>JAQJZR010000009.1:0-1492483 GCA_028828875.1 Penicillium capsulatum | reverse complement strand
CGAATTATGATAATGCATCAATTCTACCGAAATCTATACAAGGAGCAGTGCACTACCTCCCGAGAGATTAATACTGTGAATCCTCAGTGATGAAGGCATTCCATGGCCAAATTGAACATGCATTCAGAGCATATACCTAAACAACGGCGATCGATCACCCAATGAATCTGGATCAGTAGGATACTCCGATGGATCAATCTGGTCTCGCTTTCGATTGATGTACTGATACGCAAGTCGCAGTACCACGGTGGCAATCATGCCGACGACGACGAACGCAAGCTCAAGCGAGTGGCCGAGGATATACTGCGGTGCATCCTGCGCACGATAGAAATTGGATGCCATGGCTAGATGCCCATATTAGCTACTTGTCTTTCCCGTGGACGTATGTATCGTTGCAAGGTGAGACTTACCGCCGGCGAGATTCCCGAGACCGATATAGATCGCCATTCCTGCAGCGCGCTTATAATCGCCGGCGAGATTCACACTGATCCAGGTCACATTTCCTGGGAAGGCGGGATAGATTCCTGGGATGGTGATGAGCTGGGTGGTTCTTGTTTCCGATATTGATTGGATTGTGCAGCGACACCTACCCACAACGGCAACGAAGACACCGAAATATACCACACCCGGAACTCGGTGGCCACTCGATGCAAGACAGATAATAAAGCCGACGGCAATCATTGCCATGAAGAAGAGGATGAAGGGAGATCGCTGCTTGCGTCGGTCGGAGAACCATGCCGCAAAAACGGCGACGATGGCGGCAACGATATAGATAGGGACCTTAAGGAGCAGTCAGTTATCATGAAGAGAAAGTGGGTTGAAGTCATGGACTCACTGTTAAAAGCTGCGCTGTCGACGATGTATATCCTAGATCTTTGATGATCGACGGGAGAAATAGGGAGATGCCATAGAGAGGACAGGTAATGCCCCAATACACTAATCCTCCGATCAGGAATAGTCCCAGGTATATCAGCGGGCTCGGAGTCACTCACTGAAAAGCCCCAGATAGATCTGCCAGTCCGTGAACGCGTCAATGACATATCGCATCTGGAACTTGGCTTCGTCTTGCACCATCTCGCGCGAGTCCGCCGAGTGTTGCGTGCGCAGACTGTGAATAACAAACCGGCGTTCCTCCTCTGTGAGGAAAGTGGCTGTTTCGGGCGAGTCATGGATTGTGAATGGGGCAAAGAGGGCCACGACCACGGTGAGAAGGCCTTCGAGGATGAAAATCCAGCGCCAGCCGGCGTAGCCTCCGACTCCATCCATTTTCTTTTGCCAGTATCAGCACAATCGTGGAGGATGGATCGATGAGGATATGAGAAGGGTGGTACATACGGCAATGCCATATGCCAAAATACCCGAGAATGCACCGGCGATACTGGCCGCACTGAAGAATAAGGCTTGGCGGTACTGAGCTCGGTGACGCGGATACCAGAGAGTGATATAGTAGGCTACTCCAGGATAGAGACCGGCCTCTGAATTCAAGAGTTATTGAAGAGTTTCTGTCGGGCGATTGGTCAACATACCCGCCACGCCCAGAAAGAGACGAGTTGCAAGAAGGCCACCGTAGTTGTTGACAACACCCATGAGAGTCTACAGATATGAAGCTTGTTAGTTGATGCAATTGCAGAGCTGGGCAAGTGCATACCATCACAATGCCCCATGCCACCATGATCAGTGGCAGCCATCGCGACGGTCGTAATTTCTTGAGAAGGAGATTGCTAGGGAGTTCAAACACGCAATAGGTGAAGAAAAACACCGTCACTGAAGAAGGATCATGTGAGTTTCTTTGCATCATTCAATTTTCAAGATTCCAGACCCAGGGCGACTTACACGTCCAGTTATACTGCGGCCCTGTCATATTCAAATCATCCACTAGACCCTCAATCTTGGCATTGCCGATATTGCCGCGATCCAGAAAAGCCAGTAGATACAAAATACTCAACATGGGAATCAGGCGGAGATCCATCTTGCGCAGAACCGCCGCCTCATCCACCGAGGCAAGCGCGGGCGCCCCGATGGAGTTTTCATCGTGCAAACTGCGCGAGCCCTCGAATTGGAGCACGGCCGGCTTCTCCGGCGCTGAATCTGGGGAGTCGAGCATGGCGAGGAAACAGAATTTGCAATTAGGGCGAGTGTCTGCCGTCATGCGGCAACTTTATAGTCTCCGCACCCCCGCGTTTCCCCCCGGATTGGGTTGGCGAGATCAGCGCCAGGTTGCTTGGCATGAGGGGTATGCCAGCTTGATCCCGCGTGCATTTTTTGGAGAGGTTCAGTGGTCCCGGTTAGACTTGCCGAGGCTATTGGCGGGATTGCGTGGGGGTGGTGACGATGGTGATGGTGATGGACCAGAAATGCCCGAGTTGGAAGTCGTGACCGCGCTTACATTCCGCCCTTCCGAATTCTTGATCCTTACAATCCCATGCTTCGGGCTCTGTTGATTACCCCCTGGAGGAATGTCTCGCACCGTGACACGACCATCCTCACGACGTCGATAGCGACACAGTAACACACTATGCCTTCTGGGCCTATCATGCTGGGCTGAACTGGCATGGATTTCCACCGCTATGAAACGGCGTTCCCAGGCTGGTTTCCCCTCGGACTCAATTGCCACGGGCTGTTCTCAGAGTTAGATCATGGTGAACGAGCCCATGCTCGCTGCAGTCATCATCGCATCATAGGAACCGGGGGATTCTTTGGTCACCAGCTATACCACTATGGATCCAACCGCCTTTTTTCAACAGGACTACTCTCTATCTCTCTCTACAGCCGGGAATCGACGCAATCAATTTAGCATTCTCGTCATGTCATCGCGCCCGTGGACCAAGCCCGACACAAACTCGCGCCCCGTCGCCGTCATCGGCGCCGGCGTGATGGGCCGGCGGATCGCCATGATGTGGGTCGCCGCCGGCTGGGACGTGATGATATGCGAGAAAAGCACCAAGAACTACAACGGGGCCCTGGAGTTCATCTACGCCAACAAAGACGTGCAGGCCGCAAAGCTCGGCACGACGCCCGGCGAGGTCAAGCTCACCGAGTCGATGAGCGAGGCCGTCTCCGACGCCTGAATGGTCGTCGAAGCCGTGCCCGAGAAGCTGGAGATGAAGATCGACATCATCGGCGAAGTCGACAAGCTGGCGCCGCCGGACTGCGTGATCGCGAGTAACTCGTCCTCGCTCCGGTCGAGTCAGATGCTCGCGAAGACGATGCACAACTACCGCATCTGCAATGGTCATTACTATATGCCGCCGGATCAGCTGTTCTACGAGGTCATGTCCTGTGGCCAGACGGACCCGGCGATCTTCCCGTTTTTGATGGAGATGGCGGCTAAGGCTGGCTTCCAACCGGTACATGCGCGGAAGGAGTCGACGGGTCTCGTGTTCAATCGGATCTGGGCGGCTATCAAGCGAGAGTGCCTGCTGGTGATGGCGGACGGAGTGAGCGATGCTTGCACCATCGATAACATGTTCAAGTCTTGGTTCAAGGCGCAGAAGGGACCGTGTCAGATGATGGATACCGTTGGCTTGGACACCGTGTACAATATCGAGGCCGTCTACGGGGAACAATTGGGGGTGGATCCCCGGGCAAGAGATTGGCTCAAGACGACTTACGTGGATAAGGGTAATTTGGGTGCCAAAGGTGGCGTTGGATTGTTAGGATGAATCCAGTAGGCGCTCATTCGTCTTGGATGCGACAAAAAAAAAAAAAGGTGGTTTTGCGGTATGATGCACAGTCAATGTTCAAATTCAAGCAACTTTCAATTCAATTGGGTATCCTAGGGAAATGTTCTCGGTCTACATAAGAATGGCTGATAGCACGATCGTGCCATGCTGCATACCGACGGCGGAGTCAACGGCCATTTCCAAGAGAAGCCGAGGCATATACAAAAGCCTTCTCGTAGTTGAAGGCATAGCCCACAAAACTGACAACGCGCAGGCTTGCATCATCCGAGAAAGTCAAACAGGAAGACAGTAACGAAAAAATTAGGACCCAGCGGGGAGGAAAGTAAATTAGGTAAAGAGCGTGGCAGTAAGGGGAAGAAAAGCAACGTGGGGTATTAGGAAGAAGAGAGCAGTAGGGGAAAGGACGGTCTCTTAGGGGTTCGATCAGTCATGGACGGTGAAGATGGAGTGTGAGGGCAAATTGAACATTGTGGGGAGTTGGGGATGGGCCGGTCATTAGGATATCGGACAGCCGTCAGGAATAATTATAGGGTAATAATAATGAGAATGCATCATCAAGTCGACCGAGGGGCCCTTAGGAGGCCTTCCTGCGGCGATGGACTTTCCACTCGGCTTTGGCCACACGCATGAACATTTCAATATCCTTAATCGGAACCCAGCTGGTTAGGACTTTCATGCCATTCTCAAAGTCCGATTCCAGGATGATATCACGCATCCCGTCAATCAGAGCGGCCGAGGTTGCGTGAAGCACGTCCAGACTCTGACCAAAAGTGCCGGAAGAAGCGCCTTCTTTCTTCCCTCGCCCCGGTGTAATCGGACGACCCATGCCTGGTAGACCCTCGGCGTCACCAAGTAGCATGAAGACGTCCCACACCCGGAGCTGAGCGGGAAAGGGAATGGAATAATTGAAGAGCGTCAGATACCAACGAGTGCCGTAGGCCGTCGGTGGAATCCCGTTCTCATTCTACGGGTAAATCTGTTAGAAAACAATCGTCGTCGACGAAACGGGGGTTTCTTACCAATTTCGATGCCACTTCTCCACCGGCGAGCCACTCTCGCTCAAAGTCATCCAGAGCTTCCATCAATCCAGCAAATCCAGACTTGTACAACTGTTCGAGACCACGGAGTTGCCACAACCGCGCAAGCATCACAAACGCATGCTCTTCATCGTAGTATGCAAGCAGGGTCGCCGCTAGAGCTGCCATACCTTGGACATACCCAGTATCGGGGAAATACAAAGACATGGCATGAAGCACTCGAAAGAGTAGCCTCTGGCCTCCACGATACCGCCGACGGAACATGATATGGCTGGTGATGGTGCGCGGAACATCGATGTCGATCTGGACATCATCGGGCGAAGAGATATATTGGTACTCACGAAAAGCCTCGGTGAGCTGTTCGGCGGATGGAGTGCCTGGGTGCCGCTTCGCACTAGCATCGAGAAAAGAGTACCAGGCTGTGGCTCGCCATCGGTCCGGGATGCCTTTCCACGTTCGCTCAACCAACTTTGAGTTGTGTGTGTCGAATTCAAAGGTCATTCCACCGCCGTCCTTATTCTTTTTGGTCGGCTTCGCCATCTTCGTCCACTTATCCTCGCGCTCCCATTCCTTTCTCCGCGCTGCCCGGCCCGAGGGAGTGTCTTGACTTTCGTCGACTTCTTCCACGGGGAGAGTCAGCATGTCAGCAGCCTCGTCCGTAAACTTTCGATCTCGGTTGTGAGGGAGGTGGTTCGCTGCGGAGCGCAGACGAGAAGTTGAGCGTCGAACGGATGCACTGTTCGTGCTCGCAGACGAGGACGGACGCCCAGCTGCAGAACTCTGAGATAGATTGCGGGTTGGAGATCGACCATTGAAAGAACGGTTGCTAGCCAGGGCCGTCGGGGGTCGAATGGAACGCTTGCGCCGGGGTGTCTCGGAAGCAAGAAGAAGACTTGTAGTCACTCGTTGGATGGGATGGGGTTCTGATCCACCAGAGCCATTCGGAGATGGATGTATGAAGCCATATCGATCAACTTCTCCTGCACCGACATTCTGCCAGTATTCAATACCCCCAGCCAACTCTTGAGTCTCTCGCTTCATTCTGATACGTTCCACTTCGGCCGACGCCCTCCCTTTCGAATCGACGCCATTCGGGTTGGGGGCTGGCGTCGAAGCAGTCTCTACCTCGGACGGCGCACCCTCCTCCCAAAGAACACCATTATCCGCTGCCATCGCTTTGGCAACATCTGAATCGGTGACGTTATCATCGCCCTTTTCATACATCAATCGGACTCGTCTGGAAAGCATGTCCTCATCCGCGGATATAGCTCTACTTTGGAGGCTCATTTGTCGCGGACGAAGGGTGCTTTGTGGCCTCGGCCGGGGCGAGGGCGCCTTGGGTACGTTGTTTTCCGCATCTCGCTTCGCGGTCGAGGGCGCCGACGTTTCCAATGTCTCAGGTTCTTCTTGGATGGATTGCTGGCGCGAGAGCTGCTCTGAGCTCAATTCGGATGGTCGTAGCGACTTCTGCGACTTCTCTTTCAGATAAGGCCGATGTGCTCGATCCTTGATGAGGCTACCACGGGTGGAAAACTTCATGGTCTGACCGAGTCCGTCTAGCGACCCCGTCGGTATATCCAAGCTGATCCCACTAAATGTAGACTCAATCTGCGGGACCGGTGGAGGCTCTTCGGAGCTGAGTTTTCGTTCGAATTCGCCGGATCTCTTCTTTAAACCTCCCCATTTACGCTCCGACCATCGAGACCCAGGCCGGGATCCAGGTCGGGAGCTCGGGCGGAGGCCTGATTCATGCAGGAGAATGCTGGGAACGCTGCGCAAGGACGGTGGTCCACCACTGGTCGAGGGTCGAAGGTCCTCGGATCGAAGCGAGCGACTGTCGTCCCCCGTTGGTGTTGACGGGGTCAGCCCTCCTTGTTTCTTGTTCCGCCACGAGCGCGAGGTGGAGGGACGGCCGGAGGCCGTTGGCGACGCAGCGCTGGCACTGAGTGAGCGGCCATTGGAATCGGGTGGCGCGTCGAGCGGCGCAGACAAGGAAACGGAACGAATGGCAAGGGCGTCGGGGTTGTCGACGGGCACGCGAATCGGGCGCGACTCCGATGGGCCGGGCGATAATGCGGAGGACTCGTCCACCATTATCCCGGCATGACTCTCACACGCGCAATCGTAAAGGAGGGAAAGGCCAAAGGAGCGATTCACATCACCGTTTCGTCAGGAAATGAAGGCGAAAAATGCTGGAGTGGGGATTTGGGAGTTGCTTGGCGCGGACCATCGCTTTTGGGCGAAAAAAAGGGAGAACAACAGGGGCACGTCCCACTTGAACGGTTGCGGTGGAGCGCGCTAGAGTTTAGAATAGGGACCAAACGTCGGGATTTTCTGGCGTGCCATGCATTCTTGTTTCAGGAAGAAGCGTGTAGGGTGAGATTTGGGTCTACAGAGTGCGGAGGTTGACGTTTCTCTCTACGGCGTGCAGAATTAGACTTCGTCCATGATCAACAACATCGCGTCATCCCCAATTCCAGGTCAATTTCGTCGCATCCCAAATGTACAAACACGCGTCCAACTCCAGTTAGCCGAGGCTGTAGATCCAGCAGTCCATCCAGCTGCCAATGCAAGAAAAAGGGGGAGAAATAATAGCTGCCTGCCCGAACCAACCCCCTTTCCACTGTACACACGGTACACCATGACTCTCGTCATCGCATCTAAGGTTAAAAGGGCGCGATCCAGCCGGCCCACCAGATCAATTCTAGGCCACGGCCGCCGCGTTGACCCCACGGGACTCGCCCGAAGGACGGCTCCGCTCAACGGGCTCCTTCGGCAGGAGTTCAATTTGCCGTACCAGAAAACTCTTCTCGTCCGTAAATTGATCGTCGTCGGTCCGGTCCTCCAAAAACTTCGGTAGGAATCGCAGTAACCGGTCACGATTGTTGATCAGGATGCGTTGTACCGCCACCGATTTGTTCGGATTGGCCACGAACACCTTGAACACGTGGAATCCTTCATACTGTACCATCTTGCGATCGTCTCGCAGGAGCTTCATGCACAGCTTGAGGTTCTCTCCGCTCTCCACATAGGCCATCATCACATTGTAATTCGCTCGGTCCAATAGAATCTCCCCCAGGAGCTTGATACTCTGGCGCTTAGTCACGTAAGAGTCCGACTGGATGAGAATGTTGTTGAACCGTCCAAAGAAGAGTTCAAAGTTGGTGGCAAGATATGCAGTCACCAGATTCTTATGTCGCGTGAGGATTTCCTGCGGGGCATCAGTGGGCTTCGCTTCAGGGCGGCGACCTTGTGTGTTGGGGCTCTTACTCGAAACGTGGTGAACGCATCCGCGCTCACTTCGAAGTTGCTCTTATCAACCCATTCAAAAAAGTTCCAGAAAACCCCATCCCCTCTCTGTGGGAGATTCGGCTTGAGGTCTGAGAGACGGACTGCCGATTCCCCCTCTTTCGACTGATCATATAGCACCACGGCAGTGACCACGTCGAACTTGAGTGCTTCCCGGAGGATGACACCACAGGGCATGGCGCTCTGGGGCTGGCTGTATCCTCGGCATAGCTCAACAAGAATTTCCGGTCGATGATGGACAAGGTATGAGATAACCGGAGGGTCTTTGTCGGGCGGGTAGCCGGTCGGTCGAAAGCGCAGAGCATGGGAGAAGATGGTCTGAGTATCTTTCCGAGCCTCGAACGGGAGCAAATGAATGCTTTGTGATAAATCGTATAGTAGATCTTCCTGGAGGGATGCTTGGATCAAGGCATAGACTTGTTCCGGTGATGTGTTGACCTCTATGGGGAAGAACTCGTCAGCCCTGCATTCAAATCCAGTCCAGCCCTCCAGCAACAAGGGACTTGTTCAGCAAGCAGCCGACCGACCTTGTGTCCCCTGGACCACCAGCTTCATGTGACCGAGCTGCTTTGCCAGCTCCTCTTCGGTCTATTCTTGCATCAGTAATGAAAACCCGAGTGGCATCTGGGCGCCAGACCTTGGGGCTGTTGGGAGCTTCGTGGACCCTAGCCAGCAAGTCCTTGGTGGTGCGCACCACATCAATTGGCTGGCGCGAACGGGCGCGATTGAAAAAGAACGCCATGGCCCGGGAGGATTGGGAGAGTTAGAAAGGATCGAGGAATACTGCGGACTCGAAGTCGTCACATCCGAATAAACAAACGCGGCGGGGCAACCGGAAGGCCTCAGGCAACAATCTGCGATAACAAAAAAATTCCTTTTATCAGTTCCAATTTCTGCCCCTCCCCCTCACACTGCATCATTTGCTTTACAATCACTATGGCTTCCTCGAGTCGTGCAGATGTACCAGACAGTGTCCCCGCCGATGCTCGGTCAGTTTCAGATGAGTCCGACTCCAGTACCGAGGAAGGTTGGGAAGATGTTGAGCCCGATGATGAGACCCAACCTGTAGTTGGGCTTTTCTCTGAGGAGATTTTCCCTGATGTGCGTTCCATGCTGCAGGCGTCCAAAGAGAAGCACGGTTTCGACCTGCTAGCCATTCAAAAGCAACTGGGTTCGTTCCCCACCAGATCATTCAAATGTCCCCGCGTTGGATTTGAAGCTGACTTGCGATACCCTCCATGGTAGGACTGGATTTTCTGGACACTATCAAATTGGTCAATTATGTGCGAACCGAGGTCAAAGCCGGAAACATGTCCCCCGACGTCTCGTCTAAGTCGAGATTCAGCGATGATACCTTCCTGAAGCCAGCATTGGAGGATGATGCTCTGCTGTACAGCTTGGACGACATCACCGAGCAGGGTGAAAACGAAACGCAGGATAACAACGCCGAGGCACGGGTTTCGCAACTTCAGGAGGAGCTTGAAAGGCTCCAATTACAGTTCTCCGAATACAGAAGCGCGGTGCAAAAGTCGATGGATGATCAATTGACCAAGGAAGATGAGAAGCTTGACACGGCGGCAGCCATGAACCCCTCCAAAGCCTCCCATAAGATCCAGGAAGCGGATGCCGACTACTTCACTTCCTATGCCTACAATGGAATCCACGAATCGATGCTGAAGGACTCGATCCGCACAGACTCTTATCGTGACTTTGTCTATGAAAACAAGCATGTTTTCAAGGATAAGGTTGTGTTAGATGTTGGTTGTGGAACGGGCATTCTGTCCATGTTCTGCGCCAAGGCTGGCGCAAAGAAGGTCATCGCCGTCGACAACTCGAACATCATCGATCGGGCAAGGGAGATCGTGTATGACAATGGTCTAGGTGATGTGATCACGTAAGGTCCCTCCATTGCGCAGGTATCAACGAGTTACGCCCACTGATATTATGATAACAGATGTATTCGTGGCAAAATTGAAGAGGTCACGCTGCCAGTCGAGAAGGTGGATGTCATCATCTCGGAATGGATGGGCTACGCTCTTCTCTTTGAGGCTATGTTTGACTCCGTCATTTATGCTCGGGATCGCTACCTGGTCCCCGATGGTCTCATGGTTCCCTCCCACGCCACGCTCCGCATCGCACCTTTTGCAGACCCAGACTTCATCGCCTCGCACATCTCCTTCTGGCACAATGTGTATGGTTTCAAGATGGATAGCATGCTTTTGAAGATCTACGACGAGGCGAATGTTCGCAGTATCCAACCCACCGCGATCCCAGCCGAGTCGGATGTGTTCTTGCCACTTCCGCTGCACACCATCACTGTGCAAGAGTTGACTTTCTTGAAAAACTTTCAAGTTACCTTGAAAGAGGACATTGATGCGCTCGACGGCTGGGCTATCTGGTTCGACATCTTCTTCATGCCCTCCCGGGACTCTACAGTGCCCGAGAATGCAGTGCCCTCGGACATGCAGAAGAAGGGCTTTGTTGCCTTTACGACTGGTCCGGATGGGCCTGAGACCCACTGGCAGCAGGCGATCTGTCTAATTGACCATGGCAAACGGGAACCCCAGCCTATGAAGAAGGGACAAGTTATCAATGGCAAGATTGGCTACGAGAAGAAGTCAACTGGGTCTCGTCTGCTGGACATCAGCATCAAATGGGATGGCGAAGGTGTTCGTGAGGGCAACCAGGAATGGAGCTTGCAATGAGCAATGGACATGCTGGAAAGTTCCTCGGTCTCTTTCGGCAGTTAGAATTTACATATGCAAAAACTTTACGTGGACATATACACCCGGCAAGGGCATCATCATGGCTAATAATTAAAAATCGGCTCAATGCCTTGAACTCCGAGTCTCGCTCCGCGAACGTGTAGTATCAATACGGGCATCGCGATGACGATGAGAGCGATCCGAAGTCTGCCGCGACTTCCTGCGTGAGCGATCGCGACTACGGTCTCGATGGCGACGATGATGCTTTTGGTGGCTTCTGTGAGAATCTCTCCGGGTTTTGTCAGTGCCGTCTTTCACCGCTGGCACATCGAGCTGAAACGGCTCGAGACTATCCACCGATCTTGACCGTTGTCTATAATGATTCCTTGAACGCTGATGCTCTTCCGGCTTCAAATCCTCGAGTTCTTTTCGCTTCTCTTCATTCCATCGTTTTCGCTCTTGCTCTGTTGCCTTCAGTTGCCGCACGCCCCTTTTCATAGCTGCAAGCGGGTCATTGGAGTCCATCCGTGCTTTCTCTCGTTCTCTACGCATGGGGTCCTCATTTCCCCACACATTCTTGTCGGGCATCGAATCCGGTGCGGTTGCGGTCTGAGCGGAGGACGAATACCATGGTCGATCGCCGGCGTTCTCTTTGAATCCCGCGGCATTAGAAAAGCGCATTGTGTATTGGTCTTCATAGCTTCGTTTCTTCCGCTCAGCTTCAGCCTCGGCTTCCTTGTTCTTTTCCGTCTTCTTGTCGGCCTCCTCGGCAGGGAACAAGTTGATGTGGCCAGAACTATCCAAGAGAGGAGCTTGGGTGCTACCTTTGCGGTCTCTTCGCGAGACCGACGTGAGTGCAAGTTCTTCTCTTTTATAAGATGTCTGTGCTGCATCCTCTCTGGCAATTCTTATGTCCCTGTCTGTATCATCTTCGCCGGCGAGGCGACGTCGTTTCCGGTTTCTTCCAGCGTCATTGAGGGGTGTCTTGTCGTGCTGGCCAGCGATTTCGGGGCGATCAGGCTCTGATGGGGGAGGGAGTGGAGAGACTCTCTCTCCTCGCAAAATCCGGATGCGACGCTCGGCATCGACCTCTTGCATGCGTCGTTCATCTTCCTCCTCGCGGGCCTTCGCCTGTGCCTCGTCGCGCTTGACACGAGCGATGTTCTCGGGATTGTAGACATTCCATGATTTCTTTCCCAGGAGATGTCTGCTAGAAGTTAATACCAGTCCCAGAGGTGATAGAGCGCGGCACTTACAGGGGCATTGCGAGGGTTGGTTGCGGAGGAAGGTTGGGCGGAAGCTGCGTTATCGATAACGCACCCCACGGCCCGAAGGTGTCCCCGGTGGCTAAGTTGCCCCAGCTCGTGACGTCGAGGCTTCTGCACCTTTCAACGCTTCTACACTTGCTTGCCGATTGATCGCAACTTGAAATTGTCACCTACTTATCGGGCCTGAGTCAGCTGTGCTGTACCGGAGTCTGATCATTGTCGCTGCCTAGCACTCCTAAAGACACAGTGGCGCTACCGCAACTTCAGTAACTCTTCGCCCAACCCCTTGAGTCATTTCAGATCCCGGAATCCGTCATGTTCAATCGCAAAGACCTACCGTCTGTTCCAGGTCAATTCGGCTCTGGGGGACGTCCATCGCCCCAGGGCTACGGGAACCCCAATCAAGCTCCGCCACGGTATGACAACGGCCACGGCTCCAGAACCAGCGAAAAGCAACCCCTCGATTCCGATGTGCAAATGACTGATGCGTATATTGATTCAAGAGGATACGGAGCTCCGCCACCCTCCATGGGAAGATCCCCGCAGCAGATGCCGGCTCGGCCGCCGGTCGGGGGGCATTCATCTGGTCCGACGTGGACTCTGCATCCCACCAAGAGCCCTAATGAGAACTTCACCTTTGGCAATCTGTATGTGGTCCAGGGGTTTTGCCATATAAAAATATGTGCTAACCAGGCCTAGTGTTGCTGTTTCACCCCAGGAGATTCCGCCTTCGCGAGATGGTACGGACATCTTCCTCCTCATCAATGACCTTTACGTCTTCTCCGCACGCCCCCTAGATGGATTCCCTCCCGGCTATATCAGCATGTCCGATCCTCAGAGAACCTGGGCAAACATAGGATTGAGAGATGCCATCAAAGTGCAGCTGTATGACCCGTTCAGTCAGGGGGGGGCAAGCCTATCTGGGATCCGCCGATATTGAAGTCAGCTTTGCGTCTCTTAAAAAACGCGTGGAGACTCCTTATGACCAAGATATCCTGGCAAATGCAGTAACCCAGGTATGTTTTATATTCGCGGGGACGATAGGACGATTTTAACATGAGTAGAACTTCGAAAACCAGCTGTTTGCCCCTGGACAAAGGATCTTGATGGACCACAAGAATATTCCGCTTCTTTTGCATATCAAGACAGTCCAACGAGTGGATCTCACTTCGACAAAAATGGACCTTTCGTCGGGGCAAACTGAAACGAACCCTGTGTCAAGAGGAATCCTCACCCGCCATACTCAGTTGAACTTCTTCAAAGATGCCCAAACGGGTATCAACGTGAAGGCTTCCAACCGGCGTCCAGCTGCCAACTCCATCATTCAACCCGGGTTCAAGTTTGAAGACATGGGAATTGGTGGTCTTGACTCTGAATTCAGCACCATCTTCCGTCGTGCTTTTGCCTCTCGTATCTTTCCTCCTGGTCTCGTGGACAAGCTTGGCATTCAGCACGTCAAGGGTCTACTGCTGTATGGTCCTCCAGGAACGGGTAAAACATTGATTGCCAGACAAATTGGAAAGATGCTCAACGCTCGAGAGCCAAAGATTATCAATGGTCCTGAGGTCTTGAACAAGTACGTCGGTCAGTCTGAAGAGAACATCCGAAAAATGTTCGCAGATGCCGAGAAGGAATATCGCGAGAAGGGTGATGAGAGTGGTCTGCACATCATCATCTTCGACGAGTTGGATGCCGTGTGCAAACAGCGTGGAAGCGGCGGTGCCTCCGGTAGCGGTATTGGTGACAGTGTCGTTAACCAACTGCTATCGAAGCTTGATGGTGTCGACCAGCTGAACAACATCCTACTGATCGGAATGACCAATCGAATGGACATGATCGATGAGGCACTACTGCGTCCCGGTCGTCTGGAGGTCCACATGGAAATCTCGCTTCCTGATGAAAAGGGGCGAAGTCAAATTCTTAATATCCACACCGAGAAGATGCGAAAGAACGACGTGATGGACACTGATGTCGACCTGATCGAACTCGCACACGAGACCAAGAATTTCTCCGGTGCTGAGATTGCCGGCCTAGTCAAGTCAGCGTCATCCTTTGCCTTTGCCCGACATGTGAAAGTGGGCACAATGGCCAGCATCAACGACGATGTGGTGAACATGAAGGTCAACCGAGCAGACTTCCACCAGGCTCTTGGCGAAGTCAAGCCTGCATTTGGTGTTTCAGAGGAAGAGCTCTCCAGCCGCATTCAATACGGTGTTATCCACTACTCTGAAACTATCAATGAGATTCTACGAGAAGGTGAACTCTTCGTCAAACAGGTTGGTCAGGCCGAGGCTACGCCCCTCTTCTCCGTACTCCTTCATGGACCCACTGGGAGCGGAAAGACCGCCTTGGCTGCCCAAATTGCCATCAACTCTGGCTTCCCTTTTATCAAGCTGATCAGTCCGGAGGACATGGTTGGTTTCAGCGAGGCGGCAAAGATCCAGCATATCAACCGGATCTTTGACAGCGCCTACAAGAGTCGCACCAGTATTGTTGTGGTCGATAACATTGAGCGGATCATTGATTGGGTGCCGATTGGCCCTCGGTTCAGCAACAGTGTGTTGCAGGCTCTCATGGTCTTCCTCCGAAAGCAACCTACTCATGGGCGTCGCCTCCTCGTTATGGCGACCACCACTGAGCGAGCCCTGATGAAGCAATTGGATATTTACAACTCATTCAACTCCGACATCATGGTTCCCAACGTCAACTCTTTCGGCGAATTGCGCCATGTCATGGAGAAGTCCGGTGCGTTTGAAGCCCACGAGATTGCTCGGGCCCTTGAGCAGGTTGGTGGCCTAGCCGATGATGGCCGGGTCAGCGTGGGTATCAAGAAGATTCTGTTAGGTATCGAGACCGCCAAGCAGGATGTCGACAAGGTTGGCCGCTTTGTCCGTGTCGTGAACCGGGCTATCGAGGAGGAGCAGTCGTTTGCATAAATGGTGTATATACAGTAGATAGAGTGGCCATCACATCATGACCTGGCAATTACCAGGTTTTGTTGACTGTCGATTTGGTCGAGATTTTCCATTTTCGACGTAGGCAGGTGCCCAGGTGATCTCATTTCATTACACTGGAATGTGTCTTAAAGAATCTTACCATGTTAATGGATATTTGGAACAGGGCTTCCAAGGAAGTATCGACATATCTTTGGAATGGGTTTGAGTACCTATAATGTTCAGTGTCATTCCGGGCGGGGAAGGTTTGACACTTCCAAGGTTGACTTGGCTCATATATCTCCGGCTAAATATATTTCTAGACTGCCATTGTCAATATCTGCGCTTTGGGGATTTTTCACAGGCGGTTTCCAGCGACTAATCCTGGTAACAATTAGGTAAAGTATGTCTCATGCAATATGTTAAATAGGCACTGTAGCTGGAGGCGTAGCGGTATATGACTCTAGCTTGGTTCTCAATAGATATCCTTCGTGTTATAAGATTAAACAAGTGAATATCGCGCGTCTTTCACCTTTTCTGGAAACCTAGGGACTCGCAAGATCATTGGTCCAAGAATTGCTGATACGCCAGCTTAGGTAGGCATTCCAATGCCTAGACTTTCAACCCTAGGGTTAGCCATGTTCATTACGATCCACTCCAGCCATACAAAACCGCCTTGGGATAGCTACCAAACCCCTCGAGTGGCTGCAATACCCTAGCGGTAACGTGAATAGAGTAAAACCAGTACAATTACTGACATCCACCACGGCTACAGCCCAGGAGAGATTCCAAGATACGCACATGACAGAATCAAATATACACGAAACACGCCAAACCCAACGCAGAAAAACAAAAAACAGCCCATCCCAGTCTCAAAACAGTTCCAGAGCCTCCCGATTTTGTCCGAAGTTTGTCATCATGGTCGTCAGAATAAGAAATGCTAGGGTCCACCCAAGCTACGGGGCATGCCACGCGGGCAGCGGCCCACTACCGCCGCGAGTCTAGTACTCGTCAAAGGTGTACTTCTTCGAGGACCGGCGGTATTCGTCCGGGTGGGCCTTCTCGGCCTTGGTCTTGAGCGTGCTATTCGTTCAGAATCCCGGTTAGCCTGTTGGGTCTTGCATGGGCCGCTCACTCCGGCGCCGTCGATCCGTTCCACGGCGCACGTGCCAAGCTCTGCCCCGGCGGAGCGGAAGCCCTGGTTTGACCCCTGGTCCGCGGGGCGGGGCGGAACTTGCAACCTTCATCCTCGTGGGATCGAGGCATGGATGCTCCCCGGTCTGGTGAAGGGGCTTACCTGACACGCTTCTGGGTCCATTCGAGGTCCCGCTTCGTTTCTCGTGCTGTTTTGAGCCCCTCGTTGAAATTGGCGCGGACGCCCTTGAGTCGCCGCTGTGCTAGGGCTTGCAGTTCTAGAAGCTCCTGCTGCTTCGCATTCATCTGGCCAGACCTGATTCATACGCACGAGTCAGCTTGACCATCGCAAATCGAGGCTGTGATCGCCCGCAGTCGCTTTCTGGCGGATTGCGGATGATGAATCACTCTCGCGCAAAGAACGTCCACGCGTTATGGCGTCACTCACGTTTGCGCCTGTCGCGCGAGACCCTTGTCCAATGGTGTCGGGTCAAAGGCATTCTGCATACGGTCGCTCAGAACGTCAACGACATCGACACCCGACAATGAGGCCGTGCTGGGCTCATAGTCGCCGCTGGCACCGGCGGAGCTGAACGTGAGCCCGCCAGATGTCCGACTGCCGGCTGTGGTGCTGGCATCAGAATAGTCCGGTGGTGAGCCGGGTACCCTGGAAACAGGGTACATGCTGGCCGGGGCCGGAGCCTTGGACGGCAGGTTGATGGGGTGAGCCGCGGGCTGGTAGTAGTGATGCTGGGTGGCCATGATGGTGAGAAATCCTTTGGTCTAATGATTCCAAAAAAGGTCGACGACAGCAATGTCTCAATGCAACGACACAATGCTGTGCAGGCAGATGAAAGGAAGCTTGGTTAGGGAAGAGGCAGCAATATAAGGTGGAGAAGGTGGTGGACTTGGATGGTGCAATGGAGACGAGTTGCCAAAGATTAAAAAGAGAAGAGGAAGGACGAGCAGGACCGGCGGACTCGACGAGAGACTTTATAGGCATCGGCGGAGAGTCTTCCATCCGGCGGGGATTCTTGGACATGACGACGGGCAAGGATACGAAGGGCACCATTGGATCTCCGGAGGACTGGGACTGGCACCCCCTCCTGTGTATCTCCCAATCCCCGAGCTTCGGCTGCATCTCCTGCTCCGTATCTGCCCGCCGATTCGCCTCTTGGTCCGCCCTGACCCCGCTCCGAGTGGGAAAAGATGTGTCTGGTCTTGCCCGGCACGCCCTCCCCTCCACTAGGGTTTCCGCTTCCCCGTGGCGTTCCACTGGTCTACATTCTCTGATCGTCTCTGGGCCCAAGCGGAGCCAGAGCAGTGTGACCAAAAAGAAAAAGGAGGGACAAAGGAGGATGGGCGAGGAGGTGGGAGGTAGTGGAGTTGGCGTAGTATAAAACCCGAGCTCCCTCGCTCTTCCCGCCTTTCCCTTCTTGCATTTCGAGGACTTCCCACCTCCGGTGTGATTCTTCGGTGACCAAGGGCCTTCGAGCCCCTCCTTCCTGGATTGACTTTGGCCCTTCGAAATTTCGGTGGCTGGGGATTCGGAGCGACTCGAGGATCGGGGTGGATTCGTTCGAATGAGGCGCCAAGTCCGACTGTGAACTACGGAAGATCCAGGAAGACCCGGGACGGGATATTGTCCAGGCACCTTGTTACTTCTCCGGTGAGAACATCCATCTTGCAGTGGATATGATTATTTCACTTGCCTCTAGCTGTTGGTGATGGTTGCCGTCTGGGCCGCAGATCCAGAAGATCAACCTCGCCCGGACGGACAGAATCCCGAGACTCCCACTTTTTCTTTCTTTCTCCATGTTTCATTGCCTGTCATCATTGGGGATCCAGGGATACAACCCCCCAACAAGACAGTATGAACCAGCCGCCACCCAAGGTCACACGGGAAGAAAGACCGTGGATGTTGGACATCACTGCATGGCCCGAACGAACCGTGGAGAAGCGGGCAATGATGTGAAAGGCTCTGGCTCTCAACGCCGAGTGGCCCCCGGGGTCTCTGACCAGCCACACCAATCCCGGTTGCGACTTGAGCAAAAAGGATATTGTGTGACCGAGCCGTCGTCAGTTTCAGGTCGCAAGATGACAAGACGACTCGGGCTCGAGTGATGATCCCTGCTCCTCCGTTTGCCCGTCTCGATGCAGCTATTCTGGCTCCGGGGACGGGAAAAAGTTCTATCCAGTGGGCATTCCCTTTACATGCAACGAGAGCATTGCATCGATGCGCAAGCGCTCTAGACGCCGTCATAGCGTGGAGGCTAGCCTTCCCAGCGCCATGCACATGTTCGATGACTTGCCTGGGAGCCAGACTTACGAAAAAGGACCGCTTCTGCAGGGCCGCCGGCAATGGAATCCCACCCAGAAGGCTGCGGTGGACACTCGTCATCATTGGTCCCAGATACCCCGGCTGACATGAAGACACCGCGCAGACCCCAAAACCCTTGACGCCGGGCATTGATTGGGGAACGAAGCCCCGACAACCTGGTTCCGCGACAAGATGCCCGTCGATGCCTCACTGCGCCTTATCCGTGGCCATCGCTGGATGCCTTGCAACCTGACCGAGGACGAGATGCCCTCGTTGGGACTTGCATCCACCGAATTACACCGTGACACCACCCTCCTCCATGCAACGTTTTGGACCTCTTCCCGCAGTTCGCCAACCCCGATGGACATGTGGTAAGGGTGCTACAGGTACCATACCCAATCCTCCCCCAGTGGCATGTTCTCCCAAGCCCAGATTCCATCGGGCAGCACGGCAATGACGTGCAGGATGTGTGCATGCCAAACAGACCATGCAAATTGACGGCGACCTTTCTCTCGTCATAGCGCCAATCTTTTGGCCCATTCACCGAGAACCGATCCTCCCCCCGCTCTCCCTGAGCCTTGCGGCTCCCGGTAAACATACGAAGACCAAGTCTCCCTCCCCGGACCCGGCACGTTCATTTCCCCCCTTGCTCTGTGTCGTTTTTTTTTTTTTTTCTTCTCTTTTTTCTTTTCTCTCCGAATTATACATAAACCCTGTCAATGACATTTCAACGGAGTTGCATATGTCACACAATTCTCGCTGTCATTGTCCATGGGGAGGGATTCGCGATTCGTGGACTTGAGGGAATGCTCTATTGTTTCCCTGCATGCCTGCATGCACCTGTTCCTGCTAACTTACCTCTCCAGAGATTTGAATCCTGCCAGCCTAGGAAAAGACCGGATCCAAAACCAGCACGAGTCGATCCTCGAATAATTCGCCCACCCCGAGTGGGGTTGAGAGGCGGGGATGATTTTTTCTCTCGACGCTTCCTTCACCGCCACATGCAGCACGATGACTGGATGGTTGGCGTGGCCAACTCACTCTGCCTTTCCCTCTTTGGGGCCGACTCGCCCTTTTTTGGGACTTTCGCTTTCTGATCCGGAGATCTGCTCGGCGTGTCAGGGTAGCGAGGGGCGCTTTTTTCGCTGGCAAATGCACTCGCTGCATGCCTGGAATGCTCGCAACCCACCCCGGTAGGTACTGCCTAGCCGTCTGTAATGATTGCTTTAGCTCGCGAATACTCACGGCCTGCATCGTAACATCGATGCTTCTCGTATTGTGTCAATGGAAGTCCGAGCTTGGTCTTATCGTGATCGAGGGCGTCGATCAATGACGAAGCGGGTTCTTGTTCCGATTGGATTGGGTTTGAGCGCTGGCTTTTCCTTTTCCTTTTCCTTTTTCTTTGCCCAGCCGAACCGTTCCAAGATACGGAGTACTTGCCATCCATATGGTTTATGCCTTGCGTCTCGGAGGGCCCCTGCTCGGGGAGAAGAATGTTGTCAAAACGTTGATTGTTCGCACCGACCTGTCCTCGTCAGACCGACTCTCTTAACACATGCCTCCAGCGCAGCGAATACTATTCGACCTAAGCACAGGTAGTTTTGGAAAAGCGAAATGTCTAGTCAAATGATCGGGCTTGAATTTTCAGTACTGTATAAATATATCAAGTAGAGACGACATCCCCGGCTAGATCATGCATGCAAAAGTGGTTGTAAATGCCAAAAAGTCAATACCGTCAACCCCGTCAACCCCCACGATGCGATTGAGCCAAGAAGGGTGAATTATAAACAAATACAGATCCAGAAGATAAGGGTCGTCAAGCGCTCGTAACCTGGTATCACAAGACAAAAGAGAGAGAGAGAACGGCTCAAGGTCGCAGCAAAACAAACCAGCGCCCCGTCGAAACAACCGCCATACAACCCGGGCCCGGGCCTCATGTACGTCCGGGTCAAAAAGGCAACAAGTGCGCGCCAGAGACAGAGATGAAGATCGATAATACAAAAAAGAAGCAACAGAGCCCCTGTGGGCCAGGCACCCTGCTGGAAGATCGAATCAGGCAGCGCGATGCTTGGATGCAAGATGCGAGTAAAGCGTGTCGTCAGAGTCCCATGGGGCGGTCGTTGAGATGGAGAAAAGGATCGAATGGAACAGCAAGCCCATCGATGCGCAATCGCAGTATAGACAGGTGCCAATCTGCAAAAAGCCAAGTTGGAGATATCCAACGCGAACCCAATGTAATAGACCGCGGTTGGTTGCCGAGCCTTCGAGGCAAGGTCTGCGAGAGAAAAAGAAAATGAGAAGAGAAAAGAAAAGAAAACAATATGGACATCATGGACGATTCACATCGACTAGCGGCGTGCAGACGCTTTGTCGTTGCTGGGGTGCAGACGCTCTCGAAGAAGCAAAAGAGGCCGTGCAGGATCCAAAAGACCCATCATCATTTTACCCAACTCATTGTGCCTGATGGGTTTGGTGACGTAGTCATTGAAGCCAGCCTGTGCAGCATTCTCGATCTGGTCGGTCATTGCGTTGGCAGACAGGGCCATGATGGGGATTTGGGGATAATGGTTCTTTTGCTCCCAAGTGCGGATATCCCGACAGGTATCATAGCCATTCTTCACAGGCATTTGAATATCACACTGTAGAGCAGATCGGTTAGGGTTGTCCACCAAGTGAGGGAGATGAGAAACTTACTATGATCAGGGAATAGTAACCAGGTTCCTTCGAAAAGACCATATCAGTGCACTCTTGGCCATTGGACGCGGTCTCGGACATCAAGTTGATTTTGTCCAGATATTTCAACATGACCTATGCAATTGTTAGCATGCTGAATCTTCAAGGGGGTTGTCGAATGTAAGCATACATCACGGTTGGTCTCGTCATCTTCCACAAGCAAAATCCGGTAACCTTTGTTCCCGAGAACTTCCTTAACCATTTTGGAAACGTTCTTGAAGTTGTTGTTGATCTCACGAGCCATGTCTTGATTGCGATCCTTGCTCAGCTCCCGTTTGCTATCGGGATCAAAGATAGTCGAGAAGGCAGATGGCTTCACGGGCTTCGGAACAATGAAGACTTTCTTCCCCGATGCTGCCAACCCCTTGACACGTGTACTGATCTGACGTTTCTGGTACAAATCGGAGATGATAACAACGACAGGTGCCTTGTTTGACTCAAACTCTGATACGCGCTGGATAACCTCCAAGATCTCGTCCGTTGCTGGAAGATTGAGGACAAGGTGGGTGCAGTGGATGCTTGAGCCCGGCTGCATCTTATCCTTCCACTCATCCACATCTGGCAAGGTAGTGATCTTGAAAGGAATTTCGTGTGGGACGACTTGCTCGATGTGCTGCTTCGTGGCCTTTCGAGTGTTGTCAAGTGGGCATAATATCACGATAGATAGGTCTTCCAGATGGACAGAAGGAGCAGAATCCGCGACCGGCTTGCCTGGAGAAACAGAGCGGCGGGGCAATTGGGAGTCCTGGTTAGGTGACAAGCGTTGGCACGATTCTTTCTGAGAACCACTGGCCTGATCCAAAGCGGATGGTCGATTTGCAGTGCTGATATCCGGCGTAGGCATCGCGGAGGACACAGTAGAGAGCGGAAATAGATCACCCGGATTTGTTTGTGTCGCTAAACCAGGGGAATCCAATGCAGGAGATAGTAACGCAGGGTCTTGAAGACTGTTGCCCCAATGTTGGGATGGCGGCGAAGAATTACTCTGGTCATATGAAGTTGTCCGAGATGCACCTGGCCTTCTAGAGATCTTCGAGGCCTGGCGGAGTAGCCCAGGTCTTTCAGATGGGGAAGGAGGTGGAGGCGCGTCAACTTTCACGTTGAACGAGAACTTGGCCCCTTGGCCCTCTTTGCTGCTGGGCGTGAGCTTGCCGCCATGCATTTCCACGAGTTGCTTTGATAAGAAGAGCCCGAGACCACTGCCAGCGTGTTGCTGTGATCCGCTTTCTCCAAGTTGGCTGAACCTCTGCATTAACCGTGCCGCATCTTGTGAGCTGAACCCTTTCCCGGTGTCCACAACATCGAAGTTCAAGAATGTTTCGGTGCTGTTCGTTGGAATAGATGCATCATGATGAAGGTTGCAGTAGATATAAATCTCGCCTTGTGCAGTGAACTTGACAGCATTACCAACGAGGTTGATCAATACCTGACGAATTCGGAATCGATCGCCAATCACCATCGAAGGCACATCCGATTCCATCAAATAATTGATCTCTAGGCCTTTGTCGATGGCACGAGAGGCAATGGTATCGATCACGTCTTCAATCATCGAGCGTACGTGGAACCAGGAATTAACCATCGACATCTTGCCTGCCTCAACGCGTGAGACATCGAGAATGTTATCCACCAACTCACGGAGATTGGTCGAGCTATTTTGAATCGTATCGAGCATGCGCCTCTGATCGCTGTCAAGCTGTGTATCGAGGATGAATGGAATCGTTCCCAGGATCCCGTTGAGTGGGGTCCGGATTTCATGCGACATGTTGCTGAAGAACTTGGTCTTGGACTCCATCTGACTGTTCAGCTGGGTCATTGCCTTGTTGAGCTCCCTTTCAAGGTTCTTCCGATCATTAATGTCGGTACATGTGCCGTACCAGGAGGCTTCCTCGCTGCCGAAGCTGCTTGTCTCCACGCGAACCAAACGGACCAAATGCCACCGGAAGTCTCCTCCTCTGGAACTTAAGCGAATCTCAGTTGAATAAAAGACGCGACCATTCTCGTCCTTCTGTAGAGTGGCAACACCTCGCTTGACGAGTTCATCCAGTGCAGACACGACACCGTGGCTGTCTGACGACGATCGGCCTCGGCCACCGGTAGCGGTGGCTGCATCACTCTGTTCCGGTGTTCGATGCATATAGAGCCCACCGCATTTATCGAGATCGGCCGGGTGGACGTGCTTTGCGAATCCAAGATTGAGCGCCTCCTCGAGCTTCTGGCCAGTGTACAAATTCCATTGTTCGTTGACGAAGATCAGCCCACGGTTCTCAGTGGCTTCGAAAACAACCTGGGGGATGGAATTCGAGAAGGCTCTGTATTTTGCATCGGTCGCGAATTTCTCTCTCTCTTGACCGGCCTTCAACTCCGCAATATGTTGTTCGTGAATGTCCAGGAACGATCCAATCCAATAAAGTACCTCTCCAGTCGATGAAAGCAGAGGGTTAGCCCGGAAAATGAACCAGCGATATGCGGACTCGTCATTGAATCTTTTAACGCGCACTCGCTCGGTGAACTGTGACCCAGTACGCAGAGCATTGGCCCATTCGCTGGCTACGTGATCCCGCTCGCTGCTGTGGATATTCTGCCAAGGATCTCGCAATTTTTGCTCGTGCGGCTTACTTCGCCGGTAGGAGTCGAACTTTGCATTGGTCCAGATGACCTCTCCGCTCTGTGGCTTGGCCAGGAAGAGGTGAAGGGGGACCGAGTTGAGCATCAGTTGCGCTATTGTGTCGGAGAAAGGCCGCGGTAGCTCACGTTGAAGCTGAGCATAAAAGGAGTTCGTCGATGCCTGGCGTGATGACTGTTGCGTTGGCGACACAATAGGTGGCGGTTTCATATCTTGTAAAGGAGATGCAACAATGGGTGCTGGGTCTTGTAAATTGTTCTCCTCGCCATGAATGGATTTTACATTCATCTTGCCAGGAGATACGGGCGTTGATGATGTGACATTTCCCTTAGACTTAGAACGACGATGCCACGGTTGTGGAACATTATCGCGAGGCCCCTTGGAATGCTGAACATTGAAGTAGCTGTCTGATGTGTCACCAAATCGCGGGTTGACAGCGGGTGACTGAGCTGCCGAGCTAAACCCTATCTGACCCAGCTCAAACCCAGGGGTTCCAAGGCTAGACATAGCAGGGCTGAATTTGGTTGATGAGCGGTCACTGGGGCTGGCGACGCTAGTCCGTGCAGAGATAGAGGACTCATCACCTACTGAGTAGCTGACATGGCCACTCAATCCAGCGACCAGCTCCAGCTCGCTGCTTTCGTCGGAAAATGTCCCACCGAGACCCAGCAGGTGACCATATCGAGGAGGCTCAATCTTGGAAGCCGCTTGTCGTTCAAGTTGACTGTATTGCTGCGCCAAAAGGAAAGAAGTTGTGAGGTGAGGCATCAGGTACGTGAGAGATCGACGGAGGTTGGGCGGATAAGGTACAATAGTCGACACAAGCGAGATAATGGCAACGGGGAACCTCAAAGTGGACGGCGAGTTCTCATTAGATCGACCCCGATGCAAGAGCGGAATGTGAATCACGGTCTTCGAGTGATCGATCCCAATAGCCTCCAATGGCGCTGTGTTGGAATAGTCGTGTGGAGGCGGGTCCTTTTCAAACGCACCCTCATCAACGGCATGGCTGTTGAAGAACGGGTTTTGATCCGGCTGGATCCTGGGCGCGGGCGAAGGGGCTGGCGATTGAGACCATGGGGACTGTGGAATCTGTTCATACTCGTCATACTGCCGCGGGATGGAAGCGTTAAGATTCTTTGTAGGAGGGTCACTGGGGACAGTAAGATTGGCACCGCTACCATCTTCAGTATTCGGTGTCTTCTGAACCGTTTCAAGCGGGCTTTGGGCCGGCTTATGCGACATGGATATTGCGTCTTTGGAATATTCGCGAGTCAGTACGACGGGAGTACTTCGTCCAAACAGTTTCACGACACCGGTCCGTTTGATCAAAGGATCTGCCTCCACCTCCAATGGTCTGGGAATTGGAAAGACCCCCCGTTGCAAAGGATCTGAATGGCCTGTCGACTCTTCTGTTTCATGTTGAGTAGCGGAATGGGTGCTACTGGTCATGGAGGGCGATGGATCAAGAATGGTGGATTTTCCAGCGATGCGCGTTTGCTTTCTCTCGGTTTTCCCAGCAGGCATTTTCGGAGCCTGCGGTCGAAAGTGAGGTTTCGCGGACTGCTTTTTGCCATTGCCAAACCCTGCGAATGAGTGGCGCGTTTCCAAGGGCGGTCGGCTAGACGAAGTAGCAGGCGTAGCGTTGAATTGGGCAGTGGATGGGCCGCCTAGCTTCGAGTCTATTCCGCCGTCGGCTTCCACCGAAGCCAAGTCGTCGGATTTGGATGAGCTTCGGACAACTGCACTCGGATTTTGATCGAATATGGCTTTCTGGCCCCATGGTACATTCTCTAGATCTGTAGAATCCCCTGGGATGGCGAGTGAGACCCGCTCGGCGCCGTAATGCATCTGCAGAACATCAACCAGGTTGGACCACCAAGCATCTAATCCTGCATCGGCATTAAGCTTCAGGGTCAGGTCGTAGAGATTGGGGCTCAGAAACGTCAAATCCTCGGGTATGTCTTTATGGTCAGACGGTAGAAATGTGGGCTGCGCATTTTGAACGTCAGCGGGCGCGATGGAGTCGGTTTTCTGTTCGAGCACAGATTTGAGCTTCTCAGAGGGAAGCTTGAGCCGGAAATGACTTTGGCGTCCCGTTTGTTCCAGACTCGGTTGACTGGGCTTGGTATGACTCTGGACCCTTGGGAATGGATATGATGGCGTTTGGTTTATTGAATTCTCGGGCGTGGCAGAGCTGTCGGCGCCTTTGACGGTCTCTCCCGAGCCCACGGAACCAGATGAGAGACCTGCGATGGTCGGCGGAGCATCCGCAGTAGAGCTATTAGACAAGCGCCGTTTCCTGGGGGTGTCAAGCAAGCTACCCGAGGTCATGGCAGGCAACGTGGATGGTTGATGCTGGCTTTGTTGCATTTGTTGATAAACCAATAACTCTTCCATCTGTCGCCGTAATTCCTTCAAAGTCTGCGAGCTCCTTCCCTGGTCCTCTTGTCGCTCGTTGCTCGGTTTGCTCTCGTCCGGAAGTGGTGTCAAACCCGCGACTTGGTCGGCGGAATCACCGCGGGAGAAACGAGGCTTCCCAATCGCTGATGCTCGCCGCCCGTCGGTGATCCCCTCCTTCGGTAAACGACCGGTATTGTCATGGCTGGGGACTCGGCAGTCCGAGGACTGGGGGCTCTGCGGGTGGTAGGACTGGGGTACCGCGATCGATGACATCGTCTCGGTTGGCGATGGGAACGGAGAATTCCTCCTACTATGCACGTCCCCCATTCTCTCGCACCTCCGCCGGTCGAGCCTGGATCAATTACTCCGCGACAGCAGAAGCGCAGGAGTGGCATAAGACGATCATATCTCGGCCGCAGCGGGACGGTCACGGGGTCGGGTGGATGAGGAAACGGGAGGGCGTCGTTTGAACGAGTATCGGCAAAGAGGCAAGGCTGAAGGGGAGGGGAGGTTAGGGGCAGAACAGAATGCACGACGTTGGGTGGATTTAGAAGCAGGATCGAAGTCGACGAGACGAATAAGGTTGGGGCGGTGTGTATGGGGGGTTTGGAAGAGAGGGGGAGGAGTTTGGGGGGGGAAGTTTAGGGCTCGAGGGAAGCAGCGTTGGACGTGACTCTGGACACTGGCGTCAGTACCCGCCAACCCATTACTTGGATCGACCTGGGAGTGGATGAAGGAGGGAAAAAAGTGGATTCCCGGTGATGGCCCATCTCAATCTCCGGGGGGGTTGAGACGAGAGCGATGACGTAGTGGCGCCCTGGCCGATACAAATCCAAACCTTGACGCTCTGATGCGCGAGATGCACCAATCCCCGTCGTCACACCCGATGTATACAAGTCTTGTCCGTCAGCTGAGATTGGCGTCTACATGGACCGAATTCTAGCCTGGATGGGAATCTCGCTCCCCTTTTCTCCGGTGTGACTGTCGATCTATAAATGGGTTGTGTGGCGAATGACATCGTGCGCATCACACCAAAGATCGAGCCATGCATATAGCAGATAACAGTGGTCTCAGATGCGATTCGCCCCTTTCCGGCGTCCATTACGGAGAGTATTCGAGGCACCTACGACAGCTCGTGGATGCAGCCAGGCCGGTGAACACATCTTTCGTTCTAGAAGGTCAACCGCCGGTTGCCCCTGGAAATGGGATCGACCGTGGCGTCTCCGAGAAGAGAACACGGTTGACGTTGGTCGCCCCTTTTTGAGTTTATACCGTTGGGCAGTTCTTCAGTACTAAGTGTACAATGCGTTTTGTTTCCCGGAAAGGAGCGCAACTTCCAATTGGGCCCTATGGTTTTCTCTCCATACATCCCGCGTCATCCGGCATATTCGACCGTTCCAGCCCTGCCGACTGGCTTCGGGGACGTCATGCGCATCCCGTTCAGACATATAACCGATTCCTCTGTATATATCACCTGCAATTAAGGTCGAGCATACCTATTCCGGAGTTTCTGACACCGGGCCCCGCCGGATACCTAGGTCACTCTACGTACCATATTTCCTCTGCCGAGTGGGGCTTTCCTTTCTTAGCTGCCGCCGCTTTTATGAGGGCGCTCAGAGTCATGCTCACTGAGTAAATTTCAGTCCGGCCTCAAGCTCAGTGACCTGCTCAGGTCAGCACGTGATAGATCAGGGATGCCCAATGAGCGCTCACTGAGCACACAGTGAGCATGATTGGCTGCTCACTGCTCGCTCAGTGATTACTCAGTGATTCTCTGAGGCATCTATTGAGCACTCAGTCGGCACTCAGTCCATACCCAAAGGGGCACCCTGCCCCACAGCACCGTTTATTTTGTGAACAACTTTTTGATGACCCTCATTTCTTATACTCGCTGCTAATTATTCAGGTGCTCCATCTTCTAGCCTCGTCCTCTCTTAAAAATAACGCATTAAAGCACAATGACGCAAAAATTGAACGCACATGGCTCCTCTATTATTGGGCGGTGCCCGAGAAAAATCCTCAAGTATTGATCAACAATTGCAACTACTGAAGTATAAATTGAAGCTATATCCCTTCCTTGAGCATCTAACATAGCTTTCATAGCTTGCTCTCAACTTCAACCTCTCGGTGCTTCGACTACTTTCTAACCTTCTGTTAGGGATTTGTCCAGGTATGGGTCGAAGACTCTTCTTTTCTAACAAAGATGAGATCGCCAAAGAGAAGCGTCGCGAACAGTTGAGAAAAAGTGGTTACGTGTTCGGCGCTCATGCAAATGAGGACTGCAAACGGGAGAAAGATAAAAGGATCCCCAAGACCAAGAGGACGTACCGCCAATATCTCAAACTTTGGATGGAGTGAGTTGCCATGCAGTAAACATGAGGAATATCCTTCTGAGATGCTGAGTTGATTTTAGTTTTGTTGAACAATATGGGATCGAGGGTTACAAAATGGGACCTGGCTGCGCAACTCCAGACCATACACTCTTCAAAGAATTTCTTCGTTGGTACAGTCATGGTGCAAAAGGGAAGATAAGCAAAAAAATGGACGCCCAGTGATGACATCAGTCCTTAACTGTGCGGAAAGGGTGTTTGGTGGATTTGAAGAAATTATGGAAGTCAAAATTCCGAAGGAAGACCGGATCGAAATATTCAACGTAAGTCAGTATAAGGTCTTCACTGTGTTCCAGAGCGGATGTCGATCTAACCACAGAACAGTGGATCAGAAGAACATTGACAGACAACGAAAAAACGATTGAGAATGTCGAGATTCCGGACCACAGCTTTACGAAAAAGGATTTTCTCCGAGTACTGTCCTCCATGTGGCAGGCGGATCATCGCCGGTTCATGCCCGGTTTGCTCAAGGCTATCATCATGCTAGCTCTTCAATTGTATCTTTTCACCGGAGCAAGAATTGGAGCATTTATACCGGCCCATGAGGATAAAGACGAAAGGGGCCTAAGATATAAGGTGAGCACACGTTGGCATTGCTGTTGTGCCCGGCTGACTTTTATCCAGCATATCGATCTGGTTTTGTTTCCATCATCTTCAGCACCCTGGAAGGTCGAATGGAAAGTCAATCAAGTGTGGCTCAAAAATAATCGAAACCCAGAATACACGGTGTAAGCCAACCCCTCCTCCAGCCCACGAAAGGCAGGCCGACTTAGACTGAGAGCTCACTCGCCCATTGAATAATCCAGCTTTGGAATTGGAATCCGTGACACCAAGAGGCCACAATTCGCGGCCGGCTATGTTCTTCTAGCTATTGCGCTCCAGCACGGTGCTCTATTTGGCATCAGAACAGTGGAGGACCTAGCCAAGTATGACCTTTCAAGTGGACGACCGATCGAATTGCGCTGGAAGGATGAATATCTGGAAAAACCTGTCCTCAGAAATGTCACAGCGGAGGGCCCGCAAGACGTTCCACTCCATAAGGAGCGGTTTTGTGAGCTACTGCGTGGGATAGTGACTACTGCTGGATACAGCAAGGCTGTCACTGTTCATAAAATTCGGAAGTACCTTGGAAGTGTTATCGAAGGTGAGATAATCCAACACTCACGGCCCGCCAGAGAAAATATATTGATTATCAGCACAGGAAAACACGGTTCTGCCCCGGTATCTCAAATATATGGACACAAGGACGCGAGAACATATCCTGAAAACTATCTGTTGCACTGTTCGTCGATCGATACAGTCTCGGCCGTTCTGGGCGAGGGAGAACAGTCGAATCACATCGAGTATTTCCAAGGGTTTGAGAGATTCTACGAACGTGGATTTCCAGGGGAATTACCGGCAGAAATCGAGGCGAATATCCTGCAGAAGCCAGAAATACTCGACATCAAAAGCCGGATCGAACAGCTTGAATCCCAGAATGCCGACAAGGAATCCATAAATGCAGAAAGATTAAACTACAAAAAGACGGTAATTCGCCACCGCCTCTTTGAGCTGAAGGAATACCAGACCCGCTGGGTCCGGGAGCGGCGAGATCAAAGAATCCTGAACAGAGGAAAAGAAGAGCCGTTGATGTTGGAAAACGAAGTCTGCACACGAGCTCAAGCTCTCGTGATGCCCGAACTCTCCCGAATCGCAACATTGATGTCTTGTACGAGGGAGCTTTCTTTTGATGAAATGCTCCTTTTCGTGCAGGACCTACAAAGCCAATGTGCTCGGGACTTTGACGTGGTTTATCTTCCTGGCGAAAGTCCTATTCAAGGACTCTGCCCCTCAAGATGCTGCCAAAAAGAAATTGCAAGGTGAGTGAACCCACGTAGCAATTACGACACAGGCTAATTTCTTCAGCATAAAAAAATCCGAAAGAGCTAGCCACATTCACGAATGTGTTCGCCGTGAGATGGCATTTGACCTACAACTTTCAGAATCGAACGTGCGATTCTGTTACCAGTGTATGAAATGGTTTACCTCGAGACAATGGCGAGACCATTGTGATGCTCATCTCCAGTCCTGGGATAGCCAATACTGTGAAGTTATCACATATCGTCACACAGTGATTCGCCCTGGCTACTGCCCATTTTGCTTGTGGAATGTGGAACTTCACGCAGAAGACCGGTTAGATTTTTGGCTCAACAGCGGTAATCTGAGGCAACACATTGAAGAACAGCATATGCGCGGGATCCAGTGGTCAACAACGAAACCAGCATGCGGGTGCGCTCAAACTTTCGACAATGAGCGTGGCCTTCGACATCATTTACACGATGCACATGGGCTAAACAAAGCCATATGGCTAAATCCAAAGCCCCCGAGAAAGAGAAAGCGTCATTGCAAAGCAGAAGCTCGCAACTCTTCAACAGAAGAGCAGGATGAGCGCCCACGGAAAATTCGCTTTTACCACTTTCCGCCGCCTCGTCTGCACCATGAGTATCAACTTTCAAACCACATATTTGTCCCCGTGCCGGCATTGCTTTCGTTTGTGGAGGAACATCCGGAACAATATTACTGCCCCGATGTAACTGATAAGACCAGCACGGGCAGTCGGAGCAATTCAGTTACAACCTGCTTTTCCGCGGTGAACTCTCCACTCAACTCGCGCCTAACTCCCCCCGGACTTGAAGTCATTGATCCGAAGATCCTCGAACCGTTGGTATTCGACGAGGCAAAGGGACAGAAATCATGCGAACAAGTTGCCGTCCAACTGGATTCTCTTACCCTATCCTCGACGGAGTGCGATGCCAAGGAGATGTCGTCCAGCCGCAGTACAGGGCCGCAGTCCCCTGTTCAAGACTCTGCAAGTGAGCAGCCCGCAGACTGCGCTTACGACGACCAAAACGAGATTGAGAAGACATCGCAAGGAGATGAGCACACCTCCCCTTCCGGAAGCAAAGTTGTTACGGCAGAAGGCAGAGGTGCGAACCATTTTCAAATCAAGGCCAAGAGGAGCAGGCTGAATTCGCCTTGTGATGCTCAAGCCTACGGTACGCCCTCTTGTGAATCCGTCACCAGAGTCAAGTCGAGAGAACGAACACGGCAGCAGCCAAATGACTCGAACCCCTATAATGCACGCAAACTCAACGCAAAGGAGAGAAGAGAACTGCTTAAGCTCAAGGGTCAAAACCTGACTCTTAGGCAGATTGGATCTCGTTTCGCCGACATAGATACCGCTGTCCTGCGACAGGCATGGCTGGATTTGAAGCCTCCTCAGAGATGTACCAGATCACGGGCCAACAGACAAGAACGCCGTGTCCATGCGGGCTAATTATCTTCGTCTAGTCGAATATTATTAGAACATGGTGGACATGGACCTTATGTAATTGCTTCCAGACAAACTTCAGCGTCGGTAGATCGAGAACTAGCTCTTGCCAAAACCTTGCCTCGATGCGTGTCCAAGGCCCCGTCAAGCCGAAGCGGCTCTGACGAGCCACAAGCACTCAGTACTGACGAATGCTATCTTGAGGTGGTTTGACGGATATGAATTTGGATCAGACTTCGCCATTTTCTTATGCTGGCTCTACGGAGTAGAGGTGTGAACAAAGAATAGCCAAGGGAAATTACAGCATCAAGCTCATGGCGATCATCTGACGAAATCTTATTACATTTAAGTGCGGCGCGTAATACACAGTTACAGAGTCAATACATACCCAGCACCGCCACACCCAAACCGAAAGCAACCCTTCCCGTCCTGAGCGTATGTAACCCAAAGTACAACCAGTATCATACGGTTTCATGCTTACCCAGGTATTTTGTCGAGTTGGGAAGCACGCTTTGCCTCTAGCTTCTAGTGTTCTTGTGTCGTTGAGATAGGGTTCAGCTGTATGGATGCCTCTGTTAGGCGTGATCTTATAGAGATATCCAAATTCCATCATGACCAGCGACACCTGACCCTGCATGCATTCATCTAAGGTCGCGCTGTCCACTGTCGTTCTATTTCAAGGCTCGACCTACATGGCGATACTCGAGAGTTCTTGGGGCAGCTTCTCAGGCACTGCAGAAGGTTGGCTGGAACAAAACCAGATTCGGACTTATTCTTTCTCCATTACTCACGTAACGCTGCGTGGTACATAGTCGGACTCATTTGGTTCTTTTCCGATGTCGATGGTAGTATTGATTATACCGATACGGACGTGCTTCACGGTGAAGATGAATTGTGAAATAGCTCAGTAGGAGTCATCACAGGCCTGAGCTATCATGTCAATAATGAATTCCACAGCCGTTGCTTTTCCTTCATGAACGACTCAGCATTTCTCACTGCATTCGTGTAAAGTTCGTCATCTACCGCTGAATAAGTATTACGTAGTTGATTCGAAGTAACTAGTTAGGCGAGAAGCGTTGCAAATTTTAAACGCATGAAGGTAGTTTCGGACAATGAGAGGAAAGGCTCTGCCCGAGGTCGACTCTTGAACTTACATAGACGATCGAGGGGAGGTTAATAAGATTATTCGGCTGCATAATTGATACTACAGGTTCATTCAAGCTACGAATATTGTTCAGGTCGCGACCGAACGGATCTTGGGTATACCCTAACATGCTAGCCATCTCCGAATCACAAGCAGATAGTCATCGGCCACATTATGACTGGTTCTGCTGGTTCCGTGGCGGTACACGCAAACACCGCAACTCATGCACTGCCTTGTTTATTTCCTCCGCAAATCATGTTTCCTGATGCTTCTAATCCTGACCACCATGTTCAATCCTTTTACGCTTGCGATTCGGTGAAATCATACCCAAAATCGGACGGGGCTCGATAATTTCAGCCCGTTCAAAGTCGAAAAACACCACATTTTTGCTTTCCGGATTGTACGACCAATTCCTCGGAGCCGGGTCTCTATGAACGACATGTCGGGTATGTATCGCTGATAAAGTCTCCGTCAATTTGGAAACGAGACAAGTTCAGTCCAATTCCCCGAGTGCTAGGTCCAGAGATTGCCCGCTTGGGCTCAACAGCATCATATGTTCGAGATAAGCAATCCCGTCGTAACTATAGGGATGAGCCAAGTCAATGCTTCCGAGGTGGAGAGGGATGTATATGCCCTGGATTGGATGAAGTCTGTTGTATACAGCTGCTTCATGTCGGAGGTGATCACGGAACTCCGGCACGGTGCACTTAGCGGGCACAGTGTATCCGTGTGATGAAAGAGTCACTTTCAACAAGCGCCTCGAGAACCATGGATTCCGATGATCTCACAATCTGCATTGACAGTCTCAGAGAGTTGACGTTGCAATTTGCGGACGAATGTTTTTGAATTGATAATGTGACGCGTTGTTCCGTGGCCATGATCACGGACATTTGGGCAAGCCTGATCTAACTCCCCTCCATATACCAATCCGCTTAGACACTTCAAGGAGCAGTAACGGCGATGGTTCTCCTCGGAGAAGGAGCTTCGTGAAGCCGTAGTGGATGTTTGGCTGTTCAATACTGGTCGGCTCCGATGAACGTCCCGAGAAGCGTGTGGATTCCGGCTCGGTGTATGGGGTTCATCGTCCTCCTCATCAGAGGTGTTATGCGCATGCAATGGTCGACAACCACTCGTATTAGGATTGTGCCTTCTGCGGCGTAGTTGAATCGGAGACCGGAGGAAGTTTTCTGTTTTCGGCGGACGATATTCGGATGATGGCACTTCGTGATCGGGGATATCGTCCAAAATGTCCGCAGGTACGATCTCCCACGTCGGCAGTGTATCTGTTGCCTGCTGTTCCCAGGCCTGGCTCCGCGGCCTCAACTTCAGAGCCTGGAGAGTAAACGCGAGACCTTGACCCACTGCAGTCAAGTGTAGACGATTTGGGCGGTCTGAATGGGGATCCCATCCAGTTTCATGCCCAACATCACCCTTTGGAACGGAAAGGTGGTAAAAAAGTGTGGAAGGGTCCTCCCCAATCCGCAGGTAGATATCTGCTTCGCCAGTGGTAAAGACTCCTACCTGCGTACGAGCACGGACCATATAGTCAAATGGCTGCGAAAGGAGTCCGATACAGCCGGATTCGAAATCAGTTTACCCCATGCTCTCTCACGGGTTGTTTCCGAACCCCAACTTGAAACACACACTATACTATATATGGCCTAGCGGTAGATCCCCGCGTCCAAGAATACTCTGTATTTTACATGACAGTTGTAGCACCTGTTATGATGTATTTTACACGAAACTGATATTCACCTGGTACCTCCGTGCCCCTCCTGTTGTCCAACTTTCAGGTCCCAGGATTCTTGAGCGGGAGCTCATACCGCGCAACATGGGTGTCCGACTCGCTCACCGAATACGTTGAAGAAACTGGGCGGGCTCTGAATCAGCTAGTCCTGTAGGAGAAATAGCAGTAAAATCACCCCATTCTCAGTTGTCACTTTCAGCAATGCTGCTTCTCACACTTCTAGAATATGGGACTTAGTGAGGTAAAGTTGTATTTCAAAAATTTCCCATGCCTGCGAAGAAGCAGAAAGACGAGTATCCTGTCAAATTCATGCCTCTTTGGAAGACCCACATGTGAGCTGTCTGCCCAGAGACTCGCTTTCTTTTCTCTCAACCACCACTTCCCCCTCATTTCCCGACATCTCATCAACCATCATCTGCTCATAATCTTTCTTCCATTCCTCATACGTCCGATACAAGTACTTCTGGGCCGCCGGATGGTTACGATAGTATGTCTCATGATTAATCTCACAGACACCCTCCTCCTTCCCCTTGTGGTCGACGCAGAAAGCCCGATTGCATAGAAGACATAGCTGGGTTGGGATGTTGTCTTTAAGGTGTGGCTTTCTCAACCGCATTCTGTCATGGACGTGGCAGGGTCCAGCATCAGAAATATGGTTCTGGAGGTTTGTTAGCCTACTGAGTTAAAATAGGGGTTGGTGCGAGGTGGAGGAAGGAACCATTGTGTAGAGTAGGATGGATATTGTGTTGACGGTTTTGAAGGTAGAGTCTCCCAAGAGCGAGTAATGGAAGATAGAAAGTAGGGTACATAAATGGGAAGAGGTTGCTTGATATTTAATTGAGGCTGTTTTGGGGTTGCTAGATTGGGTAGACTCAAATCGGGTGTTGTTGCGTAACATGAGCTGGTACTCGGCGTGGGCTGCAGATCTTGGCACCAGTCACGCAAGGACTCGGTCATACGCAGGCGGGCACAGAGGGCGATTAGTGTGCAGTAAGACACGTCACATATTTCCTGGACTGATCGAGTTGCAGAGCCAATTATTGCACTACCGCACTCCCCTATCGAAAAACATCCCCGGCCCAGACGCCACAGCCCGATTGAATATTGGATTGGATATGGAAGGATACACAGTTGGTCGTTACTATATATGTCGATCGCTGGGAGAGAAGGCCACCAACCAAGCTGGTACAGTCGATTTCGAAATCAGATTAACCAATGGACACACACGCCTGTTTCTCGGCTCGTACCCGAAACAACGCTAGTCCGTATTTTGGTAAGTTGTAAATTATCCACCTCTGAGAAAAGACAACTAAGTCTATTACGGGTTAGTGTCGTTTCGTGTACGGGCCGAGAAAAAAAAGTTTGTGTGTCCATTGGTTAATCTGATTCCGAAATCGACTGTAAGGAAAGGCCTTCGAGCGTCTGCTGTAGAGCGCCCGCGGCCGTATCCCAGAGCCGGACGATCTGATCGTCATCGACGGAGGCATGCCAGCACTTGCGCAGCCTTCATATATAAAAAGATTGGGGACGAAGGCTGCGTGTGATAAGAAGGATGCAATGCTGGGCGATCTCACAAAATCGCTAGAGACTTCCCTGCTTGGGTCGTTCGAATGGTGCTACAAGTTTCTATGGTTCTTTACCGTATTATAACAATGACTCATGTGTTACTGTTAGCTGATACGATTGCAGGTGGGCAGGGATTGTTTAGAAAGTAACCAAAATTAGATTGGTCTCTTTCGAGTTAGGGTTCGGGAAACAATGCATGAGAGAATATGGGGTAAACTGATTTCGAATATCGCTGTAAGCGCTCGCTGGAACCGAACCTTGGGGGAATCATCATCCTTCTCCTGAATCACTTCATCAACGTTCATGTCCCCCAATCCCTCGTATATATGGCCCAGCGTCACTTTGTGCGGGGATTTGTATTCTTTGATATAGGCAGCGACGCGATGTGTAGGTTCAGAGATCTCGTTTGGAATGTTGTAAACACAGAACTGATCGGCACGGGGCCTTTTGGTTCGGACTTTCGGCGGTGTTTTTGGTTGGCGAGTGGCCGCGCTTGATGCACGTTCCTCGCGCTCAGCTAAACGCGGCGAACGTCGTCGCGAAGGGCGACCGCGAATATCCACGCTCTGTAACCCTTCTACTAGTTCCTGTTCCGGGCTCAAAGTATTGGAATGGTTTTCAAAACGGATCGACCCTCTTAGTCCGAATGTTTGCCGAAGGGCTGGATCTTTGTAAAGTTCTTCGATGATTTTCGAAACGTGGTCCTCAACGGTCTGGCGAAGAAAGTGATTCATGTCAAGTTCTGAGCCGATCAGCTGCCGGCGAATGCTTTCGCCCATCTCCTCCAAGGTATGGAGTGATGTGAATAATCTATCTTCAAGGAGCGAAGACTCCATCAGCAGTCACCAAATTTCCTCTTGTTCGCTTGTGAATGTGTCCCATGCCCTAAGGTATCGGGGGCGAAGTTTGTTGGTAGTATTTGCGGGATCTCCACGCGTCGACCGGGTCTCGTCCGGCTGGACCTCAAGGCCGAGGAAGAGGTGCTTATGGAGGCCATCGAGAAATGTGGGGAGGTTCGACTTGGACAATCGCTGCTGAGCATCCGCTAGTTGGCGCCTAAGCTCTTCGATCTCTGACGACATGAAGACTCGGTGCTCTTAACGCGTTGGAAGGCTGCCGATCTCCCTGGCACTGGTGAAACGGATCGGTAGAAGGTGTGTTCGTGTTTTGATGTTCGTGTTTTGATGTTCGTGTTTTGATGTTCGTGTTTTGGTGTTCGTGTTTTGGTGTTCGTGTTTCGGTGTTGTTTACCGCCGATGCCTCCACACGTGACTGTCACGGGATCCACAAAACAACTCATGAGCCGTGACCCGCAGGGACCCATTTTTCGTGAACTACATAGTATGATGGGAATCTCCATGAAGTGCCGAATCATTAATTTATTAATAAGGTAGGCACTAACTAACTAATGTCGAGCAGACCGAGGCTAACTGTTGACTATTTGAAACTGGTAAGATTTTATAATCCAAAATCGCAGGCCTTGGTAGCATCTAATGTAGCTATTTTATTTTTCAGTCCCGGAGATTTCGGCAGCCGAGACACTTGTGCTGTTATATCCATAATAGCGAGGATTGCTGCAGATATTTTCAATTTCCGCTGCTGAGACCATGGTAGTGTAAGACCTTGTGGGCTGATATGGTGCTGTGAATTATGGGAGATCGAATTTGCTTACCTTCGGTTCCTATAATTTTCGTTGAGCTAGCTTCTCCCAGTGGCACGGAGGGCTCATATTTGAACGGCGGCCCCAGTACAATTGTATTTGACGACACCCTTGGCGTATCCGTGGCCAAGGCTGGTGTCCAATTGCTTATGACGCTCTGAAGTCTTCGAGTATGGTTTTGGACCAAATATAATGAGTCGGAGTCCATAGTGCAAGAGGGGAAGGGGAAAGTCTGATCCAAGAGCAATGAAGCAGCGGACGGGCTCAGTTGACATTTTATATACCACTTAGGAAATTGATCTATGATTAAACTTGAGATGCCTTTAACATCATGCGGAAACACCGAAGTTCCCAGGAACCGTGTAGCTCCCGGGAGTGAGAAACCTACTCTTTTCGTTGCACAGATATGTTCATAGCGGCCCGCAATTCCACTGATGACTATAAGTACAGGCAGATTCCGATTTCCCGCCGAGAGATTTAACATGAAATGCAGGATCTAACTTTCTTTGTTGATGTCCCGCACTTATTATCCTGAGCTACTTGCCCGGAGTTGACCTTTCAATATGGGCCACTGCAGTTGCGATACAGCAAGCGCAAAGGAGCAACGAACCACGTCCGATCTACAAGCCATTGGAGCGTGTGCCGTTGATGATAAGATCAATCATAGTCAAAGGAGATACCTCAATCTATGGATCGAGTAAGCGGCCGCAATATTTCTCCTTTTCTAGTGTTGACAATCTAGGTTTCTTGATTCGAGCGGAATCCCTTCCCGTGATAACTATGGGCTTGAGGAAGAAACTCCTGCCCGCAATATCCCGTTGATAAAAATTTTCATCGAATGGTATATGCTTTCCACGAAAGGACGTATGTGCGTCGGTGGAAAGTCCACAAAACGAACCGTTTTGGCGTGCGCAGAGAGACTTTTTTGGGCATTCAAGGCAGTCACACGCAACAAGGTAGCATTCGACACTCGGTCTCGTCAAGAAGTATACAGGGTTAGTTACTGTATATGCACCTTTTCATGGTTGATGCTGAATTAACTTTGCCATAGTGGATTAAGGAAACCTTGTACTAGATCCGCTCGAGCGTATACTCACCGATGGACGGAGAAGCGTGAGCGTTCAATCCTGCGTTACTTGGCGGCTTTTCACTCTCTGTTTTCACATGTTCATAAAAGAGTTGTGGGCGGGCAATTACGACGAGAATCCAGGTAAAATTCCCGCCGGCGTGAGCAGATCAACCTGTTGGAGACTCAGATAGGGGTATTTTGGCAGATTGAAGACATCCCGCAGTTGAAAGCGTCATCTCCAGGTCTCTGCTAGTGATAAACTATGGGATGAGAACCGTTCGAGAGTGATAAACGGAGAGTGATAAACGGAGAGTGATAAACGGAGAGTGATAAACGGAGAGTGATAAACGGAGAGTGATAAACGGAGAGTGATAAACGGAGAGTGATAAACGGAGAGTGATAAACGGAGAGTGATAAACGGAGAGTGATAAACGGAGAGTGATAAACGGATGGCTGAGGCGCAGAGTTGCTTGCTTGAGTGCGATATTACACCAGTTGGTATTCTCAACAGTAATCGCAACTGGTTATGAACCCTTGCGAAAATTGATGCGAGCCTTAAAACGATTTGATCATACGACAGGAAAATACCTTGACTCTTTTACACGAGCCTTGATATTTCTTGCTGTTTTAGTTTTATCGGTTTATCTGCTTGTGCTGATAAGTTTCTTGCGCGGTAATTTTGTTGGTCGTAGTCCGAGAGTTCGCAGACGGCGACTGAGAAGAGACCGTTTAGAGTTCCACATCAAGATTCAGGATCTACATACAAATAACACGCTATCTGAATAAACTCTGTGGAAATGGCACCAACAGAAGTCGAATAAACAGTTCAAGTTCGAAGAACACGCAAAAGCACTTTCACCGGTTCTCTGTTTATTGGGCATGATACTTGTGATACCTTATTGGACCACTTCAATAAGTTTGCTGACTTCCTGCCGATTGACATAGTTTAAAATGCTACGCTGTTTAGACCACTTCTGGTGCGAGCAAGGTGGTCTACGCGGCACATTTGAAGAGGAATCTCAACCGCTTTCTGCTCCACCCAGTTTGAAAGCGAGGAGACATTCAAAGGCCGCCAGTGTCAAATAGGATTGTCATGCCTACAGAGATGAATGCGATCGACATCGGAGAACCCTGCGAACAGTTATCGCCTGTCAACAGGCATAATGAGAAACAGAAAAGAAAGAGCCAAAAAGAAGAAGCGGCGTACATTCTCAGTGGCCTGGAGTCCAGAGAACGCAAGCTCTTTCTCCAGGAGGTTCCAAGGGTCAAAGCAAGTCACTGCCGAGCTTGGGATTGCATGATCGAGAGACGGACGCATGAGCCTATAATTCGCTCTTACTATCGCCTTGCTCTGAAGGGCGGGACGAGCTTATATGGTCGTGGTATTTATCAACCCCGAGGCCCACGAGAAAGGGTTTGAAATATTAACATCTTTCGTGGTTCAAGAACGCACCGAATACTACCATATCACCTGTTTTGAGCGCATTATACCTGATTGGACGGATTTGCTTCGAAAGGGATATTTGAAAAGGGACGGCTGGATAGCTGCCCCACCAGGCAGCGGAGTCACGATTGAGTGTTCGACTCAGGCGATTCTAGATTGGTTTCAATATGAGGGCCGGACGTTTGACATTGCTTGCTATGAAAGGTTTCGAAGGGATCACGAAGCATGGAAAGACGACTGGAGTTCTCGCGAAATTGCACATCAAATCTTGCATGAAGAGCAGCAGCCAAGAGATGGATGCTCCATCTGTGAGGGTCTACCGGAGCTTAAGGAGCCCAAAAGATCGGATTATTTCCCCGAAAATCCGTCTGTCGTCTCATTGAGCGGATTGCTGGAGATTATCAGCAAACAGCCGCACATTGATGAATGGTGGCGTTTTCAGAATCTCAAATAACGAGCTTAGATCAATTCCGTCGATTCAGAACATATTTTGTCTTAACAGCCCCATTTTTTTCGAGAAAGCGATGTCTATGCGGCACGTACCAGTATACGACGGTTATGTCTAGCATAAAGGTGCCACATATGCAACTCTCCGAGATGACAACAGTTGCGGCCGAGTATACTAGATTAGCCATCATAAATGTGACGAAAATCTGGGAACCAACGCACTAATGCATGCTAAAGTATATTATTTCGCTCTTCGGTTGCTGGTCTCCTTCAAAAGTTGCCCTTTCTCGGTTGTGCAAGTGCTTCCTGTATGTGGTGATCTGACTTGTTGCCAAAATATATGCTAATAACGAGTCATAGGAATAAATCAGGACAATAGTATACTCGACAAAACCTAGCACTACCTGCGCCGAATCTTCTTACCACGGCGAGCGTTCGAATTTCCATCCACTCCATCCAAGTGTTCCAGGCCAATCACAGCGGCGAGAACGTCGCTGAGTAGGCTGGTACAAGGCTCTTCAGGAAAGTAGTCTTTTCTCAGCGGTTCGTCCGGCACTTCTCCACACTTCTCACAATGCTGAGAACGACCACCATGAGCGTCGAGTTGATGGTTGATCTCCATTGTGCTGGCTTTCCGGTCCCACTTGGCATGTTCTCTTTGGAATCGATCGTATATATCCACTTCGAAGGTACGGCCCTTATAACAGAACCAGTCTTCAATGGCGTTGTGAAACCGTGATATTTGCCAGCTGGCTGAGGTCAGTTGGGTGACCCCACCTTCCATTTGCAAAACCCCCGCTCTACCAAGGCGTTCAGGTCGGGGAATATTTGCTCCATGCATGTCACATGATAGTACCTGTTGGGTTCTACAGTTCGTGAGATTCAAGACAGGCTTTTTCGGGCTTGTGAGGACTTACCGTAGTATCGACCGGAAAGGTCCTTAAAATTGAAGCGAAATGCAGACCTGATATTAGGTTCTCCACTTAACTTAGCAGGAATGCAGCCCCAGAAGCGACAGTGACTTCTGCTGCTAGGATTTTCTTGCAATAGAATCACTTGTTTCTGGTTGGTGAGCTCATCTTCAATGCACTTTCTTTGAAATGCAACTCGCTCGATAGGGTTTTGTGTGATCCTCTCCCACTCGCTATCGACTTCATCCCAAGGGTCATCACAGTCAGTTTCTTCGGGTGAGGGAGCGGCCTGCCTCTTATGAGAAGTCATACTTTTTGTGGGGAAGTTGTGCTTATGAAGGAGGGAGGTTGTTGCATAAGAGTGGAGGGAACACCTTTATAACAGTACCTATATTCTTATCCCGGGCCCGCACGTGTCTTCTCTCACGTGTTTTTCCGTGTCACGGGTTTTCCTCCCTGTGATCTGTCTCTCTTGCTTGCTTTTTTTAACAACATACCATCATCCGAGTTTCGCAGCACCACGTGCCTGCGCTGTCACCTTCGCGCACTCTAATGTGTTTGCGCTCTCTCTAGGATACGTAGACGTTGCGTCGCACCGCCCCGGAGCGGCGGCCTAAGGCCGCCGCCGAGCTTCAGCTCGTATATAATATAAGGCCCACGGAATCAAGTCACTCACGTGCTGTTTATCAGATGTCGTCGGAGAAACTGTTTCTCCGAGGAATACATAGATTGTCTGATTTATAGAGGATGGAGAGGCCAATTCGGTTAAAATCTGAGTTCAAAAATATGCAAAAAAAAGCCAGAGGCAAAATGATTCTCGAGAAGGCACCAACTGTTACAATTAGTTATCCTCGGTCCCTGAGCCTGGTCAACTCAATCCCGAACTGAGAGAGTTGGCACCGGGTGGCCACACCGGAAATGCACTGTATGACTTCTTCATAGGCCGGGAGCTGAATCCGCGGATACGACTGCCTGTTCCTTTTGTCGATGAGGCCTCACGAACGATTGATATTAATGTATGGTGTGAGATGAGGCCCGGACTACTTGGATGGATCATATTGAACTTGTCCAACATGGCCCGCCAATACAGAACGTATGGCTACATCTCAAACTCTATCGCACTCTCGACCGCATCCCAAACCTTCTATGTGCTAGATGCGCTGTACATGGAACGAGCAGTTCTAACTACGATTGATGTGATTATGGATGGATTCGGTTATATGCTCTCTTTTGGACACCTGGTGTGGGTACCCTTCATCTACAATCTCCAAACCAGATATCTTGCGGTTTTCCCACTGGAATTATGCTTGAGAGACATTCTGTTACTTTTGACCATTACGGGTGTGGGATACTCGATCTTCCGCGGCGCCAACAATCAGAAGAACCGTTTCCGTACGGACCCCAACGACCCCCGTGTGAAGCATATCAAATACATCCAGACATCAAGTGGCTCCAAGCTGATAATTTCCGGCTGGTGGGGATTGGCGCGCCATATCAACTACTTAGGCGACTGGCTGATGTCGTGGTCGTATTCATTGCCTACAGGGGTTGCCGGCTATACCATGATTGAAAGTATTAACGGCGCTGGCGACATACAGAAGCAGGCCATACAGACCCCTGAAGTCCGCGGCTGGGGAATCGTTTTCACTTACTTCTTCATGCTTTATTTTGGTGTCCTGCTCATCCACCGGGAGGGTCGTGGCGAAGAAAAGTGCAAAAGGAAATATGGCGCCGACTGGAAGCGCTATACGTCGATCGTTCGCAGCCGCATCGTCCCCGGTATCTACTAGTCTACGAACCCTAGGAATTGTACCGGAGTACCGGCCACGTACTTCTGCGGTGTCATCATCGACTGTATTATTATTATTATTATTAATCAAGTTTATTGTCCATATCGAGCCCTAAAGCTATGACAGACCACGAGTCTGAGGCAGGGTCTGGTGCCGCTTGGTCAAGCTGGTCTCAGGCCTCTGCTCCTATTAGTTCCTGGGCGTGAACCCCATGTAAATACAGTCAGATCCTTTTCCTCGCCCCAAGTCGCCTGTTTGCGCAGGGCATTTGAGCCATCCTGGCTCTCCTCGGTGTCTCAAGCGGTTCGGGTGTCCCCTAGGCTGAGTGCCTAGGCTACCCTCCCTGCTATCCTTCCCTCGTTCTCTCGGCTTCCTCCAAGTCCTCTAATCCCCATTCGTCGTCTCGTCGAGCTCGCTCTGCCAATGCCTGCTGGTGGTTCTGAGGCAGGGCTGCATTCGTCGTTGACAGAAATTGTAAGATGGCCGCTGTCGCCTTCGGTTCCCTCAACAGTCTACCTTCCGGGCATTCTTCTGCCGCGGAGGGTCTGGCCAAGCCAGCTCGATCCAGTGCCCGGTAGAGCTGGACCCGCTGGCGTTGCCATGCCCGGCACTCGAAGAGGACGTGATGTACGGTCTCAGTTGGTGCATCGCCCTTCTCACATGCGGGACTTTCCCGAGCATGAATCCGGTGGAGGTGAGCCCCGATGGTTGCATGTCCGCTCTTCAACTGGAAGAAGCGGGTGGCCAGTGGTTTCACGGCTCGCGCTGCGACTGGGTCCAGTGTCCAGCCTCGATAGGGTCGGTAGGCTCGCTGTTTGCTGCGGGAGCGTTTTGCTAGAGCCTGCGTAAGCCAGGCTTGTCTGCGGTTTCGGATGTTCTCCGTGCATGTCCTGTTGACAAATGCCAGTGAAAGTCCTGCGACTCCTTCTGGATGGCAGCCCGGTCGGCTGGCCGCGAGCTTTGCCGCTTCATCGGCTTTTTCATTCCCCTCCACACCAGAATGGCCGGGTACCCACTGAATGATGGGTTCTCGGCCTCGCTCCCATAGAGTCCTGGCTACCGCATGAGCTCGAAGCGTCAGTTCTTGACCGGGGCCTGCTTCTGTATGCCGTAGCCTCGCAATCGCGGCTTGGGAATCCAGTAGAATTGTGATTGGACCCGTGCCCTCCATTTTCTGCGCGGCTTGGAGAGCCTGCACGGCTCCTACAAGCTCGGCATCAAAGACCTCTCGCCCCGCTCCGAGAGGGAAGCTCCGGGTCCTCCACTCTCCGCAGGGCTCTTGCCAGGCAATCCCGGCTCCTGTCCGGCCGTTTTCGAGTCTTGACCCATCCGACCAGATCGCGCTGCCAGGTTGCATTGTCCGCGCCGCAGCGAGAGCGTCCTCAGTCCTGTGGACGATGATCCGCCCTGGAAATCCGCTGCTATCGCCGCGCCGGGTGCCCTCAAAGCCCGCAGAGGGATCGGCTGGTAGGATATTGGCTAGCTGTCGGGCTAGGTGCTGTCCAAGTGACCATGGTCCCCGGCCGTGTGGTTCGGCCCAGAGTCGGTTTCCGGGGGTGTGCTCCCCAGGTTGCGCATGTTGGTCGCCTTGCCGAAAGCTGACCGGAAGGATTGATCTTGCTGGACTGTCGTCCGCTAGGCCAAGAAGCCGAGTTGTATACCGCAGTTGACGGCCCTCAAGGAGGACCTCGGCCGGCGTCAGGCCCGCTTCCCTATTCAAGAGACCCACCGGGGTGGTCTTCAGCATTCCCGTAATCGTACGGGCTTGTCGGTTGATCATCAGTTGCATCCCCGTGAGCCGGTCTTTTTGACTGCGCCACCAGAGTTCCGCTCCGTACAAGGCTACCGACTGGACCGCGGCCACTTGGATCCGATGGACCAGGCCTGGCGCTAGGCCTTGCATGCGGCACAAGGATCGAACCCGAGATTCTGCATTCCGGGCCTTGCGGAGGCGCATCTGATAGTGCTCCTTCAGCGTGAGGCCGGCGTCTAGCCAGATCCCCAGCCATCGAGTGGCTTCGGAGTTAAATGAGACTGAATGGCCTCCTACCATGATGCGGGCCCGCTGAATTTGATTCCGCAGCTCCTGTCCACGCTTGCGGGTGAACAGGACCGCCTCAGTCTTCTTCGCCTCGAACTGCACGAGATTGCTCTCACCCCATTCGATGGCGACCCGGGCTGCTTCCTGCAATTTCTGACATGCTTCCTGGACCGAGCACCCCGGTGCTAGGAAACCCATATCGTCTGCGAACGAGAGGAGCTGTACCCCCGGGACGGCTCTTTCAATTGCGTCGAATATCCCACTTAGGTAGATAAGGAACAAGATCGGGGATACCGGGGACCCCTGAGGCACGCCTGAGTCGATTCTGTGCGCTGGGCACTGTGTATTGTCGATGACGAGTTGGACAAGCCGACCGCTCAGGAACGACTGTACCCAGCGAATCAAATCGCTGTCGAAGCCTAGCTCGTGCATGCGAATCACGAGTCTTCTGTCGTTGACATGGTCAAACGCGCCCGCCACATCCATGAAGAGAGCCGCCACGAGCTGCTTTCGTTTCCACGCATCGTGAGTGCTCTGGATCAGGCACGCCACGGCATCCACGGCGCTGCGTCGCTTGCGGCCACCCATCTGTCCGGAGTGGAGACTTCCTGTCGCCTCACAGTGATCGGCAATCGCCTCTGCCGCAATATTTTCCACCACCTTTCCCGGGCAGTTTAGCAGGCTGATGACCCGATACGCCTTGACGAGCGTATGGTCCGGTTTGTCGAGTTTTCTCAGCAAGACTCCCTTGGCGGTTTTCCATGCTTGTGGATGGATGCCTAGCCGGAAGCACTGCTGGGCCAGCGCTACAATCCGAGGGCTATCCCATTCCCACAAGAGTCGAAGGGCTCGAAAATTCAGCCTGTCGATGCCAGGCGCCTTTTGAACCGCCTGATGGAACAGGGCTCTCTTGACCGTTGCTTCGTCCACGCTCTTGTGCCACGTTCCTGGGAGAATTTCGACGGCTTCCCGGTCACCTGGCGCTGGTGGGAAGGCGGTTTTTCGGACCAGTGCTTCTTTCTCGCTAATGGACACGGCGATCTCCCCTTGCAGCCCTTTGATGGTTGGGGTGATGGCTAATGCTTTGGGCTTGGTGAGCCTAAGCGCTTGCCAGCATCGGGCTCTTTCCTCACGGGAGTGATCGGGGGTGTCTGTCGGCCCTGCCAGAAAGGTTTCCCAGCACGTTCGTTTTGCCCTTCGAATAGTCCGGTAGTAATCGTTCCGTGCTTCTCGAAGGTCAGTCGTGGTGATGTGCTGCCCCTGCCACGCTCTTCTCGCCTGGCAGTAGGCCTCGCGAGCCCCCTTGACGTTTCGGTTCCACCAACGTTTGGACCGCGGGGTTACTCGCACTGGCTTCGCATGCTGGTTGAGCACTGCCGTCAGCGTTTCTTGCACCCAGATTGCCTCTCCCTCGACGTCCGCCGCCGAGCATGTGTCATCCAGGAGCCCTCTCGGTTCGGCGTTTGCTTGCCACGTCTGTTTCGCTTCCTCCAGAGCTTGGCTGTCCGCCTGGAGAGCCTGGATCTGCCACCCCGTCACCTCATCCGATGGGGGTTCCCATCCCTGCTCTATTGGCGCCCATTCCATCACCAGGAGCTCGTGGTCTGACCCGGTTGCGTGGTCCTCGTCCACCGACCACGCCTGCAGGGGTCCCATATCCACTGTCGTTAAGCTGAGGTCGATGATTGAGATCCCCGGCGTTGTCTTAGGCCGAGTCGGGACCCCTAGCGTGTTGTTGATATAGAGACTTTCGCTCTCAATCAGGCTCTCTAGTGGCCTCGCATTCGTGCGACCGTTTGCTTGCGGGTTCCATAGCGGGCTATGTGCGTTGAAGTCTCCGAGGAGTAAACATCTACCCTCCAAAACACTGTCCCAGTGCACATCCTCTATCGCTCTCCTGCGTTCCTCGGTACCCCCTGCCAGCATAGACCCGGACCGAGCCAATTATCATAGCAGTTGATCACGCGGGTTCTTCGCTTCATTTCCTTCGCTCGGCCCAGCTCCCAGATGTCTACCGCCATGATAAACGGGTGATCGGTGAGATCTGTACGGGCTTCCACTACCGCCTGGTTGAATAAGTCGCGCCGGATTGCCACGGCCACCCGGCGGTTTCTCTGTGCTCCCGCCTCGGGCCAGTAGATCTGGTATCCCCCGTGTCGGAATTCATTGCCAATGTAAGGTTCTTGAAGGCATACTAGGCCCACCCCTAGCTCTAGCCCGGCCTCGAGTGCCGCAATCGTAATTGCATAGGTCTTGCGGCAGTTGTGTTGTAGGATACGCATTATTGATCAGATTGGTCATCCACCGTCGCGTTGATCCCTTCTGAGACAACGTCATCGCTGAGGTCCATCGTCTCCTCTAGTCTTGGCTGTTGATCTGCGGGGGTTTGTCGATTCATCGGAGCTGAATTCTCCGAGGCTGCGCTGTGACGCACTCCAGCGGTAGGCTGATGCAAATCGATCGCGGGTGATCCTGGGCGGTTCGTGGCCACCGGTGCCGAGCGTTTTCGATGAGCTTCCCTGCCGTCCTGTTGCTGCTTTCGAGCTGCGCGCCTCGCTGGGCAGTTCCCGGCCGTGGCGGAGTGCGGCCCTCCACAGTTGCCACATTTCGCGGGCGTATGTTGGCAGGCGGTGCCGGCCTTGGCCGAGCAGTCCAGTACGCGACAAGTGTGCTCGTGTCCTTCATGTGGGCCTGCACAGATGAAGCAGCATGTGGGTTGCTCCCGCAAGCTTTGAAGCTGCGATGACCTAGATGGCAGCATCGAGGGCAGACCGTATCCACCCCCACTTCCCAGTAGTGTTCCGTCTTAAACCGGGTCCCTCCAAACCGAATCCCATGGACCAGAAGCTCCCGGGCCTCCTCGAGGGACCCTACAGTGACGACGATGGTGGACCATTTCAGCCGGCCGCGATGAACATGCGAAGGGGTGTGCGACGTAGTGACCACGCTCTGATCACCAGCGATTGAGAAACTCCATAGTTGATCGTCCCTTCCTTGGAGGTTTATCCCGCACCTTAGTGTGTGATGTTTCTGGATAGCTCGCATTTAACCAATCAATTCGTAGGATTGTCGGGCAACTTCCGCAGGAAGGTGTAGATAGCACCCATACCGCAAGCGCGGTTTTGCAGGACGGACTACATATACAGGAAAATGTCTGACAATTCTCGGCTGTCCCTTTCCGTTTGAGTGCTCCCCCGCTCGCCGCTTTTTGCTCGAGTAGAATTGAGCACGCCCCTGAGCGACCTGAAGTTGCTTTTAAGGCATCAACGCTAGTGGCCTGAAACCAAAGCCCAACATCGAATACTAATTACCCAGCCTCATGCTTCCTAGTCTCTTGTTCCTGTGCACCAAGAAATTTCGACGGCGTCCTTAACATCGTTTAGTCGCCAATTGCAAATCGAAAATCACGGACTGTTCACTTACATCGTTACCAGAAGGCTCGCGGCCATCGATCAGAGATGTCTCGTATATCAGAGCAGGATTGCCCAAAGACACATCGCTATCCCTCGTGATGGTATCGAACTTTTCAAACTGCTGCTTCTTCACCTCAGGAGAGTCTCTCACATACGCCGAGTATGCAGCATTTCCAGGTCGGATCATGTCATCGGCAATGACGGTGGTACCTGGCTGCACGAAGCCGAGTTGCTCGCATGACTTCAACTCGTTGAGATATAAAGCCTTGGCATGGTCGATAAAAATCATATCAAAGGCCCCGACTCCGGATCGTTGAAGCTTCCTTAGGGACTCCCGACAAGTGCCCTCAATAATTTCGACAGTTTGATCCAACCCAGCCAGCGCGATTAATTCGCGTGCCACGGCTGCAAATGTGGAATTTAACTCGAGACTGCGATACTTCTCACCACCGGCTTTGCGAAACTCGTTGCCGAAGAGAATGGCAGAAAATCCAACATAGCAGCCTATCTCTAGCAGGGTCTTTGGTTTCTCCTTGGCTATGATGTCGGTAACGACAGCGCCTTTCTCCCGGCCCACATTCATAAGGAAGTTCTTTGTACTGCCGAACTCATCAATCGCGGCGAGGACTGCTTCGGGGGAGCCTTTCATCTCCGAGTACTTCGGATGGTTACGGACGAACTCGAGGAGCTCGATCTCTCGTCCATCGTTACACTGTAGTTTTGGTCAGTTTGTGAAGTTACGGAGATATACAGATATCAAACGATGGGATTTGCGCACAAAAACTTCCTCTTCAGGTTTGTAGAGCATCATCACAGTATCGAAGGTATACCAAGCGGGTATTAAGTCCCAGGAGTAGCAGGAGACTAGAGCCAGTGAGCTGCTTGTTATATAAAGAACGAGCGAACCCGTGATCAGTGATCGAAATTTTAATCCCTACTTAGCGCAGGCTACAGCTCAGACCCGCAGTTCAGCACCCTGGGCCGATCTCGACGATGTACTTTTTTTTTTTTTTTTTTTTTAGTTTGGGGAACGTCACCATACATGGGTCGTGCAGTTCACCTATATTGATCCAGGGTATCGGTCCCCATTTTGGAAGGTAAATCTTTTGGGAGAACGGATGTGCATTCAGGGACCCACTGCACTAAAACAACGATTGACGAAAATGACGCACAAAGGTTCCCACGTGTCAAGAGAAGTGTGCGCATCAGAGAGAAGTCGTCTTTCATATGACAAGTATTATGTTCCTGGCACATAATGCAATTATATATCAGCTAAAGTGCTAATTTTCAAAGCACTGAGACCGAGACTCCTAGTCATCTGCCTGTAAGTCTGTTCATTACTTCTTTAGCCTTCACACGTGGTACCCTGACACCATCTGATTAGGCCGCCTGGCCAACGAGAAATGGATCCCAAAGGCGCTATCACACTCGACTACACTCTGCGCGACCTCTACGCAGACAGCGATGAAGATGGCTTGAATATTGTCCTTATCTACTATCCCCTACAGTTCGGTTATGATCGTGAGATTTCTTCACCCAAATTTGTCTATGGGTATACGCTACAAGATGACGGTGAAAGAGCGACGCTCTCGATTGCAAGGGCAGCGAGCATGGTACCCCAGCGGTATGCCTTCTCCGCCGGCAATATGTCACTGTTTATCTTAGACCCTATTTCAAACAACAAACAAAAGGAAGGGGATCATCACACCTGCCTATCCGCAGACAAGCTATTCACTGATCATGTTGATATCTGTCGGACCTTCGCACAGTTAGTGCCAGAACAACAGCCGGCTTTGGCTTTTGCAGACAGTCCTGAAAGTATATCTCTGGGCGCTGGGGGCAAGATTGCTGTCTTACTCCCTACAGACTGTTTGTCGCATCTGCCCCATCTTGTTCATCCAGATACCCATTTTGAGCTCCTGTCGAAACGGGGGCTTGCTCTGTCCGGTTTGCCGACACCCGCATCCCAAGTGATCGATACCTGTCTTATCGACTCGGGGGATCCCATTCTTCTGAAAAAGGAGGTCGCACGAATGGTGGATTCTATAGAGCAGCATCAACTACCATTCGTGGTCAAGCTTCCGCAGACCATCTCTGGCATGGGTACATTTTTGATTACCTCAGAAGCCGAAAAGGACCGGGTGAAGGCTCTCTTCTTGGTGCATTTAGAAGGGATGTTAAGGCAGGTGAATATAATGAATCACCACCTATATCCCTGTTCCATGGTAATTCAAGATTTCATTCTCGGACCAGTGGTGGCCTTGTCGCTTTTTGTCACCAAGAATGGACAGCCGCAGTTTATTGCTTGTTGTGAACAGCTCTTCGACGACCAAAGTCACTGGGTGGGCGGCTCAATCTCGTACCAACAACAGCCGGAACTTCGCGAAACGTTTGCCATCGTCACAGAGAAAGTGGCAGCCTTCTTGCATAGCAAAGGGTATCATGGGCCCGCTGGGGTGGATATCGTTACTGACAGTCGTTCGGGAGAGCAGTTGATCGTCGATCTCAACGTCCGGGTCACTGGTACATTCCATTTGGGCCCTCTCATGGGGCATTTCGTCCGGCAAGGGCTGTTTGAAGCCGCCATGACTACGGGTGATATTGCATGTTCTCGAGATGTTTTTGAGGAGAAGTTTGCGGATGAGATCCGCCGGGGAAGTTTGATAGTGAGCGGCTGGGTCCATGGGGAGCCGAATCACATCAACCACGCTGCAATCACAATTGGGGCCAGAGATTCTTGTGGTTTGAGACAATACCTCGAACGCATCAGAACAGTCGGTTTGCGCAAGTAACCATCGTTATCGAATAAAAACGATGCTTTGCTCTCTTGCACACACATGCGTTAGTTTCCCAATTTCAGCTTAGACTAATCTTTTGGTGCTATTGCACTATCTATAGGTCTTAACAAGGTACAGTCAGACATTGAACCACATAGTGTCTTTCAACTATACCATTGTTGAGCTCTAGTGATTCTAGGGACAGCAAGTAATCGTAATAGTGCCTTTCCCGCAAGATACAAGCAGCTTCAATGTAGCAGATGATACAGTAGATTCGGTCGGTATCCGCGAGGGAAGGCCCATGATCCGCTGGGATTATCAAAAACATGCAAACCTGTCCTACAAGTGTCAGCTCTTGCCTTTAAACACTACGATATTGAGACCTGACATCTTATTTTACAGGGAATTCACCCACTGCCTGCGTAACAACATCGAGCGTGAAACTTCGGCTGGCGGGGAGCAGAAAACTCTGATTGAGTGATTCAGAACTTGGCGTGTACACCTGTGAGCTACCTATTTCTGGGGGTAAAAAATTGCGGTGTGGATGAGACGACATATTGGTTTCGACAATGTCTGTCAATTTTAGACATCTACAACCAGTAGTTTTCTACATAGCAGGTCCACAGTTATAGTGGTCACATGCTCAGGGTGCCAAAAATGAGCAACGGAGCAACGCCAACAGCCATGAAGTAACTTCTTAAGAAAAGACAAATATACTGTTAAAGCTAGGTACTATACTAGCGGCGGAAGACCCTTAGCGTTTAGTGACCATATTGCAACCGACTTCGAACTACATCTTTCTAACAGCCCGCAAGACACTGTTATAGTTAACCTTTCTTTTTTCTTTTTTATTTTTATTTTTCACCATGACAGTTCGCATACCCATCAGGGACTTCAAAGGCGTAAAAAACTCTCTTCATATGTTGATTTTAGTAGACGCCCGGGGGTTATAGAATATTGCCATTTCCCCTTAGCTTTCGCTCAGCCATGATTGTAGTGAAGGTTCAGGCTCCTTTATAGAGTTTTGGGAACAAGGTTGAAGCACATTAGTTATATACTAACATTATCAGTTGTTATGGCATGTATGTAAGATGATTATACTGTGTGTGGACCTGCGGGTCTCGGACCCGGTTATATAGATACAGGTCTAAACCTAATGCATGAGTAGTGCGTATCAGGTTGACAAGACAAAAACATCAAAACAGTTGCTCCAACATCAGTAATATTAAACCATCAACTAGCTGCCGCTTTTCACGATTTTATCGAAAAGTAGGCACCATATGCATTGCAGCTGAGCGGTCTGAGCCAGACTTAAATGGCGTCTTGGCGGTGCTACCAAATGCAGCTGATCAAGTGAAATGTTGATGTATGTATTAAGTGGGGTGTATCCTAATCTTGTCATGATGTGCGCACGAAGGATCGATTTCACATCTAGAACTATAGATTCCACTTCTACAAGATTGTTTGGCTGCGTGATGCAGATCCCACTTCAGCGGATGAACATGCAGTGGGGTGACGACGCAATGACCACATCCGATGACCAGCGATTAGGTTGAGGACCGTGCAATCGATTGTCCCGTCCTTGCAAGGCGGACCCATACAGTGTGAAAGGTGCGTTTAACCAATCAACTCCAACTTCTATCAAGTTTAAGCGGATTTAGCACCCTTAAACCAACTGTGGTTCTAAAGAACGGACAGAGCTTTCAAAATGAACACTAGTGAAAATATCCGCCTGCATTCCCCATTTAGCAACTGAACGCAATTCAACGGGTGGCATAGGGCTAGTTTTAACCAGTGTCATGGAATATGTTGGGTTGAGGGGCCATCGCTATTTTAATAGTTAACTAGTTAGTTATTCGTCTACATTAGTTATTCATCGAATCTTTGTGCTGTGTCCTTTTACGCTGGGGAGACATGACCTACTCGTTCATATCTTAAACAATAATAGTGGACTGATGTATTGAACCTGGTTTCCGTCACGTACAACCTGGACGGGGACGCAGAGGGGCATCCGACAATCCATATCCAGGTCTGTTATTCAACACATCTACTGTCGGTGCGCAGCAGTTCCCACAATTCGGGCTCCCACCCAGCTTGCACGAGACGGAAGATGATGGCTTCAACATGGCAATGCTCAAAGGACAAGGTTCTGCAGTTGGTCGTGCAGCCATCATTGTCCGAAAAGAACCATAGGGTCAACGCTAAAGACTGGGGGCGAAAATTTAGTTCTACTGAAATCGCTCTTTGTTGCGGGGTTGCAAACCTATACCTACCCGCGTCTATGGAATACTGTAGCCACAGTGAAATTATATTCTTAGGGTCAACGGAAATCCGCGAGTGGAAAGAGAACAGACACCCTTCCATCCAGTGCCCTATCCTCTTAGTTACCTCCGCTCTTAATGGACCTAGCCCGTCAAGCGGCACTTTTCCCAGCGCAGTAACATTAGCTGCTGTGTTTGGGGCTACTACAGAGGGTAATACTGTCTTCAGCATCTCTGAGGTTGTGGCATAGTTTATTTTAGCGGAAGACTTTGGAGCCTCTCCGTAAGTGTAAGAGTGCAGCGCGGAAATTATACTGCTGACATACTGGACAGAGCAGGGCTGACAGGTAGTTTCGCAGCGGTAACCGTCAATCGGGAAGATGAGGCCATATGTCATATGCATCATGATTTGAGTGAACGAAAAGCCCTTGCCACATAGGTAGGTCGATGTTGCACCAACCATGCATCGCTGATCAAGTGCCGATGTGCAGGTAGAGAGTAAGAGGTTCCTTGACTTGCCATCATACCCACACAAAGGTCCGACTTAGTGTATAGACATCCAGACTCAGAAGAGTTTCTTAAATTACCACTTTTTACTGTATATACGTCTAGTGTTACGTCTCTGGCATCATCTATGTTCTCTGCTGCATGCAGGAATACCCTACTACAAACCTTGCGATTTGACCGTATATGCACAACAAAGACGAATGGGCTTATTTGCAGCTGTGCTAGAGAAATTCTCTTGCTAGTTGATCAAAGATCGTCAATGCGGCTAAGCTGAAAAAGTCGGGTTGAAACCTGCGTACGTTGGCGGCTTTCGTAGTCAGAAAGACTATACCTGGTCTACTCCATGTAACCGATCCTGTTGATCTAGTTTCCCCAGTACCTAATCGTTTCTTGCAAGGTTAACGATCCCTCCGTCCGGCGGGAAGTAGAACGCTCGTTGAGAAGAGACGCAGTTCGTCGATTGGATGTAGTGGACGAGGCATGGAACGGAGCGGGAGAAGGGTTGTGGGCCCTTTTTCCGCCTGAAGAACCTCCCCAATCATATTGCCTTTTTTTTTTTTATTTCACAACACGCCATCACTCCTCTCCACTTGATCATCACCACTCGCTAGAGATCTTCATCACGCAGGAGCCACAAATTCCAAATGTAATGTACTGATTCAGGAAACTCCAATGACTCCAACGATAGGTCGGCGCATTATCTGCACGTCAGTACTTGATGACGTATAGGTGGAGACTAATTACATAGTAAGCCCCCACTTACCCACTAGCCGTGGCTCCACCCACCTACACCGCTGGTGGCAGCGGTGTAGGTGGGTGGAGCCACGGCTACTCCGAAGCCAGGAAACAGAAGATTTATACAAGTTCAACTTGATTCTGATGATAGGCTGAGCAAGTGTAAAGTCTCCATATGCCATTAATAGACGTGACCCTGCTCTCAATAAGTCAGGTTTTGTTCTTCAGTGACTTTCCCTCTCGTCCACCCCTCCGCTCTCACAGATCCGAAAATGGCACCCCCTTCTGCAGACGCATACCACATCCCCCCAAGTGATGGATATCCTAGCAAATCGGTCTCCGCGAGCAGGCTTTCAGGGCCCCTCAAATATTCCGGAAGCCTGGATGAATACGAGTCATTTGATCTGACTTCCGTCATCGGCCGTGAGTTTTCGACGCTGCAACTGAGCGAGATCTTGCACGACGATGCCAAGGTCCGGGATTTGGGTATCATAGGTCCGTATTTCTATTGTGATGAGAGCAAAAACCTACGTACTGATGCCCAAGCAGTCTCCCAGCGCGGAGTGGTGTTCCTGCGCAACCAGGACTTGAACATCACCGACCAAAAGAACCTGGCGGTCAAGATCGGGCAGCTGACAGGCAGACCCGAGGCATCCTATCTTCATAAACACCCCCTTTCTAACGGCAAACGCGGACTTGCAGTAGACAAGGACGGGAAGGTCGACGATGAGGTGACCATCATGTCTTCTGAGCAGAATAAAAAGATGTACAAGGGACGTTGTGGCCCTAGTACTAAGCGATTGGCTAGTTCGGGATGGCATTCGGAGTAAGTAGATCGCTTCACGGATCTGACACAGCCTCGTGATTTACAGACGTGGCAGTATCACCTTTGAACCTGTGCCATCTGACTACGCCATCCTGAAAATCGTGACTCCGCCTGAGGACGCAGGTGGAGATACCCTCTGGGCGTCTGGATATGAGGCCTACGATCGTCTTTCCGCACCATGGAAGAAATTTGCCGACGGTTTGACGGCCACCCATTACCAACCTGCGTTCAATGATGCCGCCAGAGACCAGAATATGGAACTTATTACACAGAATCGTGGCAATCCGGAGAATAGCGGAGTGGATTTCAAAGCCTCACAGTCAGTATATCCCCTTGCCCAAGTTTTTTCTCATATCTTCGCTAAGCAAGGCTGATACAGTCCCGTTGTGCGCACGAATCCGGTAACTGGGTAAGATCATAACGATATGAGCTTCTTATATCGATAAATGAAATATGCGCTGATGATGGGCAGATGGAAGAGTCTGTTCGCTGCCGGATTTCAGATCCGCGCGGGCTGGATTGACGACGTGACAGATTATGAAAGCGAGATGTTAAAGTCTTACTGTATGAGTCACATGACATTGATGAAACGATGAATTGGCTAACCATGCTTTTTGCGTTCAGTTTTGAAATTAATTTCCGAGAACCACGACCTTCAGGTGCGGTTCCGCTGGAGCGAAAACGATGTCGCCATATGGGACAAGTATGTACCAACACATGCAACCCCATGTGAGCTGAATTTCTAACCTCTACTAGCCGCTCAGTGTTCCATACTGCAACGTAGTAAGTGTGATATGGTGAGAACAGCTATGTATGAACATTTTTCTGACGACGAGACAGTGACTATAGTGGTGCTCGCGTTGGAAACCGTGTCGTTTCACTGGGAGAGAGACCATTCTATGACCCAAATTCGGTTTCCCGCAGAGAAGCACTTGGACTAGAGCTGTAGAGAACAGCATAGGCTCTGGATATTCAGCAAAATTGTCTTACATCTTCGTAGTAACAATGATGGGGAGGTTTGGTTCAGCTGCGCGAGGCCAAGTCAAACTTCCGAATTAGCATGTCGCCTCATGTTTAATTGAAAATTCTGGAACGTACAAATCCATCCAATGAATCTACCGAGTTCCTCCTATTTGAATCGCCTACGACGATCGCGGGTAGAGGAAAGGTCGCATCGAACCCAGCCTACACACAAGATTTATACTATCTCATACTTCCAAATGTTTAACCGACTTCATTCTTCGAGTCCGCCATTGCGCAGTTTCACCAGCATTGTGACATGGGACCCGAAACATAAATTTGTATTCGCGACAGCTAACATGTTATTCCATTGTCGCGGCCGAATTTACTAATTCAGGCTTAGCAATTCTAAAAAGGGAGAAAAAGAAAGAAAGATGAGAACGCGCTCAATTTATTTGCGTTGCACGACCATAGTTCCCAATTTCCAAGCTTGTCCAGTCGCCATATTGCAATTTCTTTTTCTTCAGATAACAGCCCTCCACACCTCCAAACAAAGAAACTTCCCATTAACGGCATGATAAGCACCGGCTCTATTGCATTGTTGCATCCGCGTCTCCTCATCTAAAAAAAGCTCCTCTTTGGGTTGCGTGATAACTGGCTGGATCACATAAGGCGTTATACCCGGGCGTATCTGCAGATTCTGTAAATCGTGGAGGATTGCTTCCCACTCATCAGCAGAGTGTCAAAATCACCTGCTGGCTCAAGGAACGAGATTGATCCCAACAGATCTCGTATGATTTGATGCTTGTACGCCGTATGAATGATTGCATTAAAAGGGGTGCAACAGTTGATCCCGCAGAGCTGGAACTTCGCTTCCATAGTTGGATTGTCAATGTCTGTCAACAGAAAATCTGGTCGTCAGACACCCAGGCTGTCTGCGGAAGCAGGCATGTACTTGCCTTTGCTCTGTTCATCAACCCACTATAGGCGCCTAGTATTCTATTGGGGAATTGGACCCCTCTCCTGCTCGTGCAAGGGATAGGAAAGGTAACTTGACCGCAAAATCTCCTCTGATTCCGACTCTAGTGGCATTCTTGAAGGGAAGTCGGATGCAATATCCTCCCACCATCGGTCCACAATATTCACAATCGCTTTGACCAAAACTCCATGAAATTGTTGCAACCTGTTCACAAATCTCTTGTCACTCAACATCGGATACAGCGAGATATCCTGACTATCGGAGTCAATTCCCAGCTGTGGTGTCGATGCATGGACCTTTCGATAAGCCACTTCATCCCTGATTATCCCTCATCTGCCGCAGTGACAATCGACGCTAATTTAGAGCTTTTGACCCTGACCAGCACACTTGCTGATGTCAAGAAGGGCGGTAGTACATTGTAGTCAACTCCCTTTTATCGAGAAGCAATGAACGGTGGCTGAGATCACAGAAGTAACGGAAGTTTATTGCTAGAGAGTCGGGCCAGGCAGGCCTCGTGTTTCTGCTTTTGAGCTGTCCATTTATTATTAGTGAAATGTCCCATGCAAAATCTGCTTTTTGCCTACGTCCTCTCCACTACTATTACAACTTCTATCAACAGCGCCCACCATTACAAAGATGAAAGAACTTTCAGACACACATCCCCACAGCCAGGTGGCCCCCAAATCACTGACTTCAAAAAGGCGGAGACAAATCACTTGTTCAAACTTCATTGGAAGGAATTTGCTGTCCTCGGTGCATTATGTTGTCCTTGCTCTGCAGGTTTGAGCTATCAGCTGCTCTGCAGTACCACGCTGGCTGCAGATGGTGCCTCGATCGGTGGTTCTCAGTTCCGCTCACGATGAATACCCAAAAAATGTACTGGCAGGATGGAATATGGGATGACTTCCCGTGTTTCCACTGATCGCCTGTATTGCTCCACTTGGCGTCGGTAGCGTCTTCAGCGAATGCACACGTGGTGGGTCGAGATCAGTGGTTCTGAATGCGGCCCGCAAGTTTCAGTTCCTGGACAAATCTCGCGCCCTTAGAATCTAATCGATCATCCTGGCCCACAGCAAGCTGAGTGAAGTTCTCGTAAACCCCGCTCCCGATACTGTGGCGAGCTGAGTTCAGCATGGCGATTGGATCGAAACCTGATTCCATATGTCGTACGTAGTAGTTTTGGGCCACTTTAACGCATCTTGCATGATCAATGTGTGGAGATTCACGTTCGTCACTCGATCGCTGTCGACATTTTGGCTATCAATCATAGATATGCTCACCAGCTACGTAAGGCTCTCCATTACGATTAATAAACGAAGGTATACCTACCTCGTACGAATTGTTACAAAACTTTGATTCAAAAAATACACAAGAGACTTATGGAACGAAGTACATAGGTTGAGCTAACTCCCAGCGTTGTCTATTTCTAGCGACTTTGTCTAGCTTGTCACCCTTCTCTAACAAAGCCTTCCTCTTCCATTCGATGCTATCATGCAGGTTGATGTTCTTATCGTCGGCGCTGGGCCTGCAGGGTAAGTTCTTCGGCCCCCGTGAAGTTGGAAATATCTCAGGTTACATCACTGATCTCTCTGCAGGCTCATGGCTGCCCTTTGGATGGCGCGCACAGGCATTCGGACTCTGGTGGTGGAGCGAAACTCTGGCCCAACTGAAGCCGGTCACGCCGATGGCCTTGAAAGCAGGACAATCGAGATCCTGGACAGTTTCGGCCTGGGGCAGAAAGTCTGGGATGAATCAAACCATACTATTGACATTTGCCTATGGGTAACAGGCCTGCTAAGCGATTGGTGGTCTTTTTCTTGTTTATCATTGCTAACTTCTTTACTTCTAATAACAGAGCACAACCGCCGACGGCTCATTGCAAAGGCAAGATATCTCAGCCAATTCAATGCCCGGATGGTCCAGATATCAGGAGTCTACTCTGGGCCAGTCGCGAATCGAAACAATCCTACTTGAGCAGATCCAGCAGTCTTCGTATGTCGAGATTCGAAGAAATACAGTGCCAAACTCGATTCGTATTGTTGAGAGCGAGTTGCAAATCCACGATAAAAATTCGCATCCTCTCCAGGTAGGAATAATGCCTGTCACTGATACTGAGGCGTCGGCGGCGACAAATGGCGATACAACCTTAACAGGCGTAAGGGAGACAATTGAAACAAAGTATTTGCTCGGTTGCGATGGTGCACATAGCTGGGTTCGCAAGCAACTTGGTTTGAAGCTTGAGGGTGCCTCCCGAGACGTGAGCTGGGGAGTGCTGGATGCATTTCCCGTGACTGATTTTCGTTCGTTTCCCTTTTCTTCTTTCATTCCCTTGCCTAAGAATATCTGGAACGTATCAATCGTTGACAATCCGGAAAAGCGGACATTCGTCGAAGGTGCATTATCAAATCCAAATTCGGAAACCTGATGATCATTCCACGTGAGCGCAAACTCGTTCGAATGTATGTCCAGGTGTCATCCGAGCTGGCCAATAGCTACATCACAAGCAATCGGGACGCAGAGACAATTATGCGTGCTGTGCGAAAGATCATGCAACCATATCGATTTGATGCATCGCGACTTGAATGGTCGACAATATACTCCGTCAGTGAAGCAGCCGCAATTAAGGAACTGCTAGCTAACTACTTTAAAAATTCAGGTTGGCCACAGGTTCTGCAGAGAATTATCGCGGTATGAGCGAATCTTCCTTGCAGGCGACGCTATCCATACACATTCCCCTAAAGCTGGACAAGGGATGAATGTGAGCATGCAAGACTCATACAACCTGGGCTGGAAGCTAGCCTCTGTGATCCATGGCGTGGCCCACCCAAACCTCCTCCAAACATACCATCAAGAGAGACTCCCAGTAGCGAAACGCCTGATCGACTTCGATAAACGCATCTGCCGCGGCATGCTGGAGGCTGAGAAAACTTTTGATGACGATCACAGAAAGGCTCTTGTTGAGGAAAATACCTCGATGTCTGGAATGGGTATCGCCTACGAACCCAGTACGGTGGTGGCAAAGCCGATCGAGCGCAAGATAAAGGGGAGTGAGAGCCCAATTTCTACCGCGAACGAGTGCTCTTCATTTCCAACGCAGCGTGACTCATTAAAAACCATTAGGCTAGGCGCCAGGATACCTAGCGCCTTGGTCCTTGGTCAAGCTGATTCACAACCACGCGAACTTCAACGAATATTTCAAAGTACTGGAGAGTGGAATCTTGTCGTTTTTGGGGGGAACATTGTCGAGAAGGACCAAGGCCATCGTGTCGCAAACCTCGCTGAGGCACTGTCTTCTCCAACGTCCGTCATCCAGAAAATGAAGCCTCAGAGACATTCAAACCGTGACACTCTTGTGGGATGTCTCTCGATATATTTGGTGCATTCCGCACCACGATCGGAGGTCGATATTGGAAAGCTACCGGCCATCTTTCGACCCCCAGATGAGGATACTGGGTTTGATTACGGGAGGGTCTTCGTCGATAACGAGTCTTACCATGTTGGTGGTGGGAAAGCGTACGAAGAGTATGGGGTTTCGCCCCGAGGCTGCCTTGTGCTTCTCCGGCCCGATCAACATGTTGCTTTCAAAGGCGATTTAGAGGACACCGATTACCTTGAGCTCTTTCTAGAATCATTCCTATCATAGCAATAGATTAGGGACAGGCATGGCATGTTATAAACTCGTTGAGTGCTCCCCCGATAATGTTGTTGTTCATGTCACCGGGTCGAACTCGGCGGTTACCATCTCCTATGAATTGTACGATACAGATGACTGATATAATCTGACTCTGAATTTCATCATAAACTAGTGCTTGGGACAGAGACACCAGCGCGATCCTTTCACCTTTCCTTGTTTCTTTTTCATCATCCTTGTGGTGAGAATCTCTGCATACCATGTCTTCTCTCTCCCCATCCACTCCCTGCCTCCTTGCCCCAGGGGACCAACTGTTTTTCCACCTTGTCTAAAGTCCGCAGCGCAGCAAGATTCCCTCGACTCTTTGGTGTTTTGTGTTTGTGGTCTATTTCCTTATCTCTATCCCTTTGCGCTGTCTTCCTAGCCCTTTAGTCAATGAGGAAGAAAAGCATCTGGTCTATTCTTTCTTGGGCGTAGACTTTGGGCACGTAGGATATATGCGTCGGTACATGAATAGCGGGAATATACGTACCAGGGATGCTGAAATTGATCCTCGAGTCAGTGCTCTTCCACGCTCGAGATCCTCGCTGTACTGAAGATACTTCAGCTTCATTGCTCTTGACAACACATCTTCATCCATGGCACCGTTGACATGCGCTTCCTTGCTGCCTTCGAGACAAGTGATCAGCCTTTGGAAGTTGAACATGAGATGCAGCCCATCCGCTTCCTTTTCTCGATCGGCTTGGCTATCTTTCCATTCGACTTCGCCTAAGGTATCGTCCGCATAATACTTTGCTTCCTCGGCTAGGGCGCCCCAGGTCTTTGGAGCGAAATCAGGATGTACAAAATGTGGAAATGTTGTATAAAGCAAGATTTTTTCTTCGTCAGCAAGGTCTTGAGGCCTATTGTAAGCTTCGATGGATCTCTCCTCAAGTTCAGTTGCCGACAAAACGACCCGATGTGCGCCTGGACCGAAGATGACGTTCTTGCCATCAATTTGAATAACATTTTGTAGGCGTCCGACCCCTCCAGGATGTTTCGAAAGATAGACTGGGTGGTTGAAAACAGATTAGAGGCAGCAGCAGGTCCTCCTGGGAGCGAATGGAGGTTTAATATTGAACAAAGCGACTGCCTGGTCTACCATAATCGCCAGTCCCACAAGTGCCGCTGTGGTGGAGAGCACAACTTTATCGTTGACGTAGGCCCATTCGATTACAACCAATTCGGAACACAACTGGTCGGTGAAGCAGAGCGTTGAAGTCGGTGCGTCAAAAGATGAGGCGTACAATTCATTGTAGAAAAACTGCCTATGGTTTTAATTAAGCGTTAGTGAACGGTAGTCAACGATGGAATGAGATAGTCAGTGCATCGGGGAAATATTGAGGAATATGCTGAGAAACTTGTTGCAGTAGCTCAACTTTTTGAGACTGACTAAGGATCTTGGGAAAGCTAAGATGGGCTGATCTATCAGACAAGACAGATCTCCGTTCAGAATATACTTTAGACCGCACTTTATTGGCATTATAGAAATATCAACACATGGACACCGTGGTTAAGGATAAGTTATGCGGGTACGGAGTACATTTAGCTGGAATCGAATAAGGGATGATTATCTCGTCGGCCTTGTTGACATTTTTCTGAGGCAATAATTGATTCTCCCCGTCTACTTTGTTATCAGCGCCTGCTCAAACCTGATGGCTCAATCAGAAACCATCCGCATCGAGCAAGTCCTGCGCCTATAAATACCACGTCAGACGTCTGTCCTGATATTCTCTAGCAAATGACCGTTGCAGGTCCTGCCAGTGAAGGCAATTCTCACCCACGGAGCCTATTCATGACGGCGCATTTAACGAGCTAGAAAATGCAGGTATGTCTCTTTACTTTCTACGATGTCCCTCGGTGAATGACTGCTTGACGTCTAATCCCAAAAGCCTTGAAGATACACAGACACCCTTCGCAGCATGGAATATTAGACATGTAAGCTCATTCTCTCTGTATGAGAAGAACTCAGCTGACTGCCAGCGAGCCCGCCAGCATACCCTATGCAGCAGACGGGTTGGATTGGAGGACGGAAAGCAGGGTCTCGAGGGTGATGCGATCGAACAGTGATCCTCACCACGGTGACTGTACTTGCTGAAGATTTGGAAGTAGGACTAAGTTTATCTATGTACTGACGAGGCCAATCTAGGTACCCGAAACAATCGAGGCAGCTTGGATTTTGGTGCCTGAAAGCCAGCACAAAAGGCCAAAGCGCATTGATGCCTGAGGCATAAAAGGTAACTAACTAACCGTGCCAAGAACCCGTAGTTAGTTAATCGCCACCGCAATTACGTGTTCCCGCCCTCAACGCAAATTCCGTCCTCAACGCAAAATTCGATGCTATTCAGCTAACTACTCGAAATCGATAATAAAGCTATTAACAAAAGTGGTCTCATTCAAATCTCTCATGTCTCCTCTATCGCCTGGAACCTATAAATCCTCCGTATCAAGGGCCTGGAGTAGCTGTTTGGCTGATTTCTTGAGCTGCCGGTCGGCCCTCCGGTCGGCAGCGAGCTTCTCTCGATCTCTCCTATTCGCAATACTGCGTTTCGCATCGCGAGAGTATAGTACACCAGTATTTGATAGCTGGCGCTTCGATTTCGGCTTTTCACGGCGTTCCTTGATAGCAGTAGCGAGTGTAAGATTGTGTTGAAGTGCCCCCACAAGATTTGAAGCTGTACGGCATCGTTCGGCTAGTCGCTCAACCATACGCTGGAGATCTCCAGGAATCGGTGTTTCAGTAGTAGCAAGACGTTTTTTGAGCTTGTCTGTGCTTCGCTGAATTGTTTGAGGGGTTGTAGGTCCGTCAATTGGTGAGGAAATTGGTGGAGGAGTGGTCTTGTTACAGAGTGGATCGGAATCAGTTTCACCACTTTATTCACGTAGATCTTTCCCCAACCCTATTCTGAAACACGCTAGTCTATCTTTGATTTAGCTCAATTCAGAAATTCCGTAATGTGTTGTAACGTGCAATCACATGAAAACAATTTCCTTAAGTTACTGGAAATACTGATACAACTCGATTCTATTCTTATCACCCCTTTGCTCAGCCCCGCTTTGGGCATCAAAGCAGCTGAGCCCCTCCTCGATGAGGCTGAAGCTTGGCTCTGAGATAATGGCTATCTCGTATATTTAGACTGCTGCATCGCCTATGTTTCCCATCTCTAGAACTGCTCTCAATCACGATGGCTGAATCACTCGCAGTCGCATCAGGGATTGCGGGGCTGCTTTCGCTTGGGATTCAAGTCACCCAATCCTTGATCAGTTTTTACACTACGTACAAGGACCAAGACACCGACCTGGCTAAGATTACGCAGAATCTCAATAACCTCCAGAGCACCTTTCGAGCCCTTAAAGTTGCGGTGGACGAGCGCCGATCGCAGGCCGATACACTTGATCTACTCCGAGAAGTCGAGAAAGCGGTACAGAAATGCGAGGAAATCATCACCGAGTTACAGAACGAGTGTGAGAAATTCCACAAAGGCTCATCCGCCGGTTTAAAGGATCGCGTTAAGGTTGCTGGGCGTCGCGCAGCCTATCCATTTCGGAAAAGCACTCTCCAGAAGCTTGAAGAAGACGTCAGCGACATACGGGAAAACCTATCCTTCGCGCTCGATGTCCTACAGCTCAAGCGCCAAGGTCAGATCCAAGACGACATATCGGAAATAAAATCACTTGTCGAGCGAACAAATGCTAGTCAAGTCTCTTTCACGATCCGTTGCTGGCTTATGGCGCCGGATGCATCTCTCAACCACAACGCAACGTGTGCGAAATGTCATCCGGGCACAGGTCTATGGTTCGTCAACGGCCATTACTTTCGGACTTGGCTAGAGGAACGCAATTCCTTCCTATGGCTGAATGGTTTCGCAGGGTGTGGCAAGTCGGTCCTATGCTCAACCGCAATCCAGCATACGTTTCGCGAGATAAGGCATAAACATGGAGTTGGAATCGCATATTTCTACTTCTCCTTTAGTGATGAGGCAAAGCAAGACGATAAAGGCATGTTACGCGCATTGCTGTTGCAGCTATCGGTACAGCTACTAGACGGCGAGAGGGATCTAGAGCAACTGCATCTCTTATATAAAATCGGGTCTCCCCCTGTGGATGTGCTACTTGGCTCACTCCGACGCTTCCTTGAACGGTTTCGTGACACTTACATCCTACTCGACGCGCTAGACGAGAGCCCTCGAGACTACAAAAGGGACGGTGTGTTAAGCGCGATTCGAGTGATACGTAGTTGGTCGATGCCCGGTGTCCATCTTTTAGTGACGAGCCGCAACCAGAAGGACATTCGAAAATCATTGCGTCCTGCTCATGACCAAGATATTTCACTTAGGAGTTCGGAAATCGACAGAGACATACTCACATGAGCTTAAGCATGACACGGAACTCCAGAGGCTCCAGAGGTGGGAAGAGCGCCACGAGAAGATCAAGGAAAAGCTCACAACAGGTGCGCAAGGAGTGTAGGTGCTCGGCAACCAAAAGCTAGTCTCCACTATTTTGACCAAGATGACATACAGGTTCAGATACGTCGAATGCCAGTTAAAAGCCCTTCGGCAGGTGCAGAACCGGAACCAACTCGACAAATGCCTACGCACGTTGCCCCGTGGCTTGGATGAAACATACGAGCGAGCCTTGTGCAGTATTGCGGAAGAAAATTTTGATGACGTGCGGCGGGTTTTGACTCTGCTTTGCTTCTCCGCCCGGCCACTCACGATCAATGAGCTGATCGACGCCCACGCTGTTGATCTCAATGAGCCATGCCAGCTCGATCGTGATGGCCGTTCGTATTTCGAGAAAGTTGGCCTTGTCGATGTTTGCCTCGGCCTGGTCGAGCTCTCGACCGTGGAAGGCGACGACGGGCAAAGCAACACGTTTGTCCGCATTGCACATTTCTCCGTCCAGGAGTATCTCCAGTCAGACCGTATCTTGCAACAGAAAGCGAAAGGGTTCGCCATGCAAAGCGCGCGGGCGAATACAGAAATAGCCAGGATCTGTCTGGTGTATCTCTTGGAGCCAGCTCTGTCTAGGGGGCCATTAGGCAAAGAAAAACTCACTGAGTTCCCTTTTGCTCGGTTCGCCGCAATGCACTGGTACGATCATTATGAAAAATGCGAAAAAGAGAGGTCGGAAATTCAGCAACTAGTGTTAAGGCTCTTCAAAGACGGGATGAAGGCTTTTGTGACATGGATTCGGTTACATGACCTGGATGGTCCGTGGAAAAATGATGTGAATCGTTCTCTTGCTGATATTCCGTTGCCCCTGTATTACGCGGGATTGCTGGGATTAGAATTCGTCTTGAACAGGATCTTACCGGTTGACACTGGAGATTCAAGGCTAGCCGAAACCGTGAACGCTCAAGGCGGGCTGTTCGGTAATGCACTACAAGCCGCATCAAACAGGGGCCATGATAAGGTGGTGGAGATGCTCCTCGATCGAGGAGCCGACGTCAACGCCCAGGGTGGATTCTATGGCAATGCACTCCAGGCCGCATCACTCAACGGCCATGATAAGGTGGTGCAGATGCTCCTCGATCGAGGAGCCGACGTTGACGCCCAGGGTGGATTGCATGGCAATGCATTCCAGGCAGGATCTGAGGGAGGCCATGATAAGGTGGTGGAGATGCTCCTCGATCGAGGAGCCGACGTCAACGCCCAGGGTGGAGAGTATGCCATTGCAGTCCAGGCCGCATCACTCAACGGTCATGATAAGGTGGTGGAGATGCTCCTCGATCGAGGCGCCGACGATCACGCGGAGTAACAAACTCGACCTTCAGCGGTGACCAGTACGTAAGACCTCTCCACTGACATGCCCTTCGTTGCTGTCAGAGGATCATAGCGCCAAATATTTTCTGAATATTCGACTTGAGCTCTCCCGCTGATCTATGGTTGTTCCTGCTCAATCCAAGCGGCGAGGTGAGGTTTCTGTTGCGTGGTTGTTACTTGAAGCCCCGCAAAATTCAAGGTGGGTCACTAACAACCATAGCTCCCAGGAACGATGGGCAGGAAAGTCACGTGCATTTCCTAATACCCCAGCACCCCCCAGAACTTCAGCAAAAATCATTTCGTCCGCTCACTGAGCAGGGGTTGAGCAAGGCTGAGCGGTCTGAGCAGAAGATGTGACCCATTGTTTGTCAGTCCCCATCTGTCACTGCCCGTGGCACTCTTTTAATATCCATGACCTCCCGAACTCCCCCTAAATGGCGCCGAGACTACCTCCCTCAAAGCTCGAAATGATTCGTCATATGATCCTCAGCAAATCACTGACTACGTCGCAGATGGCTGAAGCTGCTGAATGTAGCAAGCGTTCCATCATCAACATCAGAAACAACATTCGCCGGTTCGGAAATGTCAGAGCACCACCAACTCGCGTCGGCCGACGACGAAGCATAACCCCTCCGATGATACAGGCCCTGTGCGACCATCTTCTCGAAAAGCCTAGTTTGTATGTGGATGAGATGGTGATCTTTTTATGGGACGAGTTTCATGTGCAGGTCACAAATTCGAGCCTTAAGCGGGCTCTTGCTTCCGTCGGCTGGTCGAAAAAGGTTGCTCGACAGAGAGCAAAGGAACAGAATGCCGATTTGCGAGACTTCTACCTACACAATATATCGGATTTCAAATCATATCACCTAGTCTACGTGGATGAGTCTGGGTGTGATAAGCGGGTCGGGTTTAGGCGAACCGGGTGGTCTCCGTTAGGCGTGACGCCGTTGCAGATATCTCATTTCCATCGCGACCAGCGGTACCAGATCCTGCCTGCGTATGCCCAAGATGGCGTCGTCCTCTCCCGTGTTTTCCAGGGCTCAACCGACACCGAATTATTCGAGGATTTCATTGAGCAGCTGCTCCGGCATTGTGGAAAGTGGCCCGAGCCAAAGTCCGTCCTTGTCATGGATAATGCATCTTTTCACCGTTCCAATCATATCGAGGAAATGTGCGCGGACGCAGGGGTAAAGCTAGTTTATCTCCCACCCTACTCGCCAGACTTGAACCCCATCGAGGAGTTCTTCTCTGAGTTGAAAGCATTCATTCGGCGGAACTGGCGACGATACGAAGAAGACACAGAACGCGGGTTTGGAGCCTTCCTCGAGTGGTGCATTGAAGTTGTCGGATCTCGAGAGCAAAGTGCAGTAGGTCATTTCAGACATGCTGGCGTGGTTGTTGAGGGACGTACTTAATGAACACTCATAGCTGCATTGACTTCATGCATATTAGTACTGTGTTCGCCTCCACAACGTGGACTATACATACGCAGGAACTACTTCATGTCACATCAAAAATGATTCAGTCTATAATACTTGCTATGTCTAAAATAACGCCCTCTTCTCATGCATTCAGTTTGCGGCCTGCGCAGTCTCTTCCTCTGACAAAATATTCCTCACATCTCTAACCCATCTACCAATGTCTCTTACGAATCGCCGTGCAATACCTACCATAATTCCTTTGTCGGCGAAGAATGACGGATCTTGGTCCTCGTGGATCAGCTCAAGATCAAGGCCATATGCCAATGCCACTTCGCACGCTTGCCGATATTGAGCTTTTAAACCGTCGTCACTGACATTCGCTTCGTGCCACAAGCTGTATTCCCTGACAGCCACGTCTCGTGGTCCAGCGATATGGAGGCAATCCACTTTTTGGCCATTTGCTTGCGGAAGCGTTTCTTGCACTGCAGGTGGCTTGTCCGCTTGTGATTGGAGATACATAAGCCATCCGGTGTTATCTCCAAATATATCAAGATCAGGGTATTGTGGCTCTTTAGCCTTGAGTTTATCGAGAATAACCCTTAGATTGAATGGCCAAATACCATAATTTCGAAATCCTGATCGAATAATGCTTGGTGTAAAGGCTTCTTTGCGAGTTGATGCGATATTTCGAAAGAAATCGTGTTTATCCGAAGCATCACCGCCATACCGCATAATGCTGTTGTTCAACGCCTTATATTTTTGCTTATACGCAAGAAAAGGCTTGTTATCGAGCGGTTATACTAAATGCGTTGAATGAGGCAAAAAAGAGAAAGGAAGAATACCCTTTTCTTCGCATTTGGTAAGGAATTCCTTCGTTGTGTGAGACCCATGACTATCTATCAAAAGTAACCGATTTTGGCCTCTTTGAACGCGTGTTTTGGTATGCAAATCAAAATGATCAAGTCAGAGCAAGGCTAATTCGTCTGTAATATAGCCTCGAGGCGAAACCGCTAACACGTGGTTATTAGGAAGCTCCTCAAACCACTGTTCAAGGTGTTTTTCGCTCTTTATAATCAAGAACGGAGGAAAAGAGTCACCATTCGCAGCAATAAACTCGATCGTAGTAATCGATTCAGCGCGGCCACCTCCGGCTATATAGCCTGCTCGTTCACGATTTGTGGTAATAACCTTCTAAGGCTTCGTTTGGCCAAGTTGAAAGCCAGTTTCGTCGAAATTATAGATATTGCTTAGGCCAATATTCCGGATCAAAACCTCAAGACGATCAAACCATACTACTATTTCTGATAGCCGTTCTGCAAGCATCCTATCCTTCTCCATTGGCTTCTGCTTCACGTATAAAAGCTCAGTCGGGAGGCGTGAGATAAAGCCATACACCTAGTTCTTTCCAACGGTTAGTGGCGGATCGGCTTCAGCTCCAGCATTCTGCTTCAATATTGTATTCGCAGTCTGTAACCATGCCTGCGGTAGGCGAGAGATGAAGCGAATCAAGGTATCGAATCCACTGAATAACTGCTCGTTCTTGTGCCTTGGTTAAGGCCTGGGTCGGATGTTGGCGAGTCGAACGAGATGGTCGGCCATTAAGGCGGGCGCGTAGGCGATGCATTGGAACGTCAAATTCACGCGCTAAACGCGAGATATTGGGCTTTTTTGGCCTCGGATAGAAGCGCAGGCATCGGAAATGCGGTTTTCGATAGCTTTATATTGGTCCGACATGTTTTGGTGGGATAAAAGGACTGAATAGCATCGAATTTTGCGTTGAGGACGGAATTTGCGTTGAGGGCGGGAACACGTAATTGCGGTAGCGATTAACTACGGGTTCTTGGCACGGTTAGTTAGTTAACTCAGCCAAGGGGTGAGTCAGCTGGTAAACATCCAAACACGCATTCCTCTTCTACCACCCACCCCTGACGGTTGTTTGTTCCCCTTCCCCAGACGGCGGATCCCCTGCTGTGCTGACTTCGGCTTTTCGCCTCTCGATTATGTGCTGAATACTACTTTAGATAAGGAATGGAAGAAACAATCGCCGAACTACGACGTCAGCTTGAGGAAGAGAGACTAGCGCGAGAAGAAGAGAGAAAAGCGCGAGAAGAGGAGAGAAAAGCGCGAGAAGAAGAGAGAAAAGCGCGAGAAGAGGCAGAGCGCCGTGAGGAGGAAGAGAGAAAAGCGCGAGAAGAAGCAGAGCGGCTCCAGGAGGAGGCAGAACGGCGACTGCAACCCAACACACTGTTTCGCCTTCTCGATCGCTGCCACAACTCTTTGTCTCAAGCGATCCGAGTCGAGACGGATGCGACCCTCACGACTCAGGGCGACGCGACCGACCCGGTGAACCGACTTTACCCCAAGCGCATAGTCCCTTGGCTTGACTTTCCCCAACTCCAAGAGCAAGTCTGGGGGAACTTCGACCGCACTGTTGCCTTTACCTCGCGCCCCCTGTTCCCTTCTGATACCCAAATCGATTATGTCGCTACGAATATCCAGAACAGGCCGATCTATTCGGAAGCGTCTCTTCGGAATTTCGAGCGAGACACGGTGGATAACTTTGTCGAAAAAGTCATTCAGGCTTTGCGAGACGATGAACCCCTTCGACATGAGTTTGGAATCCAAGGTCGGGTGACCTTCTATGATCGCGCAAGCCCATCGGAAACTTCGCTGGAGAACAGCCTGGAACAAATGAATCTTCAGGACGTGCGGACACCACAACGACCGGCGAACACTAGGCATGGAAGAGGAAGAGGAAGGGGGAGAGGAGCGGCACGGAGACAGAAGAGGGATGGCACTGCACGAAGACGCAATCGGCGCGCCGACCAGTTCTGCGTGCACCTTGTGGCGGATGAACGGCAAACACCGGTGTATGCAGTGGAGTTCAAAGCGCCACACAAGGTGACAATCTCCGAATTGGTTGCGGGTCTACACCAGATGGATCTGGCTCGCGATGTCATTGACCAGGAAGGCGACACATATGAATTTTATGCTACCCGCCTCGTCGCCGCCGTGGTCACTCAGATATTCTCATACATGATCGACAGTGGAGTTCGATACGGCTACATCTGCACAGGAGAGGCTTTTGTTTTCCTCCGTATCCCAAAGGATGATCCCACAGTTGTTGAGTACTTCTTGTGTATTCCGAATCAAGACGTGCAGGCAGACGATGAATTACGCCTCCACCGGACCGCTATCGGTCAGGTGCTTGCGTTCACCCTTCAAGTGCTGGCCGCAGAAGCTCCAACTCAAGAGTGGCACGATGTGGCAAATGACAAACTGACTACATGGGAGGTTGAATATCTGGACGTGTTGAGACAAATTCCAGAAACTCTCCGCAAGGACCCGCCGGCTTCTAATTATCGGCCCTCGCACTGGAAACGAGACCCGAAAATACACAACACCCGCTCTCGCGCTCGTTGTCAACCAGGCGTATCTACACCGAAGCACTCGTCGACTGACGGCAGCGGCAGTGATCAAGAATCGCATTCGCCATCCGCCGCAGCGGCGTCGCGCAGCCGATCGAGCCGCGGCCAAGGCAACAACCGTCAATCAACTAGGGGAAGCGAAAGGACACGAGCCGGCCGGGACAACAAACAGACTTCTCGAAGTGACGGGCATTCTGCACGACCATACTGCACCATTGCCTGCATCCGTGGCATGGTCAACCGAGAACCTCTGGATATAAAATGCCCCAACTGGAAACTCCACGGTGGTCAGAGACACCCCATGGGACCGCAAGAGTTCACACGCCAGCTTCATCGTCAACTTGCTCGAGATCGAGACCTTGGGTTCGAACAGCTGCACGTCTGCGGTCGGACAGGATACCTCATGAAAGCCACCCTCCTTTCACACGGATACACTGTGATCATTAAAGCTACGACTGTGGAGAAGCAGCGTCTCCTTCAAGCGGAAGTAGACAATTACCGCCGCCTCCAAAGCTTGCAGGGACAGCAGATTCCCGTCTGTCTTGGGACCTTCACTCCACGCGTCGCATATTGGTACCATGGCGAATTAATGACAAAGATGATGATCCTGAGCTGGTCTGGAACGCGACTTCAACATGTCATCAACGATGAGAATTCTAGCTTCTTTCACCAAGAGCGCGACAAAGCTCTGGCCGTGCTCCGATCACACGGGGTTGTCCATGGCGATACTGAGTGGCGCAATATGTTGTGGGATAACCCGAGCGGCCGGTTGGTTGTCATTGACTTGGAGGACGTGAAATGGCTGAAGCGGCCTCGACCACTGCAACCAACGTCCGCTAATAAACGTGGCGGTCAGATTACCGGACCGCGGAAAAATAAGCAAAAGTGGCTGTCCAGTTCAGCCGTTGTCTGCACATGACAATATTACAATGCGCTTCAAGCCGCCCCGTTATCACCTTAGACGGGCAAAGACGACTGTGCAGGAAAGTGTTGGGACTCATAAAACGTTTGTGGGTTCTGTGCGAAGAGTTGCTTATTTGTCCAGCATTGGTTTAGCGATTGCATAATACATTATCATGAAGTGTCTTCCCGACTACAAAGTGTACTGGCTATCACCTGACCCGTGTTGGCATCGGGCATACGGAACTCCAGGTCATTGCCTACTGACAGAGGAAAACTGCAGTCAATTATTGCGTTCAAAGATTACGAGCGAAGGCAGAGGAAGCAACAAGCATTTCGGTGACCTATTGATAAGCCAACAAAAGGATCGGTGGAAGCACAAGGTACTATAAAGGCCCGAGAAAAGTGGAGAGACGCCATTGAGGCTGTCAACCAGCGGCGAATTGAGAAGGTGACCGAGTCTGGCAACATGTTCCTCCCGGTTTCACCATTCTGTTCACATCATCCTTAACATCCGCTTTCTTCCACCCAAGAACCCTCCCTCTTCAGTTGGCTCGCTGTCTCCTTTGCTTTCGCCACCCAGCTGTCCACAGCAGTAACAGCATCAAAAGGTGAGTTCTTTCGCTCCAAGAGGAATGACAATACCTCGGCTGGACTGAAAACTTGATCTGGTACCTTTGCAGCAAAGTCCTGAGCAAGCCTCTCGATCGTCTCATCACCAGATTGTTTCGTGGCTCGCTTGTGATCAGGCGTCTGCTTGAAGACAGTGTGGAAGAGTTGAGCGGAAATCTTCCTATCGGCAAGCTTAAAATGCACTTTTTTGTCAGCGCGGCCCGGCCGAATAAGTGCTTCGTCAAGGTGGTCCATATGATTGGTCGTCATGATGAGCACCCGACCTTCTTGAGAAGACACGCCATCAACGACATTAAGAAGGCCAGATAGAGTAACTCCAGAGCCTGACTTGTTCTCTTGGTCCGTATCGACATCGTCCCTGCGACCCATCCCAGCGGCGTCAACATCCTCCAGGAGAACGATACAATGTGGCGGAAGCTCAGCAAATAGCTTCATCAGCTTGCTGTCAGAAATACCTGACAACTGAAGTGTATATATATCCAGTTCAAATTCTCCCGCCAGTGAGAGACTGAAGCTGGATTTTCCGGTCCCAGGAGGTCCATATAAAAGGTAGCCTCTCTGGTAGGGAATTCCGCGATTGGCGTACCACTTTTGCGTATCTTCGTCCAGAAAGTCCTTCACGTCTCTTAAAACGTCATCCTGTACTTGCTTGTCCATGATGACTGTAGAGACGGGTCGAATTGCTCTCAACCTGGTTTTCTTCCAGTCCCCTTCACGGTGCTCAAAGACGGTGATTTTTTTGTTAATATTGTTGAGATATCTTCCTCGACATTCTTCAACTAGCTCTTTGAGGATGTTTGGGTAAAGGCCAATGGAGGAGATATAAATGTCTTCTCGATGGTCCTTAACCGCGCAGTGAAGGATGAGCAGATGTCCTTTATACCAGAAAGGAAAAGACCCATCCCACGGGGAAAATGTCAAGGGTTTCTTTTTGGCTTGGTTTTGAATGGTTGTCCGCTGTGGAGATCTCACACGGGCTATTAATGACTGGGCATTGTGGACGAATGGTTGCTGAGCTATCCAATCGACCAGCATGTCGTATGCTTCGTCATAATATGAGACATGAAGTGTTGACACTACTGACTGTCAGACTCATCCCATGACAACAGGAGGTTTACGAACTGAAGTAGCTCCTCACTAGGTCCCACACATAGCGGACCGCATAGCGGGTGAAGAGGACAAGCATTCCCAAGGTACATAGAAGCCGGGTATAGCTGTCCAGGTTACCGGCAAGCAACTGAGTTGCGGAGGCAGAGACCACACTGAAACCGGGAAAGATAACATCTATAAAAGACAGCTGGGAAGAGCCGTAGTAGGAACTACCTCCGCTGATGGCGTTCATTGCGATGAGAGAATCGAAAGATATGATCTTTGTCGTTGAGGGGGTAACAAGAAAGGCGATGTAACGGCTCCCATTTATACTCGTTGCTGCTTCTTTTTAAATCCTCATCAACTACTCCAGCCCTCTGATCGCCTCGTTCCGTGGCCAAAGGTACGAGAATTGAGCTGCATACCCAAGGTGACATTCTGTGCTCAAGAGCATTCATCTGATTCGTGTTCATGTCCAGACCAAAGTCTAGATTCCTTGTTCCGCATTATCTGCGCGCAATACTGTGTTCTGATACCACAAGAGCGTATGGAGGACGAGGATGCTAAATGTGGACCTTCTTGCGACACATGCTGCTGCGGAGAACGCTCGGCTTGTGATTGGCTATGATATCGCGCCGGGCGCGGCGCACGGACTCTGCTCGCAATATTCTACCTCATATGACCAGTTCTGAACCAATTCTGACCTTTTTTGACCTTTTCTGCCTTTAAAATCCCATATTGGACTCAATCTCCCCAAAATCCTCAGAATTTGCCCAACGTCCCTCAAACCCTTTTCCCCTTCCTCCTGGTGCTCCTCTCCACACCGTCACTAAGAAATGCCGCTACAACCACTATCAGCCGAAACTGCCGTCAGCAAACTTATCGACGCATCGAAGTTAATAGAGCAGCGTCCTGGGTTGAAGCCACAAGAAGAGAGCCGCGTCGTAGAAGCTTTCAACTTGTTGGCTAATGGGCTCCCGGCACAACGCTCCAATGGCGCAAAACAACGAGCGGTCTACTTGGATTTCCTTCAGCGAGTCAATAACGTCCTCGGTCGCGACAAACTAGTCCTGTGTGCGGCTACACTTGGGCCATCCAACGTCGCTCGGATGAGAGACCGCACTCGAGTAGAGCTGCCTCACGCCATGAAAACACGAGCAAACGAGTTCCCCGCTAGCGTTCTCCGAAGCCTTGGAGATATCTTCTTCGCTAGATGTAAGGAGAATGGATTGTTTATGACAGAATGATGCTGATACCGAACAGTCTTCCCTCAACGACATGTTAATATGCCTGATTGTTTTGACGAGAATGCCACGGGTATGTAAGCCCCGTGTAAACATTGGGCACTGTACTCAGCTATTATAGTGACCACCACTGGCGACGTTTACGAACTCGATATTGAAGATGTTGAGGCCATTGTCAAATCCAAGGAACATGTGCGAGGAAAGGCATGGTTGACTGATACATATGCAAACACCTCATCCTTTATCACAATACCGATTTCTGATGAACTAACGCGCCGATTAATCATACAACGTCGCCGTCTGATGTAGCATCGAAGATGCACATCTGATCAGCATCTCACTTTCTCGAAATATAACCCACTGGAAGTGATCCAGATGCTCTGAACCACCACGTGTTGTCCCAGGGAACCATGACCTTGTGACCTGCCCATTCTATCCCAACCCCGTCAAGCTGTTCATCATTATCTTTCTGGTATATCCGAATTCTTCCCTTTTCGCTCACGGCGTCGATAACAATGGCCACGGTTTTATCAGGCGGATCAATCCGAATCCCGATGGATGGAGTCGTCCAGGAGATATCACAATCGTCACAATTTGTCTGCATCACAAGTGTTAGCCCTGCCTTCTCATCCGCGATGATAAAGCAAAACTACCTCGGCTTTGCATTCTGCCTTGAGTTCCTCATCTGTGGAGCCGTTTGTTTTGAACTTCTTCACCATAGCCATCTGTTTCCGGGTTCGAAAAATGCGAAATGTCCACAAATGAAACGCAGCTTGTTTCCGAATTGCAAGAGCCTAAAGCCTACAGAAACCAAAGGCTTTTTAAGTCGCAGACCAAATGTAGTTGGAGTACTTCCAGATGATGACTGCGAATGTGCAAGTCAGTAAGATATCCACTAAGGAATTCTGAAAGAAGAGGGACTGTATGCACTGGATACAAATCCTACGTTTGGCCAAAGAAATACCCTGACTCTCACCAAAGTGTAGGCTATAGCCACAAGAGAAAGGAACCTACCAGGTTTTGGGGGCTGGGTATGGTTGAAATGAGTCGAGATCCTGAGGAATGGAGAACACTCTCATCCTAGCGGTTCCGTGGCATGAAGCTATTCTTTCGTATGTGGTCAGTCGTCACATAAGAAGGCACCTGATAAGGTACAGCAACGGAGGAGAAAGTCGCTCCAGTTAAAAAGATGTTGAGGTGTAAGGAGAGAAATATTTGTCTCAGCCTGTTTACGGAGGGGCATTGCCAGTACCCGAATCTCGTCCAAGCGGAAAATAAAAATTCCACCGCTCCTTACTAAGCCGTCGGGCCGCTATGCTTTTGGATACTGCGATGTCGCCCTATAATAATTTGACCTTCAATCCACTTAAGCAGCACATGTCTCTGGAGAGTGTGATTCTGCTGCCCTTCCATTTGCCAAAGCAGCGGGGGCGATGAGGAGGAGGACAGATGGAGGGTACTGAGCTGTTGCCTTTGTTTTGCTTATCAGCCCATGGGCTTCGAATGAATTCTCCGGTGAATGACGTTGCCGCAGCAGCAAAATGAGAGTTGCGAGAGCATTGAATCAACTTACTCAGTTTTCCAATATTGTATAAGATGTTTTTGAGCGACTGTGCTTTCGCAATGCAGCAGATTACTTGAGAGGAATCGTGGGAGTTTTCCAGTTACCCCGCGTCGCAGCAAAGTTCGGAGATACAGTCAGTACTTTGTATTTGTTAAGATTCTCCTTTCCCCTCCAGGCTTAGCACCCTGACGTATGTCAAATGCTTAAAAGTTCAGCGAATCAGAATAGAAGCGAATGCAACCAAATCCCTGATATGTTAGCAGTTCCCCCAGGGCAATAGGTAGCCGTCGCGCCATACGAATGTGTCATGCGTCCCACTTCTCACAAGATTGCCCTTTTTCTCTAGTCAGCTTCCCCATAAATTGCCAGACAAGGGCTACCTAGTAATTCATACCTCCTGACGATTCCATTGGTCAAGTCACTGTATCCACTATTCTGTGCGACGAAACGTATATACCAGAGCATCAGGTGCCTGTGAGAGCATCGACATTCGGACCCCATGCTTCTACCCGACATAGATTGGTCATCGTTGCTGTCCCGGACAAATAATTTCCCCGATCGGTCCTGCTCCACCTGCCAACTTAACATCTTCCCCTCCAACTCTGTTGATGTCTCTTGTTCGACTCTTGTTTCTCCAGCTACTTATTGAAACGAGATCTTGTCTTATTTCAACTCTCAGTTTGATTAAAAGCCCTTGAAAGTTCGGGGGTAGCCACCAACTACGGTATTATGGCAGCAATTCGAAAGTCAACCGAATCGACATATGTTTTTCTCGACATCAAGGACAACACGCTGGACGATATTGACAATACTTATGTTTTGGAAAACCAATCCGAATCCTGTACCCCCCTCTACGGGCTTGGAGCTCTCGATAGGCTCCCACTTGAAATCATCCACCTGGCACTCATCCGGCTTGACATCCAGTCCTTGGTTGATTTTCGACGCGTCAACACAAGAGCGAGACTGGTAACGGACTCAATCCCGCAGTACAAACGTATACTTGCTCATGCACCTGCGTCAATTCGCGGGAGCATCAATATATACACTGCGCGGTTCTTTTCATGCCTGGATCTGTATGAGAAACTATCTACCGCTGAGTGTGACAGCTGTGGCGACTTCGGCGGATACTTGTACTTGGTCACCTGTCGTCGTGTTTGTTTCCTATGTTTCACCGGGAAAACCGACTATCTTCCCCTCTCACGAAAAGATGCAATGCGCAAATTTGGTCTCGGCTCTGAACACCTAGCAAGTCTACCTTGCATGAAAAGCTTCCCTGGCCGCTATTCGCCTCGGGGAATCAAATGCCGGCGACGAGAGACTTTATTCGATTATTCTGCGGCACGACAAACTGGAATCGCCGTCCATGGGACCATCAGCTCTATGGAAGAATACATTTCGGAAATGGCATCCAAGAGGCTAGATGCCTACAATTCGAAGTTGTCTCTTCGCGGAATAAATGGAACGCACTTGCGGCCACCCAGGTCTGAAGATTCTTTTGACGGGCGCTGCTCTAATCCCAAGCGCTTCATGGGCATTATTCGTGCTCCATTCTTCAGTGCTCAAACAATATTCCTGGAATGGGGTTTCCATTGTGTCGCTTGCAAAGCTCACCATTATTGTCGACCACTTCATTGGCGTCGAAAGTATACGATGGATAGTTTCCAAGATCATATTAGAGAATGTGGAGAAATAATAGAGGGGAAACACATTCCGCCAGTGAGTTAAGAGAAAGCTACAAAAGTTCGAAGCATGCCACGTTTCCTATGAGAGAGTAAATGATAGCTACTACAAGAGCAGAAATCACCTAGAACCTCACTTCTATCCAACGACCTGCTATCTGCGCATTTCGTCCTTGCCGGGCTTCACCATATGCCGTGCACACATATGGACGGAGGGATCCAATGCCTCCCATGTCACTGGAGAACATTTGACATTCGTGCCTTGACGTTCCTCACATTGTTTGAATTCTTCATTCTTCCTACAACCACATGTGTACATCCGATAAAATTGGGTACACATCTTGATCGACTAGGTCTCGGTTAGCAAAGCACGAAAATCTATCCAGATGGTGTTATCTTACTCTTTCGGCGTCTGGGCTGTGATATTTGTTTTGATGTCCTGGTTTTTCCTGGCTTATGTCTAGAATAATCAGCAAAATATCTTCATAGAAGCAATATCATAATCGAGTGGTAGGAACTCACCCTCAAGTATGCGTAGTAAACGTCTGAACACAGTTACAGGTTGAGTATCGAAGGTGAAAAAGTTGCATTTATATGTCTTTCCATTCACAAACCGTAAGCGCTAAGGTTTGGACTGGAAACAAGACGGCGCTTCCAGCTCCTAACGGGCGTCTAGGAATATAGGTACTGAGCAAACGGCGCAGGTTTGGCGTATCGCTCACTAGAGTGTTAAAGCCGTGACAGCCAATCCAAGCATTCCTAGACGCGCTGATTCTGTGACGAATCCGACCCCACCTCTTTAGCGCTGTCTCGTTTCAGCTCTGAACTTTGCGAACCAATAATACATCGATCTTAGGAGATCAGCAGAGCGCCTTGCTTAGCCAGTGACTCAGTATCATCAAAAACATAAATAGCACAAAGGATGCCGGATTTGAACGTGGCCTACCTTCCTCGGGAAACCTTTCCTGATTCAAATCTCTACCCTCAAAATGGATAACCAGCCAAAAATCGAATTACTCCAAGCCGAGGTTGACGAAAACGACCAAAGCTTTTTCCGTCTTCTGGTCAACGGCCTGTCTATTAAATACATCACCGTGGAACCTGGCATTTACAGTGCCGAAGATATGTGTTTTGGTCCTTCCCTAGTCTCCCTCTTGCCAAAATTTCCCACTGGAGACTGGAACGATGGACTAGTGGCTAAGGACACAAAGGACGGGCGACCGCATTTTGCGTACGCCAACCTAACCCAATTCCCTGGCGTTCAGAACACCTGGCATGGAACCTATGTCGACTATTTGGAACTTGCGATTGGGCGAAAGTTACGAACGGGTATTTATGAGGCCAAATGTTCATTGTTCAACGATATTGTCGTCGCCAAATTCGCTCGTTTCCCCTGGGAGATCCGATACATTGAGAATGAAACCACAGCATATCAATGGATATCCGGCCATAATATCGGGCCCAAATTCCTTGGCCACTTGACTGAAGACGGTCGGGTGATTGGGCTCTTGATGGAACGTATCCCCAATGCACGGCACGCTAGTACTCAGGACTTTGAGATCTGCGGAGAAGTATTGTCTCGATTACATGATTTAGGAGTCCGACACGGGGATACAAATCGATTCAATTTCCTCGTCCGTGATTCGAAGGCTACTTTGATCGATTTCGACACGGCTCAGAAATGTGACGATCGAAACTTGCTTCTGCAAGAGTTTGAAAATTTAACCGTGTGCCTTAAAGATCAGTCGCGCAGAGGAGGTGGAGGTCTTTAAAGCAAAAGCATGCTGTCAGCACATCAGTTATTGTTGGTAGAAAGAAATTCATTTTCTTCGAGACCATGATCACTCTTTCCTAAATTTCTTGCTCTAATACATCTGTAAAAGAATCCCTACTTCTCTTGGAATTTTCATGCAACTGTTACCACCTCGGAACATCGACGTTGCCTTCCTCTTTAAGTAACTTTACTTAAAGACGGTCTCCTACAAGCCAGGACAGGACCGTCCTCGCGTGGTGGTGGTGGTGGTGGGTGGCTTTCGTTTGGACGGGCCGACGATAGAGATTCAATACAATCCATCATCCAGGCGCACGTTCATACAAGAGGAGTTTGGTTATGGCGGAAGGAAAATAGGAGGAGGTATGGCCTTGAGAGACTTTCCGTAAGGGCCTTTGGAATTTCGCTGTCACGGTGAACTGAGGTGGCGATTGATGGCATCATTGCCTGGAAGCTCTCCAGCCTGGATCTGAGTGCCGGAATCGGCAGCTTAAGGATGCTGGCCCGCAATAGCAGCAGCAGGCTCCAAGTTACCCGATTCAGCACCGGGGGATTGATGCTCACCGCCCATAGGGGATAAACAGGTACTATTGCAGAATTGACGTCCTCGGAGTCTGACAACTCGGGCGATTGTAGAATTTCCGGAGTCGAAATATGCTTGGGTAAATATCGGCGGAGGCGGTTCGCCCCAGATCCTCCGGTTCACGTCGGATGGTTTGAGAGTCGGGTTGTAGACCGCCATCCAAGCAAACCTCCACCAGCTGTCAAGCAAGATGGGAATGCCGCTCGGATTGTGCGAATGAATTTTTCTTTTCGTCTCTCGAAGGCTGGACGGCTAGAATTGTTGGGAGGCGTGGGAACAGTGATCGAAACAGGTCTTCGGTAGCGATAAGTATCGACAGAACCACGCAGAGGCAACGCTTTGACTTGGAAAGGTTTCCAGGAGAAAATTAGTGGTTGGACACGTGTGTTATAGGCAGCTGGAAGACTGTCTGGAACATGGTGATCGGGGCAACCGATAACCGGCGAGAAGGAGACAGGAAAAAGGAACATGGGAAACGTAACAGAGAAGAAGGGAACAAATTTGGACAATTTTGCCATTTGAGATAAATTGTAGTCTCATTTGTAGACGATGACCGGCCGTGAGGCGGAATCTGCCCTGCACCCAGCGCAGAAGATGCCAACCAGCTCCTCTCATCCAAATCATTGCAGCCCGGACGAGAGACCACGCCAGTTTCACAACAAGGGGCTGGATATCACCCGGTAACAATCCTCACCACCTTCACAAGCCAGCCCTGTATCCAGACCCACTATCGTCGTCCGGCCGGTCTTCATGTGCATTGTTGTTTGAGAAGCGAAAATCAAGCAAGCGTCTCGCAGCGGAACTTCAGCAACTGAAGCAAGAGTCGCAGGCCATCTTGGGCCCCCAGGCGGAGCATCAGTTGGAAACAGCTGAAACTGGGGTATTTTCACCATTGGCCGATGTGGCGTCCTTGGTTGCTTTAAATACAAATCTACAGTAGAAGAGGGACAGGAAAGACCGACAATGACGAGGACTGGGTGCCAATGCGCTCGACTCCGCACACCTCGCTTCGTTCGGCTAGCCCCATCTGAGGTTGCATTGTAGCAGAGGTCCCGGTGTCAAGGACCTGCCTGTATTTCCCGAGCGCAGGCGATTCTGCGTCAGAGAGTCCTTGAAGTCATGGCGGCTTGGCCGAGGTGGATCTGCACAAAGAAAGCGCGAAACCTGTGCAGGGCAGTCTGTCTGGCAAGAAACCCAGCGATATCCTCTGTTGTCTAGATCTGCTCAGAAGCCAGGGATTGCGGGCCAAACAGAGACCTCAGGGCCAGGAGCTCGAGGTTGCTGATAGGGAGTCACTGGTAGCTCTAGGCCACCAGGCTCGGCACCAGCCCGAGAAGATCATCGATGAGGTATTTTCGCTATTGGATAGTTGCAACATGGCGCAGGACTGGCGGCCACAATGTAACCAAGCTGGGACAGCACTGGGCAGATATCAAGAACACGGTAGACGCTAATGAGCCGGTCAAACAGACAAAGCACTATGGCAAGCACAGGCGGCGTGGTAAAGCATCGATCGAGGACGTCAGGCAGGCGGCCATCGAGGGAAATAGACAGAGAGGGAGCAATTCGGGAACTGCTAGAACGAGCGGACTTCATTCAGTAGGCACTCAGTGAAACAGAAAATGACACCGCATCACTCAGAATATCCTCGCCCCAAGTCCGGGGAACCTCTTCACGGCGCCACTTGCGCCGAGAGGCCACATCATCCCGATTCCAAATAGCTGAAGGTGGAGGCAACAACAGCGCAAGCGGCCGTTCGCGACCGAGAAGGCAAGAAGGGGCGGGTGGGGCGTACGGGGAGTCCGATTGGAAAGGCGAAATTGCAGGGGGGCTGCGACGAGTGCAAGGTAGAGGGGATGGAGGGAAGAAAGATGGGAGAAGTGAAGGAAGCAGGGCGAGGTTGGGTCTTTTATGTTCGGGCGAGCATGGCGGAGGTTACGTGACGGGGTATTTGGGGCGCTAAACTGAAGACGGAAAAACTAACCACAAAAGGCAATTCACAGGTCCTGTTATTACTATATACATGTTTTTCTGATCTTGGAACATAGATAATTAGAACCCGTTTACTCTATGCCTGCGTGTGGATGTCGAGCAGTGCCTGGTGGTAGTATGTTCGACTTCTTGGTTGCTGGTCTAATGTGTGGATTGGCAGACTTCGCGGAGGTGTGATCGTTTCGTCGTGGTATTGCGAGTCTTGAGGCAGCAAATGACGACAAGTCCAGAAAGTAGCGATGAGAAGTTCAAGCTACGTGGGTCAGCACATACAGGTAACATTCTTGCTGTAATCCACGGACGTTCTGGAGCTCACCTCGAGTGACAACAGCCAAACATTCAACGCAGTTCCGACAATAGCAATCACAGAAAGACAACCAGTGATGAAGTACATTCGACATGACGTGGACTGTAGTTGTGGACGTAAAGAGGACCCTTGTACACCCTGCTTGGATAGCCACAAGCAAAAGGACGCCATACCCAGGTAGTCAAGACACAGCACGAAGTTAATGAGAGAATAAACCGGGGTGTAACAGATGCTGCCGATGAAGCTTGAAGTAACTTTGCTGATGCTAGAGAAAAGAGCGACAGCGAGACAATAAACATGCCCGTATGGCAGCTTATTCGAGTTCCGCAGAAGAATAGTCAGGCGCAAGCACTGTTCATAGAGGTCAGCATGTCTCACAAATAGGCGATATGGCTTACCTCTAATAAAGTGGGGAAAATGCCGGCGATTCCCGTAAGGATTCGCTTTCCTTTTCGGGACATCAGTATTAGGCAAATGATCAAGGGACATGTTCTGACGTACCATCTTCACTGATCGTTGCCCAGCTCATTCCCACCAGGACGGCCATGACCACAAACATCAGTATTGATATGACAAGGTCAGCTCTTTGATGAGCCAGCTCGTTTCTGAGTGATCGGTAGTGCAGAGCGAGCCGGATAGAACTTGTGGCACATACAGTCGTAACCAGCGTTGTATGCACTGCTTTTGGAATATACATATTTTATTTGCGGTCAGAGAACCAAACTACACAGCAAAGGATGACAGCTTTTATGTATCCAATAACCCTGTCCTGAGGTAAGCTAAACTCCCAGGAGATCAATGACCCCTTGTCACGGACATACATGAAGCATATACGACGAGTGGAGGATATACGGAGTGGCGGACCCACATAGCTTATTTGGGTTCCCCTGAACGCGAGGAAGCTCCTTTCTTTTGCTTCCTCGCGCTACGTCTTGTATCTAGAGTCGACTATAGCTGTTCTTAATATTGATCTTTCATCTCAAGGCACTATTCAACTCTACGCATACGTGAGACCCTCACATTACGTAGCGCCAACCCCGACAACAAAGACAACCGACGACAACAAAGACAACCGACGACAACAAAGACAACCGACGACAACAAAGACAACCGACGACAACAAAGACAACCGACGACAACAAAGACAACCGACGACAACAAAGACAACCGACGACAACAAAGACAACCGACGACAACAAAGACAACCGACGACAACAAAGACAACCGACGACAACAAAGACAACCGACGACAACAAAGACAACCGACGACAACAAAGACAACCGACGACAACAAAGACAACCGACGACAACAAAGACAACCGACGACAACAAAGACAACCGACGACAACAAAGACAACCGACGACAACAAAGACAACCGACGACAACAAAGACAACCGACGACAACAAAGACAACCGACGACAACAAAGACAACCGACGACAACAAAGACAACCGACGACAACAAAGGCAACCGACGACAACAAAGACAACCGACGACAACAAAGACAACCGACGACAACAAAGACAACTGCGATCCAGACACCAACGATCCAGACACCAACGATCCAGACATCAACGATCCAGACACCAACGATCCAGACATCAACGACCCAGACATCATGACATCCAAGTCCAACAACGATAACCCCAATGCTCGAGGAGCTGAAGATGGGGAATGGAGAGGACGAACGAGGAGGGACACTGTGATGGCACGAGAAGCTACCATCGTAGACGATGAAGGCTCTGACGACGATGACTACCAACCCAGCAACGAAGACGACAGAAGATCACCACCAGAAAACACAAACACAGCGCCAACTATTGATGCGTTCGACTACGTGAGCCCGAACCACCCGTTGCGACCTACCAGAGCGATCTGCGTTCTCGACAGCGCAACAGTTGGCACGACTGCGGCACCATTTTGAGTTCTGGTGGGACGTTATGGTCGCCATGGACAAACAAGCAAAAATGAATACGAGTCAAGTAACCGACCAGATGATCCGTGAACAAGTCATACGCCTAGGCGAAGAAAATCGAGAACTCCGACGTGAGCGAGACCGAATGACGGTGCAAAGAGATATGGCAGAGAAACGAGCCGAAGAGCTGGCTTCGAAGTTGGACGGAGCATACAGAGAACGCGACCGAGACCAGTCCATCATTGCGCTCATGAATACGACAAGGCAAGCAATGCCAGCTCCTGAAGGAAACAACCAGGATCACGTCCCCCGGCGTGATGTTTCTCTAACGAGTCAAACTGAACCGATACGACGAGGCGCTTCCCACTCAGTGTATACCACCAGCACGGGCCGTTTCGACAACCCTAAGTTCCCCGATGCCCCGGTGTTCTCTGGGGACCGTAGCACCTTTGACAGCTGGAGAGACAAAGTTCATGACAAACTGAGTAACAGCGCCGCTCAATACCCGACTGAACAGCAGCGCATTGCCTACATCCGGAGTCGCACCGACGGGATCGCGTACCAGCAAATACGAGCCCAATGCCAATCCAATCACCCGCGTAGCTTCCAGTCCGCCGACGATGTCTTGGAAGCCCTCGAGAAGATATACGGTGACAAGAACAAGCGGAAAAGAGCCATCAACGAATTGCGCACCCTGCGCATGGGAAGGAAGACATTTGACGATTTTTACACCGACTTTGCTCGCTGCGCTGCAGAAGTCGGTTACGCTGAAGATGCGATGATACCGCTGCTGGAGAATGCGATTTCAAACGAACTGGCACGACAAGTCATTGGGTTGCAGAAGCCCTCTGACTTCTATGACCTGGTGGATTTCTATCGAGACGTTGATCACGAGATGCGAGATTACGAAAGACGACTGCCAAACCGCGTGGGAGGCACCCGAACAAACACCCAAGCTGAGAGAACGCGCCTAAGACAGGCGCCATTTTCACCGCGATCCGAAGGATATGTACCGCGTGCAGCGGATCGCGCCTTGCTCGCCCAGCATGGCCGCTGCTACAAGTGCGGTGAGCATGGACACCGGATCCACGAGTGCACAAATCCCCAGATGAAGGAAATGCCCCGTCTCGCTGGCCGCGGGACGGCGAAGGTGAACAATGCTACGATTGAATCCGACGACGACGGAAGCACGTTCGTGGAGGGAAAAGAGATGTCCTAGATCAAAGTCGCGATCTAGGACAGGTGAAACACGAAGTACGATCGATGACAATCTCCGCTTGCTCTGTGCGACGACAAAAGGAAAGGTTAGACGGCCATCATCTGATCCTGCCATGCACGATATGTAAGAACGGGAAGAGCATTCTCACAGAAGCACTGGTCGATAGCGGAGCCAACGGGATCGCTTTCATCGATCAAAACTTTGCGCACAGGAACAATTTCGAACTGGAAGTGCTACGAAACCCGCGACGGCTTGAAGTAGTAGACGGAAGATTGTCGGTGGCAGGACGCATCACTCATTTGACACGAATACCTATCGATATGCAAGGACATCGAGAAATCCTGCCATGCTTTGTGACGAAGTTAAGCCACCAGCCAATTGTCCTTGGTATACCGTGGCTCAAGCTTCACGACGCGTCAGTCTCATGGAAGAAGAATACGTTGACGTTCGATCCTGAATCTTGCCATCGGAAGTGTGGAATTGGGCAACGGATCGAGATACGTGGTGTTCCCAAAGAACATCAAAACATGAAACCCACGAAAGCGACGGGGGAGACACCCACGCTCGACATTTGCATGATCGGGGCCTCACCGTTCCTCTACCTGACAGACAAGGCAAGGAAGAGACCTAAAGACTTCACTATTTTTGCTGCTTCCCTGGGAGACATCGAAAAGGCCCTGGCCCCTAAAGAGAAAATTGAACCAACAGAGAAGCTCCCCCCGGAATATCATGAATTCCTAGACGTGTTCTCCCAAGAGGAAGCCAGCAAGCTCCCCCCGCACCGAAGTTACGACCACAAGATACAGTTGAAAGAAGGTTCAGAGCCGCCATTTGGCCCTCTCTACGACATGTCCCGAAACGAACTCCTCGTTTTACGAGAATACCTGGAAGAAAATTTAGGAAAGGGATTCATCCGAGCCTCACGATCACCAGCCGCGTCCCCGGTGTTGTTCGTTCGAAAACCCGGAGGCGGACTACGATTTTGCGTCGACTACCGGGCCCTCAATGCACTCACAGTAAAAAACCGATACCCGATTCCACTGATCCGGGAGACACTGGACAGGCTCTGCCGAGCTCAGTATTACACGAAACTGGATATCATTGCAGCTTTCAATCGCCTCCGTATCGCCAAGGGAGACGAATGGAAGACTGCTTTTCGGACGAGATACGGATTATTCGAGTACCTTGTGATGCCCTTTGGGCTGACGAATGGCCCCGCGTCTTTTCAGCACTACGTCAACGATGCTCTACGGGAATACCTTGACATTTTTTGCACCGCCTACTTGGACGATATTTTGATCTACAGCAATTCATTGAATGAACACAAGAAACACGTGAAGCAAGTCCTGCAACGTCTGAAGGAACATGGATTACAGGCCGACATTGCGAAGTGCGAGTTCCACGTACAGGAAGTGAAATATCTAGGCCTCATCGTGAGCACTGACGGGATTCGGATGGACCCTGCGAAGGTCAGCGCCGTGGCGGAGTGGCCGAGCCCTCGGAATGTCAAGGATGTCCAGAGCTTTCTCGGATTTGCGAATTTCTACCGACGATTCATCCAGGGTTTTGCGAAGAAGGCTGGCGCACTCACCAGATTAACGAAGAAAGACACCCCATTTGTATGGGATGCGAGATGCGAGGCAGCATTCGAAGAATTAAAGAAAGCGTTCACATCGGCACCGATCCTACGACATTTTGACCCCGACAAGGCCAGCACGATCGAATGTGATTCATCGGACTATGTCAATGCAGGCTGCTTGTCCCAGCCTGACGCAGACGGAGCCCTGCACCCAGTTGCATTTTTCTCTCGTAAACTGACACCGGCGGAATGCAACTACGATATCTATGACAAGGAACTCATGGCTGTCGTACGATCTTTTGAGGAATGGCGGGCCGAACTGGAAGGCGCAGAGACCCCAGTACAAGTGATAAGCGATCACAAGAACCTCCAACACTTCATGACGACCAAGCGCCTCAGTCGACGTCAAGCACGATGGAGCGAGTTCCTCTCACGGTTCAACTACAAACTCGTCTACCGCCCAGGGACGCAAGGCGGGAAGCCGGACGCTTTGACAAGACGATCTTCCGATATCCCGCAGGCAGATGATGACGAGAGGCAACAGCATCAGAACCAGACAGTGATCAAGCCGCACAACATATCATCCGGGATGCACCCCCTGTCTCTGAAGCAGAACTTGTTGAAGAACGACCATGATGATATGCAGCAACCCCTCGACGATTCGATCGCCACCGCTTATACGAGAGATCCGATACCAGCAAAGATTAAGGAAGTTCTAGACACGCGCGAACAACGGTTACCGACAGAGCTGGCACGATTGAAGATTCCTATTCATGATATGGCAGAACGAAATGGAAAGTTATATGTCAAAGACCGAATGTTTGTTCCCGATGACGATGAACTACGTCTACGGCTCCTACGATCGTGCCATGACAACGCAGCCGCAGGGCATCCAGGAAGAGCCAAGACCTACGAGCTGCTCTCACGACACTACTACTGGCCCAAGATGGGCCAAACCGTTCAACGATACGTACGCAACTGTCACACTTGCGCACGGTCCAAAGCTTCACGACTGCCGTACCAGGGTCTTTTGCAACCTCTGGGCACGCCGAGAGCGAGGTGGGAAGACATAGCAGTCGACTTCATTGTCGATCTACCAAGAAGCAAGAACGCGACGACTGGCCAATTTTGCAAGAACATCATGGTCGTGACCGACCGGCTTTCGAAACAACGACATTTCATTGCATGCGGATCTACGGACGCGAAGCACACGGCACAACTGTTTCTACACCACGTCTGGAAACACCACGGCCTACCAATGACGATCGTGTCAGACCGAGGAACGCAGTTTACCTCCCGCCTTTGGCAGCGGCTCTGCCAAAGGCTAGGAGTTTCCACAAAACTCTCCACGGCTTACCACCCCGAAACGGACGGACAATCGGAAAACTCCAACCAAGGCCTAGAACAGTACCTCCGAGCCTACGTCAATTATTCGCAGGATGACTGGGTCAACTGGCTACCGCTTGCCGAGTTTGCGATCAACAATCACAAGTCTGCAACCACCGGAGTTACCCCGTTCTATGCAGTGTACGGACAACACCCTCGAATGGGACATGAGCCACCTCAAGGAACACGCAAGCTACCCTCGAAGCAACAGATGGATGTGAAGGCCGCCGACACTTTTGCCGACGAGATGGCAAGATTGACAGAGATCTTACGCACGGAGATGACCTTGGCTCAAGCACGACATGCCGAGTATGCGAATGAGCATCGAACGACCGCACCGAACTTTCGTGAAGGAGACGAAGTGTGGTTAGAGACGAAGAATCTGAGTATGGAGAGACCCGCGAGGAAACTCTCGGAAAAGTTCATTGGACCCTTCCGCATCGTGGAGGTCATGGGCCCAGTCACATATCGACTGGAGCTTCCGCCAGCAATGCGGATTCATGATGTATTCCACGCGAGTTTGCTCCGCCGGGCAGCCTCAGATCCTCTCCCCAATCAGAACGAAGTAACGCAACCACGAGTCAGGTTGAACAAGGACAACATGGAAGGGAAGGAATGGATGGTTGAGAAGATCTTGGATTCACGCATCACCAAGAACCGACATGGGAAAAGACGACTCGAGTACTATGTCAAATGGAAAGGCCACCCTCCTTCGTGGCGACCCCAGCACGATCTAGTCCCTGGTAGTGGTGAACTCTTGTACGAGTACCACAGCCAGAACCCGGACCGACCTTCGCCAACCGAGTTGTGGCGTCGCAGGAGCTCCTAGATGTATAGGAGGGGGTAATGTCACGGACATACATGAAGCATATACGACGAGTGGAGGATATACGGAGTGGCGGACCCACATAGCTTATTTGGGTTCCCCTGAACGCGAGGAAGCTCCTTTCTTTTGCTTCCTCGCGCTACGTCTTGTATCTAGAGTCGACTATAGCTGTTCTTAATATTGATCTTTCATCTCAAGGCACTATTCAACTCTACGCATACGTGAGACCCTCACACCCCTTCTTCCGGCTCCCAGGAACGTTGTTTAGCAGATTATACCGATCCCAGGAGACTCCATTGGCAATTAAAAGTAATTCGCAGGTACAAAAGTACTGTAAGAGCATCTCGAACACGCAAGGAGTATGGAACATACCCCGAAAACCTCCAAGCTCTTCAGCCCCATGGGCCTGATCATGAATTCGTTGGGCAAATATTGCGCGTGATGGCTCTCGAATTTTTTTTGGTGTATATTTACTGCATCGTTGGCGATTCAAAGCGGCTCGGTGTAGGTTTACCTCATCACGGGATGTCCGTGTTTACAAGATGACTTCTAACAGCCCCTAACAGCAAGAGGAAAAAGCCCACTTGACTTGCACATCCGCAGGACAAGTCGACATTGGATTATACCACATGAAAACTGTATAGTTGAGCACGTCAGCCATAGTGGCTCAATACTAAGTTCCCTGTATCAAGCTAAGACAAGGCGACCGTAGGTGTACGCGGATTGCCATGTTTTTAGTCACCACGGCTGATGAGAGATTCATAGCAGCTCGATGGTTTTCATTAGTTAGGCATACTACAGTCGTCGTCGTAGTAGTAGTAGTAGTAGTAGTAGTAGTAGTAGTAGTAGTAGTAGTAGTAGTAGTAGTAGTAGTAGTATTCATTTACACTGGCCCCTCGCCGAAGCGATATGCAGTATACGACAACTATATATCCGAGTATGTACATTGAGAATGATCCACTTCCTGACGTGAACTTAGAGCCTCGTCACGGCCTCTCGTGGCCCATTGCCGCTCCCATTGTTAGGCTGCCCTTATGGCGCACGACTGCGAAAACCGCTGTGTCGCCTCGGCGAAGTCCAATACGGCCTGAACCGTCTTGGCCCTCGAGACGATGTCTGGTTTACCTTGCTCACCTTCGTTTGAGCCTCCCAGCAGACTCGACACGCCGCTCAGCGCGTCCCCAACTTTCCGTCTCAATTCTACCCTCAGTTCTCGGAGCCTCGGGCATTCCATCAGCACGTGGGCGACTGTCTCCTGCGCACCGCATTCACATAGATCATCGTCGCGGAAGCCGAATTTCTTTGCGTAGGTGGATAACCAGTTGTGACCCGTGCGTAGCTGCGCGTGAACTCCTGCGGGCCTATCAATGTCTCTGGCCAGAATGATGCAAATAATCTTGCAATTTAGGGCATTCCTTTTTCATACGATCTCGGTTGATTATACCACTGATGCAGGCCATGGTGCAGTACGGTCGCGTCGTCGGTCTGTCCTTTGGAGAGTCCCGGTCCGATTGTGTCCTCTTGCGTCCGCCAGTCGGTTGACGTTTGTTGCCCCGGCCGCGACTCGAGCGATTGCGCACGGCTGCCGTGGTGGACGGCGAAGGCAACTCCTCGTCACTGTCACTGCCTTCGCGCGACGAGTGCTTCGGAGTGGATACGCCGGGTTGACAGCCAGCGCGGGAGCGTGTGTTGTGCGTTTTCGGGTAATGTTTCCTGTACGAGGGCCGATAATTCGTGGGTGGCGGTTCTTCGCGTATCGTCCCAGGAATTTCCCGCAAGACGTCCAAGTATTTGACCTCCCAGGTCGAAAACCCTCACGTCACCCGAAGGCGTTTTGGATGGTCTGTCTCTGGTTGACATAGTTTTCGTTTAAACGCTCGTGATCGGTGCAAAGTCGGCAGACATTTCAAAGTGGAGCGGTGAAAGTCGATGATCAATGCCCGGCCGAGCTCTTCGTTCCATAGAATATTGTCGCGTCGCAGATCTTCGTGAATGATTCCCAAGGCTTTGATTTCTTTGTTTGATCTGCGAATTTCCTGGCGGAGCCAAGGCGCCAGTTCCATCGATGTGGTACTTTCTCCCCCCAGCCCATCACGAGCATGTGACGAATCTCTCCAGCTCCATGAAGAAAATAAATTTTCGCCAGGTCGATGGTACCCAGGAAAACAGGCACAGCAGACCCTTGGGCCTTTCGCAGAATTTGGTATACCTGCGCTTCGCGGGAGACTTCTTTCCATAGCCCCGACGTGGTTCCTTTTCCGATGACAGTGTAGCCATATACGACACAGGTAAGTTTGAACGGCGCACCGTATGCCCCGCAACCTCCAAGGGGTGTGCATCGGTCAATGTTTTCGTCCAATTGTGCTTTAAGTAAATGCACCAAATCTTCTGAGGTAATCGGATGGCGGAGATCGTCTTTGGCTCGACGATGGTGCATCACGTTTGGACAGCAGTCGTCTAGAACACCGCCAGACCGCAATCCGAGTAAACATCGCTGGGTGCAAAATTGCGCATTGCGATGCCGCGTCTGGTTGCCTTGATTATTCCCCCTGTCCCGTTGACGACCTGCTGGTTGGGTAGACGGGGATGATGCAACTTGGCTGAAGCCCCGCTTGCGACTTGTTGCTTGGTTCGAATCGGAGCCTGATGAGTCTGGCGACCGAGAGTGATGCGATACGCCCGACGGTGCGCAGCCCGCCTGAGACCTTGTAGGCACTCGGCGAGCTGCTGCTGTTGGAGAATCTGGCGGAGATGATGGCAGTTCGTAAGATGAGCCGGATTCCGGACTCGGATACTCCGGGTTGGTGCTGTCAGAGTGGAGAAGGGTCTGCCGCAGTTCTGCTTGGGGAATTTGAGAACGGGTGTGGTCAAAGCTGGTCTTCCAAATAGGAATCTCTGGCCGCGTAGAATTTCGCCATTCCTGGCCACGTGCAGTCGAGCGAAAAGCCATCAAACACAGACACAGTGTCCTCGCAACAGAAGTCTTCCGTAGCTGAGAACTATATTCAACTTCTGGGTTCACTTCGCTGTTAGGATCACAAAGAAAGTAGTAAAGCGTGCCAGGCTCGTCACGTGGAACACGGAGTAGGACTCGAGCAATCCCGTTTGTCACATAGGAATATTCGAGACCTTCCTGAATCATCACGTGGTATTCCTGGACAAGGGCGGAGCAGACAAGTCGCTCTGCATTGTACCTCAACTTCGCTTCCTGGTTTGTCGGTATTTTGTTTGATCTGACCATCTCCTTCCATAAGTCCATTGGTCGGAGCCCCATACGAAGGGTCGCGACAGGAAGCTTGTGTGGCGGCTTATACTCGACAGTCGTGAGGAGCGTGCTAGTGTTGCCGTCGACACGATGGATGCAAAATTGATCAGGTCTTGGTTGGTGTACACTTGACGGTTGGCTTGCATCCGCTTCAGCCGCTTCGTTCTGGCTTAAGGAATTCGTATGATTGCTGAACTGGATTCCATCACCGAGGCCAAATTCATCGCGAGCAGCGGGTATTTTGCACAACTCAGAAATTATATCCTGAACATGCTCTTCCACGGCGAATCGCTCATAGGCCTCGAGTTCTTGCTCGCTGCTTATAGGCGTACGAGAAAATCGTCGACCTAATCCTTCCAACTCATGCAACGATGAGAACAGACGTGGCGCGCCTGCTGGCGTCAGCTGAAGGTAGCTACAGACGGACCTGTAGAGCTCCGACAGTTGTGTTGAGCAGACGCTCCACTGCTCTAATCGCGTCGGGCAATGCTTCCCGGTGGGAAGGGGTATTTTCCCGGTAGTCGATCGAGATGGTGTTTCAACTCTCAACAGTCGAGAGAGGAGGTTGTGAGAATGGCGCAAGAACTCCACGAAGCTGGTCGGTCGGGTGCGCTCTTCGGCTCGTTCCCGTCTCTCTTTCTCCTGTCTGCCTTCATCTTCGGCCTGCTTCTGTCGCTCTTCGGCCTGCTTCTGTCGCTCTTCGGCTTGCTTCTGTTGCTCTTCCGCCCACTTCCGCTGACTTTTTTCCTGCTCGTACCTTTCCTCTAACTGTTTCAAGCGCAGCTTGTAATCCGGAGAACTGTGGTCGGCCATAGAGGAGGGGGAAGAATATGTGTTGACACCACGAGGCGCGGCGAGTGCTTCCAGTCCTCCGGCTTACATGGGGCTGGTCTTCATTTCGGAAAAATTATCATCCGACGGCCGAAATGGCGTGTTATGTAATCCGCCCTGATTCGGGACGAATCTTCTGTGCGGGTCTCCTGCAACACCTCCGCAACGGATATTTTCTGCGTGTGAACCTGCACGCTGAGAGTCATGCACCAAAGCTAGTAATTAGTTACAGGTCTTCGGATACAGAGAACATATGCTTACTCTTTCTTCTCCGTCCGTTCTGTGGAACCTGCTTCTATATACTGAAGGATTAGCCGTCACGCAGTCATTTGCCGATGGACATCATAGAATACAAAGGAGTCATCATAGCGAGACCCTTATCTCAACTGTATCACTCGTGAGACCCCAATTTTGGTCGTATGAAAAAGCCCACTGCGTAGGGTACGTTGTGTGGTCTTGCTGAAAGGCATGCACGAAAGTTAGTGATCAGCGAAAGCTCTTCTGATACTGAGAGAATAGGCATTCTGCGAGATCTAGGAACCCTACTTGCGCACAACATATTTCCAATGGAGATGCAGAGACAAGTCGAGCCGTTGCCGAACGTGTCTCCATCACTGGCGGACTTTGATGTGGCCGAGCAGCCCAGCGCTGCCAATCAATACGGCAATAATAATCGTCAGTATAATCTGTTCGGTGAGGGACGCAGAAAATCGCGGACGGCCAAGAATTTGCGGCAAAGAGGGATCAGAAGTTTGGTAAATCCCCTAAGGAGTCCGTGAATAAGAACCGAACGAGACGAAGCCTACAAGATCTGATGACGATTCGGTGTGGTTGAAGTTATCTTCCATACATCGGCTAGTGCATTCCATTTTTGGCTTTGTTCAACAAGCTGCTCCGTGGTGGCCTCTCCCAGCGAAAACAATACTGGCCCTTTTTCATCGCAGTGCGCCTAAACCGCGGGCCCGCCGTCCAAATTGGCTCTCCATCCAAAGTTTTGCCCAGCTCGAAAGGTACGTTGTAGTCGGGCGCGGTTGGTAACTCCGGCCATATAAGCCGGTTGGGTGCATTGAGATATCTTTCCATGTCCCCGTGTGATTTTCGCGTGGCCACCCATTCATTCAAAAAGTTGCGGAATGTCGATACGTCAGAGTCCAGCTCGCGATTACAAGTCCACTCCGGGATACTCTGCACCATATCAATATTTCGATTCCAGTGAGGAATACTCGTGAAATGTGTATCGTTCGTGATGAGCTCGTATAGTGTGAATACAACGCCAGTCACGTCATCTCGGCCGTCCAGCAAGCGTTTCTTTCCGCACGCGGCCCAATCGAAGTCGAAGAGAAGGATCTTGCATGTGTCAGGATCGATAAGCAGATTTCGGGGTGCAATGTCTTGATGCATGATGCCCAGTTCCAGGTTTAGGAAATCCACGAGTTGGGTAAGCTGTTGCATCCACTCAAATCGGAAAGGCACCTTTGCATTGTCGAGAGTTCCACCTGGAATGTACTTCGTTGTGAATCCAATCACCCGAGATTCCACGTCTTCGAGAACAACGCGATCAAACGGTACTATGTTGGGATGTGGTGGCAGACTTTTGAGAAGGTTGAGTTCATCCCAGGCCATCTGTAGTCTCTGAGGTTTTTCCAAGGGGTTGAATTTGAAAGCAACCTTTTGAGGAATCCCGAATTCGTCTTCGTATGATGAGAGATCAACACCTGGTCCAAGCCGATCGAGCTCCTGAAGTTTAGAGTACTGAATTGTACGGCAATCGGCGAGCGATTCAGCAATCAAGAAGGGAAGATATGCAACAAATAGAGTATCATCCTCTTCCGGATCGGTCGAGACTCCAGCAAGGAGCCCATCATCGTCGACTGTAATTGCGCGAACTTCCGGCGACAGGTAATCAGCGAATTGCGCCAAAATCGGGACCTCTACGTCCTCGTCGGGCGGAAATAGCTTGGCGGTGCCTTTGACCTTAACCATCCGCAGTCGATCCCAATCCCAGACGTTGCAATGAGTTTCGGTCATGGGGTTTTCTCTCGGGCCGAAGTAGGTTTGGCCCTCGGAGAAGAATCTGTCTTGAGGTTTCATCACGGCAAAATGAATACTGAAAAAAGGTGATCTGTACAATCTTGCTTCGGCAATGTGAGCGAGCGACTAATCTTGACGTTGACTGAATGTGAAGGATGATTTCCGTTTTTCCGCGTGGATATATATATCAACAAACCAAGGTCACGTGAGCACGGTGGTAACGGGCAGAAGGGTACCCCATTCATTTCCTTCACCTGAGACAACTTTGCGTCTTCGAGGGATCACCCATCCAATAACATTTGCTTACCGTCTAATTTTCCCTAGCTCTTGTAGGCCTCACAGACAACATAAGCGCCTAGAACGTAGCACGTATTGGTCCAAACAGTGGAGTTTTTCGACTTGCACGCGTGATCTGAACACGGGGGCGGATCACAGTTCACACTTGACTAACTAGAATCGATTCCCGCGCGCGAGATGATGCTTGAAATGCCACAGGTTCAGCGATATCACCCGTCCAATAATATTTCCCTATCGTTCATTTTCCCTATGCGCTTGTAGGCCTCACAGGCAACCTGAGCGCCTAAAACTTAGCACGCACTGGTCCAAACAGTGGAGTTTTCGAGGTGCAAGCGTGATCTGAATAATTGGAGGTGGCCCTGGGGGACAGATCACGCTTGGCTAACTAGAATCAATTCCCGCGCGCGAGATGATGCTTCAAATGCCGTAGGTTCAGAAATAGACTCGAACTAAAGACTCGGAGTGTGATTGAATTTGCATTGGTCATGATTGGCATGCCGCAAAGATAATTATAAGTAGTATAGCAATATCCAAGATTTCTGGTGGTCCATCCACTTCAACTCAAACACACACCTTCTCTAAACATTCCTGGTTGATTCTCATCAGTATCAAGCTTTCGACTCTTCTACGACCTTTCCAGCTTCCCTACTATATATTTGTCTAAGGCTCTACGATCAACATGGCCTCGCAAATTGCACCCAATCAAATGGGAGTTGATGTCCGCGGTCGGCTAGTCAACAGCCCCCAAAACCCAGCTAGTTGCGCTTGCGGTTGGTATGTCTACTACTCGAGTGTCTGTCACCATGTGTACGGGGAGGTGCCGTTCCGATGCGGCTCTACTGTTACACCGTCTGGTAAAAGTGGCTTCTGCAAATCACCTACACCGAAAAACATCGTCCAGGCGGTGCAGGTCAACGTCAGGTGCAGACTTTGCTGATTTCCAGTATTCAAGTGGGTGAAGCTCTCTGCCAAGTTTGAGACAACGTACTAAAAACGTGATCTTAGCTATTATTTCTCTACTGGAAACTCTCAAACCGATGCTTGGGGAATCCTTTGTTATTGTAGTTAGTGGGAAGGGGTCGAATCACTGGGGCGGTAGCGGAGGAATAGGAGGAGTGTTGGGAGGTCAGAGCGCAGGATTGCTAGTCCTTACTCCGTAGTAGATGTTCTCACTGCTGTTTAGCGCGATCAAGCTTATCTTCTCTTCACACTCTCTAGCGCCTCCTTTCTAGTAGATCTCATCCCAGCATATCTGGTTCGCAGACAGGTGCAGTACGTGGTAAGCATATACCAGGGATCTACCATCACGCGTAGACCCTAAATTATACATAACGATGTGAGACCAGGCATGACGTATTTTACGCGGCTGCTATTCACGAGCTACCTTGCGGTTCACTGTCCAGGTCTTACCACGCATCTTTACTCATGCTCTTGTTCTGGGAATCTGGGAACCCATCTTTACTTTGCGAGGCACCGGCGGATATCTAAACATTTGTTCCCACACGAGTCACAGAATCAGTCACGGCGGCTACCGGGTGTGTATTCCACTTTGCTAAAATTAATATTGAAGAACGCATCTGCGCGGCCTACTATGACCACCTGACCCACAAGGTCTACCCTGGTGGAGAGCATATCTTCGCAGCTGACGGAGGATTACTCGAACACGACCGGTTAGGAATACGGCCCCTCTAGCAAAGAGGAGCGTGGAAGTCGACACCTCAAAAGGTGACTGTAGTTAAGATGATCGCTACAGGCCTGTCAGCGAAGGCAGTTAAGTGTGTCTCGTCCATAGAGCCTATTCCTCACAAGAGATTCAACAACCCACTCAGATCAGGTACGTCTCTTTGCTTTCTATGATGTCCATTGACGAATGAGTGCGTGGGCTAATCCTCAGAGCATACAGAAGCGTGTTTCACAGACGGACGGAGAATGAGAGAGGTAAGTCTACAGTATTCTTTCTATACTGTAAAGGGATGAAATCCATCATGATTGCCGCCTCAGGACCATCTGTGGTCTTCGAAACGGTTTCCCTCAGAAGACTTCCATCAACACTCTCTGCAATGGCACATCTGAAGACTGTCATATCCAAAAACCCAGGAAGCTACAATAAGCTTTGATTCCCTGACCGATCCCTTTAGGTATCATGATGTTGGTCTTGTCGTCCCTGGATACTAGACCTCGCCAAAACCCGCCCACAACCCAAACCCGCCCACGAAAACCCGCCCCACGGGTCGGGTCGGGTCTTAGTCAGCAGACCCGTGGGCGGGTCTTGATTTTGAGAACCCGACCCGCGACCCAAATGGGTACCCATATAACCCGCGATAGCCAAAAAAGAGTGATTTGTCAGCTAGCATAAAATAATGCCGTATCTTTGGTTTATATCAAGGTATGGCTCTGGTATAAGTATGATCTAAAGTCTTGGAGTACATTGATTTGAGGAATGAAACAGATTAAGCTTAATTCATAGACTAATACAGCTCATAACCCTGCAGCCGGCTTGAAGGTACTGTTACCCTACCGGATGATCTCTTGTGAGACCTATCGCCGAGGCGTGTGACTGGAGGTGGGAGCAAATCTTCATCGTCGTCCTCATCTTCGGCCACTTCAGCCATCGCCGCGTCTTGCACTTGATCATGGACTGGAAGTTCCTCTGAGGCTGTGCTCTCTACTCCACTTACCCTTTCGACGGCGAGACCTGTTTCGGAATCCTCAATCAGATCGTTCTCCTCGGTATCGCTGATAGGCGCAATATCGTCTTCAGTCTCCTTTAACGCCTCATCTTCTTCGAGGGTTTCCTGGCCCTCCCTCTCAACCGCTGGATTTTCCAGAAGACTCAGTTGCCGGCTCTCCAAAGTGAATCTTTCCGAGCACATGTACATCATCAAGTCTTGAATGGTTGTCTCGTTGAGGGATCCGCGGCGGTAATGGCAGATATCCCGTGCGCTATTGAATAGCCTTTCTACTCCTGCGCCCGTAGCAGGGACCGAGAGCAAATCGCGAGCCAGTCGCGACAGGACTGGAAATTTACGCTCGTTCTCCTTCCAATATGCGCGGGGCGGAATTGAGACAGTTGCTACGAGGAATTAGTTTGTCATCAAGCTTTAGCGGCCCAATAATACTTACCCTCGCGGAGATATCGATCGACCTCATCATGCTCGATCCCTTCGTTGACTTGTGCGTCTTGTGACGGCCCAAGAAGCCGATCTAACTCCGAGGCTTGCAATGAAGGGCGATGCACGGTACGGAAGAGCATCTCAGGATTCCGTTGCTGATATTGCGAGAAACATGTCCTGAGGTATTCACAGTATCTTTTGGAAGTTTCACTGTGGCATTGCGAGTACTCTGCATCGTCAAAAGCGCAAAGCTTGTATTGAGGAGCAAGTAGGGTCCCCGTGCCATAGAGAAAGCCGTGATCACGATACGTCTTTTCGTAGTATTCTCTCAGCTTCTGCTTCGCGACAAGCAGCGCTCCATACATGTCCTTCTTCCAGGGTATCGTCTTTTTCCTCAATTTTCGATTTGAGCGTTCAATGTGTTCCAGTAGCTTCCTGTACACGAGGAAGACGCTATGAATTGTCACGTCTCTTGTCTTCATCAGGGCCATGGTGAACTGAAAGAACGGCTTCGTCAAGTGAACAAGATAGTCAATTTGCCGCCATTCAACGTCAGTGATTTTGAATTGTGAATAGTCATGGTCTCGGCAGTATTTGTCGATGGTATTCCTTAGTCGGCGCGCTCGTCGAAGCATCAAGAAGGTGGAGTTCCAGCGGGTCTGAACATCATGCAACGGGAAAAGTCGCATTCCACCGGATTGGAGGCACAGGAATGCATCTCGCCGCTGGGGGCTGGCGTTGACAAAAACTGCAAAGGACCGAATCTGTGAGACACCGTCAGTAATGTCCACATATGACGGTTCCGAAATCAACAGACTCGCCTTTGCTAGGGTATGCGCCACCTCACCCTGGTCTATTGAGTCTCTGAGACAAAGAGCTTGTGAGTCGGACCAAAAACTTCTCACTTCTTTATTCTTGGGAGCAGCTCTGATATGCCCCAACAGCTGCTTGAGGCAAAGCTGAATCACATGGGCCATGCATGGCACACGTACAATAGATTCTCTCGAACCGATGGCGCCACTAGAAACGAGCGATTCTTGCAGCGCTCGGATGAGGGTTTCATTATTTGTTGCATTGTCCGTGGTAACGCTGAAGATACGATCTAATAGCTGTCTTTCTCTGAGCAGCTGGAGGAGCACGTCGCTCAAATTGACTCCCGTGTGAGGTCCATGCAAAGGCTCAAACCCAAGAAGCAGCTCGCGGTAGTTCCAATCTCTATCGATGAAGTAGACTGTAATGGCCATGAATGCTTGCTGGAAGGGACTAGTCCAACAATCTAATGCAAGTGAAACTTTGGCGTCTTCGGGTAGATCTCGCAACTGTGATTCCTGTTGTCCTCTTACAGCGTCACGCAGGCGTCGTCGCAAGGTTTTTGCCGAAGGCATTTCCAGCTCTCCCGGTCCGAGGTGGATGAACTTGAGGAGTGCTTGAAATTCAGGGTTTTCAACGGTCTGGAAGGGCAGACGAAGACAAGCAATGGTCCTCAGCAGCCGCTCCTCGAACTGCGACGTGGTGAACTTATTCGGACCGGATGGAACTCCCAAGAAGGCTTTCTGGATTGAGTTTGACACGAGAGCTTGATGGCATGTTCTTTTCTGGCCCTTTCGACAGGACTTGGATCTCTGATGCTTTCCCATTGCGCTTGTACCGTGCTTTTTGTGTTGTGGATGATCGAGTAGGGTCAAGCAAGCCCTACAGATCACTTTAGGAATGCCTGTTTCAATGCCCGCAACTTGGTCGAAATGCTTCCAAACATCAGCGTAATGTGACTCCATCGACCACTTGATTTTAGCCCGTCCGTCGCCATTCAGCACTTGACCATATTCTGTTTTTTGCCACCAGGTCAGAAAACTGCTGGAATGTTCAGGCTCGTACAATATCCAGTTCTTTCTGCGGTCCGGTCCGACGCGTCGAAGTATCGTTGGAAGTTGTTGGGCGGGAGTATCGACGCTACGTCGGGAGCCAGTAAAAGGCTAACTGGTTAGTATGTGCTTGCGTCTCTGGGTTCTTGAATTCGTCTGCAATTTCGAGGGTATCGTACCGAGGACTGGAAGTCCGAGTCCATGGGAACATCTGATGATGGCTCAATGGAGAGCAAGGGGCTCAAAGACCGACGAATTGACCGCGAGGACATGGCTTTTGGAGATTCGATGTTCATAGCTCAAGCTCGTTGGAGTTCCAGGCATTGGGTTTTCCGTGAGATCAGGGGGATTTTTTTTTTCCCATCGGGTCGCGGTGGTTTTTCGTATGAGACAGTGGGTCGCGTCGACCCGCGGGTACCCTAAACCCACGGGTACCCAAAACCCGTGCGACAGTAAAACGATGGCGAGGGTGCTTCTTCACTGGTTGGTCAATCATTTTTTCTGGAAATTATAGCTTAAAAGTGTCCTCGGAGAGGCTTGATATCAATAATGGTCAATGGGTGTTCTTAGTGCCGACACTGGGATGCAAGACTGTTCGGAGAGCGCGCTCTGGCTGGACAATTGCATGTACATATATAATATATATATATTCTCGAGGTGGCGACTACATTTCATGAGACGGTATCTCCCATATAAAGTTGTGACAAAATTAAATTACCAATATTACCGCTACTGACTAATACACTTTTGTTCATTTGTTATGCATTTTCGTGGGTTATATGGGTAACCCACGGGTACCCGCCAAGAACCCACGGGCGGGTTCATGAAGGCCAAAACCCGTGCTGGTTACCCGTGGGCGGGTAGGAAAAAGCGACAACCCGCCCCAAACCCGCGTTTGGCGAGGTCTACTGGATACAAACAGAAGTCACGTGGAGATGAGTAAGCTATAACGTGACTGACGTACTATTTGTTATATGGTGGCAAATATATATTCACTTGATAACATGCTTTGTCGACCTTTTAATGGGTGCCTGCGTAACCCCTCAGAATGGAACCAGGACGCAGAAAGTCACATCCGGAGGTAAGGCTTTGGCTTCCTTACATCCCATGTTGAGCAGGGACGCTGACAGTATTCGGCTCAGCCACTCTCTGAAAGAGAAAAACATCATTTCAGCACATATGAAAAGCGGCCACTCGGCTATTTGCTTGGGAAAACGTTCAAGGTACTTTTGATACATATCTTAATGTGGTTTCCCAGTTGACAAGGCGGAAGGAACGGGAGTACTTTGATTCCGGTGATTTGGCGCTTTCCGCGGCTCAACAAGTAACAGACAACGGCGCTATTCACACGGGCAGCGCGCATCCCCATCGCGAGAGTATTTCGCATCCTTATGCCCCTGTCCCAAGCACCAGCAACGTTAACAAGAATGCCAATGAAGTCTTGGATAGGAGAAGCGCCAGTCCAGAAAGAAGAAGCCATCTGTACCAGCAAACTGATGCTGAACCTGAAGACTCCACCAAGTATAAGGAAGGGCAGAGCAAAACTAGCTCGCAATCTGAATAAGCGACGTGACTGTCTGCAACGCGACTGTCTATGACGGCTGAACGGTAATGGAACAGACGAATTTGACTTCATCAGCGCGTACGCCACACATAACCAAAAGATTTCACCTCGACAGCTTCTCTGCTATGAGATGAAGGTGAATTTCAAAATCTCAGTCGAGAACCCCAGGTCTATTATTACAATGCAGCGTGATAGCCGATAGAATTCATCTTTTACTGAGCAAGTTTGCTGTTGAGAGAAAAGGGTGGAACTATCTGATTATGTATGTCATATCCTCAACCATGTGACGAACTCAGAAAAGAAAATAACTTAGAGCACGAATAGCTTTGCTATAAACTAGCGGGTAGCGATTTCCATTCCAGTAATCTTTGGATTTCCAACTGCCCGATGAATACGGCTCTGGGCTAGAATAAGCTGCATGATAAATGCTTGCTGCATGGACAACGGTGCCAAATCCTTTCTTGGTCGAGCTTGTCCCCATCGCCATGTCCAACAAATTTATCATACAGCTCATTATGGCCCAGAGTTGTGCCTATTGTGCAATTATTCCACTGCGAATTGCCGGCGAGGAGACAACCTTGCAATATAATAAAGCTGTTCGCGCATTGCGCTTGCCTGGTTGGCGGATCAGCCAGGGTGATCCATTTTCCACGGAAATCGCTTAGCCGAACGGACAACACCCGCCATAACGTTAACTTCCCGCAGCACATAAGTCGCGGAAACCATTTCAAGCCTTGCCCAGGACATTGAATCTGCCGCTCGCATACATGACATTCCGCAACAGTCGTACCTCTTTCCTAAATGTCTCTACAAGGTTGCATGACTACTGTATTGATGCGATTTTGAACACGACATGTAAGATCGAGCCCCAATTGCTTTCGCATGCCCACCAAGCAGAGCATTTGCCTACTAATGGAAGCCGGAAGTAGCCCCAGCGATGAAACGACCTCATCTCCAGACCCACCCCCTCTCCACCCTCCCGGGGCCAAGACTCAGACAGCGAACCGAGACCTTCACCGCGCCGACGAGAAAACTCAACAACACATGAGCCCAATGCGGGAGGCCTCTGCCGTAATTCCGATGAAAAATTGCACCAGTCGCACTTTGTCCCTCCAGCACAAGTTCTTTACTGCGCGCCCACTACCATCAAGAAGGCGCCTCAAATACTTTCCCTTCCTCTCTTCCTTGGGATCACTTTGTACCGAGGTCTACGTTGTTGAGGTGAAGGGCTGTGGCTCATTTGGCGAGCCGGTTTTATGGAGCTGGCCTGACCGCGAATAAAAAGCTCATGGTGGTATGCCCCTCCGGTTTTGTGAAACCCATAGTAATAAAGCTTCCGAACGAGGGATTGGTAGCTTTTAGTAGAGAGCTCTGCATGCAAGTGAGCAGGGAACTTGCTTTCCAGGCCGAGAAAGAATGATCGTCCATCTTCTGACCAGCGCATTGCTTCTTTGTTTCTCGCATCATCGAGGATCCTTTTACCACTTAACAAGAAAGGCAAGGCAAAATCAGCCTCCCGGTTTGTTTCTCACTTACTCGCTCAATTTCTGGATAAAATCAGATGCGTGTAATCTAAACCCCTGGCTTGCGACGGTCACGGGCTGTGGTTGGCTCGCGCGTTGCATCTCATTTCTGGTGGTGGTGCCACCTGACAGTCTTCTATCTTCCAGGGATTGAGTGATTAATTGAGTTGGCTGATCACTGCTAGGATGACGAGTACCTGTAAGGCTGGGTGGAGGATCTTGGTTGCCCGAGGTTTCATTTCCCGAAGTTCTGGCGCCAAAAGGATCATCACAAAGAGGATGGCCGCAAGCACCATCAAGATGTGGGACCTCCCCTTGACGGGTGACGAGGTGTTGACTTTCGGGAAGTTTGGCAACTTCATCGCGATGATGCTTGAGACATCGCTCAACTTCCGAGATTTTTTCCAAGACTATCGTCGCCTAGGTTAGCTTTGTAGGCAGCTTGTTAGAAAGTGAGGTTTATCGAGTGCTCGCCTTCATGCATTATCTGCCGAGTATCGAAAAGCTCATGTAGTGCCATCTCACTCGACTGGAGTTCCTTTTCGCAATCGTCTTTATCTGGCCAAGGGGAAAGGAACCGCCAAGGCCGACCAGAGCGAAGTAGCTCGAGGTCACCATGTGATAGTTCCACAACAGATTCTCCGATCTTTAGAGGCGATGGTCCATGAAAGTGAGGGCCGGCAGAGAGTATGATTGTCGTCCAGGATAATGGCGGTCCATCAGTGACGAGAGGTGTTGGAGTTGAAAAGAGCCTCTCTAGGCTCTTGCTGAGGCGAACGCCAGCCAAATTCTCTCCGCGGCTGAAAGCAATACTGCCACCCTCGTTTAATACAGACAAGTAACCCACCAGTTCGGCTGAGAATTCGGAAAGGGAGATATCCGTAAAGTGGAGAGGGCGTAAACTTCTGTCACGACGGCAAGCGATAAAGTCATTCGCTTTTTCATAAACTGTTTGGCGAATTTCACCGCCATATTGGCCGTTGGTGGGTATCATTTTATGGACCGAAGGCTTTCTGGCCCCTGGGATGAAGAAAAGAAAGATTTTGAAATGTTATCAGTGGCCGCTCTATGATTAGAAATTGGGCTAAACTTTTCCCGCGCTCATGATTGGTTCGTTGAAGTAGACTAGTTAGTTAACTAACTAACTATGGACTTCGGGATTACTCAGCTATCTTCCTAGCCACACGTAAACGAAGCTATCTGGTCGGCGGCCGATCGTAGGGAAGAGGTTACCTCTAAGTAGCGCTGAGAGGAATATCCAAACGTCATTCCGGTTCGACCAAAAACAGACTGCGTAACACACGCGGTGGTAATCGGCGACGATAGATGATACACCGAACTGATTGCGAGCTCATGTTTGTCAAAGGAGGAGCTGGAGCGGATTTACATTTGATGCTTTTTTGGGGCACGAATGAATGATAGTTAAGTCCTCCAACTGCCAAAAGATTCGAATGAAGGGATCTTACATCAGGAAAATTCTGCGTATTGCAGAAGTCTAAAGGCTATCGGGCCGCTCCTGAGGTTGATATGGAACAAGTGGAACACGTAGACGACTCACCGGAAGTAAGCCCGTTCTTAATGTTGCAGTATTTAGAAGCGGGGTACTTAAGCTGATTCTGGCTTTTATCTAGTGCGTCAAAGCCTCCAAATGATGTGACAACCTGACATTCATGTGTTAGTACAAGTGAAAGTAAATGAGTTGGGATCAAGCATACAGTGCTGATCAAGCTATCGGAGCCAGTCTTGTCGCTGCTACTCTCCCACCACATTGCCCCGCCGAGTCCGTTCCCCATGATATACTGAGCCTTTTTCCGTGCGACTTGGGGGGTGTCAAAGCTAACCATCAGTCGCTGAGTCTGATCGTAAGAATAGCTGGAAACGGTTTGCTCGATATAGCTGACGGTAGAACCATTAGGGGGTAGAGTCTTGTAATCCCATACGCCACTTTCCCAGCTGCCGCTTCCCAACCCGCTGTAACTCTTGCCTGGGCCATTAGTGTCCATAAAGGACCGACCATATAGTGGCATGCCCAGCACTAGCTTTTTGGCATCTATGCCCTTAGAGATGTAGAATTTGACGGCCGTATCTGTGTTAAACGGGGTACTGAGTGGGTCGTCGGCGGATGGGTAGATATTAGCGTCATGGCCCGAGACGTTACTCCAACCTCCAGAATAATCGTAGGCCATCAAGTTCCAAAAGTCGATGTACCCGTCCATTTCGGGCAGACGTAACTTCTGGTAGTAACTCGGTCCTATCCTATGGGTCAGCATTCGACAGAGGCAAGATAAAAATGGACAAACCAGCTGGGCAGGCGACGGTTATCAAAAAGTGGTAGCCGTTTGCATGAGCTGCACTATAGTTGTCCAAAGCCTAGCAACAGTAAGTCACATTCGAATCTTTACGATATATGGTCAGGTATACCGCGCGGAGGTTTCCAAGCATGGCCACCATGTTTTCTGCCTGAAAGTTATCGGCAGGATACTGTGACCAGTTCAGCTGTGATCCCATCAGTGCTCAGATTTTCAGGGAGCATACTTCCCAGTCGATATCCAGGCCGTCAAATCCCAAGTCCCTGACAAGATTCACAGCGGAAGAGGCGAAAGCTACTCTGCCAGCTTGTGTGCTAAGTGATGCCGCCAGATTGTCTGAGTAACTCCAACCACCAATGGAAAGTAGTACCTTCAAGTTGCGATTCCTCTGCTTAAGTAATAGAAGCTGCTTGGTGTTTCCATACACATTATCATCATTCTCGTTCCAAGAATCCCCAGGGTAGTGCTTCTCAAGGTCGGCCCATAGGTCTGATAAATAGACCTCCCCAGTGTCAGGATGCACGTTGGCAAATGCATACAACACATGCGTCAGGCTTTCGATGGGAAGGTTTTGCGGGTAGAACTTCCTGTCATAGATAGCCTTGAACATTCATTTGTGTCAGTTTTGAGTGCGAATGAATCTGGAGGCGCTAGATACAGACCCAGTTCACAAAATATGCCACAGTGCGGTAGTCGGCCCCTGGATTCCGAGTAGTGAGGAAAGTACGATTTTCTCGTGAAGCGGTGATGCTCACAGCGGAAGCAAACGCTACGCTTATAAAGCATACAACGTTCAGGAGGAGACAAACCTTCAAATACATAGTCATGGTTACCAAGGCTGCTTTGAGATAGATGCAAAAGATTCGTGGAACATATGAATGCCAAACCACACAGGAGGACGGACAGGCTTATGTATCTCATAGTACAAACTGGACAAGCTCGACCGAGGCCCGCAAATTTCCCAGCAGCTACTTTGAGCCGCCGCTCATGCGCGTCAACGAAACTTGCAGATTTTTCAAACCATCACTTAATATGCTAACACCCAGGCCACATTCATTATTTGCGGATCACTTTGCTTTGGGCGACGTAGCGATCCAAGTTAAGAACGTCAGTTAGCCCGACGTTATAGCGGTCCACATTTGGGTTGCACTGTATGCTTTGCGTGAGACCTTACTGGCTCTTCCGTGGACATAATATGGAGTAGATCTTTCTCGTCAGGCTGTGTTGGAGATAGCCTGCAGCCTAGCGAGCTTCCGAGCGACCAAACAATGCTGTCTTCATTGGAACGTTTGGTATCTACCTAGAGGTCCCGCGACCCATGGACCCAACAGCCAACTATACTGTACTATCGTTCACCAGGACCCCCGTTTCTTCATGCATAGCTTTGAAACGCACCAGGGATCATTAAGTTCCTGAACAGCGGTCGCACAAATCTGCGGCGATGAAACTTTACGAGGCGTAGCCGTCCGGCACGTGCATTCTTCACGAAGTTTATCGCTCCAAGGATCCAAGCGTCATGTTGTCACGGATATACATGAAGCATATACGATCAGCGGAGGATATACGGAGTGACGGACCCACATAGCTTATCTGGGTTCCCCTGAACGCAAGGAAGCTCCTTTCTTTTGCTTCCTCGCGCTACGTCTTGTATCTAGAGTCGACTATAGCTGTTCTTAATATTGATCTTTCATCTAAAGACGCTATCCACCTCTACGCATACGTGAGGCCCTCACACATGTAACAAGACATACTAGAACGAAGCATAATTTACAGCACGCAGAGAGCTAAGGTACGAAAATGGCTTCTGGGAGCTTCCAACAACTGCTAGTACTTAGTCAAGCCTCGATTGATGGCTCCTAGGCGCAATATTTCTGTTCCCAGGAGTAATCAAGAGAGCTGCAGGTGTGCCTTGGGAAAGGTGCGTAGAGCGACGTTCCCAGGAACCTAAATTCTTATTGGAGTGGTTCTTGTCAGATGGTATCGAGGTATAAAAGGCCAAGTTTGTCCGTTCTGAGTCCTCCATAAATCATAGTGCGCATCATTCCTTGATGACCCTTTGAGTATTTAGAGGGTACATCTCTCTACATCATCCGATTATTCTGATCTGTGCATTGCAAACGCTTCTGGAGGTTCCTTGAGGGGATACAAGGTATGAAGCTCCGTGAGAAAAGACCTTTCGCTAAACAGTTATGAGAGGGTCTGTTGTTTAAGCCTGGATTGGCTAACCCATCCCCGGTTACTCTAGATTGCTGAGATCGGCACCATGATCAACACAAGTGGATTTGAGGGCGTTGACGATCTGTTGGGTTCGGTTACCAACCCTATTGTGATCGACGGCGACGACACCTGTGATATGCAGAATACAACAGAGGAGCATAATTCCGATGCAGATACTGTGATTATGGGCTCACCGGAGTTCTGGGGATGCTTGAACGAGTTCCACTGCCCCGGCTTGACTGGAGAACGTGCGGTTGAGCGTTCGAGTAATGGACCAGGGACATCAGAAATGAGGAAAACAGAGACTGCCGAGCTTGTTGAAGACGAAAAGAGTACGTTGGTCATTCCAGTTTACAAGGGAGATATTTCGCTGTGGGGTTGAAATGTTTCCAGCAGCTAAAGTCAGTACTCCAGCGCCGACTCCCGCGCCGACTCCCGCGCCGCACGTTGATGATAAATGCCATATGAGGACGGAGGCCGAACTGGATATTCCAGTCTCCGGCCCAGCCGTCACTTCAATCCTATCGGTGACAAATGATGAGGCCAACGATAATACGGCATTCGCTTGTTGTTCAGAAGGCAGAACGAAGCGGAGAAGGGAGCCTGAAGACAACGATATCTGCCGCAATGTGAGACGATCAGAACGCTTGATGAGGAGGAATGGTTATCTGTCTGGGTCAGTGCGACGGTTTGAAGAAAGAGCTTTGTAGAGTACAGCATACCGTTATCTACTTACACAACTAGATCCTATATCTGATGCCCGAAAATTCCGCGCTATAAAGAGGTCATACTTTATTCAATGGGAATTCAGTCTATGATACGCGCTCGCGTCATGCAGACCACGGCTAATCTCCGAGAACACTGTGGTAGTTCGCAGGCACATTCACGTACTAAGACATCGAAAAGTCACCTGGGTCAAAAAGCATTTTCAGCACTAGAGACATGGAGAAGAACGACTTGATCGTTGTCCAGCTCTCGCGCAATATCGACGACCTTTTGAATCGCGTGCGCTGTGTCAAGCCCCGTATCGAAACCTTCGGTATCTTTCAATATCTTTAACCCGTCCACAGCCTCTTCGGTTGTTGCGGAGGAGCATTCTATTCGGTCACTTTGTGCCCAGTGCGCAAGCTCCGGTCCGACAGCAGGAAGGTTCATGTCCGGCGATAGTGAATGGGCATGTAGGATCTGACCATCGTCATTCTGCATGATGTTTGTGAGGGTACCAGAATAAACACCCTGGGAGCCATGGCAAAGAGCTGCCGAGCCAAAGGCTTCAACGGCAAGCAGCCTGACGGACGGAAAACCCAAAAATGGATAGAAGAACCCCTCCGTCGTGCCATTACTGCCAACTGGGGCGACAACCACGTCTGGAAGTTTACCGCAATTCTCCGTCATTTGATGTATTGCTTTACTCCCAGTGATGGACTGGAAAGTGCGAACAATCAGCGGATACGGATGGGGCCCCACTGCAGAAATTGAAACATAAAACGCTGTTCTGAAGCGGCTTGTTGCAGCTCGCTGTGCTTCCCCCATGGCTTCACGAAGTGACATTCCACCATGGTCGACTTCAATCACGGACGAGCCCATATTAATGATCTTCTGGATGTTTGTGGGCTGCTCCACGGCATCTTTCATGCCCACAAAGATGGAGCACGCCATCCCAAGAGAAGCGCACAAACTGGCACACTCAACCCCATGCTTAGTTGAGCCACATGCCATGATAATTTCTGTTTTGTTCATCCGTCGAGCCAACAGAATCTGGCCGACAATGTGATATCGGCTATTGCTTGCGTGGCCACTAAGGTCTTCTCTTTTGAGCCATATCTGTCCCCCGTCTGCCAAACGTGTCAACCTGGGGGCTCGGTTCAAGGGGCTCGGTTCATGGGGGAAAAGGGTCCAGTATTCTTTCCAGAATCCGCTGTCGCATAAAGTCTCGTGGAAAAGCGCTGTGAGTCCTTGTAGAAACTCAATTTGGCTTTCAGGTGCGTATCGTCCTCCAAAACCACCGAACCGGCCGGTGATAATCGGTTCAATTTCGCAAACCTCGCACAATGCCTGTACATGCGTCATTTTGCGTGGGGAATAAGCCAAGGTTGCAGTGATGGAAGCAGGAGGTGGGATTGGCAGTGAAAATATCATAATACTTTTAGGTTTTCTGCAACCGTAGCGCTCCATATGCCAGGCCTCGCAGGTACGAACTCCGGAGATGAGGAAACACATTAACCTGACCGTTGGACTAGCCACAGGCACTTACTACTAGTGTGCTCACCAAAACATGTTTATAAACTGATCATTTGAGGAATTGTCCAATCTTAGTCTTCGTGCTGCGCAAAATGAAACGACCAGGACGCCCACGTGCACATCCACTTATATGCGGCATTGGCGCAGCAGACGGCCATGCAGTCGTCGTCAAAATCTAGATTTTAAACGACATCGAACGGTTTGCCCATGGGACCGAGCGGTCAACCGCTGATTGAACGACTGAGAGCAGCTTTTGACATGGAGCTTCAAATCGGTGGTTAGTCTGCCCGTGGACAGATTTATCTCCTGCGGGCCCCTTTCAACCACTTGGGTAAATTTTTTCGCCATCAGATGCGTCAATATCGGTGTCTCGATGTCAAGCGTGGTCCTGCACTCATTAAATTTCTATCTGGTCATCCATTATTTTTTCTGAAGACCAAAGCGAAAGATTACCCATAAATTCTTATTCGTCTGTCCTTCGACGTTTTGCCGTGTTGACGCTGTAGGGTGTATACAGCATCGCCATCCAGTAGCGCATTGAATTCTGATAATTATGGAGACATAGTTTTCCCAAGTCATCTTCATGTCTCACTGCGGTTCGGGCATTGCATTTGGAAGAACACTTGTAATGGCAACAAAGGGTGATGGAGGCGTTCTAGGGATGATCCTCTACTTCAGGCCGTTCGCAGGGTTTCGCATTCTATTCGTGTGTTGGCTGATGGCAAACTAGGAGAGGCGTGGATGATGGGGAATAGCTTTACAACCTGTCCTGTTTTGGTTGTTGGGCTTAAAAGGTCTAGTTGCTCAGCTACTGCTATACATCATGAAGCATGTCTGCCCATATGCAACCCCATTCCCGCAGGTCACCAAATCCCCAAATGTTTGCTCACTTTGTGTCTTAATTTACGTAGCAGGCTTGCCAACCGCAAACTTTTCACCGGCCCTTTCATTCTTCTTTTGCTCTCCGGATCCGTGTTTTCCCGTCGAGACAGACCCTGGTAACCTGGAATGACTCCCTATATTTGTGAAAAGTTCTCCAAGAAGATATCTGTATTCATTCGCTTTCTTCGAATATCCTTCTGTGACTTCGTTCCTGTAGAAATGGTTAGGAATATGGTAGAAGTATTCATGCATACGACGCGCTTCTCGGGTAGGCAGAAGCCGTTGCGACTTGTCCTATGAGATGGCAGATGCGGCAATGAACAGACAGCGGTAGCTCACCCTTCTCTTGGCTGCGAAGCAAAGAGTGCGCTATTCCCAATATCGGTTTCTTGCAGGAGTTGGTGGATTGACGGAATTGTTCGGTTTTGGGAAAATGAATGAGGATCTGTCGAAGCTCCATATACTGAACAACGCAACCTAGAAGCGCCGGCAGTATATCTCGGTGAGAAATGTCCATGGATGGATCGATTTTCAGGGGACAACCGTGTGTTCGTGGATTCTGGGTTTTACCCTGTTAGCATACTGGAGGGGTGATTGCTGTTGATGCGACTCACGGAATTCGCTCTGATCAGTTGAATGAAGTCGACCGCGCTGCCGAGGGTTCGCAAGGGGTGAGACGTCATAAGCTACCGAGTCCCTTCTAGAGAGATCCGGAGACACTGCATTGGCCGAAGCCATGGCGATCACCCGTAGTGGTCGGGGGTCATAGCCTTCACATCGCAAGTTGCCTCGTACACAATTGCCACCTGGAGGCTTTTTGTTAGCGAAGCATTCTGGATAGGAAATGCCCTCCTTCCGTAAGCGAGTAAAGGAGATCCACATACACAATGGCTGATGCTCGTCGCACTTCTTTTTTCGACGACGGCATGTTATACAGCCGGTCCTGGTTCTGCGGCTGTATGCGCGCTTCTTCTTAGGCTCCGGCTCAGGTGCAGGTTCAGCGTTGATAGGGATATCATCCGTACGAGTTGAAGGCACAGCAGCTGCCACACAGGCCAATCCCTGATTCCGCGGTTCTTCGTTTGATATCTGGCTGCTTGACTGCACAGCAAGGTCAGGAAGTTGTGGCTGTTCGTTCTGACCCGCGTGCTGCCCATAATATGCGGGCTGATGCGCGCTGAAAGAGGGATCTTCTCTTTCATTGTTAGGAACCGCTGTCAAACTCAGTGGCTCCTTTCCACCGACGTATCTCCTTGCGTCGCAGGAAACAAATTTGAGCTCGCTTTCAGAGTTCTCATGAACCATGTTGGGACGATGCTCCCGACCTTTTGTCTCCGCCGGATGCAGAGAGACTGAACTAGCCTCTACACTATCCTGGCAGACAGGAGATGGTGGAGATGTGGAATTTCTTCGTCTGTTAATGTCGACAGTCGCTGGGGTTAAATCAGAGACCGTTCCAGCCATCATCATTTCACCGTTGCTTCTCGTTCCTGTGGCGGGAGCGAAGCCTGTCAGAGACCCAGAACTCCGCAGAGGTCCCAACCCATAGCTCGGGGAATTTTCGCCTGCGCAAGCTCGTGGCTCAGCTTGGCAGGAAAGCGCATCCATTTCGAGTCCAGTTGCCGGAACGGTTCTCCCCAGTTGCTCTTTGGAAACTGAGCCCGGAGTAACAGCCCGGCTTTGTGGGCGATCGCCAGAGACAGAGCTGAGGTGTTGGACAGGACTGGGATTAGATGCATAATCCGTCCCTGTTTTATCTTGCGGTGTGCCTTCGCTTACGCAGCTCCCTTTGCTGCTCAGATCTTGCCCATCAACTGGGTCTTCATGCAGAGTAGTGTAGGGATGCACGTCTTTCGGGAAATCGCACCTAATCCCTTGGGTTCCTGGATCCGCTCTTAGAATTAGGACAATCTTCAGAAAATAGTAAGAACATACTTGCTTGCCTGGCAACGTCAAAATGCTCTGCCATCGTTGGTTGATCTTCAGAGTCAGATACTCGAGACTGCGAGTGCGGACGAACTCCGGCTGACTCTAATATACCATGAAGCACGTCAGCCAACTCAATCGACAATACGTACGATTTGGAATCGAGGGTAAACAAAAGGACTCGTAGGGCCAAATAAGGGTGCACGGCAAGAACGATCAGTCTGGACCTTAATCTGCACGTAGCTTGAGATTTAAAAGCGTCATAAGGGCCAGAGCCTGAAAGTGCCGCCTGTGGTCTCCTAACCTGCTTGTGATACTTGCGATCCGTTATGGCCCCCGGCGCCTGGAGCGATCGTGCTCGGACTTTCCGGATCATTGTGCGATGTATCTCCATTGGTATCCCCAGGCTTGCGCCAATCTAGATACGCGTCATTCACGGGGGTGTGGCTGTGACTTGGGTCGAGTTCCAAGTTATCCGTTGCAGCCGGTGATCCAGACCTGCTTCTTCTGGAGGCTCCGGGGAAAGATTTCTCTAACTCAACTTCACTTCCAGGACTACCAGGCCCCGAGGACCGCCATGGTTCTAGCGCCAGAGACTCAGAGATGAGTTCCAGAGCTCGTGATAGTTGGGCATGATCGGGTGATGATTTGGTAGGCTGGGTTGCCGGCACACGAGTAGGCTGCTTGGGAACGGCGGTCCCTCCCGGAAGTGACTTGCCCCTCTTGTTGGTCAAATAACCCAAACCCTGTCGGTATAGCTCGGCTTGTATCGCGGGGTAGCTTCGCCATTGACCCGAAAATTCATAATATCGCCTCTCAATTTCATCTGGTGAATATTTCCGGTTTTCCTCGTACCAACCACCTAACTTGTCAGACTCCTGGGGTGTCCACTTCGGAGTACGGCCTTTTGCAGGAGAAAATGTTAGCATCTGTCAGCAAGATATTAGAGCGCTGGACTCACCCTTTCGCTTTTTGGTTCTGATGGTTGTTTGAGAGGTCTCCGTTGCTTTGGACGGGATGGGGGGATCCTGGTTGATTCCGGCGGAAACGTGACATACATTTCCCCGGGAGCTCAGTGCTTTGCTCTTCGCCTGTAATGTTTCAAGTCTCTCAGACATCCCTCCAAGTACATCGTCGATTGTTTCCGTCACTGCATTGGCATAAATCAGCAGATTGATCTTTAGTTGAAGCGAGGACATTCGGAGATGTACGGACGCTGTACGATTATATCTCTCCAGAGGGCAATCTGTGCCATCGTCCATTTGACGGTGTTGTGTTCCGAAACCACATCAGACGGATATGAGTAGGGGTCGATAAGCTGCCGGGGCATGCCCGTCATGACGGTTTCATGGTCGCGTCCCGACAGCTCAACCAGCGCGTTGCTTTTATCCAGCCGCACATGGTACTTTCCGTCGTCCTGGCGTTCTGGTGCATATTTAGGGGCACGGACAACATCAGCCCAGTGAATTGTGTCATGCTCTCCCTGTTCAATCTCCAATACCCGCGGGCTGAGACTATCGAATAGATGTCCCAGCTCCGGGGCCTTCAGGTCGCTGGTGAGCGGAACTTGGAAAAGCCGCGCAAGGTTGACACCGGCCTGCAAAACCACGTGGTATGACCGCAGCAATTCCAGCGTAGAGGCTAATTTCTCTTCGGACAACTTGAAGGAGCGCGCATAAGGCTGGTTCGCAGAAGCTCCTGCAGATGGGTCGTCGACCTGTCCACTCCTAGTGGCCTGGGATTCTTGACCTTCCCGGTCCGATTGCATTATGCAGATGCCTCGAGGGAGCACGTAATTCGGTTGAGCTTGGAAAAACAAGTAGAAAGGTAGCAGTCCGTACCACCTGCAGGTAAAAGATGGAGAGTTTCAGCAGTCTGTCGGATGGAAGAGTGAAAAGGGATAGAAAAAGTGGCATGAGAGATTGACCAGTACACTGCGGCTTAGCCAATTGCCGTCCGCTTGACCCAAGTCTGCCTGCCCCGCCTGGTGGTGGGAATGGGAAAAATATCAACACCGCGTAATTTTCAAATTTTACAATTTCCCCTACTCTGTATTTAGTGGGGCGATCCAGCGAATGTGACTCACGTAGCGGTGGGTCCTTCCTTCCTTCCTCGCAGGAACCGTGATCCATGCGTTGATAAGCTTCTGGCCCACGCTGTCTGTACCTGTCACGGCCTTGGTCTTGGTCGGATTTAGAACCTGTAATTTACAGTCACAGTTAGCGTATACTGGCTTGTGGGTACCAGCCAAGAGCCGCATGTCCACTGTGCGTGGCCCTCCTAACCCGCCCAGGATCACCATTGCTTCGATGCAAGACGATCAAGGTCGAGAACGTTCTGACAGTTCTAGCGAGGAAGTCTTCCTTTGGCGTCGGTAAACTTAGCAGCATACTCAGCACTGTACTTTTCCGCGAGAGCATCCCAGCCTCCGACAAGGATCGACAAGGATGCCGTGTCCTGCCCTATAACCTCCGTGCGAACGTGACGCAGTATAAGATTTGTTGGCATTGCCACAAGTTCGCGCCGCAGCGGTGCCATAGCACTCCTAGGCCTTTTCCCACTGGCACAACACAGCATCTACGGGCACCTGCACACCGTTGCCAAGCCGATCTTCGTAGTCGAGGCTCGGTGTGGGGCTTATATTTGGAATTACGGAATTCGCGCCGGGCGACAAGCCATTGACGCCATACACGCTAAGGCGAAATGCTCCTACCGACGGGCATAGTCTTATTGGCAGAGCCATTGTTCGGCCCTGACGATCACTTGTCTCATTCTGGCTTTCTGCATATTTAGCTCGGCACTAAATGTGCGACGTAATAGACAGCCTTGAAAAGAAGATACTTTTAAAGATACCCAGCGGTAGAAACTTGACTCCCGTCTGTAGTATCCCGGTTCTTCCCTAGCGTGTGATGGAACATTCGTATCGGAGGTTAAAAAAGAGTCACCATCTTAAAGCAGTCCCACATGCTACCGAATACCACTTAGAAAGCCGTTGTTAGGTCGCAAGTGATTGGGGCCTACGTAGATCCATATCTTAAAGACGGTGTTCGAGGTCGATCAAAGGAATATCGAGCCAGTCCTCTAACAAATTTTTTTTTAGTCCTACATTTCTCGTTCATCTATACATCCGCCGTCTCCTCAACAATCCTGCGCCGTTTCCCCAATTCAAAGATGGACTCCCGGACTAAACATGAGAAAGAACATTTCTTTCCACTCGTGGGCGATCCTTCAGAATATCCTATGAGCTACGCACTTCTTAACCACCATGGAATACCTCGTGACCAACATACGAGCAACATTCCGTCGCACAGAACAAAACAGGCAAGAGAAGAGTGTGTACAGCGCAGTTGCGTTTGGATGACCGTCTACCTAACTTTGGATAATAGTAACAGAGAAGCCGGTTGTTCGAATCACCCTCCGGAACACAATTCGCCCCGGGACGGCTCACCGACTCGGGCGTGACATTTACCGCTAAATGATCGCCTAGCCCATCGGCCATAGTATACACTGGTATATAGAGATTATGCAGCGCGAAGACAGGGAAATTCAAAATGTTGCCAACGGTCTACAGACACATGAAGACTATCCGTGCTTAGCACGAAATCCACAGTAAACTGAAGCCGATCACTGTCTCCCTATTACGCGGCTCAGGATCTTTCCAAATTTCTGCGGAACGGTTCGTGGTTTTTCCGTCGGCCGTCGAAACATGTCTCTCCAACGCGTACGGACTGGTTGAATGTCAGGCCTTCCTTGCTCATTGTATGGTTTGTTTGTACTAGGGGCTCACGTGAATCGCGATCTTCCCGGCGAGATTCCTCCATCAAGAACCGCCGGCGAGGCTGCATAGACTCGTGTCCCGGGCCCCTCACGCTAAATATCGGAGCTTCGGGGATGTCTAGCAAATGCCGTCGGCGTCGAAGTCGTGCCTGGCGGGTGGCCGTCTGCCGGGTGGTAGAGAACCTCTGGGAGATGAGACGCCGGCGTCTAATTCCTCTCTGCAGCTGGTTCTGTTTCCCTCGTAGTGACTCAGGGCTCCTCCGGTGGCCAAACTGCCTGCGATACTCTTTAGACTTTTCCTCCCAAGACAGATGAGAGTACTCAGACAGCCATCCTGGCAGGTTGTCCTCCTCCGAGGAAGTCCAAGGGAGGTACATGGCTTTGGGCATCTTGGGAGAGAGTATCGGGTGGTGGTTAGGAAAAAGACCAAAGAGGTGTAGCAAAAGAGTGCTGAACGCAGTGGATAAGAAGAACACAGAAGAATGAGAGTAGACCAGGGAGACGCGGGATTTTTAATTGATGCCTTTTGCATTTGACCATTTCTATGTAGACAATTACCCGGTAAAAGAACGGCCACACATGCCAATAGGAATTGTCAGGAGGAAATCTATTCATTTCGCCGAGTTTGCTAGGTCTATCCCAAAATTGGTCATTTACACGTCCGGATGGCCCGGGCCGGATCCCGCGATAGATACACAAGCCTCGACACTCTGTTCATTTGGCTGGAGGCGATCTTTTCCATGTTGAATATCGCCAGTCACGACGGTGTCACTGGTTCGTGTCGCCACTGGTTAAACGGTCGTCTCATACCCTGGTTATGCAGTGGGCCCAGCAGAGACGAGTTTGGCTGGACGTAAACGCGGTGGTATTGCGCCAGCACTGTGAACCCTTCGTTTTGCACGAGAACAGTGTCCATGATCGAGCACACAACGAGCTGTGGCATGCCTTGATCACCAGTCTCAACTACCCTCCACCTATGAACAAAGAACACTTTTGAACAGCTGGCCCCCTACGAGTTGTCTTGATGCCGAACGTGGACGTCATATCTGCTGCGGTCCCACATAATGGGCCCTTCCCTTGCTGCTGGAGCGGAACATGACAGATTCGTTTAGCTTAGCTCCTCGTGGTAGCTTCCTCGCCCAAGAAGTAATAAATGAATTACGGGAAGTTTTCAACGAGAGTACCCGGTCAGTTCTTCTATTCGCTTGTGGGCCCGCGATTTGAGAGCCATCTATCCACCCAGTAGTATATATCCCAGTATCTCAAACCCGTGGAATGTACACTGCGCAGTTTCTCTTTCACCACATCTTGTCCAACGCCCTTCATGGAGAAACGTTCGTTCGCAGTGCCTACGCGTGGCTACGCATACGCGCCCAGCGAAGCGCCCGTTCGATTTTCCAGGAACTGGCGATGCATGTTCAAAAAGAAGCAAACCACCATTTGGAGCATTCCCGGGTCGGAGGCTGACTGCCCTTACGATATCGACGACCAAGCTTTTGGTGAACAAAGCCATGAGCGCACGGATGGTGGTCATGATGATCACATTGAACAGGCAGAACAAGACGGCATTCCGATGGAAACCCACAGTGTCACCCAGTACGATGCCGGGTCTACATACGACATGCCCACAGCGCCTGAGGATAGCCTCGAAAACTTTCTCGAAACGTGAGCAATCGCCCTCCCAAGTATTGTGATTGAGACGACTAAAGCTTCAATAGGGTGCGCACCTACATACAGTGAGTGCAGCACCCACTACACACATTATCCTTTATCTCAAACATTCTGATGGGCAACATAGGAGATTCACCGAGCAGTTTGAACTGCAAAACTCCTACAACGTGGCGATAGAACAGAATATGCAAACCGTGGCACGAGACTATGCGCGACTCAGGGCCTTGGAAGAAACGGTCAATGCAATGCAGGAAGAGCTTAGTTCATTGTCTAGGGCCACAAATGATCGGGCTGCCCAGGAAAGGGTAGAGCAGCGGGCGTGATGAACGGTGAGGTCGTCTGTTTTGAGAAGGGGTAATTTTGGCCCATGTGAAATAAAATACAATCACAACGATCAACCCATTCGATAGCTGCCAGATCTCAGAGCATACGTGAATCGCCACGCTGGACTTCGACCGGCCTAGGATGAAGCTCGATGACAGCTACCTAGAGATGATCTCCGAACAAGGTTATTTGAGCTAGTACCAGAGTGGAAATATGTGGGTTGATCTACGGGTCCACATCAGGTGACTAAAATAACCTGCGGGCAATGAAACAAGGTGTATGACTCGCAGGATCTGACCCCTGGCCCGTTCCTCCGAATTCCCCACCTAGACAGTTTCAATTGGACTGACTCCTGCGCCGCAGTAGCAGTCGTTAATGATCAGCAGTACTGCGTCCTTACGAACGCTGGGCCAGTAACGCAAAATACGGCAGTTTGTTACGCCAATACCGCGAGCGGTATTAGCGAAAGCTCGTCGGCCTCCCAATGAAGGGAGCTCCCCGAGCTACACGAACGCTTTTCTCAGTGTCATCTCGAGGCTCTCTATTTGTGCTTACTTTCTTCTCTATGTAGAGAGATGCGAGGACGACAATGGTCGTGCAGTGGTTAAGACTGTGATGCGTTAGACCGAGCAGGCTTTTAATAGTCTTGGGGCTCAGAGAGCAATCGTCACCTCTGCACGATTACGATTTCGCCCCCAGCTGCTCGCGATGTGGCGCTGAGATCCGTTTAGCGTTCCTTAGTCTACTGCCATATGTGGTATAGTCAAGCCGAGCTAATTCCCTCGGCCACCCGTTGCTGGTCGGCAGCAGTCCAGACTCTTCTACTATTCCGTACTATGACCCACAAACGTTGAATTCGCCATCACCTTCATTTCCTCGAGCAGTACTGTTTCAGAGAATGCCTCCTGTACAAGGACTCAGGCAGGGTGCATACCATCGCATGGTATGGAAGGCTTCTTGGCCCGCATCGGTATGGAATGAGGGACAAAAAACTATAATCTTCAGGAGTGCTAAACCGGGATCGCCCAGAAACGGTCGAGGTGCATCGCAGCTAAAACGGCGAGCGAGATCAACAGAGCCGCTAAGCTCTCGATGGTGCTAACCGTTTCTAGACCCATAGTTTGGGCTGCTTCGGTGGAAATCCGTCTCCGCTTTGAGTTTCGCCTCCCCCACCCCCTCTTCTTCCCCCCCCCCCCCGGGGCCGGGGGCCCCGAACAAAAAAACACCGAGTCACTCATAATCCAAGATATTCCTGTCAAGGATCTAGGACCTCGTAACGCGCGGCCTACAACGATGATGAAACGCCTTCTCATATCGAGATTGGATGATTGGTGAACTTTCCTAAGTTGTAGAAATCGCGACGGATTCAAGCCATCTAAGTCAGTCCTGCGCCACCAGACCGGAGCGACGATCTTGGATGTCCACTCTGGAATTCCAAATATTTTGTCGATCAGGTACCAGTCCTAAACCTACCTTGGTAAATAGTCGAGCGGTATCTTCCTGCGCGGTCCACATAGCGTCAGTCGCGTCACAAAAGCTTACAAATCTTCATCGTGCTCAAACTCTTTGAGGCTAGCGCTGGTGCCGGGCTTGCCCGTTAGACTCTGAGAATACAATTCGTTGCTACTGCCGTGCTGCGCCGAGCCGTGCTAACCGTGCGGCTTGGCTGCCCGTACACCTGCGAGCGCAGGCATCAGTCCCTCTCCAGCCGAGCCGGACTATCACCGATTACCCTTGTAAGTTACCCACCGTGACACAAAGAGGACGGCCTTCGAGTCGGACAGGAGTCACGAAAGCTAGCTACTACTACTCTCGTTGTTTCGCTTCCGGTGCTTAAACGTTGCGGGAGCATGATCTTATCGCTCGTCTCTCCCTCTGTCCCGGAAGCTCCCGCTATCCCTCTCGTACTGCTGCGCCGCTTACCCGCTTGGGCTTAGACTGACCGTGGCGTCCAGCCACTTTAAAGCTTAGCTCCACCTCAAGCTTCGTTCCATGGTTCAGACTGCACAAAAGGAACCGTTTTGAAAAAGATCGTCTCGTCGCAATCCTTGCAAAGGCTTCGCCCGGCGGTATTTGGAATTTGTTCCCGTGCGCTGTGCCTGTCAAGTCGTATTCCGTGTCCAGAATTTTCTGACCATATTTGCTCCAACGTGTTGCTCAACGTGTTGCTCAACGTGTTGCTCTCGCAAGTCCGCCCAATCTTGACCTCCTTCCGCCCCGTTCGAGCTGTCACATGTCACACTTCAAAGCAAGAAGCAACAAGCCATATCGCCATCTGATATCTAGAAAGCGAGGTCTGCTTGTCTGTTTCTTTGGCCTTCCAGTTAGTGTGCAGTCTGTTTAAGGTTGGACCTCACACACCAGATGGTGGCCCGCAGAATGCTACGAGTTGTGGACCGCGCGGCAGAGGAGATCAGCGGAGACGCCAGTCAAAGTTTTCACGTCAACGGCTTTCTTGACCACTGTCCACCAATCGACGGTCATCTGTCAAAGTCAAATCATTTTTTCCCGACCGGTATCACGCCGAATCAATTGATATTATGGCCCTTCCTCAAATAAACACCTGGCACAATGCCGACCAGGCCCGGCCAGAGGATCTACGCGAGAGTGGAGTCCAACCGCGGACATCTTGTTAGATTCCCCGTGCGCCTAACCGTAAGCTCGAGACCCAGCAGCATCTTAGGTTGTCAGTATTGGATGAGCAGGTCTAGATTGCAGCCATCACTAATCTGAGAGATGAGTGTCAGGGAGAGTCTTTTGGATATTTGGCTAGTAGCCCCTAAAATATATAGTGGAGGGTGAGGCTTACTGTATTCGCGTGGGTAATAGGAAATACTATCTAAGCTAAAATGGAACTTTGTACTTTGTCATACAAGGAATTGTCTCGAATGCCGAAATCTCGTAGCTCGCCGTCAGATGTAGAAAGCATCGGACCCGGTTCATCCAGAACGACAGTGCGGTCGAGCATTCCAAACTATGCGGGCTGTGCCTGGAGGTTTGAGCAACATCGGAAGAAAACATGCACCCATTTACGTAAACTTCCTGGATCAACAAGCGGACGTGGTGCAGGTCCCATTTCATTGCATGGTGCGGACTTAGTCCTGGGGCATATTCAAGTAGTCGCCGAATTCGGGCAGAGCTTCGCCGTCGGCTGTGGGAAACATAGAGCCTACGTTCTCCGGTAGGATCGGGTCGTGGAGAGCGTTAAACTGTCCCTGCTGGCCCTGCCAAGCGTCCTGGCTCTGCGTGACGTTAGAACCGGGTAACGCAGAGAACAAGTGCATGTTCTCGGATTCATTCCTCCTCGTCCCGATTCTGTCGGCAAAGGACACCGCATCATCATGAATTTCCCTCAACATTCTCTGCACCTCTTCACGAGGTACATGGTCCCGGAACTCGGAGGTTGCATCGTCGAACTTCTGCTTCCAGTGTCGGATTTCGCTCTTAGCGTTCTGGTTCTCTGCGGTGAGCTGTCGCACTTGTGCGGCCAGCCGAGCGTTCTCGGCATTGAGCCGTTGTGTTTCCCGCCGCTGTTGATTGAAACGTGTCGTGAGCTGTTGGTTGGTCTCCTCCGCCTGCAAAATGACCTTATTGCATGGCGCATGCACCACCTCGAAGTCATCGTCCTGGATGTCCAGGCCGGCTTGAGCTCGCGAGCCCTATGTCAAGTCAGTTCCGGTGGCTCTCTAGGAATATCGACAGATACATACCAAGCCTTGCCTGGTCCTCGTTCCTTCTGCGGGAACATGCGCAGAGGTTCTTCCGTTTCCTGCTGATCTCCGGACGGCTCGCGGTGCTGGCACCGCAGCGTTACGCGAAGCAGTGGCGGCCTTAGGCATGATCAACACCTGCGCGGTAGAGAGGCAGATCGATAATAACCACTGTGAAAGACGTAAAGGTTGTAGGAGGGTGCTCGGGATACGTCGAATCAGGCGGGTAACTCGTACTTTATAACTCCCAAGACACGGAATGGGCGAACGATTTACACACACCGGACTGTCACCGGCGTTTCATGCTGGCTCAATCGTGGACGCCGGCTGAATGTTTCCCGACCCACTGCGGAAGACACCTGATTGCACGAACTGGTACAGTGCCTGCAGCTTCAAGAGGGTAACTGGTATCGTTACATTCCTGTCTGAGGTTGGCTGTTTCCCAGCGTAATTCTGAGGTCCAGAATGAGAAGCCCCAGCTGAAGAGGTCGGCCATTACGCGGGGGTTTGAAACCTGGTCCGTGTCTCACCCTTGTATGTTTAAGCCTGAAATTGGTTTGTCTATTATACTAGGCTTGCATTTGCTTACAGTTCCACCTCAATATCTGTTAGCCGGTCATAGATGTGGGAGCTCCAAGATAATCCGCATTATGGCTCCCTGACATCGAGCAAATTGCTCAGTATCCTGTGCGGTCCACTGTTTGGTCCCGTATTCATGTGCTGAACGTTCCTGTCCCCACATAGCATGTACACCCCTTCTCCCCTATCGACAGCCAGCGTCGGTCTCGTCTGTGTCGGGCTGGAATTGCATCCGAATTTATCGAATCGGGTTCTATCACCTCTTCCCTTTCACGAGCAAGTGTGTCCTTTAATGCTCTGAATAGCTCTCTAGGACCCGCCCGTCGACCTATTAATTCACGGGCTCCGATCATAACTTCAGTGGACACTTAGGACATATCTTAGGTCGTCGTTTACGACTGAGTCAGTGTGCTAGGAATAAAGAGTCTTAGAGTCTCCTGATAACATCAGCACAGGAGGCACAATAGAAGGCTAGTCGAAGGGGTGGCTGGACAATCTGATGGAGCAATATGCGTCGTACCACCCTCCTCTATTTAGAACACAAGCAGCCCACGTATTAACAATTTGTTTTGCATGGCTCGCTCATAGCTCTACGTATCCGCTGGTGGTCTGTTTGCTTCCCTGCCGTAATCGGCGACGATGAGAACTGGGGCATGGAGTGGTCTGCAGAGTACACTAAAGAGGTCTTTTGCCTCTCCTGTCTCAGCCGACTGTTCTCTTCGAGAAGCTGCCTGATCCGCTCGGCGAGCACTCTCTGCCGCGCAATGAAATCTAGCTTTTCTTCTGGAGGGAGCTTCGCTACGCAGGTTGCTTGCTCCAGCTGAATCTGTACAGCAAACTGATCGGAATGCCACTGCGTCTCCGCAACGTTCCCTGATGCATGCGTGTTTTGTGCCTTCCGCCATCGAGACCGTCTCTTCCTCCAGCCAGACCCGGGTCTGGATCTTCTCTACACCAATAATCGAGCAATTAGCTCAAGTTCTCAATATGATCGATCACAGTTAACACCTACTCTGCGCGATGACGGTTGAGCCCCTGGGATGTCTTTTTGGCCATCGTACGGAAGCGACTCGGATTGCTAAGAGAAATATGAGGACAACTCATGGCCATGGTAATGGACTTGAGGAACAAATCGGTATAAAGCCTCACCTTTGCCATTTTATACCTGGCTGCACGGTGAGCGTGCCAGTGCCGAAGGGACAAGGAACAGGAGCTGGTAGAAGGGACTTACAGCACAATTGGGAGTCGGCTGAATTTAGAGGCCGACGACTAGACTCATAACACGTGCATGGAAGGCCCCTGGCCCTTCGTTCTCTCGCTGGTCTCGGGAGGAAACCCAGGCCGTCGGTCTATGGTAGAAATCGCTTTTGCACGCCCCCAATCGGTCAGAATTGGACCCGCTTGTTGATGAGACTCTGTTTAATTCACGTTGCTGCCATCTTGCTGCTAGTCACATACAGTTGCAAGGGGAGCGTTGAACTGTGACGAATGCAAGGCTTAGATTTGTCCGAGCTGTCGAGGTCGGACCTCTGTATAAAATTTTACAATACTAGCGCGGTCAGGAAGATGAAGAGGGGCTCACGGAATTAATCATCGGCGTTACTGCATTCAGTGGCCGTGGCGAAGACACTCTTCCTTCTTCATCCACCTTGCTGTCTTTCCACAAACAAGAAAATGGCCCGTCTCATACCAAACGCCGACTTGCGAGCTATGCGGCCTGCCTTTGGGAGTTCACCGCCCATAAGCGTTCGCCCTCCGGAACAGCGGCCTTCTCAACGCAGAGCGATCAAGGTAAACACGCGATTCCGTCTCGAGCCACGTTACACGCTGATAAAGGGTACGTTACATATTGTGCAGGGCTGGCAACGGTCAGCAGTTCGGGCGAACGCTCTCTCAGAAACTTCAACACTGAGTTTACCGTTGCACGGCTCTAGTGAGTCGCAGGACGTTCGTTGTCGACTACACCGACGCCGAAGGAAAAACCAGGGACTGTCGCGTCGGATGGAGAGAAATCTGACAGCAAACCATGAGTCACACACCGAGAAGCATAAAGAATGTGAAGAGAAGATTCGACAGCTAGAACAGCAAAAGAAGGAACTAGAGCGGCAGAATAGGTTCTATTGGCACTACGTTGAGGATATGAGGAAGGAATTGCGCCTCTGGCATAGAGAGGCCATTTCACTTGCGCGACGCGCTCAAGATTTTGCGAAGGCCTAGTGATGAACTGTGTCTGGCTTTGGGAGTGGCGCGCTGCGAGGAAGATGTACTGTATTATCTGAACGCTCGTTGAAGGAAGAACCAGCGTTATTGACGTTGAGATTTCCCGGATAAGGTACCGCCATACGGATGTCTTAGTCCTGGCCTCAGCAGATCTTCGATAAAAACAACGATTGAGACTGGTTCCGAGGTTTACCACTGTTAGATACCCGCTCGTTCAAGAATGAATACCCTTAGGATCTTACAATTGAGGACAAACAAGCTCTGAATATTTCGGTAATCCTAGTCGATATGACCAGTGCTCTCTTTCGTATTTGGTGCTTCGCCATAGCCTATCTCGAACGGAGCGCCATCTCGAACGGTTTGAACCGGATTAAACGTGACTAGTGCGTGAATTGATAAGTTGATGGTAATTAATGTCACCACTCTCGAGTGTCGAGATCTTGCAGGGTGGTGTAACTGAGTGTCTTTTACTGGGCTTCGCTTGGGATTCGTAACCGCTTGAGACTTAGGCTTTGCACTTCCGTTTGTCCAGTCCGTTGACATCTCTATGGCAATCTGTCATCAGCACGATTCGATTGGTTTTAAATCATATCTGGCGAAAATGAGGGGCTGGTTCTAGCGCTGCGCTAATGGTCCGTCCTGGCTACCATAGTACGGGAGCATAAAAGTCTCCAGGACCCCCGTGCTCTACTGAGGATCAGGAACCTTTCCTCACGCCGGGCCGTAGTGAGAACCCGTTCGGGGTTGGCCTACCTCGGCACCAGGGCCGGTTCACCCCGCCCGCCCTCCAGCGAAAGACAGACACCTCTTCGTGGTGCCGGAGATCAGTACTCAGCTCGAAACGGGCTGACGAAGCCAAGATCTGTCCTCAAATTTTACACGAAATGGATTCCCACTTTAGAACTTTCGTTTTCAAACGCAAGAACTGCCATCGTCTCACTGCGGCGTCGTCTGTGATTGCTCTTCTGTAATTTCCAGATCGCGTAACCCAGAGATAGAGCCCGTACAACCAGGTTGAGGTGCTGAGCAACCCGGCTTGGTGCCTTACTGGGAGTGAAGTGATCTTTGTTGCCTTTCACTAATAAACGTTTAAAATCTCCCCGACGCCCTCAAGTAATATGTGGGATAATAAACGGTCATCTTGGACGCTGCTTTAACTGAGTGAACCGGGAAAACTATGCATTCCGTAGCATTCTAAACGTACCTCTAGTATATTTCAATAACCGGATGTTCACAACGGTGGCTAGACAAGATTTGGTCATTACACCTTCGTTCGCCTTGCCTTAACAGAACCATCAACCTTTGTTAGTGCGTGTCTCTACTGCTGCCCAGTTGCGGCGAAAGAATCGAGGGCCGTTCACCGAGTCTCGGGCATCAGACAGCTACACCCATAGCATGCGTTGGCTTTGAGGTCAATCGTAGACATAACATAGGTGAAGGTAATATGTTGTCTTCGTGCTTCCACCACCGACGAAACCGGACATACGAAAATCCCTAGCGAGACCGAATACATTTTGGACAGACTGATCATGTATGACGACTGATCCCGTTGTACGGTTGTCCTGTGCAAAGAACAGCCATACAGCCCCTCTTGACCACTATCATTTTCCCGATTGCCAGCTAAAAAGTGCGTTGAGTGAAAAGTTGATAACCGTGAATTTAGGTTCCGATTCCGAGCGGGTCAAGAACATTCCTCAACGAGTCCCTATACGACTCGCCGCTCGGGCGTAGTGGAAGTCTTCGTTTGCCCTGTTGACTTGCGGTGCCTTTGCTACGTCCGTTGAACAGATAAACTGGAAGTGACTCCGCTGTTTGATGAGTAGATTTCACCATTGCCTTCCGTTTGAAGACTACGTGCCTCGAACTAGCACAGGAAAATTAAAGAGACGCTTTGCAAGTTGAGTCGTTCAAAAATAGCACCCACTTAGGCAATAATGTACCAAGCTGACTTGCTCTGAGCTCCTAAACGTTGGATGTGGGACGTTTAATTACTTAAACATGGGCACTTTAACGCGGAATTCGTGTCGGAGAGTCGAAACTTTCGGGCGAAATCTCAGTCAGTCCCAAGTCTAAAGACATGAGACCGTTCAAAATTCTCACGAACGTTTAAAAGAATCTCATCTCTAATGGCAACGTGGTTGCCTATATATACGTCAAATCCGCTTTGCAATCGGCTCCGCTATTTTGAATAAATTCCGTGCGCCGTCGAAGCGTGCAAATTTTGCCCCGTAGGGCCATCGAACGTGTAAAAGATCTGCCGGTCGATTGTTGATCAAAATAAAGCTTTCATTTTGCACCTCGACTACTAGGATAAGATAATATGACCCGACTCACTTGTTTAGAAATGTGCGTCTATAACTGGAGCCTCTTTCATTACGGACTTGGCAGCCCGTACATAGCGAGTCTTCCGCCGCGAGGAAAAATCCCGAAAGACAAAGTCATTGATAAACTGTGTTCCTGTCGCAGTTTATCCCCGATATATAAACGTTTAATTCGCGACAGTTCAGACGTTCGACACAAAGAGATCGTTTAGGGAGTATGTTTGGTTAGTCAGACATATAAATTCCGGTTCCTGGCTTTTTGGCAGTTTCTCCAAGGACTGTTCATAACCCTTGAGTGATTCGCACTCCACTAGGCGCAAGACCTGTGCAAATGATCCTAGAAGACACCATATGCGGTAAATTAGATGACTACTGCACTTCCATTGACCAGCGTTACTTGTATGTGACCGAGGATTGTCCGTTTATAAAGTTGTGCATGATCATTGTCCACTGCCTTTGAGTGGAGATCGTCGTTTGCATTCAACGCCCGCTACCTTGCTTGGATTCCTATCTCTAGGTCACGTTTAATAGTAGTCACGTAACTAGAGGGTCTTAATGTTCAACGTCTCAGTATGTTAACGGCCCTTTATGATCAACCGCGCCTATAGCACCAAAACCCAGCAAGAACAACCAGGTTGAGGTGCAGAGCAACCATCTCGTCTTTGAGGGACGATCGGTGTTCTATCTCACCGATGAACATACAAAAATCCCCGACGCCTCAAGATCTACATGGCTGCTTTAATTGAGTTGGCCAGACAAACCGCGCATTCCATGGCTTTAAAACGTACCTTTATATTTCTTCTAGTAACCGAATGTTGACAACGGGTGGCTAGATAACCGACGAAGACCGACAATCCCGCCTCTAGCGAGCACGGATACATTTTCGGACAGACCGATCGCGAATGAGGATTGATCCCGTTGTACGGTTATCCCGTGTAAAGACCTCAGAGCGCCTCTTGACCACCTATCATTTTCCCGATCACCAGCCAAGAATTGCGCTGAGAAGTTTATAGCTGTGAACGTAGTTTCTGCCTTCGAGCTGATCAAGAATACTCCTCAACTAATCCCCTATGCGACTCACACCCCGATGTAGTGGAAGTCTTTCTGTTTGCCCTGTTGACCTGCTGGCTCCGTCCGGTTAACCGATCAACTCTCGAAAGATGAAGTGTCGAATTTCGCTATCTTTCTATGTTTGGAGTCAAAGTTCATAGGCCTCGACAAGCAAGAGAGGGGAGATAAGCAGATATTTTGCAGGTTGGGTCGTTCAAAAACAGTACCTACTTGCTAGGCAATATTGTACAGCCTTCACTAACTTCGGGTTCTTAAACATCGTTTAGGTGGGTCTTGCGTAAAAGATGGTTATAAATTTTTGAACATTGGCATAGCTCTAGCGAGGCATTCATGTCGTAGGAGACTGTACTTTTCTGGGCGAAACCACATGGTCCAACGAGATGAGGTCGTGCAAAAATCCATTCCTGACTGTTTAACGAAAAATCCGTTACTAGTGCTGACGTGGTTGGCCTGTGTATTCGTCAAACTATCGGCTCGGCCTTTTTGAACAAGTTTCACACGCAGTCGGCGCGTGCATCTTTTGTTAGTGAAGGCCATCGAAACGAACGTGCGAAAGATCCGTCGGTGAATTCGTGATTAAAATGGAGCGATGCTTTCGCGGCCACGACCGCATAGTATGGCACAACTCGCCTGTTTAAAAATATGCGCCTTGACCAAAGCGTCTTTCTTTATAGAATTGCCAACTCGTACTGCAGAGAGTGTTGGCTCGCGAGAGAAAACCAGTCGCATCTATGAACGTGGAATTCACAAAAATTCGGACAGTTCTACACAACTGAACGTTTACACAGTATATATGTTTAAGTACATTTGTTTAAGTACATTGTATATTTGTTTAAACAGATAACTCCGTTCCTTATCCTTTCGCAACTTTTCCCCAGAGCAGGTTATAAACTCTGATGTTCGCTCAACAAGACGAGCAACCATGACGCACATCTCCCTCCGCAGTGTGCGATCTGCTTGTTGGTTCATTCGTATGATCAAAAAATCACCCAGGGCAAGCACCATTGCGATCTGGTTAAGAGAGCGGAATTTCAACTACAGTGCGCAAAATAGCGTTTATCTAACTTGTTCTTGGCTTCCACTTATGTCTGAATTCAAGCTGATAAACAAAATCTGCCTCCTGTAGTTTCTCCCGTCATTCCAACTCTAGGCCGGCTCCACATTTTCTCTGGCTATCACTGATACTCTCCTTCGACGGCTCTACTCCGACCCCATCAAGCATTAAAGAAATGTCCTGGTTAAGTGCTTAGTAACGAATCCACCAATGCCAGCTTGGTACCTACAGTGGGATGATCTTGTGGAAATGTAGACTGGAAGAGGCGGAAATCGCCATCCCGCGATCGGCGGACGATAATGACGTGGATCACCTCAAGCCCTAACCATTCGCATAACCGCGAGAACAACCGTGGCATGGTTCCGAGACAAGCAGAGACAATCGAAGTTTAGGGAGTGCACCGGCGTCTATGTAGTGACGAGTGGTAGGTGGAATCTCATAACGACGCTTAAATCGGATCCTATATACACCCGCACATGAAAGGGGCTCTCGCCCAAATTACACGTCGCGAGAGAGGTTAGGAATGAGTAGCGCTAGGGTATCTGCACCGGCGGGGTCATTACTATGCTTGATTTATGTTAGGCGAGACATTCGCCTGGTCAGTCGGAAGTTCGGGCATGATGCGACTCGGACGGTCTAGTCAGCGTTGAAATGTAGCTAGTTACTTTGAGATCTCCACACAAATATAGTCATAGAGATTACACGAAACGTCAAGCGGAGGAGAAATAGTTCTTACGTCCTAACCCTCAACAAACCGGCAAGGGTAAGACGTAGGCCTGGAGTCCGTTTACGCTCACCTAGGGTCCTTGGGATTGCTCGCTTCGTACGGTCAGCCTATGCGCGGCCAATAATAACTATTGGGCCCCTATATTACGTATAAATACCACTGTTCGCATTGCTTCAGTGAAGACAATCATTTTCATCGACCTTGGGGCCGACACTTCTAGTCGAACTCTCATCTCCCTGCCACGATCATGGATGCTTCCGTATGTGCCTCAGTCCCTGTACCGATACTGGTTAACCGCGTTTCAGGAAATTCTCAGGACCGTCGCTGCGCTCAGTTCGCGAACCGTTCGGGCGGAACGAACCGTGTCAAAGTACGAACAGGAACTGGCCGCCACGCGGCGGACGCTTGAGCAGATCAGGATTGACTTTGAAGAGACCGTGAAGGTGGCGGAGCTGCTCTATGAAACCAACCGGAGAGTTGGGGCCGTGACGGATTACTTGCTGAAGAAGCACGAAATGTGTCAAGACGACGAGAGCCCCAAGTCTTTCGAAGCGATGTTTAGTTGGGTGCAGAAGCAAGCCGAGTCCGAAGCACAACCCAATCCCGAGGGCGAAAACAAGCACGGCTCCGGCAACGACGAAGCAAGGCCAGCAGACTAAACATCGTTTCATCAGATCGAACAGGCATAGTTGGGCATAGTTGGCAACCTGGCTGCTCTGCTGCCTACAGCACGGCGATGACAGTACACAGAGGGTTCAATGTCGGCTGGGATAAGAGTTATTCTTTACTGTACTAGGTCTATCGTACACCACGGCAGCAAGTGGTCAGCTGGCCATTGAATTTCTATGCTCTGGTCCCAATGCAAAATCATCTCCTCCAATTTCTTCCCCGGTTTTCCGCTAATCGCTGCCTCCAATAAGAGGTGACTGGCTAGGGGATAAAAAGATAATACTGCGACTTAAGCACCCCTACCTTCCGTCAGTATAAGTGTCCATCTCCAATCCTTTCGTAACATAATTGGAACTAATTGGGATATACCGAGATATTTGGGCGACACCCAAAGACTCCCACATGAGACGCATCGGGCCCTAGTCCAGCAACCGGCTCTTCCAACGCAACTACAGAGATCCAGCCAGTCCAATCAACAGGTGACAGAAAAGGCCGTTCTAGTGAAATAACACAATAGACGATCTCGCGCCATCACCAGATCAACGAACTTAGCGACGTGAATAGTCCTGAAGTCAAATCCAAGAAACACTCGGCAATTTCTAGTAGGAATAATGGGGGTGATATACTTATTCTGTAGAGAAATGGACAGCATATGGGAATTTCTCATGCTTAAAGCCAGTCTAGCAACGTATATGCAAAAGGAGGTTCGAAAGAAAACACACGCTTTATAGTTCTGGCTGCAGCGAGAAGCATTGCTGTGGCACATATCCAGCCTTAGACGGGGTGGTAGATTTGAGAATTGCGTGGGCAAGCTGACGCTGTGATATGGTACAGTACCGTCCCGTTCCTTGTTACAAGACACCAAACATTGAAAGAGCTGTGAATCATCCGGATGGATTTTCACCGGACAATTTTCCTAGCACATGCATTCAAGCCATTTGTCGCCATCTGGCAGATAACGATCATTTTCTCACAAGCTCATTAAATCGCAGACGAAGCCACTCCTCGTGTTCCCGATACATAGCACTGCCAGTATGCCCGAGAGTTTGTGGAGAGCGGATTGCGTTTAGCCACTCCCGCTCGTGCTCAATCTGCCCTTGGCAGTCCAAACATAATAATCCTCTTGGAAGTAGGACATAGCGAAGTAGGTTCTTGGAGGTCAAATAATCTTCTCTGCTGGTTCGGGGCTGAGAAAGTGGAGAGGCTCCGTTTCGACAAGGACGACCGTTTAGCTTTCCCTGGCATTTGGTCCCACCCTGGCCGAGGTGGACGAGCCAGGAATTGTTTATTTGAGTCAAGACCATAATATTGTGGCCGCAAAGGCTGGCTGTATCCTGCTGGCGACGAAGCCCAGTCTGGTGGCCCGATGGCAGGAAGAGGGTATTTAAAGATGAACTGGACTTAGAATCCTAGGAGCAATTCGGATGATTCCTGGGAATGAATAGACGAAACAACTCTCCCGGGAGCCACCTTCCCGCTCCTGGGAGCCTGTTTAAGGAGCGTTGCCGGATTCGCGGGACATTTGGTCGGCAGTAGTCAATAGACCGGTCGCCTCGATCTCCTGGGAGGTGCTGTGGGCGTCCCCTGTCTCTTATGAGGTTGTACCTTTGACGTTTATGAGCTCAACTTGGTGTACCGCGGCAAATTCGTGGAAATACGAGGCCACAGCCTGCGGCGTTTTGCCCTTGCCTATAAACAGTGGACAGCCAATTCGCTCTCCTGGGAGGTTAAGAAGTTACCGTTCTTGCACGAGCCCCTATGTTGAGAAAGAGTCAACCTGTTTAATTGGCGAGACAGCTGCGCACCAGAACTCGTGCTATGGTGCTCTCTATCTTTGCTAGTTGGACAATTATAGCTACTGTACGGGAAAGAGCACAATTGATAGTCTAGCCTCCCATTTTCCAACGGTGACCGCTTCGCAATCCCGCTGAAGCACTGGAGAAGAAGACGGTTGAAGGATTCTGTTACAAAAGCCATGCGGTGGACGGCAGCCGAGCAAGGCACCACCTCGCATGCACTGTCTTTGAGAGATGGGATCCAACAGCGCCCAACGCGAGAGGCCTCCCACCTTTTTCTTCCCCCAGACCCTTGAGGTGTCTGCGCAAAGCGGCTCATCCAAGCCTCCTCCAAACACCGAGGTGCAGACATCGAGCGCGTCGGTGAAGCGCCACAGTCCCCACCCAAGCCGCCGCCCCGGCCAGCTTGTGAAATCCCAGTCCCAAGCCCCGAGCATCCAGACATCTACTGGCGACCCCTGGAAGGAGTATGAGAAAGGGATCGAAATCTACCCAAAGTGGAAGACTTCGTTATGTAGAAGCCGCGAGGACAGGACCGAGCTGGTCCATATTCAACAGCTCGACTTGGAACGTTCAGCGGCAAAACTCGAAGCAGACACCATCGGGCTCCTTTCGCATCGAAGTTTCCCACGGCTTTTGAACTGCTATCATCATGAGCAGCACACCTACTTCGTTTGGGAACCGACGGAGCTCTCTTTGAGTCAAATCATGGGTTCGAAGTGCACCATTAGGGAGAGCGAGCTAGTGTCAATCGTTTGGCCAGTAGGTTCTTGTGTCTTTTTCGGCCAGGTGTTCTACTGAATCAGGAATAGGTGCTGAAAGGTATCCGATATCTGCGCGACTGTGGGCGAGCACTCGCCTCGCTCACTAACGATTCCATCCTATTCACTGTGTCGGGAGGAGTGAAGATCGGTGAGTGGTATACGAATGAACCCAAAGACGTAGCTTGTTCAGGCATTCCCTAATACACAAGTATCATTCTAGCGGGCGTGGGACAGAGTTGCCAGATTGATGCCAGAGACATGAATGCGGTCACGATGAAGCTATTCGCGCTGTCCGACATCGTCCGAGAGCTGAGAAAGAAAATGGACCCTCATGATCCATGGGGCTCTGACGCGCAAAATCTACCTGAGAAACTGACGGCCGTTCCACTTAACGACCTGCTACGGGTAAGCTCTCCTTGTCCGCGAATCTGGGGCGAAGCTGAACAACCAGGATGGACTGTTCGCTCAGATGAAGGAAGGCGAGCTCAAGATGCTAGTAAACATTGCTAGTAAGACTGGCCATTACAATATCAAGTTCCCGCAGCTACATTGACCGACCCTTTTGCCCTTCTGGTTTATTGGTGCACCTCCTGTGGCCCAAGGAGATCACAAACGAATCGGGGAAGATAGAGCAAGTTAGGACCTTTTATTAACCTCTCTGGCCAGTGCCACTCATAGCCGTGAAGAGGACAATCAATTCCGCGTTCATTCTCTAAGCCTCCGAAACGTACACTATAGATCACCTTAGATGAGTCCGAAATATGCTACGTACAGTACCTGTATGAAGCAAGGCAAACCCGGTCCTCAAAGGACACTAAAAAAGTTAGCCTGTCCGTTCGCTTCAGCTCTGTCCTACGTTGACCGTCGAGGTATACTCCACTGTCGGCGTGATATATGCTTAGTTGAACTATCGTATCTATTCCGGGCGTGGGTATCGTAGTATTCCTAGGTCTATGGCTACCTTGGTTGCGCGTTTGATGGCCTGCTACACGTGTGCCTTCCTCTGTAGGCCCGAGTTGAAGACCACCCCAAGTAGTTTCCCGACAGGCGACAACTCGACGTTCTACCTAGTCATAGCCCCTTGACAGCAGAGCCACTCGCTACTGACAATGTGGATGAGCTCGATTTCTTCAGCTGTCAAGCAAGACTTGGTCCCTGGCGCCAGTTCTCCAATGCGGCGGATATCTTTAGACTATACAGATCTTGGTCAAGTCCTTGGCCAAGTGGACCACTCGCTAGAGGGAGTATTCGTTAATACTGGATTGCGCCGTCTTAGGAACGGTCAGCAGATTAGATCGGGTTTGAAGAGCGCACGCAGAATGAGAAAGAGCGGTGGTCTATTAAAATCGGCGAGCCTGCGTATGATGCGCTCAAAGCCCACCGGATGCATTCAACCGTCTACGCCCGCGCTGTAGTCAAGAGAGCGGACGCATCGCGCAGAACGGCGCTTGATACTTGTGCCTTTGTCAGCTAACCCGCCGGCTCGCGAAAGCGGTGGGTGGGCTGGCCAAAGGCACAGGTACGATCCGATCGTGACGTCGTGTTATTTTGTTCCTAAATTGCCAGCCTCAGTTGCCAATCGCTCCCAGCATTTTCATTTGCTGTTATCGAAACGGGTCGATTGTATCAAACCACAACCATTCTCATCTGCATGGACGCACTGCCAAAAGACGGGTACAGGCAGCTTTTGGTGGTCTAGAGCAAGCCGACCAAACCGCTAACGCCCAATCGGATTTCAAAATAGGCTTTGAAAGTGGGCCAGCGGATCCAGTTCTGTTAGCGGGTCTTGGTGAGCAAACAAAGAGAACTGCCAGGAGATAGTAACGCATAAATAGCGTTGATCCTCCTCTATTGATTCTGACATGTATGCACTTGCAAAACCTCCTTCGGTTTCCCTCTGAGCCTCTCTCTCCCCTTCTCCCACCATGTCGAAGCACGCGTCTCTGCGCCCTCTCCTACCAGCCAAACTTGAGAGCCACGTACAGCCGCGCGAAACGAACCAAGAGAAAAGAAAATACAGAATTTCACTAGCTTGTACCGAATGTAGAAAGGGGCGGACCAAGGTCAGTCATACCATACATATTCAGAAGGCAGGCCACTGACTTTACATAGTGTTCTGGTTCAATACCTTGTCAGAGATGTGTGGCCAAAGGATGCCAATGTATCTACGATCCGAAAACCGATCGAAGACGGAAACTTTATACCGCGGAAATAGAGCAGTCCCATGTTGCTCTTTGTCGAATGGTGGAAATTCTGCGTTCTGGGTCACCAGATCATGTCTCGCGTTTTATATCAGAGATCCAAAGTTTCCATACAACTCACGAGGCAGTGGCCCACATCATCGGAACAATGGGAGGAGATCCTTGCGAGGAGTTCATTGGAAATTTTAGGAGTACGAAATGAGATGTACATTGTTAGCTCCCAGCGACGGTACTCTAGTGATAAGAGGAGCCGTCAGGGTACTATACTGGAGACTCTACATGGCTGCCCAAGTCGTCCTGGCAGTCTTCGACTCAGCAAATCGGTGAATCTCTAACATATCGCTAGTCCATATCTCAATGTATTGTCCTTAGAAAGTACGTATCGTAGATATCTCATTGGCCTTCCCGCGCGCTATATTCTAGAAATTGACAGTCCTGTAACGTCGTGATTGCAGCTACAATGCCTCCTTTGGCATGATTCAACTCCTTCTCTAGTTGCTCCACCAATGACTGACTCTCCCGAAGCTGCTCTTGAAGAGTGCGCATCTTTGTCTGCCACTCTCGGTCTTGTTCCAGTAGCTCCTCGTTGCGGGCTTGGGCTCGTTCTAGGTCGTTGGCAAGCTCGAACTTTTCGCGCTCCAGCCGTTGGATTGTTGCCGTGAACGAGTCGGCCACGGTATCAGGGCTCTGGATATGCGATACGACTTAGCGCATCAGATATAGTACGAAGGCTAATCTGGCCACAACCTCACCTGGTCGCTTAACTTTTCGTTCTGGCCGGTCCCAGTCGCCTGTAGTGTCTGCGGCTTCACCGCCTCAATAGACCGGCCGAGCTCTTGAAGAATGGCTTGATAGACGCCGACCGTCCCGTTACTAAGGCTCGTCTTCAAAAGGTGTTCCTTGGACGTAGATACGGACCAAGCATAGCCGTCCTCCACGGATGGTTGCAAGCGGACGCGGTTCGGTGGGACCAGCAGGCCGGTCCGTTCACCTTGAAGTCCCCGTCAGAAGTAGTACCGACGTGAAGAAGAGTCATCTTACGAATGTGTGCTGCTAGGGCTTCGCGGCATTCCTGCCTTCGCTGCGCGCGCCGCTCGTTGCTTGTGAGACCCATAGATTGAAGTTCCTCTTTCGGTCTATCGAAACTTATTCATAGCATCGACGGGAAGATGATGGAAGTGACCGTGCCACGACCAATTTATTGAGGAACCTTGACTACCGGTGGTCATCGAAAAATAATAGCTAAGGGTCCTTTGCCCACCCACTTGTGTAATTCAACGTGCAATTCAACGTGTAATTCAACCTCCAACACGACTGTTTCGCATCTGTTCAAAAATAAACTGCTGAACGATCAGTGTTGAACATGTTCCACCCTCTGAAGGCGTGTGGTGTGGCCTGTGTAATTTGATTCAGCTCGTTCCTCGAAAATCCTTCGAATTGGCTCCTTCCTGCATCGACCTAGGAAGTTGAAGACAGCCATTTCCCTAGGGTACACGGATCACGTGCGCCGCATAGATGAGGGCTCCTTCCCTCTCCGCTGACTCTCAACAGACTCATCGACTGCCTGTCGTCTGAAAACGAGAACGACTACCGAATCGATCAGTATGGCTCAAGTCATGTATGGGGTTATCGACCTGCCATCTGCGAGGCCTCCTCAATTGTGGCCGGCTTCATAGACTGAAGGTCCCCGAGCAGTCGAACTAGTGGGCAGCTCCGACAGCTCCTGCTGCAGCCCTTCTACTAACGGAGGCCCCTTTTTTGTCGTCTGGAATTCGAGGGCCCGGCAGAAATGATCATCAGTGCTTCTGCTGGCAATGGGATAAAAGGCCTAAGATATTCCGCTTCCTCTTCTGCTAATCTAGGCACATCCGTTTCCTGCTTCCATTTAGCGATGACGCAAGTTTCTCGCAAGCGCAGACGCCAGGCCGAGGGGAGCGATTCAGACACAGTTAACCTCCTAGGCCATCCCTCCAGTATGCGGCCAGCGGCGAAGAAGAGAAAAGCTGCGAACCAGCCCCATCGGCGCGATACCGCCACCACAGGAGAGATCCACGTCGCCCCGTCACACAAACGAAGCCGTATCACCCTGCGACTTAGACCCCGGTACCATGACCTGGGACCGGCTGAAAAAGCGTGGTGGACGGCGTCCGAGCTGTTGGAGCAACAGCGAGTCGAACAAAAGCAGGATGAGGCTGCCGCGAAAGAGAAACTTCGCCAGGATTGGATGCGGCGGTTGCGCCCAACGCCCGCCCGTATGGCCAGATCTGCAGCAACGGCAAAGGGAAGAGTCTAGTGTGGGATAATGCAAGCAGTGCAAGGTCCGTTGGTCACCGGTTGCAGAGTATGTCGATTTATTTATATCTACCGTGCGTCAATCACCGAGTTGCTTCAGTCTAGATATCAGAATCTGGTCTCTTCATAGGAAAGGCGCTTCAGAATCATATTGTAATATGCGAGACCATATCCTCATCTTGCTTCGACAGCCTGTATTTTTTGCCCTAAATCCCGATACAGGGGCTCGATGCTGTATTCGTTTTCCGGTCCACCCGGGGCACTGAGCTGCAACGTTCGCGTCTCCCTGTCTCACATGTCTCCTATAGTCCTAGGTATCCGATAATTCAATATCTTTAGTCTGTACTGTATACTGAGGAGCACATGGAACGGGTACCTCCGGGTTAAACTAACAGGGTCTTTTGACATTGGCCAGAAGCATACTTCATGCAGAGCGTCTGCAAACGATATCACGGGGAAATAATACCTTGCTGTATGGCGACGTGGGCAATACCTATTGACAACGTCACGCGCGAACAGCGAACAAGTGGAACGTACTGTACCTCGGTGTGAGCATCGAGCTCGGGATCAGGCGTTGCAGACGTGGATATGAGGTTCTTGTATTCGTGTGTAGATGCTCAAGTTGGACATTCGGGGACGGAGAAAGGGTTGTTCCATGGGCTCGGCTGGTTGGTTGATCCGGGCCCGCCTGATCGTACTCCAGTACTTTCCCCTTTCTTCCTCTTCAGCTTTGGTATTTTCGTTGAATGCACTCTGTTCATTGCAGGTTTTGCTCCTCACACTCGGCAGTACGCGTTGCAGCTGTGATTGGGCGGGGGCTTTAATCTGTAGTAATCCCCGAGAATAAGGATTTTACGGTACGGAATTCGAACGTCAGCGGTTCCGTCTTCGACGCGGTCACGTGGGCATCATGCCATGATTGGCTCATGCCTGATGTTTAAGCCCTTAATTGAACCCCCAGTTGAACCCCAGTTGAACCCCTACCCCACCCAAATTGAACCCTTAATTGAACCACGTCCTCTCAGAGGGTGACATACAGCTATGTTCATTTAACGAGAGAGATCTGGGCTCCGTTTTACCTAGTGCGGTATCCCGACAAAGTCCACTACAGAGAAACCCCAAAGCAAGTTTTTTAAAAGGAAGCAACCGGACCGAAGTTCGTCCCATTTCAACAAGAGCGTCCGTTATATATCTCGCAGCACCGATATGGCAAGAACCAGCGGTCGGCGAACGAACAATTTCGGGCCCCGCGGATATGTATGCGAATATAAGCGAATGCAGATATACATACAAAATTATAACCAAGATAAGCCAATAACTTGACACGACCTGTCGTAGTGCTTCCGGCCGTAGTACATGGAAGCCATGGTTGGCTGGGCACACCCGTTGAAAGAAGGATCGGTTAATGACGTGAGGGTATATTGACTTCGCCTAATCTGGTTAGATCCAGTCAGGTCCAGATTTTCTTGAACAGGAACGCCGCTGCCGTATGCGTCGCGTTTCGACGCTCGCGAGCCCTCGACTTTTTAAACGAAGCCGGAACCCCCAAAGTTTAAACTGAATGATGCCGTTGATACTTTCCCAGTTAAATGCTCAAAATGAACGACCCTTGAGAGGCTTGTTCTGAACGTGCCGATCGTCGGGGGCGGTCGGAACGGTCGAAGCCTTCGTGAGATGTTTAAAAAAGCCAAAGCCTGCACAATGAGGACAGACAGCTTCGTACCTCACCTATGCGGACTGGACCGATGACGCACTGTTGCCTCCAATTCAATAGGATTGGTCACGCCCTAACGCAAGTAATTGAAGCGCACGCAAGAACAGCATGCAATAACTCGATCAATCTACTAGAGTGACAGTGTCGGACAGACCAAAGCTCGGTGCTGGACTGGTTATTTTGATTGGAACGCCACTCCACTGGAGCTAAAAGCAAGATATAAAGCCAGTTTCATACCCTAAACACAATCGACGTCTCCTCGTATTGACAGCCACACAAACGAGAATGGAAGGCCTTGACCGTGAGCATGATGTGCTGCTCGAGCCCCTCGATAGCCTGCCTGGCATGCTGACAGGGGTCGGCGAGTCACTATCTCATCTGGAACAAGATCAAAATCAAGCCCTGGTGAGTCTAGGACACGAGTTAGTTAGTGAAGGAAACTAATTAGACGTGGCAGCCTCCAGACGTGTTTGAGAATGATAACCGACCTCCAGCCTCTGACCCGTTCAAGCCGCTTATGGAAGAGTTAGGTCGACTGGGTCAAGTCGACCCCCAAGTTTCGCACCAAGCATCCGAGATCGTGCGTCTTTACTCGCGGTTGTGGGATGCATACGTCGCAAAGGCAGCGGATAGTCAGCGTCTCCAGATAGCGAACGAGGAACTTCGAACAACCAATGCCCATTTATGTCAAGAGCAAGTGTTCATGGAGCGCAGACACGTCAAACATGCGGCGTTGTTGGCCCACTTTGGACAAGCGTTTGGCAAACTTCGACAGAACATTGTGGGCCTGCTCAAGGACTGGGAGGACTGCTCTTCGGAGTCGATTCGTGAGAACGAAAGCCGATCAGCTGAAGAGGTTTCATGATGGGCTGGAAGGAGGGCAGGATGAGGCAGGGCCATAGTACGTTCACTTTCTGGACACTAAATTAGCGTATGTACTACATGGAAGCGTGCCGGTACTGAGGCTTGGCTCCCACTGGCGGTAGAGCCTCGCTAAATGTCTGTTGCCACGTGCATCTAATGGAAGGCGAAGAGTTTCCCCGTTAAGTTCTTGTAACGACCTATTCGTTGAGCACTCGTGTCTCCTCCACTTGTAGACTGTGCCTCTTCCGGGTGTGACATCTGGAACTAACAAATTTAACTGGGAAAAGTTGACCGGAGAGAATCGAGATAGGCTGATCACTCCCGACTCTGTAAATGCCGTCCATTTGCCGTCCGTTTGCACCTCAGTTTGCACACCAAACTGCTGTCCTGCATAGGGATTCACGCAGACAAACCTAACTTTGCAACTCTAACTGCTTCAGGAGCCGCTGTGTCGGGCTTTGGGCAAAGGACACTCAGCCATGTAATTTACTTGACCTGGATATATACAGTACTGTGCTAATCGTGTGTACCGATCCCAAGGGAACACGTCGCGTCAATGGGGCAGGTTTCATTGTAAAATATTATCGGGCAGTACTGAACGAAAGGGTAGATATCTGGTATATCCATAAAACCAAATCGGCGAGAAATACTCAGTGGCTCTGGATCCTTTTCAGCAGATATAACATTAGCCGTTGTCTGCAGGGAAGGGGTTTCTACGGGGGTTGTCCGGGCATAGGTCATTAGTCCATACAACAATGTTACAGTTAGTAGTAGTAGTAGTATTCATTTACACTGACCCCTCGCCGAAGCGATATGCAGTATACGACAACTATATATCAGAGCATGTACACTGAGAATGATCCACTTCCTGACATGAACTTAGAGCCTCGTCACGGCCTCTCGTGGCCCATTGCCGCTCCTATTGTTAGGCTGCCCTTATGGCGCACGACTGCGAAAACGCTGTGACGCCTCGGCGAAGTCCAATACGGCCTGAACCGTCTTCGCCCTCGAGACGATGTCTGGTTTACCTTGCTCACCTTCATTTGAGCCTCCCAGCAGACTCGACACACCATTCAGTGCGTTCCCAACTTTCTGTCTCAATTCTACCCTCAGCTCTCGGAGCCTCGGGCATTCCATCAGCACGTGGGCGACTGTCTCCTGTGCACCACATTCACATAGATCATCCTCGCGGAAGCCGAATTTCTTCGCGTAGTTGGATAACCAGTTGTGACCCGTTCGTAGCTGCGTCAGCAGGTAGGCGCGATTCCTCGGTAGGTTCCCGTAAAGCTTTCTCGTGTACCGCGCTGGTAGGCCACTGTCCATCTTTCGTAGGTGAGCACCTTTGGTGCTTGACTTCCACTCCTGCCCCCACTGGGCGTAGACTTTGCTGCGGACAAACGCGTTCTCTCTCGATAATAGCGGTCGAAAGGAGTGGGTTTTGCCCGGTTGCGCGGCTTCTTTGGCGAGTCGATCTGCAGTGTCGTTCCCTGGGTTTTCACAGTGTCCTGGCATCCATTGGAGGCGAAGTCTGATGTTCTCCCTTTGAACCTCGGCAGCTGCCTGGAGGGTTGCATGGACGATGCGTTGTCCCGACTTATTCTTCACATTCTGGATCGCTTGCAGTGCCGATCTGCTGTCACACAGGATTGTTGCTGTTACAGGTACCTCATTGAGGGTGTTTGAGCGTTGGTGGGCCAACTTGAACACCATATTGACCGCATAAAAGATGCCAATGAGTTCTGCTACATGAACCGACCAACGTTCCATCGGCCCCACCTGGACCTGTTGAGATTCCATGACCTCGTTGTTTTCGTTGAGAGTGGCGATTGCAGCCCCCAGATGGCCCTCACGCCCTGAGGCGTCTGAATAGATGACGAGATCGGAGTGTGACCGTACCTTGTCCGCGCGCTCCCTTGCGAATTCTCGGTCTGGCTCAATCTCAATCTCCGCGAACGCCTCGGTCCTCCATGGAGGAAGTGGTCTCGGATCGATCGTTTCCAGTGTTGCCAACCTGGTCGGGTCCATGGTCTTGAGGGCTTCTGCGAGGGGGAACCTATAGCGTGATCTCATGTTGTCCCTGCGCCTCTGGGCTCGTGATAGGGCACTCCAGATGGGGTGATCGCGAGGTAAAGTGTGTAGTCTTGCGATAGTGCGTTGTGCTCGGTGGCGGAGACGGAGGTGTGTAGGAAGTACGTAGGCCTCCACCTCTAGCGTTGTTGTCGCTACCGTCCTGAATGCCGACAGAATACGGATCAGTGAGGCTCTCTGGATTGTGTTCAATTGTCGGAGGTGGGTCTTGTCCCGAAGCGGGTCATGCCAGACTATCGATGCATAGTCCACGATAGGCGTGACGCATGCTTGGTAGAGCTGTCGCATCTGCTCTGGACGCAAGTGCCGTAGCCCATTCAAAGCGATATTGACTTTGGTAGCACGTTTGATGGCCTGCTGAACGTGTTCCTTCCAGCGGAGTTCCTGGTCAAACATCACCCCTAGCAGTTTTGCTGTAGGTGACGGCTTAATGACGGTTCCATCAAAGGTAAGTTGACCTTCCAGGTTCTCTCCCCTCTTTCTGGTAAGATGGATGAGCTCGGTTTTCTCTGCGGCGAAGCTAGATCCAGTTCGCCGTGCCCACGTCTCGATACGAGGGATGTCTTCGGACTGTATGGTGGCTAGGTTTTCCTCAGCCGAGCGGCCTACTCGCCAACGGAAGTAGTCGTCAATGAATGCCGACGCCCCTCCGTGGGAGTCGACAGGTTGGTCGACCAGATCGGCGTTGAAGAATGCAAACAAGATAGGAGAGAGTGGAGACCCTTGCGCCAGTCCTGCATGTGTGAGGGGCTCTGTTTCGGTACGGAAATCGTCAAATCCGATGCTGGCATGGCGGTCACTCATGAAGCTTGCAATCCATCTCCTTACTGTCCTCGGAATCCCTCTCGCCTGTAACGAGTGGTCTAGGCTCACCCAGTTCACCCCGTTGAAGGCGCCCTTAAGATCGAACGAGGTCAAGGTCACCACCTTATGTTTGTACCACGCTTGGTCGATCGCACTGGACAGCACCAATAGGGCTTGCTCGGTGGTTCGGCCTGGGCGTCCGCCGAATTGGCTGTTCGGCAGCAGGCCGTGCTTTTCTGCCAGATAGGACAGCCGTCGCGCTATAACTGCTTCCAGAAGCTTGCCGAGTGTGTTCAGCAGTGAGATTGGTCGATAGGCGCCGGGAAGCGAGTAGTCTGGCTTGCCTGGCTTCCGTAACACGATGATCTTCGCGCTGCGCCATTGTTTTGGATGGTGTCCTAAGTCTACACATGCCGAGAAAATGCGGACAATGTAGGTCTTCAGATGCACCCATAGATTTTTCCAGACCAGCATCGGCAGGTTGTCCTCCCCTGGCGCTGTCGACCCTTTCGCTGTCCTCAGTGATCGCTCAATCTCTAGTTCCGTGATCGGATGCCACGGGAGCTCCGGGTGCGGTGAGGTCGGTGGCCCAGGCTCGGGTGTGTTCATAATAGGGAAGAACGCATCGAGGAACGCCTTTGCTTTGTCTTCGTTCTGGATGATCTCCTCCGAGCCAGCTCGCAATGTTGGGATACAACCCCATGTTTCCCGAGGCTTCATGTAGGTCGCGGCTTTCCAGAGTTTCCCTTCGCCTGCCTCGTCTAGGAACTGCTTCCAGTGTGATGCTTTGGTCTTCTCGATGGTCCGAGTCCACACTCGCCGCTTTTGTCGCATAGCCTGAAAGGTAGCCATGGTGCTAGGGTGGTCTCGTCCGAGCTCCGCGCAGCTCGCCTGCCACCTCCTGCGTAGTTGATTGACTTCCACTTGTTGCACCTTGAGATCCGGGGTAAACCATCTCTTGGAGTATGGCGTTGGGCGTATGTCGGGCGTGAATCGGTCGACCGCTTGGGCCGTCGCTGATGTGAGCTTCTCCACCGCTCGGTTGAGTGTTGGCCGGGACTTAATGTCCCTCCAAGGGGACATCTGACGAGCTACGTCCTCGCCGATTTTGGCCCAGTCCGCTCGCTCATACGCTCTCCTCGCTTTGGCTTTTGGCTTAGACGGAGGCTGCACATTCCATTCTGAGTAGGTTGCGCGGTGGTCAGATCCGTAGTTCTCGTGGTACAGATGGCATTTGACGAGCAGGTCCGGGCTGTCTGTCACTGTCTGATCGATGGTCGAGTTTTGTCCTGGGTTATTCAAGGCCCAGTACGTTGCCGTGCTTCGGGGGAGGCAGCTATGGAGGTTGTGAGTCTGGAAAAAGTCGATTAGGTCGCTGGCATCTTCGGTAAACCTAGGTTCGATGTGGTTGCCGCCCCACATCGGATGGTGTCGGTTGAAGTCGCCGGCAGCAATGATACTGGTCGACCGCTGCTCGTTTTGTGTAGCCGCTACGATGGAGCTCTGAATCGCAGTGAGGGCCGGTAACGCCGACGCGTCATCGCCGGTGAAAAGAGGTACTGGCGGTATGTAGATAGAAAAGAGAAGTATTTGAGAGTTAGCTGTCCAGATCTTGATGGCCGCGATATCTGGGTGGTCGCATGGTATTTGACGGTGTGAGGAGGTGGAGATTCGTCTGTTGACGTAGACCAGGCTGCGAAAACGACCAGCGTCGAGCTGTGCGTTAGGCCGATATAGTCGCCAGGCGCTGTGATTGACGTGTGTGCGGTACGTGGTGATGGAGGGCTCCTGGATCAGAAGAACATCCAGGTCTTGGCTTTGAGGGTCATTGATCAGTGCCTCCATTCTTGGTCCAGATTTCATCATGTTCAACTGTAGGGTACGGAGGTTCCTCTCTAACATCTGATGAGGTTAGAGGTCGCTGGTCCTGGGCACTGTCGATCGCCGGTTGGATGTTCGCCACTACAATCCAGGCACCGCGCTCTCACTCCTGGTGGGCATCGTTCACGTTCGTGCTGTCCTGCGCAGTGTCCGCATCGTGGCGTTTCCTTGCACGTCCATGCCAAGTGTCCGAAGCGTTGGCACCGGAAACACCTCTTTTTCTTGATCTCACGGCGCTCAACATGAGGAATGTAGTGCTGGCTGACAATGAAGCCGTTCCGCAGCAAATGTTCTGCTCCCTCTGCGGAATCAAACCAGATTCCCAGCGATGCGAACTTCCCCAAGGCCTTATCTTTCGCTTTCATCCAGGCCAGTTCGTCGATGTGGAAACCGAGTTCCGCCAGGTCGTTATCGTTGATGATCTTCTCCGTTGCCTGGGTGGCCCCTGTTTCTAGGTCAAACTCCTCGGTAGGGGTACGGTGGACTACAACGCCGAATCGTGGCTTGACCAGTTTCGTGTTGTTGCCTAATTTATGTAGCCATCCAGTGTTATTGCGCGCTGCTTCAGCCGACTCCGTGTTTTTGAATCGAATAAGATAACCGGTCTTGGTGGTGCCAATGCCCGCTACTTGGGCGTCTTGCGTTGCATCTTCGCTCTGCAATGCAGTGCGAATATAGGTGTTGACGGCATCGGTGGGGAGGTATCGTCCAAATGCATTTCCGTCGGTGTCTTCATTGTCTCTTGGATCGACAAAGGTTCTCTGGGTGCTAATTCGGACGCAGTTTTGCTCTTTCTCGGGTTGTTGGTGGTTCAGCGTGGGTGTGGTATTGCCGCCATTGGCTGCGACTGCTGCCCAGGTCCTGTTCGCGGTCGCTGCTGGGGCGCTCACGAGCTGCACCCGTAGTGCTTTCACTTCCTCCTGGAGCCTCTCGTTCTGTTCCTGGAGGACGTTCTGGTTGTGTTTGATCTCCTGGAGTTCGTTTTGGGTGGCTGCGATGGTCGTGGTTTGGTGGCGGATGACGTCCTTCAGCGTGCTGATCAATTTCCACACCTCCTTGGTGGTGATTCGACCGGCTGGATCCGACGGAGCGAAGATATCTCCACTCCGGGTTCGCTTCCGGCTTTCGTTGGTGGTTCTGGCTCCGAGGTCGTCCTCCGTGAAGCTGGCGGTGGTTTCTTGGGTGTTTGTGGGAGGGGTCTCGGGCCCTCCCGCGGGTGGGTCCGCCATCAGTCAGGGGTTAATTCCCGCTCCGCGCACAACGTTTGCAATTTTATATCGTCGGAATATCAACCACAACAATCAAAAACCGAGAGTTCCTGTACATGTGCAAATACAGTACTTCCGGAAATCCCAATGTTACAGTTACGACCGTTCAACAATGTTACAGTCGCGACCGTTATTGCCTTCCATGTCAGGGAACATAGAGAGGCTCTTTCAAACCCTAATCACAAGATGCGCTAAACCTAATATGGTAACTCTCGTATTTGAAGATCTGTTCCGGCGTGGAATGGTATAATACTTAACCCGTAAAAAGCTGATTAAGCCGTATGTTCGTGTATTGTTACAGCTCCAAAAATAAAACATGCCCGCCATGAAGTCCTCCCCACTCAAGCAACCTGACTCAAGCACCAACATCCCAACCCGCCGCAAAATGGCACGAAACCTCGATCCCTGGCAGCGTGAGATCATTGTCCATATGATACACAGCAAGCACAGGCTCACCACATCTCAAATGGCCAAGGTCGCGAAGTGTAGTGAGCGTTCTGTCACTAATATACGCAAGAACTTGCGGTTGTTTGGCAGTCCCAGATCTCCCTCAATCCCTGCCGGCCGACCACCAAACATCACTCCTGTGATGCTCGACGCCCTTTGTGACCACCTCGCTGAAAAGCCCGGGCTATATGTCGAAGAGATGGCTATCTTTCTATGGGATGAGTTCAGCATATTACCATCATCATCCAGCATCAAACGTGCTCTTTCCCGAGCTGGCTGGACAAAAAAGAAAGCCCAGCAGAAAGCAAAAGAACAGAAGCCGCAACTACGAGATTTCTACCAGCATAAACTATCCGAGTTTCGTTCGTATCAGCTAGTTTTTGTTGATGAATCCGGATGTGATAAACGGGTGGGATATAGGCGGACTGGTTGGTCACCACTCGGCGTCACCCCCGTCCAAGTATCTAAATTTCATCGGGGCCAACGCTACCAGATACTGCCAGCATATACACAAGACGGTATCATTTTGTCTCGTATTTTCAAAGGTTCAACCGATGCTGCGTTCTTCGAATCATTTATCGAGCAGCTTCTCCTGCACTGTGGGAGGTGGCCGGAGCCAAAATCCGTGCTTGTTATGGATAACGCATCTTTCCATCATTCGGACCGAGTCAAGCAGTTGTGTTCCGACGCGGGAGTCAAATTACTGTACTTGCCGCCTTACTCTCCGGATTTCAACCCCATCGAGGAGTTCTTTGCTGAGCTGAAGGCTTATATCAAGAAAGCTTGGTCGGCGTATGAAGAGGATCCCGACCAAGGGTTTCATGCCTTCCTTCGGCGGTGCGTTCATGACGTTGGTGCAAAGCAGGAGAGCGCCGAAGGCCATTTCCGACATGCAGGTATCACAATAGAGAAGACGTGAGTGGCTGGCGTAGTCAAAAGCTAAGTATGTACACACACACACACACACAATTCATTAACGCCCGGCGGCTAAGCCGAAAGGGCAACTACCACTGATCTATCAATACAGGTCCTAATCTGCATATGCCGTATCTCCTTCGAGCCCATACATAGAACCTTTCAGTATATGTCCTCTCAGCTGTCAATTTCGTAGGAATCCTTGTGGGTTAGTAATTTTGTTGATAGACTGGCTTGAAGGCGCTTCTTCAAGTGTTCAACATCCTATCCTCGGCAGTTGAAGCGCGTCCACCATTTTTGGCACAAGGTGGTTGTTGTCGGTTAGTTAGGGGGAGGGTGTCATTGTGTTGGACGATGTAGTTAGGCGGCGTCGAGTCGGCCCGTGGCGATTGCGAATCGTATTGAGGCTCGCACGGCTTCGAAGTTCGGCGTCCAATTCTGGTCATCCGAAGGCGATTTTCCGCCTAGGAAAAAGGATATGTTGCCTCGTTGAGTATGGGTACATTGCAGCATTTCCGTCCGGTGTGCGGTCCACTTCCGACATCGAAAGAGGAAGTGTTCCACGGTCTCTCTTGCTTGCCCACATGCACACTGATCCGTCTCTGCAACGTTGATCCGATAGAGATAGCCATTGAGTCTGGCCATGCCAGTCCGGAGTTGGGCTAGCACGCTCGCTTCTTTCCACGATAATCGATCATATAGCTGTCGAGTGTGTTTCCCTGGGAGTGCTGCATCCACTCGTTTCACGTGCCTCCCTACGTTCTCTGGCAAGTCATTGCTGGCAACTGCTTACGACCGAGCGATATTCAGTGTTGTCGACTTCATCCTGGGGACCGATTCTTGTGGGGCAGCATCCTTCTGGGTCGTGGTTCTGGCCTGCTCTTTAGCCAGACCTAGCAGTTTATTGTCTTTGCTGGTAGGGACCTAAAGGATATTGATGTGGTTTCCGTTTCTCCGCAGTCTTCTCATCAACTTATACGCCTGGCAGACGAACTCCTGGCCTGACTGTTGTCGAGGGTTCCTTATCGTGAGAGCCGCCGCTTTATTGCTCGTGAGCAACATGATCCTGTAATCTTTCAGTCCCACCAGCATGTTTAATGTATGTGCCATTGCTGCTAGCTCCGCGGAGAATGGATTTTGCTCTGATCTTGCGCCTAATGTCGCGGAAAAGGTCTTCAGTTTCGGTTTTCGATAACGAGGTGGTTGCTTCTCGATCGCCACCCTAAATCCGACCAGCTCGTTCCGTGCCGAACTGCTAATCGCGATCTGCATTGACCCGCCTGGTTCAGTCGGTGACTCCGAAATCGCTTTAACGCCGGTCTGCACGCGTGCCTCCTATAGTGCTAGTGTAAACGGATTGATGGTTTCTAGTGTTTCTATCTCGATGCTTTTTAGCGCGTCCGCTACCTGGTACAGCGGTGAACGGTGGTACCTCCTAAATTTCTTAATCCGCGTAGTATTCCTGCGGAGAGGATTGGTTTCTGGCAGGGTGTGAATATCCGTCCACATCTTCACGGCCCGTCTCTAAAACCGGTGTTGTGCAGTGGTAATGTGAGCCTCCGCCTCCGCTACGCTGGTCGCAACTGTGAGGAATGTCCCTACAATCGCTTGCGCTCCTACCCTTTAGACGCGGTTGATCGGTCCGGTGGCCTTATCCTTAAAAGCGTGCATCTAGACATTAGAGGCGTAGTCCACCACCGGGGCCACCGTCGATGCGAATAGCTGCCGCGCTGTTGCTAGGGATAGACCTCGAAGTCGTCGAAGCTCCATCGCCGCCTCTAGGCCTTTAGACGCTGCCCTCGCGATGTGTTCCTTATATTTAAGTCGCGTGTCCATCAGGACGCCCAGGATCTTGACATGATCTTTAGGCTTAACGGTTTGACCCTTAATAGTAAAAGGCTCCTGGTCCGATTTAGAAGCCTTAGGGGCGAAGTGTATGATGGCTGTTTTCTCCGCTTCAAAGGTCGCTCCACTCCTTCTTTCCCAGTCGAGCGCTTCATTAATAATCGCTTTAATGCCTTCCCGGTTACTCTGCGCAGTTAGCCCGGTCACCTATACGGTAAAATCGTCCACAAAAGCAATCGCTCCTCCCTAGCTATCGATCTGTCGTTATATAAGGTCTGCGTTAAAGAAGAGGAATAGGATCGGGGACAGGGGAGAACCCTAAGGCAGGCCAGCCTGTGGTAGGCTCTGCGCCTCAGACACTTGCCCATTAATTTAGATAGTCGCTGTTCGTTCTGAGCAAAACGCTTCGACCCACCAGAGCAGCACCTCCGGTATGCCTCGCGCCTTTATTCTCTAGAGTAGTCGTTCTTTGCACACCCTATTATAGGCACCTTTAACATCGAAGCTAATCAAGCTTAACACCCGTCGGCCACGCCACGCCGTGTAGATTTGCTCTTACAGGAGCAAGAGTGCTTACTCCGCTGATCGCTGCTTTCGGGCCCCGAAGTGGCTGGTCGGGAGCAAGCCGTGGGTCTCCACCGCGTGTGAGATCCTTTCTGCGACCACTGATTCTAGTATTTTGCCTAGTGTCGCTAGAAGTGAGATCAGTCTCCATGCTTTAGCAATGGTGTAGTTTTCTTTATTCGGCTTTTTGAGCGATATAATCTTCGCGTGTCTCCACTATCTTAGCAATATGCCTTCTTCCAGCGACGCCTAGAATAGATTAAGGACTCTATGCTTGACCGTGGGCCATGCCATCTTCCAGACTATCGCCGGTAGACCGTCTTCGCCAGGCGCCTTCCAAGATTTCGCCGCCAATAGCTGCCGTTCTACCTCCTCCATGGTGATGGCAGGCATCTCCACTGGCGCTCTTTATGGTCTAGTCCCTTCGTCGTCAATGTTATCCGGCAGGGGCGGGAAGAATTTGGCTAGCAATTCTTCTGCTTGCTCCTTATGATCCGTGGTGGTAGTTCTATCTGCTCTGACGAGCTACGGGACCTTCCCGAACGCTATATCCTCTCCCGACTTTAGATATTTGGCGGCTTTCCATATGTTGTTATTGTCCGCAAGGAACTCGTTCTAGTGCTTTTTCTTTTGTTGCCGGATGGCATCGTGGTATTGTTTTGCCGCAACTCCGGCCGTCTTTTCCAAGTAGGGTGCCTTTCGTCCTGCCCGTCGTTCAGAGCGGGCGCGATTCCTCTAGTATGTGTATATTTGACGGAGCTATGTCAAGTCAGCCGTCCACTATCGCTTTGCGTGTGGTGACGGTTTAGCCTTCGGGGTCAAGGTATGCACCGCCTCCCACACCGCAGACATAAGTCGGTCGGTTTTCTGCTGCACCGTGCCTTCCGACGGAGTGGCAGCCAGGGAGCTCGTAATTCTAGCATTGATCTCCTTCTATGGTGCGTTTTTCAACAGAAGTCGTTCCTGATGCTTTAGGGCCGGCCACGGGGCATCGAACACGGTCTCAATAGCGCGGTGGTCCGAGCCGTGCTCTGTCCTATGTATTGCACACTTAACCATGCAGTCTGTCAAGTTTTCCGAGGCCAGAACGAGGTCGATGGTGGACTCGCAGTCCCCACTCTGTCCTCCACTATGCCATGTCTTTGTGCCTCGTTTGAGTAGACTACTAAGAGCGAATTCATTTATAAGGTCGATGATTAGATCCGCTTCGCCTTGCCTTCCTAAAGAAACGTCGTCTCCTCCCCAGAGTTGATCATGATGGTTAAAGTCTCCCACAATCATGCTCTCCACCACAGTGCCCGTGTCTCGCCGTACCTTTATGATTGCTTTTCTTAGGCGATCGCATGCGTCGTCTAACGCCGGGGTGTCCCCTCCCTCTACGTAAACTGATGCCATAAAAATCAGTTGCTCGGGAAGCCGGATCACCGCCGCTATCAGATCCGGGGATTCTATCCTCACTTATTCCGCTTCCACGTCTTTATTGACCTAGAGCATACTTCGGATTACCTATCTGCCTTCCCTCTAGGTGGAGGGAACTATCTTTGTCTATTTGTGATGTCCTATCGGGGTAGTCAAAAGCCGGCCTTGAATTCTCCTCGCTTAGGGTTCCTGAATCGCTAACGCCACTGCGTTCTGAGTGTCTTCGTCGTTCATTAAGCTCTCATGCACTGCGCCCTGTTTCCTCACATTAAGTTGTACTATTCGGAGAGCTCTATTCATGTCGTGAAGGGTAGAGCTTCCGACAGTTTTTGCTATACGATTCATGTAGGCCTCCGCATAGGACGCACTTCGGAACCGTTTGGTCGCAGTGACTATGGCGGTGGCCTTCTATAGCGCATTTTACACACTTCTAGACGTTCGTGCACTAGAATGCCTTGTGGCCCAACTCCTGGCAATTGTAGCATTATGTCGGTCGTGGTCGATATTTAAAGACGCTAGTCACTCTAGATTCACCCCCGGCGTGAAAGAACCCGTCAGCCAGGAGCCTCCGTGCATCAGTGCCTTTAGTGAGGTAAACGACCATTGACCCATAGGCCTTTGCACTCTCCTTTCTGCTAAGCCATGCGATCTTGGCAACGGTGGCTTCGTTTTCCTCGCTGAAGGCTGCTGCGGCCCCGGCCCGGATCTTATCTTTTTCATCCAGCACTACGGCCTTGTTGACGCTGTCGACTTTGATCGGGTGAAGCTCGTCGCGAAGCACCCGGGCTCCTGCGCCGATCTTTGCTTCCGCCACTTTTTTGACTAGCTGGTGTTCAGCTTCGTCGCGGCACGCTATTCTGATCCGGTTTGTGTTTTTCGGATCCACCGTGACAGCGCGATAGCGCCAGTGTGCCTGGTTTTCCATCGTCCGGATCTCCGTCTCAACCACCGCCCGGATTAGGCCTGCGGACATCTTCTCGTTTCCATTGTCTGCCATCTTCGAGGTGTCTATAGTGCAATACAATGTGTCGGTGAGGTTGGTCGGTGTCGTGTTCGACGATGAGAGAGTCCGTATGTTGCTTGCGTAACTAGTTAGGGGGTCCGGGCAACATCTGCATAGGACGGGGAGCTTGCGGGGCCTGAAGGGCTGATTGCGTCGCGCAGGGACTGAATTTCGCGAAGGATCTCATCGTGGCTGTACTGAGAGCATGCCTCGGAGTGGGATTGCGGTGTCCGGGGACTGTCTGCCAGGGTCTGTAGCTCGTGTCGAACCTCTGCGAGGGCGGCACTAAACTCTTCTTTGACTTTCCGGAGTTCTTCCTTGTGCAGTTCATCTCGCCGTCTGATCTCTCTCCTGAGTTTGGCGAGCTCTTTCACTAGTTTGTCGGCGTTCAGGTCCTCGCTCTCTGTCGACGAGTCGTCCGAAGTTCCTGCGTCACGTTGGGCTATTGATTTAGGTTGGGTTTTCTTCCTCTGTTGGGAGCGTGTCTTTCTCTGCTCGGTATTGATCTCTTGCTCCCGAGCATAACTGTTAGGTGGTCTAGTGGTGCGTCTCGGTCTCGACAATCGAGGCGGTGAATCTTCGTTTTCGTCGCGGTCGGGCGGCTCAGGGGTTCGCGTCTCGGCCCGTCCCGCCATTTGTTTTCTCGCGTCGCTCACGGTACGACAGTTCAATTCCGATCGAGGCCTCGTCGCTAGCAGATCCAGCAGTGCTTCGCACCAGGGTACAGTATTTCCCACGGTCGGAGGGGTTTCGCAAGTATGTACAGGTTCTGTGTGGCATAGGTTCCTAAGTATGTACACACACACACACACACAGTTCATTAACGCCCGGCGGCCGAACCGAAAGGGCAACTAACACTAATCTACCAGTACATGCATGTTTGAATATACGCCGTGTCTCCTTGGAGCCCATGCAGTGTTTCCTTCCGTATTTGACATCTCAGCTTTCAGTCTCATAGCTGGTCCCTGTGGGTTAGTATTGGTTAGTAGACTGGCTTGAAGGCGCTTCTTCAAGTGTTCAACATCCTATCCTCGGCAGTTGAAGCGCGTCTACCGTCTGTCACAAGGTGTTGGAGGTTGGCAAGAAGGGGTATTTTGTCCGTTTGTCGGCAAGGTTAAGTGGCGTCAAGTCGGCCCGTAGCGATCGCAAATCGTACCGCGGCTCGCACTGCTTCCAAATTGGGCGTCCAGTTCTGATCATCGGAGGGCGACTTCCCACCCAAGAAGAAGGACATGTTACTTCGGTGGGTGTGGGTACATTGCAGCATTTCCGTCCGGTGTGCGGTCCACTTCCGACATCGAAACAGAAAGTGGTCCACCGTCTCTCTTGCTTGTCCACATGCACATTGATCTGTCTCGGCGGCATTGATTCGAAAGAGATATCCATTGAGTCTAGCCATGCCCGTGCGGAGCTGGGCCAGCACGCTCGCTTCTTTCCACGATAATCGGTCGTACAGCTGTCGCGTGTGTTTCCCTGGAAGTGCTGTATCCACTTGTCGGGAATGTCTCCCTATGTTCTCGGGTAGCTCACTGCTGGGGACTGCTTGGGACCGCGCAATCTTCAGAGTTGTCGATTTCATCCTGGGGACCTGTCCTTGCGGGATAGCATCTTCTTGCGTCGCGGCTCTAGCCTGTTCTTTCGCCAGCCCTAGTAGTTTGTTGTCCTCGCTAGTGGGGATCCACCGGACGCTAATCTGATTGCCATTCCTCCGCAGTCTTCTTATCAGCTTGTAGATTTGACAGACAAATCCCTGTCCCGACTGCTGTCGAGGGTTCTTCAGCGTGAGGGCCGCCGCCAAGTACTGATTTGTATTCCTAAGCTAAGCAAGCCAGATAATACATTGTAGAGGTGGCAGCATGTCTACCTACATAGACCCTCCACCTTACGTCCCCTTCGATCCTTTTCCGCATCCTTCGCGGGGCACAGCCGGTTCCGCAAGTCAATACCAGTTTGCACCTTAAGCCTACTTCCATAGCCGCCCTAAAGACTCCATCCTCGATAGCCATCTTCAGAATCCTATTCTCTCAGTAGACCGACACGCGCGTCCGTCCTCTCGAGCCATATAGAAAGTGTCGTAACTGCAGTCCGCCCACCCAGTCTTCCGTCGCTTCCATTATATGCTGCGCCCCACAGGTTGTCAAATCTGTTTCGCGCTACCTTGCAAGATCGCTCTAACAAGGCCGACCGTGTCTCGCAGGAGTTCGTCCAGTTGTATCCTCTCTGTACCCAGAACAGCCAAGCAACACAGCATTGTCCCTCCTACTAACCAAAGTACCTCGTCGTTCTCTGTGTGGGTTCAAGCATGCTGGGTCGTGCCGTGTCGTTCGCGTTTTTGTTTTGACACTGTCGTTTCTGTATCCTCAGACCCAACGATATCCTCCTTTCAGCAGAGCAGCCCGAGAGTACCCCAAGGGTGTCCTATCCCACGACCCTAGTGTCCACTGATTGTAGGATCGGTTTCGCAGTCGTGTGTCGGGTGGTTTTCAAAGTGTTCCCTTGTCGCCTGTGCGTGGGGTCAGAGCCCCTGACCCCTGAGCTCTCGCTCCAGCCGTAGCCCTAGCCAGCGGACAGTGCTGGCCGGTTGTGACTCTTCTTAGCTCTGCAAATACCATCCAGGCAAGGCATTCACAGGTTCCCAGCCGGCACCACGGGGAGGTGAGAGTCGTCGCCGGCCCTAAGTATGTACAGCACTTCCGGAAATTGGTGTCACCACCTACACTCTTTCATTGTTTCTCAGCCACTGTGCCAAGAAACACTAAACTATTTCAGGAACAATCGAAATAATATCCTCGATCGACCTCTTGTACCGTACGGTACCGGATTAATGTATTATTCTGCCGGTCATAAACCGCTTCAAATCTACCCAATATCAGCTAACATAGCGTATGATAGCCCTCGCTTCCGTTGAAATTTCTCTCCCCATACGGTAGCGTCTTAAATCAACGCTCTAAACACCCTATATCAAGCTGTCGGTGGTTGGCTAGTGCGCTGTTGAGATAGGCGGTGTAGGCGGTCAGGGTGACCTATACTAGGGGGTGTCGGAAAATAAGAGGTGTCACTATACATGATATATGTATAGTAACTGTAAGGGTGGTTCTTGGTAGTAGCTAGAACTTACGATAGGAAAATTCACTCTTGGGAGACTTTGGTTAGAACTATTGATGTTAACCTACGATGAAATGGTGTCGTACCAAAGCCAACTGCAGCTGACAGCTTTTGTGTAGATACAGTCAAGATCACACATGTCTGATAGGTCTCGTACTGTATTCACCCAGTAGAGATTTCAGGTAATAGGCGCAACCCAGAAACTGCGCTTAATTTTCATGACGACAGCATGCTCATGGTAAATATACACTTCGCTTTCCCTTGACAAACCGATGCTTTGTAGACATGAAATGAACCTATTGCATAAATTAGTACTAACTTAACAAAATTGGGGTTGCCAAATCGGAAATTTATTGGAAAGCCCACTACCCTGGAGACTCACGTTTCATTGTCTGCTTCAACCTCTACCAAGACGGAATAGGTTCTCTGATCGCATAGCCAGCAATAATGAACCACAGAGCTCAAGAAGAGCGTCAGATTCTTCAGGTCATTAAAGTCGTCGTTCCCAATAAAGAACCGGACACCTCTATCCCAGTCCCCCACATTGCCCTGCAACCGACCAAGGCGATCTTCAAGGGCCCAGAATATTTCCAAATAGCCAACTACCGTCGAGCCCCAATATGCTAGTGCAGGAAAAGATGACTTGCTTGACATGCAAGTCTTGAGGTTTTCCATCAACACTTCTAAAGAATCCGTCTGGATCAAGCTTGTGTGCGTTGGATAGTGGTGCATCCATCGGTGAAGCAACTTTAAGTCATTCATAAGTTCAGACTCAAGGTGTAGATTCGGGTCATTCCAATCGCTTGGTTGTTCTGTTGCGGAATGTGTCCTCAATAAGCTTTTCATCGGGACCACAGGTATGCGGAATGTCAGGTATTGACCACAGCTGGGAATGAACCTGGTGTAAAACACCTCCCCTTGCCGTGGAGCTCTAGGACGGATTGGATGGCGAAAATTTTCGGTAAATGTATACTGAAGGGGGATAGGAGGGTAGTATGAGGGCATGAAGGTGCAGGAAGTATAGGGCCCAGCGCCAAAGGGGAACCCTATTCCAAAAGAATCGAATGATGGGCGAGAATCCGGTGTCTCATCGCCGGCAGGAAAGTGAGGCGGGTGCAGAGTAAAGAGATAGATCCTGGGATCCAATTGCCAGAACGCTCTTTGACTAATGAACATCTCGTAAAAGGTCTCTGGATTCTCTTGCGAACCCACTGAAGGATCGGCAGTCGCAATTAGGCCCATTCTCTCAAGTTTTTGCATTCGGTGTTTCCCCTTAAGAAGGCCATCTCCTTTAACTCTTAGCGTCCACTCTCCTGTAGCTCTGGCGACTTCTGGTAGTTCATTTCCATTGGGCGTAGGTATAAGCCGGTTTGGTGCAGGTTCTTGGAAATACCAGAGAAAGGTGGCAAATAACATCATAGCCACTTGTCTAGTAACAGCGCTCTCAGGCTTCAGGTCGTTGATTGATGGCATCGACATTGACGAAAGGTGTAATACATCGCCGAGGAGAGTCGGTTTCGTAAACGGAGAGTCATGACAGATTGGAAACTGGCTGTCCTCGATGGATGGCTTTCCTTCACCTAAGTTCTCGGTATAGAGAGATATCGACCACCCAGGTGGAAAGGAGCTGCGCGAGCAGTCTTCGACAGCAAAACTAAACCCCCCAAGGATGGTTTCACATTGATCCGCTGCCCGTTAGGCAAGAAGCACTGATTGTACTTCATTGTGATACGGCGATGTGTTGACGTGTTTCAAATCCAAAACTTGCAAATGACGATTTTGACATCCCTGTCAAGCGGCAAATAATGATGACGAGCCTAACACGTCAGACATTGCTACAGCCATGATGTCACGTGATCGTGATCAAAAGCATGATGTCGGCGATTACTCTTGTTGAAAATGATCGCTGGGAGGAAGGATTTGGATTGAGGGCAAAAGTCATGATTCCCTGAATTCTATGGATGTCTTGTCCCTATTTATCTCCTTGCCAATGGGCACCAGATTACACGAGAACTTCTAAGGGAGTCCATTCCCCCCTGGCAAACGGAGAATCAAATGAGATTACGTAGTTGAAAACATTGGGAAAGAGGCCAATGTGGCAGTTAATATCACCCAGGTCACTGCGCTCGCTGCCCAATATAAAATTGACTGGGGAACTGGCAGAAGTCTGTCAGGTGACGTGTCACATGACTTGGGTGACGCGGTATCAAAGCTCAACAAGTCCTATTAAGTTGTTACTGCGAGGAATTCTGAGGTAAATGTCAACTGCCAGATCTACCGTCCACGTTAGTGTGGGGATTCGCATATAAAATGAGACAACTCTGATTCTGCATAGTAAATAGCACTGGCAATTTATATAAGGAGGAAACATAATGTACGCGTGCCCCGGTTATGAAATGCTTCTGTATTTACGACACAAGGTCCAAACACGAGGGGGTCTTATGGACCATACTAAATATAGCTTAGTGATTCTTGACATCGGGGTTCGAGAAACAATCAAATAGTATAGGTGGTGACACCAGATTCCGGAAACACTGTACAACAACCAGTATAAGCCAGTTTTGGTACACGCATGATCCGAACCGTGTCAGTTTGTTCGTCCAGGCCCTCAAATCAATTTAGGCCTTTCGCGTAGGTGCCAGGGGTGCTGGGATCGTTTTATGCAGTCACCTGTTTCAGCCGGCGACGTGACTGATATCACGATAGCCACACGGGGATTTGCGGCATTGACAGTGTCAACTTGTCGAGTGCTCATGGCAATTTCTCGACGCTGATCTCATCCAAGATATGGAATAAAACGTGGTTCTGCACTCGGCAGCAACCAAGGTCCGTCTCCTTAACGCCTGGGCAGATTCTGCGTCGGAGTTCATCCATATCTATCCCTCGAGCATTATGTAGATCAAGTAACTCATCGGCGGCGGCACATAGGGTCGTATTGAACGTATTCTGATCATGAGGCCGAGTCTCCGAAGCGAGCTGTTCTGTCGTGCTCTTGCATGAAGGTGATGTTGTACACTGTTGTTGCTGCTCTGTAGGTTCCTGTGTTGGAATCGTGCTCGCTGACTGCACATTGTCATTCAGTGGAGGCTGTTCAACCGAGTCCTTTTTCCACACTAGAGACGCTAGATGTCACCTGCGACGACGTTGAGCAAGGAGATTGGCAAGGTGCCGAGTTCGTCTTTGCTGGCCGCTCCATTACCGGTATGGCCACCATATGATCCGCAACTGTATTTTGTTCGGCCAACTGTAGGTAACGCTTAACCGAGACGGCGGAAAATCCGAGCGACATTATTAGATTCTTGATGTGCCAGGTCTCTGCTTCCATTCTTTGCAAGGCGATTCGATTGTCGATGTCCATCCGCCGGTCCTCCTGCTGAGTCGCAGCCAACCGTTGCTCCAGCTCCCGGACATATTCTTGCTTGCGAGCGCGGCTCTTGCGCTGGTTCTCACGTACGCGAGCAAGTCGATCGAATGACTTCAAGACTAGTTAGACTACGAATTATTGCAGTAAATCCCATTGGAAGCCGCATACCTTCGGCGCCTTCGCATCTGAATTCATCGTGTCCGGGCCACAGAATGATGAGGACCAATAGGGTGAAGTATATCGCTGCGGGTATCCTGTGCGAAGCTATCGTGGTCGATCAGGGCTGAAACAATGTCCAGACTAGCAGAGTTGAGCATAGCGGCTATCCTGGAAAGGGGAGTTCGGAAGAGCCCATGCCGGAACCGAGAAGGTTCCCCTCTCCACGTGATAGGGTGACTAATGACACTTAGTAAGCCGCCTATCAAGGGGATTTATCTCAGGAACAAGATACTGTTCTTCCTGGCCACCGAATCTGGGTGATAGGCTTCCTGGAAGTCGACTAACAACAACCGAGTCCACTGAAGAGATTACAGTGTCCCCAACCGCCACCGATATCTATGGTCAAGCAACAGATTCAAGCGATAAACATGGCATCTGAGCAAAAGCTGGCCACGTGCTATAGGATCAATCCGATCTAGTAGTTCATGGTCGAAAATTTGCACGGTACAGCACAAGCCAATAAACCAAACGTAAACAATTACAGACCGGAGCCAATATGTATTAAACCTCCTCAAAGCACAGAAATGCCGTCAGTTCATCCAGTGTGGAGCCAGCCACAGCGTGGGTAAGAAATCATAGCTGTTAATTCTATTCGGTACCGTCGATACTTTATCCAGCGGACTGGTCAAGTTGCATGTTTGATTCCATCATAGTTGCCCACTCGTTTATGTCACGTAAGAAGCGACGAGCAGTTCCAATTTGGATCCCTTGCTGAACGAAGAAGCCTGCGTCTGGGTCCTCAAGGATCAGTTCAAGATCTAGATGATTCTCCAGAGTGACTTGGCAAATTTTCCGGAAATCAGCTTTGTATGCCTCGTCGGTGGCGCGTGATTCCAGCCATTTGCAGTACTTTCTCACAGCTGCTTCCCGAGGCCCAGGAATTACGAGAGGCTCGTCAGATGAAGGCCTGGGTAGGGACGAAGTGACCGTGGACGCGGTCCCGTTTTGTGCGGGCAGAACATTGATAATGGTTGGGGGGTATGGTAGTCCGGTTGTTGACACATCAGCCCTTTTCGACTTCCTCCCTACCTGGCTTTCCAGGACTAGGTCTCGACGGATATCACCGGGGACATCATCGTGACTTTCAAGGCTGCCACCACCATCGACATAGTCAATGAGTCGTTCTAGATGTGGGGCCCTCAGTTTGTAATGTTTCTTGTCCTTCGGGTCCTCCCAGCACCAATCAGACTTTAGCGGACATGAGCGGACACCACATCGCATACGGTCATAAACAAGACTCCAAGTTGAAGGTCGTCCAGTAGTCTCTTCTTCCGCATCGATGTGTGCCTCGCGCTCAGCCAACATTCTGCTAGTTGCGGACACTCGGCCTCTCTTTTCGACTCTTCTTGATGGCACAGAATGACCATCATCATCACACCTATAATTGAAGGCAATTTCGATCGTGATCTTTTTGCCTATACGAAGCAAATTGCTCCACTTATGTAGCTGCTTCTCCAATGGTTTCCAGTTGATGGTAGTAGAATTATAAAAATTTTCGAGATTTCTCTGAGACCGGTCGTTCACTGATACAGTAATGGCCGTGCCTTCAGATCGAACTCGCTGGTGACGTTTCTTTTTTCGTTTGCAGCATTTCTTCAACATCTGCGTTCAAAGTCTTCCCCCAGTAATCACTGGGAGCTACAACCAAGTCTTCTTCGGTCACTCTACCTACCGTCTTGCGGTTAAGTATAAGCTTCCATGCAATTGTGTAGCAGATATATCTGGGAGGCTGCTCATCGTATTCGCCACCTTCTTCCCATTCAGCCCATGACAGAAATTTGAGGTGATCTGACTGGTCCGTGGCACAATCCGGGGCAGGGCTAGGAGAGTACGAGGTGGCGGGTGTGCGACGAAGGTTACCGGGGGTGGGGGCATATTGTGAATTCTCGTCCCATGGGTCGACCGTCGGGGGTTGATAGGCATCGTCACCGCAAAGGCTATCGGTCATCGTGGATGTCTTCGGGTAACGGGAAGCCTAAAGCAAAAACGAACTGAAAGGGGTTAGCCAGGAATCTGACGTCCAGTAAGATCCAAACTGCAGCATGATGATCAGCATGGCGGAGATTACGAAAAGATGCCTTACTGTCGAGCCTTGCCTATCAACCTGACCCCGGATGGACCCCCAGGGAAGCACGAGGCTCTACAGTGAAGCAACTGCGAGATGCAGAAGGAGAATTGTTGACAGATTGCCAGTTCAAGCGCTGCCTTTGTTTGCTGGGTTTGCATGGAACCTGCTGGAAGCCCCAGTATGCTATTCTTGGGCCTTGAATATTTCATACTGGTATCATAAAGGGCCGATATTATTACATGGTATGTACAAAACCTGTTATTTACTCAATAACCATATCTGGGTTAGCGCATCATGTGATTAGGGTTTGAAAGAGCATCTATGTGTTTCCGACATGGAATGCAATAACGGTCGTGACTGTAACATTGTTGAACGGTCGTAACTGTAACATTGGGATTTCCGGAAGTACTGTATTTGCACATGTACAGGAACTCTCGGTTTTTGATTGTTGTGGTTGATATTCCGACGATATAAAATTGCAAACGTTGTGCGCGGAGCGGGAATTAACCCCTGACTGATGGCGGACCCACCCGCGGGAGGGCCCGAGACCCCTCCCACAAACACCCAAGAAACCACCGCCAGCTTCACGGAGGACGACCTCGGAGCCAGAACCACCAACGAAAGCCGGAAGCGAACCCGGAGTGGAGATATCTTCGCTCCGTCGGATCCAGCCGGTCGAATCACCACCAAGGAGGTGTGGAAATTGATCAGCACGCTGAAGGACGTCATCCGCCACCAAACCACGACCATCGCAGCCACCCAAAACGAACTCCAGGAGATCAAACACAACCAGAACGTCCTCCAGGAACAGAACGAGAGGCTCCAGGAGGAAGTGAAAGCACTACGGGTGCAGCTCGTGAGCGCCCCAGCAGCGACCGCGAACAGGACCTGGGCAGCAGTCGCAGCCAATGGCGGCAATACCACACCCACGCTGAACCACCAACAACCCGAGAAAGAGCAAAACTGCGTCCGAATTAGCACCCAGAGAACCTTTGTCGATCCAAGAGACAATGAAGACACCGACGGAAATGCATTTGGACGATACCTCCCCACCGATGCCGTCAACACCTATATTCGCACTGCATTGCAGAGCGAAGATGCAACGCAAGACGCCCAAGTAGCGGGCATTGGCACCACCAAGACCGGTTATCTTATTCGATTCAAAAACACGGAGTCGGCTGAAGCAGCGCGCAATAACACTGGATGGCTACATAAATTAGGCAACAACACGAAACTGGTCAAGCCACGATTCGGCGTTGTAGTCCACCGTACCCCTACCGAGGAGTTTGACCTAGAAACAGGGGCCACCCAGGCAACGGAGAAGATCATCAACGATAACGACCTGGCGGAACTCGGTTTCCACATCGACGAACTGGCCTGGATGAAAGCGAAAGATAAGGCCTTGGGGAAGTTCGCATCGCTGGGAATCTGGTTTGATTCCGCAGAGGGAGCAGAACATTTGCTGCGGAACGGCTTCATTGTCAGCCAGCACTACATTCCTCATGTTGAGCGCCGTGAGATCAAGAAAAAGAGGTGTTTCCGGTGCCAACGCTTCGGACACTTGGCATGGACGTGCAAGGAAACGCCACGATGCGGACACTGCGCAGGACAGCACGAACGTGAACGATGCCCACCAGGAGTGAGAGCGCGGTGCCTGGATTGTAGTGGCGAACATCCAACCGGCGATCGACAGTGCCCAGGACCAGCGACCTCTAACCTCATCAGATGTTAGAGAGGAACCTCCGTACCCTACAGTTGAACATGATGAAATCTGGACCAAGAATGGAGGCACTGATCAATGACCCTCAAAGCCAAGACCTGGATGTTCTTCTGATCCAGGAGCCCTCCATCACCACGTACCGCACACACGTCAATCACAGCGCCTGGCGACTATATCGGCCTAACGCACAGCTCGACGCTGGTCGTTTTCGCAGCCTGGTCTACGTCAACAGACGAATCTCCACCTCCTCACACCGTCAAATACCATGCGACCACCCAGATATCGCGGCCATCAAGATCTGGACAGCTAACTCTCAAATACTTCTCTTTTCTATCTACATACCGCCAGTACCTCTTTTCACCGGCGATGACGCGTCGGCGTTACCGGCCCTCACTGCGATTCAGAGCTCCATCGTAGCGGCTACACAAAACGAGCAGCGGTCGACCAGTATCATTGCTGCCGGCGACTTCAACCGACACCATCCGATGTGGGGCGGCAACCACATCGAACCTAGGTTTACCGAAGATGCCAGCGACCTAATCGACTTTTTCCAGACTCACAACCTCCATAGCTGCCTCCCCCGAAGCACGGCAACGTACTGGGCCTTGAATAACCCAGGACAAAACTCGACCATCGATCAGACAGTGACAGACAGCCCGGACCTGCTCGTCAAATGCCATCTGTACCACGAGAACTACGGATCTGACCACCGCGCAACCTACTCAGAATGGAATGTGCAGCCTCCGTCTAAGCCAAAAGCCAAAGCGAGGAGAGCGTATGAGCGAGCGGACTGGGCCAAAATCGGCGAGGACGTAGCTCGTCAGATGTCCCCTTGGAGGGACATTAAGTCCCGGCCAACACTCAACCGAGCGGTGGAGAAGCTCACATCAGCGACGGCCCAAGCGGTCGACCGATTCACGCCCGACATACGCCCAACGCCATACTCCAAGAGATGGTTTACCCCGGATCTCAAGGTGCAACAAGTGGAAGTCAATCAACTACGCAGGAGGTGGCAGGCGAGCTGCGCGGAGCTCGGACGAGACCACCCTAGCACCATGGCTACCTTTCAGGCTATGCGACAAAAGCGGCGAGTGTGGACTCGGACCATCGAGAAGACCAAAGCATCACACTGGAAGCAGTTCCTAGACGAGGCAGGCGAAGGGAAACTCTGGAAAGCCGCGACCTACATGAAGCCTCGGGAAACATGGGGTTGTATCCCAACATTGCGAGCTGGCTCGGAGGAGATCATCCAGAACGAAGACAAAGCAAAGGCGTTCCTCGATGCGTTCTTCCCTATTATGAACACACCCGAGCCTGGGCCACCGACCTCACCGCACCCGGAGCTCCCGTGGCATCCGATCACGGAACTAGAGATTGAGCGATCACTGAGGACAGCGAAAGGGTCGACAGCGCCAGGGGAGGACAACCTGCCGATGCTGGTCTGGAAAAATCTATGGGTGCATCTGAAGACCTACATTGTCCGCATTTTCTCGGCATGTGTAGACTTAGGACACCATCCAAAACAATGGCGCAGCGCGAAGATCATCGTGTTACGGAAGCCAGGCAAGCCAGACTACTCGCTTCCCGGCGCCTATCGACCAATCTCACTGCTGAACACACTCGGCAAGCTTCTGGAAGCAGTTATAGCGCGACGGCTGTCCTATCTGGCAGAAAAGCACGGCCTGCTGCCGAACAGCCAATTCGGCGGACGCCCAGGCCGAACCACCGAGCAAGCCCTATTGGTGCTGTCCAGTGCGATCGACCAAGCGTGGTACAAACATAAGGTGGTGACCTTGACCTCGTTCGATCTTAAGGGCGCCTTCAACGGGGTGAACTGGGTGAGCCTAGACCACTCGTTACAGGCGAGAGGGATTCCGAGGACAGTAAGGAGATGGATTGCAAGCTTCATGAGTGACCGCCATGCCAGCATCGGATTTGACGATTTCCGTACCGAAACAGAGCCCCTCACACATGCAGGACTGGCGCAAGGGTCTCCACTCTCTCCTATCTTGTTTGCATTCTTCAACGCCGATCTGGTCGACCAACCTGTCGACTCCCACGGAGGGGCGTCGGCATTCATTGACGACTACTTCCGTTGGCGAGTAGGCCGCTCGGCTGAGGAAAACCTAGCCACCATACAGTCCGAAGACATCCCTCGTATCGAGACGTGGGCACGGCGAACTGGATCTAGCTTCGCCGCAGAGAAAACCGAGCTCATCCATCTTACCAGAAAGAGGGGAGAGAACCTGGAAGGTCAACTTACCTTTGATGGAACCGTCATTAAGCCGTCACCTACAGCAAAACTGCTAGGGGTGATGTTTGACCAGGAACTCCGCTGGAAGGAACACGTTCAGCAGGCCATCAAACGTGCTACCAAAGTCAATATCGCTTTGAATGGGCTACGGCACTTGCGTCCAGAGCAGATGCGACAGCTCTACCAAGCATGCGTCACGCCTATCGTGGACTATGCATCGATAGTCTGGCATGACCCGCTTCGGGACAAGACCCACCTCCGACAATTGAACACAATCCAGAGAGCCTCACTGATCCGTATTCTGTCGGCATTCAGGACGGTAGCGACAACAACGCTAGAGGTGGAGGCCTACGTACTTCCTACACACCTCCGTCTCCGCCACCGAGCACAACGCACTATCGCAAGACTACACACTTTACCTCGCGATCACCCCATCTGGAGTGCCCTATCACGAGCCCAGAGGCGCAGGGACAACATGAGATCACGCTATAGGTTCCCCCTCGCAGAAGCCCTCAAGACCATGGACCCGACCAGGTTGGCAACACTGGAAACGATCGATCCGAGACCACTTCCTCCATGGAGGACCGAGGCGTTCGCGGAGATTGAGATTGAGCCAGACCGAGAATTCGCAAGGGAGCGCGCGGACAAGGTACGGTCACACTCCGATCTCGTCATCTATTCAGACGCCTCAGGGCGTGAGGGCCATCTGGGGGCTGCAATCGCCACTCTCAACGAAAACAACGAGGTCATGGAATCTCAACAGGTCCAGGTGGGGCCGATGGAACGTTGGTCGGTTCATGTAGCAGAACTCATTGGCATCTTTTATGCGGTCAATATGGTGTTCAAGTTGGCCCACCAACGCTCAAACACCCTCAATGAGGTACCTGTAACAGCAACAATCCTGTGTGACAGCAGATCGGCACTGCAAGCGATCCAGAATGTGAAGAATAAGTCGGGACAACGCATCGTCCATGCAACCCTCCAGGCAGCTGCCGAGGTTCAAAGGGAGAACATCAGACTTCGCCTCCAATGGATGCCAGGACACTGTGAAAACCCAGGGAACGACACTGCAGATCGACTCGCCAAAGAAGCCGCGCAACCGGGCAAAACCCACTCCTTTCGACCGCTATTATCGAGAGAGAACGCGTTTGTCCGCAGCAAAGTCTACGCCCAGTGGGGGCAGGAGTGGAAGTCAAGCACCAAAGGTGCTCACCTACGAAAGATGGACAGTGGCCTACCAGCGCGGTACACGAGAAAGCTTTACGGGAACCTACCGAGGAATCGCGCCTACCTGCTGACGCAGCTACGAACGGGTCACAACTGGTTATCCAACTACGCGAAGAAATTCGGCTTCCGCGAGGATGATCTATGTGAATGTGGTGCACAGGAGACAGTCGCCCACGTGCTGATGGAATGCCCGAGGCTCCGAGAGCTGAGGGTAGAATTGAGACAGAAAGTTGGGAACGCACTGAATGGTGTGTCGAGTCTGCTGGGAGGCTCAAATGAAGGTGAGCAAGGTAAACCAGACATCGTCTCGAGGGCGAAGACGGTTCAGGCCGTATTGGACTTCGCCGAGGCGTCACAGCGTTTTCGCAGTCGTGCGCCATAAGGGCAGCCTAACAATAGGAGCGGCAATGGGCCACGAGAGGCCGTGACGAGGCTCTAAGTTCATGTCAGGAAGTGGATCATTCTCAGTGTACATGCTCTGATATATAGTTGTCGTATACTGCATATCGCTTCGGCGAGGGGTCAGTGTAAATGAATACTACTACTACTACTAACTGTAACATTGTTGTATGGACTAATGACCTATGCCCGGACAACCCCCGTAGAAACCCCTTCCCTGCAGACAACGGCTAATGTTATATCTGCTGAAAAGGATCCAGAGCCACTGAGTATTTCTCGCCGATTTGGTTTTATGGATATACCAGATATCTACCCTTTCGTTCAGTACTGCCCGATAATATTTTACAATGAAACCTGCCCCATTGACGCGACGTGTTCCCTTGGGATCGGTACACACGATTAGCACAGTACTGTATATATCCAGGTCAAGTAAATTACATGGCTGAGTGTCCTTTGCCCAAAGCCCGACACAGCGGCTCCTGAAGCAGTTAGAGTTGCAAAGTTAGGTTTGTCTGCGTGAATCCCTATGCAGGACAGCAGTTTGGTGTGCAAACTGAGGTGCAAACGGACGGCAAATGGACGGCATTTACAGAGTCGGGAGTGATCAGCCTATCTCGATTCTCTCCGGTCAACTTTTCCCAGTTAAATTTGTTAGTTCCAGATGTCACACCCGGAAGAGGCACAGTCTACAAGTGGAGGAGACACGAGTGCTCAACGAATAGGTCGTTACAAGAACTTAACGGGGAAACTCTTCGCCTTCCATTAGATGCACGTGGCAACAGACATTTAGCGAGGCTCTACCGCCAGTGGGAGCCAAGCCTCAGTACCGGCACGCTTCCATGTAGTACATACGCTAATTTAGTGTCCAGAAAGTGAACGTACTATGGCCCTGCCTCATCCTGCCCTCCTTCCAGCCCATCATGAAACCTCTTCAGCTGATCGGCTTTCGTTCTCACGAATCGACTCCGAAGAGCAGTCCTCCCAGTCCTTGAGCAGGCCCACAATGTTCTGTCGAAGTTTGCCAAACGCTTGTCCAAAGTGGGCCAACAACGCCGCATGTTTGACGTGTCTGCGCTCCATGAACACTTGCTCTTGACATAAATGGGCATTGGTTGTTCGAAGTTCCTCGTTCGCTATCTGGAGACGCTGACTATCCGCTGCCTTTGCGACGTATGCATCCCACAACCGCGAGTAAAGACGCACGATCTCGGATGCTTGGTGCGAAACTTGGGGGTCGACTTGACCCAGTCGACCTAACTCTTCCATAAGCGGCTTGAACGGGTCAGAGGCTGGAGGTCGGTTATCATTCTCAAACACGTCTGGAGGCTGCCACGTCTAATTAGTTTCCTTCACTAACTAACTCGTGTCCTAGACTCACCAGGGCTTGATTTTGATCTTGTTCCAGATGAGATAGTGACTCGCCGACCCCTGTCAGCATGCCAGGCAGGCTATCGAGGGGCTCGAGCAGCACATCATGCTCACGGTCAAGGCCTTCCATTCTCGTTTGTGTGGCTGTCAATACGAGGAGACGTCGATTGTGTTTAGGGTATGAAACTGGCTTTATATCTTGCTTTTAGCTCCAGTGGAGTGGCGTTCCAATCAAAATAACCAGTCCAGCACCGAGCTTTGGTCTGTCCGACACTGTCACTCTAGTAGATTGATCGAGTTATTGCATGCTGTTCTTGCGTGCGCTTCAATTACTTGCGTTAGGGCGTGACCAATCCTATTGAATTGGAGGCAACAGTGCGTCATCGGTCCAGTCCGCATAGGTGAGGTACGAAGCTGTCTGTCCTCATTGTGCAGGCTTTGGCTTTTTTAAACATCTCACGAAGGCTTCGACCGTTCCGACCGCCCCCGACGATCGGCACGTTCAGAACAAGCCTCTCAAGGGTCGTTCATTTTGAGCATTTAACTGGGAAAGTATCAACGGCATCATTCAGTTTAAACTTTGGGGGTTCCGGCTTCGTTTAAAAAGTCGAGGGCTCGCGAGCGTCGAAACGCGACGCATACGGCAGCGGCGTTCCTGTTCAAGAAAATCTGGACCTGACTGGATCTAACCAGATTAGGCGAAGTCAATATACCCTCACGTCATTAACCGATCCTTCTTTCAACGGGTGTGCCCAGCCAACCATGGCTTCCATGTACTACGGCCGGAAGCACTACGACAGGTCGTGTCAAGTTATTGGCTTATCTTGGTTATAATTTTGTATGTATATCTGCATTCGCTTATATTCGCATACATATCCGCGGGGCCCGAAATTGTTCGTTCGCCGACCGCTGGTTCTTGCCATATCGGTGCTGCGAGATATATAACGGACGCTCTTGTTGAAATGGGACGAACTTCGGTCCGGTTGCTTCCTTTTAAAAAACTTGCTTTGGGGTTTCTCTGTAGTGGACTTTGTCGGGATACCGCACTAGGTAAAACGGAGCCCAGATCTCTCTCGTTAAATGAACATAGCTGTATGTCACCCTCTGAGAGGACGTGGTTCAATTAAGGGTTCAATTTGGGTGGGGTAGGGGTTCAACTGGGGTTCAACTGGGGGTTCAATTAAGGGCTTAAACATCAGGCATGAGCCAATCATGGCATGATGCCCACGTGACCGCGTCGAAGACGGAACCGCTGACGTTCGAATTCCGTACCGTAAAATCCTTATTCTCGGGGATTACTACAGATTAAAGCCCCCGCCCAATCACAGCTGCAACGCGTACTGCCGAGTGTGAGGAGCAAAACCTGCAATGAACAGAGTGCATTCAACGAAAATACCAAAGCTGAAGAGGAAGAAAGGGGAAAGTACTGGAGTACGATCAGGCGGGCCCGGATCAACCAACCAGCCGAGCCCATGGAACAACCCTTTCTCCGTCCCCGAATGTCCAACTTGAGCATCTACACACGAATACAAGAACCTCATATCCACGTCTGCAACGCCTGATCCCGAGCTCGATGCTCACACCGAGGTACAGTACGTTCCACTTGTTCGCTGTTCGCGCGTGACGTTGTCAATAGGTATTGCCCACGTCGCCATACAGCAAGGTATTATTTCCCCGTGATATCGTTTGCAGACGCTCTGCATGAAGTATGCTTCTGGCCAATGTCAAAAGACCCTGTTAGTTTAACCCGGAGGTACCCGTTCCATGTGCTCCTCAGTATACAGTACAGACTAAAGATATTGAATTATCGGATACCTAGGACTATAGGAGACATGTGAGACAGGGAGACGCGAACGTTGCAGCTCAGTGCCCCGGGTGGACCGGAAAACGAATACAGCATCGAGCCCCTGTATCGGGATTTAGGGCAAAAAATACAGGCTGTCGAAGCAAGATGAGGATATGGTCTCGCATATTACAATATGATTCTGAAGCGCCTTTCCTATGAAGAGACCAGATTCTGATATCTAGACTGAAGCAACTCGGTGATTGACGCACGGTAGATATAAATAAATCGACATACTCTGCAACCGGTGACCAACGGACCTTGCACTGCTTGCATTATCCCACACTAGACTCTTCCCTTTGCCGTTGCTGCAGATCTGGCCATACGGGCGGGCGTTGGGCGCAACCGCCGCATCCAATCCTGGCGAAGTTTCTCTTTCGCGGCAGCCTCATCCTGCTTTTGTTCGACTCGCTGTTGCTCCAACAGCTCGGACGCCGTCCACCACGCTTTTTCAGCCGGTCCCAGGTCATGGTACCGGGGTCTAAGTCGCAGGGTGATACGGCTTCGTTTGTGTGACGGGGCGACGTGGATCTCTCCTGTGGTGGCGGTATCGCGCCGATGGGGCTGGTTCGCAGCTTTTCTCTTCTTCGCCGCTGGCCGCATACTGGAGGGATGGCCTAGGAGGTTAACTGTGTCTGAATCGCTCCCCTCGGCCTGGCGTCTGCGCTTGCGAGAAACTTGCGTCATCGCTAAATGGAAGCAGGAAACGGATGTGCCTAGATTAGCAGAAGAGGAAGCGGAATATCTTAGGCCTTTTATCCCATTGCCAGCAGAAGCACTGATGATCATTTCTGCCGGGCCCTCGAATTCCAGACGACAAAAAAGGGGCCTCCGTTAGTAGAAGGGCTGCAGCAGGAGCTGTCGGAGCTGCCCACTAGTTCGACTGCTCGGGGACCTTCAGTCTATGAAGCCGGCCACAATTGAGGAGGCCTCGCAGATGGCAGGTCGATAACCCCATACATGACTTGAGCCATACTGATCGATTCGGTAGTCGTTCTCGTTTTCAGACGACAGGCAGTCGATGAGTCTGTTGAGAGTCAGCGGAGAGGGAAGGAGCCCTCATCTATGCGGCGCACGTGATCCGTGTACCCTAGGGAAATGGCTGTCTTCAACTTCCTAGGTCGATGCAGGAAGGAGCCAATTCGAAGGATTTTCGAGGAACGAGCTGAATCAAATTACACAGGCCACACCACACGCCTTCAGAGGGTGGAACATGTTCAACACTGATCGTTCAGCAGTTTATTTTTGAACAGATGCGAAACAGTCGTGTTGGAGGTTGAATTACACGTTGAATTGCACGTTGAATTACACAAGTGGGTGGGCAAAGGACCCTTAGCTATTATTTTTCGATGACCACCGGTAGTCAAGGTTCCTCAATAAATTGGTCGTGGCACGGTCACTTCCATCATCTTCCCGTCGATGCTATGAATAAGTTTCGATAGACCGAAAGAGGAACTTCAATCTATGGGTCTCACAAGCAACGAGCGGCGCGCGCAGCGAAGGCAGGAATGCCGCGAAGCCCTAGCAGCACACATTCGTAAGATGACTCTTCTTCACGTCGGTACTACTTCTGACGGGGACTTCAAGGTGAACGGACCGGCCTGCTGGTCCCACCGAACCGCGTCCGCTTGCAACCATCCGTGGAGGACGGCTATGCTTGGTCCGTATCTACGTCCAAGGAACACCTTTTGAAGACGAGCCTTAGTAACGGGACGGTCGGCGTCTATCAAGCCATTCTTCAAGAGCTCGGCCGGTCTATTGAGGCGGTGAAGCCGCAGACACTACAGGCGACTGGGACCGGCCAGAACGAAAAGTTAAGCGACCAGGTGAGGTTGTGGCCAGATTAGCCTTCGTACTATATCTGATGCGCTAAGTCGTATCGCATATCCAGAGCCCTGATACCGTGGCCGACTCGTTCACGGCAACAATCCAACGGCTGGAGCGCGAAAAGTTCGAGCTTGCCAACGACCTAGAACGAGCCCAAGCCCGCAACGAGGAGCTACTGGAACAAGACCGAGAGTGGCAGACAAAGATGCGCACTCTTCAAGAGCAGCTTCGGGAGAGTCAGTCATTGGTGGAGCAACTAGAGAAGGAGTTGAATCATGCCAAAGGAGGCATTGTAGCTGCAATCACGACGTTACAGGACTGTCAATTTCTAGAATATAGCGCGCGGGAAGGCCAATGAGATATCTACGATACGTACTTTCTAAGGACAATACATTGAGATATGGACTAGCGATATGTTAGAGATTCACCGATTTGCTGAGTCGAAGACTGCCAGGACGACTTGGGCAGCCATGTAGAGTCTCCAGTATAGTACCCTGACGGCTCCTCTTATCACTAGAGTACCGTCGCTGGGAGCTAACAATGTACATCTCATTTCGTACTCCTAAAATTTCCAATGAACTCCTCGCAAGGATCTCCTCCCATTGTTCCGATGATGTGGGCCACTGCCTCGTGAGTTGTATGGAAACTTTGGATCTCTGATATAAAACGCGAGACATGATCTGGTGACCCAGAACGCAGAATTTCCACCATTCGACAAAGAGCAACATGGGACTGCTCTATTTCCGCGGTATAAAGTTTCCGTCTTCGATCGGTTTTCGGATCGTAGATACATTGGCATCCTTTGGCCACACATCTCTGACAAGGTATTGAACCAGAACACTATGTAAAGTCAGTGGCCTGCCTTCTGAATATGTATGGTATGACTGACCTTGGTCCGCCCCTTTCTACATTCGGTACAAGCTAGTGAAATTCTGTATTTTCTTTTCTCTTGGTTCGTTTCGCGCGGCTGTACGTGGCTCTCAAGTTTGGCTGGTAGGAGAGGGCGCAGAGACGCGTGCTTCGACATGGTGGGAGAAGGGGAGAGAGAGGCTCAGAGGGAAACCGAAGGAGGTTTTGCAAGTGCATACATGTCAGAATCAATAGAGGAGGATCAACGCTATTTATGCGTTACTATCTCCTGGCAGTTCTCTTTGTTTGCTCACCAAGACCCGCTAACAGAACTGGATCCGCTGGCCCACTTTCAAAGCCTATTTTGAAATCCGATTGGGCGTTAGCGGTTTGGTCGGCTTGCTCTAGACCACCAAAAGCTGCCTGTACCCGTCTTTTGGCAGTGCGTCCATGCAGATGAGAATGGTTGTGGTTTGATACAATCGACCCGTTTCGATAACAGCAAATGAAAATGCTGGGAGCGATTGGCAACTGAGGCTGGCAATTTAGGAACAAAATAACACGACGTCACGATCGGATCGTACCTGTGCCTTTGGCCAGCCCACCCACCGCTTTCGCGAGCCGGCGGGTTAGCTGACAAAGGCACAAGTATCAAGCGCCGTTCTGCGCGATGCGTCCGCTCTCTTGACTACAGCGCGGGCGTAGACGGTTGAATGCATCCGGTGGGCTTTGAGCGCATCATACGCAGGCTCGCCGATTTTAATAGACCACCGCTCTTTCTCATTCTGCGTGCGCTCTTCAAACCCGATCTAATCTGCTGACCGTTCCTAAGACGGCGCAATCCAGTATTAACGAATACTCCCTCTAGCGAGTGGTCCACTTGGCCAAGGACTTGACCAAGATCTGTATAGTCTAAAGATATCCGCCGCATTGGAGAACTGGCGCCAGGGACCAAGTCTTGCTTGACAGCTGAAGAAATCGAGCTCATCCACATTGTCAGTAGCGAGTGGCTCTGCTGTCAAGGGGCTATGACTAGGTAGAACGTCGAGTTGTCGCCTGTCGGGAAACTACTTGGGGTGGTCTTCAACTCGGGCCTACAGAGGAAGGCACACGTGTAGCAGGCCATCAAACGCGCAACCAAGGTAGCCATAGACCTAGGAATACTACGATACCCACGCCCGGAATAGATACGATAGTTCAACTAAGCATATATCACGCCGACAGTGGAGTATACCTCGACGGTCAACGTAGGACAGAGCTGAAGCGAACGGACAGGCTAACTTTTTTAGTGTCCTTTGAGGACCGGGTTTGCCTTGCTTCATACAGGTACTGTACGTAGCATATTTCGGACTCATCTAAGGTGATCTATAGTGTACGTTTCGGAGGCTTAGAGAATGAACGCGGAATTGATTGTCCTCTTCACGGCTATGAGTGGCACTGGCCAGAGAGGTTAATAAAAGGTCCTAACTTGCTCTATCTTCCCCGATTCGTTTGTGATCTCCTTGGGCCACAGGAGGTGCACCAATAAACCAGAAGGGCAAAAGGGTCGGTCAATGTAGCTGCGGGAACTTGATATTGTAATGGCCAGTCTTACTAGCAATGTTTACTAGCATCTTGAGCTCGCCTTCCTTCATCTGAGCGAACAGTCCATCCTGGTTGTTCAGCTTCGCCCCAGATTCGCGGACAAGGAGAGCTTACCCGTAGCAGGTCGTTAAGTGGAACGGCCGTCAGTTTCTCAGGTAGATTTTGCGCGTCAGAGCCCCATGGATCATGAGGGTCCATTTTCTTTCTCAGCTCTCGGACGATGTCGGACAGCGCGAATAGCTTCATCGTGACCGCATTCATGTCTCTGGCATCAATCTGGCAACTCTGTCCCACGCCCGCTAGAATGATACTTGTGTATTAGGGAATGCCTGAACAAGCTACGTCTTTGGGTTCATTCGTATACCACTCACCGATCTTCACTCCTCCCGACACAGTGAATAGGATGGAATCGTTAGTGAGCGAGGCGAGTGCTCGCCCACAGTCGCGCAGATATCGGATACCTTTCAGCACCTATTCCTGATTCAGTAGAACACCTGGCCGAAAAAGACACAAGAACCTACTGGCCAAACGATTGACACTAGCTCGCTCTCCCTAATGGTGCACTTCGAACCCATGATTTGACTCAAAGAGAGCTCCGTCGGTTCCCAAACGAAGTAGGTGTGCTGCTCATGATGATAGCAGTTCAAAAGCCGTGGGAAACTTCGATGCGAAAGGAGCCCGATGGTGTCTGCTTCGAGTTTTGCCGCTGAACGTTCCAAGTCGAGCTGTTGAATATGGACCAGCTCGGTCCTGTCCTCGCGGCTTCTACATAACGAAGTCTTCCACTTTGGGTAGATTTCGATCCCTTTCTCATACTCCTTCCAGGGGTCGCCAGTAGATGTCTGGATGCTCGGGGCTTGGGACTGGGATTTCACAAGCTGGCCGGGGCGGCGGCTTGGGTGGGGACTGTGGCGCTTCACCGACGCGCTCGATGTCTGCACCTCGGTGTTTGGAGGAGGCTTGGATGAGCCGCTTTGCGCAGACACCTCAAGGGTCTGGGGGAAGAAAAAGGTGGGAGGCCTCTCGCGTTGGGCGCTGTTGGATCCCATCTCTCAAAGACAGTGCATGCGAGGTGGTGCCTTGCTCGGCTGCCGTCCACCGCATGGCTTTTGTAACAGAATCCTTCAACCGTCTTCTTCTCCAGTGCTTCAGCGGGATTGCGAAGCGGTCACCGTTGGAAAATGGGAGGCTAGACTATCAATTGTGCTCTTTCCCGTACAGTAGCTATAATTGTCCAACTAGCAAAGATAGAGAGCACCATAGCACGAGTTCTGGTGCGCAGCTGTCTCGCCAATTAAACAGGTTGACTCTTTCTCAACATAGGGGCTCGTGCAAGAACGGTAACTTCTTAACCTCCCAGGAGAGCGAATTGGCTGTCCACTGTTTATAGGCAAGGGCAAAACGCCGCAGGCTGTGGCCTCGTATTTCCACGAATTTGCCGCGGTACACCAAGTTGAGCTCATAAACGTCAAAGGTACAACCTCATAAGAGACAGGGGACGCCCACAGCACCTCCCAGGAGATCGAGGCGACCGGTCTATTGACTACTGCCGACCAAATGTCCCGCGAATCCGGCAACGCTCCTTAAACAGGCTCCCAGGAGCGGGAAGGTGGCTCCCGGGAGAGTTGTTTCGTCTATTCATTCCCAGGAATCATCCGAATTGCTCCTAGGATTCTAAGTCCAGTTCATCTTTAAATACCCTCTTCCTGCCATCGGGCCACCAGACTGGGCTTCGTCGCCAGCAGGATACAGCCAGCCTTTGCGGCCACAATATTATGGTCTTGACTCAAATAAACAATTCCTGGCTCGTCCACCTCGGCCAGGGTGGGACCAAATGCCAGGGAAAGCTAAACGGTCGTCCTTGTCGAAACGGAGCCTCTCCACTTTCTCAGCCCCGAACCAGCAGAGAAGATTATTTGACCTCCAAGAACCTACTTCGCTATGTCCTACTTCCAAGAGGATTATTATGTTTGGACTGCCAAGGGCAGATTGAGCACGAGCGGGAGTGGCTAAACGCAATCCGCTCTCCACAAACTCTCGGGCATACTGGCAGTGCTATGTATCGGGAACACGAGGAGTGGCTTCGTCTGCGATTTAATGAGCTTGTGAGAAAATGATCGTTATCTGCCAGATGGCGACAAATGGCTTGAATGCATGTGCTAGGAAAATTGTCCGGTGAAAATCCATCCGGATGATTCACAGCTCTTTCAATGTTTGGTGTCTTGTAACAAGGAACGGGACGGTACTGTACCATATCACAGCGTCAGCTTGCCCACGCAATTCTCAAATCTACCACCCCGTCTAAGGCTGGATATGTGCCACAGCAATGCTTCTCGCTGCAGCCAGAACTATAAAGCGTGTGTTTTCTTTCGAACCTCCTTTTGCATATACGTTGCTAGACTGGCTTTAAGCATGAGAAATTCCCATATGCTGTCCATTTCTCTACAGAATAAGTATATCACCCCCATTATTCCTACTAGAAATTGCCGAGTGTTTCTTGGATTTGACTTCAGGACTATTCACGTCGCTAAGTTCGTTGATCTGGTGATGGCGCGAGATCGTCTATTGTGTTATTTCACTAGAACGGCCTTTTCTGTCACCTGTTGATTGGACTGGCTGGATCTCTGTAGTTGCGTTGGAAGAGCCGGTTGCTGGACTAGGGCCCGATGCGTCTCATGTGGGAGTCTTTGGGTGTCGCCCAAATATCTCGGTATATCCCAATTAGTTCCAATTATGTTACGAAAGGATTGGAGATGGACACTTATACTGACGGAAGGTAGGGGTGCTTAAGTCGCAGTATTATCTTTTTATCCCCTAGCCAGTCACCTCTTATTGGAGGCAGCGATTAGCGGAAAACCGGGGAAGAAATTGGAGGAGATGATTTTGCATTGGGACCAGAGCATAGAAATTCAATGGCCAGCTGACCACTTGCTGCCGTGGTGTACGATAGACCTAGTACAGTAAAGAATAACTCTTATCCCAGCCGACATTGAACCCTCTGTGTACTGTCATCGCCGTGCTGTAGGCAGCAGAGCAGCCAGGTTGCCAACTATGCCCAACTATGCCTGTTCGATCTGATGAAACGATGTTTAGTCTGCTGGCCTTGCTTCGTCGTTGCCGGAGCCGTGCTTGTTTTCGCCCTCGGGATTGGGTTGTGCTTCGGACTCGGCTTGCTTCTGCACCCAACTAAACATCGCTTCGAAAGACTTGGGGCTCTCGTCGTCTTGACACATTTCGTGCTTCTTCAGCAAGTAATCCGTCACGGCCCCAACTCTCCGGTTGGTTTCATAGAGCAGCTCCGCCACCTTCACGGTCTCTTCAAAGTCAATCCTGATCTGCTCAAGCGTCCGCCGCGTGGCGGCCAGTTCCTGTTCGTACTTTGACACGGTTCGTTCCGCCCGAACGGTTCGCGAACTGAGCGCAGCGACGGTCCTGAGAATTTCCTGAAACGCGGTTAACCAGTATCGGTACAGGGACTGAGGCACATACGGAAGCATCCATGATCGTGGCAGGGAGATGAGAGTTCGACTAGAAGTGTCGGCCCCAAGGTCGATGAAAATGATTGTCTTCACTGAAGCAATGCGAACAGTGGTATTTATACGTAATATAGGGGCCCAATAGTTATTATTGGCCGCGCATAGGCTGACCGTACGAAGCGAGCAATCCCAAGGACCCTAGGTGAGCGTAAACGGACTCCAGGCCTACGTCTTACCCTTGCCGGTTTGTTGAGGGTTAGGACGTAAGAACTATTTCTCCTCCGCTTGACGTTTCGTGTAATCTCTATGACTATATTTGTGTGGAGATCTCAAAGTAACTAGCTACATTTCAACGCTGACTAGACCGTCCGAGTCGCATCATGCCCGAACTTCCGACTGACCAGGCGAATGTCTCGCCTAACATAAATCAAGCATAGTAATGACCCCGCCGGTGCAGATACCCTAGCGCTACTCATTCCTAACCTCTCTCGCGACGTGTAATTTGGGCGAGAGCCCCTTTCATGTGCGGGTGTATATAGGATCCGATTTAAGCGTCGTTATGAGATTCCACCTACCACTCGTCACTACATAGACGCCGGTGCACTCCCTAAACTTCGATTGTCTCTGCTTGTCTCGGAACCATGCCACGGTTGTTCTCGCGGTTATGCGAATGGTTAGGGCTTGAGGTGATCCACGTCATTATCGTCCGCCGATCGCGGGATGGCGATTTCCGCCTCTTCCAGTCTACATTTCCACAAGATCATCCCACTGTAGGTACCAAGCTGGCATTGGTGGATTCGTTACTAAGCACTTAACCAGGACATTTCTTTAATGCTTGATGGGGTCGGAGTAGAGCCGTCGAAGGAGAGTATCAGTGATAGCCAGAGAAAATGTGGAGCCGGCCTAGAGTTGGAATGACGGGAGAAACTACAGGAGGCAGATTTTGTTTATCAGCTTGAATTCAGACATAAGTGGAAGCCAAGAACAAGTTAGATAAACGCTATTTTGCGCACTGTAGTTGAAATTCCGCTCTCTTAACCAGATCGCAATGGTGCTTGCCCTGGGTGATTTTTTGATCATACGAATGAACCAACAAGCAGATCGCACACTGCGGAGGGAGATGTGCGTCATGGTTGCTCGTCTTGTTGAGCGAACATCAGAGTTTATAACCTGCTCTGGGGAAAAGTTGCGAAAGGATAAGGAACGGAGTTATCTGTTTAAACAAATATACAATGTACTTAAACAAATGTACTTAAACATATATACTGTGTAAACGTTCAGTTGTGTAGAACTGTCCGAATTTTTGTGAATTCCACGTTCATAGATGCGACTGGTTTTCTCTCGCGAGCCAACACTCTCTGCAGTACGAGTTGGCAATTCTATAAAGAAAGACGCTTTGGTCAAGGCGCATATTTTTAAACAGGCGAGTTGTGCCATACTATGCGGTCGTGGCCGCGAAAGCATCGCTCCATTTTAATCACGAATTCACCGACGGATCTTTCGCACGTTCGTTTCGATGGCCTTCACTAACAAAAGATGCACGCGCCGACTGCGTGTGAAACTTGTTCAAAAAGGCCGAGCCGATAGTTTGACGAATACACAGGCCAACCACGTCAGCACTAGTAACGGATTTTTCGTTAAACAGTCAGGAATGGATTTTTGCACGACCTCATCTCGTTGGACCATGTGGTTTCGCCCAGAAAAGTACAGTCTCCTACGACATGAATGCCTCGCTAGAGCTATGCCAATGTTCAAAAATTTATAACCATCTTTTACGCAAGACCCACCTAAACGATGTTTAAGAACCCGAAGTTAGTGAAGGCTGTACAATATTGCCTAGCAAGTAGGTACTGTTTTTGAACGACCCAACCTGCAAAATATCTGCTTATCTCCCCTCTCTTGCTTGTCGAGGCCTATGAACTTTGACTCCAAACATAGAAAGATAGCGAAATTCGACACTTCATCTTTCGAGAGTTGATCGGTTAACCGGACGGAGCCAGCAGGTCAACAGGGCAAACAGAAAGACTTCCACTACATCGGGGTGTGAGTCGCATAGGGGATTAGTTGAGGAGTATTCTTGATCAGCTCGAAGGCAGAAACTACGTTCACAGCTATAAACTTCTCAGCGCAATTCTTGGCTGGTGATCGGGAAAATGATAGGTGGTCAAGAGGCGCTCTGAGGTCTTTACACGGGATAACCGTACAACGGGATCAATCCTCATTCGCGATCGGTCTGTCCGAAAATGTATCCGTGCTCGCTAGAGGCGGGATTGTCGGTCTTCGTCGGTTATCTAGCCACCCGTTGTCAACATTCGGTTACTAGAAGAAATATAAAGGTACGTTTTAAAGCCATGGAATGCGCGGTTTGTCTGGCCAACTCAATTAAAGCAGCCATGTAGATCTTGAGGCGTCGGGGATTTTTGTATGTTCATCGGTGAGATAGAACACCGATCGTCCCTCAAAGACGAGATGGTTGCTCTGCACCTCAACCTGGTTGTTCTTGCTGGGTTTTGGTGCTATAGGCGCGGTTGATCATAAAGGGCCGTTAACATACTGAGACGTTGAACATTAAGACCCTCTAGTTACGTGACTACTATTAAACGTGACCTAGAGATAGGAATCCAAGCAAGGTAGCGGGCGTTGAATGCAAACGACGATCTCCACTCAAAGGCAGTGGACAATGATCATGCACAACTTTATAAACGGACAATCCTCGGTCACATACAAGTAACGCTGGTCAATGGAAGTGCAGTAGTCATCTAATTTACCGCATATGGTGTCTTCTAGGATCATTTGCACAGGTCTTGCGCCTAGTGGAGTGCGAATCACTCAAGGGTTATGAACAGTCCTTGGAGAAACTGCCAAAAAGCCAGGAACCGGAATTTATATGTCTGACTAACCAAACATACTCCCTAAACGATCTCTTTGTGTCGAACGTCTGAACTGTCGCGAATTAAACGTTTATATATCGGGGATAAACTGCGACAGGAACACAGTTTATCAATGACTTTGTCTTTCGGGATTTTTCCTCGCGGCGGAAGACTCGCTATGTACGGGCTGCCAAGTCCGTAATGAAAGAGGCTCCAGTTATAGACGCACATTTCTAAACAAGTGAGTCGGGTCATATTATCTTATCCTAGTAGTCGAGGTGCAAAATGAAAGCTTTATTTTGATCAACAATCGACCGGCAGATCTTTTACACGTTCGATGGCCCTACGGGGCAAAATTTGCACGCTTCGACGGCGCACGGAATTTATTCAAAATAGCGGAGCCGATTGCAAAGCGGATTTGACGTATATATAGGCAACCACGTTGCCATTAGAGATGAGATTCTTTTAAACGTTCGTGAGAATTTTGAACGGTCTCATGTCTTTAGACTTGGGACTGACTGAGATTTCGCCCGAAAGTTTCGACTCTCCGACACGAATTCCGCGTTAAAGTGCCCATGTTTAAGTAATTAAACGTCCCACATCCAACGTTTAGGAGCTCAGAGCAAGTCAGCTTGGTACATTATTGCCTAAGTGGGTGCTATTTTTGAACGACTCAACTTGCAAAGCGTCTCTTTAATTTTCCTGTGCTAGTTCGAGGCACGTAGTCTTCAAACGGAAGGCAATGGTGAAATCTACTCATCAAACAGCGGAGTCACTTCCAGTTTATCTGTTCAACGGACGTAGCAAAGGCACCGCAAGTCAACAGGGCAAACGAAGACTTCCACTACGCCCGAGCGGCGAGTCGTATAGGGACTCGTTGAGGAATGTTCTTGACCCGCTCGGAATCGGAACCTAAATTCACGGTTATCAACTTTTCACTCAACGCACTTTTTAGCTGGCAATCGGGAAAATGATAGTGGTCAAGAGGGGCTGTATGGCTGTTCTTTGCACAGGACAACCGTACAACGGGATCAGTCGTCATACATGATCAGTCTGTCCAAAATGTATTCGGTCTCGCTAGGGATTTTCGTATGTCCGGTTTCGTCGGTGGTGGAAGCACGAAGACAACATATTACCTTCACCTATGTTATGTCTACGATTGACCTCAAAGCCAACGCATGCTATGGGTGTAGCTGTCTGATGCCCGAGACTCGGTGAACGGCCCTCGATTCTTTCGCCGCAACTGGGCAGCAGTAGAGACACGCACTAACAAAGGTTGATGGTTCTGTTAAGGCAAGGCGAACGAAGGTGTAATGACCAAATCTTGTCTAGCCACCGTTGTGAACATCCGGTTATTGAAATATACTAGAGGTACGTTTAGAATGCTACGGAATGCATAGTTTTCCCGGTTCACTCAGTTAAAGCAGCGTCCAAGATGACCGTTTATTATCCCACATATTACTTGAGGGCGTCGGGGAGATTTTAAACGTTTATTAGTGAAAGGCAACAAAGATCACTTCACTCCCAGTAAGGCACCAAGCCGGGTTGCTCAGCACCTCAACCTGGTTGTACGGGCTCTATCTCTGGGTTACGCGATCTGGAAATTACAGAAGAGCAATCACAGACGACGCCGCAGTGAGACGATGGCAGTTCTTGCGTTTGAAAACGAAAGTTCTAAAGTGGGAATCCATTTCGTGTAAAATTTGAGGACAGATCTTGGCTTCGTCAGCCCGTTTCGAGCTGAGTACTGATCTCCGGCACCACGAAGAGGTGTCTGTCTTTCGCTGGAGGGCGGGCGGGGTGAACCGGCCCTGGTGCCGAGGTAGGCCAACCCCGAACGGGTTCTCACTACGGCCCGGCGTGAGGAAAGGTTCCTGATCCTCAGTAGAGCACGGGGGTCCTGGAGACTTTTATGCTCCCGTACTATGGTAGCCAGGACGGACCATTAGCGCAGCGCTAGAACCAGCCCCTCATTTTCGCCAGATATGATTTAAAACCAATCGAATCGTGCTGATGACAGATTGCCATAGAGATGTCAACGGACTGGACAAACGGAAGTGCAAAGCCTAAGTCTCAAGCGGTTACGAATCCCAAGCGAAGCCCAGTAAAAGACACTCAGTTACACCACCCTGCAAGATCTCGACACTCGAGAGTGGTGACATTAATTACCATCAACTTATCAATTCACGCACTAGTCACGTTTAATCCGGTTCAAACCGTTCGAGATGGCGCTCCGTTCGAGATAGGCTATGGCGAAGCACCAAATACGAAAGAGAGCACTGGTCATATCGACTAGGATTACCGAAATATTCAGAGCTTGTTTGTCCTCAATTGTAAGATCCTAAGGGTATTCATTCTTGAACGAGCGGGTATCTAACAGTGGTAAACCTCGGAACCAGTCTCAATCGTTGTTTTTATCGAAGATCTGCTGAGGCCAGGACTAAGACATCCGTATGGCGGTACCTTATCCGGGAAATCTCAACGTCAATAACGCTGGTTCTTCCTTCAACGAGCGTTCAGATAATACAGTACATCTTCCTCGCAGCGCGCCACTCCCAAAGCCAGACACAGTTCATCACTAGGCCTTCGCAAAATCTTGAGCGCGTCGCGCAAGTGAAATGGCCTCTCTATGCCAGAGGCGCAATTCCTTCCTCATATCCTCAACGTAGTGCCAATAGAACCTATTCTGCCGCTCTAGTTCCTTCTTTTGCTGTTCTAGCTGTCGAATCTTCTCTTCACATTCTTTATGCTTCTCGGTGTGTGACTCATGGTTTGCTGTCAGATTTCTCTCCATCCGACGCGACAGTCCCTGGTTTTTCCTTCGGCGTCGGTGTAGTCGACAACGAACGTCCTGCGACTCACTAGAGCCGTGCAACGGTAAACTCAGTGTTGAAGTTTCTGAGAGAGCGTTCGCCCGAACTGCTGACCGTTGCCAGCCCTGCACAATATGTAACGTACCCTTTATCAGCGTGTAACGTGGCTCGAGACGGAATCGCGTGTTTACCTTGATCGCTCTGCGTTGAGAAGGCCGCTGTTCCGGAGGGCGAACGCTTATGGGCGGTGAACTCCCAAAGGCAGGCCGCATAGCTCGCAAGTCGGCGTTTGGTATGAGACGGGCCATTTTCTTGTTTGTGGAAAGACAGCAAGGTGGATGAAGAAGGAAGAGTGTCTTCGCCACGGCCACTGAATGCAGTAACGCCGATGATTAATTCCGTGAGCCCCTCTTCATCTTCCTGACCGCGCTAGTATTGTAAAATTTTATACAGAGGTCCGACCTCGACAGCTCGGACAAATCTAAGCCTTGCATTCGTCACAGTTCAACGCTCCCCTTGCAACTGTATGTGACTAGCAGCAAGATGGCAGCAACGTGAATTAAACAGAGTCTCATCAACAAGCGGGTCCAATTCTGACCGATTGGGGGCGTGCAAAAGCGATTTCTACCATAGACCGACGGCCTGGGTTTCCTCCCGAGACCAGCGAGAGAACGAAGGGCCAGGGGCCTTCCATGCACGTGTTATGAGTCTAGTCGTCGGCCTCTAAATTCAGCCGACTCCCAATTGTGCTGTAAGTCCCTTCTACCAGCTCCTGTTCCTTGTCCCTTCGGCACTGGCACGCTCACCGTGCAGCCAGGTATAAAATGGCAAAGGTGAGGCTTTATACCGATTTGTTCCTCAAGTCCATTACCATGGCCATGAGTTGTCCTCATATTTCTCTTAGCAATCCGAGTCGCTTCCGTACGATGGCCAAAAAGACATCCCAGGGGCTCAACCGTCATCGCGCAGAGTAGGTGTTAACTGTGATCGATCATATTGAGAACTTGAGCTAATTGCTCGATTATTGGTGTAGAGAAGATCCAGACCCGGGTCTGGCTGGAGGAAGAGACGGTCTCGATGGCGGAAGGCACAAAACACGCATGCATCAGGGAACGTTGCGGAGACGCAGTGGCATTCCGATCAGTTTGCTGTACAGATTCAGCTGGAGCAAGCAACCTGCGTAGCGAAGCTCCCTCCAGAAGAAAAGCTAGATTTCATTGCGCGGCAGAGAGTGCTCGCCGAGCGGATCAGGCAGCTTCTCGAAGAGAACAGTCGGCTGAGACAGGAGAGGCAAAAGACCTCTTTAGTGTACTCTGCAGACCACTCCATGCCCCAGTTCTCATCGTCGCCGATTACGGCAGGGAAGCAAACAGACCACCAGCGGATACGTAGAGCTATGAGCGAGCCATGCAAAACAAATTGTTAATACGTGGGCTGCTTGTGTTCTAAATAGAGGAGGGTGGTACGACGCATATTGCTCCATCAGATTGTCCAGCCACCCCTTCGACTAGCCTTCTATTGTGCCTCCTGTGCTGATGTTATCAGGAGACTCTAAGACTCTTTATTCCTAGCACACTGACTCAGTCGTAAACGACGACCTAAGATATGTCCTAAGTGTCCACTGAAGTTATGATCGGAGCCCGTGAATTAATAGGTCGACGGGCGGGTCCTAGAGAGCTATTCAGAGCATTAAAGGACACACTTGCTCGTGAAAGGGAAGAGGTGATAGAACCCGATTCGATAAATTCGGATGCAATTCCAGCCCGACACAGACGAGACCGACGCTGGCTGTCGATAGGGGAGAAGGGGTGTACATGCTATGTGGGGACAGGAACGTTCAGCACATGAATACGGGACCAAACAGTGGACCGCACAGGATACTGAGCAATTTGCTCGATGTCAGGGAGCCATAATGCGGATTATCTTGGAGCTCCCACATCTATGACCGGCTAACAGATATTGAGGTGGAACTGTAAGCAAATGCAAGCCTAGTATAATAGACAAACCAATTTCAGGCTTAAACATACAAGGGTGAGACACGGACCAGGTTTCAAACCCCCGCGTAATGGCCGACCTCTTCAGCTGGGGCTTCTCATTCTGGACCTCAGAATTACGCTGGGAAACAGCCAACCTCAGACAGGAATGTAACGATACCAGTTACCCTCTTGAAGCTGCAGGCACTGTACCAGTTCGTGCAATCAGGTGTCTTCCGCAGTGGGTCGGGAAACATTCAGCCGGCGTCCACGATTGAGCCAGCATGAAACGCCGGTGACAGTCCGGTGTGTGTAAATCGTTCGCCCATTCCGTGTCTTGGGAGTTATAAAGTACGAGTTACCCGCCTGATTCGACGTATCCCGAGCACCCTCCTACAACCTTTACGTCTTTCACAGTGGTTATTATCGATCTGCCTCTCTACCGCGCAGGTGTTGATCATGCCTAAGGCCGCCACTGCTTCGCGTAACGCTGCGGTGCCAGCACCGCGAGCCGTCCGGAGATCAGCAGGAAACGGAAGAACCTCTGCGCATGTTCCCGCAGAAGGAACGAGGACCAGGCAAGGCTTGGTATGTATCTGTCGATATTCCTAGAGAGCCACCGGAACTGACTTGACATAGGGCTCGCGAGCTCAAGCCGGCCTGGACATCCAGGACGATGACTTCGAGGTGGTGCATGCGCCATGCAATAAGGTCATTTTGCAGGCGGAGGAGACCAACCAACAGCTCACGACACGTTTCAATCAACAGCGGCGGGAAACACAACGGCTCAATGCCGAGAACGCTCGGCTGGCCGCACAAGTGCGACAGCTCACCGCAGAGAACCAGAACGCTAAGAGCGAAATCCGACACTGGAAGCAGAAGTTCGACGATGCAACCTCCGAGTTCCGGGACCATGTACCTCGTGAAGAGGTGCAGAGAATGTTGAGGGAAATTCATGATGATGCGGTGTCCTTTGCCGACAGAATCGGGACGAGGAGGAATGAATCCGAGAACATGCACTTGTTCTCTGCGTTACCCGGTTCTAACGTCACGCAGAGCCAGGACGCTTGGCAGGGCCAGCAGGGACAGTTTAACGCTCTCCACGACCCGATCCTACCGGAGAACGTAGGCTCTATGTTTCCCACAGCCGACGGCGAAGCTCTGCCCGAATTCGGCGACTACTTGAATATGCCCCAGGACTAAGTCCGCACCATGCAATGAAATGGGACCTGCACCACGTCCGCTTGTTGATCCAGGAAGTTTACGTAAATGGGTGCATGTTTTCTTCCGATGTTGCTCAAACCTCCAGGCACAGCCCGCATAGTTTGGAATGCTCGACCGCACTGTCGTTCTGGATGAACCGGGTCCGATGCTTTCTACATCTGACGGCGAGCTACGAGATTTCGGCATTCGAGACAATTCCTTGTATGACAAAGTACAAAGTTCCATTTTAGCTTAGATAGTATTTCCTATTACCCACGCGAATACAGTAAGCCTCACCCTCCACTATATATTTTAGGGGCTACTAGCCAAATATCCAAAAGACTCTCCCTGACACTCATCTCTCAGATTAGTGATGGCTGCAATCTAGACCTGCTCATCCAATACTGACAACCTAAGATGCTGCTGGGTCTCGAGCTTACGGTTAGGCGCACGGGGAATCTAACAAGATGTCCGCGGTTGGACTCCACTCTCGCGTAGATCCTCTGGCCGGGCCTGGTCGGCATTGTGCCAGGTGTTTATTTGAGGAAGGGCCATAATATCAATTGATTCGGCGTGATACCGGTCGGGAAAAAATGATTTGACTTTGACAGATGACCGTCGATTGGTGGACAGTGGTCAAGAAAGCCGTTGACGTGAAAACTTTGACTGGCGTCTCCGCTGATCTCCTCTGCCGCGCGGTCCACAACTCGTAGCATTCTGCGGGCCACCATCTGGTGTGTGAGGTCCAACCTTAAACAGACTGCACACTAACTGGAAGGCCAAAGAAACAGACAAGCAGACCTCGCTTTCTAGATATCAGATGGCGATATGGCTTGTTGCTTCTTGCTTTGAAGTGTGACATGTGACAGCTCGAACGGGGCGGAAGGAGGTCAAGATTGGGCGGACTTGCGAGAGCAACACGTTGAGCAACACGTTGAGCAACACGTTGGAGCAAATATGGTCAGAAAATTCTGGACACGGAATACGACTTGACAGGCACAGCGCACGGGAACAAATTCCAAATACCGCCGGGCGAAGCCTTTGCAAGGATTGCGACGAGACGATCTTTTTCAAAACGGTTCCTTTTGTGCAGTCTGAACCATGGAACGAAGCTTGAGGTGGAGCTAAGCTTTAAAGTGGCTGGACGCCACGGTCAGTCTAAGCCCAAGCGGGTAAGCGGCGCAGCAGTACGAGAGGGATAGCGGGAGCTTCCGGGACAGAGGGAGAGACGAGCGATAAGATCATGCTCCCGCAACGTTTAAGCACCGGAAGCGAAACAACGAGAGTAGTAGTAGCTAGCTTTCGTGACTCCTGTCCGACTCGAAGGCCGTCCTCTTTGTGTCACGGTGGGTAACTTACAAGGGTAATCGGTGATAGTCCGGCTCGGCTGGAGAGGGACTGATGCCTGCGCTCGCAGGTGTACGGGCAGCCAAGCCGCACGGTTAGCACGGCTCGGCGCAGCACGGCAGTAGCAACGAATTGTATTCTCAGAGTCTAACGGGCAAGCCCGGCACCAGCGCTAGCCTCAAAGAGTTTGAGCACGATGAAGATTTGTAAGCTTTTGTGACGCGACTGACGCTATGTGGACCGCGCAGGAAGATACCGCTCGACTATTTACCAAGGTAGGTTTAGGACTGGTACCTGATCGACAAAATATTTGGAATTCCAGAGTGGACATCCAAGATCGTCGCTCCGGTCTGGTGGCGCAGGACTGACTTAGATGGCTTGAATCCGTCGCGATTTCTACAACTTAGGAAAGTTCACCAATCATCCAATCTCGATATGAGAAGGCGTTTCATCATCGTTGTAGGCCGCGCGTTACGAGGTCCTAGATCCTTGACAGGAATATCTTGGATTATGAGTGACTCGGTGTTTTTTTGTTCGGGGCCCCCCGGCCCCGGGGGGGGGGGGGAAGAAGAGGGGGTGGGGGAGGCGAAACTCAAAGCGGAGACGGATTTCCACCGAAGCAGCCCAAACTATGGGTCTAGAAACGGTTAGCACCATCGAGAGCTTAGCGGCTCTGTTGATCTCGCTCGCCGTTTTAGCTGCGATGCACCTCGACCGTTTCTGGGCGATCCCGGTTTAGCACTCCTGAAGATTATAGTTTTTTGTCCCTCATTCCATACCGATGCGGGCCAAGAAGCCTTCCATACCATGCGATGGTATGCACCCTGCCTGAGTCCTTGTACAGGAGGCATTCTCTGAAACAGTACTGCTCGAGGAAATGAAGGTGATGGCGAATTCAACGTTTGTGGGTCATAGTACGGAATAGTAGAAGAGTCTGGACTGCTGCCGACCAGCAACGGGTGGCCGAGGGAATTAGCTCGGCTTGACTATACCACATATGGCAGTAGACTAAGGAACGCTAAACGGATCTCAGCGCCACATCGCGAGCAGCTGGGGGCGAAATCGTAATCGTGCAGAGGTGACGATTGCTCTCTGAGCCCCAAGACTATTAAAAGCCTGCTCGGTCTAACGCATCACAGTCTTAACCACTGCACGACCATTGTCGTCCTCGCATCTCTCTACATAGAGAAGAAAGTAAGCACAAATAGAGAGCCTCGAGATGACACTGAGAAAAGCGTTCGTGTAGCTCGGGGAGCTCCCTTCATTGGGAGGCCGACGAGCTTTCGCTAATACCGCTCGCGGTATTGGCGTAACAAACTGCCGTATTTTGCGTTACTGGCCCAGCGTTCGTAAGGACGCAGTACTGCTGATCATTAACGACTGCTACTGCGGCGCAGGAGTCAGTCCAATTGAAACTGTCTAGGTGGGGAATTCGGAGGAACGGGCCAGGGGTCAGATCCTGCGAGTCATACACCTTGTTTCATTGCCCGCAGGTTATTTTAGTCACCTGATGTGGACCCGTAGATCAACCCACATATTTCCACTCTGGTACTAGCTCAAATAACCTTGTTCGGAGATCATCTCTAGGTAGCTGTCATCGAGCTTCATCCTAGGCCGGTCGAAGTCCAGCGTGGCGATTCACGTATGCTCTGAGATCTGGCAGCTATCGAATGGGTTGATCGTTGTGATTGTATTTTATTTCACATGGGCCAAAATTACCCCTTCTCAAAACAGACGACCTCACCGTTCATCACGCCCGCTGCTCTACCCTTTCCTGGGCAGCCCGATCATTTGTGGCCCTAGACAATGAACTAAGCTCTTCCTGCATTGCATTGACCGTTTCTTCCAAGGCCCTGAGTCGCGCATAGTCTCGTGCCACGGTTTGCATATTCTGTTCTATCGCCACGTTGTAGGAGTTTTGCAGTTCAAACTGCTCGGTGAATCTCCTATGTTGCCCATCAGAATGTTTGAGATAAAGGATAATGTGTGTAGTGGGTGCTGCACTCACTGTATGTAGGTGCGCACCCTATTGAAGCTTTAGTCGTCTCAATCACAATACTTGGGAGGGCGATTGCTCACGTTTCGAGAAAGTTTTCGAGGCTATCCTCAGGCGCTGTGGGCATGTCGTATGTAGACCCGGCATCGTACTGGGTGACACTGTGGGTTTCCATCGGAATGCCGTCTTGTTCTGCCTGTTCAATGTGATCATCATGACCACCATCCGTGCGCTCATGGCTTTGTTCACCAAAAGCTTGGTCGTCGATATCGTAAGGGCAGTCAGCCTCCGACCCGGGAATGCTCCAAATGGTGGTTTGCTTCTTTTTGAACATGCATCGCCAGTTCCTGGAAAATCGAACGGGCGCTTCGCTGGGCGCGTATGCGTAGCCACGCGTAGGCACTGCGAACGAACGTTTCTCCATGAAGGGCGTTGGACAAGATGTGGTGAAAGAGAAACTGCGCAGTGTACATTCCACGGGTTTGAGATACTGGGATATATACTACTGGGTGGATAGATGGCTCTCAAATCGCGGGCCCACAAGCGAATAGAAGAACTGACCGGGTACTCTCGTTGAAAACTTCCCGTAATTCATTTATTACTTCTTGGGCGAGGAAGCTACCACGAGGAGCTAAGCTAAACGAATCTGTCATGTTCCGCTCCAGCAGCAAGGGAAGGGCCCATTATGTGGGACCGCAGCAGATATGACGTCCACGTTCGGCATCAAGACAACTCGTAGGGGGCCAGCTGTTCAAAAGTGTTCTTTGTTCATAGGTGGAGGGTAGTTGAGACTGGTGATCAAGGCATGCCACAGCTCGTTGTGTGCTCGATCATGGACACTGTTCTCGTGCAAAACGAAGGGTTCACAGTGCTGGCGCAATACCACCGCGTTTACGTCCAGCCAAACTCGTCTCTGCTGGGCCCACTGCATAACCAGGGTATGAGACGACCGTTTAACCAGTGGCGACACGAACCAGTGACACCGTCGTGACTGGCGATATTCAACATGGAAAAGATCGCCTCCAGCCAAATGAACAGAGTGTCGAGGCTTGTGTATCTATCGCGGGATCCGGCCCGGGCCATCCGGACGTGTAAATGACCAATTTTGGGATAGACCTAGCAAACTCGGCGAAATGAATAGATTTCCTCCTGACAATTCCTATTGGCATGTGTGGCCGTTCTTTTACCGGGTAATTGTCTACATAGAAATGGTCAAATGCAAAAGGCATCAATTAAAAATCCCGCGTCTCCCTGGTCTACTCTCATTCTTCTGTGTTCTTCTTATCCACTGCGTTCAGCACTCTTTTGCTACACCTCTTTGGTCTTTTTCCTAACCACCACCCGATACTCTCTCCCAAGATGCCCAAAGCCATGTACCTCCCTTGGACTTCCTCGGAGGAGGACAACCTGCCAGGATGGCTGTCTGAGTACTCTCATCTGTCTTGGGAGGAAAAGTCTAAAGAGTATCGCAGGCAGTTTGGCCACCGGAGGAGCCCTGAGTCACTACGAGGGAAACAGAACCAGCTGCAGAGAGGAATTAGACGCCGGCGTCTCATCTCCCAGAGGTTCTCTACCACCCGGCAGACGGCCACCCGCCAGGCACGACTTCGACGCCGACGGCATTTGCTAGACATCCCCGAAGCTCCGATATTTAGCGTGAGGGGCCCGGGACACGAGTCTATGCAGCCTCGCCGGCGGTTCTTGATGGAGGAATCTCGCCGGGAAGATCGCGATTCACGTGAGCCCCTAGTACAAACAAACCATACAATGAGCAAGGAAGGCCTGACATTCAACCAGTCCGTACGCGTTGGAGAGACATGTTTCGACGGCCGACGGAAAAACCACGAACCGTTCCGCAGAAATTTGGAAAGATCCTGAGCCGCGTAATAGGGAGACAGTGATCGGCTTCAGTTTACTGTGGATTTCGTGCTAAGCACGGATAGTCTTCATGTGTCTGTAGACCGTTGGCAACATTTTGAATTTCCCTGTCTTCGCGCTGCATAATCTCTATATACCAGTGTATACTATGGCCGATGGGCTAGGCGATCATTTAGCGGTAAATGTCACGCCCGAGTCGGTGAGCCGTCCCGGGGCGAATTGTGTTCCGGAGGGTGATTCGAACAACCGGCTTCTCTGTTACTATTATCCAAAGTTAGGTAGACGGTCATCCAAACGCAACTGCGCTGTACACACTCTTCTCTTGCCTGTTTTGTTCTGTGCGACGGAATGTTGCTCGTATGTTGGTCACGAGGTATTCCATGGTGGTTAAGAAGTGCGTAGCTCATAGGATATTCTGAAGGATCGCCCACGAGTGGAAAGAAATGTTCTTTCTCATGTTTAGTCCGGGAGTCCATCTTTGAATTGGGGAAACGGCGCAGGATTGTTGAGGAGACGGCGGATGTATAGATGAACGAGAAATGTAGGACTAAAAAAAAATTTGTTAGAGGACTGGCTCGATATTCCTTTGATCGACCTCGAACACCGTCTTTAAGATATGGATCTACGTAGGCCCCAATCACTTGCGACCTAACAACGGCTTTCTAAGTGGTATTCGGTAGCATGTGGGACTGCTTTAAGATGGTGACTCTTTTTTAACCTCCGATACGAATGTTCCATCACACGCTAGGGAAGAACCGGGATACTACAGACGGGAGTCAAGTTTCTACCGCTGGGTATCTTTAAAAGTATCTTCTTTTCAAGGCTGTCTATTACGTCGCACATTTAGTGCCGAGCTAAATATGCAGAAAGCCAGAATGAGACAAGTGATCGTCAGGGCCGAACAATGGCTCTGCCAATAAGACTATGCCCGTCGGTAGGAGCATTTCGCCTTAGCGTGTATGGCGTCAATGGCTTGTCGCCCGGCGCGAATTCCGTAATTCCAAATATAAGCCCCACACCGAGCCTCGACTACGAAGATCGGCTTGGCAACGGTGTGCAGGTGCCCGTAGATGCTGTGTTGTGCCAGTGGGAAAAGGCCTAGGAGTGCTATGGCACCGCTGCGGCGCGAACTTGTGGCAATGCCAACAAATCTTATACTGCGTCACGTTCGCACGGAGGTTATAGGGCAGGACACGGCATCCTTGTCGATCCTTGTCGGAGGCTGGGATGCTCTCGCGGAAAAGTACAGTGCTGAGTATGCTGCTAAGTTTACCGACGCCAAAGGAAGACTTCCTCGCTAGAACTGTCAGAACGTTCTCGACCTTGATCGTCTTGCATCGAAGCAATGGTGATCCTGGGCGGGTTAGGAGGGCCACGCACAGTGGACATGCGGCTCTTGGCTGGTACCCACAAGCCAGTATACGCTAACTGTGACTGTAAATTACAGGTTCTAAATCCGACCAAGACCAAGGCCGTGACAGGTACAGACAGCGTGGGCCAGAAGCTTATCAACGCATGGATCACGGTTCCTGCGAGGAAGGAAGGAAGGACCCACCGCTACGTGAGTCACATTCGCTGGATCGCCCCACTAAATACAGAGTAGGGGAAATTGTAAAATTTGAAAATTACGCGGTGTTGATATTTTTCCCATTCCCACCACCAGGCGGGGCAGGCAGACTTGGGTCAAGCGGACGGCAATTGGCTAAGCCGCAGTGTACTGGTCAATCTCTCATGCCACTTTTTCTATCCCTTTTCACTCTTCCATCCGACAGACTGCTGAAACTCTCCATCTTTTACCTGCAGGTGGTACGGACTGCTACCTTTCTACTTGTTTTTCCAAGCTCAACCGAATTACGTGCTCCCTCGAGGCATCTGCATAATGCAATCGGACCGGGAAGGTCAAGAATCCCAGGCCACTAGGAGTGGACAGGTCGACGACCCATCTGCAGGAGCTTCTGCGAACCAGCCTTATGCGCGCTCCTTCAAGTTGTCCGAAGAGAAATTAGCCTCTACGCTGGAATTGCTGCGGTCATACCACGTGGTTTTGCAGGCCGGTGTCAACCTTGCGCGGCTTTTCCAAGTTCCGCTCACCAGCGACCTGAAGGCCCCGGAGCTGGGACATCTATTCGATAGTCTCAGCCCGCGGGTATTGGAGATTGAACAGGGAGAGCATGACACAATTCACTGGGCTGATGTTGTCCGTGCCCCTAAATATGCACCAGAACGCCAGGACGACGGAAAGTACCATGTGCGGCTGGATAAAAGCAACGCGCTGGTTGAGCTGTCGGGACGCGACCATGAAACCGTCATGACGGGCATGCCCCGGCAGCTTATCGACCCCTACTCATATCCGTCTGATGTGGTTTCGGAACACAACACCGTCAAATGGACGATGGCACAGATTGCCCTCTGGAGAGATATAATCGTACAGCGTCCGTACATCTCCGAATGTCCTCGCTTCAACTAAAGATCAATCTGCTGATTTATGCCAATGCAGTGACGGAAACAATCGACGATGTACTTGGAGGGATGTCTGAGAGACTTGAAACATTACAGGCGAAGAGCAAAGCACTGAGCTCCCGGGGAAATGTATGTCACGTTTCCGCCGGAATCAACCAGGATCCCCCCATCCCGTCCAAAGCAACGGAGACCTCTCAAACAACCATCAGAACCAAAAAGCGAAAGGGTGAGTCCAGCGCTCTAATATCTTGCTGACAGATGCTAACATTTTCTCCTGCAAAAGGCCGTACTCCGAAGTGGACACCCCAGGAGTCTGACAAGTTAGGTGGTTGGTACGAGGAAAACCGGAAATATTCACCAGATGAAATTGAGAGGCGATATTATGAATTTTCGGGTCAATGGCGAAGCTACCCCGCGATACAAGCCGAGCTATACCGACAGGGTTTGGGTTATTTGACCAACAAGAGGGGCAAGTCACTTCCGGGAGGGACCGCCGTTCCCAAGCAGCCTACTCGTGTGCCGGCAACCCAGCCTACCAAATCATCACCCGATCATGCCCAACTATCACGAGCTCTGGAACTCATCTCTGAGTCTCTGGCGCTAGAACCATGGCGGTCCTCGGGGCCTGGTAGTCCTGGAAGTGAAGTTGAGTTAGAGAAATCTTTCCCCGGAGCCTCCAGAAGAAGCAGGTCTGGATCACCGGCTGCAACGGATAACTTGGAACTCGACCCAAGTCACAGCCACACCCCCGTGAATGACGCGTATCTAGATTGGCGCAAGCCTGGGGATACCAATGGAGATACATCGCACAATGATCCGGAAAGTCCGAGCACGATCGCTCCAGGCGCCGGGGGCCATAACGGATCGCAAGTATCACAAGCAGGTTAGGAGACCACAGGCGGCACTTTCAGGCTCTGGCCCTTATGACGCTTTTAAATCTCAAGCTACGTGCAGATTAAGGTCCAGACTGATCGTTCTTGCCGTGCACCCTTATTTGGCCCTACGAGTCCTTTTGTTTACCCTCGATTCCAAATCGTACGTATTGTCGATTGAGTTGGCTGACGTGCTTCATGGTATATTAGAGTCAGCCGGAGTTCGTCCGCACTCGCAGTCTCGAGTATCTGACTCTGAAGATCAACCAACGATGGCAGAGCATTTTGACGTTGCCAGGCAAGCAAGTATGTTCTTACTATTTTCTGAAGATTGTCCTAATTCTAAGAGCGGATCCAGGAACCCAAGGGATTAGGTGCGATTTCCCGAAAGACGTGCATCCCTACACTACTCTGCATGAAGACCCAGTTGATGGGCAAGATCTGAGCAGCAAAGGGAGCTGCGTAAGCGAAGGCACACCGCAAGATAAAACAGGGACGGATTATGCATCTAATCCCAGTCCTGTCCAACACCTCAGCTCTGTCTCTGGCGATCGCCCACAAAGCCGGGCTGTTACTCCGGGCTCAGTTTCCAAAGAGCAACTGGGGAGAACCGTTCCGGCAACTGGACTCGAAATGGATGCGCTTTCCTGCCAAGCTGAGCCACGAGCTTGCGCAGGCGAAAATTCCCCGAGCTATGGGTTGGGACCTCTGCGGAGTTCTGGGTCTCTGACAGGCTTCGCTCCCGCCACAGGAACGAGAAGCAACGGTGAAATGATGATGGCTGGAACGGTCTCTGATTTAACCCCAGCGACTGTCGACATTAACAGACGAAGAAATTCCACATCTCCACCATCTCCTGTCTGCCAGGATAGTGTAGAGGCTAGTTCAGTCTCTCTGCATCCGGCGGAGACAAAAGGTCGGGAGCATCGTCCCAACATGGTTCATGAGAACTCTGAAAGCGAGCTCAAATTTGTTTCCTGCGACGCAAGGAGATACGTCGGTGGAAAGGAGCCACTGAGTTTGACAGCGGTTCCTAACAATGAAAGAGAAGATCCCTCTTTCAGCGCGCATCAGCCCGCATATTATGGGCAGCACGCGGGTCAGAACGAACAGCCACAACTTCCTGACCTTGCTGTGCAGTCAAGCAGCCAGATATCAAACGAAGAACCGCGGAATCAGGGATTGGCCTGTGTGGCAGCTGCTGTGCCTTCAACTCGTACGGATGATATCCCTATCAACGCTGAACCTGCACCTGAGCCGGAGCCTAAGAAGAAGCGCGCATACAGCCGCAGAACCAGGACCGGCTGTATAACATGCCGTCGTCGAAAAAAGAAGTGCGACGAGCATCAGCCATTGTGTATGTGGATCTCCTTTACTCGCTTACGGAAGGAGGGCATTTCCTATCCAGAATGCTTCGCTAACAAAAAGCCTCCAGGTGGCAATTGTGTACGAGGCAACTTGCGATGTGAAGGCTATGACCCCCGACCACTACGGGTGATCGCCATGGCTTCGGCCAATGCAGTGTCTCCGGATCTCTCTAGAAGGGACTCGGTAGCTCATGACGTCTCACCCCTTGCGAACCCTCGGCAGCGCGGTCGACTTCATTCAACTGATCAGAGCGAATTCCGTGAGTCGCATCGAACAGCAATCAGCGCTACAGTATGCTAACAGGGTGGAATCCAGAATCCACGAATAACACGCGGTTGTCCCATGAAAATCGATCCATCCATGGACGTTCCCCACTGGGATATACTGCCAGGACTGCCAAGCAACATTCCCCAATATGTGGTACATCGACGAATCCTGGTTCATTATCCCAAAAACCAACTATTCCGTCAATCCACCAACTCCTGCAAGAACCGGACATTGGGAACAGCGCACTCTTTGTTTCGCGGCCAAGGGGAGGTTGAGCTACCGCTGCAGTTATTTGCCGCATCTGCCATCTCACAATACAAGACTCAATGACTTCTGCCGAATGCAGAAGATTTGAAAGAATTTTCCTTTGGAGCTTGAGCGTGACAACGACAAGAAGATTTGGTTTCACACACTATCGGACGTAAACTTTTATTTGTTTTCAATATCCTTTGACTGATACTCAGACATTCGGAAGAAAAGTCTCAATGATCGGTACTTGAGCCTCGTTCTTGCCCCAAATTATAGATTCATTTCGTGTGAAAGATCCGTATATTACCTACGCGGGTGCCCTGCAATTGAATTGTTGAGTTGACACTCCTCCCTGGTCTCGGCATATCTGCCAAGTAGTATTTATCTCAGAGGTACCGACGATTCTCACGCTCCCCACCAGTACTGCTGTACAACTGTGGTTGTTGGATATGTCTTAAGACTTACTATTCCACTTCGCCTGCTTGAACGGTTGCATAGTTATATTGATGATCCTAGGGCGCGATATGAGATGACGTCGTGAACAAGTAAACAGCGAACTGGCTAGAACGGAAGTGCAGCTAAAAATTGATGCTACTCCTCGTTGAGTTCGTCAACCGCCTTTTGTAATACTGCCATTTTCTCTTGTGAGATGGGGTGGGTGCTTCTGGGAAGGGAATGCACGACTCTTGACTTCGTCCCGGTACTGGATGATTCTGCGAGTCGCTTCGCTCCATACATCTGCATGCCTCTTCACAAACTTGGGAACAAATCGACCGGGTTGAAAGTTGCCCGCCATGTCGGCCTGAACCAGAACCTGACCCGAGCAATCGCTGCCGGAGCCAATGCCGATCGTTGGAATTTTTAACATCCTCGTTATTAGGGATGCCACTCTGGGTGTGATGGTTTTGAGAACTAACATGAACGTCCCGGCCTCTCGCAGAGACTTAGTGTCATGTGTCAGCCTCAAAGCACAGGTAGGTATCTTTCTCTGCACTCGAAATCCACCGGATGTACTTTGGCGTTGAGGTGTCAGGCAGACGCGCGCGGCGACAGGGATACCAACCTGAGTAACGCCTTTGATAGGTGGGCATAGCTCTTCACCACCTTCGACCTTATTCTCGTGCAACTCCCGTTTTCCACGAGGCGAATCGGGGATTTGTCTGCCCGCTCTGGGATCACTTCATAGGCGCCCACGTAAGTCCACAACTGGTACGTGGTCGGTACTTCGGGTTCAAGTTACCAAGATGAGGACAGCGATGATAAACGTGTGAGGCACTACAAGCTGATGGCGGGCAGGTACGTGGTTGTTAACCACTGGTGTGCATATTGTGCAGGAAGTCCACAGGTTAACGGGAAATGACGCGGAATAGTTTGTTTTTATGTATATTGGGAGAAGCATCCGAACGGTATCTCACGCTTTTGCAGAAAGTGAGGTGAGGTGAATCCCGCGCATGACTGAGCGAGCATCTGTGTGATGGACGCGCCCAAGCGAGTGGCCCCAATACCATTCGGAAGATAAAAAGCTCCGTTTCCCGCCACAAATTCAAACCCCAAGGTTCATTTTCTTCTTCCTCCTTCCAGGCATGCTCGCTTCTGCTGGTATTGTTATGCTGAGTCTGGGCATCACACCGGTAGCTATTCAGCCTCCATCAGACCTCGTCGCCCGATCTCGACCCATTCACGCTCAGGTACAGTAAGTACAAAATTCCGTGGGTCGACTTCGCTGACTGGCTCTAGAAGCTTTCTACACCATTAAATATTAAAGCCTGGAGTGAACCGAATTGTCCAGGCGATGCTCATGCTTGGACACGTTTCAATGACACAAACTTTGCACGGAACATGTCCAACATCTTGATTGCTCGCAGCTTCCGACTGAGTCGTCCGCTTGACGGTCAGGAGCAATTGGATATCTCCATGACCAGCAACTACGGGACTTGGTACCCAGGAAAAGACCAAATGTCGCATAACAGCTCCTCATGCACCAATTTCTGGCAAAGCTACTATGCTGTCAATGGGACCACGGCGTGCCACAATACCCCCCCTTTTACATGTCACCGGTTGTGGAACAACCCAGGACTACCGATGAGATAGGTTCAGACAGTGAGACGATGATTTAATCCACGAAAGAACACTGCTCTTTATGCCCAATATAGAAGCGAAGAGGTGAGGTGAGCTTAGGAACATGATATTATCTCGATATCTCTTAGTGCATTTTACGCGGAATATCATCTCACTGACCCTGCGAATCTTAAGCAGCTGTACTGTAACAGCCTTTTTTCCAGCTTCGCCGTAGTAACTTGACCATTAATCCATATCTGTTCTATGTCTAAAGGGAAGGGCAACTCTCCCTTCAGCGCCCGGAGGATCAATTTTGACATCATCTGTCATGCAGAACGGTTTGGTAGACCATTGCATCCATCGTATACTGCCGAAAGAAAATGCTTGTGTAGCCATCAAGATCCTGGCTGTTCGTTGATGCGGTCTATGGCAGCAACAGGTTGACTATTCTTTCATGTCCCATTACTGCCGCCAACGATAGGGGCGTGGTTCAATCAGAACCTGGAAGGTTCGGGTCGACGCCATCCGTAGCAAGCAACAGTTTGACAATTCCTTCATGCCCCATACCAGCCGCCAACGATAGGGGCGTATTTCCATCAGAGTCCGCACGGTTCAGATCGACGCCATCCGTAGCGAGCAATAGATTGACAATTCCTTCATGCCGCATACCAGCCGCCAACGATAGGGGCGTATTTCCATCAGAGTCCGCACGGTTCAGATCGACGCCATCCGTAGCGAGAAATAGTTTGACTACTCCTTCACGTCCCGTTCCTGCCGCCCACGATAGGGGCGTATTTCCATCAGAGTCCGGAAGGTTCGGATCGACGGGATCCATAGCAAGCAACAGTTTGACTACTCCTTCATGTCCCTTTTGTGCAGCCAACGATAGGGGCGTGTCTCCATGAGAACCTGGAAGATTCGGATCGACGCCATCCATAGCAAGCAATAGCTTTACTACTCCTTCATGTCCCTCTTGTGCAGCCCACGATAGCGGTGTGCGTCTGAAAGAGTCTTTGCTGTTCGGATCGATGCCATCTGAAGCAAGCAACAGTTTGACAACTGTTTCATGTCCTTTCAGTGCTGCCCACGATAGTGGCGTACGTCTGAAAGAGTCTGTGCTGTTTGGGTTGATGACATCCGAAGCAAGCAACAGATTGACCACTGCTTCATGTCCTTTCTGTGCTGCCCACGATAGTGGCGTCCGTCCGGAAGAATCTTCGCCGTTCGGGTCGATGCCATTCGTAGCAAGCAACTCTTTGACTAATCCTTCACGTCCCATTCGGGCTGCTAACGATAAGGGAGTGTATCCATTGCCTGGAAGGTTCGGGTTGATGCCATCCATGGCAAGCAATAGCTTGACTACTGCTTCATGTCCATAAGATGCTGCAAATGATAGGGGTGTCCATCCACTATATTCGCAGTTCGGGTCAATGCAGTCAGAAGCAATCATCAGCTTGACTATTGAACCATGGCCATTCCTTATAGCTTCAAACAGTGGCTTTTCAGACATGGACAGGCATTTAGCGTGCGCTCGCGCTTCCAAATGCTTTGTGGCTGTTCCGCAATGCCCGTGTGTTGCCGCCCAAGATATTGCCCTATTTTTACCTTGCACGTCGCAACGATAAAGACAGGGATTTAAAAGTGCGTAGATGTCACTGTTTGTTTGCACGAATGCGTTTATGTGTTGCAATTCCAGGTGCTCTGTAATACACAATAGCAATTCACCTGGCAAGTTAAGCAACAGCAACATTTTGAAAGCATTCGATCGATTGCTTTGTAAATTGTGCGCAGGTAGGTTCAATTGTAATAGCAAATGGTAAGGAGGGCGTCAGATTTCTGCCAAAGAAGCGGTTTGCGGTCGTATTTATATATATCTTTGTGCGATTGGGTACGAATGGAGCCCACATCTCAGCTCAATCCGTAAAACATGTTTAGCTTCAACTAGTACATATGGAAAAATCTCGCAAAGTAGCGGTCTAGACAAGACACCGTAGGGCCCACCCACAAGGCGTTTTTTAGACCTGGACAGAGCAGACAAACCGTTGGGTAGTTGGGAACGATTTCAGATTAGACGCCCCTCCGTCAATTGCTACCCATTCGGAAATAATTTTCGACCTCAGTCTACCTCTGCTGACAATCGCTGATAAGCCTCGTTCGGGAAGAACGCGATAGGATGGAAAACTTCTAGTGGAAGAGATCACAGACCACAGACTTATAAAGAGACAAAAATATAAAGAACGTACGAGGTACAGGGGAGAGCTGTTCGAGAAAAGGGCTTAAAATTCAGGAGAAAGTGGGCATCACGTCCCGGATCATCTGTTCCGCACGAATGTAGACGGGAATGGTTCTTGAGACACGTCGAAGTCGACTTATCCACTCTAGGGGCTTCGTGGGGATAAGGAAAAGGCAGGAAACAGAGTTCCGAGTCCCCGAAGGCATCTTGAAGGCAAGACCCAGACCACCAATAGGAAGTAGGAAATCCATCAACCACAGTAGTTCTTGACCGGAAACCACAGCCAGCGTCCGTCCACATTCCTCCGTGCTACAACACCTCGTGGCCAGTATGAGACGGCCAGTCTGCGATTAAGGGTGCTGAGCTGTTAAGCCATCACAGGTTTCAGCTGTCGGAGCAAAGATGTGTGCTAGCTTAGTTGCTTCGAACCTTTGGTTCAAGTATGTTATCCATCGGTTGAACTGTTTAGACGATCAGTTTGTCTCTCGTCTGATACACATTTCATCAAGCGATCATTAAACGAACCGTTGCTATTCTTGCCCCTAGCCAGAGACACCGGTGTTTTCTCAAGATAATTGCTGTTTGCTCTTCGATCATCGATCTGTTGTCCTCTGATGGTGCTCCCTCAAAGAACTTCTCCGGGTAGTAAAGACGACTCCACACTTGACCGCGAATCAAGAAGTCCTCAGACAGCTGCTGAGTGACTCCATATTGGGGTAGCGGGAATGCTTCATTTTCGATCATGTGGAAATCTGTGTCGGTCTGGAATAGGGTATTCAGGAACTTGGTAAGCCCCAACCAGGGGATCAATCGTTCGACTTGTTGCATAGCTAGTGGATGGAGGGCTAGGCACCAGATGAATGCCAACGAGGTGTGGGCACTAGGGTATACGTTGGAATCGCCCATCTGCTCAAGAAAAATGGAAAGGGTGTGAAAGGCGAGACAACTTCCTTGGAAGGCGGTTTGTGATAGTATTTGCGAAGCTGCCTTCGTAGGCTGGCCATTTATGCTTACTGCCTTATCGCACGACAATGAAGCTGCAGTTGCACTGGAAGTCCACTCGAGGGCAAAGCCGTGCGCCTCCGCGAGTGTTTTGCTTTTCTTTTGGACGAACTCCACTGCCATGGCGGCCTCGAGCTCGCCGTACTGAAGCATGGATGCGAAATTGACAGACATGATATAGAAACCATGTTGCCCTGCGCGATAAAACCTGTTAATGTCCTGCCGAAACAGGGACAAGAAATGCTTCGCCCGAGTGATGAATTGTTCCGGCGGGCCTTTTGTGAATAGAACACCGTGTGTAGCAAGAAATGTTGTGACCACGGAGGGTTGGTGAAGTAGTTGAGAATTGCAAGGGTTGAGGAGGAACGAGATGCGCTCTCGTGCATTGGGGAAAGGTCGTACACAGACCAAGGCTTTGTTATAGTAGAAGAGCTGCTGTAGAACGTCTGGGCGAGCCAACACTGCTAGATGATGTTGGATGCGTCCAACATCTGGACTATCCGCATATTGGTTGTACCATTTTCGCGACACCGCAGCCCAGGTCTCTCGGTCTCGCAAGACAGAGTCCTCAACCGCCATGCGATATCTGGCCAGATCACCCAGACATTCAATCCATGTGTCTCGAAATGCCGAGACGCTCTCCAACAGTAGCGTCACCATAGAATAGGCGAGGTAGATAAAGTTGAGCATGTAATCTAGAGACTCCGGAAGCCTTTGTCGTAATACCTCGAGAAAAGAGTGAATTCCATAGCGCCACATTCGTGCTGGCATGGCGTACTTCTCCGCAAGCCGTTTCAACATGGGACTGGCGGATGGGTGTTGAGAGGCGAGGAAAAAGTCGTGATGTTCGTAAAGTAATGTTCGATGCACAGAGATGAGCGCCTGCCATTGTGCCTGGGATAATTCTGCTTTCGACTCTGCTTGTTGCTTATCGACCTCGATGCATTTCTTCTCCACCATCACTAGCCCGGCATAGATCCCGCGGACCTCATCGATCAGCTGTTCCTCCGTAATTGGATTGGTCTCAGGCTGTTTGAACATTCCTTGATACTCTGTCGTCTCTGCAGCCGTTTCGACCAATACGATAGAGCCTGGCTGTTGCTCACACAACGAACATGGCGAGCGCAACGACATCCGGGGAATCACGCAATTCTCGGGGAGGCTGTTTTGGGTTGGATCTGTAATGATGTCCTCAAGGATGTGGCCGATGGTATGGAGGAGGGCAACACGGATGTGGGCATTTGGATGTTCGCCATCTAAGCTCTCGACGTCAGGAGAAGTGGCAGGCCGGATCTGTACTTCAGAAATCGGGGCCGGGTAGTGGTCAGCATCAAAGCATTGATCAAAGAGTACGGCGAGAGTTGGCGTGATGGGCACGGAAATGGCATGCAAGACGCCGTTTGGCACGAACGCTTGCCCTGAAGAGACCTTGCTCGCTGCTGTCTTATGTATTCTCTCGAGTATTTCGCTCTCGCGGGCCGAAGTAGAAGGCCGCTGATGATAGTTGAGGTCGCTGGGGCCTGGTATCCGCGATACAAGTGGCGATGGAATCGAGTGATCCTGATTAGAGCATTGCGGCAGCTTCGCCGCAAGTAGCGGTTCAGGGAGATACCAGGGTGCGGATGCCTCTGCCGCCGCGAGGATGCTGTCGACAATCCATTCAGTAAATGCATCGATTCGCTTCGCGCTCCAAAGATTTTGTCGTGGGCCCATTATCCGTGCAGGCCCTCTAAGGATGCGGGTCCCGAGGTGCGCGGTGACCATCGTCTTCAGCCTCGGTAGGTCAATATTTTCCCAGCTCAGCCGTCGTTCGGCTGGGGACCGGCAGAGGGGGCTGATGTCCAATGAAACTTCAAAAGGACCGAGTGCCTGGGTGTTTGATGGCGTGTTCAGATCGCGGACATAATTTACCCGCTCTTGCAAGTTCTGACTGGCGTTGCATACCGCGTAGGTTGCCCTTAGGGGCTGGAAATCTCCATCCAAGCTGTCCTGTTCTTCACCATCTACAGCATCGGACGACAACAGAATTGTTTGCTGGCGCAAAATGAGCTCCCGCGGCATGACACAACGAAGCCATCTGGCCTCCAGTACACGCTGGAGGCCTGGAAAGTCGAGGTTTGAGGATTAACCATCGCAGTCCAGTGCGCCCTGTCGGTAATTCCCGAAGACGAGATGGTGCACTTCCTCAAACCCCATCTCGTCCGCCCGAGCAAAGGACTCGTGGAGAGCAAACTCAGGGTGGATGCCATCCGATGGTGGACCATCGTACACATTGTGAACAAAGTAGGCGAGTCCAGGGGACGAGCCAACCAGGAAAATCGAGACCACGTTTGCTGTACAGGAAATGAGTCCCCAGTTGACGGACTTCCGTACGTAAGTGCAAACGTTTGGAATACTCGGCCATTTGTCGGCTGCCCATACGACATCGAAGAGTTGACCGACCGGGTCACGGATCAGTGGCAGCCCGAAGGAGCCTTGGCAGGGAGGTTGCTGAATGGCGATCAAATCGTACAGTGAAGCTGGAATAGCCTCAAAAAGAGCCTTCATTTCCTGACTCGAGTTGTGCACGTTGCACTGGAGAAACAGCCGGGGCGATCCCATTGGGACTGGATCGTATTCTGGCTGTTTGAACCTTCCTTGACACTCTGTCGACTCTGCGTCCAATAGATTTGAGTCAGTTGATTGCTCGTCTGTCACTCTGGGTTCGTGAAGAAGCTCTCTACTCGTGCCATTTTCGCGAGTCCCATGGGCACTGGAGATTTGAAGTACATTGGGACCACTGACACCACATGTGACCGGCTCAGGGACAGCATGATGCTCGCGTCCTCTGAGATCAAGCGTACAGTCCTGACCAAGTAGTGGGACACGAACTCGGTCATTTGGGTGTACATTGACGAGAGTCCTGAAGGCTGAATCAGAAGAAATCGCACCCGCGGACAGGTCGGGTGGTACCTTAGTTGCTCAGTCATGAATGGCCCAGCCATATGCTCCAGATCATGGCCTTCGAAGTTGCTGGGTCGTGTCTCATTGGGCGGGATGAGATTGGGTCCAGAGGGTGTGCAGCCGGTTGGTTCAAGACGGGCCTGCTCTGGGTTCGAGTCGTGTCCCCAGTCAGAGTATGGATATGGAGGGAACCAACTATTCCCACACAGTGCGGGACGTAATGCTGGAAGCACTTGGTGGTTGGTATTTGCGGTTGGCAGGTTCGATATAGGCGTAAGTTGAAGTGACTCAGCGAATACGGATGGCACGGAGGCATCACGGCGAGACTTTTTGGTCGAATTCAACCTATCCGTTTAGTAGGCTGCGCTTCCAAAGAGTCTGGTAGTACATACAATAAATCCATCCGACTCTGGTTGTCCTTCTCCATCTGCTCCAATTTCTTCTGGTAACCCTGGAGACCTTGGCCCTGGAGAATTTGGTTGTCATGGGCTGTTGGCCGTATCTCAGACATGGAGCCGCTTGAGTTGGCCATATTTTTCTAGTCCGAGACGGTTCTTGATATTTGGACCAAAAATCAGAGGGAATGGGATATACTTCGTTTATGTGAAAAGCAAATGCAAAAGTCGCAGGCCCAGAGATGCTCCACTCCGAAGTCTTAATATGTCTCGGTAAGTCAGGAGCTGACGTATTGCAAGATGCCTAGGCCTGTGTCCACGTATGCAATTCCCTCGACATGGGATCCTAGGAACATCAAGCTAACGTGCTAGGGCGCATGTGGCGGTCGATAACACAAAATGCCTATAGAGGCTCTGGGATCGGCTCCACTATCCGCACCAACTTGGGAACTCTACTGGCCAGCCGCTCTTGTGCCGGCGACATCACGTCTGCATCCACCAGTTCAGCGTGGCCGCGCGACACGACAAGTCTCCGTGTGACAGGAGCATGGGGTATTACTCCTGTTCTGCATTTTGTACTGGCTTTACATTCCCTAATTCAGATAAGTTGTGTGTAATGGCATTCTCCGGTCTAAGCGTTTTCCACGACGCTCAAATGTACAGTTGACCGACACTGCTCAACCCGATAACTCTAGTCAGATACATCAAACTGGCGGGTCTCCACGAGCCCTCAAGTTTGCTAGCGTCATTTACAGGGGCGGTTCTGGGTTCCCAGGATCATGAACCTTGTCAATCTACAACAGATTCCCCTTTCTCCTACTCAGTTTATCACTGTCTCTTCCTCCTCCCCTCCCCATCTGTCTTCCTCTGCGTGGTTGCGTATCCAACAACTCGTCCGTATCTCCATCTCCATCACACTCCCCTCACAGTTCGTGTGAGTTCGGCACGACATGAGCGAAGGCTCTGACTGTCCTGCTTCCCGAAATGACACTCACGGGGCAATTGTTGCTTCCGTTCTTGCCTCTGCCACGGTGTCTCGTTGTTCAATTGCCAGAATGAACGAGCAACCGACCACGAACTACATGGTGGGCAAGCGCCCACGCTTGTCTATCCGACGCGCCGGTGACCCTCCTAAGAACAACGAGGGCCAGATCTACTGTGACCACTCAGATTGCCGGATGGCACCGCCCACTTTCTGTCGTCCCAGCGAATGGAAGTGAGTCCTCCTCGGTCCCTGCCTAATGACCTCAACGATGCCAACATGGTTACCGTGCAGCAAACATATGGACAGACACTACCGACCGTACAAGTGCAACGAACCGGGTTGCGTTATGAACCGAGGGTTCACCTACGCCGGTGGTCTTCTGCGCCACCAGCGTGAAGTACACAAGAAGCATGCCGATGTTAAGAAGCTACTGATGTGCCCATATGGAGACTGTAACCGCAGCACCGGCAACGGTTTCGCCCGTCGAGAGAACCTGCACGAGCATCTGCGCCGTCGCCACAGGCACACCAATAATGGTGGCTCCCGATTTGTGGATGCATCTGAATGGGATGGAGCCAAATGTCTCCCAGCCGGTAGGATCAGGCGACGCCACGACTCGCCAAATGGTGACAGATCTGAGCTCCGCAATGAGGTCGAGCGGCTCCGTCATGAAGTTGAGAACAAGGGCCGCCGTCTGGAAGAGCTGGAGCGAATGATTGTCAGCCTACAACAGCCCATTCCCCAGCTCCCCCAGCTCCAATATAAACCTGAGCCTATTGAACAGACAGTTTCTGTTTCCCAGGCTGCAGTTCCCCCGGAGGCACCGACCGTGAAGGACTTCACAGCCGATGAAGGTAAAGATCCGGGACGTATAGCTGGTGAGCTCAAAGACCAGGCTCGAATCGCTCTTGAAGCGCACACACGGTGCTTCACCACGGCCCTTGGTATCGCAAAGACGGGAGCTGTCAAGCAAGCTACCGACGACTTTGTGTTCGGTGTCCCTCGCAGTTCTACTGCCGCTCTGCGTTCACCCCACCCCGAAGGCTCTGTTCGCAAGATATGTCTACTTCTCGGGCAATATTTGGAGGCCCTCATGGAGATGATCCAACAAGCAAGGGTATGGCCTTAGCAGACACGTTCAATTCGGTTGTTAACTGACAGCTCCTATCAGTGCCACTATGCTCAGGATGATACTGCTCGGGATTTTGTGTACGAAAGAATCTCAGGGGAGACGATCGGAGAGCATATGCGACCTATTATTTGCCATGTCGCCAAGGCCTTAAACATTCCATTGACATGTACTTCAGGGGGAGGAATGGACACTTTGGAGACGATTTGGATGGGATCAGTCGTATGGATCCATATGAAAGTCTGACCAACGTTCTATGCGCTTGCTAATGCAGTTTAGTCGTCTATGCTTCAATTGAATGGCTTCAGGGACGCCAAAAACTTTCTTGGAAAAGGCCTCGAAAAGGTTTGTGCCATACTTGTGCGAGAGACGATGGTAGGTTCATTCTTGCAGCACACGCGATATTCTCGGGATTCTGCTAACTAGTGTTACTCTAGGTGGCTGAGTGTGATCGACTGTTGGCTCAATTTCGAGCGCACTAACCTGATAAGTGGCGGGCATGGTCAAGGATTTTACCACTTTGAGCGAAATAGCTGGAAGAAACCACGACAGCCATAGCTTGATGCGTTGGAGGCAATGCGCTTAGAAGAGAGCGTGCTGAACACGCCACTTGTTCTGCTTCACGAGCAGCCCCAATTGCTCCTGATAATCCTGGAGACTCTGATTGTCCTCAGAGGCCGTGGGCAGTTTCTCGGCCATGGAGCAGTACGGATTAGCCATAGTTTTCTAGCCCAAGAGGGTGCTCAGTATGTAAGCTGAAATCCAGAAGGAACGGGGGATTGGCCTCTATGTTGAAATGCAAAACAAAGGGTTACTTGGCCCGTGATGTTCTACCTCACGAACCTAACCTAATTTGGTAAGTCGAAGAGGAACAAAAATCCAAGATGCCTAGATCTGCTTCCACATATGCAATTGACTCGGGATCCTGGGAACGTCGAGTTAACCTGCTGGGGCACATGTGGGGTTGATTATACACGGAGGCTCAGGAGCCGGCCCCACTATCCGAACCAAAGTGGAAAAGATGCTGGCCCGCTGGTCGTCCCCATCTCACGCCGTGCTGCATCCACGGGTTCAAAAAAGCCCACCATGCAGCGTGATAAACCATCGTGCGGCAGGCGTACGGGTGACCACTATCACTGGCGGTCGGTATTTTGTGCTCGCTTTGCGTGCTCCAGTTCCCGGAAGAATTGTGTGTAATGCGTTATCCGGCTTCAAATCGTTTTCCACCAGGCCGAACTGTAAACCAGATATGTTGACCAACACTACTCGGTCTAGTAAAACTAGTCAGAGACACCAAACTGATTGGCTGTCACGAATTCTCGAACGCACTAACGGTCATTTACCACGGCTGTGAGGCTGTGGGTTCAAGTATCATAACCCTTGTCATAGTCCTAAGTAATAATTTACGATTTAACCTAATGCGGCTTAGATGTGCTTCGGGTACAGCACGGACCGAGGAACAAACAGTGGGTCCACAGGGAAACTGCTTTCGACTCTCAGTAGAGTGCAACGCCAGGCGGCCATCGGTTCGGATGCTGGCAATGAGTATAGCGTAAAATACACAAAGGTCAATTGAATGAGCACGCAACTGAAACTCCATAACTCCAGTAAAGGTATGGGGCTGCATGGGAGGATAAACAAAGGCATTCTCAAGCCAGTAGCCGCACCGAGCCGACGTCATTCCCCGCAGCCACACAAACCACGAGCGAGGCATGCCAGTTCCTGAATTCTCTCACCGCAGTACGGGAGGTACATTGGATTGATGGTGATCAATCACCTTCTCTCTCGGACAGAATTCTGGAGGTAGTGGAAGAGTGGCTCGAGGGTACCGTATTTGTGATAGTCCCGAAGATGGGGAAGGAGAAACGGAATCCCGGGGTGTTCGAGGTAATGTTGTTGATAGTTGGAGTAATTTTGGGCTGGATTGACCAGGAGGGTTGTTTCTGGCGGGGCAATCGGGTCGAGTACCACCATGTTCCCGATAGCGCTGTTCAAGCCGCAGAATCGTGCGGTCGATATCGCATACATATGTAGGCCATCTAGCACGGCTGTGAGGGAATGGTAGTCGCATCTGTTGAAAAGTACCTGTGAACCCTGTCAGGGCACGCCATATAGAGCCTTTCAGACGCAAATCAACTCACCTGCGCGCACTCCCGTAAGAATAGCGTGACGTCTGGCAGCGCCGAGCAGCATTCCCACACGGAGATACTGACGGTGTGCCAGCTCGCTAGAAGCCTCTTGACCACTACATCGTTCGCAGCGATGTTCTGTCGTGACAGTCGGGCAAAGTCAACTTCATCCGTGCTTATCAAAGTATGCGCCAGGTCCTCTGGTGATGTAGAGTTGAGACAGTATTCCAAGAAAAGAATATTAGTGTCGAAGGGCGTTTCCCAATCCATTCGCGCGGTGTGAATGTATTGCCGCCTGAATCGTATGGCTAGAACACTGAACACCTTGAGTATCGTTGAGAGACTTGGCGGTTGGTCCCTGAACAAGCGTTGAATGGGGCCTGCAACAAACTCAAACCTAGGTGTAGACGCCTGTTTGAGGTTGGGGATCGCACCCGGCTGTAAAGCAGTCAAGCATTGCACTAGAGCTCGATGTGCGAAGGGACTTTGGCTTCGTAGGTGCTAGGGAGTATGAGTACGGGATCATCGAAGCCAGGAAGAGCAACTTACTGTCTCTACCTCGATGTAGAGAGGAATCTCTTCAGGGTAGGTCCGTAGGTGGTCCAAGAGATGAATGTAGAGAGTAGTATGCTGAAGTAGGAACCACTCAACCGAAGACGCGTTGTATCCTAGAGAGGCGCGCACAATCTCCTCAAAAGCGATCCTGCTGAATTGGAAATGGCTTTCTGCTTCGATCGCAGAAGCAATTGCACGCGCATCGAGTGAATGACCCGGCGGCATGGGAAACCAACTCCACGGCACAAGCTCAAGGTCCGGGATACTCGAGCGCCGTAATATCTCCTCCACCCTCTGTATATGTGACAAGTTTCCCAGAAGCGGCTGTTCATGAGGCTCGGACATTGCCTTCAGAAAAGCATCAATGGTATCCGCATTGCGACTCAGCAGCGAGTTCCGGGGAAAACTCGCATCGCGAAACAGGCCGTAACGAATAACCCGACTGATATCTGGGATATTGAAAGCCCAAAACACGGTAGTCACCTCATCCTCCCACCACCGATATGAGACAATAAAGCGAGGAAACTCCGCACTGGACTGGAAAAGTGACTGGTACGACTGGGTCGATTCAGACTGGACGGCTCTGCTCGGAGGATCCTGCGACATGGTTCCTAGTGTTGATTTCCTGCCGCAAGGATGCTGTCGTCTTCACCCGGGGTGGGGGGAGGGTTAAAGGGGAAGATAAATGTGTAAAGTCAGCTTTGTGAAGGGCAGTGAGCAAGATGAGAACTAACTGCGGCGAGCGCTCCTTAAATAGAAGTTCTCTTCGTGGCATTTCGACGAGCAAAGTAGATCAGCTCCGAACGGGGAACTGCTGCGTAGTGGTAGGTTGATAGTTCCATATGCATGAGCGACGAATTTCTTGGGCTCATGCACCAGGATTATCTTGTGCAAGGATTCTGGGTCATGGATAGCTCTATCGGCGTGCAGGATCCAAAGTCAGTTGGATCTAGGCCGGTTGGCATGGCCCGCTCTGTCGCGTTTCTGAGCTCCGACTCCACATTTACGTCGGTTGCATGACCAGTCATCTTTATGGCAGATACCTTGGGCCTGGAGTGACCAGGTCTATGTTTTCCTGGTTTAGGATTTCCGCCCATCGTTAAATAGTAGGATTGGATTTAAGCTTTATGGGTCTGTCTCCACCAGGGGGCGGAGCACGATCCTTCAGTCGGGGCCGCCCATTGGTCCAATTCTCTTTGCTTAACCCCGCCGAGCCCGAGCGAGGATAGTTGCGGCTCCGCAATGCCAAACATAGAGGCAGAGCGTGTTACGATGACTTTCAATACACCCTATTACGTGGAATTAAACCCTCCCTTGGAGGCAGACGCGCTGCATGCTTTGGGGCAGGTCTGCCTTCACAACTCCGGGAATCTAGGCCAAGAGTCTAGTGACATCCTATTCTGCCAGAGGCCCCAACTTTTCGAACGTACAGCCGCTGATCGCCACTTGGCGCTGCCACTGAATGTGATATTAGGCAGTAGGTCGCAGTCAGCTATAAGCGGAAGAGCAGACATTTCGCACTTCGCACTCCATTCTTTCCATCGTAATTGCTGTTTACAAGATCCAGCGGGCCCATTGTTGTGTTGGGATTTCCTACGATAGCTGGACGACACCAGTTTCTCTTGTTGGCATATACTCCATATACTTATATCCTTTTGCATCTGTCTGTCATCCCCTGCTACAGCTAACCATAGGCACCTTCCCAAGCAAGCTGCGTAGCACGGTGCTAACAACTTTGAAGATAATGAAATTCATGTGACTGGGCCGATTGAGACAAATATTAAAAGTGTGGGTCCATGTGCCAAATGTATGTGATCACAAGATCTAATATCGCAGTTAGTACTCAAAAATCAACAGTGGCATTCAAGGTAACCTGAGTTGGTTCATTAATGATGGTGGAAGCAGGCAACATAGCCCGCAACTAGAATACAAATAAACAGTCGCTTCCTGGCTTTCCGAAGTAAAAGAAAATCGGAGAGTATGTGGTTGACGGTCTTCAACTTGAAATGCATCTGCATTCGTGAACGGTACCGTCAATGTATTCCCTCCTCGCTGTACAACAAATACTGTTAACCTCCAAGACAAGATAAACAAGAAAAAGGGATATCCCTCAAAAGCTTGAGACTTGGATTTGGGGACCAATGTTGGTGCTCATTCTCCTGCGTGTTCATATCAGGTGCGGAAGGGTGGTACCTCATCTTGTCATCTCGCGGCTGAGGGTTTGAACCCTCAACATCGCACTGAGATGTAGCGTGTAAGGCAATTTTAGAATGGGACCGGTTGCTATGGGACCGGTTGCTATCTTCTTCCGAACTGGAAGGTACAATGGCATCCACAGGCTCCAGCTGTTCAAAAGATTGCCCCCATGCTTCCGCCGATGTGAGGATTTCCGCCCGATAGGAGGCACACATGGATATGACTTTATTAGCAAGCCGGAAATCTCCCATTTTCGCCTGCTTCTCCGCTTCAAAGACAGCATACAGCCCAGGTGTCGAATCATTGAATGCGTGAGCTAGATTTATTAGGTCGTGGAATGGCTGCATTGTCCCTGCCGAAGGGGCATTCAGTTCGACCCCTTTGTTGACGGCCGTCATGGATAAGAAATTATGAAGGCGACACAACTCCTTCAAGTTTTTGTCAGAAAAATATATCAAAGGGATCTCATTTTTACGCTTACCTGAGCAAATTGAAACAATTCCGACGTGCCCAAGACTCCACCATCCAAGCACTCCTTCACTGAGGAGCACAAGCCGTACCAGCGGTCCTTTATAGTTTTCAAGTCTTGGCCTCCTGTGAACGAGAAGCTTTCGAGCTTCCGGCAGACAGAGTAGTCCGTCTGGGACAAGGCTTTTGCAAGGGCGAGAGGGCCCCGCAATTGGAATTCATCGAAAAAGGTTGTGCGCGTGTCAAACGGTGCATTCCATTTAGTGTGTGGATTGGCACAATAAGCGGCAAAACGACGCTTGAGAAGCTCCAATTGTTGTAGAATGACTCGGGCGGGCTTAGGTTTTTGAAGCAGCTCTTTCAATGGCTCAGTGATGAAGCGAAGCGTCGAAACCAGATCCGGGCTTTTGATTTTCTTTTCCAGAACACTTTCATATGCGTTCTGAACCACGGTGCATATCAAAGGGTCAGCATCCATCTCCTCCAGCCTCTAACTTGCATTAGCGTCTTGCTGAGAGGTCAAGGAAGGACGTGGGAGAGCATACTTTCTTCAAGTTTGCCAAGGGCTTGGCACATCTGCGCTTGGCATATCTGCGTCTCTCGATGAAGTACCGGCAGATTTCTGCGTTGAGCCATTCGTACTCCCAAAAAGACGCCTTGATTTCTGGAGAGTAAAGACCCAGAGATTGCTGTATCAATGCTTCAAAAGGAACGCACGCGAACTTCTTCAAGCTTTGCCCTGATAAGGCTCTCGCAGCTGAAGCTCCCTCGTTGTTCAAGATATCTTCTGGAGCAAAAACCCAGCATTCGGAGAGAGGTGTCAAATCTCCCTGCGCCAGGCTTGTCTTGCCTAGGAACCCGAGTCTGTGGAGACGGGCGATAGATTGGTTATCATGTTTCTGGAACATTTCCCTAACTTCTTCATCCCTCCAAGGAAAATGCACAGGTTGTATGGCCCAAGCCCCATCACATCTGTCTTCTCGGATGCTCGCAGCAGAACAACCGATCTCCGTTGAAGCAGTGCTCCAAAACGACGCCGAATGGGCAAGCCCTAAACAGATGTACGGTCAGGTTTGTGGGCAGATGGTTTGGTTCTATGGCCAAGCGTACCTTGATTTGGTCCATCGGTAGACCGGGCATCGGCATTCGGCTTCAATGATAATTCTGGGACCATAGTGGGAAAACTGAGTGAAAGGGCTTGTGGTAAGAACAGGGCTTGTGTTTCTTATATGATGGGAAGGCGACAGGTCTCTTCGCAAAGCAATTGGTCGTCGCTCGTATCGATCCCTGTATGCTCATTCCCCACAAGGACTAAGTTCGCCAGTCCGACCTGATTCATGACAGGGGTAAATTTGCGGCCGTTCATGGTCTGATAATGGTCTAGATCCATGTGTGGATACAGTGCTTACCATCATGCCGGACATAGTTCCTTGATCGGCACTCCGTATTCGTTACATGGTCTTTCCAAGGCGGCACGAATGAAAGCCAATGAAGCTGTCGACCCCTTCGTAGACGAACGTTTGTGGTGCCAATATGGAAGAGCGTCTCGCTGATTTGTCATTTTATCTTTAGAACTCGCAATACCCAGTGGTTTGCTCCATTTGGTTTCGATGGTGTTCGGATATACGTCATCCAGCTGGCCTTTTTCTGTCCAGGAAAGAGCCAAAGCGCAGTTCTCTAGTAGTATTCACTCCCCCATCGCACTCATGAGGATCACGGAAGACCGATACTTCTACGTGATAATCCAGGACCAACCTTGGTCCAGACTCCACTTGAACAGCCACCCCTACTGGCAAGGATGGCTCCCCGCTAAGGCGAACCTCATGCTCCAACAGTGTTGCGTACTATGAAAATGAGGGTTTCAGTCCGGAATTAAACCTTAGTGCTCAGCGAAACCCAGCTCTAAAATGGTTGCTACTGAGGATGCAAACAAACAGGGCATAAGGAAAGCAACTAATTCACGAGAAAACGGGCAAACACTGCCAGCTACTGCGGAGGCACAATTAAAAACAAAAAATCTCGCCCTCAAGGGCATTCGGATGAGGTATGAAGTCGGCCACAATGGCCTCCTCATCACACCGTGCACGACACTCCTGCTCGCAAAATACCCTTTCGGCGGTATAGAACGTGGCCTCGCCTGGCTTTGAGGACCTCACAATAAATATGTCAATCTGAGAGACCTTTTGCGGTAACTCGACCTGAGTTGTAGATTCCATTTGACATCTCGGCGACGGTAGAGTCTTCGGAATTGAATCGCCAGTGCCCGCAGCTGCAAGCTCCGGACGCATTTATGTCCGCGAAGTGCTTGCTTCAGTGGTTGGATAAAGAGTCGAGATAAGGTGTCGAGACTTTGCTCCGCGGCGCTTTTATCGTCGAGACAACAGCAAGTATTTTCAATCGCGTCAAGCACAAAAGGGTCGGCATGTGTTTCCTTCAGGCTCTGTTAACTGTTAATGGCCTTCCGAAGCGGAACCAAAGCCCAGGGAATGAATGAGACCAGACCTCTTTCACCTCCTTCAACTTTTCCATGTAGTGCTGATTTCTGGAAATGTAGCTGCGCAACCTCCAACTGAGGACTTCGTACACCCATCGGAAGCCTTGAGTTACGTGAGATGAGTGTCCAGAAGCTTCGCGAACTAGTTCATGGAAGGGAATCTGCCGAAGTATGCTCAAGCTCTCCCGAGAAAGAACGGCGGCAATGGCTCCAGGACTCTCTTGTAGAAGTTGTGATGGCATCCACGTATTGGGAAAGCTCAACCCTGTCTGCGGGTTCGAGGCGTGGTTGACACGTCTCGCAGAGGAGAGAATATTGTCGTGGGACCGGGTTCGTCGAGGCCGTAATCCGTCTGCTCCTCTGCTGGCGCGTTTTTGGAGCTCCCGCTTCCTCCGACGAATGGATGTTCTCCTCTTGTTGAGCCGAGCTCTATTCATGCCTCCGAGGGAAGATCTTGTCTCCTGTGTTGCGGGGCTTGAAAACTGGCGCACAACGACTAAGTGGCACATGGTAAGTCCTCATGTTTCGCATGTGATAATTCAGATACAGATTTGAGGGAATCTCTCAGACATACCATATCGTGCCTCTCGAAGGATCCCAGAGATACCAGCTTTACCATCCATGTTCGAGGGCAGCCACGGCTGGAAAGATCCGAATCTGTGAACGAAGACCGAGTTTGACATGGGCCTGACGCTTATATATACCCTGCAAGCCGCCATGGTTCATCGAACGGACTCCACGCCAAGAATCTCGCATTACTCGCGTCGGATATGCACCTATGTTCGATCATCGGAAGCATGCATTATTCGAGTGGGGCTCGATCGTTCGGTCCAATTTGACTTTCTCTCCATGGGGCCATCATGGTATTACCGTACCTTTCGATACACGCTACTTCAAGGGGGTCACACTTCATGGGCACTCGGGGCGGCGCGGCCTGCGCGGCCCGAGGATTCTCCCGAGTGAGACTGGATTACACTGCACGCGATGAAGCTGGCTCGACTCTCACACTAGGAAATTCTAGACCAATGGAACAGCCTTTGTCCTATTCTAAAAAGGTCTCAGTTTCATCATGCATGTCCTCTGGGGTGCCCCTGGGGAGTCACGGTCATGACCGCATCGACATATCCGACATGCAGAAAGCAAGGAAGCCATGGAGATGCACATAGTTCCTTCCATTTCCGTTCTTCAAGTAGTATAATTTCTCGCCCCCAGGAAGTGACGGCGTGATGCGGGATCCCGAAAAGCCAAAACACAGGCTATCAATGGGTGTGGCCAAACACAGACATTAGCTCAGGATCCCTGCGAAAAACCTGCCCTCTAGCGACTGTTCGCGAGCTCGAGTTGCCGCCTATTGTTTCGAGTTACTCTTCCGGGGCCAGCTTCTGAGGATCTACCGCCTCAGTCAGTTGGTGGTGTCTTGAAATCCACTTGTTTAATAAGACATACGTATGTTTTCCAAGATGTAAGGAAGTTTGAAGCACTCGTGAAAGGACCGAGGACCTCTCCTATCCAGGCCCAACGGAGGCTCTCTGATCACACGGCCCATGGCCCTGTGGTAGGATGGGAGGAACATGTGCGGATCCGTGGACCTGAATGCAACGTGTGTGTGATCCTCCTTTTCCCGGCAGTGAGCGTTGAATTCGGGCATATAATTGAAGGTCAAAAAGCATTCAGGGCACAAATAGATCATTGCAGACCGCTCCGCTATTTGTAGGAGTGTAGCGTACGCCTTCTCCTTTCCAGAATCGCTGGGTACTCGGACCGTTTTCCAGTCGATGAAGGTATCAATGTTAAGGCAGTCAGAACGGCTTCGTGGCAGACGCAAACCCCTCTTGTCGGCTCCCCAATCAATGGCATTGCCGTAGCTGCTGTGGAATGCTGAAAAGTCGTCTGACGCCAGCTGTTTATGGGCTTCATCATCCTTCTTCCGACAATGCTCTAACACTTTATCGGGTCGAATGTAGGACTTCAGGCAACAAGGGCAGACAAAGTCCTTGCCAGAAGCGCTCAACAGGCGTCTTAAAACGGTACATCTCGTTTCAACAAGTGACATCTCGTATGAGTCGTCCAAAAGTAACGAGTTGGAGCGGATTTGTTCAACAGTAGCGACGAGGAAGTGTGGGAAGCGAGCCCTGGCAGTCAAAAAGAGGCTGTCTATCTCTTTAAATCAGTCTTGCAGTTTCCATTATAGCCATTGATCATTCTAGTTGGCAAAAGAAGTCCCAGTAAATCCTAAACTAGCGGTGGAGCTACAATCCAGCTAGCCAGGCATGTTTGAGAGACAATAACACTAGGTTACAACGAGCGGAATTTCCTTAGCCGCGCAGATCAGAACGTGCTCGATCTGTAGGGATCTGTTAGAAACGAGCCGATCATGAAGTGACAACCCACGATATCCAGTCAATTGGGACCTGCGTCCCTTTGAAACCTTCCTGTGGCTCTGGTGTCGTGATTGCATGCTACTCCACGAACGCTTCCCTCGCTCTATAGGGCTAGATTTGGAAAACTGTTTATATCTGCTCTTCAAGTGGATGCAACATACAGAACCGGTCTTCCTTCAAAGCAGGCAGTAATAGGTCTCCTTGGAAATAGTGTGACTGAAATATTTAGGAATCAGCTCCAGTCAAATGCGCTGCGCGGTTCCCCCGAAATGACACTATCTCTGGCTCTCTCTGCCATTGTACGGCACTCCTCCAGTTGATCGGGTTCAAGTTTATGGTGATCAAGGAGCGATTGGGATGCTCGGCCCAAATTGTGCAGGTTCCAACCTCTTTTCTCGACAGCTGCAGTGGCCTTGGACTCATACACCGCTATAAATTCCCTCCATGGGATACGGAAATGTCCCCGTGAACCGAAAGCAATCACAACCAGATCATCTGCAGAAGGCTCCACGTCAACGAAAATGACGTCCTTGAGCAACATTAGTTACGAGACTTGAAGTTCGTTCAGAATGTCGTACCCCATGTTCCATTCTGCCATCCATTTGGCGCCCCTGTCCTGTCCTGCCTTTGAAGGCCGATGCAATGCTCGCAAAAAGGTTCAACACTATGTACGTATCAATGTCAGGCACCCGGAGATCATGGAGGCACTCACTCTCTGCAAATGACTAAGTTGGCCTTGTCAATACCGCGCTCACTTTCCAACGATCGAATGGTTCTGCAGGATGAAGTGTACAGCTTCGCACCGATGATTCAGTATCGGACTCAGATGACCTGCATCTTTTGCTGGCATCAATATTTATATTTGACCGGAAGCGGATGGTGACCCGCGTTTACCTCTGTGATCAAGACCAGTGACTTCCTGGCGGTTCCCGCTGCAGGAGGTTCATACTGGATGACGGCCTATGGTAGAGTACACCTTGGTTGTTTGGCCAGCGTAACCAGTAGTCACTCACACGAGCTCACGTCACATCTCCTCACATCGCCTAACCTCTCCTCACATGTCCTCACATCGGCTCACATCGGCTCACATTACTTCATGTTGTTCCTAATCATTCCAGATCTACTCATATTCTTCGACATTAATTCGCCTCTCTGATCTCAGACGCCATCGAATGAGCCCCAAGCAGTTGTGGGTAGGCCTTTCCTCAATGCTAGCTCGGCCAGGCTTTCTCTTTAACGACCACACTGGCGGAAACCCAACCGACCCAACCCTGCATCTTGGCGGAGCCTGATCGGAAGTGCGCTATGGCACGTGACCCTATCACGTGATCCAGTCCTTGAAAGAGGGGTGTACCCCTCCAGAGAAATTGTCTGACGTACGTTGGAAAGGATATTCGCCTTGGGCACCAAAATGTCACCTTCCGTTTCAACTTTTTAACGAGGATATATCGTGTTATTCACATCGACGTTCGGTTCTCAAGACTGTTTTCCCGACTGGCTCTTCTTTTCCCCTGGCGCAGCACGACACGCTTCCACCACTTAGCACTGGAACTCACACGACCTGAGAGAAAATTCCCCATCGGTATCGTACCCTTTCTCTTTCCCACTTTTGTCTGCTCCTAGACACTAATGGAAAGTCTTTGGGAAGTTATATTTCATCCCTAACGACTTGCAAATGAGCTCGTGCCGGAGTGAAGACGATAAGAACAATTTGCGGGAACATGCTGTGGCACTGGTACGTAGTCGGTCAACTCAGTGCATGATTAGCTATTGACGGGAATAGATGTCAGGGAACGACAAAGTCCGAATTGCACCCGAGGAAACTACCGGCGAAGATGACTTCAAATATGAACAATGGCCAAATGTGTGTGCAGTTGTGGTGGACAAGGGTAGCGGGCGCGGGTATGCGCAGATAACTGGTGGTGGAAAAGAGGTGCAAATTATCTACACGGGTCGCGGGGAGACTGGTTATGTCTTAGCAAACATTTCACATGGTCAATCATGTATGCTGTATGGGAACCCCACTGTTTTGTACATCTATCCGTGCTCCTGAGTTGTTTGGATAGTCATCATTCTTTCTTGTGTCTTTTCCATGGCGAATTTGATGAGGGCCTGGCACATCTCGCGTGATATTTCGATTGCTGGCTGTTCATTGATATTGTCTGGGACCCTGATCGCGAACGATCTATGCTCTCCAGGGTAGGTCTTCATGAAGTCGACAAGATCTCGCTCTTGAAGGTTTGCTCGATATGCCGGAACACCTTATTTGTGTCAGCAACGTTCTCGTGGGCAAACATATCCACTTGGGAGTTGCTCACTTGCGGGCTTTTTCCTCGGCAAGAGATCGCAATAGTGTATAATTGTCTCTCTCAATCCCTTGGGACATTCTTGATCTTTTCTCCATTCGATGAGGACACGAAGGTACGTCTGTGATTTCAGAGTGCCCAGTTGTGTAGGAGTGACTGACAATGCACAAAGAAAAAAGAGTTCTTCGCTATACCCCAGAAAATCTGAGAGGATAGTGCGCGCTCGCAATTTAGGGACGTTCCGATGGATCTTCGAAGGATCGGTCGCGACCAGCCGCGAACACTTTTTGATTTTCTCCACATGCTTGCTCGTTAGGGGTGCGAAAGTTTCGGAAAACTGTTTCCAGGTTCCATCGACCAGATTGACCAACTTCTCAGGAGACAAGGTCGTCTGTGGTTGAGTCATTCCGAAGTTGTTGCAAACGTGTAAGAATGGGAGGACATTTATTGAAGCGATGGGAGGTGAAGTGATGGGAGGTGAAGTGATGGGAGGTGAAGTGATGGGAGGTGAAGTGATGAGAGGTGAAGTGATGAGAGGTGAAGTGATGAGAGGTGAAGTGATGAGAGGTGAAGTGATGAGAGGTGAAGTGATGAGAGGTGAAGTGATGAGAGGTGAAGTGATGAGAGGTGAAGTGATGTGGAGTGCTGTGAAGTGATGTCCGCACTGGCTAATGAAAGGTCAAGCGGGGCGCCTTTGGCTCCGCCTGATGCGCAGCGTTTATTCCTAGGACGCCCAGGGGCTGAGTGCCTGCGCTTTGGTCGTGTTTCCAAGACCATAGTCAACCATGCTTCCTGCATCTTCTGTTGGACCACAGCTCCTGGGAACGTCTCCACATATGCATCTAAAAAGCCAACCAGATTTGGGCTCATTAGTCTACGCTGATTGGCGCCTTGCGTCTTCCCTTTTGTTACTCCATAGACGCAAGCTTGTCATACATCTGAAAGCACCACCCGACGTTGGAATCTCAATGGTCAGGTCAGACGTTCTAGGACGCGAACGAATGTGTTGGAATTAGCTGTAGAACCTCTCGTTTAGGGCTATCATGCGGTGACCCGCGCATCTCGAGAAATGTGACTTGATTAGCCAACAGCACCTTCCTAGTCTTTCCAGCCATACTGCGTCACCTTCCGGTTCAGTTCCCCGGGAATACTATATATAAGAGGTCTGTCTCTTCGGAATGGATTGGTATATTGCTTCCCATTTTCGTGTCGCCTACAGGATTTTTTACTCAATCCAGAATGTGCCGCTACACGACAGCAACGATCACCTACCGCCAGTGCACCCGCGCAAACAGACACTCAGTCGAGAAAAGATATTACAAAAAGTGCGACAAGGCAAGAGAAACAGGAAATTACTGTCAGGATGCTACCTACGACCCATCTCTTGGAGTCTTCGGTGGTAGTACTCGTGCTGGTCCTTGTCCATACTGCCGTGATTCGGGCACGTCCACCGGCACTGTCACTTTTGAATCTGTAAGTGCGGGTTCGAGATACTCCATTTAACGATATTAACGGAAGCAGCATTCATTGGATTAGGCTATTTGCTCAGACAAGTCGTTTCGTCTCTCAGCCTTATGCATGCCTGGGTCATGGGGTAATTGGAGATTCGAAAATGGTGACCTTCCTACAAGTTTGAATGCACTAGAAAAACTGTACTGCTTCTGTTGGGAACACCGGCGGAGGAAGAGATTCATGGTTTATGATTTACTGGAATCAATCTTGGACTAGGTCGAACGTCTTCACTCTTCGGTAAATCAAGGAAAATAGTTGGCACTCCTGAAAGCGAAGGGAGACTATTTATCGAGGGTTCTTTATCTTTTTTCTTGTTAGCACTGAGCACATCGTGGCATAGTGTGCTAGTCCTGTTGCCGTATTGAGATTCCCACGAACAGAGGAGTCGTAAAGTAACCTGGAACAGCTGGCATTTCTCATTCTTTCTACGTCATGAGCCGGTCTTTTTTCTCCAAGTTGAACACAAGAACAATGAAATTTCCGGATTGTGTCAACAAGGCTCCTCTTTCCTCCCACCACGGAATGACACGTTTGGATCTCAGTATTAGGCCTCAGTAGCGGGTACATAATTCATTGATTCACGATAGGCAGGTTCTTTTTCAGGGTAGATGCATCTTGAAAAAGTATTCCAGCATAGACCATTCTATCCCGCTATAAAACCTCAAGCACGTTCATATCCACTGAAAAGGCCACAGCAAGTATCCGATGCCGCCAGGTCCATGGTTCAATATAAATGCCTCCCCTGGCGACAAGTCGCAATATCTTGGTGAACACCATCCATTGACAGGTACTTACCATTCCAGCAGCCAGAAATGATGGACCCAAGAACAAGGTTATCCACCGGAGGAAAATTGTTTTCAGAAAACAACCTTTCAACCGTTGCCACTAGCTTGCCCATTTCCAGAGTCTTCTCCAGCTCATTGTAGGGAACCGTCCCAGTTTCAAGTTCAAAAAGCATCGACCCAAAGGCGAATATATCCGTGCAAACGCCGATTTCATTGCCAGGCTGAAAGCTGCACCACTCGTAGCAGACCAAAGGGCCTTCCCCATCGATACCGGAACCAGCAAAATCAATAAATTTGACATGGCTGGCATTGTCCACAATAATGTTATGGCACCCGACGTCTGCATGGATAATCCCTTTGCTATGAATGTATGCGAGACCTTCCGCGGCTTCCTGAGCCCATCGGAGTTTGGTGGTCAATAAAATTGGAGGCCCGCTGGCGCTCTGCAGCATGCTACGGAGACAGGTACCGCGTTCCAGTTGGAGGCCTTCTTCGGTCTCTTCACAGGAAACAATCCGCTCATGACGACCAAGTCGCGCATACGCGCGGACCTCAATTTCGTAAGCGTGGCGCTCAAAATCTCCTCTTGGGCGAACTTTGATGACGTGATTTTCGTCAACTGCGTAAACCACCCCAACGGTGCCGGCTGCGATAAAGGAATCGGCTCGCGATGAGATCGAGCTTGGGAGCATTTGGAGGTTGTTCGACTGACCCTTCCAGGGATGAAAGGAGTGGGGAGAGGGTGCCTGATATAGACCCTCGAAGCAACAACAGTCGGATCACGTGGTGTCACGTGGTACACAGACCGCAACGTTCTCAGGACAGAGTATGGTGAAGAGACGAGAATTGCTCTCAGGAATTTAGACACACCTGGGATTAATACGAACAAGGAGCCATTAGCTAGGATCACAACCTGGTCACCGCTCTCCAACCCGGCTTGATCGCCCGTATTTTGTCGAGCGGTTCCAGTTGCTCATCGATAACTGGGGAAGTGGGTGAGCCCGGTCACATGCCACATGCAATCTCGTATCTGGGAATCAACCTATAGCAACAGATCAACTATCAACCACCGCTGGTATACAGTGCCGACCAGTATCGCCTTCTATGACAGTGGTATATGAGATACTATCTCTAACCCTAATCACATGATCAATGATGCTGAATAAGATCACTATGTAAATAAACCGTTATGCAATTACATGGTAATAATACCAAGCCTTCACCTGATACCTGTATGAAAGGTACACAGGTCTAGAACCCAGGAACTTGGCAGACTGGAATGTTCGATGCAAATAGAGCAAACTTGGGTCCTGCAATCTGTCCTCAATTTCTCTTCACTTCTCGTAATAGTGACACAGCAGAGAGCCGGGTGTTCTTGATACCCAAATGAGGTAAATTTGATAACTAAGGCTCGTCAGTAAGGTTTCCGAGATGGTCTCCACTGTCATTTCAGCTCTGTATCTTATTGGGGATGATGGGACTGCAGCTAACCTTCAGCCCTGCTTTAGGCGACCACTCATCCGCATAAGATATATACTATGACCAATAGGCTTTGCGGTGGCGATGCCTATCAACCTCGGATAGATGACCCATGGGACGAAGACTCACAATATGCCCCCACTCCCGGTTATGGTCACACACCCTCACTCCTGTCCTCTCCTAGCCCTTCCCGGGACTGTACCACGGATCGACTGCAGTCAAGCCAGCTGGATTTTCTTCCTTTTGCCGAATGGGAGAAAGGTGATATACGAAGAATATCCACCTCGATATGTTTGCTACACAATCGCCTGGAAGCTTGTACTCAACCGCAAGACGGTGGGCAAAGTGACCGAAGATGACTTGGTCGTAGCCCCCAGTGATTACTGGGACGAAATATTGAAGGCAAATGTCGAGGACATGTTGCAAATGAAAAAGAAGCGTAACCAATGCGTTCGCTCTGAAGGCACGGCTATTACTGTGTCAGTCAACGACAAGACGCTGAAGGATTTCGAGAAGTTTTTTAATTCTACTGATATTGATTGGAAGCCAGTGGAGAAGCAGTTACATAAATGGAGCAATTTGCTCCGTATGGGCAAAAAGATTAGGATCCTCATTGCCTTCAATTACGGCCAAGATGACGATCAGTTAATGCCTACATCAAGGAGGATCGAGAAAAGAGGCCGTGTCTCAGCAACTAGCAGAATGCTGGCTGAGCGTGATGAACATATTAATGCGGAAGAAGAGACCACTGGACGGCCTTCAACCTGGAGTCTTGTGTACGATCGTATGCGATGTGTCATTCGCTCGTGCCCACTCAAGTCTGATTGGTGCTGGGAGGACCCAAAGGACAAGGAACATTACAAGCTCCGGGCCCCGCACCTTGAACGACTCTATTGATCATGTTGACGAGGGTGGCAGTCTAGATGGCCATGATGATGTTCCCAGTGATATACGTCGTGACCTTATTTTGGAGAGTCAAACAGGAAAGAAATCCAAAAAGATTGGCGATGTGACCACTGGATCAAAATATCCACCGATTAGCATCAATGTTCTCCCCGCACAAACCGCGCATACTTCGGCGGCGGCTTTGGTACCTTCTAGGCCAGTTTCTCATGAGAGTCTGGTAATTCCTGGATCTCGAGAGCAGGCCGTGAGGGAATACTGCACTTGGCTAGAGTCACGCGCCACTGACGAAGCTTATAAAGCCGATTTCCGAAGAATATGCCAGGTGACTTTGGAAAATCGCCTAGATCTTGAATTGATCCTCGACGATCCTGATGCTGGCTTCTTTATTCAGCGAGGAATTCAAATTGGAACTGCTCGTCGTTTTATACGCGACATCAGCGAATGGGTTACTGCTATGAGACAAAACATTACACATGAACAGATCTCTGACGATATTGGTGAAAGTACAGGGTAGAGCCGATAGCTATATCTTGTCATCCCGTGTGGCTGGCTCCACAAAGGATTGGCTAATAGTATGGTATATCTTTGGGCCAAGGCGTAACGGATATTACATTTGGTACATAATAGTCCGCGTTTGTATTTCTGTTATGCAAGACTATTTTACATTAATTATTTATGATATGTTTGTCCATCTGATTGCCCCGTCGGTCCTTAAAATCATATGCCGTTAATGTGTCCATTTAAACCATATGTGTTTCTTCTCTGTCAATGCAGCAACAGCCGAAGAAGGCGGAACAAGTCATTACCACTGTGGACTCCGTCTATATTGCAGTCATTGTCGTAGTCGGCTTGACCAGTACACACTGGGAAACTCTTTGCTGGCTTCACTGTCAAAATGATTAGCGCCGATTAATTATTGAGCTGTCAGCACTAAATTGAGGGCCGCGGTAAAATGTGTTTTGTGGAGCATGATGAACAACAAGATCTGGCTTTCCATAAAACCAAAAGACTCTATCAGTCTTTATGTATAATTCTTACAGAGATCTGTTGTTAAAAATAGGAATTCAGTTTGACAATATATGTATACCATAAATCCTGCATTTTCGGCAAACCTCAGGTTAATGCGGACCATTCAATAAATGATCGGCGCTAAAGACTTGGCAGTGGAGCCCACAAAGAATTTCTCAGTGTATTAGTCAAGCCCATTTCGAGAATCGCGATGATCACGATAATTCATTTACTCATCCCATTCCTTTCTCCACCTCCCTGCTTAAGTAAAAGGACGTTTTCAACATAATCTTCACTGAGATGGCTGCCCTTCTCTTGGCCAAAATACATCTCGCTAAAGAACTTGTTCAGCTACTAGCCTGCAAATACGAAGATGCAGCGTTTTATACATTCCACCACAGCGGTTCGCCAGCATTTGACGGTCGGCCTCTAGATTAGCAAAAACTCCTGCTGATTTGCACTAAATCTGATCCCTCGGAGCTTAATTTAGAGGGTGGAGTATACAGTGCCTATAAAAATGGATTATCAAAAAAGTGCATCCGCTAAAAAGCTAGTTTCACCGTCGTTAACTGAGAGCCCAATGATCATCCTCGGCCGCTAGCATTCCGATATACCATAGTCCTAGCAAGATTGATAGTTGTCCAACACCCCCAGTTGTCCATAGAATAGGCGTAGCGACAGCTAAATTACCATCGCAATTCAGCCGCTTCACAGCGACAAGCTCAACATTCGTGAGAAGAAAACCATAACGGGCTCTATGCTGGTCCATATAAAAGTTCACCTGAGCCAACACCTGCTTGTATTCTCTTTGGTCTGCTAGGGACTGCGAAAATCGCATTGAGGACCTCCACTTCCAGGAAACTTTCAAATCTCCGGGGGCTCGGTTGACACCAGTGGAGAGACTAGCACCGACTACGATAAACGCAGTATCTGGCCTGAACTGATCAATGATTCTCGCAGATCCTCCTCCATCTATTGTGACTTTCGAGAGCCGTTGAGCCGCGAGCACCGGAGCAAGTTGTTCAAAGCCAGCCCGAAGGGCGCGTCTAACCCGTGTCATTACCAAGTCGGAGAAACGAAGATGGAAAGTCGGTTCATCTCGAAGTGGGGCGGGTGGAGATGTAAAAGGATCGGAGGCAATCAATTTCGAATTCAATAGTTTCCCATATCGTTCCATCACAGTAGCATAATTGAACTCTGGCCATGAGCCAATATGAGTGATGTCATCTGCATCGTATCGAGGATTGGTGGTGTTTGGTCCCGGTGTAGTCCCTTGCGTGGGTATCGTCGGAAGAGCGATGCAGAGGTAGCTGAGAAGCGTTTGGGTAGCCATTTGATTTTCACTGAGAGTAGGGGAACTTAAAAGATAACTGGCCATGTACCATGGTTTGGGACATAAGTGCGGGGGAGGCAGGATCACGGGATCACATGATATCTTATCTTATGTAATCCAAGGGGCGCGGTTTGACTTCATCCATCCAACTCCAACCGTCCGGCCGACATCATGAAGTTGCTACGCGATCATGCACTCACCAAGTGTCTCTGCGTTGGACCTTGATCCCTCAGATGTGGGAATCAAAAGGGAGATCAATCGCTCCGAAGCCTCCTCGATATACGAAGCGGAGCTGTTTGGGAAGACGATCATTTTGAAGCTTGTAAGTACGATCCGGAAGTTCTAGGGCAACGCTCACGGGTCAGTTTCACGACAATGGTGATCCAGGGTACACTAAAAAGGGTCGAGACTTGGATCGCTTTCGCTGCGAACTGAAAGCTTATCAAAATCTCCATGATTTCGGCGTGTGCGACCGCGGCTTCGTTCCCTCATTTTACGGCTACGTCGATCGGCTCGACCCATCTGCCTTTGGCCCGCTGCTTCGGAATTTCAGCAAAGATAAGTTCAGGCCACGGGCTATTCTGCTCGAGTACCTGCCGGATGCTGAACGATTGAATTGTGTGAACTACTCCCGCGACCTAGTCCGCAGTGCAGTTCAAGGCCTACAAGAAGTTCACAATGCTTTTGTCCACCATCGTGATATTTACCCCAAAAACATGCTTGTGTCTGGTGGTAGGATCATATGGGTTGATTTTGATGTTGCGACAACTTTCGCAAATAATGGTCCCCGTGAGATGGCTTATTGCGACTATGAAATCGAACTCGTGAAGAGTTTTGGAGAACTTTTGGTTTGTCCATTTTCCCCTCTTTGGATATCATATACTAAGAGATTCAGGACGAGGATCAGAGAGAAGGGCTTCCTCCTAATACAAAGTATTACTAATTCGAGAGCTTTCAGACCATCGTAAATTGGCGTAGTTTGGTTCATACAACTACTGCATGCACAAATTACTGGCCTGGCGCATATTCCTTTTTCGTAAGGCGATCACTCATGTTCTACCGTTATACCTGCATGCCGGAAATGGCCTTCGGCGCTTTCCTTTTTTGCACCAACATATTCAACGCACCGCCGAAGGAAGACGTGAAACCCCTGGTCAATATTCTCTTCATATGCTGGCCAGGCTTTCTTGATATGAGCCTTAAGCTCGGCAAAGAATTCCTCGATGGGGTTAAGGTCCGGCGAATAAGGCGGCAAGTATAGTAATTTGACACCTGCATCCGAACATAGTTGCCTGATTCGGTCGGAATGATGGAATGATGCATTGTCCATCACAAGTACAAATTTAGGCGCTGGCCACCTGCCACAATGCTGGAGAAGCTGCTCAATAAAAGATTCAAAGAATGAAGCATCGGTAGAACCTTTGAAAATACGAGACAGGACAACGCCATCTTGTGCATATGCTGGCAGTATCTGATAACGCTGGCCCCGATGAAATTTGGATACCTGTGTTGGTGTCACGCCTAGTGGAGACCAACCCGTTCTCCTACAACCCACCCGTTTATCGCATCCAGACTCATCAACAAAAACTAGATGAGACGAACGGAACTTTGACAGTTTATGGTGATAGAAATCTCGTAGTTGAGGGTTTTGTTCGCTTGCTCTCTGCTGTGCTTTCTTTTTTGACCACCCAGCCCGGTATAGAGCACGTTTAATGCTGGATATCGAAGGCAACACGTTGAACTCGTCGAATAGAAAGATAGCCATCTCCTCGACATAGAGACTGGGTTTTTCTGCGAGGTGGTCGCACAGGGTATCCATCATTGTTTCTGTGATACTCGAAGGGCGGCCGGGAGAGATTGCAGGAGACCTGGCACTGCCGAATAACCGTATGTTTTTGCGGATGTTAGTAATAGAACGCTCACTGCACTTCGCCACCTTGGCCATTTGTGATGTGGTGAGTCTCTTTTTGCTGCGTAACATATGAATAATAACATCACGCTGCCAAGAATTGATGTTCCGCGCCATGTTGTGATGGGTTGGGGGGAGGGTTGTTGGCAATGGAGTCGGTCGGGTGGATTTGCCTCGAAGCGACACCTGGCGGGGTTTGATTACACAGATGTAATAATACAAGCTTATACTACTGACATAATATTTTACTTGTTACGAAAGATTGAATTGCTATACTCGTTGTTCCCGGAACAACTTCTCAAATACAGAGCTAACCAAATCGGTTTTATATTGTCATGTGATTAGGGTTGGAAAGTGCATCTCATATACCTCGGTCATGGAAGGCGATACCGGTCGGCACTGTATATTTTGCATTAATACTTAAGTAGACTTTATGGTACATGTAACATTTCAAGTATCTCATTCAGGTGTGAACATGCAAACATACATCACAAGATGGAAAGTAAGCTTATGTCTGATGTATTTTTGGAAAACACTTAAAATAGTTGGAAAATCCATTTGAAACTGGGGAATAGATCTTAAGTACTTATCATCTTACATGTATAGTATTTCTATTTTGAAAAGATATTTTCTTGTTCTGGCGAGGAAATTGTATTGTCTTAGCTATGGTGTCTGGGGTGCGCCGCTCTCTTACCTGTTACGTTGAATAATTGACCAAGTAATCAACTAATTTACAAGTTACGTTAATGGCCGGCACCTTATCAAAGTGACCTCGACTGACTTGCAGAAAGTATCTGCCAAAAGACAGGCATGATGAGACTGCGAGATGAGACTGCGAGATGTAAATAGCGGGGGTTTATCTGATGTACAACCCGCGAAGGAACGCGAAGGAACTAATTTTTCTTCAGGTCGGAGAAAAACACGGTTGTTTACCATATCATGCGCTTGGTTTTTGAAAGAGTCTATCTATATACAACCTGGAAGGCGAACCTGGGCGGGTCGGGAGCAAATTAATCCGATTATGCAGGACGAAAAGAGAGCTACGATGTGTTTATTTGCGCGGAAGCACCGGAGAAGTATGATAATGCTAAATAATGTAGTTCCAGTCAGCGAAAAGCAAATTATATGTTAGAACAACAAATACACCTAGCGCTTCAAAACATAGACGAAAATTCTGGACAAAAGCGCCGAGGGCGAAAATGATGACAGTAAGCCATGGTGAAAAGATGAATCGGAGTTCAAATTATAATTCTGAATCCCATGTACCTTGTTTTCAAACTCCTCGAATTTGGACACGATGAGATTACCATGGCGGGTCTATTCCAGAGAACTCAATGAAATCCATGTGGGCCATATATGGTCTACTCTTTTCCAATGTCTTATTTTGGTGTCGTATTTGGGATTCAGGTATCTGGGTCGGAAGCTGACTTCTCACATCAACACATCCTCATGGCAAACTACGACATGGTTATAATCTGGGTCCTTTGTATACAAATTGTGGCAGGCCTATACACCATCCACGAGGAATTCGAACCTAGTACATTCTTCGAAAGCTTCGATTTCTTCACTGTAAGTAACCAACATAGCAATTCGGACCTGTCTAACATGGCTTTCAGGCAGAGGATCCCACCCATGGATTCGTGGATTATGTTGACAAGGAGGAAGCCCGCTCTGGTGGATTGATCGCCCAAGGAAATTCGTCAGTATATATCGGAGTCGACCATGTTAATCGTGCTTTGGGCCGTGGGCGCAAGAGTGTGAGGATAGCTACGAAAAAGGAGTATAATCAGATGCTGGTAGTATTGGATCTACTGCACATGCCTGGGGAAGCCTGTGGGTCATGGCCTGCCTTGTGAGTGAAGCACCCTCATAGACTGGAGACATATAGACTAAAAAACCCATTTACTTTCAAGTTGGATGGTCGGTAGTGACTGGCCAGAAAACGGCGAGGTTGACATCATTGAAGGAGTCAATCGACAAGCGGAAAACCGAATGGCCTTGCATAGTAACTGGCAGTGCATGATTGATATCCGTGGATACTCTGGCACTGCTGTCACTCAAAACTGTTTTATATCTGCACCTGATCAGCCTGCAAATGCCGGGTGCGGAATATCTGGTCCAGAAGGATCCTTTGGTGCACAGTTCAATAGACAAAATGGAGGTGTGTATGCTATGGAGTGGGATGATGAAGACGTCCTGATATGGTTTTTCCCTCGAGATGGCATTCCATCCGACATTGTAAGCAGAAAAAAATTAGATCCTCGAGAATGGGGTGTTCCAACTGCGCGCTTTCACGGAGGAGACTGTCATGTATCGTCGCTACTGGGACCGCAACGTTTGGTTAGTTATGATCCTACATTGTTTACTTTCCCTAATAAGCCACAACCAGGTTTTTGACACCACGTTCTGTGGGGACTGGGCAGATTCAGATTGGGGGAGCAGTAGCTGCGGTAGACTACGACCACGGTGCACCGATTATGTGGCTACTGAGCCGGGAGCATTTCGGGATGAGTATTGGGAAATTGACTCTTTGCGCATTTATTCTAAAGATAGACCGCCCACTACGGCGACTACCACATTCCATGTCTCTTGCAGCGGCAGAGCAACCCATTAAAAAACAGATTCAACGGAAGGACATTATGTACATGAAGATTAATTAATTTGTATACTCACCTTGGCAGGGTCATTACTTTTGTCTCCGCATAGAACGATTCTCTTCAGTTATTCTGCCACTTCGCAAGTGTTCTATCTAGGGGGATCAACCATATGGCTGATTATTGGGGAGCTTTGAACGGTAGCCTTGCAATAGAGATTGTTAAACCTGGCGGAGCCGTTTCTAGGATATACCCACAGATGGTAAGAGCTGAATACGATGAGCTGTTGAGTTGGAATCTGTTTTGGAGGGGGATTTCAGCTTTATAAATCCTAGGAAGAATCCAATATATCGGGCATTTGCCGTGGAGTCCAGTGCAAATCCAGTTATCTCATTATCACTGGCAGTTTCCACGGAAGATCAATCGTAATTCCACAAATCCATTGCTATTTCTGTCAATAAGAATATATCGTCGCTTTTTGAATGGAACCATCAGCTTATAATCCACTTGATATAATGCGTCACATTAAAAGCCGAGCAAGTGTCTTTTCAAGTCGCTTCCCACTGGAGTTCGTTCTAAGTACAAGCATGAACTTTTGTGAGGGTGTAAAAGCAGACAAAAAACTAAAGGACTTATGGGAGTGCTAAGTGAAGAATTATCACTAGTTACTTTTCATCAAACACCCCAGGTAAAAATTGAAATAGGGCAACTGAGAGGTAAACAGTTCGAAAGTGGAGATTACTACCAAATAAAGAGCGAAGTAAATCTTTAAGTTTTGGATTGGAATGCGGTTGAGATTTTCGATTTGTAGGACCATTGTGAGAATTTAATTTAATAACCCAATCTACAAATTGTTAAGATTTGAAAGCGATAACTGATTAGTCTTCCAAGATGGAAGAGGCTATCAATCCAAAGGCTAACTGGCCATGTTATTAGCCGATTGCTGTCCTGTCGTCTATCCTATTTAAAACATTTATCGAAAATAGAGAAGGAGAAAACGCCTATCAGTTGAAAATACTTTCCTGCGGATGCATGTATAAGTCTTTTCAACAGATTTACGAGAACAGGGTTTTTAGTTCTGAAATCTCGAGCCTATTTAATTTTCCGAACGGGTTCACTAATGCATCGAAACTATTAGTCTACCACATCTCCCACAAATTTATGCCGAGGAGCTGAAGCCAGCAAGCGTCAAACGCCCTTTATGTAGCGTTTAATTTGAGTATCTCCTTCCTCGGTTCTTCTGGTTTTCGAGATGACTTTTCCAATTCGCGGTTTCAAATTCGATATGAAAGACGCCGTCCTGAGTGCCTCAGTTTTTTCTTTAGCCGGGGGCTGCGACGACAAACTTCATTTGCTTGGGAAGAAGAACGTGTGCGCCGGACAGATGATTTTACCGATGACACTGGTGGGGGAAGGCGGGGGCTCCTAAATTGATCCGGCTGTCGGTGCAAGGAACGAGTCTCAGAGGAAACATCTGGAGACTTTGTACGGCCTGGAATCACGGAAACTATTTAGACGATGGTGTGTTAGCAGATTTGTGCTCTAAGGTCCCGTCATGATGACTCGCTAGTGCAAGAGTCAAAAAGGGCCGTCCTCGTGTGACAAACAAACCTAGGTCCTTTCCAGCACCCACTTCTGGCTTCTCAAGAACTCTGAACAGCCTCATGGGGGAAGAATCAATAGAACATCCCACATTCTCTGGCTCGGGTGTGATATTATGCTCAATCGTCGGGTCGATCATCTCTTGACCTGGAAGCGAATCCACAACAGGTTCAAAGGTGGGATGTTGGTGTGATGAAAACAACGGCGGTGGTGTTTTCGGGGGGATTGAAGAAACTTGGGCGGTGTCTTTTGGTATAATGGGAGCATTGCCCTCAATGCTGGGGTGAAAGGAAAATGTCCGTGGAAGGTCATCTTCGGTGGGCTGAATTATAAATGCCATGACGATAGTTCTGCGGTACCATTATATTAAAGATGGCCTTGCTGATCGTTACGAGACATTTCTTTGACTAACCTGTAAAGTGGAGTGTAGATAAAACAAGGAGGAAACGTTTGAAGGATTAAAGATCTTACAAGTCATTCGCGATGGATGAAGACTATTTATAACCATCAGTGACTTGTTTCTCCGCAGGCATATCATCGCCATGTCGGAGCTGCCCGCAGTTATCATTAATGAAGCCTGGGATGATTACTTTCTAAAATTCAAAAATTGTAAAGGCTTTTGGTTTCCTATTTTCAAAAGAAAGTTTTGTTTCCAGGGAAAATACCAATAAACCTGAAAAGCAAGCCAAAGAATGGCTGCTGGTAAAGGCGTCTTACGAATGGAGAATTTGAGCACCTTGTTGACGAACTTTCTGGGAGCCAGGGGCGCAGAAGTCGAAAAATGGATTATTCTCACTTCCCAGTAATGGTGACCGTCCGAGTGCCGGAGCCTTCAATATTGGCAGCTAATAGACCCCTGACAGGCGGTGAGCTACCTATTGTCAAGTTGGGTTGCTCGTCGGCGTGTCCGGTCGGTACGGACGAGGCGAAGCCCCTAACCACGCAGTAATTACGGGGAGGGAATCAGCAAGCCATATACACAACGATCTCGCTCACGCAGCGGCCCTGGGAGGAGGGACGTCACTATCTCTATAGTACATGTTGGAGAGGTTTAGGAGTATGTATTTCGCCACTATCTCTCAGGAGGAACTTTCCACATGTTGGAGGTTAATTAGCTGTCTCAAGGGGATCTAGTGGGGAGACCGTGCTGCAAATTATGCAGAAGTATAGTGGCGACCGCTAGTTATCGCCTTCCATATTTGATAACTTAAGATGCGTCCTCAAACCCTAATCACATGATCCGCTAAACTTGATATGTCATAGTATGTAAGACCCTTCTGTACCGACTAGGTTATAATACAGTCGATTTTTATGACACTAATATGAAATTAAAAGATACAGGACGCTAACTTGTATTCTTCTTGATGCCCAACCTGCGGGGTACTGGTGCCTGTCACTTAAACTCGGAACGACCTCAAAATAATACGCCTAAATTTGCTCTACGCGTGAACTTGCCTACACAGAAAGGATTTCGGCAGCTTTTTGGGAATGCAGAAGTTCTAAATTCCATTTTAAAATAAAAAAGTTCATCAGGCTAATCCCCGCACTATATCATCCCTAAAAAAGAGGCCATCTTGGAATCAAAACTCCCGGTGGGTGGATGCCTTTTGGTTGTGTTCTTAATTCTTTCGATCCTTGCAGCACTTCAACTCGGATCGCGAAACTCAATGGCCAGGGGTCGATCATTTTCCACCGAAAAGTCACCAAGTAAATACCGGAGTATTTCCGATAGAGATTCAGACCAGGTCACTCCAACTAGGGTAAGCGATTTTAACTGCCTAGCTTTCTGGGTGAGATTCTCTATTTCATGTCGGATAATTTTTTTCAAGATCGCCGACTCATATTTTTCGGCCAGCTGGGGATCGATTCTGATGACACAAGAGGTAATATGTGCGAGCTCCCTCGCATCGTATATGTCCAGGAGAAAGTAATGATTTTCGCGTGATATGTGAGCCGTGTTGAATTCGCAGAAGGCTATAGACATCCATAGCCTGCCACCTTCTGACATGTGCGGATGATAAGCATGACAAGTGAGTAAGTCCTCCGTTTTGCTGTCGACATCCGGAATTGTGCACCGCGTAAAATGTTTCCGCCTTGGATTGTTTTCGTATGGTGACATCATGTCCCAGATATATGGTTTGATTTCATCCCTAGGGATAGGGTTGATTATATTCAGATCTGCAGCATATAAGGCGGCCGTCTTAGTGAGACACTCAATGTTAAGATAATCGGCGGTCTTTCAAATTCTTAGCAAGGTATCAACACAAGTCATTCACTTGGGCAGTTACCTCGAGTATTCTAAATATGACTCGTTGGTCGATGTTCGTGATGAACTCTCGCTGCCACTCGGCTAGATCAGCAAATCTTAGCCCCGTGGACTTAAGAGACTGGTCACTCTGAGTATGTTTATCCGATTGACAACACCATTCAACCACTAGACGAAGTTGGTCGGAGTCGTACTTCGATTGAATTGCGCTTAGCCTACATCAAAAAAAAAAAAAAAAAAAAAAAAAGAGTGGATAGGAGAGCTCACGGGAAGTGGAATACGGGTCTCGCCAGACACATTTCCAAGCGCGTTCTTAATCACATCTGATCGACGCTCAATGCTTTCGCTACCTTGTTTCAGTTAGCTCCGCAATATTCTAGTCTTCAAAATTTTTGACATACCGGTAGATATCTCTTCTTTTTGTTTAGAAAGGAGCGTGACGATGGTCATGTTTAGATAAACGGAAAGTGAGATGCAAGGTCGATATGATTCAAGGGGATTGATATGGATGAGGTTGGTCACTAGTCACGTGCTAATCATGTGCAACTTGTATTATACATTACAGGTCCCATTGAAATGACTGTATCTTATGACACACCTGCTACGAAATACGTTATTTAAGCTATATCGTAAGTTTAGCGGATCATGTGATTAGGGTTTGTAAAAGTGCGTCTGAGTAACTGAAATGGAAGGCAGTAACTACTGGCCGCTACTGTAGAATAATTACCTACGCTTATAGTTTTTTAACTGAAGGTAATATTCTTTTATTCATAGATTACTCCTCAAATCTGTTACGACCCCCTATATATACTCTTCAAACTTTCTTTGAGCGGCTATATGGCTCGTAGTGTGGTAAAAGAGTAAAAGAGTTCGTGAGCGATAGTGGAACCCATTAGAGTGAATTTGTGAACATGCCATGACGGTGTACCGGCCAAAGAAATTCTCTTAGCTGTTTGGGAGTATTTAGTCTTCCGGTGATCATCTTGCTTGGATGAATATAATATTAGTGTTAGAAGCTGATCTAGATATATCGCAATGCGCTAGCGGACGTTCGAAAATATTGATCGCCAAGGAGGAGCGGGTGTAGGTATCCTCACCGCAAGAAACCTTGATCGCTAGGATTCTTCATATCTAGGCTAAGCATGCCCAACCTAAAAATGACAGAATCTGGGATGGGACTTTTTCAATTCGTTACCAGGGACAGCGCGTCAATAGCTACAATATACTCCATTGAGTGGTGTCTAGAAAGGCGTTAGGTTCAATCAATATCCGATCCTACTGTGACTTGACTTGCTTTCATCTTCGACAACCACATATATTTTTGTAATTATTTATCAAGGTATAGTAAATGTGTCCCTCATCATGCGCAATCTGCGGACCCGGCCGTCGTCGTCGGTCGACTATCGATTGGTGGCTATCGAGGTGGACGGGGATTGGCTATCAAAGGAGCGAGATCTGGATTGTACGTGTTATAACATTCTTCATATTGGGTAGGAATGTATTAATTGGTAATAGAGCCATTGAAGAAATTATGGCCATTGCTGGTAAAGGAAATAAATCTCACACCGCTACAAAATTATAGTGACGAAGCCCGTACTGGTTAGTATGGTACGTATATGTACTTGAGCGGTTTGCACTCTAATCCACAGATGACGGTTTCATGGCTACAGGTGAATCAAAAATGAATCATATGGAAGCTATGCGAGCTAGAATAGCCATACAAAAAGGCGGAAAGAAAGAGAGAAGGAGAGAGAGATAAAGCCAGATTAAACAATGCGCGGATCTAATCTACGGAGGCCGAGCTGGACCAAGGAAGATGGAATTATCTGATTCTATCAAAATGTCACTAACTAAGCATAAGGCGCTACTTATTTACTAACAAGTTTCCTATACCCACTTTACCATAAAAACCACCATCTTTCTGTAAAGAAGATCCTGAGGATCTACCACCCGTAGTCTGAATCTAGCCCCAAAAGGAGATGAATTTATCTGCGATAAAATCCAGAGTCGAAAAAAATCGCCTTCGTGCATATTTTAAGTAGTCGACTATAGCGTAGCCTCCGGTCTTTTCATAATCAACATACTCGACAGAAGAAAGTTCACTCAACAACATTTTCAACCGTATGTCGGGGGGAAAGACCTTGTAAGGAACGACTGATAACGTTTTTTAAGATTATGGGTCGAATCACAAAGCTCTTTCATTGGTCTTTCTATAGCCCACTCCTCGAGCGTTTTCGACATCACTCCGAAAGTAAGAAGAGTTCCTTCTTTGCTAGGGTGCAGTTTGAAATGGCGAACCTGGACATCTGATCTTGACTTCTCAGACTCTAAGCCGTCCATATTTTCTGCGGTCTTGGATGACATATCCTCCCCCTCTGTTCTCTTGTGATCAGGGGCTTTTGGCTGAGACTGCTCAATTTCTGCACAAATATGCCTCTCGAGCTGTTCAATATTCTTCTTATCCAGATCTTTGACTCCCTCAACAAAGGCCGATAAGGCCAATAGCTCAGAGTCAGGACCCAAACAAATAACCCCCTGGAGCCCAGAAGTATTCCCGGAGACCTTGAAGCGATGTGGGGCATACCTAAGGATTCTTGCATGATCAACAGAATCTAATTTGTTGACATGAATTTTCGAACCCGGAGATGGGACAGATTCAGGAGGGAAAAACATCTTCAGATATCGAGTGATTTTCGCTGCTTCTTTTTCGTATTTTAGAATCGTCTCGTTCCAAAACTCGGAGTTATCATATTTAGCCTCTTCCCTGCGGTGCTCTATGGCTTTCTTATAGCCCTCCCCACAAACAATATACTTGAAATCACTATCCGCAAGGACAGAGCTAACCGCGTCAGAATTCTCTGCTGTGAGGCATCGAAGAAATCCATCATCGCTTCTGCCAAGTCCTAGTCTGCCAAGTCCTAATGCCATGACAAATCGTTCCTCTCGTGTAAATCGGGCATCGGCTTCATCAAAAACCAACTGTTCTAGATTAAGCAGGGTGATCCATGGTTCCTCCATCTGCTGAGATACAGGGATCTTGTCGAACTCTATGCTGTAAATTTGCATTTTCAAGATTAACCTTGCAAGATCTTGAAGGGCAGGTCCGAGCTTGGAGGCTTGCGATTGGTACATCTTCCTCTGCGATTGGAGAATGTTCTCAGAGGGGCGGCTTTCCGTCACGTGAAGAATATAAGTCGTTTCTTGCTTCAATTCGCCATTGGTATGGGTCTGGAGACGAAATTTCACCAAACTCTGTTTAGGCAATTTTAGATGAACAAGTTTCTCATTTCGAAGGATGTCCTCCGCCTTCTTGATTTTTTCCCAATGTTCTTGGACAACGCAAGTATGTGGGTGGAACTTGAATATTCTTTTATCCTGATCTTGCTTGATTGAGAACATAGTTGTCCAAATCCGGGGATTATGGTATAACGCGTCCTTTTCGTCAACAAACTCCATTTTGAAGTCATCATCGTCCTCTCTATTAGCACAAAGCATTTGAAGAAGCGATTCTGCGGTATTATCAGGCAATTCCACGCCACCTGAAACTCTTTCTAGGATTTCGCATCTTGAGGATATACGCGTCGATTGTTTATGATAAGATACATTTGCGTCAGATACTGAAGGTAGACGACTTTCCGTCACATGAAGAAGGTAAGTCGTTTTTTGCTTCAATGCGCCGTTGGTGTAGTTTGTGAGACGAAATTTTACCAGACTTTGTTTGGGTACTGTGTGAGAAAGCCTTCCTTCCGCCTTCACCTTTTCCCACGATTCTTTTATCCGGTTCGTATCCGGGTGAAATGTAAACTTATATGGATTGTCAGGGATTGAAAGCGCCATTGGCCAGGACCCAGTATCATCCCTTGGTATGCACTTTCTTTTCATAAAATCAAAGTGTATGTCGTACCCATCTTTTCCGTCGGGACGGAACGTTTGAAGGAGTAATTCTGCAGTATCTCTAGGCAAATTTACACCGCCCGATATATTTTCAATGATTTGACAATCCGCCGACATGTCCGCCGATTGTTCATGACAAGACACACGTTGGTTGGATTTGAAAGACTCGGTATATGCAGTGTTTTTGAATTCCATAGCTAATTTTATCTGCCATTACAGTCAGCACTTGGTGGATGATAATATTGAGAATGATGTCCAAGACCTAGCTGTGAGTAGTGTAGAAGAACTGTATGAGACTTGGATCATCTTCAGAAAGGCCCACAATATATACTACATATAAACCATGGCCAATCCATTTTGGGTCATATAAATCAAAGATAGTAGCCAAGGGCTGTTCCAGATTTAGCGAGCATGAATATTCTAGAAGAGATCACCCTCTCGTGTTATCTTAAAAGATACTCATCAGTCATGTTCTGTGGGGGACTTATTATTAGTTTCAGCGACGGACGCACTCGCCTAGTGGGAATTAGCGGGTAAACTTACGTGCTATATATGGACTTTATTTTGCAGTTACATACACCTATGAACATGTACGATTTTGTGACCCAAGGGGAATGATTGCATAAGGTTTGGGTCTACTAAGAAAACCAGGTGGGTTTGCCGATGAGTTGAAAATGGATACTATGTATTATTTGACCGCTCAACCGGGACTGCGGTGGTGGGAGAACAAAGAAAAAGAAAGAACCGGGGCCACAGTTGATTAGCCCAGGATTATCTCTCAAAATAAGGGAGACTGTTCATCAGAAAATTTCAGCGGGCGCTAGAGGTAAAAGACCTTGGAATTTTAGAATGCATTCATTGCAAAAGCCAAGTCCATTATATTACTCATTATTTGAATGCGGTTTGAGCCAAAGACCAATATATTGACGCCGGCTACATACAAGGAAAGCTAAATCTCAATCTTCAAATTACTTTAATTCTAGAAAAACACTGACTTTCCTCATTTGCTTGTTACAGGGTTTCTTGCCAGTTTACAGTCTGGGTCAATGTGTAATGGCCACTGGTGCTTGAAATCCAGGCCCCGCGAGTGCGCAGTTTTCCTGACACAGAACGACTGTTCTGAGTTTTGACTTCACACTGTCTTCATTGAAATCATTTTCGGCTTTGATTGAACCACTGACTGAAAGGACATAGCTCAGACAGTTTATGGCATGGCCAAAATGCCCAAGTCGAAAATAGACCCAGCCTAGGTTCTCCCAGGCAATCAAGGTCTGGGAGTGTGCTTCGCCACAGAGACGACGATTATATTCCACTGTAGAAACGAACAAAATCTGGGCCCGGTTGAATTGTTTGAACTGATAGTAAAGAAGAGCCAAATTGTTCACGGGCGCAATCATGTCGGCCGCATTGAAAAGTGGGCTATTAAAAGCCAAGGGAATCATCAGTATGAGAATGGGCCAGGCAGCACTCCAATTGCGCCGATGCATATATGCTGAGACCAGGTCACGCATAACGAGCACTAGTCCTATATGCGTACTTTTAAGCTGACTTTGGATGCTTTTACGCACTTCCATGTACGCAAGTTGCGAAGCTTCAACCTTTCCACTTTGAGTGAACAGCGGATTAAGGAACTGTAAGACAAGATCTTCAATGTTCTTCAAATTTTCAGGCTTGAAAATCTGGTGGTCACTGTTTGCAGAGTGTAATACATGCAATAACAGCTTTTCAGCGTCCTCCCACTTTTGCATGTCGAGGTATATCTGGGCCATGCTATGCATCACGTAAATAGATAGCAGGTGGGCGGGACCGAGGACAGTTGTTATTCTTTTGGCCAAATTGCCCAGTAGAGTATGGTATTCCTCTTGCAACTCTGTGTCACAATAGGTTGCATATGTTTGGTGCTTTGCTCTCTCCATAAAGCGAGAATCAAATTCCCCATCATAAGTACCGTTGGAACTTCCTGGTGGCTCGCTTCTGTCGACAAAGTTTGACGGCATTGGGTTTGAGTTCTGCGGATAACCTTTCTGGTACGCGTGACGGTTGTACGCCCACGCCAATTGTCGCATCACTGTCAAAGTTGATGGGTGTGCAATGTCCATATCCTGACTCGCTATGAGAAGCTTGCGTAGAGCGGCACATGCGGGCTCCCAACTCTCCTGCTCAATGTGATATCTCACTACGTTTTCCAACTCGAGGAAAGCGTCTTGATTTATGTGCTCTGGTGTATGATAAGTTTGCACGACCAGTTTTCTGAGAGTATTCTGAGGACTTTCCGATGTGCGTTGTTCCAACGCCATTGATGGCACATGTGCCATATTGACCAAAACGGCAAGGTCAGGAGGAGCCCCTGCCGTTTCTCTGGCGCTCTCTAGGGCTACGAAAGCATTCACGAGGTGTCGAAGATGACAAAGAGTTTGGTTGGAAGGATACATAGTGTGTCGAATCTTTTCCATTCTGCGTCGATAGGGAAATTCAAGAACGCCTTGTGGGCCGGGCTAGATGGACCTGTGGAAAATATCGCTATTTAAGCTAGCCGCAATTCTAAAATTAACTTACATCGACCGCAAACCGCCTTGTTCGCATTAACCACAGAAAAGTGGGCCTGGCATAGCCGGATATAGTGGCATAGAGAATCCGTTGAGCCATTGGACAGAAGCAAGTGAGAAGCGAAAACAAATCACAAATATAGCCTGCAAAAACCACACTACGTCCTTTTGATCCATGTGAGAAAAAAGAAAATCCAAGTTTCAAATTTATAGATGTCATTCTGCCTCATTTTTTCCATTGAGAGGAGAATAGATGATGGTCTCTGGATTTACTGGCGGAGAGAAATGCAGAGAACGACCACCCAGGCCAAAGAATAAGTCCGCCAGCTTCTATGATCTGAAGGATGTAGGAAACGTGATAATTGAAAACTGCCCAAATGTTATCATATATTAAAGGTCACATGTAAGCCCAGAAGAAACAAAAATGTACAGTTTCTCATCAATACCCCAAGGAGATAACGTAGTCATGGTAGCTAGATCTCGGGATAAGGTATATGAGGATCTTGAAGCGTGTAGAGCGAATTTTTATGGAAGGTACAACTTGATAAACTTGATGTGATAGGGTACGTTTGGACCCTACGCTTTATTCATCGCCTCTCCGTGAGCAAAGGTTGTAGAGTATGTATAAACCCCGCGATCAAAATGAAAGCAATTAATGCTTTTAAGCGGCCCGTGGAAAGTCTGATCGGAATGCCAGGTTGAGCCTTAAAGTTGAAACTGCAGTCGGAAGAATTTTTATATCTACATAGCCTTTCTTTGCACGATGACATAGAATCCAGGAATCTAGCACGCTCAGACAATCGTCGACTTGAGATAATGCTGGATTCATCCGATGTACATGCGTGTTTATTGGGAAGGGGTTGGGGCCAGAACTGGAATCAAGGGCTTGAATGCTGAACATTTATTGAATAAATGATACCTGGAAGATAAAAAATTTAAAAATTCGATATCGCAACGGCTGGAAAGAGAGCTCGATCTAACTTTAATAGACGGGTATATTTCATGGACAAAAAACTTGCAGCTCTGGGTGCTCAAAGGTTCCGAACAGGATCGAAAGGAAGAGAGGACGTGACGACCGCATTCTCTTTTACCGGGGTAACTTCTCCCCATCCAGAAGCGGTCAGACATTCCAAGCCTTTGACTAGAGGTCTTTTGTCGCCCACCGAGATATCCACACGTTCATAAAATGGCGATGGATGGTCGCGGTTATCATTTGTTTCAAAATTAGTGCTTGATTTCTTCGGGGAAGGAAGTTGCCATGTATGATGCTTGCTAACAATAGACGAATCCGGGCGGCCTGTCTTGAACTGTTGAGCTTCTTGCGTAGTTACGTCATTTTCAGGCTTGCTATATGTGACAGCAAAAGCAGCGTCAAGATGGGTTCGTACAGTAGAATGATTGCCGGATGTCACAGTCAAATCCACTGGCATCTCGCAGGACATTGCTGCGTGATGTGGTTGCGTGGGTGCCGGTAGTTTCTTGGGCTCGTACTTTCGTTCTGGAATGCTAGCGGCGGATTTGATGTTCTTGAATGTACGCCGGTAGTTGTTGATAATAATATGCTTATCGTGCCCAGCGCAAATTTGAGTGTCAAACCACTCAAGCAATCCGCTCATGATATAGTCTCTTCGCTTTTGCATATAAGTCCCTGAAATATCGTAAGGTTATGTCGTGAAGGAACATTCGTAACTATAAAACTCACTGGAATCTCTCCCGGGATGAGAGTAGGGTGGAAGGTCCGACCGGCGAAGGAGTTGTAGATTTTCTACTTTGCGAAGGTAGCCTTGGTAAATGTTAAGCGTATTTTGGAGATGTTTAGACCCGACCGAACCATTTTTGTGAAGTTTCTCTTCCTTTCCTGTGACTTTGTTTTGGATTAGCATAGACTTGAAAAAGCACTAGTTGGATGCACTGTCTCACCATGCGCAAGTTGGATGTGGAGGTCTTTTAGCTCTGATCGAAGTGACTCTAAACATGCAAGCTCTCGGGAGATACGCGCGTAGTCAGATGCAAGTACTTGCGGGAATCCGGAGCTCATAATCGCATGTTCGTACTGGTTTAGACAAGCCACGGCTCCAGTGTTGACATGATACCACAGCAAAGCCCCATCTCGGCGTGTTTTCCAAAAAGAAAAGTCAGAAGCGATCTCACCCCAGGTAGCGACCTCTCCAAACTGGGTCAAAGGAGCACTGGGCGAGCGCAGAAGTAACTGGAGTCGTTTCTGTACATCGGGGATGGATTCTCCGCTGCTCTGATGTGTCGCCCAGCTCTTGGATCTTGAGCTTGGTCAATTTGCATACTGGTTCAAGGGGAGGCCAAATTTACCCTTCATGAGAAGAGTTTGTTTCTTGTGTATACGGAAAGGTCATGCCAGTTGAGGCACTATGTGATTCCATCTTTGCTGGGTTTTGGTCATTGCGCATCGCAGACAATGCAGAGGCTCTTTCGAATTTAAGAACTATTGCGAGGCTTAAATAGTGCGCAGTGGACCCATAATATGAAAAACTCGGATAATTCTAAAGTGCGAGCCAACCGTAGCATAGGCGTATAGTATGTAATTGGCTCAAGCACAAGTAATATCACGTTATTAATTTTATTTGGACGGGATTGTGGCTATTGGCGCACTATCCAGAATTTCCTTTGTATGCCAGAGATTGCTCTCCCTCTAGCCTGTTTATGCCCGGGAAGCGTCTTGTTATAATGAGACTCGGATCCTCGGTCAATCCTTTAAGCCACAATTGCTTCCCATCTACATATCTGAACATGCATGCAGTGAGCTCCGTGTGTGAATTTATATCTGCAATATCTCGGGAATAAATCTCCGACTCTGCCTCGAGGGCACCATTATGTACCACATACACCAACTGCCCAGCGCAAATTCGCGATGTACGAAGTCGCGAGTTTTCGTCAATATTCTTTGACAATGCTATCAAAAATGTTAAGAGGTATTAACCGTCGTTCCACCATTTTCCGAGCTAATTGGTTCCCACAAGGCCGAAGGTTGCACAATTCCGTGGGCCCATTGTTCCTAATTACGTAGAAACGATTGATGCATGGTGAGGATTCAGCAGGTATAGACCAAATCACAAGACCGAGAATACAATTTAGAAAACTGTGGGGTTGAATTCTAGATTACAGTAAAGCCAGCTGGGATTTTGATCCATCTTTGGGGGATGTTATAACTGCCCAGAATTTCAACCTACTTCTTTCCCGGGCAAAATTCCAGAGTATTGTGTTCCAAGCTGGAAGATTCCTTTGGGGGTAAATTAGCTTCTGGGAAATAAATAGCACCGAGCAAGGCAACTGACAGAAAGCTGATGAAGCCAAGGCATAATAAAAGGATTCAAAGGAGGCGAAAGAGCCCTGGCGCTCTTTTGGCAACATGGTAATTCTTTTTGACATGGTTGCCAATTGGCAAGCATCTGATTCATTTGCCTCACGTTTTCTTGGATTGCTTTCAAGTCATGAAGCAAATATTCAAGGAACTTTCCATTTCTCAGCTGTCGGTTCATGCGGCGGGCGACCTTTCGGCGAGGACAACAGCATTGCAAGGCAGAAGATTGGCGGCACCACTTCGGCCGGGAGAAGGTCTTAATAAGAGCCTTCATCGCGCATTATCACAAGGCTGGAAAGTTACTTCGATGTAAGGCTATTCCGTTCCTGAGGATCTGGTTGGGGAGACAGAGGGTGCCTTTTAAAATTGAGTCGATGCGGTACCGTTAAAATCATGAGAAGGACAAAGAACGGCGTAAGACTTGGGTCGTGGATCAATCTCGATGGATCGCTTATGACATAATAAGCTGCGTTTGTTTAAGTAACGGAAAACCACAGCGGAGCCCCGGACACCTAGATAGTCAATCCTTTCGCTCGGACGCACAATAACACCACTATTAATCCAAGATAAGTGGTGTTTTTAATATCTCGGCTCTTTTTGTCATGTAGTTCTTAGGCCTGCTAATTTCAGTTTTTTATCCATACCTCTCAAGCTTGTGGACGAAACCATACAGACCCCTAAATAATTCAATGCCTATGCGCCAAAACCCATTCCTCGCACATTTTTTCGAACCATTGCAGTTACTCTAACGCTGTGTTGCGGCGAAAATCTCGCCTCATCGACAAGAGATATGTTCTTATCATAATTTTGATTGGCCAACACCAACCGTGGGATCTTATCGCCGATGCTTACAATCGCCCAGATAGATAATATTTGAAAGGCTTATATATCCAACAGCATGCAGGTATCCCGCTGATGATAGAAATAGTGAGGTGACCTTTCTGCACCAGAAGATCCCTCACTAACACAAAATGGAGAATTGTGTTCGATGTCATTTTATGCTCGATTATAGGAATGATTTCTTCCAGGGTGTTTTACCTAGCGTGTAACCGTGATAACCCTTTTGGCATTGTCTTGAGAGGAACCGCAAGCCTCATAAGGAGAATAAAGATCCAAAATCCGTCAGTTGAGTATATTTGATCAGGGCGGCGATTTGGCTTCGACTCTGGACAGCATTGAGAGCTATGGTTAATGCCTGACAATTAGAAAACGCGTTCACCGTCATTATCTTCATCTTTCAGACACTAACTACCGATGACGGCTTAAAGAAGACAAACCATTATCGGGATGGCGAGTAGATTCTACAAGACTTTTAGGCAGCATTTAATATCTATCAATCATAAAAAAAACTATAGGAATTGGACGACTATTAGTGTGATATCTATGAGACGCACATTGTTTCACTTCGCCCTCTTATTTTATCACGGTATAGACAGCCAAGCCCGGCATACTGGGCTATTTTTCTGTTCTTTTCTTTCCTTGGGGGAGACTAGAGGGGGCATTCCTGGTTTTCTAGATAACCGTCTCCCTGTACTGTTTAAGAATAACCCCGCTGGAAAGCAACAGAATTTTACAATTTTCATGTGGACACATTACACACCTATTAAAACGTCTTGGTCCCCGACTGGTGAGTATGTTCGACGGGGGATTTGTTTTCTCATAGATACTCTTCCGGTCACAGTAGACAAAATGATATTGTTCTCGTTTCCAAATCTCTGCAGGCTAAAATCATCCCTTATCAGTATCGGAATTACCAGTCAGTGCGATAAGGAATAACAGTTTAGTTCAAAAGGAGTGCAAAATCCAGATGATGCCGAAGAGACGGAGAAACACCGCCACTCAAGCCCGTAGACGGAAATGTTGATACTGGCTTCGACTGCACTAGCGACGAACTGTATTTGCCTGAGGACAGACACTTCTGGTCTCGGGTTAATATCACAAGGAATATCGCAGTCGACGTAAGTAAGTAATTAGTTACAAGCGGCAAGTTGAGCTTTTTCGCCGAGGATCTCTTCCGAAGACCCAGCAGAATTACTATTTGACTGTTAGGAACATATTGCCAAAAGGATTGTGCTAGCTTTTTATCAACCAGATCGAGCCTTGTAGTTTAAAACAGCGTATGTTTGAGCCATTCCAATCGTGCATTATAATGAGCCTCGATACAAACCCTTCCTAACAGCTCTACACCTTGTTCAATGTCGAGCGGGTATCTTGGAATTTATAGTGAGCAATTCGGATTATGCATAAACATGGGGGAAAGTCACGCCCACGGAGTTTCGGTATGTTCTAGCTGCCATTTACAATATATTTTAGCTTGGAAAAGCGACCAAATTTGATTAAGCGTGTAAAGGCCGAATGAATGTAAAATGAAATAGATATAAAAAAGAAAACCGTGGCGGAGTACAGTAGGACTAACTAACATTCCAAGGCGCACATGCGGATGAGTTCATTTCTTAGATAACAGGCTTCACCACTCAAGCTTACTATCTCTAATTCATCAAGCTGCCTGGTTGATCAAGCTGATTTTCAAAGAACAGGTCAAAATCGTTCGGTGTACCGCCAACTTCCGGAATCGTAACTGGCTGTGCATACTGCGAAATAGCATTAGACCTATTCAAGTTAGACGATCGTTTCCATTTGAGATGCCACTGTGAGTGTAGACTCACATGTTCTCAAGGAGATGGCCTAGATTGTTTAGTTTTTCGTTTCTTTTCGTGTCAATCGCCAAAGCTTCCTCTGCTCTCTTATCTTGGGCCATTACTATACTCTTGATGCGTTCATCCTGACGAGAAATGATTTCCTCAAAGGATTTCTGTGAGTCTTGTGTGTTCTTCTCCAATCTTTGATGTCTAGCTTGAAGATTGTCCTCGAGCGCCGAGAGCCGTTCCTGGTATGTTTTCAAAATTGAAATTATGGTCTCGAGTTGAAACTTGTCCCCGCTGGCAGACCAAGACCTTTTTCCTGAGTCGTTGTCAGAGTATAGATCTCGTTTTGTAATGCTGCCAGGGCGGTTTTTTGGGGGTTGCGCGCCAGGTCGCCAGCTCTGCCAGCCCGAACCTCTGGGTCTACCTCGTTGTCGAGAAGATTCGTTGCCTTGATACTCCCATGGTCTTGCCATTATTTGCTGTGCAGTGATATTGCTTTTTTGCTATCAAGTCTAGGTCATATATTACTGACGGACTCCTCTCAACCTCTAGGCCCGTGACTTAATTCTAAAAATGGAGAGCAATGTGATTTGATGATCTAAGTTCTATTCATAGTCACAGCTGTTCGAAAATAGAACTGAGACCCAATCCTTTCTACTCAGCATCGATGGTGGGGCATCTGGAACCATGACGGACTCGGCTTGGAGAAAATCATTGAGACCTAGGACATTTGTCTCTACAATAGGATGGTCACGAAGACCCTGCATTCGTCTGATAATGTGATTCTCAGTCTACCATGTTTGACATAGGCCAATGAAAACAGAATGCATTCTTCCATTGTCGCGAGTGATAGACGAATTAAGGTTCATCGTGGGACATGTTACATATATGTACATAACATATATTGTACGTAGCGGGGAGCATACATGCAAGATTGACTGCCTGGCGGTTATGTATAATATCCAGCACTATATTGTCCTGGCAAATCCTACAAGAGATGTATATAGAAGATAGCATGAATACACACTCCAACAGCTCTTCATTTTTGCAGTAAAGTATACACTTCGCTGGCTCTCTCCTAGTGGTTACTGCGTGGGTTGTTGTTTTGGCCCGTCCGTACCGACCGGACTTGCCGACGTGTGCCCTCTATCGACAATATGTTTGCCTAAGGAGCTGATTAAATATAATTTACCTGCATGTAAATATTGCAGTTATTGATGCACCGTACCGTATTTGATTCCATTTCAATCTACTAGCCAGGGAAATATAACGTGGCGTACTAGGGAGCTAAGTATTAGTTGGATATATCTGTTGTAGTGATAGCACCAGTAATAGTGATAGTACTTGATTCACCTTCGAAGCCTTTCGACCCACGCAGGCTGTCTAACTACCATGACTATAGTTTCCGTATATATTTTCTGATTTTTCAATTTGATGGACAAAGAGACAGATGAAAGTTGGCCAAATACTAGACTACTTTGTTTAGAGTTCCAAGCAACCAAACGTGTCTACATTGGTATCATGATACTCAGTAGATTACCCGGTCGGCTTTAGTCGTCATTTTTTCTAGGCTAGTGGACCTTAAGTTTTGAATGTGACGGATACAGAGGTCTATACTCCACTCTATTCTACATTGCTGTTGGGGTGCCAGTACGAGCGCACTGGAAGTTAGCAAAAGGTATCATAGAATGATAGTTAATCACTCTCTGTTTACAAAGAGATAAAAAAAACGAAGAATGATATGAGAAATTAAGTGGAAATAAAAGTAGGAAATTATACCAATGATGAAGATATCGATTAAATTACATGCGCTTTCACCTGCCATCAAAAGAAAGACTAACAAAAGGACAACAATACATAGTAACAAGGATAGAGCCTAGGACTTGCATCTGTATAAGGTGAAAAAGGGTCTGCATTCTAATATAGTAGATTGAATTACGCAATTTCAAACATGGGTTGGTTGCATCATATCTTTGGTTTTAAAATTTAAAACGCAAATATTCGTCACGAAAAGCAAATTGATAAGAAAGAACTGGGGGGAACAGAAAAGCCTTAAAAACAGACAAAAATATTATATTCTTGGGCAGGTACGTGGACGGTAGTTAGTAGTTACATTCTGAAGATGGGAAAGGCTCTTCCATATTGTGAACCGGGAAATTGACCAATATTACTCAATGGCTTTGGTGACCAAGCACCTGAGATTTTGGTTCCGCAGATGATATAAAACCATTATCCAAGCCTTTTTCTTCGTAACTTCTTTCCTATTCTGTAACATACGGCTACCTTAGTCTCTCATATATGCCGTTCAATTATTGAACATCACCTCAAAGATAAGCCAGTAATATCGCACAAAAAAAAATGAGCAAAAGGCCATCGACATGTAAGATCAATGGCCTGGTGGGATTTCTACTAACCCCCTCAATGCCTTGTACCAAAGAAAGGACATCTCGTAACTTGATTTATAATTCTTTTAATCATGAGATATTTCATCTTTATGCCATTTTCCCCTCTAACGCAGAAATAAGCATCATTTTGGTATGATGGTATCAACTTGAAGTTATATGAAGACATGGATACGGCAGAGTTCATTTCGGCAATGATTAGGTATGTTTAATGTGAATTTGTCCCTTCTAAATACATTTGACCTGAAGATACCGCAGATACCCTTCAATAACCTCAGTGTTGGACGTTAAAATAATCTTGACTATGGTCAGATCCTGAGAATCTTTTCTCGAGTAGATACCATGTGTCGATAGTGACCTACCGTAATGCATTTCTTTATTGAACTTTAAGAGACTTCTGGGGAATTGGAGGAAGAGGTATCTCGGGTGGAGGACCAGGGCTGGGAGGGGCCTGGGAAACGGGGTGCAGTTTGGACATGCTTTGTCGTGGGGTTTGATCAAGTGGTGTAGACGGGCGAACAAACTTGATCTGAGTCTAGGGGTCCTCTAATGCCTTTTATATGCTTGGACTCTCATATGCCACCTTGAGCATCCGATTTTGTCCGATGTCTGTGTTTTGGCCCTGAATCATAGGAAACGAACAAACGCCGGATGAGACTTTGCTTGCTTTATTCAATATGATTGTTCTGCATTCATGATAAAATTTCCAAGATCAGAAAGAAGGACGAAATGGCCAAACTCCCTAGATGATTATTATAATAAAATCTATCCAATGCTACATAATCTAGTTTTTTTTCTTTAGAAAATATATGATATTCCTGACCCATAGTTTGGTATCTATGTTAACGGAGTCGCTTGATATCGTAAAACTCCGCCGAAGTCAAACACAAAATATGAGTGCATCTGTTCCTGACGAATAATGACGAATATAGACTTTATATTGAAGTCTCGCTCGAATGTCTTGTCTGCCTAAACGAATGCCGCGACATCAGGCCACAGAGCTCTTGACGGTATATGGCATTTTATGATCAGTTGCTTATTATATCTAGACATAGTTACAATCGGGCCTTTTTTCATTGCCAGGCTTGCTGAATGCATCATCACTCGTAGCATCAATGGGAGTTAGATAAATCCACGCAAAGTAGTATAGAGTATGGAATGTTGTACTAATGGTGGAGCCATGATTCAAGGTATTTAATATGGTACATCCCCCCACTCCCAGCTTTGACAGTATTTGAGTTATAAAGCTTTACAACGATTGAAACGCGAAACATCTCTGACATCCAACATGACGTTTGAGTAAGCTAGAGTCCAATATTGTCTAATCCAGACAGTGTCTAAGAACAGAAAAAGGATATTCAATGATCCAGATGCAACGCCATTACCTGATACGAAGTTGAATGATATCGAAAATCTAGCCATCAAGCACCAGGAATACAGTCAAACAAGCAATGCCACAGCCATGGGGTCCGCCCTACTGAACGCAAATTGTTTGATTGTGAAGCTTGAATGCGATGAACTCTTCGTGTACAAGTGGTATTTAAGGAAGTTAAGGCCACAACGCGATACCAGCCCACCAGGTGTAACGATCCAACAAATACTTCAACAATTTCTGGAAAAGGAACTCCTGGTTTTCCTGCCACATATTGCCACAGACTATCATTCACGACTGGTTTCATCCGTTAAGCTTCCTTTGAAAAGGCACCATCTCTTCACATTCACAAGTTCGTTGCCGAAGGAATCTCATCCAAGAAAAGACAGTTACTGTCTTACCTGCTATGAATGCAAGGTGATCAAGCCATGCATGTCTATATCTTCCCAAGGGGTTTATGATACAAAAGCTACGTTGGAGCTCACAGCCACACTGAAACTCATTTTATTTTTCACTCTTCGCCAAATGAAATCAGTTGTTTCTCTCGATCCGGCTTGCAACGTATTGTTGCGACCAGAAAAGCACGAGCAATTAAAAATCGGCCGTGGCTTCGAAGTTCTTCGTGAAATTTCTTTTCAACCGAAGATTGTCCCTGGTCGCGCTTTGATGCAATTCAGCACGAAGCTCCTCCCGATGCTCCGCGCGGGGCCCCTTCGGGAACTCTTTTACCAACATCATGGAAACGCAACGTTCGATGTCTCTAAATTAGAGGCTGTACTAATGGGCACACGCATTGAGCTCGTTCCCTTCCGTGCAAAGCGAACCATAGCTGGATTTGCTACTGTTGTAACTTGCCCAACCGCCTCCCATCCTCCCAAGGTTAAATGCCATGGTGCAGGACCCTACGATGTGGAAATCTATGTACATAACACGCGTTCCACAAAAATAGGCAAATATGTCTCGATTGCAGAACTTTTTCGGCAAGGTGCGTCGATTCGTCAGGGTAATGCTCTAGACTTATTGACACAAATTCATCCAGCAATTGGTTGCGATATCGATGCAACTTTTCCCGTCGTCAACGTGGGAAGTCGCAACAAGCCTCTCTACTGGCCAGTAGACCTTTGTAATGTTGAGCCCGCCCAACGTGCACAAGGCGTCGCACTCAAGAATCCCCGAGGAGGGACACTGTCGGCCCTTAAAGACGCGCTGGATGCTCTAGGAGCCCAACAAGCGTTTGATGCAGTCTTCGTGAGTGCTCATCTGCGAGAAAATGGTGGCAAGTTTTTAACAAATATTTCCTCCAGGTCTCCTTCGGCATAAGTATATCCAAAAGCCCCATTACCGTTCACAGTCGCCACCTTACAGCGCCAGATATACTTTACAATGATAAGGCCGTTCGTCCTCTTGGTGGTCAGTGGAAGCTCCCGTCCAAATCTTGTCTGAAGTTTCCGGTCAGATGCCGACGATGGGTGTGGATCTGGATTGATGATCCTGGGAGAATCCAAAAGTTCACATCTCTATGCTTCCAGCGAACTAGAAAGCTGGCTATTACTGCTCGTGTAATGGGCGTCCTCCAAGAAGCGGCTATCTGTGGTGTTCGAATACCCCTCAGCGCCACAAACATACAAAGCAGAATTGACGACACACCAAGGTCATTGCTATGGAAATATGAGCCTTCCCTGGTTGCACTTATGCTACCAGATGTCAGCCAAGAACTCAAGGCCTTAGTCCATTACCTATGCGATGTGAAGCATGGGGTACAGGCGATCGATATTTCATCTGAGCGGTTGGAGAAGCCGACTCAATATGACTTTTCTTTTGCCATTCTAGAGGCTAATTTGAAACTTGGTGGCCGAAACCATTTCATCGAAAAATCAAAAATGCGCTTCCTAGCAAATGGAAAATCTATGGTGGTTGGAATTGCATCGTCCAAATTGACACCAAACGGCGTTGCTGCTGTGCCCCGCGTTGGCTGCATTGTAACCTCTGTTGACTCAACTCTTTCTCAGTGGCCCTTTGAAAGCTCGGCTCTGAACTCCGATCAGTTGACAATTGCCGCCCTACCGGGTCTGGTGGCTTCGCGTCTCGGATACTGGTCAAAAAAAAACGAAGGCAGACTTCCTGAAGATATTGTTGTCTATCGCAACATAAACACGTCTGATACCATTGAATCGATCGCCCACGAAGAACTATGCCTTATTCAGCGAGGCTGTCACTCGATGTATCCGAGTTCCTTGAAGAGCTGCGGCTTTCCACGGATTGCCCTGATTCTCGTTGATCAACAAGCGCGGTTATATTTCACTCCCACTGTCGATATCGATCCACATGGCACGGATTCTCCCCTTGCAGGGACACTGGTTGATCGAGGAGTCACCTATCCCCGAGGCTGGGAGTTCTATCTTCAGTCCCATTATCCAGTGGGGGAGTCAATAAACCAACTCGTCATCTTGTTGTCCACGACGAAGTCTTCCAGCGGCGGTACTCTTCTCTGTACGGTGAAGATGGTGCAACCCGTATCCTACAGCAGTTGACTCACGACATGTCCTATCTCGTTGGAGAAAGGAGCATGGCCATGAATGTATGCGCACCGGTTTACTACGCTTGTGTGGCATTATCTCGAGTCTCGAGCTATTCTTCCTTGGCTCTGCGTCAAGCATGCTACCCGTCCCGCGCCTGCGGCAGCTCAAATTTCGAAGTTCATACTTCGCTTCAAAACACAATGTTCTATGTTTAACGCAGGTTGGACCTGGTAAAAATTTAATTTTTTTGTCTTCATCGATGGCGAAGATTTATGAACTTTTACGCTACTGAATAGATTTTTCGCATTTTTGGAAGTGACAGAAATGCCTGTAGAAGCCTGTAGAAGCCTGGAAATAGACAGAAATTATGCTACAGTAGCGATGACAAAAAATATGAAACCTTCTCGCTTTCATGGTTACGTCGAAACCCTACTACTAGGTCAAGCAGACTGACCTACGGTACACCTGACATCGTACCATAGCCGAACCTTCAACCAAAGTGAAAGGATTCCTTCGAAGGCACCTTAGATATCTCGAATTGTCCAACAGTGAGCCGATTCAGGTCCAGTCCCTCAAGAGAATCTTTGAGTTTTGCGAAGGCGGATATGAAGGAGGCATCGGAGCAGCGGTGCAGAGCACTTTGGCTATAACTCGAATACCTCGATGGGGAATCATACCACCCTGGCGATCTAAACGCCATTACCCATTGCACAAGGCAATTGTAATCCAAATTCGGAAAGGGAGCCTCTGGCTTGGGTGAAAGCAGATTGCTTGACTGCATCTGCAAAGTAAGAGCTCCATACATGATTGAGCGGCATTCGAAACAGCAGCCTAGAGAAGCATGCAAAAAGGCATCTCGTGTTTCATGGAGCTGGACAATCAAGTCGCTGATGGCCTTTTCTCTACATCTGTTCATTGATTCTGTCGTTTCATCAGTTTCTTAAGCACTTGAGATAATCCGTTACCCTCACCTATGACATTGTCTGGAATCGGAAGTCCCAAGGTATCGATCAAATTCTTGCTCTGGGACATGGCAATAGACGTTATTGATTTGAATTGGGAGGGGAGTTGATAAAACCAAGCAATCCATAGCCATAGAATCAAATCCCGAGAAGTCGTCGTGGGAATATTCTCCTTCGTATTGGCCAGCCACGTGTCCGTCATGAAATACAAGGTTTCCTTGCAATCATAGTAGTCTGCTATAACAGCAACTTTGGCGAGCATTTCAAGAGTCAGCCTTCGGGGTACAAGATAGTATTGACCATGAATAGCCCGAAGTAGAATCATGAGTGCTTCAATATCCCAGCTTTCTGCAGTGACCTCAACTGAGCCTTTTTGCAAGTAGGTTGTGCTTTCTTTCCAGCTGCCGGCCAATGTTTTATTAAAAACCGAAGAGGCAAGCATCAGATGTTTTGCAGAAACTTGAATACGTAAGCAGCTGCGGATGGCTGATTTAGCAAAATCACCTTCAGCAGTTGTCTCAGCGGGCACATCGACGGGGTTTTCTTCGGCAGCAGTCTCTTTCATAGCGGGCGCATCGGCGGGGTATTCTTTAGCGGTACCCCCTTCCACAGCGGACACATCGGCGGGATGTGGTTCTTCGACAGCGGCCTCTTCAGAAACAGGCTCTTCATTTAGCGAAATTAACTCAAAGCACTCGGAGTCGCGCCAGACTTACTTTTCTTTTCCTTCTTCCTTTTCCTCCTAATTTCCTTGGGACTCAGCCCAGGCTCTTCAAAAGCGGGTTTCGACACATCGGACACCATATGAGAACTTTGGACAATCCCACACAACCTCGGAAACATGTTGGAGACCGTACTTGTAGATAGGTTTTCATACAGTTGTGCAAACGGACTCGCATTGCGCAATATGATAATCACTTCACCGTCTGGATCTATAGTATGAGTCGGTGAGCTCATACTTACTCGCGAATAGGCTCGGCCGATGTTGAAATATTCGCTTGGGATGGGTGGACGGGAAATGGACCGAGATGGTGCAATTGCACACCCTTTAAACCTTTTCCGCGGGCAGAGATAAGAAGAGAATGCAGAGCGGGGACTGATCGGCAGATCGCGGCCCAACCCTTTGGGTAGATAATTTTCATGGTGGGGCATGGAGGTGTGAGATGTTTGAATAGTACAAGCAAGTACAATACATTATATTTATTATTTGTGCGAAACAGCAAAAGAAACACTAGCAGGGGTCCTTCGGAAGAGATTCCAATTAACGTAATCGGTAAGCGAGCTGCGCACCCCAAAACACCATAGTTAAGGCGATAAAATACAATATTATAAATCAACAGCCATAGCTTATTATAAAGCCTTACTATAGATCTAACCTCTTTGTTATAAAGAAAGGTCATCTTATGAGTCTAATCAAAATCCGAGATATTTCGACCAAGATATATATTTGTAGCCAAAAGTGCTCGTATAAACCTGTATTTTTGGAAATCTTGCGAAAGCGATATTATATTATTCTCAAATAAATGTATATTATTTGTTATACTTATAGCAACCTAGTTATATAATATTATCTAGAATCAATCAGAGGTTGTTGATTTATAGAGTTGCTAAATATCGCCTTAACTATGGTGTTTTGGGCTGCGCAGCTCGCTGACCGGTGACGTGAACTACGTACTAGCGTGAACTAGTAATCGGGGTTCAAACAATCAACGAGTGAAGGTGGTTGCATCGTTTTCGAGACGAACTGTAGTATTTGATATGAATTGAGTAATATTACAACGAAATTCCCAAATGGCCCAGTTGCACAAACCGGCACTTCTTGCGCATTGGGCTTCAAATGGCTCGTAGCGACAAGAAACATCAATTTCTTAAACCCAAACTTTCTAGTATCAATTTAACGAATAATTTTGGCATGAAATGATCTGACACTAGAAGAATGACTGGGTATCGTAACAAGATCCCTCATGAAGATATGTAGACTAGACGCAATGCACATCCTCTAGATTATGCATTTGTTATTCTTGCTGAGAATAATAAACAGTCATATAAATTTTTCGAGTCTAGTCCAATTCATACCGTTTCATATTGGAATTACAATGTGAGAACCAAACCACTAGTGTACGTAATTAAGCGTGCCGAATTCGGAACCCACTGTAGTCTGGACCTCAACGAATCGGACAAAAAAAGGGTTTAGGATGGAAAATCTCATGCGAGAACACTACTAATTGGGCGGGTTCAATGCTACAGTAGCGGCCGGTATTGCCTTCCACGTCGGGAACAGAGAGATTATCTTTAAAACCCTAACTACATACGCTAACACATATGTAGATAGCGCGTGAATAATTCGTTTCGTACCGAGCCGGGTAATAAATAACAGGAGCTGCAATACCAATATGGCGGATACAAAATTCTAGAAGTAAACGCCTGGTGTAAAGGGATTCCTTTGTGTACGTCACGGTATGGGTTATGTGATCCGATGGCGGTCAGTCATCGGAGCGGAGTAGAAAAGCCGGTGAACCGGTCTTGCCCTTCTTCATTTCTTCAAAGTCTTGCCCAAAAGATAGACTATTCTGCAAAATCCTACCTCCCATTGTGACCTCCTTGCCCGATCAACAGGCATTCTACCCTGCTTAGTAGTCTACCCTTACACCTGGACTGGAAGATTCGATGCAAAACGAGCAAACATGGCAATCCTGGAATAGGCAGTCTGTCAATAATTCCCTTCTCCACGGCAGAAATTGATTGGTTGTGAGGGTAGTTTGCCTCCGCCTCACTAATTAACCCCGCTCCTCCTAGGCTCCATATTTAATACCTTATTCCCCTCTTTGAATATCTTTGCAATACTGTCTTTTGTGGAGTCTCAAAAGCCATGCCAGAACATAAAGAATACTACGCGGTTTTTACCGGGCGTGTAGAGGAACCTACAATATTTTCCTCATGGTACTATGCTGTCTGAAATCGCAGGTTTGACCGGTCCTAACTGAAGTGGCAGGGGAGATGCACATCCTCGAGTGACAGGGTGTGCCTCCTTGTACCGTGCCTTTAAGACACTCGGAGAAGCCCGTACCTATATGAAAAACATGGGTACAACCCAGGCTAAGGAGGTAATGAAGGTCGACGCAGGAAAAACAGCACCTTTGAATGGAAAAGGGTTCTTTGCGGTTGCTAATGGGGTAAACCCTGGTATCTATGATTTGTACCGGTAGGCTCTATAGCTGCCTACTACGAGAGCACCATAGCTGACTTATAATTACTAGCGGAAGATGCGGTGCTGAAAAAGAAGTTCAGAACGAGCCCGGTTCTTGTCACAAAAAGTTCAGAACGAGGGCCCAAGCCGAAGCTTTTATTGAAGATTGGAAGGGATCGCATGCTGATGTTTGGCGGGAACTGATCAAGGAGGTATTGGACCAGGGCCTCAGACCTCGCGATCCGATAGTCTGGAAAACTGGCGGTATAAATTCGATCATTGAACAGTTTATGTACGAGCCGGGGAAATCTACCGAGGTGGATGAAATCACGGAGAAAGCTAAGCAGCTTTCGCTACGACAACCTAAACAGAACAACTAACGCTTTAATCAATATTAGCTTTCTGATCTAACGTGGACTGAAAGTTCTAGTTGCTATCTACGTATTTTTTCCAGAATCCAATAGCGGTGTGATGAATTGGAAACTGTATGTAGCAAGTGCTGAGACCTAAGAAAAGTTATCGTTCATCCTTAACAACACTTCACTAGTTCTTCCGTCACTGTTAAGTAGTTCTAGGCGTTAAACTGAATGATAATTCAGCATATCTCCATTACCTAGGCTCGAAGATATCTTTTTTTTTCCCTAATAGGCCTTGTTTTGTTTGAAGTTACCCTTGAGGTCGCTGCAGTAGTGATAATCACTTCTGGAAGAGGTCCTTTTCGGCTACGTTACAGCAATAATGAGCCGGGCTTGATTAGAGCGGCAACGTCAATAAAGGGAGTACAGGTAACCACTTTTGGTGCTGTTACAGGATGCACCGCTGTCACTGTTATTTCCACTGTTGGCAGAGCGGTTGGATCAGTAATAATACGAGAATTACAATGGTCTGTCTCAATTTTAACCGTTCCGTATTGGAACATAACTATGTATAATGGAGTAGCCATATTGGGAATAGTAGATTATGTAATTAGGGTTTGAAAGTAGAACGTCTTTGTTCCCTATATGGAAGGCGATGTCGGGCGCCACTGTAGTTATTGCCGCCAGCTCAGAATCTTGTCTTTTAACCTGCTGTGTCGGCAGGTTATTACGTACCCTTGCGCTTCCCACTCTGATGCGACCATACGGCACTGCCGTCGTTATCAATCTACTGCGTACGGCTTTACCCTCAATGCTTGATACTTACTCGCCCTTGCATCACCTGCGAGGAACCACAGCCCTCGGTACAACACGACTGAGGACGCTCTATGCTGTTCTGCCTGAATCTTTGCTACCGGCACTATTCGGATGGTCATCCGAGTTGCCTCTGGACCGGCATGACCACGGATGCAGCTTCACTTTCCACGGCGATCTGAGTCATATCAATAAAAGAAAGCAAAGCCGCTTAGCATTGCAAGAAATCTTGTCAAAGGCTGAAGTCAATCTTAACGATGTGAAATGATGTGAAGCAATGTGAAGTGATGTGAAGTGATGTGAAGTGATGTGAAGTGATGTGAAGTGATGTGAAGTGATGTGAAGTGATGTGAAGTGATGTGAAGTGATGTGAAGTGATGTGAAGTGATGTGAAGTGATGTGAAGTGATGTGAAGTGATGTGAAGTGATGTGAAGTGATGTGAAGTGATGTGAAGTGATGTGAAGTGATGTGAAGTGATGTGAAGTGATGTGAAGTGATGTGAAGTGATGTGAAGTGATGAGAAGTGATGTGGTGTGATGTGGAGTGCAGGCACCCTTGCCCAGCTGTTCCTCACTTTCGACCTTAATCGGGAAATCCGGGAGGGTTCTATGTCGGTATGGAGGTCTCGTTGGGTTGGGCCCAACCTCGTTTGGCCCGCGGATGCATGGTGTTTATTCCTGCAGCTGCGTGCCTGCGTTTCAGCTCTCCAAGTGTTCCTTTTACCCTTGTCGACCATGTTTCATCTGCTCCTAGCAGACCACTTCCCATATGCAAGCGATCATAAAGGAGCTTCAATCCAGGAAGTGTAGTTCCCAGTAGGGCAACAACTCACGGCATTTGCGACGAGATATGCGAGGTATTGGTTGCTTACCGTTTAAAGCAGTTGATCGACAGTTCATTTTCGAAGAAACTATAGATTATGCAAGCGGGTGGATATTTCACTGTGATGAATGGAGGTAAATAAAAGTTTAGGTCGATTCGGTGAAATAGACAAGCTAGAATTAATAATAAAATCTGGGAGATGACATGAGGACGAACGAACAGTGCAGGAAAGATGTAGTTGGAATATGGGCAGTACCAGCAGGTAGAACTTCAACAGGACGACAACTTCAACAGGACGACATCAACAGGACAACATCAACAGGACAACATCAACAGGACAACATCAACAGGACAACATCAACAGGACAACATCAACAGGACAACATCAACAGGACAACATCAACAGGACAACATCAACAGGACAACATCAACAGGACAACATCAACAGGACAACATCAACAGGACAACATCAACAGGACAACATCAACAGGACAACATCAACAGGACAACATCAACAGGACAACATCAACAGGACAACATCAACAGGACAACATCAACAGGACAACATCAACAGGACAACATCAACAGGACAACATCAACAGGACAACATCAACAGGACAACATCAACAGGACAACATCAACAGGACAACATCAACAGGACAACATCAACAGGACAACATCAACAGGACAACATCAACAGGACAACATCAACAGGACAACATCAACAGGACAACATCAACAGGACAACATCAACAGGACAACATCAACAGGAGAACATCAACAGGAGAACATCAACAACGTCAAAATCGAAATAAACTGGAGCGGAGTATTAAATGTCTCTAAATTAAACCGCATCGGTGAATCAAACAGAGCAATAAACATACGGAAAGGTGGTACATGACAGAATCATACGTGTTCTGCGCTTACCATCGTCGGTTTTAGATTTCGGAGCTGTGGCTTGTCGTATAATATTACCGTGGCTGTGCTGACAGTTACGTTCTTCCAGTAATTACTTTACATACCGGAGGACGTAAACCCGAGAACAGACACATGAGACTAAAAAGGGGTTATCAACGGAATCTTCACTCAGTACCTGACTATGCAGGACCAACTTCCTTCTACTATGACTTATCCTTTGACTGAGTGTAGTTTATCATTACAGGCCTGTTAAGAGGTTACCAATTTGATGATAAAAAGTGTCGAAATGGACAAAGTGAATATGGACTTAAACCTTCGGTAAAATTGATATCGACGGAACCCTCTGGCTGCAACAAGTATTGCACAAGAACGGACCCTTTCAAGCTTGGAGATTATCTTTTTGAAGCCCATTTGACTGCTTTGGCATAACGAGGTTTTGCAAAAAGTACCCTGATGCGCTGGTGATTGCCAAGCGCAAACTGTTTGAAAAATTCCTGCACTCAGTCTGTTCTCTCTGATGCAAGATAAGGATGAATCATAAAGAATCAAGGATAGAAATTATCTCGCCTCCAAGCGACATCGGGTTTCGACTAATAGAAATGACCCCGCCACGTTGGAGGGATCGTGTTTCATTGAGCAAAGGATTGACACATTTTCTTCGGCCAATATGGAGTTATACTCTGCATCATAGTCACCAAGGTGGAAAAGGCTGAACCTGGTATGGAGATCTAGTGAGCTGGTTGATCCAAAGAAGGGGGATTCAAAACGAGAATACCTCGTGGACATCTCCACAACCATGGCTAAGAGCCGCTCTTTTCGACGAAAGATAGTCGGAGACAAAGTTATCCTAAAGACCTCGCTTGCGAGCCAGATATCCTTCAAGGGTTCGTGAACACTCACCCTGCATCGCTTCTGCGACTTGTGCATTGGAAGATTTGTTACTTGTTGGCTCGGTCATTGTGAGAGAAGATCTAGGGTAAGATTAGCTCCCAGTACTCAAAAACCAAGGGTGGACTCACTATAGTACACAAAGGTGTTTTCGATCCTTCGAACGATTATTGAAGACTTGACGGTCATGAATACAATGATTTCTTGAGGGAAGTCTTAAATATATGTTCTTTCTGAGTTTCGCCACTTGCTTATCTCGTAGTCAGATAGTAGTCTCTACTGTTCGAGTTCTTGAAAATCTAGGTTATTATGTGCGAATGAGTTGAAATAGCTTACATGTGTCCCTAAAATAGATTGGGTCCGGTGGGCTCTCAGGAGCATGCGGCGCGCCCCCAGGAACAGTCTCTCTGGTCTAATATTTGCTACTCCTCCAAAAATTTTCATGGGCCTAGGAGGCGAAGTATTCCCAGGAGTAGAAAGTGCATCAACCTTTGCCCAAGATAAGATTCTCGGTCTTCGCGTAAACACCTCTATGCCCTGGCCTTGGTACTCCTCTAAGGCTCCGTTAGGCGTTCATGGGGCCAATAGGAACAATATTCCCAGGAGCATAATGGGAAAGTTGTAATACTGGTTGGCTGGCCAAATAGTAGGCAACGTCGCGGTGCAATTAACTGGAGAGTGTTCCCAGGAGCAGAAAAATAGTGGACTCTTGCCTAGAACAGGTTTACTCGGTCTCCGAGTAAACACCCCTCTTTGACCTAGCATTCAGTCTCCAATTCTCCATTAGGAGTTCGTGGGACCAGTAGGCGAAGTATTCCCAGGAGCATAAAGCGAGAAGTGTAATCGTGATTGGCTGGTCAGGTACTATGCACCACCGTGGCGCAATTAACTGCTGCATGTTCATCAGGGCGAATGGTCAAATTGATGATGCCCGTGCTCTTATGGGAACTGTGGGGGCAATCTAGAGTGAGGGTGGCACGTGAATTGCAGTAGCGTTTTGCATTTTATTGAGGCCGCTACTCAGGTCGCTCACCCAACCACTCAGCTTGCGCTCAGTGAGCAAATCAGACGGTCAGATCAGGATCAGTGAGTGGATCAGGCCGCTCAGGTGAGGATCAGGTCCTGCTCAGTGAAGGGATCGGTGAGCTTACGTAATGCTCACTGATCAGATCAGGGCGCTCAGGGGCGTGCTCAATCCTACTCAGTGATCAAAAAGCGGCGAGGGGTGAGCACTAAAACGGAAAGGGAAGGCCAAGAAATGGCATAGGAAATCCGGTACGTAGGTAGTTCATAATTCTTGAATTGGGTCCGGGACTTGTTTACAAGTTATGGGTGTGGACGTAGGAAAAGCGACCCGAAACCGTTGACGAATGCTGCGAATACGATGTACAGGTTCGGATTCGACAATCACCCTTGTCCTCAGACCTGGCCGACTCGCCTGCAGGAGTATAGGTGGGTGAATTAAGAAATAATAAACCCGTAGATCAGTCGCTCCACCTCACGATGTGTTTTATATATACTTCCTCCTGAGCACCACATTGCGATTCGGACGCGACAATCATGTCATCCAAGATTCCTCCGTGACTATCAAGGACCCGTGGTCGTCGTGGTCAGCCTGGGATGCTCCTGGTTCAGGGCTTGTCGTATGATGGTGTCTTTGACGCCTGCTGTGCCCCGGCGCGCCCGTAAAATCAATTTTCCGACGTCCCACCTGCAACGCTCTCGTGAACCGCGAGAATCTAGGAGATCATCTTCACTTGATCCCTTCGTGAGTCTGGGTCTTGGCTTGCCCTCAAATCATACTGAGTTACTCTGGGATTTTGGGGGCTTGACCTCCCCGCCCCTACACTACCGTCGTTCTTTTCTATGTCCACCCCGCCGTTATCCCACCTTCGAAACCCACCCGCAGCCCGCAGCAGAGTATCGACAGAATCGATTCATGGCATCTCGACTATTCAATCCTCCCTATGATCCCCGAGATGGAGAACAGTCCCTTATTCGCGGAGGACCTGCCGCTTCCACCCGCCCGACTGTTCGAACGATTGGGCCAGTTGCCTGGATACACCTGGGACCAGTCGGTTGAGCCATTCCATTCCACCTACAACCACTGGCATATAACGGGATTCCGCCATGCCATTGATTCCGATCTTTCGACTCCGATCGCAACCTCTTCTGTCGGCCCTGCATCGTCCGGTCCCTCGAGTCTGACTCGTAACTCGCCGCGCACGGAGCTTCGACCATCCGCGCGCCTATCAAACCGGAGAGCGAGCATCAGTGAAACAAGCAGTGAAATCTCTCTTTCACGGGGGGATCAGGAGCAGATTTGGATCCCCGTCGTCGCTCGTGTCTCCACCAATGTCATCCGACTCGAACGCGAATTTCATATGCTGAGATCGATCGTACAATCTTCTGACCCGGATTGTAACCATACAGTGCGCCCTATTGATTTGATCAGACTACCACCGGAACCGGGAGACCTAGGCCCGCTCCTAGTTGCCATATTTGAGTCGCCTGGCCATGATAATCTGCGAGACTTGGTCAATTTCGGTCCTGCTTCATTCGTCGCTGGGTCCAAAGGCGATAATAACACCACCCCCAATGAGCAGGTAGCCCTCCCGGCCTTCTTTGATTTTGCAATCGGGGCGTGCGACTGCCTGGAGATCTTGCATTATGGAATCAAAACTGTTCACGGAGAGATTCGTGGAGATGCATTTCACTTTTGCGGCGAGACCGGTGCCGTGAAACTTGCCAATGTGGGGAATGGCGCCCGATCATTTGACAATGTTCTCAGTGAAGGCTGGTCCTCGGTTTCAAGAGAGCTGGGCGCGAAGTACAAGCTGCAATTTATCGCCCCCGAACAGACGGGCAGGATGCCCACCGAACCCGATAGCCGTACGGACATCTATGCGCTCGGTCTTTTCTTTTGGTCGATGTTAGTCGGGAAGTTGCCCTTTGAAGGGTCCGATCCTGTAGATGTGGTTCAGAGCGTCCTGGGCAAGAAGTTGACGCCAGTCTCCGGGAAAAGAATGGACATTCCTGACGCACTTTCAGCCGTGATCCAGAAGATGACCCAAAAAGGCGTGCACGACCGCTATCACACGATCTCTTCCGTGAAGAGAGACCTGGTTCAAATAGCCCAATTGCTAGGCGATGGCGACAGCGAGGCCTTGAACAATTTTGAAATCGCCCAACGAGACGTGTCGTCTTTCTTTACTCTCCCGTCGCAGATGTTTGGCCGCGAGAAAGAATATAACTTAATCCTCAACATCGTCGAGAAAGTCAATCGGCGACAATCAAGTGCTTTCGCCAAGGCCTTTACACAGAGCCCCGGCACATCGCATGCCTTGGCTTCTAACTCTTCCGTCTCTGATTCCCGCGTGGATAGCTGTGATCTTGCATCCGTTTCGAGCGATTCCGGCTCCTTCCATCTCCCTCCACGGGCAGGCTCTAATATCTCTAACTACCATGTCGCCCAGTCTATGCCGACTAGCGAAGCCACAGTATCACCTCCAAGGCATGGGTCGATGTCCGGAACCCAAGACACGTCAAGCCAGACTACACCCGTCTCTATCCCCACCAAAGTGAAAAGTTCGTCTCATTCTCGGTCCTCTCACAATACAGATCGAGACAGTCAGCCATCAATGCATTACTCTGGCTTAACAGAAGCGAACACCTCTACACAGAAGCACAAATTTAACGCGAAGATCCGTCGATCTGGACGTTGTGAAGTCATTACGATCAGTGGTGCTGCTGGGATTGGGAAGACCGATCTGTTGAATCGAGTTCAACCTACTATCCGCAAGATGGGCTACATCGCCATCACGCGCCTCGATCGGGCCAAGCGTGTTCCATTCGAGCCCTTCGCGAAAATTTTGGCCAGTCTTCTGCGTCAGATATTTTCCGAGCGAGACGTCGCGACAGATTATCATAACAGCATTCGACTAGCCCTGCGATCAATGTGGCCTACCCTTCACAAAGTTCTTGACCTGCCAGAGCAGCTGATGGCTCCTGGTGCCAAGTATAAACCATCATCGCCGAAGCTTTCGACTCCTTCACCAGCTGTCAAGTCAGACGTCACGGAAGCTGGGCAGCCTAAGCGACTCAACATTCCCTGGTTGCATCAAGGCCAAACATCAGTAGAATTCTTCTTATCCAACGCTGCCTCCAACAACATGCGTCTGATGGATATCTTTTTGGAGATTCTCCGCACAATATGTCAATTCAAGTTGATCACCGTGTGCTTAGATGATCTGGAATATGCCGATGACGAGACCTTGGACCTCGTGCTCAACATCATCCGCCTGAAGTTGCCCTGTATCCTGGTTCTTACCAGTCGAAAGGACGAGATTGCCTCTGACCAGATCAAGACTCTGTTTGAGATGGATTCAAGTAATATAACACGACTTGTGCTTCACCCACTCGATGAATCAGAGATCATGGAGTTTGTGGCAGCAACGATGCACCAGGAGTCTAATCCAATCCTGACACCTCTCTCCGCTGTCATCCAGGAGAAAAGCCAAGGAAATCCTTTTTACGTTCGGCTGATGCTGGAGACATGTTACAGAAAGAACTGTATTTGGTACTCATGGAAGGATTCAAAGTGGCTGTTTGATCTCGATCGTATTTTCACGGAATTCGTGGCTCCGGTCTACGGCGAAGGTCTAGGTCTGGGCTTCATTATCAGGCGCCTCCAGGAGACCCCACCTGCAGCCCGTTCAATTCTTGTCTGGGGTGCCCTACTTGGAAGTCCATTTTCATTCTCATTGGTTCAAAAACTTTTGACCAGTGAATTCCTTTACTCCTCCGAGGACGACCAAGATTTGGATCTTACATCGCCCCAAAATGTCAGCTTGGTCCGGCAGTCGCCAGGGGACACTATTGTTGGTCTCCAGTACTTGGTTCAATCTAACCTTCTTAATACAGGGCGAACTGATGACGATTTCAAGTAAGTGCAACCAGGCGGTAAATTTCTAATGGATGATTTGGCTGATCTTTCGCTCTAGGTTTGGCAATGACCGGCTCGCCCAAGCTGCACTTTCTCTTGCGGAGGGTCGAAATGTGGAAAAGATGCATTACATTATTTCCCAGGCCCTAATGAAATATTACCACGACCACCGCAGCCGTTATTCGATGGCTCACCATGTCGCCCTCGCATCGCGTACTATCAAGTCTCGCGCAAGCCGAAGAATCGAGTATAGACGCATCTTGTGGGAGGCTGGCCAGACAGCTGCCCAGTCTGGAGCTCGACCCACGGCCCTCTGGTACTTCCGACATTGCATCGCACTTCTCCAAAACAGTCCATGGGATGACCGTAACCCTGACGTGTACTACGATGAGACTATGCGTCTCTACATTGCCACCGCCGAAATGTCATGGTCCCAGGGCCAAAGCGACGAGGCACTTCGGCTGATTGATGCTGTCTTTGCCCACGGGAAAGACGCCGTCAGCAAGTCAAGGGCCTGGATTATCAAGGCAAAGATTTTTGCTCAATTGGGCGACCATCATCGTTCCATGGAAGCTTTGCTTACTTGTCTCGATGAGCTCGGCGTTCATCTTCGTTCCCCTACGACTTTTGAAGAATGTGATAGGGCCTACATGAAACTCAAATCTCACCTCGAAGGGGAAGACTTGGAAACCATCACTAATAAGCCCATCAGCAAAGATCCCAACTTGGTGACTATTGGAGCCGTCATGGCGGAGGCAATGGCTGTCACTTACTGGGACGACGCGCTGACCTTCTATCGGATGGCAATAGAAATGATGAATCTTCATCTCTTCCGCGGGGGCTTTACGCAAATCTCAATAGGGTGCTCTCATTTGGCCATGATCACACTCAGTCGCTTCAAGGATCTTGTCTTCGGTGCCAAGCTAAGCGATTTTTCTCTTTCGCTCCTTGAGCGTTGTCCTGAGCTGTGGACTCAGAGCAGGGGCTCTATCGTTCACAATCTCTATGTGAGCCATTTGCGTGTCCCTTTGGCATCGACTTTGCCGGCCTTGGAAACCTCACTTGAAGCTTCCTTTACAATCGGCGATCCCTATATCTCCCTAATCAGCATCTCATCCATGGCTATGACTAGGCTTCATCTCGGTCAGGATATGGCTCAGTTGGAAGCCTTCTGTGTCGACACCCCGGAGGCAATTCCTCTCTGGACCAATGACACTCGTGGCGGGGCCAGTATTCTTGCTGTGCGGTATGTTTAACCTATCCTTAGTGCAGCCTGCATGGGTGATTATCAGAGTATGAAATTTCCCTGTTACTGACCAAAATTCAGACAAGTCGCACGGGCTCTCCAAGGCAAAACCGACGTACACTCTGCCGATAATGTTTTGTCGGATGAGGAGCACGAGACAAAAGAATATATGGCATTTTTGGAAGCCAATGCTAGTAATGTCGACAGACCCCGTGACATTTACTTTGGCCTTGCCATGATCCCCTTATTCTTGTTTGGGCATCACACAAAGGCAATCCAGGTCGGCACTCAACTGCTAGAGACAACACACAGGCTCTGGTCTGTGCGTGTTTCGTATATTGTCTACTTTTACCTGTCCATCTCACTGCTTTCCCTCCACAACGACTACCCAGCTCAAGGGTATCTCGACGGAAAGATGGATATGATCTTCGAGTACAAATCGGAGATCGACTTTGCTCGAAGCTGCTCGGATGCGAACTACGGCATGTGGGCACTGCTGCTCGAAGCACTGATTTGCGAGGTGCGAAATGACCACAGTGCTGCAACACAGGCATACGAGGCCGCTATCGATCATTGTCAAATCCACGGGTGGCAACTAGAGGAGGCCCTCTCACTCGAGATGCAGGGCGAGTTCTTAGTGAGGCGTGGCGCCAAAAGAGCCGCTCGTGCCATCATGCAAGATGCTATTGCCGCTTGGAGGGCTATCAGTGCGGATGGGAAAGCGACGATGCTTACAGAAAAACACGAGTGGCTTCTCAAGACGGCAACTTCGGCCAAAACAGTCGACATTGGATGCCAGACGGTGGACTCTCTTCTCGAGATCACTCGTGATACTGTTCAAGAAGAGCTTACCATTCCTTCCCATGTCGAGGAGGAGCAAAGAAGACAGCATTGGATAGATCAAAATGGCGCTGCTGGAGTGGAGAGCTCTATGGATATTTCGAGTGTTGGACTCGGTGAGTATAAAAGTGCAGCTTTGGGGATCTACGGGTGAACTAATTCTCGCACAGATATTATTGATTTGTCAAGTATCCTCGAGTCCAGCCAAGTCATGTCCTCTGAGCTTCAGATTGACAAGCTGTTCACCAAGATGCTTGAGATTATCCTGGAGTCATGCAATGGCTCCGATTTTGCCGTGATTGCTACACACTTTGATGAGCAAGGCTTCGCAATCGCCGCCGCCGCCGACACTGACAAAGGTCAGAAATCTTACCCCGATGGCCTCCCCTTTTCTGAATTGGAAAGTCGGATGGCCCAGGGGATCTCACACTACGTTATGCGGACCAAGGAGGAAGTATTGGTTCACAATGTTCTTGAAGACGAACGCTTCTCTAATGTCAACGAAGCCTACCAGTCCAACTTCCCCCAGGGAAGGTCTGTCATTGGCTTGCCCATTGTTCAGGCCGACCACCTTCTTGGAGTCATTCATCTGGAGGGGAAGCCAAATTGGTTCACTCAGCGGAACGTTGTTGTACTGCATCTGCTTTGCAATCAGATTGGAATTTCACTGTCAAATGCCTTGCTATTCCGTGAAGTTCGCAAAGTCAGCGCGAAGAATTCATCTATGGTCGAATCCCAGAAGCGTTCTCTCGCTCTGGCTCGTGAATCCGAGCAAAAGGCCAAGGTGGCAGAAGCCGAAGCGAAGCATAACGTCAAGCTCAAAGAGGATGCAGCTCGAGCAAAGTCCATTTTCCTCGCGAACATCTCGCATGACCTCCGTACCCCTATGAACGGTGTCATCGGGCTTTCAGAGCTTCTCAAAGGGACCAAGTTGAACAAGGAGCAGGATGAATACGTTGAATCCATTCGGGTCTGTGCGGACACCCTGCTCACACTCATCAACGATATTTTGGACTTCTCCAAACTCGAAGCTGGCAAGATGAAGATCTCTACTGTTCCTCTTAACCTGAAAGAGACCATCTCAGAGGTTATTCGCGCGCTTCGATACACTCACCGTGAGCGCAGCTTGGATACTATTGAAGATCTAGAGCGAGTTCCCCCGGAACTTGTTGTCCTGGGAGATCCGGTCCGGCTGCATCAAATCTTCATGAACCTGCTCAGTAACAGCTATAAGTTCACACCGAAGGGGTCAATCACCGTCAAAGCCAAAGTCGTGCGCGAGGGCAAAGGCCGCGTGCGCCTCGAATGCTCTGTGTCTGATACCGGCATCGGTATTCCAGAAGAGCAAAAAGCGCGTCTTTTCCGACCTTTCTCTCAGGCAGATCCATCGACTGAGCGATCCTATGGTGGTAGTGGTCTTGGTTTAAGTATCTGCAAGGCCATTATTGAAGATGTTCTAGGCGGTGCTATCTGGCTTGAATCCCAGTCCGGGGTTGGAACTACAGTGACCTTCCACTTGGTGTTCAACAAAGCGCCCAAGAAAACTGCAGTCAAGACCGCATGGTCCCAGGATCTGAGCCAGGCCGCGAGCAGTGAAGATCCTCGCCCTGCGGCTCGGGATCTTACCCAGATACCGCGTGATCAGATCCGAGTGTGCATTGCTGAAGACAATCCCATCAACCAAAAGATTGCGGTCAAGTTCGTGAATGGACTGGGTCTTCAATGCGAGGCCTACAGTGATGGCAAGCAAGCTGTGGATGCCTTGCGCGCCAGATCGAACGAAGGCAATCCATTCCACGTGGTCCTGATGGACGTCATGATGCCCACTCTGGATGGGTATAATGCAACCCGGGAAATTCGCCGAGACCCAGATCCCAATGTGAATGAGGTGCTTGTCATTGCCATGACCGCCAGTGCCATTGAGGGTGACCGGGAGAAATGTCTCCAGGCCGGCATGAACAACTACCTTCCCAAACCGGTGCGGTCGCCAATCTTGAGTGAGCTTCTGGATCACTACCTGGCACCGGTGCCATCGTATCCGCGGACTCGCCTGGTCCTGCGAGAAAAGGGGTCCAGAGGAAGTATTGGGCGTGATGCGGGCACGCCAACCAGCTTCTCGTCGTCTGGCTCGGATGAGCCCAAGCATCCTCGGCCCCCCACAGAAGAAAAATGATTCCCACGCTCTTGTTACCTTTGTGATACCCTGCACAGTTTCACCGAGATAGAGAGGAACCGGCGTCAATTTGGAAATCGATCGATGCTTGTCCATATGGGGTTGTTATTGCGTATTGCATTTTCCTTTGTGCTTCTCTCTTTTTCTACATTATGGTCTAGGCTTTTGCGATTTCCAAGCTCTTTTGATCTACGTCGTTTGGGGCGATGACTCTTGGAAATCATGATCGTTGGAGTTATGTACGTCAATGAAGCTTTGGACTTTTCTATTATGCATTACTTGTCCTTGACCTTAGCCTACTTTGTATACCAAATCCCGTTGGCCTTTCCAGTCAGAGCCCCTGTAATGGTAGGTGTTGTAGTCTCTTTTTCTAAGTCCCAAAGAAGGCTTCGCATCAGAATCTCATCGACGTGGCTTTAAGTCGAGAATGAGCGGCGAAATCCACTGACCCTCGGATCATTCATGCATGCCTGGCAATCGCCGTGGATGGATCTCTCCGCCCGAAGCTGGGATATCCCGAAATTTGACGTATTCAATTCCGACGTCGAGTGACCCATCTCTTTATTCCCCTGCCCTCTCTGCGCGTGAGAACCATGAAGTATAAATGCCCTCTGGGTATAAAAGCCCACTTCTTTCTCCCACTCCTTCATCTTCTACCTTCTCACCTTTTCCAAACTGAACCTCAGATTGAGTTATCATCTGCTCACTTGGCCTTCTCTGTTTCTTCAGCTCTATTCTCCTTGCTATCCTTCATCCAGTGAATCCAGGTCGGTAAGTCATGGGGGCTTTTTATATCGTCGTCCAGCTTCCCTCCTGATTTATACTTCTCATCCTACTACATATACTTCTGGATCATCACTTCCACACTTCATCTTTCACGTCACTACCTCTACCATTGAGTTGCTACTAACCAAACTGCTACTATAGACCTGATCTTTGATTCCAGTCATCATGAAACCCGCAGTTAGGGCTCTCAGAACGGGCGACAAGAAAACAAGCGAATCTCTTGCCGGAGACATGCAGAATCTTGCGGTTGCACGCCAAACGAAGGGTGGGAAAGAACCGACTCAGATTCCCATCACCCGGCAAGGTTACAGCACCTCTGGAAAGGAAATCGAGGTCATGATGAATACCTTTCGCGTTATGGAGTTCCCCACTCGACCGATTTACCAATACGAGGTCAGTGCTGCATCAAGCAAAAAACCCTAAACATCACTCTGATCGTAGAATAGGTTAATGTAGCCCACGCCGCGGAAGGTATCGAGCAAGATCGGCGCGTGATTCGGAGATGCTGGATGTGTGACACTCGTCAACGCGAGCTCCCGAATGCCATCTTCGATGGAGTGGCAACGGCATGGTCTGTCTGAAGTTGCCCCCCGAGACGATGTACGGTACTGACCATGGGGTATAGGTCTTTCAAAAAAGTCGACTCTGTATCCGAACACATCGTGTACAAAGGAGGCAAGAAGAACCCCCAGGGCTCGTTTGGAAACGTACATGGTCGGACGGTGGTGTTTACCGTGACCCTCCGGCGTCAGCTTGATATCAACGTCATCAAACGATGGCTTGAACGAAAAATCCCCTTCGATGACCGGGTCATCGAGGCAGTCAGTATGTTATCCTGCCCTATGCCTTCCAGGAGCAACAGATAACCTAGTTCTTCTTAGACTTTCTCGATCATCTACTTCGCGACTGGCCGGCGACGCAGTTTGCTTCCCACAAGCGTGCCATCTTTTTCCCGGACTTTGATAAGGACACGGAAGTGCAGGAAACTAGCAACTTCTACACTGCACTTCATGGAGGCGCCTCGGTCTACCGGGGGATTTTCCAAGCAATTCGACCTTCCGCGGTGAGTATATCCACCTGTTGACTGATCAATGGTCTTGTTTCTCTAACATACTCCTAGAAAGGGTTGCTGGTGAACCTGGATGCTGCACATGGCGTCTTCTTTTCTCGGATCAGCCTGATGGGAATCATGTGTGGCATGCTCGATGGAAAAAAGAGTCCCGGCGGTTATGATGCGAGCTTTCTCGCCAAAGTGTCTTGGTTTGTCCAGGACAGGTACGGCAACGGGCATCCAACCGAGGTGTTCAAAACCATCGAAAAGAAGATCAGCCGGCTTCGAGTAATGCCTAACTACGCCGGCTGCCCTAAGAAGTTCAAGGGCTTCAACATCCGGGGCCTGGTTGAGGGCACTGCGCGCCAGTACATGGTCGATATCAAAGACGCAGCGACGGCCAAAGTCACCCGGATGACCGTGGAACAATACTTCCAGGAGAAGTACAAACTGAAGCTGGAATATCCAGATTTGCCCCTTGTTCAGATGGAGAACAAGGCCGTGGTCTACCCCATCGAGTTCCTCGTCGTCAAAGGCCTGCAGCGATGGCCCTTCAAGCTCACGGAGCAGCAGACGGCGGAGACGATTCGATACACTGCAAAAAGACCCGCGGATCGCAAGGACCACATTGCGAAGTGTAAGCAGCTCTTGAAGCATGACGAGGATCCGCAGCTCCTGGAATACGGCCTGAAGATTGACTCTTCCATGCTAAAGACCAAGGCGCGTTTACTGCCCAGCCCGCAGATCGAATTTGGCAACGCGAAGCACCTTCCAACCGCAGGAAAATGGGACTTGCGGTCGAAAAAGTTCTACAAGCCCAACGTCCAGCCTCTTCGCTCGTGGGGTGTTGGCTACTTTCCAGGGGCGCATAGTCGCACCCAAAGTGCCATGGTCTCAACCTTCATCGACAAGTTCGTCAATATCTACAAAGGACATGGAGGTGTCTTCCAAACGAGTACGCCAACATCCATGGAGTTGAAGGAGGACATTGCCGAAGCCGTGAAGCGCCTGTACGAGATGACGGCAAAGACATGGAGCCAGGAGCCCCAACTGCTCATCTTCATTGTCCCCAACAAGGACGCCTTTGCCTATCTTCGTATCAAGAAGTCCTGTGATTGTCGGTACGGAGTCGCCTCGCAAGTGCTGCAGGCTAGCCAGGTCAACATGAACAACAACCAGTACCACTCCAACGTCCTGATGAAGGTGAATGCCAAACTCGGGGGCGTCACAAGCCGGGTCGTCCCCAGTTTACCGGCCTGGGGCATGCGGCCCTCGTCGATCATTATCGGGGCGGATGTCACGCATCCAACTCTAGGTGTCTGGACACCTTCCTTGGCCGCCATGTGCATCTCCAATGATCGACACGGAATCAGCTACATGGGCGGGTGTGCGAGCAATGGCGACAACCGGGAAATCATCCGGCCAGAGAATATCGCGGAGATTCTTCTGCCCTTGTTTCGTGAGTGGTTCAACACGATTGGGCAAGGGACCGAGTTACCCAAGTACATCTACTACCTGCGCGACGGGGTTTCCGAGTCTGAGTATCGGCTGGTGCTCGAACGGGAGATCTCGGTCCTCAGAAGAGTCGCGGCTGACGCCTTCGGTGTGAAAGAGTGGCCTGGCAAGATCACCGCGGTGATTGCGAATAAACGTCATCATCTTCGGGCCTTCCCAACCTCGAAGGCTTCCAACTGCGCGGATCGGAATCAAAATCCTCTTCCGGGCACGCTCATTGACCGCGATGTCACCAGTCCGCATGGCTGGGATTTCCTGCTCTATGCCCATGTTGCCTTGCAAGGCACCGCGCGTCCAGTTCACTACAAGGTCATTCTTGATGAGATCGGCCACAAGCCGGACGAATTGGTGAATCTGATCTATGAGCAGAGCTACCAGTATGTGCGGTCCACCACTTCCGTATCCATTCACCCGGCGATCTACTACGCTCACTTGATCACTGCGCGGGCTCGACACCATGAGAATGTACCAAGTTCCGCCGGTCTCCAGCACGGCGCCAAGATCAAGACCGAGCGCTCCAAGGTCCCTCCCGCTGAGCGCCAGAAGATTCAGTTCCCTGGGTTCGATTCTCGCGGAAAAGGCTCGCCACAATCGGGCAGCAGAATGGCCGGGTCTGAGCAATCCTCGTCTACTGCAACGCCAACTGGGACTAAGATTCGCCCTAAAATAGTCTCTTTGCTGGATACAGACCCCAATGCTCCTGCGCAGGAGGAGGAAGAAGAAGAAGAAGAAGAAGGCACCGTCGCGCGTCCGTTGGTTCCACCAGAAAGGGTGCCCAAGCCTCAGGATACATTCCAACTCCTGCCCATGAAGGGATCTGCAAACCGCCTTCAATACCGCATGTGGTGGATTTGAATCAGCCTTCCACTCGATGGTATCCGATTGTGATTATCTATCCACTTGCTCACTGCTTTGCTTTGCTACAATCACGTTCGAATTTGCGGTCAATTTCGGCCAATTTGAGTCTATTTCCATTTAAATTGTCTTTATGAAGTTCGCTTTTCGCTTTGCTGGCTGATGAACGCCCGATCGTGAAGTTCTGGGACTTTGCAAAAAGTTTTTTTAGGATGCCCATGGCTTGATAACAGCAACCCCGGGACAGGCGATTATGCAGACAGGGGAGCGTGCTTCATTTTATCTATCACCTTCCTAGTCAATTCCACATAGAATCTTGAAGTTCTTGATGATCTTTCCTGGTTGCCCCGGAGACTTCTGACGCTATACAATTGTGGTCAGACGTAAAATGCCAATTGCGAAGATGCATGAAGATTACCAGGTCGGTACAGAGAAACACTGCGGGCAGATTGATACGCTCATAAAGATAAATAGCCAAGTGGCAGAAGATATGTTATGGTACACAAACGGGAGTAAAATCAGTTTGAATACAGGGCAGGATTATTGATGCACCGGAGGACGACCCGATAAAAAAAATGAAGAGGCATAATACATAACTCAAGACAGTGTGGTCATCGAGCTGGACACAGGAAGCTGCGTCCTGCTGCTGCTGCTTCCAGCCTGTTTTGTCATCACGACCGAAAAGGTTTCGAATGGACCAGCTGGGACTCCTTCGACAACAGAGAACTGATGGAAACAATGGGGAATATGGATTTGGATTCAAATGTTCAACTCCCACGGCTGTGCAAATGGCGCGAGTGGCAGCGAGGAGAAAAACGAAAAAGGAAAAAGAAATTGGGAGAGAACGAAACATGCCGGAGGGATGGGCGAGATACCAGAGCAACCTGCTGTGATGAAGAGCAGAGATCAAGCCGTAGTGCCGTTCGTCAAGGGCATGTTTGTGTGATCATGGGAAATATGAGATTCACCGGGGCCATCAGGTAAGTGGCTTCCATCCATGGAGGTGGAGTTAAAATCGGTGCTAAAGTCTTTGCTTCCATCCATGGTGGCTCCCTGCTCGCCCTCTCCATCCATATTGAGGCTGGGCATCTCGAAGGCAAGGCCACTGTTTTTCTTTGCTTTCTTCTTACTTGGCTCTGCTCCACCTGCCTTGGCGCCAGCAGATGGGGGCATTGCGCGTTTCTGTGGACTGGAATTAGGGCCTGAAACACCGGCCAAGGGTGGGATTTTTCCGGAAGCGGGAAGACGAGGCTTCGCAGCCATGGGCCTTTGCTTGGGAGGTAGCTCGAGGTCTTCCACTAAAGGCTCGTCGCTGTTGGCGTCCAACTTGCCCTTGAAGAAATTGCGAACCAACCCGATCTGGTTGGGTAGGTTATCCACCGACACACGGCCATATGGAGGAGGCGTGGGAAAGAGCGTGACAGCCGGAGTTGCGATTGGATTCTGAGACTGGGCGGCACTGTACATCCGGTTCTGGAGCAGATGCAATGGAACACTGAGATGGGAAAGACCAAATTCGCGGTCTAGCCCCAACTCTTTGAAGCCGAAGAAATCCTCATCGATGTCTTCGGCGAAGTCGCCGCCGACAAACTGCTCACTTCCATCGGCAAACGCACGAGAGCCATCCTCGCCACCGTCCGCGAGGGCGGGCCTGAGAAGCTCGGTCAACAGTAGCTTGAGACGGTCGTGAGCAGTGGTGAGCTTCGTTCCCAACCGATCGACATCGTCCTTGATGTAAGACTCCAGCTCATCGATATTAAGACCAACACCAGAGAGTGTGTGGAGAACGATTTCGGGTTTGCTATACGCGGGCACCCACTCGGCCGAGGATGACGCAGCATCTTGGGATTCGGTAGCTGGGACCTTTGGGGTTTCCATGTAGGACTTCAGGGTCTGGCCGATCTTGCGGAAAAAGTCGGATGCAATGTCCGTCGCAGCCTCCATAGCAGATGGCTGGTATTCCTCAAAACCAGAGTGATAAAAGATTTTGGCGACTGATCGCTGTAATGCTGCCCGGCAGGTGCCAGGGGCAATAACGGGGCCGTTGTCATTCATTACATGAGGGGGAACGTCATGCTCCATGAATGGCTCAGGGTTGTACTTTTGAAATTGATTTTGATACATCTGGAAACGAGTCAGTCAGCGAATGTGATCTTCTGCCTGCGGAATCATATAAAGGGATAGCATACCTGGGACTGAAGCTGCATCTGCTTCACGATGCCAACCTTGGAGCAAATTTTGCGGGTTTCTTGCAGTTGGCGCATGTTCTCGTCAAACTGTCGCGAAAGCTTGCTATCCGGCTGAGTGAAAGAACCCTTGGGCAACATCTTGAGAAACTCCTCGGAGGCATCGATAACATTTCCCTCGCCATCCTCCTTCCAAAGCAATCGCTCTGGGAGGTCAGGCACACCAGACATGACATCATAGTAATAAGGGATCATCTTCTCTTCCTCGCCTTCAATGCCTTCTGCGAGGGACTCGCCAGCAGCCTCGGGCTCCAATGTGCGAGAACCAGCTTCGTGTGATTTTTCAAGCTCCAATGCCGCTTGTTTCTCGTGGCGGAGCCACCTTCGCATGCCAGCTTTGGTTCGAAGCAGAGCAGGTTCATCGGGGTTGAGCTTATCGCTTTTGAGGAGACGATGCCGTTCCGACGCAATGAGCGCCCGATCTTTCTTTGTGACTTGTTTCCACACCTTGTACTCAGGGTCTTCGAGGTCTCCGCCTGGGCCTGCGAGGGCACTGAGCGCAACGGTTGAGGGAATCGGAGCGTCGATTTCCATCGCATCTTCTTGCTGACTCGCGGCACCACCCAGTCCTAGGCCGGTAGGATCGGACGGGGTGTTAGACCCAGGAGGTGGGGTGGCGAAGCCATTCTGGCTTGCCTCCATGGCAGTATCCGAGTCGGCACGAGCGGGCGCCGGGGGCTGGGTGGATGGGGCACCTGGATGACCCTCCGAGCCACTGGGAGTGTTGCGTGAAGGAGCTGCACCCTTCTTCGCGGACTTGCCTGGGGCCTTGCGGCCACGGGAGGACATGATCGGTTCATCGTCACTCTCCTCCGCCCCATCGAGTTCTGCAAGCTGCAACCGCCGTTCTTCAGCTTCGACTTCGGCTCGGTCTCGAATAACAATGTCGGGAATGAGTGGAACGAGCTTCTCGGTTTCCTTCCGCATGTAAAGAGCATGCTTTCGTAGAAAGTGCTCGGGATTGGTGTTGTATTTCAAGCAGTTAGACCATATCAGGTTGAGATCGTCGACGAACTCCAGCTTTGATCGGTACTGCAAGCCTTTGAGCTTCTTTGTCATTGTTCCCAGGTCCATAGGGTGTTTTATGACTGTTCGAAGATTAGCATCATGAGTTATTATTCGGTCACGCGACACAATTCGTCTTACTGTTGTAGTAATCCGGCGCATCGCGTTTGTTCACTCGGGTCAAGAACGCGGTTGAATGCTCCGTCATAGCCTTGAGCTCGCTCAGAACCTTCTCCGCAGCTTCATAGAGTTCCTCCTGGCCGATCTTATCTTCGCTTGCCCATTTACTGCGATTCTTGCGGACCTCGCTCAGAAGGCTGCGGAGTTCGGCGTCCGACGCCTGTACCATGTCACGCTTCTTGTCGATCCGGGCAATGAGGTTCTTGAGGGTCAGGCTGGAGGCTCCGAGGTTGGTGTTGCTCAACGAGCTATACCCATTCGTCCCGCCAGCTGAATTGTTTCCACCCGAGGTAGCTTGTCCGGAGATCTCTGCTTCAACTTGGCGCTCCGACTCTTCTAGGCGTTGTTGGTCTAGCATGGCATCGCGGTCATTCTCCAGGGTATAGAACAAGGTGTGAAAGCTCCGCTTGGCAGCTTCCTCCGTCGCCTTTTTGTCCTCCTCCAGTTGTTTCCGAATATCCTCGAGTGATTCCTTCTTCGATTCTTTGGTAGCGTCTTCTCCGGTGGAGGTTGCAGTGCCGGGACATCGGGCCGGGGCCGGGGCATTGGGAGGGTCTTGAGACGGCGGGGCGGACTTGGCCTTCAAAGGCGATTCGGTCGATTCGGTCGAATCAGGCATATCAGCATCCTCCTCCTCATCATAGTCATCGTAGTCATCATCAAGTTTGCGGGCAGGCTTGGGTGGTGCCGCCGAAGGGGCTGCCGGCGCATCGACGCGTTCGGGTCGACTTTCGGGAATCTCAGAATCCGCGACCGCGGCCGCGCCCACCAAATCATCGATAGAGTATTGATCAGAGAAAAGCGCGTTGATTTTCGCCTCGCTGCGGCGATAGAGGTCACGGAATTGCGCGATGCGCGGGTCTTCGTCGACCGCGATATCGGGCTCGGAGGTCATACTACCATTCGGCCCGTCGGCGCTGACTGAACCGCGTGGTTGAGGAGTGCGCGAGCCAGATAAAGTCTTTACCAAGCCATTGACCGGGCGCGGGGAGTCCTGGGGATCGTCCGGAGGTCGAATGTTGCCCGGTGGCCATGCGTTGTGGCCGAGCGACATGTTCGCTCCAAACCCCGGTTCTGGGGCGGGCGAGACTCGATAACTCCACGGTTAGGAACACGGCCCGGAAGGTCACAATAAGGGCATGGGATGGGGAGAAAGAGGTATCAAAATGTGCCGCGCGTTCGGCCTGATCGACAGGTAATGTCGGAAAGGCCAACGGCGATGGCACGGCGGCAAGGATTGATGAAGAAGATAAGGGCTTCTTGGTAGGGAAGTTTCTCTGGACGGGGATGAAGTACGGCTGGTGACAAAGGCGGAGCAACGTGGCAGATCGAGGGTCGGCGACGACGACAAGACAGATTTGAGCTTCACTACTTGGCTTACATCGAGACTTTTTCACGGACCTTGAGCTGTCACAATCAAATCTTTCTACTCTCACAATGTATTGATCCTGTCTGGGTGCTCGATCTCCCCACATTAGCTCCAAATACACCCTGTCTCTCTCCACATATGACGCACAAGGCAGCAGCTGGGGCCAACTGATCACCGTCTGCTCACCACCGCCGCATTCAGCACGCATTTGACCAACCCAGAATCTCTCACCTAGCGCTCATCACAGACCTCGCAATCCACTCTGAGCCATTTGTTCTTTCTCATCCAGCATGCGTATCCGCTATCCTTTCGCAGGTTCGTCGTCTCCGCGCTTCTCCGTCGGTTCCCGCCAGCTAACCAACTTCATTTAGGAGGATTTGTCTTCCTCTTGCTAGTTGCAGGCTGGGGTGGCCTGCTTTCCCACACCACTGGCCCTCAGGTGCCTTCTGCCTTACAGCTAAACGACAAGTTCATTCACCTGATCACCTTTTTCCTTTTGACGCTCGCCTTCTACTGGATCTTTGACACCTCACGCCGACGGATCGTGCACATCACCCTGGTCGGTTGTACGTTGGGTCTCAGCATTGGATCAGAGATACTCCAGGGTCTTCTCCCGAATGACCGACCCTTTGATCTATACGATGCTGTTGCCAATGTTGTCGGTAGTCTTGGCGCAGTGGCTTTGTGTAGCTTTTACCACCGGCGCATGCTGGAACGTCGCCGGAAGAGTCGGTATGGAATGGTGGACGGTGCATCCGACGATGTTGAACTTGGAGTCAACGTCGGTGGATCTTCTACGCATCGTGACGAAGGCCTCGGTGCACAGGAGTCTGGTGTGATGAACCTAGAGCACGAGGTTGATAACTGGGATGAAAATGCGGTCGACAACTGGGACACCGAAGATGGACCCGAGCCGTCGGCTCCTCCCAGTTACCATGAAGATCAAAAAGCTCGCGGACAGGACACCGAAGGCGAGGAGGCTGTGAAACACCATGATTAGTCGACCTTGGACTACATCATTCTTTTCCTCAGCCCTCGGCATATTTTGTTTATATATTGACGCATTCTATTATCATGTTCAGCCACGTATCTCATGATTATGGGTCGATGCATTGATTGAATCCATACTGGTGGTCCGCAATAATGTGGTCCAATTCTATGTCATGATGATTCTGTTCATTCTCTCTGCCTCCATATCTCGACTTAAAACGTATATCTGAGGCCCGAGAATGCAATTTCCGGGCTTTCAAGGTTGGTCTCATTCGCTCTTGTATTGGAGGTACGTAACCTAGGCATGCGCATTCTTCATACGATTCACCCGTGACAAATCTGCCATTGCGACCAAGTTCCAAAGAAGGAGAACCGGGGTGGTAGAGAAATTATACATAGGCAAGGTTCAATTGAAGCTCTCGTTGCTCGACAAACTCGGCGCACTGGATATGTATTGTAGCAGGGGCGGGGAACTGTTTTGTGGAGACCGATCACTTGTACAAATGCCGAGGGTTCCCGAAGTCTTTAATATACAGCAATTCTAAAGGCGATGCAGCAAGTCAGGGGGGCGTAGAACTACATATGGTGCAAAGGGCAAACACAAAACAATGCAGTGGGGTATCCCGATGAGGCCAGGGAGGACAAGCAAGGTGTTTCGGACAAGTGAATGTGGAGAAAATAAGAAACCCCAAACCAATCCTAACACCGGTTGCACGTTATGATGCAGGCTGGAAATGAAATCAGGTGGGCAAAGGGGGGTCATGGTCCCATCGCGCGGGCCAAGGTATCTATATAAAACGCCGTGAATAACAGTCAAAATCAGTCTCGAGGCCGAATGCAACGGCCGAGCAGCAGACGTGGGGGTTTTCCTTCACTCGGAAACATCGGGTGTTCCAGACCAGCTCCGCGTCGGAGTTGAAACTTGGTCCGGGACAGCCTCCAATTCGGGCTTTGATGCAGGAAGGTAGTTGGCCTGGTCACTCAGCTTGGCCACCTTGGCAGACCGTGCCTCATCTGGACTTGCCGGCGACTCATAGGTCTTGCCCAGTTTAGCGTCGATCTGTTCGCGAAGCACCTCGTAGATGAATTGCATCTGCAGCTCATTATAAACCATCATCATCCGTTGCTCGCGCATCTGATTAACGGTCTCGAAGACAGGGTCGGCTTCAGGGTCGTTGGTCTGTGACAGCTGGCCTGCCTCGAGCTCGCACAACAGATGGTCCAGCGCAATGAAGGTACCCGTGCGGCCGACCCCTGCGCTGCAGTGGACCACGCGTGGATTGTCGGGGCTGCATTTCGACGCGGAGATTTTGGCCAGGTCAAGAAGTGCCTGGCGGCCGCTCCCTTCTGGCTTGGAGTAGTCTGCCCAGCCTGCAAAGAGAAAGTGCCAAACAATCTTTGACTCGGACCCGATCGTCAATTCCAATTTGCGAATGTCCGACTGTGAAGTTACATCAAAGGACGACTCGAGGAGTGTCACTTTCCCAAAAATGCGAGAATCATCGGGTGTATGGGTTTTGTCGGTTGGCATCGGGTCCAACTCATCCGTAGTCAAGGTCAAGGTAGGTTGATCTAAATCCAGTGGGAAGTATTGGGAGCATTTCTCCCGACCAGCCTCGAACGTCTGGGTCAGCATGACAATAACCCCGACCTCCTTGCTTTCATGAAAGACCATATGCCAAAAGTGCGAGAGATGTCCTAGTTTAGGTCCCTGGGACGGTATCAGTTCATGTACTACTGACCGAGTCGGATTTGTTCCAGTTCTCCATACCTGGGTTGCAATGTACCTCCTCTCCGCCTTGGTCACCGAGTCTGTCAGCGTGATGGGCGAGGCGTTGATAAAATCGCACTCGCCGTCGGGCACCCGCAGATGGACCCGACAGTTGGCCCATGCCTGTACATTCACGTAGCGATTCCGCGCCTTGACTTCGGGTTCCGTCTCGAGTGCAAACGGATGGGCCGGGTCGTTGGAGAGCATTCCCTCGGCGAGCCGCGTGCGCTGCATCCATTCTAGATCTTCAAATTTGTCGTGGATCTCTGCGGGATGGGTTCAACAGTCAGTCCGATGCCCTCCCACGTGTGTCAGGTATTCTCCGATCGGCGCATGCAGGCCCCCCTTCACTTACCCGAGACAGATTGACACAGGAACGGCGGCACATCCTTGGTGTTGCCTGCATCCAACCGGGGATTCCCCTGCTCCCCGCCAAACTCGGGACCCGCGTCGATATCAGCCGGCAGGCCGCGCTTGCTGCTCTGGACGTTGGTGTCGATCTTGATGGACGGATGGGCCATTTTGGCAGCCGCGATCCGCTGGAATGCGCGAACCTTACCGATCACACCGCGCGCTTTCTTGGAGACGGTCTGACGGTTCGACCGTTTTCGGGTGGAGCGCGGGGCAGCGGGATCGGGGGATGGTGAGCGGGACGGTTCGGTGTTGAAATCGGTGTCCAAGTCCGAGAGCGTGGGGTGGGAAATCTGCAGCAACGACAGATCGGGACAGCTATGGAAGCTGTCCCGAGAAGGAGTGTCCAAGGCCAGATTTCTGAGGTTGGCTGAGGGATCGAGGGGCGAGTTCAGAGTGAGGCGGAGGAGCGAATCGTGTGACCTCGTATACGATCGGAGCGCGATTCGCCGCGAGCACCAGGGGGCAGATGAGATGGGATTGGGGGGGGATCGTGGGAATCGTAGAATCGTGGGGATCGTGGAGGAGAGAAGAGGGAAGTTCGAGGAAGGGCCGAACTGGTTTTCCGCCCCGGCGTTATACTTCGCAATGTTTTGGGGATTAGAAATTGGCCTTGTCAACTTTCTTGGCTCGGGGCTTTCCAAACCTCGGCGCCTTCCAGGAAGCGGTATTATTTCTGGTCCCCTTGTCTCCTTTCTCTCTTTCTCTTCTGACCCGCGCTGGGTTGGCATCGCGGGCATCGGTGGATGACGGACTTCCACGCGAGCCGGTGTTAAATCACCCCGATGTATCCAGACTCTTCACGCCCCGAAATGGTTTCCTCAGCTCAGGTCGTGGATCGTACGCTGCAAAGTGCCCCGTCCATCGTGTCGCGTCCACACGCCGGTCGACGGCATCGCTCCGGTCGTTCCCATCATGGTGCTTCTAGCAATGCTTCGTCCAACGATTTCCCCATCTTCACCTACACCGGCGACACCGAGATCGCGATTCGCGCGGGGTCACAAGAAAAGCGTTACTTTCTACATCGACTCATCTTAGCGCAATGTTCCGGCTTTTTTGAAGCCAGTACCAACGAAGACTGGGCTCGTCAGAACCCTCCAGCAAAACTCGAGGGAACGCTATCGAGGGTGAGCGAGGATGATTCACTGTCCAACGGATCGACACTCGCGCAGTCAGACCTCGGCAGTCTCCCGGGGCGCCCGGGAGAACGGCGACGCTGGCGATATGAACTCGATTGGGAGAACCGCGGCGAGGAGGAAGAGCCCATTCTGGTGCAAAAGGTAGGCTCTGAATCTCATCTCGCGGCTGACCGGCTGACGCGTGAACAGCAACCCACCTACGCGTCCATGTCCAGCGGCGATCCAGCGCGATTTCCACCGAACATGACGAAACCCTCCCACGCCCAGGCGGGCTTCTTCCGGTCCATGGCGAACCTGTCGGGGATGCAGTCCGCCGTCCATCTACCACAATCCGGGGGAGAGCATAACGCTGTGGACCCATTGATTCGCGACTATGATAATCTGTTTCGCCTGTTCTACAATCATCCACCGGTGTTGAATAGTGTCAATATTGCCTCTGCGTATGCAGAATGCAAGTCCCTCCTTGCATTGGCGGACATGTATGATGCACTGGCGGTGACCGCTCCCCGAGTTGACCATCATCTCCTGGGATTCGGTTCGCGCCTGTTCAGGCAGATTGCCAAATACCCACCCAGCTACCTAAAGCTAGGGTATCTCGCCCGCAGTCGGGTCATTTTCTCCGAAGCGCTGATCCATGTCGTGGGCCAATGGCCCGCGGCGTTGCCCAATTTACGCAATGGTTCATACGCCCCTCTACCGGACTCTGTACTAGATCTCATCGAGGACAAATACGAGGATCTTCAAGATCTCAAAGCCCGGGTTGATTCCAAGCTTTTTCGATTGTCCCTCACTACGCCTCGCGGGGAGCGGGTTGGCCCAGCCAACGCTTATCTCGACTGGCTCGCCGTGTCGCTGTTCCGCCAGTGGCTCATCGAGAATACCAACCCGCCACCGGCGCCCATCCTCAAGAACTCGCCTAATGCCCCGGATGTTGCTCAGCCCAGCGGTACGGGATCGCAAACCAATTCCTCGAGGCCGTCCGCGCCAGCCGATTCCGCAGCTCGAGTATACCGATTAATCGGGTCCAGCTCCTCGCAGGCCTATCTTCCACACGATGAGTTAAAGCGCTTCCTCAAGCTTCATCCCACGCCATCTTCCGATGCCTTGTACACCCGCGAGACCCTTAGGCGGTTTGAACGGAAAATGGAGGAAATCAAACGCTTGGCCCGGGAGATCGTCAAGCCTCTGATGCGCAATCTGCTCGAACTCGAGCTAAAGAACGGCTCGGAATCGACCAGTGCGACCTCTGCGTCCCGTGACACTTCGTCCGCGCCCGGGCTGCCATATCTGACCTGCACGCGAGTCGAGGAGGCGGATTTACCCTGGAACTGACCGGAAGGGCATGCATTGCTTCTCCTGGCTATCCTTGTGACACTTACGTCCCTTCTGCAGTTCTTTTTGATTCTTTTTCTCACCTGCTTGCTACATCGATACCATTTTTGGAGTTTCCCCCAGTGGTCTGTATCTTTTGCTTATCCTGTTTCCTAGACGGCTGGTTCTGTTCTAGAGACTAGGGTGACTCTGCCTCGGGTGTTCTTTACTGTGTCTTATGTTGCTATGTGCTTGGATTTATGCCCCTGATTGTGTCTTTGGTAATGTGTTTACGGTATCATGAAGAGCTTTTTGTCGTTGCATAATGTGATATTTTATCTGGGATGGACTTTGCTAGGGTTCCAAGGGATCATTCCACATGCCCTATTTTGTTCAGCTGGTCCTGTATGAGAAGCCCGTTCACATAGACCCGCAAGAAAGCTAGTAAGAGACTGCAGAACCGGCTTAGAAAACCGTCCAGGGCAACATTTTGAGGGTAAAGCGGTAGGAATGCGGAGCATACTGGTTGAAGTCTCTGTTAAATGGGGGTCTAGAATATACAGCACAATTCCATCAACATATCCTAATAATGTACAGTTCGCCACTGAGCGTCTATTGCCTACCAATACACTCCAGGCCATCCATCCACGGCCGCAAAACTTCGGGAATGACCACGACACCGCGCTCCGGGTCCCATCCATTCTCCAAAATGGCAGCCAGGACTCGTGGCACGGCCATCGCGGTGCCATTGACGGTATGCGGGAAGCGCGACTCCTTCGCGGCACCGCCGCGGACGCGAGTCGCCAAGCGCCGACTCTGATAGTCGGTACAGATCGAGGCGGAGGTGACCTCCCCCCAGGCCGACTCGAGCGTTTGCTCTAAGCTAGCCGATGCATCCGACCTCGGACGGAAGCGCGAAGGGAAAAGCGCTTCGATGTCACGTTTGCGGCTTGCACTCGCGCCGAGATCCGTGGTTGGCATCTCCAAAACACGGCACGGGAGGTGGAGGGATGTGAGGATCTCGGTTTGAATGTCGAGAAGCTCGGAAAAGAGGTTGTCCGAGGTCACGGTTGTCGATGGGCCTGTCTGCTCGACGTTATCCGCCCAGCCGAACATCTCGACCTTGGTGAATTCATGCACTCGGTACAGCCCCTTCGTATCGACGCCGCGGGAGCCAGCTTCGGCGCGGTAGCAGCGACTCGCGCCGACCATCTTCATGGGAAGCTGTGCAGCGTCAATATCGCGACCCGCGTACATGGCTGCGAGGGGAATCTCGGCCGTCGCGGTCAGCGAGCGCGGCGGCTTGCTATCGCGATCACGCTCACTCTGTTCGATAGACCAGATCTGCTGCTCGTTATGTTGGTCGCGCGGTTGGAATCCGCATGCCTCGGCAATGTATGAGTAGACAATTGACGGCGGCGCGACGGTTTTCCATCCGCGCCGCCTGGCCACAGCTAGCGCGTATTGGACGAGCGCCTGCTCCAGCATCGCCCCTTCATTCACCAGGAAATACCAGCCCCATCCCGTTGAGGTCGCTGAGCTGGTAAAGTCGATGAGGCCCAGTTCGGTTCCAATGGTAACGTGCGACCGCGCCTGCAACTCCGTAGGTGACTGGCGAGTCCACGTCGGTAGCACTTGCGGATCGAGATTGATGTATTTTACCAGGTGGGGGTCAGTCCCGATGGGGGTCTCAGAGGACGAGAGACTCGGAAGGGACAAGGCCAGTCTGTGGATCTCGTCGGCGCAGGTCGCTTTGCGAACGGTCATGGCCTGGGACTCGTCCTTCAAGCGTTGCGCTTCTGCTTTAAGCTTCGAGACCTCCTCCAGTGTGGTTTTGTCTCCATCCTCTCCACCCTGTCGAGCCGCGATTGACAGCTTTGCAATTGTTTTCTCCAGCTGTTTCACCCGAGACCGTGGCGTCTTGAGATCGTGGTCGAGCTGCCGTGCCTCCTCGGATAAGGCCTGGATTTGCGACGGATACCCAGCGTGTCCGGCGTAGTTTCGTTCGAGGCAATTTTGCGCGTAGCGATCAACATTCTGGCGGATGTGCTTCACGTCGGGGGTGGGCTTCGGGGCCGTTGCCGGCCGCAGAGTTTGCTGGTTTCGGTGCGAGGCGGAGAATCCCCGTCGAAGGGATGATCGCAACAGACCGGGTCGCGGGGCAAGCCTGCAATTAAAGCAGACATAGGGCGTGGGAGAGGGCGCCATGGCCAGCTGGAGGAGGGAAAGGTTGGAGAAAGTTGCCGGAGTGGATCGGCTCCGCGGAGTGGGTCTTCTACATCTACGAATCAACTCCCCCTTGGAAGAATATAATTTCAGATAGTGAGGAAGCATCAAGGACAAAATGCGCAGATGCTTCAATTATTTATACATGATCAGCAGCAACGAATCCAAGTAAAAGTAGTCTTTGGCGAGCAGCCAAGACTGAGCCCCGATATCTCATCATATGCCCAGCTTATGTTTCTGGATGCGCGCACCCACTCCAGCCAAAATGAGGAGGATGGCGATGACAACCGCCCAGCTCGGGATCTGCAGCACTTCTAGATTGTACCCCGTCTGGGTCGCCGCCACGATAGTTGAAACCTCCAGCAATAGCAGAACATAGCCGGACCACCGATGATATTTATACAGGCGTTTCCCGGCGTCGACGCTTCCGAGGATAGGAACCGGCAGGAAGTACTGCACAACTCCAACGAGAGCCTGGAGTACCACCAAGGTCACCGTGGTGAGACCGAGGATGCCGTGCGGGGAAACAAAATGCGGATGGTCGCCTTTGTTGATTTCGATGATGGCGAAGGCGCCCAGGAAGCTCAGGATGCTGAATAGCTGGAAGCTATAGTGAATGCGCGTGCCTAAGCGTTTTTGCGCGGGGGTTGTGGTAGGCTGGAGAATGAGAGTCGCCTGGACCTGGAGGAGAAGAGCCGAGGTGGCGAGAAACTATGATGGATTAGATCCGAATTTTGATTTGGGAACTGGATCGAAATACCGGATGAGGCGTGAACAAGGAAAGCGGTTGGGCGATGATGTTTGACCAGACGAGGGCCGCAAGCTGGACGGGTTAAAATGGACATCGCCTGGACAAGATGCAATCACTCACGATCCATACTCCGGCTTGAGCAACACTCGCCGTGCCTAGTGTCACCCTCAGTCAGTCCCTGGGCCGTATTCCGAGGCCCGCATGAACCCACCGGAGAGAAGATTGCGTCCGATACTCTCGTCTTGCTTCTGGGTGGCCCCGCCGGGACTACCCAGCAGAGGCGCATCTTCCCGTTGCTCGATCGTGGCCGGATGGACCTGTGGGATCCCGGTTGCTGATGCCATCGATGGAGGTTCTGGAAATAGACCGTGTCACAGGACGCAGAGGAGAAAGCGGGGGAAGGGCTGGGGTGAGAAAGCCACTTCTTATCCAGGCGGCAGGGGTACTTCCATCCAATCCTTGGAAGATCCCGGCGACACATTTCAATCTTGCTGGATCCCGCGGATTTAACGTGATCGTCAACTCCGATGACGATGTGGTCGAGTGGAGGTGATGGACAACAACCAATGGGATGCGCGATGACGAGGATTTGGCTCATGGAGTATTTATGTCTACTTCTCCCACTCTGCCTTTGTCCTATTCTCCCATTCTCTACAGATCAAGGATTAATGCGTGGAAAGCAGTCCCATTGCAAGCCATAGAAAGAATGGATCCGTTTTTCCCATGGAGTTGAGCAAACCGGCTCTCCATCCAGTCTGTTCCTTGCCACGAGGATTTGCAGGATCATAGATGCACACGGCTTCCATCGCATGCAGGAGATCATGCGTCACAAATGTCCGTTCAGAACCTTCGCTCACTTCCATGCCTTCCATCGCCCGGCGAAGATCTTGTTCCACCACCTTGTTTGCCGGCGAGCGCTGGTGTCGGATGTTCTGCATAAAGTGCCCCAGTATCTGTAGCGACTCGATCATTTCCTTGTCATCACTCTTTATCGACAGGGCAAAGTAATGTGCTCGGAGAGCGGCCTTGACGGCGAGCACATGGAGTGGATTGATCACGGACGCGTCGAAGCTCGCGGCCTGGGTCGATTCGGTCACTCTTTGCAAGGTTTCCCGGGTCATCTTCAATGCTTCCTCTCGCCGGTCAGGGTGTTCGCGGAGGAGGTAGATTTGCTGGTGCACCCGGCTGATGCAGTCGGTCCAGATCAGGTTAAACGCGTCGAAGAGTCTGCTTCCCATTTTGAGAGTCGCTTGTGGCGATATGAATGGGAGTCAAGCACAGAGAGATAGATCTTGAAGTTGCGCACTGAATACTGGAAGATCTGATCAGATGGTGAATGTGGAAGGCGCGACACTGGGGAAGATTTCCTGGCGGGGTGAATGACACTCTTCAGCGCAACAAGATCAGATCACATCTAGAATTCACTGGGTTCAGCATGGTCATAGCATGTTCTTGACGCTATTGAACGTCCAGAGCTTGAGTGGCTCCAGCTCATTTCGAGGACATAGGCAATACCTGCCCGGCTTCCCCCGTGCCAACTCGACCAAAACCCACTTCCGCACCCAGATATTGCCGGACCAAATCCATCACGATCTTGAACAAAGAACTGCTCCGAGTTGAGATATCCCGGATCTCATCCTCTGAGCCTTCCAGCGGGATGATCCGGGACCATGCCAGCGAGAATCGATAGGCATTCACACAGAACAAAACAAGCGCTTCAATAAAATGCCAAGGTATATTCAAGATGAAACACCCCGCTGTAATCCTCTGCGCAACCCCTGGAAATTTGAGAAACTGCGATATTCATATGCATAACTAGAAAATTACGAGGCGTGGATCCCGTGCCTCCCCGGACCAACTATATCTTCGTTGAGCTGGAGCATTTCAGTGTCGGTGCGGCCGTAAACCATCGCCCCGAGACGCCCGTTGCCAACGGGCAAGGCCTCGTTCCAGGTTGCCGCTGGTTGTCGATACCGCAATTCACTCATGACGAGAGAAGTATAGCAGATACTCGATGACAGCACAGTTGAGCTCAACCATGAATGAGAGATGAACCGAGTGAATTCCACCGAGGAATTGAACCGGAGGTTAGGGCTAGCGTGAATCCCCACGCTCTCAGTGATGGAGACTCTCGAAGTCACTAGTCTCACCCAAAACAGAGCGAAAGCTTCCCGCGCAATCCAATCCAGAGATCCTAGTTCCAGTCGGCGTGATATTGGTCGTCAGCCAATCGCCGTTGCTTTTTCTGAATGCCCCCGCGATTCTGGAATAGCCCAACCTCGAGGCTCAGATGCGTTCTCTTTGGCCCCGGATCCCTGCCATATCCGTGGCCGAAGGGGGTTTGCCAGCGTGCACTTCAGCCAAGGGAATGGGTCTGTACGGCCTCATTCAAGGCGCAGCGCGTGCGGTGCAGACCTACGGGATTGGCGTGGGCATTGAGCAAGTCGGGTACAAGATTTGGGTGGTGTACATTGTCTACAACACCATCCAGCTGATCCTGTCGTATTTTATCTTTCCTGAAATGGGTGGCTTGAGTCTGGAGGAGATCGATGCCGTGTTGGAGACACCGGGCATGGCACCTGTGAAGATGTTCTTGGATATTCAAAAGGCGAAGAAAAAGAAAGGGCGACGGTGGGACGAGACGAGGAGGGTGCGCAGTGAATTGGAGTGATGAGAGATTGCTATGTTAACCCGAATTCTGGCCATACTTGCACCCATCTTGATATTACCATGTGATCATACTGGCTTACAGATCCAAGGATTGAGCTGTGACAACGATAGAGCTGGAGATTCCGATTTCCTCAAATATCTGCACTTTGATGAGACTGTACACAAACACGGAGAGGAAGTCCTCGAACGCAGAACAAGGCTGGAAAGACGACGACGGACCCTGAATGCGGGTGTCTGGGGGAATGAAGACCAAAAGGAACCGACGCCGAGGAATGCAACGGATTCAGAGAATTCAAAGGAAACCTGCGCAGAAGATTTTTCCTCCCCGGCAAAAAAGAAGAAAGAAAAGAAAGAAGATCGCTCCATCTAAAACAAACATGATACCGACAAATCACTAGGCCTGTATGCCTTGAAGATTAAAGCAAACGGTAGGGTAAATGGCGAGGTCATACACAGAAGAATGGTAGGGGCGGTTGGCTGCAGAAGGTCCCCAACCTCAACGATAAGAGCCTGTGGCGATGGTGTTAGACAAAGATATAGCAAGAGAGGAATTGTAGCAACATACCGGCGTAAGGGTTCATCCCCGGCGGCTGTGCTGCTCCCAGTCCGCGAGCATTGGCAGGGAGAGGAATTTGGGAGGTGGAGGCAGGGATGTCAACGCGGCGGAGGAGATCGATCATTTTCTCGGGAGAGAGGTGTGCGATGTTGTAGGCGGAGGCGTGAGGGATGATACTGAGAAGATGGACTACTTCTCGGGGAAGGGGAGCTGCGGATCCTTGAGGCTTGTAGGCCGCTGCAGGCTGTCCGTTCAGTTGCTGGGCACGCTTTGGCTGATCCAGACGACGACCTTGGGCAGCTTTCAGTGGGGATTCAGCCCGAACGAATTTCCGAGGGCGATCCGAGTCGTAGTCGAAATCATCAGCGGGGTAAGGTCGCTTCGGAGAACTGAAGGAAACATCCCTCTGTCCCGGCGAGGCCGCATTTTGGACCTCCTGGACCAACCCAGCGGGGAATGCTTTGGGCCTGGTCTGCGAAGGCGACAGAATGGGCCGCACGTTCATAGGGTCAAAGGCGGGAGTGCGGTACCGGTGGGCGAACTGGTCCAAAGAAGGATCCTCGGGATACAGCTCGCGCATGCGGTTCTCCAGGTTGATGACGTGGACCAAGTCACCGTACCTAGATTCATATTCGTGCAAGAAAGCAAAGATAGGCTTGGCCTTGGGCGCATTCTCGGGGTTTGCTGCTAATCGCCGAACGGTGGTTTCAAATACAGCTCGGGCATCTTTGGTAGAATGTTGTTAGTCCACACGAGGAACAAATCAAAGGTGGGGGCAACTGACTGATGATATCGTTGATGTCGATCAAGTGCTTCAGGTACTCTAGAGCAAAGTTCTCGTCTTCGGGGAAGAGCTTGGCACCACGCTCAAAGATCTTGGTAGCAGCAGGATCCTTGTAGCAATGGTATTCCATCAAGGCACTAGCGATGTAGACATCACTAGTGATGCGACCCCGCTTCCGAGCCTCGGCGAAAATCTGACGGGAGCCAGCTAGCTCACCCGGTTTGCCCTTGCCCTGAATACGGCGCATCGAACGCATGAGAGCAATCCAGGCGAAGGAAACGGTCTTGGAGAGAATGTTAATTTGAATGGAATGGGCTTTGCGAACGGCATCAATCTGGGCCTTCTTAGCCGCTTCTTTCTCCTTGGCTTCGCTCTGGTCCTCCTCGTCTTCGTCGGTCTGTGCAGCTTGGGCCCCAGGGTTCTCCTTGGCAAAGGTCTCTTCGATGTGCGAGACATCCTGGGCCTCCTGTGTTCGAGCCTTGTTGATCAGCTCGTAGAGAGAGTCCAGCAATGCGTCGTACGGTTCCCGAACTTTAGCTGCGCGCTTGGCAGAATCCTGCTCTGCATCCGAAGCCATTTCGAGGCGATCGGCCCGCTTAAAGGTCAGCAGGCAGCTCTCCGGGTTAGCCTCCATCCCCTGCTTGAGTAATTCATTGCCCTCGTTGTCCTTGTTGTTCAAGAAGTTGAATTCGGCGGCATCGAACCAGATCTCAGGCACGAACCGAAGCGCCATGAGTGCTTGTTTGTAGACATAGACTACACGAGACTCGAAGGCAGCAGGGTCATCTTCTTTCAGAACCAAGGGGTCGCCTCTTTCCCAGGCGAGCCATCGCTTCCAAATGTCGACCTGCTGGGCGAATTCCGCATCGCCGTCAGAACCAGGAACCGGGGGCAGTCTCGGAAGGGAAGTTCGAATGAGATCGCGAGTGATGTTCTGTAGCTCGGTGTATGAGCTACGGGCAGTCATGTATGACGACGACTGCTCTTGGAGGAATTTCCGGCCCTAAACACCAAGTCAGCAACATTTTCAGACACCCTTTTGACGCGCTTCGAATTACCGTGAGCTTGTTCAGACCCATCTCAAACTGGTCATACTCCTTCCAAAGGGTATTGACGGCTTGGGTTGGAACGCAGATAGCCTTCTGGTAAGCCTTGCGTAGCATATCCATCTTTTGCTGGTCTTGCCAGCCAGATCCCCCCACGCTACCAGGGCCAGAACGAATGAAATCGACGTAATCAGTCCAGATGTTGCCACTGTCTTTGTCCATGCCAACGTACTTCAAGGCTAGGTCATAGGCGGAGGAGATTACTCGCCTTGCTTCTCCACTGGTATCGGTACTCAAGGGGTTCCGGCGACGAACATAGTCCAGGTAAACAGACCATAGCTGGACATTTGGGATTGTAAGGAGTGTCCGATTGAAAATTTGTTCCAAACGGAACAGCTCATTGACCTCGGACTCCATGGTAGCATATGCCACCCATTGATCGGCCTATACCGCTGGTCAGTCACGATTTTCCTGATCAAATTCTCGAGCAAACTTACGGCCATGGGGAACACTTTGAAGAACTTCTCGTAGGCCTCACGCGCACTGTCAAGACGATTCCGGGCTCTGTGCTCGGCAATCAGTTCAAGCCATGCGGGAATATCCCCGCGTGGGTCTTCGTCAACCCTGTCCTGCAGGATTCCCACCCGATCATGGGGCAAGCGACCTCGAGATGCAGAAGGTGGGTCGGGGAGAGGAGTAGGAACAGTACTGTTCTGGAGACTGGCATCATTCAAAGCCCACTGAGCAGAACCTGGGGCAGAGGGGTCGATATTGGAAGCGGGAGTGGGAGAATAACTATGGACAGCATCTTGCGCCATGGCAGAGCCCTGCACGGACAGGTGCGATGGTACATCAGGGGAAGTGTTTTGATTTGCATTTCCTGAACTGCGATCTTCAGACATGGTCATAGGCATGGCATTTGCATCATCACCACCCTCCAGCGCGGCCGGCGGCTCGTAGTCCACTTCATCTTTTGAATCCTCGTCATCATCCTCGACCTCAAATCCCCCGATCGTTCTGGTCTGGGGCTGCACCGAGGTACCGGCTGGTACCGGCGTGGACGTCTGAGACTCAGCATACGAGGGGTTCTGGGGAGGATTCGGAGCGTCGCTGGCAGCGCCGGGTTCGGCGTCTGTGTTTGAATTTTTCTGGGGAGCGGTCGTTGTAATGTCTTCGCCATGCTGCGGAGTGGGCTCGGAGGCCTGCAATTCATCGTGGAACGTGCTAGATGGGTCATATTCATCGTTGTCATCATCACCGTCAACTGCGCTTTGTTGCTGGGCAGGTGCTTGCTCTGAATTGACATTCTCAGCTTGCGCCTGGAGGAAAGCTTGCTCAGCTTGATTGTCCGCCATGATGGGGCGTGTTTGTGAGGTGATCTGTGACAAGGCGATAGGCAATGTGGTGCTGCAAGATGAAGTTTGCGGTGCTGTGGATATGAGAAACACGGCGCGGTAAAAAAGAAAGATGTGGGATTGTAAGAAGATGAGGGTGAGAGCAAAAGGAAGAGTAAGGAATATAGGAATTGCAGTGGTCAAATGAATATATAAGCGCAACGCTGCCTAGCCATAAGCTACAACAGCTACAGCAACAGGCAATGAACTGAATTGACGATTTGGGAAAACTGAATTATGCCTAATCACGTGGGCGGTGAGCGCGCAAGGGACGCGAAGGCGCGTTGATGGTCTCCCTCGCATGGAAGCGGTTGCTACTGGATCTGCATTCTTTGCGGTGAAAGTGTTTTGTTTCCTTTCCCTCCCCTCGACTATAAATCGTCTCCCTCCCCTCGATCACCCACTTCTCCCCAGTACATACACGTCCATACCTCTACCATGTCCGTTGTTTCCCTCCTCGGGGTGAAAATCCTCAACAACCCCGCGGCCTTTACGGCTTCGTATCAATTTGAAATTACTTTTGAGTGCCTTGAGCAGCTCCAGAAAGGTGAGAGAAAAGCACCCCATTGAGTGAATTTCGCCCTTGCTAACGCATGACTTAGATCTCGAGTGGAAACTGACCTATGTTGGTTCCGCCACTTCGTATGTTCCCCCGGGGATCGCTTAGTTTACTTGCCCCCATACTGACCCAATTTAGCTCTGAATATGACCAGGAATTGGATTCGCTGCTTGTCGGCCCTATTCCGGTCGGCGTCAACAAGTTTATTTTCGAGGCCGACGCACCCAACCTTACCCACATCCCCGCATCTGAGATCCTGGGTGTCACTGTGATCCTCCTGACCTGTAGCTACGATGGTCGGGAGTTCGTCCGCGTCGGTTACTACGTCAACAACGAGTACGACTCGGAGGAATTGGCTGCCGACCCCCCGAAGCAGCCTCTCATCGATCGGATCCGTCGCAACGTGCTTGCTGAGAAGCCCCGTGTGACCCGCTTCGCTATCAAATGGTATGAAACTGCAACTCACCTCACCTTTAGTTCGTACTAACTAATTTCTGTTCAGGGATTCGGAGGAGTCTGCCCCCGCTGAGTACCCGCCTGACCAACCCGAGGCCGACGGCCTGGACGATGACAGCAATGCGTATGGTCAGGAGGAGGCCGAGCTTGAAGCCGCCCTTGTCAAGGAACTCGAAGAGTCCAACAAGCAGGGTGAGGGCGAGCCCGAGCCCGAGGGCGAAGACCAAGAGATGGCCGGTGGCGAAGAGACCGCCGGCAAGGATGACGACGAGGACTCCGATGCCGGGAGTGAGGATCTGGAGGAGGAGAGTGATGATGACGATGATGAGCTGGATGAAGAGGAGGCCGGTGGAGGTGACGATGATGTTGAGATGGGCGACGACTCGGAGCAAAAGGATGAGGCCGGCAAGGCCGCTCACCCGCCTCGCCAGGAGGTGATGGTGCACTAAATTCGGCCTCAGTGGTAGTCCGGGCCGTTTCTTTTATTTCCCCCTTCACCGTGCCATCGCAATGCTCTATGATGACAAGCAATACGCAACGTTTATGACAATCCCGACATTTTTATTTTTTCTCACATAATGCTTTCTCCATCGGGCCATCGGGCTCTACGAAATAGACCCCTCGATTTGAAATCTGGTCACACCGTCCGCATTGCAATACCTTAAGTCGGGTATGCAGGAGGTTTGATTATTTGCCCCAATCCTTTGAATGTCGCTTGCAGGGAATTCGCCTCCGTCATAGGATTCGTAGGATCAGCGCGGGGGAATTCCCCGTCCGTTCGATGGCATTGAAACCCCCGCGTGTTGTTGGATAAACACGCAATTGCCTACAAACTTCATGGCGGAAATCCTTGGAAAGTCAAGAAGGAGGCGATATTGTTCTGAGTATCTCTAGCGCATACAATAGTGCAGGAAATAAAAAGATAAGTGCGTGAGTGAAAAAGCTAGAAGCCGAACTTCGAACCCAACACTACCAAAATATCGGTCAGTGTCATGTACTCTCATGCAAGGGATGGGATGGAACATATGCTCATAACGCGAGACACCGCGTCACTTACCGCCTAAGACAGCCTTCTTCTTCTGGTTCTGCACGTACTTGCCCACATCATCGGCAAAGTTGCTGCTATTTTCCTCGAGTCGATCCATCGTGTCACCCGCGATTCCGAGACGCTCCGTGCGCTCCTGCACTTGACGGGACATGTAAGACCAGTAACCCTCTTGGCTTCCCTGGGCTTCGGTGGGGGGCGGGGCACGCCCCTCTCGGAGTGCTCTGCGGCGCTCTTGTTCATCGAGCTTCATTTGCTCGACCGCGCGCTTGGACGGCGGGCGGTCTGGGCCTCCGACTATGTCCCATATTAGTACGACTGAGGCCAGTGAATGTAAATTGTAACTCACTTAGAATATCCATGTCAGACGGCGAAACATATTGCGTGCCGGAGATCCACTGTATATTGCTGATGGTAGGTCGCGCAGTAACCACTTTCTCGGGATCATAAAGGCGATCTTGAGAAGGCGCACTGCAAAAGAATTAGCACATCGCTTCAATGACAAGAACACAAGTCCATACACTTTGTTCCCAGATCCCCAGAGGCTGAACATTCCAACCTCTGATGGTCCCACCCATGCCAGTACACTGCCCGTCGGTGTGATGGATGCTTCTGGCAATCGCCGCATGTCGGTAATGTGGTTGATCTTGGTGCACCCGATGTCCCTGAGAGCAGGAATCGAGAATGCGCGAGCGTTGCCATCACCAAAGAGTCCAACCAAGCTGTACCCCCGGCCTTCGCTTTTGACGACTGCCGCCGAGTCACAAAGGTAGTCATCCCACGTCTTTTGCGCACCCTTGGCGGTTGGTGGCTTGAAGATACGGCAGCCCGAGGCCGTAACTGCGATGACAACACCGTTAATCTTGAGGCCACTTCTCAGGCCACCAACGGTACTCGGCGTAGCTGACGCGGTGCCTCCGGACTCAGCATCAATTGGAATGAGTGCGATAATCTTATCTTCCATGGCGGAAGATCCAGCATAGGCGGCAGTGTAGGTACCATTTGACGCCGGAAGAATCTTGAAAGTAGCAACGTTTCCTCTGTTCGTACCAACAAAGCAGCAGATACTGGAATAGTCTGAGGTAGGCGGAGTTAGTACGGCTCAAGCAAAATAGTAGATTTTTGATCTCATATTCTCATACCTTCACCCTCCAGTGTCATCACGCCGAATTCAATCTTGGTAGGCCATTCGGGCGGGATATCGTCAGAGCCACGCGCCTTGCGGAAGCTACTGCGCTTCGGGGCTTTGACAAACTCTGATAGATGCGCAGTATGAATGATCGCTGGGCCGCGCAAGTCGATAATGACCAAGCTACCGCCTTGGAAGCCAGCGGCGACAAATCCCACTTGACTGTGCTTCAAAGCCGTCACAGGACCTTGCTGCATATCGAGGAGGGTCAATGGTAACATGCCGGTCTTGAGACCGGGGTCTGTTCGATGCACGACGGGTGTCAATCTTCCCGGGCCTTGATTAGCACCGGGGGTGTCCTCGCGTCCATACGAAGGATTGTTGCCCCATTTGAAGACAACAAGCTCTCCGCTTGACAGTCCGATGGACATCTCCCCTGCAGCACTTGCCAGAGACATCTCGCTGACCTCCACGTTACGAACTCGACCGACGGCACGCGACAAATCAACTTGAACAGTATCCCCATTCTCGATCTCATCATCATGTCCCGCGTCCCAAAGTCGGACTGTTCCATCGGCATGTGCGGTGGAAACAATATTCCGATTTTCAAAGCGCTTCAGAGGGTTCTTGGATTCCGCACCCCCAAGCACGAATTTGGGTCCTTGCAGTCTTCGCTCTTTCAATCCTAGCCAAACGCCTCGGTCGACCGGCGTAAGCATCACCTTGTTCACGAAGGGATGAACGAAAGAGAGATATGGGTGCAGCATATTGGTTGGCGTGATTGCATGGCCACTGGGAAAACTCATAGTGACCAGCTCGCCGGAAGAAAGCACAGAAAGTATGGCAATCGGGTCATGCGCCCCCGCAAAGTAAGGTGACGAGCGGGGAATAAGACAAAAGTCAACAGCCTGCGAACCTGGTGGAATCGGAAGGTTGATGTGCCGTCTCTCCCTCTCGAAATACGCAGTCAGAACTTGCCAGGATGAAGTTTGGTAGTTTGGAGTTGAGCCCATGTCTAGGAAGGTGAGGCCCTTGTTTGGGTCACCCGAGGGTCTTCCGCCCGCCACCAGAAGCCCCGTATCGTCGGGGTTCTCCTTTGCACACCACGCAATCTTGGTAATGGGTTCCTTGGGTCCTTTACGATCCCCGGTGTCTGGTCGACCGGAGGATCCTGGCTGATCAACGTTGGCCACCTGGAGTGTTCTTGCTTGGAGTTTGCGGCCGTCTTTCGAGTCCCAAAGAACTAGGCTACTATCTTCGTGGACTGTCAAGACAAAGGTTCCGTTTGGATGCCAGATTGCGTTCGTCAGTCTTGGTCTGCGCACGCCGGTGGAGGGCATCTCCGGGTCTCCACCTGGAGCGCCAGCGGGGACCTCGTATATGAAGTACTTTTGGGCCGCGTTCTGCTTGAAAGTGAAAGTTACAGCGCCTTCCGGGTATCCAACCAGGATTTTGCCAATATCTCGCGTGGAAAACTCAAGTGACACTACCGGGCAGAGACGAGCTCGAGGGTTCTGCGCGAGCCACAGGTTAGGGATCCTGAACGGAGTCAATGACTCTCGATCGAGGTCGTATGCAATAACATCACCTAGAGCCAAGTAAGCCGCTTGTCACCAGGATCTGATAAACCAATGCTTCCAGTGTACGGACCATTCGATAAACCGATAAAAGCATATTCAAGACTCGGGTCCGTCGCAAGAGCAGTAGCCTGGCCGGGAGGCGCATAAGAAGTCACCAGACGCCGCGTCTCAAGGGAATAGATGCTGATCTCATTCTTCGAGTCTATGCTGATGAGTTTGTCGCCACAAAACTGGAGGAATTTGGCCGATGCCTTGCGCGGAAAGTCCAGAACCACCAACACGCGCCTTTGTCCGAACAGATAGACCTGGCCGCTCCCAAATTGAGTATCGCTGGTGCCCACGGCGAGGAGGGATTGGACAGGGTCATATGCAATAGCGCTAATTTGAGAATTCACGCCGCATCGCGCGAACTAGACAGTCCGGGAGTCAGTTGAGTGCTTGAAAAAGGGTGCCTGGAATGCCAAGACGAACGTCGTCGAGGAGGAAGAAGTCCGGGGACAAGCCCTCGGACAGGTCCCTCTGGATGCCAGCTTGCTTGCCGCGCAGAAATTGGGCCATTTCCGGGAGGGCGAGAGTTGGCGGACACTAGGAAGGTAAGGGAAAGTGTGGAGGAGCTCGGGCGGAATGTTCGCAGCTGACGACATGGCGGAGAGGCTAAACGGATCTGCCCCGCTTCCGCCCTACAACTTGGCGCTAGCCATGCCGAGACTGGCCCGATGGAAACGAGCTGGATTGGGGTGCTGTAATGATTAGCGCTGGATAATTAATGCAGCGAGCATAGGGGATGGGAGCTGGAGTTGTCGTTTTACGTCCAAATCACATGCCAATCTCAGAAGTATATAATGGAGCTCGGGGATCGTGGGGTACAAAAACCACACGCAGTAGAATTTGTCTAAATTTATTTTCGCTATACATACTATTGAGAGATAATTCAGGTGATGTTTTTCGAGCCCTGAATTTGAAATATACTAGACGCACGCGTTTTTGAAATATGAAGCTATACTGTACGCCGCAAGAAATCCTCCGCCATCTCGGTATTCAGGAGGTCCAACCAAAGGCTATCCATTCACACGCCACAAGGGGTATCATGTTGCTCAAAAAGCACAAAATATCATCCGCAATTTATCTTCGATGCCATTCCGTGGTGTTCATATTTCGAATCGTGGTCATCAGATGCCGACGGGCATCGAATTCTTTTGCTTCGTCATTGTCTCGGTAGTATTGCTGAGTGATGCGGCATATCGATCGGTAACAATCGTACCTATTTGGAAATTAAATTAGCAAACTTTTCCGAAGGTCGTCCTGGCAAAATTGATGACAGCGCTCACATCATCAACCGAATACTCTCTCCATCCGTTCTGTCTAGTGGCAGCCCAGCGCCTTCCAGGACGGCCAATGGCTTTCCCTCGAAGACTTCGGCCATGAGCACGTCTCCCCAAAGAGCACTGCCAAAATCCACCATCCCTGATACTTGACGTAGGCGATCATTCAAGAGGACATGAGACGGACGCCCTAACGCGACAACCACCAGACGGGGCAAGGTGACTTCGTCAAGTACGGCGCCGAGACGGCCCATCTCATCTCGAATATCTGCATAGGGCAGATGAATGAACATGTCTTCTGCATCCTGTAGAACCTCTTCCAGCAGGACGCCAAATGCCTCGCGCCAGGAGCGTCTGCCAGCTCCAGCGGCAACTTGTGGAAGAGTTCCAAAAGCCGGGGCGACATTTTGTGCGACTGTGCTCGCCAGGAAGCCTAAATGACGATCGATATCGGCCCGTTGATGGGAGCTGAGCTGGCTGTCCATCTCGGCCAAGGTTGTGCCCTTCATGCATTGCCGAATCAAATATGCAGACCCATTTGGTCTCCTTGGAGGGCTGTAATAATAGAGTTGTGGGATGCACGGGTTGGCACTTTGTGCCATCAGAGCTAGAAAGCGAGCCTCGGTCTCAAGGAATCGTTTCTCATGTCGGAGGAGAGGAGTGCCGGAGGAAGGGGGTCCCTTCAGTAGAAGGCTATGTCCGTTTGAAAGGGCGAGAAGCTGCAATGAATGAACATGCCCAAGAAGAGTTTGGGATTGTTGGATGTGGACTATCGAGGGGAACAGTCGAGATATGGCTGCATTGAGTCTCTGGGATTCGTTTGAATCAAGGCACTGTGTCGTCGCAGGGCTCATATTGAGCCATCGCTTTTGTTGCTTCGTGATGTCGACATGGCCCATCCTCTGGATGCAAAGTAGAAGATCGAGAGAATTTGAAAAAGGGTCCCTTGCAAAGTTTTGCAAACGAAGTTGCAGTAATTATACTTCCCCTTAGTCTTCAAAACTCACCCGGCATTTCATCCCATGTTTGTGAAAGGGGAGATATAGTAAGTTCAATGTGCCCTGGCCGAGTCGAACGCGCCAAACAAAGTAAAAATTGGAAAAGGAATCGCTTGGCTCCTTTCCATGCGTCACTCAACCCCCATAGGGGTATCCCGATTTGGGATGTGGTAGGAAAGTTCCACGACGTGCTAGGTTAAGCTACGCGAGATTTACGACCTAAGTGGAGGTCTCGTCGACATGCTACCCAAGGACTCCCACCCGAAATTGCGAGCCCCAGAGTTGGCATACACGAGTGATCGCCGAGCGTTGGTTGCCCGGAATGGAGTGCAAGCCGAAGGACTCGCCTATGCATCCCGCTCTCAGTAACGCGGGCCTCCCGAGACCCCCACCCACGGGCCAATCACACACCCGCCTTACCGAAAACCTCCCGTTCAGGCCTTTCGAACCATATCTTCATAACACTTTCCTTCGCATTCATCCTTCCGATTGCTCCGTCCCATTCCACACCTCGCAATCATTGGATCGTGACCGTCGCGCTGGGATCCCCGGACCGGTCTTCTCACATGTTGGATTCAAGCAAAGACCCCGTTCCATTGATCAACATTCTGCAATAGAGCATTGGATTTTGTATGCTATCCGGTAGACAAAACGTGTGGCTGTATGTGATTGGCTCCAGAAACCGAATGGATTGTTTGAAGGGGTTAATATGCGGTAGCATGCATGCTGGGAATCGAGTCCTGGAAGCCTAGGACTTTTCCTCCTTAGGTTTCCCTTTCTTGGAAGCGGTTGGGCCCTCGGATGGATTATAGATCTCGGCGAGGTTAAAGCGCTTCAACTGGTCATAGTCACTTCCGACAACACTCATGCCGATGAGTTTCTATGTTTCAATACATTAGTGCCGATTGGACCAATTGCTAGGGAATTTTGAACCCACTTGGACCACATCTACCAGGATGATCAGGTCGTAGTTCTTCAGGTCCACCGTGTGCTCCGGTCCTACTGCATCGGCCACGGTCTTGATCACGATGTCCCGGTTGAACTTTTCATTGCCACGCACGGTAGGCCGAATAGCGTACTGGATTAAACGCCAGATCAGTTAAGCCCAGACCATATGGCCCACGTTGAGCTAACGCACGCCGCGCGGGGTGTTACCTTCTTCGGCGGTCCACCAGAATGGAAATGCGGCTTGAGAATATCCTTCGCAAAGGCCGCCAGATCCACGCTGAGGGTCTTCTTGATCTCGCTAACGGGAGTCATGCGCTTAATGTACCGACTTTTCTTTTGTTCGGGATGCGCTCGTGCTTCCGTGCACAAGCGATGAACTAGTGGGACTGGATCTATCGACTTGTCGAGTCGCACGAATGTCACTGCACGAGGGTCAACACGATACGTAATCGTAAGGGATTCTTGAAGGCGACCGAACCACAGGGCATGTCGAACTGAAGCGTTTCAAATGGGCGTCGCTTTTCCTTGCTAGGCTTCAAGCCTTCAAGCTCTCGCTGGATCTGAGCTTCAATATCACCATCATCTTCATCTTCGTCCTCTTCTTCCTTGATCTCCGTAGAGGATTCAAGGCTCTAGATTGCACTGGTCAACGACTGCGCTTCGGTCCGGTGACTTGATCATGTCTTTGCCGTGGTCAACCAACCTGGGAGAAGATATCCACGGTCTCATGAAGACATTTAGCCTCCCTGCCGATGTCGCAGGTCACGAAGACCCCCCAGTCGCCGCTCTCGACGTTCAGCTTTTTGCTTGGCGGTTTCCATGCCGTTTTGCCCCCATCCTGTTTGCCTGATTAGTTGAATTGGAGCTCATAGGGATTTCTATGCTGGCTCTGCACAAGGCTGTCGCTGGCTAAGCACTTCTCTTGTTGATACGGACCTTCCTGCGCTTGGCCGGCTGATTTGAATTGCTGGGCATGCTTCTCTTGCTGGCCATCGAGAATGTCTTTGATATCTGGCAGAATGGATTTTCCGCCTGCCACAAGGCGGGGGGCATTTGTGTGGATGGATCGGGTTTAGCGGTGCGATCGACGGGTCCAAGCAGCTTCACCCCGGGCAAAGCTTATATCGATTGATCTTGAAGTGAATTGCTTTGTTTAAACCTCTATACCTAGTGACAAAGAATTAATTGCCTTGTATTGATTTCCCGGGCGCACATGGCCCGAGTGCGTCGACAATCGCATAGAGTGGCATGACATCAACAGCCTGATTATGACGTAGCTGACAGTGAGCTCACCTTCATGATCGCCTGAGCTTATTCGGTAAAAAAGTTCCCGCCTTGTTTTACCTCCGTGGAACCTGAAGGACTGTTCGATCGCGTTGCCCCTCTTCCCTTCTTCACCCCTCCATCTCACTTCCTAACTCCTCATCCATCATGGCATCCACCGACATTGCCACGCAAGAACTCAAGAACCCCATGGATGTAGCGGAATACCTCTTTCGTCGTCTGCGCGAAGTGGGTATTCGCTCTGTCCACGGTGTCCCCGGAGATTATAACCTCGCGGCTCTGGACTACCTAGGCCAGTGCGACCTGAGCTGGGTTGGCAACTGCAATGAGCTGAACGCCGGTATGATCAAATCGGACCCCCGTAGAAGATGAATTCGATTTCTCACGCGTTTGATAATGAACAGGTTACGCTGCCGATGGCTATGCACGCGTTAATGGAATCAGTGCTCTGGTGACTACCTTTGGCGTGGGAGAACTCTCTGCCCTCAATGCGATTGCGGGCGCATACTCGGAGTTCGTCCCCATCGTTCACATTGTCGGTCAGCCGAACACCAAGTCCCAGAAGGATGGAATGCTGCTTCACCACACCCTCGGAAACGGGGACTTTGATGTGTTCACGAAGATGAGCTCGGCCATCTCCTGTTATGTCGCTCGACTCAATGATCCCCATGATGCCGCTACCCTGATCGACAGTGCGATCCGCGAGTGTTGGATCCGCAGCCGTCCCGTTTACATCACTCTTCCCTCCGACATGATCGGCGCCAAGGTCAACGGCGATCGTCTGAAGAAGCCATTGGACCTCGCCGCACCAAAAAATGACCCCGAGAAAGAAGATTATGTCGTTGACGTTGTCCTGAAGTACCTCAAAGCAGCCAAGAACCCTGTTATTCTGGTTGATGCCTGTGCTATTCGCCACCGGGCATTGGACGAGGTGCGCGACCTGGTTGAAGCCTCCGGATTACCGACCTTTGTCACCCCCATGGGCAAGGGCGCCGTCGATGAAACCCACAAGAACTTCGGTGGTGTGTACGCCGGGAATGGCTCCAACCCCGGAGTCAGCGCGGTGGTCGAGTCCTCGGATCTGATTCTCAGCATCGGTGCTATCAAGTCTGATTTCAACACGACGGGATTCACGTACCGTATCGGACAGCTGAACACCATTGACTTCCACAGCACCTACGTGCGCGTGCGCTATTCTGAGTACCCCGACACGAACATGAAGGGTGTTCTGCGGAAGGTTGTCCAAAGAATGGGCAAGCTTAACGCCGCTCCCACTCCTCCCATTACCAATACTGTGCCCGAGAGTGAAAAGAATGCCAGCCAGACGATTACTCACGCTTGGCTGTGGCCGATCGTGGGCCAGTGGCTGCAGGAGAGAGATATAGTTCTTACGGAAACAGGAACCGCTAACTTCGGTATCTGGGATACGCGCTTCCCCCCGAACGTGACTGCGATCAGTCAAGTACTCTGGGGAAGTATCGGCTACTCGATGGGATCCTGCCAGGGCGCTGCCCTGGCTGCAAAGGAGCAGAACAACCGCCGCACGATCCTGTTCATCGGCGACGGCAGTATCCAATTGACGGCGCAGGAGCTCAGCACGATTTTGCGCAACAAGCTGAACCCGATTGTGTAAGTGGTGACTGATCTATCCGTTCTCTCGGATGCTGACGCTGATGCGACTGCCTAGGTTTGTGATTTGCAACGAGGGCTACACAATTGAGCGATACATTCATGGCTGGGATGCCGGCTACAACGACATCCAGCCCTGGGACTTTGCCAGTCTCCCCAAGGCCTTTGGCGCCAAGGATGGATACAAGGGTCACCGAATCAAGACGCGGGATGAGTTGAACAAGTTGTTTGCCGACCCCAGTTTCACTAAACCCGAGTGTCTCCAGGTAAGCTCACTTCCTCGACGCAAGAGGTCGAATGTGACTAACTTGGTTCTTAGCTGGTCGAGGTGTACATGCCTCGCGATGACGCGCCGTCGGCGCTGAAGCTGACAGCCGAGGCTGCGGCCGCACGAAACAAATAGGGGATTCCGATCCTTTTGGCATTGCAATTGACATTTCGCACGGCGAACCTGGGAAATTGCGTTTGATATCAATATTTGAATAGCTCCTCTCTCCATGCAGACATGAAATGAATTAATGATTATTTCGATGTATACTTTTCGTAAATGGACGATTCGAAACCAGGGCAACCAATGCTGGGTGCGATCGGGAAAACAACGGATGTTTCAGCTGTCAGGTCGCCACCAGCCCAATCGAAGACCGGGGCAGTTCCAGGCCCACCAATTGCAGGCGAGCCTACGAGGGCTTTCTTCGGGCCCTCAATTCCCAGCGTAGCCGCCTTTTCAGGGACCAAAGACTTGGAGATCGTCCCGAGCCCTACAAATTCCCGCTTCTCCACTCGGGTCCACGTGACGATCCCGCCAGGCATCAAAGCTTTGCTCTTTGTTTCCTAAACAATATCTTTCATCTCGGCTGGGTCCTCGTCCAGGTAAGTCGTTCGAAGTTCCTATGGATTTTCGGGATGAAGAAATTCTCCGGCGCAAGGGACTGGGGGATGTTCTGCCGTCTTTTTGACTCCTGCCGTACGATCGGGAGGGGGATCAGCCCTGTCTTGAGCCTTGAGATCGCTAATTCTGCCCCGTTCTTGAACAGCTCTGAACCCAGCGATTATTCCCAACTGGCCGATCCCTGCCGTGTCCTTTGCGCTCTGCTCATCATCTCAACCCCGACCGGTCCGCCCAGCCCAGCCCAGCGCGATTACCCAGCACAGCGCGAACGAGAGCTTCGGGGTCGCCGAGTCTGATCATGCGCGGCTAGTGACGCCTTCTTGAAACCTCTGTTGCGCTAGCAGCCAATCCGTTGAACTCGCAACCTTCTCATCGGTACATACCCGTCTGAACGCTGTGCGCTGGAATCGCACCTCTCCCTCCAAACACAGATATCTCGGCAACACGCATGACACGATAGACTTTTTCGAGCCTTCGTCGCCGGCAGCGGTTTTTTCTCCCAGCGCACCCCAAGCGCTTTATGCCTGTGGTGTGTGGGAACCGCCTTTGCCCACCATGGACGGACAACGCCAATACATCCCAGGCATCTCGGGCCAGCCTCCACCACCTCCGCCGCTGCGACATCCAGCCCAACCCCCCCCCATGGGGCTGCCGCCGCCACCATCTGGGCCTCCACCCGGCAGCTATGCTGTTCACCCTCATCCGCAATATCAGCAGAGCTATCCCCGGATGGCGATGAATACGGGGTATCCGATCCCACCTCCGCCTCCGATCCCTCAGTATCGTCCGCAACCTCTTACCTACGCAACGTATGTGCCTGGGAATGACACAATTGGGGGGTTCCCACCACTATTCGAGCCACAGGGGCGAGTTCACTATGATCCATATGGCCAACGACCAGCTGTTCCGCAGCAGACACACGAATATCCAACGGCCGATCCCTCCTTCAACCCGCAGACTCCGGCAGCACGCTACGCGCCCACCAACTACCTTCATAACGATGTCCATGAACTGGTGTCCCACGAAAATTCGGATTTGTCGAAGTCACCCAGTCATCGTTATAACAGCAGTGGCACATCAATGGGCGGGATCTCACCGAGCAAAGCCTCGACGCAGTGGCCTCTCGATGTCGTTCTCCTGTGGCTCGCCAAGAATGGGTTCTCCAAGGATTGGCAAGAGACTATCAAGTCCCTAGAGCTACAAGGTTCTGATTTCCTCGAATTGGGTCTTGCGTCCGGTGGCCGAGGAAATCTTGGCAAGATGCACCAGGTTGTCTATCCTCAACTGGCCAAGGAGTGTGTTCGAAGTGGTACGGGCTGGGACCAAGCCAGGGAACGGCGTGAACGAGATGAAGGGTTGCGCATGAAAAAGTTGATCCGCTTGATGCATGACAACACCCCTGAATCGGCCACCACGCCCTTAAGGCCGGATCCACCGACCATAATTACTGGCTTTGCCGACAATGCACCCAGTTCCTCGAACCAGTTCGGGGAACCATACTCCGCTGGACCTTTCACAGGGGGAAGTGACATACCGGACGCTTCTTCATCTGGCCAGGGCCAGAGGCAGAACCCCCAAACCCGTGTCGTTACTGAACCAGCACGTCTTCATAAACGCGAGTCGCCCTATGACTCTCCTTCACGAGAATCTCCCCCATGGCAACGATCGGAGTTCTCTTCCAAGGCATTGTCTGGTCTCAATGATCACCGCAGGCAGAGCCCTTCAACTTCCAGTGATCACGGTACTCTCCCAAATGCTTCTCTCCGGCCACAGGACAGCCCGAAGAGTGGTAGTCCGGCCGCACATTATGTCTCGCCCGCATATGCAGCTCTGACCTCCTCTTCTACGGAAAATTTAAACTTTCCAAGACCCGATCATTCCCGGAAAGCGAGCAGCGAGTCCAATCCCGGTGCTAATCGAGGATCCTCTACCACTGGGCGCTATTACGATCAACGCAGGCAAGGCCAAGAAGGCGCGCGCCCTTCGCCCCATGAGCCGCAAGGTCGACCATGGACTAGCGACAATTCTACGAACAAAGACAAGGAACACAATAAGGGGATTTTCTCTAGGCTATTGAAGAAGCGCCCGAATGATCCCGGTCATCCGTCACCAGAGGAGCTGCACCTCGAGTCGCCATCCAGCCCCGATGCTCGCAGCACAAATGGCTACATGCCCTATCAAAAACCCGGCTTTAGCTCGAGTGATTTGTCCGTTGGTGAGCGTCCTTTGTCCACCGTCATGTCGAAAAAATGGATCTTCGCCACCCTAGACGGGTTGAACTATCGGTTGATTGACGTGTCGGATATGGATTCAGTGGAAACCCTGCGTGAAGGAATTTGCCAGGGCTTGGGGCTTTCCGACTGGACAAGTGCTCAGATTTTCCTTACTGAGCCTGGAAAGACGGATCACGACGATCCCATGAGTGACACTTTACTGACGCTCGCGCGACGGAATAAATCTGACGCTTATGGTTCACTCAAACTGTTCGTTCAAGTGCCATCTACTCATCAGTCCAAACATCGCCCTCCTCGATTCGATGGGTTGGGAGTTTCGATACCCATTGACAAACCCGCTACCTCTCCCACGGGAGCACACGCTCCCATCCATCGAAAACCACTGGACGAGGAAGCTCTCAGCAGAATATCTCCTCAAACTGCAGGCAATCCCGATTCGCCTATTTTGGGATCAAAGCAGTCTACGCTCAAAGCCTCGGGAAATAAAATGCTTCCAGATGACTCCCAGGACTCAAGTCAGCTACTAGATACTGACAAGAAGGATTTCCTTGCGCGCCATGAGGCACATCTACGGGATGTCGAACGCAAACAAAGAGAAAATAATATCTCCCGCGTTCCTCTAGGCTCGCAGCAGTCGAGAAAAGACACTTACAGTGACACTGGCTACCGGCGTGGCGGAGTCATTGACTTTGACTCGCCGCGCATATCGCCTTATGAAGAGAAGAAGTCGCCTGGTGAAGAGAAGAAGCCAGATCCACTGGTCCCTTTTAGGAAGCCACCTACAGCTCCCAATGAGTCCAACACACTCACAAAGGTTAACTCTCTGAGAAAGCATCCTAATGATCGAAGTACTGGGGCCAAGCCTCCGTCTGCGGTTCAAACTCATGGTCTAGGCGCTGCACTTACAAGCGTTGGTCGCATAGGCAGTGCCATTGGTACACCGCTCCCCTCAGTGCCTGTTCCTCCTTCTCCCTCATCTGCCAATCGGGATAGTGTCGGCTCAGACTCTGATCGGCCCGCGACTATGGATTCTGCAGCCACCGCATCAAGCAAGACAACATTGGACTCGTTCAAGACAGGCCAGAGGTCGTCCGCCGACCCGAACAGCGCGAAGTCATTCGCATCTGGTTCAGGGTCAGGATCTGCGAAGCCCGCCTCGCCCCCACAAAAGCCGTCATTGCAATCTCGCAAGTCTTTTGGTCCAGAATTCGACTTTGAAGAGAACGAAGTCTCGTTCCAGCGAACACCCCAGCCAATGGAAGACTCTGATGACGATGACTCTTCTGATGACGGTCTTTTCGCCATTCCTCTGGCTAATAAAGCCAAGCCCGAGCCTGAACCGAAGGTGGAGGAACCCCCGGCAGAAGATCCGCAACGAAAGCCACGGAAATCTCGTGTCACTATTGAATCCCCAGTCAGTGCTGCCCCCGGGTTTCCGCCCCAAAGCTCCGGTGGTGACGGCCAGGAGCGTTTCCCTGAACCGGTGTCGCCCGAGGACGATAGACCAGTCCGGAGAAATTCGTTTGCGAATGGGGACGTCTGGGCAAGCAGACCTCCAGTTGAAGGCGTTATCCAAAACCTTGACAACTTCTTCCCAGACGTTGACCTTGATGCCCCTTACCTGGAAGACGAGCCTCCGTCACCAAATAGCAATGGCGACCCGAGCAATGGCGCAGTTTCCCGAGCAAAGCAAGAGGGCCCGCCTCCTATCCCGCAGCCTGCTGTCGATTTGTCCAGCCTGTCTGGATTCGATACTTCAACTGTGCGGCCTCAAGCGCCAGCTGTCACCAGGCTGAAGCGCAACGAGACTAAAAATGGACTTTCGCGGGCAAAGTCCATTCGTCAAGTGGCCGAGGGTGCTGCCCACCGGACTAAGAGTATTAGCTCTGCTGCTGGTCCTCAGAGGTCGGGAGACCTTCTGCGACGGAAGAGTACAAAAATGTTCGGCGGGAAAATTATGCAGATTCGACCCCAGCGTGGGAGTCGGCTTAGCCAGCTTGAACCCATCCCGCAGAATGCCAGTATTCCCGGAACCAGCGGTGCAGTTCCTCAGCGACAGCCCACTTTCCGCATCATTCGCGGTCAGCTCATTGGCAAAGGAACTTATGGTCGTGTGTATCTTGGCATGAATGCGGACAATGGTGAAGTCTTGGCTGTAAAGCAGGTTGAGATCAATGCCCGGATCGCCGGATCGGACAGAGATCGCATCAAGGAAATGGTGGCGGCCCTCGACCAAGAAATCGATACCATGCAGCATTTGGAGCACCCCAACATCGTTCAGTACCTTGGTTGCGAGCGAGGCGATCTATCCATCTCCATCTACCTTGAATATATTTCCGGTGGCTCCATTGGGAGTTGCCTCCGGAAACATGGCAAATTTGAGGAGAGCGTCGTGAAATCCCTGACCAGACAAACCCTTGATGGGTTAGCTTATTTGCATAACATGGGCATTCTCCACCGAGATTTGAAGGCAGACAATATCCTGCTGGACCTCGATGGGACATGCAAGATTTCCGACTTTGGTATCTCCAAGAAGACCGACGATATCTATGGCAATGATTCGAGCAACTCCATGCAAGGCTCTGTCTTCTGGATGGCCCCGGAGGTCATCCAGTCGCAGGGCCAAGGATATAGTGCCAAGGTCGACATTTGGTCTCTCGGCTGTGTCGTGTTGGAGATGTTTGCCGGTCGTCGACCTTGGAGCAGAGAAGAGGCGATTGGCGCCATCTTCAAACTAGGAAGTCTTGGTCAAGCCCCGCCTATCCCCGAAGATGTTTCCATGAATATCAGCCCCGCGGCGCTCGCCTTCATGTGGGATTGTTTCACAGTGTATGTCATTCATGTTTTTGTCTTGCTTTTCCCACAAGATCCCCAGCTGACTTTCATCCAGGAATTCCGCTGAGCGTCCTACTGCCGGCACTTTACTCGCTCATCACCCATTCTGCGAACCGGATCTGACGTATGACTTTCTCAAATCGGAGTTGTACGCCAAGATCGGCTCGCGGGACGCCCCGTGATCGCTTTGTCTACCCATTCTGGGGGCTTCATCACAATCCCACGCCCTGCAGTTGCAGTGGCTAATGACTTGTTGTTTTGTTTTTATCTGCAGCATCTCGACACATACCCCCCAGAGTTCTGCTTTCTGCTTTCCATTATTGCTTCTTTTCGTTTGAGCGAGGATCAAATACGACGGATGGGAACCGGATGGGATTGGATTGGATTGGAAACTCGGTGTCTATTGGATTGGCTTGTAAATAGCAACCGAATTGTCATAGACTGACTTCGGTTCGTTCATTTTGTTCTTGTTGATGCAAATGCTGCCGGCGGTTTGAAACTTCGGGAAGTCAATGCGTGCAACCTTAGCCACGTTTAAAACGATGACAATGATGACAACATGTTTACAGAGAATCATCATGGCCCATGAATGATGAATTAGTCGAGGAACATACATTCATACCAGGACTCTTGGATAAGATAAATATCTTCGTCTTCATACATGTACACAACCGCTATTCCACATGATATTGATGCTAAAATGCGAAGAATCAGAAACAAAAGACAGACGAAGGCCTACGAGCTCGTGCTCAATAGATCGTCCTCGTCCTCGTCCACACGCTCGGACTGCAGACCAGCTACACCGACACGGAACACACCTTCACACCATTCGGCAAAGGTCTCGACATCCCACACTGCATCATCGCGACCTTTGCCCTTCTTGCTCACAGCGTGGCCCTTGCTACTCTCAGATGAGGTGTACTTGTCGAAAAAGTCCTCGTAGATCTGAATCGTGCGGTCTTGCACCGCACCAACAAGGGTTTCTTTCATGCGAGTATCGTCGATGTATTCATTGAGGATCTTGCGCAGGGCGGGTACTTCCTTCTCGATGGTATGGCACGAAGGGTGGATCAACTCGCCGCGTTGCAAGTTCCGCGTATCCACAAACTTGGTCGGCAAAGATGCGGTCATGCGCGCGGCGAACGCATTGATAAAATCATTGATGACTGTGCGCAGGCGCCCGTCCAGCTCGACTTTCGCATCAAGCATGTTTTCCACGACCCGCGGGATGAGACCGTGGCCAACAAGACGCATCAGATTGCGTGGGTTGAAGAGGCCGCCGCGCTCGCGCAACTCCCAGAATGTATTTGTCACGCCGGAAAAGTCGAATGACACTTCGGGAGCAACATACTCGATGTCGAAAGCCACAATTTGTTGCTTGAGGATGAGGAGGTGACCCATGAGAAATAGTTGGCCGTCGGCTGCGGTGGATTTGCCGGCGATCAAATTGCTAGCGTTGTAAAGAGATAAGGTTGTTTGGTGGACAATGTTGTGGGCAAGGTCATCGAAAACAGTGGACTATTAGAGAGGACGTTAGTTTTCTGACAGCCAATTTCTCGAGAATCAGACAAATCACTCACATTCACTAGGCGGTAGATCCGACTGAGAAGCCAGATGGCTTTTCGCAATGTTGGGTACCAGCCTTTAAGCGCGGTTTGGGTCTCAAAGTCCCATTGTCCATCCTTCTCCTCTGCATTGCCAGCGTCGTCCCCTCCATTGGTAGGTCTGGTCATGTCAATCATGGTGTCTGCTGTCGTGTCCTTCTTCCCCGATATTTGAGTATCGGTCACTGTCAAAGACACCTGGCGGCTGTGCATAGGATAGTCGATATCTTCTGGGCGAGGTTTGTATCGTTCAATCTCGTCATGTAGCACGGCCTGTGCACGGAACACCAGTCTCGTCTGGACATCCTGCAGGGCAGGTTGAATCAGAACCGAAAAGTCGAGTTGGTTTGTTTCCGTCTGCTCTGGTTCCTCCTCTGGATCTTGGAAATACCGTGTCTGCAACAGAGTACAGAGTTGGCAGAGGTTGACAATCCCGGTCTCGTGGATAATTCGGGGACGAAGATGATCATAAAGAGGCTCGCAAATGGTCTCAAGGAAGTCGTACAAGCCTCCTTGACCATGGAACCATTCACCCCACAAATCATATTCATCCAGACATAGACCACGGATATAACCGATACTTGCCCGTGCAAATGCAACCAAGTCTTTGGAGGAGCTCGGAGTCTGAGTGATTTCATTGAGCTTTTTGCGAGCGAGCGGTACAATAAGGCGTGCCCGAGTGGCTGAGTAATTGCTGTGCAGCTCGTTCATCAGACTCTGATACTCTGCTTCATTGTTCTGGTCCGGGTTTAGCGGAGGAACAGCTCTTTTCTGAATTTCAACTCCGATGTGTTTGAGTTCGGGTGCGCCAACCCTGAACTTGGCGTAAAGAAGAGCTGACAGGGCAGTGTCATTCAATTGCTGATCTGACATCTTCTTCGAGACATTCTGGTAAATCTCTCGAAGAGATGACACAAAGTTCCCTCGGATAAGAGTAAGGGCACGCGTAAGAAGAAGGCGATATCTGGAGCGATAAATTTCGGCCTCTTTTTGTTCAGGCTACAGCCAAGTCAGTATGATGCGGGAACTGCAAGCGATGGTTCAAGCCTCACATGTGTCTCCATATAGTCCAAGCACACATCAAGACGCCTTAGCATGTCGGAGAATTCCTTATCACGAACCGTATTTCCAGCACCCGGTGCGTTCAGGCGTCGCGAAGCGGGGTCGAGGAAATCATAGTAGTGCAGGTTGTTCTGGATGCCATTCGCAAGCTTGATATCTCGTTCTTGGGAAGACAAGAGGCCTTCGCATTGTTTCTCAAAGTTGGATGTTTGCGACTCCACGGATTTGAAAGATTCGGAGAGGCTGGAGAGGTCGTCGAGGAGGGTCAAGGTGCTCATCAAGATTTCATCAATGTGCTCTCTCGATTGCTTGAGTTCGTCCAAGCAATTCCTGATTGCGAATCACGCTAGGTCAGTCCCAATAGCCCGCACCCCGCGTTGATTGCACCTACTGGTATTGATCGTAGCTTTCCTCAACTAGATCATCCTTAACACCATTGAGCCAGTCTGAGAACTCCAGCTCATTATTCCATTCCGGAATACGCCATTGAAGAAAATTAGACGGTTTCTCCGGTGTTGTCTCGGGGTTCGGTTGCGTTTCGTGGGCGCTGGGCTTCCGCGGCGGGCCCGATGGCGCTGTTTGGCGACGGGCGCGCTGCTGCTTCGTGGATGGCATAGTGCAGTCAGGGCCCGGTATTCTGAAGTTTAAGCAGCCTCCAGCTCATGTCTCGAGGAGAGAAATGGGAATTGTCGATTGCTGGAAACGAGGCCAAGAGAGTGCGAGGTGTTCAACTGCGGCGATGTTCTGCCACATGGGTCCGCCCCGTTTTATCGCAAGTCAGCGTCGGCCGCATTGAATTGTTTCCAGCTCCGACTTGCTCTGATCGACCACCATGTTGGCAACTCGAGTCCAACGGCCTGCGGTTCAGGCGACTCGCCTACTGCGTACTCACGCGATTGTCTCCGGCCAAGTTTACAATACACCATGGCGACGATTCGCAAGCAATAATTCGCGACAATCGGACCCATCATCGCACTGGTTTCGCAACTCGCTCGGCGTTGCTGTCGCAGGTACTGCGGCATTTATGGGCTACTCATACTTCACCGGGGATTTCAAAAGGGCTTTGACGGACCTGCAAGAGGACAGGAAGCAAGAACCCGTTGACGTCAACGAGCTTCGCGCCAAATTTATCCAAGAGAAGAGAAGCCTGAAGAGCCCGGCAGTCTATACATGGGGATCAAATGAATATAAGGTGGTGGATCCAGGCTCCAAAGATGCCGATATCAAGTCTCCTCGGCGTTTCAAGTACTTTGATGGCCAAGTGCTGCGGGATTTCAAGGTTGATGAGAAGTCCGGTGCTGCCATTACTGAGAACGGGGACTTGATTCAATGGGGCAAAGGATACTCGGAAACGGAATTTAAACCAACTCAGACGCTTGCCGGGAAGAACTTGATATCGCTCGCTCTGTCTGAAAACAGAATCATCGCGCTGTCGTCAAACGGAACCGCGTATTCGCTTCCCATTTCCAAACAGGACCAAATGCTAGGGCCAAAGTCCCGAGAAAGCTCTTGGGTGCCTTTCAAAAGTGGCCAGTCTACGTTGAGCTATCGCATCTTGAAGCCAGCCCTTGGGTTCAGTGAAAAGATCACGTCACTCAAGGCTGGCCAGGAACACGTTGTACTGCTCACAAACTGTGGTCGCGTCTTTACAGCTGCGGCATCGACTGACAACTATCCCTCTGTTGGTCAACTTGGCGTGCCTGGGTTGAAATGGTCCACACGGCCGAGCGGACCCCCGGACACATGCCACGAAGTCACGGCTCTGGCCGGATGTAAAGTGACACAAGTCGCTTGTGGTGATTATCACTCTCTGGCTCTGACCCAGGACGGTCGACTGTTCGCCTGGGGTGACAACTCCTCGGGTCAATTAGGAATGCCATTTGTTGCAGCGGCGCCCTTTGTCGACACACCAACCCTGATGAAGATGAACAAGTTATATCGGAGGAGAATCTACTCAACAAATATTACGAGCATTGCCGCTGGTGGGGCCAACACTTTTTTCACCATCGATGCCAAGCGAATCCTCGACCCAGAGGAAGATCCTACCAAAATTCGTGATCTAGGCGTTGTGACCGCGGACACTTGGGCTTGCGGCAGAGGCATCTGGGGGACGCTTGGCACTGGCCGGTGGGTTCATGTTCAAGACTCGCCAGCCAAGGTCAAGAATTTGAGCGGGCTGGGCGAGTACGACGAGAAAGCCCAGAAGATGACGCCGATCCGCCTCCGCGCCTTGTCCGTCGGCACTACTCACGTTGCTGCCATCATGGACAATCAAACCAATCTCAGTGCAAAGACGACCGATTCCCTGGATAAGTCTCGCGACTTTGGCTATGACGCCCTTTGGTGGGGAGGCAACTCAAATTTCCAGCTGGGCACTGGGAAGCGAAGTAACCAATGCCGACCGACTTACATTCTGGCACCTTCCGAGTCCGCGAAGAATCCAGAGCCCGAGGCCCGGCTGCAGATCATGCCTGAACACAAAGGCAAGGTTGGGAAGCGCAATGTGAAAATGGAGCAGCGGGTCGAGTGTGGACGTCACGTCTCGGCCATCTACTCTGCCGTATGAAGGAGAAAAAACAATGTATATTAGTAAATGTAAGCAGCGGACCTGCGTGTACTCGACGGAGCTTGATGGTGTCCAGTCCGACCTCATCCTGAATCTGTCTGTATTATAATTCGAGTTATCTCTCCACCTTCTCAACAATGTTACAGTATCGAAATCTGATTGTTTTTATTGAGTCCATGTTGGATAGCGGGAAGAGGAAATGGAAATCATCCCCGGACTCTCCAACGGCGAAACTGTTGGTTCAAGGGCCAAAACACTGGATCATTTCTGGTGAGTAACACAAGGGAATTTCACTAAGCGCAATTCTAGATACAGAAAATATTTCTATATTTATCATCGTCATTCTCAAGGATTCTTCTAGTCCTGGATATGTATTTTACCACAATTCTGATAAGCAAGTGTTATATACATCCAATCTTGGGATAGTGGTGTATGCAAACAAGGCAAACAGCGCAGACGCTTGGACCACCGCTTATCCAAAAAATTTCCAGCGCGACCGTCTCTTCTTCAACCACATCACCGCCATGCCTCGTGAAAAGCAGAAAAGAGGTCGCCGGGCCGAGCAGAAGGCCAAGAAAGATGAATCCACTCGCGAGAACGACGACGCCCTCGAAGCCCCCGCGGCCAAGCGCATGAAGCCCGACGTCGACGAAACCCACGACGACTCCAACGAACAGGCCGAGGACTTTATTGCACTCGATCCGGAGGGGCAATTCCAGGATGAGGAAAATGCGGACGGAGGCCACGTGGACTCGGGTGACATGCCTTTTTACGGTCTGCTCGACGCCGACGAGCAGGAGTACTTCTCGCGAGCCAACGAAATGCTCGAATCGAGCCAATTCCAGGATGCCGAAGAACGAAACTTGCTGGTGGAGAGTATCTACCAAGAGGCCAATGGCAAGGAGTTGAAGATTGCCTGCAGTCAAGGCTGTTCAAGGCTGATGGAGAAATTGATCTCATTCTCCGACGTGCGTCAGATCCGACGTATGTTCAGCAAATTCCTAGGCCACTTCTTGCACCTGGTTCAGCACCGCTTTGCAAGCCATTGCTGTGAGACACTGTTTATCCACGCTGCCCCGGCCGTCATGCAAAAGACTGCTCGGGCCCAACAAACAAAGTCGAACGAGGAGGATGACGAGGCCGAGTCGGATCTCTCGCTTGCGGATATGTTCATGACTGTGATTGAAGAGTTGGAGGGCAACTGGGGGTATCTTTTGACGGAGCGGTTTGCCTCACATACGATTCGAGTGCTGCTTCTGGTTCTCGCTGGAGAGCCGGTGGATGTTTCGTCCAGCGACTCAGTAGTCGCGAGTCGCAAGAAGGAAAGACTGGGTGTTCCGGCAACCAACACACAAGAGGAGAAGGCTCCCGCTACAAAGCGGAGTGTACCGGCGTCCTTCGAGCCTGCGCTGAAGAAGATCATGAGCGATATGGTTTCCGGGCTAGACGACACTTATCTCCGAGCCTTGGCTAGCCATCCGGTTGGAAATCCAGTTCTCCAAGTTTTGCTGTTCCTGGAACTCTCCCACTTTGGCAAGTCTAGTGCCAAAGACCCCAAATCGATCTTGCGACGCCTCGTTCCGGACGAGTCTTTCGATGAGGGTACTGACAGCGCGACCTTCATTCGGGGTCTTCTCTACGACCCCGTCGGCTCACGCCTTGTTGAAACCATGGTGCGGCACGTACCAGGCAAGGTCTTCAAGAATCTCTACAAAAATAACATCCGCGAGCGCATCGGGTCTCTTTCGCGGAACAGTACAGCAGGTTATGTGGTTCTTCGAACGTTGGAGCGACTCGGCAAAGACGATTTGGAAAATGCGATTGATCTCATCATTCCCGAACTTCCGGGTCTGATCGAGCGATCCCGATTGATCGTTCCTCGCGTGTTAATCGATCGATGTGTGGTTCGCAATGTCGATACAAAATCCTTTGCCCGCGCTCTCAAAAACGCCTACGATAATGACCCCGCAGTCCGACTTCGACAAATGTTGAGACTCGACGAGCCCGCCAAGAACAAGCCGGAAGAGAAGGAAGATCAAGAGATGGAGGATGCAGACGACGAAAGCAAAGAGCACCGGAAGCAAAAGGCCTCCGCGCCTGCTTCGTCTACATCCACGGCTGAGAAACTCCACGGTTCACTCCTAGCACAGTCCATGCTGGCCGTTCCGGGCCCACTGAGCGAGCTTGTGTACAGCAGCCTGCTCGCGCAATCGCCCGAGGTGACGCTGCAGCTGGCACGAGAGCCCACGTCCTCCCGTGTCGTCCAACAGGCGCTGACGCTTCCGACATCTTCCCTCCAATTCCGACGACAATTCACTTCTCGGTTCCAAGGGCATCTGGTGGAAATGGCCCAGAATACCAGCGGGTCGCGCGTGGTCGATGCGCTCTGGAGCGCCACCAAAGATATCTACTTTGTCAAGGAGCGGATGGCACAGGAGCTTGCCGGCAGCGAGATGACCCTGCGCGACTCATTCATCGGCCGGGCCGTATGGAAGAACTGGTCCATGGACCTGTACAAGCGCCGCCGGGGCGAATGGGCCGCTCGCGCCAAGGGTATTGAGCGAAAGGCAGATGATGAAGGCAGTGGCCAACGGCCCAAGTCAAAAATCCAGTTAGCACGGGAAAGATTTGCGGCGAAGGAGAGTGGAGAGAGTGCGCAGACCGTCTCTGCAAAGTCCTAGAGAAAGCGGGTCTCGGCATATAATATTTGATGACTGTTGATATCCTCGTGTGGCTTGCGTGGCTGCAGGTGTCTCTGCATGTCTCTGCATCTCGATTGGCCCACGATGCATTTAGCCTCTATCTTGTGTACAATTCCAATGTTTCTCGACGATTTGCGCACCCGTCTGGAGCCTCGACGTAGCGCGGTGGAGCGATAAGATTGCACGCTGCGGGGTAATATTCAAGATCCATGCATCGCATCCAGTCGAGTAGATTGATCTGTTTTGATTCTTCGTGCCCTACAATGAAAACCGAAACTATGGAGGTCCATCCTCGGGAGCCACGATGATGTCAGGCGTTTGGGAATGTCGCCATCTGCGGATCCGCGCGCATCGGGAACTTTTTTCCCTTTGCACAGCACTCGCTTCCCGTTTCTTCCCGTCAATTGAGTGGATTGTATATATTTCTGGTCATTTCTACTACCCTACAACTCGCCCTGTATATATCCAAATGTCCGGGATAGCACCCTCCAGCCGCGCCGACGAGGTGCAGACCGTGAGTACCTTGCGCCCGGCACCGATTGGCCTTGCCTTGGCTGACAATTAATTGACCTCGCCAGCTTCTTCGGGCAGTAGAAGACCTGATCATCCCTTTCATTCGAGCAGCAGACGACCCGGGAGCCTCCGCACAAAAGAACGGCGCCAATGGACATACCCCCAACCCACTGTCCGCAACGTCGCTCGTGGATTATAAAAAGCCGGAGGAGCTGCGAGACATCCTGCAGCTGCAGATTCCGCAGGAGGGAAGACGCCAAGAGGGTCTGATCGAGGTTCTGCAAAAGGTCCTGCGCTACTCGGTCAACACCTGGCACCAGGGTTTCCTGGATAAGCTCTATGCGTCCACCAATGCCCCGGGCGTCGCGGCAGAGCTCATCCTGGCGGCTCTGAATACCAATGTGCACGTATACCAGGTCTCGCCCGCACTGACGGTCATTGAGAAGTATACCGGTCAACGGCTGGCGCATCTCTTCGGTCTGAAGGGTCCCCGGGCTGGTGGAATCTCGGTCCAGGGTGGATCGGCATCTAACACGACCTCGGTGGTGATCGCGCGCAACAACCTGTACCCGGAGACCAAGCAAGACGGCAATGGCGCTTACAGGTTCGTGCTCTTCACCAGCGCGCACGGCCATTACAGCGTGGAAAAGGCGGCGCAGATGCTCGGGTTTGGCAGTAGCGCCGTTTGGGCCGTCCCGATTGACAAGCAAGGCCGTATGATCCCCTCCGAGCTCGAGAAGCTCGTGCAGAAAGCGCAAGGCGAAGGTCGGACACCCTTCTATGTTAACGCCACCGCTGGAACAACGGTTATGGGATCGTTCGATTCTTTCCATGACATCGCTGCCATCTGTCAAAAGTATAACCTGTGGTTCCACATTGACGGCTCCTGGGGAGGATCCTTCGTCTTCTCGCAACGTCAGAGACAGAAGTTGTCGGGCGCGGAGAAAGCGAACAGTATTGCCATCAACCCGCACAAGATGCTTGGTGTGCCGGTGACATGCTCATTCCTCCTGGCCGCGGACATGCGGCAGTTCCACCGTGCCAACACTCTCCCTGCAGGCTACCTCTTTCACAACGAAGATCCTGAAGTGGCTGAGAATGGGCATGCAGTCGAGCCCGAGATCGAGGTTGAGTCACCCGAGGTGTGGGATCTGGCAGACCTCACCCTGCAATGTGGCCGACGTGCCGATTCCCTGAAGCTCTTTCTGGGCTGGACATACTACGGTTCCGAGGGATACGAGAATCAGATCGATTCTGCGTGTGACATTGCCGCGCATCTCGCGACATTGGTTTCCCAGCATCCCGATCTGATTCTCGTCAGCGAGAACTCGCCGCCTTGTCTGCAGGTTTGCTTCTACTACGCGCCTGGCAAGAAAATGGTGTATCCGCGCGAGGAAGTTTCAAATGAAACACTGCGAGCCAAGAACAACAGCAAGATTACCGAGCAGATCACGCATGCCATTGTGCACCGGGGTTTCATGGTCGACTTCGCGCCCCCAAGCGGGGATGAAGACGCCGTTGGCAACGGTAAGTTCTTCCGCTGTGTGGTGAACGTCCTGACAAGCAAGGAGACGGTTGAGTCTCTGGTGCGTGCCATCGAGGAGACTGGCCCTGGGGTCCTAGAGGCATTGAAGTCGAGCACTCCGGTCGTTCCCCAGAAACGGCCCGGGGAGCATGGCCATGGACCGGTTGTCCACCATACTTAACTCCTGGGAATTTGTGGATGTAAATAACAAGATAAATATAGATAGATCTTTTAGAACCAACGAGGGAAATAGTTTGTTTTCATGCTGATAAGAAAGGGTAGTTTGTATGTTCATGCGAGGTACCTCAACATCATAAGTGCCTGTCATGGGCAATTTGATATGAACAGTACAAGGGTAAATATGCTAGCTAACTGCCGATCTCAACCCGCCGCTCCAAAACAGACCGTGCCTCGGCCTCGGTCAACCCCTCGATGTCCAGTTCAGCGAGCACAGCCCGTGCACTCTCATTGTCCCTGAATAACCGCTTTTCCACGTCCCATAGTCCCAGCTCGGGAGTCTCACTGGTGGATTCCGTGGAAGTTGCGAGGCCCAGGTTGAGAAGACGCAAGCCATCATTGAGTTTCTTCATGATTCGCAATGATCCACCAACATGCCCAGCAACGCCCAGCGCCGTATCTACCACGCTACACAGATGGTCGACATCACTGGCCAGTTGGGCCGCTCCAGTGGCAGAAAATGTGTTCCTTGTCAACACGTTGTCCCACACATATGTCTGAATGGAGAGGAGAAGCTGGCGAGAGACTCGACGAAGAGGTGCCACTCCCAGCGCCCGAGCGAGGAAGGTGAGTTGTGTCGAGATCATCCGCGTGGCATGGACCAAGTCCGAGGATAGAGAGAGTGGCGATGTGGCTGCACTGGCCGATGGGGTGGAAAGCGTCGTCCATGTCGAAAGACGCGAATAGGGCCTCAAAGCGGCCGTCACGTTTGAAGTCAAGGTGGAGGCGATGATGGACTCAGAACGCAGCCGGAGGCGGCGGTATGCCGAGGCAGTTTCGTCAAAAAGAGCACCCTCGGGGGAAGACTGAGCATTGGTCGTCTCATTTTGAGCGACAGCTGGGGAGGTCCGTGATGCAACTTCTGCGATGGACATAGTTCCAGCCACATTGCGACCACCGTCCCGGTTGAGGCGCACTCGGTCCTGAAGCTCAGACCACAGCTCCACAAAGAATATGTCGTTACTCCAATCTTCCATCTTCTTTTCGAGATACTCTGCACTGCCGAAGACCCTGCAAAGTCTCTCAAGACCTGCCACACCTTCCACGCTGGCTTGTCCATCGGCGCCTTGCACCGTACGGCCGAGGGTAGATGTCATAGCAAGATACGCCTCCAAAGCGGAGTGTAAACGCTCGTGGAACTGATCAAAAATCGTAATCTGAATATCGATCAAAAACCGGAGTTTTTGACTGAATGAAGACAGTGGTTGGTAGCGTTCAGTAATGGTTTCAAGTAAGTCGTTGACTCGAATCGCAGCCTTGGTGGGCTTGGTGGCAATAAGCTCAACGCCATCATAATCGATGTGTCCACTGTCTGCAGTGTCGATGATGTCCTTGTATCGAGCCAATGCAAAGTCTTTCTCGACCTGAAGCCAACGATCGTACCATCCTTGTTTTGTGAGAACTTCCCAGGTCATGCCTTTCCAATTTCCCTCTGCATAAGGGTCTGGCAAGTAGCTCCATGTCTCTCGAATTTCATTATCGAACTTCATGAGCTCGTGGATGAAATGACTGAGTAGCTGGGGGTAACTGATTATTTGAGGAAGGAATGAATCGATCTTCTCTCTCAGCATGGGCAGTATGGCATTGATAAAGGCATGCAAAGCGTTATAGAAGTTCCAGTCCAGCCCAGGACCCGAGGAGTGCGCCTTGTCGTCGAGAATTGGCTGGAGATATGACGCAAAGAATCCCCCGAATTGGTTCATGAGATCCATGATATGAGAAAGAAAGTACTCGGGCTGGACGAGCGTCGTTAGATGCTGTGTCAAGCTCCGAATGAAGTACACTCACCTTGTCCAAGCGATTTGTGGGCTTATTTCCACTGAAATGATATTTAAATCGAAGTTCTAGAGGATGGACCATCACCTCCAATGGAAATAAGACCGGTGCTTCAAGGTTCTGTTGGACAGAGAGTGGATCCCGGCTTTGGAGCTCACTGTTGATTCCGCTGTTAGAAATATGCATCGCAATCAAAGGATGGTCTTCATACGGGATTTGCAAGTCTATCAAAAGCTCGGCGTCCTGTCTCCATTGAGATAGGATGTGGTCAGTAATATGCAAATCTCGCGTAGGCCACTTCAAAGAATCGAGAGTCTTTTGAAGCCTGTCGCCAAAGAACTTCTTCAGCTGCTCTCTCAACGCAGATGCAAGCTTCTCCGTATAGTCGATTAGGTGCGGGGCCGCACCCTCGGCAGCAGGCTGGGCTTCTTTCAATGACAGCACAATGTTGCGTAATTGTGCGTAAGGTTTCAACGCAGCGCGCGGATCCGATGACATGCTATCCACAGCTTCCTTGCTGTATGTCACATCTTTTAGCGACAACTTTCATTCTATGTATCTCAAGCCCATACCTCAGCTGCTCAGCCTCCTTCAGCAGTTCCACGTAGCCGTTGGAAAGCTCTAGGCGCTGGAGTTTCTCCATGCTCGTTTCTAGCCGCCGTACCGCCTCATCGCTGGTTTCTGACTGTGTGATAATCTTCAGTCGTCGATCGATGTCCGCTTGTTCTGCCGAGAATGCCTCGGCGCGCTTCCGTGTGGCTTCCGCATGCTCATTAGATGTCTTTGTCGCAATTGAGCGAGCCTCTTGGGCCTCTGCTAGCTGATAACCCACGATGTAAGCAACATGTACGAGCAGGGGTATGAGATAGGGGATGTGGAGAGGGATTGGTACCTGCTTCCGCTGGAGCTCCTGTTGCGCGCGCAGGTTAGAGAGCAACGAGTCCAGGCTCTCGAGATCGGCAGAGATTTGAATCTTGTCATTAAGATAGTCTTCCACCCGTGTCCGCTCATGCGACGACAGCGACGTGGGCGGGGCCATTGTTGCGGAGGGAAAATAGTGGACAACGGTGTCGCGATGTTGATCTCCGCCTTCGGACTGACGTCGGCCCTCCGCAACTCAGCTGGAGTGGCAACATCATGCACTGCTTGTCCGGGCCCCTCCAACCCTCGAAATATGTCCAGTCCGGCTAAAAAGCGCAAACGCAATGGAGCCGACTCATCGCCTCAGAAAACGCGCAGCATCGAATCGTTCTTCAAGGGACCAGCAGCCACGCCAGTCAAACAGCCCGAGCCCGACGTCGCAGAACAAACTTTGTCGGATGAAGCTTTAGCACGCAAGCTACAAGCAGAATGGGATCAAGAAGAAAATTCTCAATCATCAACCGTGGGAAGTGCTCGGCCGATGATAGCTGAACCCGATGCGATTGCGACGCCAGAAGGGACAGCAGCACCGTCGACCATACATGCAACTTCAGCACCTCCGGTAACTCTTAAAAAGAACACGCTGTCCCTACAATCCTCCAGTGGAACCGAAGATCTAGTATCTCTCGCTGTGCCCTTTGATCAAAACCCGCAAGTGTTTGATGCAAGCAAACATGCAACTGAGCTACAATCGCACTGGGCCAATGAGGGTGGTGATGCTTCATACGCTCTGCTGACCAGGGCTTTCATTTTGGCAAATTCCACAACGAGTCGGATTAAAATTGTGGATACATTGGTCAATTTTCTTCGAGTCTTGATTGAAGGTGATCCATCCAGCCTTCTCCCTGCTGTCTGGCTGGCGACCAATTCTATCTCTCCGCCATATGACGAGCTCGAGCTGGGCCTGGGTGGATCATCTATCTCTAAGGCGTTAAAAAAGATCTATGGTCTCGACAATCAAGGCCTCAAGACCCTCTACGACAAACATGGAGATGCAGGAGATGTTGCATTTGAAGCGAAGAAGCGGCAGAGCTTCACTTTGATGAAGCCCAAGCCCTTGAAGATCAAAGGTGTCTTTCAATCATTATTGAAGATCGCGAATAGTAAAGGATCCGGTAGTCAAGAGACAAAGCAACGCATCGTCGAAAAGCTACTGCAGGACACCCGTGGTGCGGAAGAAAGTCGATACATTGTTCGAACCTTGGTCCAGAATCTGCGGATTGGAGCAGTCAAGACCACTATGCTCATTGCGCTTTCTCGGGCTTTCCTTTACTCGAAACCAGCTGGTGCTGAATTTTCACTTCGGCCACATGGCGAGCTGGCTCGATTGAAGAAGGACGAACTCTCTGATGTTTATAATGATGCCGAGGAGATTGTCAAAGCTTCCTATGCTAGACATCCGGACTACAATGATCTTGTGCCCTGTCTTCTTGAAATTGGGGTCACCGAGGAGCTCCTCGTTCGGTGTGGCTTGGTATTGCACATTCCCTTGAGACCAATGCTGGGAAGCATCACGCGTGATCTTTCGGACATGTTAACGAAACTTCAAGGTCGAGACTTCAGCTGTGAATATAAATATGATGGACAACGGGCCCAAGTTCACTGTGACGATCAGGGCAAGGTGTCAATTTTCTCACGGCATCTGGAACTGATGACGGAGAAATACCCAGACCTGGTATCTCTGGTGCCACAGATTCGGGGCGAGAACGTGTCCAGCTTCATTCTCGAAGGCGAGGTTGTCGCGGTCGACCGCGAGACAGGCGACTTGCAACCATTCCAGGTCTTGACCAACCGAGCGAAAAAAAACGTCGAGCTTGGTGATATAACTGTCAGCGTTTGTCTCTTTGCATTTGATCTGATGTATCTCAACGGAGAGCCTTTGCTAGATCGACCGTTCCGGGAGCGCCGAGAACTACTCCGCAGTTTATTCATCGAGATCCCAAACAAATTTACCTGGGTCAAGAGCCTGGACGCAACGTCTGCAGACTCAGAAAGCGTCTTGGAATTCTTCAAGAGCGCCACGGATGTGAAATGCGAGGGCATCATGGTCAAGATCCTCGATAACGCCACAAATACTGTCCAACAAACCGAGGAATCCGTCAAAGACACGGATAAACCGGTTCTTGCAGAACCAGTGAACTCCAAAAATGGCGTCAAGCCAGCCAGGGAGAAACCCACGCGACGAAAAGCACTCCTCTCCACCTACGAGCCCGACAAACGCCTCGAGTCCTGGCTCAAAGTCAAAAAAGACTACAGTACCTCCTCCGACACCCTCGACCTCATCCCAGTAGCCGGCTGGCACGGCAACGGCCGCAAGGCGAAATGGTGGTCTCCGATCCTATTAGCGGTTCGCAACCCCGAGTCCGGCGCCTTGGAAGCCGTCACGAAATGTATGTCCGGCTTCACGGACAAATTCTACCAAGCCAACAAAGACAAATACGCCGAGGGCAGTCCAAACGTCATCTCGCGACCGGCCTATGTCGAGTACTACGGCGAGCCAGATGTATGGTTCGAGCCGCAGGAAGTGTGGGAGATGGCTTTCGCCGACATCACCCTCAGCCCAACGTACACGGCGGCCATTGGGCTTGTGAGTGACGAGCGAGGGTTGAGCTTGAGATTCCCGCGGTTCTTGAAGGTTCGTGAAGATAAATCGATTGATGAAGCGACCTCCTCGGATTATCTTGCCTTGCTATGGAGAAAACAGGGGGAGAAGGCTCAGGTGGACGCTGAAAATGCACCATCTGGACAAAATGAGCTCGGATGGCAGGAGGAGTAGAATCATTGTTGGGAATAAGTGGTTGGAGCATAAACTATATAATGTCCATATTCTATCATCGACGTGTTTTTTTTTTTTTTTTTTTTTTTTTTTGATTTGGAACCGATATACAATATCTAATCAACCGTGGAAGGTTCTGATATGGATATATATCCACACTTGTGGTCCCCGGGGTTGGAATGCACCGAATTTTAGATGGAAGTAAAGGCACACGTAGATATATATAGGCTAGATACAGTCTGCGTATGTATTCGTTGAATTTGCACAACTTATCTGTCATGCGAGGAATAGTATGCAGAGCGGTATTAAGTAAAAGGGTCATTAATGGCAATGCGAGGGGCGGTAGATCATCAAAAGGCATGTTGGATGCAATAATGAATGCAATGGTGGGGAGGTGGGAATGCGAGACAAGGAGAAAACAAAGTGAACAGATACGTCATTGACATGGGTCAAAGAAGAGTCAAGGCTTGGGCCATGCAGGAATGTGAAGGAAACGCCATGAATGCAGATGGAAGGGAAGTTGCCTTGACAGGCAAGTCTAAGGAACATTCTAAGATGAGCTCCTCATGACTTATGGGGATTACACAAACGGGTACAGGAACAATGGGTAGGTACATAGCAGAATCGTGAAGCCGTCATAAGAGGTGATGGGGATGGAACCCGGGCATAGATGGACAAAGAAGAGAAGGTCGCAAAACTGGGATCAATCAAGGTCTCAGTTCACCACCGAGCTGAAGGGCAAGGCCTTCTTTGGGTCGAGAACGGGGGCTCGAGGCACTCGGAGGAACCAAGGCGTCAAAGTTCAATCGCTTGCGGGCATCTTTCGTTGCTAGCGGGGTGCGAGAGGGGTTTCCAGGAGTGCGGCCGCCCCATGCTGGCTGTGCTGGACTCGGTGTTACATTCACAAAATCAGCAAAATTGAACTGCTGGCCCGGGGTTCCGATATTGGGAGTCAGGCCCGGTAGCACGGCGTGCTGGCTGGGAGGAGTAGAAGGCGGGAAAACATGGTGAGAGCCCCCCGCCACACGAGCCGGGGTTGGAGAATTGGCCAGATACAGCAGGAGGTCTGCCCCATCTTGATGCTGCGCATCACGCTCGGATCGCGGCAAACGGGCATGCTTGGGCGGCGGGGTCCGGGGAGGCGAAGAGCCCACCATGGAGCTCATATTCTGAAAGCTGTGCAGCGGGAGATCGGGGTCATTCTCCTCATCAGATGGGCCCTGGTATACGGGAGAGGACACTTCCGGAATGGGAGCCTCGGACATGAAGGGCACATGGCTGGTGTGGTGCACAAAGTGCCGACTGAGACCGGGTGAAGATTCTGGCAATTGATAGGAACTCTTCCACGAGACTCGAGCAGCCTTTGCCGGACGCTCCGAAGCCGAGTCCGAACGCATACGCTTGCGGCTCGCCGAGAGCATGGGCTGCATCACCCTGGAATTGAAAGTGACAGCATGTTTATTGCGGGCCGATCGAGGGAGCTCTTTGGAATAGGTCGCCGCACGGAGGGGAGGGGAGGTAAAGGGCGTTTCGCACCGGCTGCGGGAGAAGTCCGACGAGGAATCCGATGGCTTCTCACTATCTGACAGACCAGCTTTGCCGTCTTGCTGAGAGGCAGTCAAGCCATGCAGACGGCCATGTTGGTACTTGAGTTTGGCCAGGCCTAGTCGATCCTGAAGACTCAAAGAGACCTGTGCAAGACAGTTCTTCGTTAGCGGAGTCCGATTATATATATTCAACAGATCAGATGGTTTGTCATAAGCAGCTATCGAGGCCAGGGTCCCGAGGTGAGATTTGACATATGCACCCGTTGACCCCGTTTACCCCGTCGAGCCCGTTGAAAGCTCGCCAACTTAGATTTCTTGGGTTGAAAGGAACTTTGGTACCTACCTGAGCAATATCGATCTTGCGGATCGTCTTCTCCGCCGAGCCAGGCTGGGACAAAGTCATGGTGGGCAAGGCAGAGAGCACTCGAAGAGGGAGGAGAGATGTCAGGACAGGCCCTTGGCGGGCTGGAGCAAGGGCGGCTGGGAAAGGGCGCCAATGGGCCGATCATGGACACCTTTAACCGAAAATCGACACCTCGAGGGAACAAAGGCCAATTCCAATAGTCAATTTAGATCCTTGAATTTATTTTCTTCTCGTTTTCTTTCTTTGTCTATCCCATGGAATGAGAAAGTCTGACAAAGATGAAGAAAAAAAAAAAAAAAAAAAAAAACGCGTGGCGCGTGCTTGACGCGACCTCCGCACGAACTTGGCCGAACATCAAATCTACCTCCAAAGCCATGAACTACGAATGGACAACGGGCGACTCCATACTCCGGCCACTGTCTACTCCATCTCAACAGTGCAAAATGTCATTGCGACCGGATCCTCCCTCCACTGCCAGCTGCTTTACCCTTTCGGGTCGCAAATAATGGTCCCCCTGCAGATTCCGCCGCCGAGTGGGCCTGGCTCCCACAGAAACGAGCATGCCATCGGAGATTCCGATCCACCGGTTGCCATGCTGTGACCCGATGTCTCCTAATGCGGCGTCTGGCGTGAACTCCCTGCTCGGAGGGGTCGTCATAGGTCCGAATCGAGAAAAGAGTCGGGGGGAGGAGCGAGTCAAGATCGATCTACTCCGTACCCCCGACTCAGTTTCGGAAAGTGTTGGCTGCCCGTGGCCTGGAATTTGACATGGAGCCTTGCCTCAGCCGCCTGAAGATCTTCGCACAAGCTCAGACATCGCGATGCGGTGCTACCGTCCACCGATCGCAGGCCGTTGCGCCCAACTCATGCGAGCCCTGGCCAGTTGATAATATCGTGGCCAAGCCGCGAACAATCAATGGAGAGCAATCGGTCCACGTCTGCTCCCGAAGGAGTGTCGCTAGAGCCAAGGGCCCATTAGTGGCCGATCCGGAAATGCAGCACGGCCAAAGAATGTGTATCAGGCTCAGCCACGACCAGCAGAACCCCGATGCATCCATCTGTGCCGCGTGTCAGATGTATCAGAGGAACAGCGTGGCTTTGGGGGGATCTCTCGCCCGTTACGGCGTACAAAGGGGATTGCCAGGGTGCTTAGCCCCGGCGCTAGATCTCAACTAAGAGCGTTAGGGCGATCATTGAACCCCCACCGGTGAGACATGGACTCTCGGGGAGTGATAACGAAGGTTGTCTCGAAGGCTGGAGGGGGTACGTAATGGTTGGATCCAGGGGATCTTTTTTGAGTCCGTAGCCTGCGCTAAGTTTAGTAGGATATCGGGTTGTCGCAATCGCACCCCAAGGCTCCTTCTTTTCCTTCCCTCCTCAACGATCGGACCAAACAACTCGGGAGCATCAATTTATCAATTCCGTGCTGTTCAGGCCCCTGGTTGCCACCAATTCCTCTTGCGGGGCGACACCTGGTCGTCACCCGCACCGCAAACGGTCGCGCTCTCCTTGTTCCTGGCGCCCCCAACAACGGCAGCTGCCCCCCATTCTACACTTCTCCCGGTGGGAAGTTTTCTGGCCTCTGCATCCATTCAGTATGCCGTTCTTCAAGCAACTGCGCCGCCGTTCCAAGGCTAGCATCCATGCGCCCGACTCCAAGAACGCGTCGACCAAGGTGGAAATGGTCTCGGGCAAATCCTCCTCCACCATCGACACCTCGTCCCACAGCTCTATTACACCCCCGTCGTCAATCAAGCCCACGTTGTCTTCGCCAAACCTCCCTTCGTTGACCGAATCCAATGCCTCCACCCCCGTTCCCCCTCCCCCGCAACGGCCGGGGCCTTTTGTGACCAACTCGCAGCGAAACAGCGTCGTGGTACGTCAGCATAGCGGTCGCATTCCCGGAGGTGGGATAGAAGCCGGAACTAACGTGTGTCACTTGCATAGGGTAGCTCTTCCTCCTCAATTAATGGCCTATACCGCTCCCCAACACCGAGCTCGCCTTACGCGCCTCGGGTCGTTTCGATCACGGATAACGCATGGGTAAGTGTTGCCGATGAAAAGCGTGGCCCCGGCACATTGGGAATCGTATCTTAACCTCTCGGGTGCAGGTTCATCAAAAGGTGCTCCTGGTTTATGGCCAGATTGGGGATCCACGGCATCACCCGCTGGACGGCAATGTCACTGTTTTCCACCATCAAGATAACTTCCCGTCGATCGGCTGGCCCGTCACGGCATCGCATTTCAAAGCCCTGGTCCACCTAGTGCCAGGCCCCAATCGTTTGCGGTTCGACTTCGTTTCCCCCAAGCTATCATCCGGAAGCACTCACCCGGCCATCCACTCGACCTGGCTTTGTATCAACTACCTTCCGCTGGTCAATTCCCCTCCATTGCATCTCGTCATGCTCCTCGGAAAGGACTCCGACGGCACATTCGACGCGGTTCCCGAACGAATAGCGCGCGAAGGAAATGGCCTCGAAACAGCGATCCGGAAATATCGAACGGCCGCATATCTGTGGCAAGCCTTTACCGGGGAACAGATGTTCCGCAACACCCTTGGACGACGATGTTTCCGTTTCGAGGAGGAGTGGCAGTCGGGTAGTCTGAGTCGGCGGGATGCGACCGCTGGGCAAATGCGCAACGAGGCCAAGATTCACGTCATCCGCTCCGAGAAGACAGTGGCGGAGCTGCGGGATCTGAACATCGCCCAGCAAAATAGCGATGCTCAGAAGAAGGACGAGCTATTCGCAATCGCCAAGGAGGCCGTGCGAAAGCACTTTAACCCCCAACCGGGCCAGAAACAGTATGTCTCCGTCCTACTTCTCGATTCGCATTGGGACACCGAGTCACAAACCATCACCGGACACGCCGCCCTTGGATCCGGGGACGACGATATCAAAATGGCAATGTTCGGATCACACAGCCTTCAGAGCTATCCGTCATGCCTTGAGGAGGTGGTGGATGCCTTTTCGGACTGTACTAGAACCGACACTAATTTTATAGCCAATGACTGTGGCGAAGCGGGCTCTAACTGGGAGTCAGCGAACTTGGGTATCGGAGCGCATCTCCATGAAGTTGGACATCTCTTTGGATGTCCGCACCAAGAATCCGGAATCATGCTTCGCGACTACGTGCAGTTCAACCGCTCCTTTCTCACCAAGGAACCCTTCTCGACTCGCACCAAGGCGCAGGGACTGAAGGTGTGCTTGCCGAATGACGAGTGCGGCTGGCATCGATTGGATACCCTGCGTTTCCGATTTCACCCATGCTTTCGCCTTCCTAGTGACTCGCCTGGGAACTCTGATGACAGTATTCAAGTGTGGCCAGTCGAGAATGGCAAAATATTGTTTACTGCCTCGTCTGGGGTTGCTTTCATTGAGCTCTATGCGGAAAACGAACCCTTTTGCCACGCCTCCATCGAATATCTGAACACTGAATCCAGCAGCAACGGACTCCCGAAGCAGGTCACCGTGACGGAAAGCGAGCTTCGGCAGCGATTATTTGGCAGTGAAAAAGAGAAGAAGAAAAAGGTCCGCGCCGTTGTCTTTTCAGGCGCATTGGGCAGCTACACGGTCGACGATATTGGTCTATTGAAGTCTAAAAAGTCGCTGGTGAAACTACCCAAAGGCCAGTCCGGCTATCGGAGTGGTCTGCTTGGGGCGTCAAACATGGAGGGCACCGAGCCACAACAGTTGCTTCTTGAGTGTGCCTTCATCAAGACGAAGCTTTTGACCTCCATCAAGATCTATCACGGGAGCGCCGTGAATGGCGTCGAATTCTGCTACGAGGACCTGACCACTCAGCTCTTCGGAAAGCGTGGTGGTAAGCCCGGTGGGGATGAATTTGTGCTAGGTGAGAGTCCCCGTCAGAAAATAAGCTTCCGTCAAGCATTTACTTACTTGTGTAGACGTCCGGCGTGGTGAGATTCTACTTGGATTCTATGTCCGAGCGGGCCTCTGGATCGATGGAATCGAGATTCTTACCAGTCTAGGAAGGAAGTCTGGCGTCTACGGGAACGCCACTGGCGGATCAGGGTAAGACAAATCGATGCGCTTGGTCTGGAGTATCCGATCTGACATGGTTATTTATAGTCACACTCTCATCCCACCCCTTGGATACAAAATCGCGGGAATTTCCGGCTCTTGTGCATCCTGGTTGGATGGACTTTCCCTGATCATCCAGCACTGACGCTTTTGATGCGGGATCTTTTCATGGACGAATTTGGTTCTGCTCCCCACCATATCTTGGGTTGGCATTCCGGAAACAGGCCTGGCCGGCGGATCGGCCAGCACATACACGCGGTTCTGGACTCGGGATGCCCTTGTTCATATCATCTCTTCTGGCGAGCGGCGTTGTGGTGGAGTTGCGGCGGCATTTACTCATTGTACCATTCTCATTTTCCTTTCTTCGGATCGAAGCGCAATTCATGGCGACCGCAGTCCTGTTCCGTGCGAAAGCGGCACGGCGCCGGGTGCATTCATATTGGGCGACACATTATAGATGGGTAATATTCAGGCAATGCAAGCCCATACTCCTTTGGCGTGTCCAATTAAGTTTTTCGACGTTTCTTTGGCAATGATCTGTAAATCACTGCGTTTTGCGATCATCGCTGATATCATTGACAAAGTCACAGCCACCACCACCATCTTGCATAAAATCGATCCCGCCGGAAAAGTTTTCCCGTGAGGCGTAAGGCTACGAGCCCAAGACGAGACATACGTCAAGGGTACCGATGTATGATGTGTTGGGGGAAATCGGGATCAAATGAGCCAATCAAAAGCATCGATACAGCGAGGTATCGGGTACATTCAAGTACATTGGACAATGGATGACTTCGATCCCGCGTGGTCGGGGCAGGAAGAAACGAATATCATTACATCGAAGGTTCGCGAGAAGTACCCAAGAATACATGGCCCGATGAGGGATGTGGGGGAAGACCCCCACCAGGATCAATACGAATGGACGAGAGCGCGTTATGCAGGATTGCATCTGACTGAAATTCGCCACACCTTCTTCGCCCCGTCATCTCCATCCGGTGTCATTGGCCGCGGTGATCTACCCGTCTCGCAATGTGCCCCAATGTGCCCCGCCCCAGGGATGATCAGATACTTTTGTATCTCCCCCAGCCCAAGTCAGAATCAAACGGGTGGAATCCCTGTGGCTTCGTCAGCTGTGATGTGGCGGTTGGAGCTTGGGGAGGAGGCGGAGGCCTCAGGTCCACTGTGGCAAACTCCACTCTTGCTCTCACTGGCCATCACCGTTCCGGGAACCACCTCCTTCGTGGTCTGTCGAATGAGATTGTCACCTGGAAGCCTCAATTCCCAGGTGGCTTGACAATATTGCCCTGCGAGCTTCGCCCGTTGCACATGAGTTTCTGCGATCGACATTCATGACTCATTCGGACCCTGCGTGGGGTCGAGGTATCGGTGGCACTGCGAGGCTAACCATCGAAATGGGTGCCGTGATACCTCGGCCAGTTCACCTATACTATAGATTGACATATTTTTGAATTGTGTCTGGCACGCGAGAACGAGAACGAGAACCCACTGTACGGGGTGTCTGCCGTGAAGAAGTCAAGCGTCGACCGGGGCGATCGCGCAAACGCAGAGTCTCCGTCCCACACGATCGGCCAATCACAGGCGAGCAGGAAAGCCATTTCCGGATCGATTACATACCGAACTATACTGCAAAGGAGCACTCGATGACTCCAGGAGTACGCACATGCGGAAGGCACCGTCTGAACTCCATACTCAATTGGCATCTCGTTGGTGGCGTCACTTCAAGGCTCCATATGACGCCGTGGCTGTTAGACTGATCCGCGATAGACCGGTGAACCATTGTATAACATAGCGCGGATCGGTTGAACAAAACAATTGGCGTTAAGGCTACCCGGAGAGATAACGAATCTCCGCTTAGAGAATTGAGCATGTGCGATACCACAAAGAACATAACATGCAATGTCTAAACGCGAGGGAACGAGCTTGACGATCTCCTTTTATCCACTTGCGGTGGACTGACGGGTTGACTAACCTGTCGGGGAAAGGTGCGACCGTTTCAACTGTTTCATATGCGAGTGCCTGTACGGAGTGCTCCGAATCGCTCTGTGGTGACTGTAATTTGTGTATGAAATAATGCCTAAAGCCCGTGCTTGGCCTCGATGATGCGCATCACTACCGCGTTCGGACACAGTTGAATGATGGTACCTTCACCTACCCAATGTAATCGGAAGTGTCAACCAGCCAATCAGAAGTCTCTCTGGGCAACCATTCAAGCACGCAAAGTGATGGGCTATACTCTCAGACTTTCGTGAAGGTTCTCAACCCGTGAGCGCGACTGGGGCTGTGTATTGCTATCGACGCAGTATGGTATTGTCCTCGGCTTGTCATCCGAATCGTGCGAGGGCCGATTCCCGCATTCTGATTGGCGGATTCTATCCCAGCAATGGCAGCTCGGCCCTTTGGGATTATTACGGCTGCGTTCGATACCGTATTCTTCACCGCTGGCCTTGTTGTTCCTTCCCTTGTAGCTACTGGGGCATTTGGGCCTTCTAGAAGTTCGCGGCAAGGGTAATTTCGACTACATCTGGGGTCTACTGCGCGGAAAACTTTCACATACGATCATACAGTTGGATGAGAACCGGTGCGCATCGGGATCCAAGCCGCGTGGATCCACGGGCATACTTCTGAACGCTCCTATCGTAGACTAGAAGGTCTTGTCAGACGACATGGTAGGTGTTATGCGGGTCGGTCTCTATCATGTCTTTGCCATACGAAAACTACAGTATTCGCAGGCAAAGTCAAGGGCGCATGGGCTGAAGTTCGGTCCGTGCCTACTGTATCGAACCAGCTCGTGCACGGCCACACCGATCCGTGGGTGAGATACGAGCTACTACACGGCCCAGAGTATGTCCTCCTACATGCGGAGCATAGTACGGAATACGTACTGTAGATCAATTTCCAGAGAATGCCGCTGCCTGCTGACTCTGGAATGGCTTGTGATTCACATCTACATGGACCAAAACAGCAAGTATATGGCGAGCGAGCTTATGTTCCACCGCCACTGCAGCCACAATCCTTGACGCTATGATCTCGAAGTCGATCTTTGAATTACCCGGAGGTGACTGCGAATAATGCCCCCCAATGTCGCGCTGTTGACAATTTTGGCACAGCACCAGCATATGCACCGTTGCAGGTGGGGGACCTCGCACCCGGAGGAGTGGTAAGTGTTATCGATAGACGGAAGCACTCCGGGGCCCGAGGATCGCGACGATCATTGGATTCCCGGGACCAACCGTACAGAGTTACAGGCAGGAAGATTTCTACTCGGACAGCGTGTACAATCTATAATCGAATTCTTCGTGGATCCAAATCCCGAGCATACATTACCATACATGGTAAGGTACTTTTCTGTACCGAAAGGGAAATCGGCCTTTGCATTGTTTCTCCGAATTTCTTTGGGTCCAGTCGCTTTTCTGTTCGCGTCTCCATAATTCTCTACCCCCCTGAGTACCAATCATTTTCATCCTTCTCCTTCCCTATTGGAAAAAATGGGTTCGCGATAAAAGAGAAAAGAATAATAATAATAAAAAAAAAAGTGGATGTACCTCCATGTATGCGCCCCTGGTCCTTATCGGCCTCAAAGTGGCGACACCTTGCACTCTCTAATCTTCCGAAGCTTCACTCTCCTCTCTCCACGGCACCACTCTCCCTTCCAATCTGTGGCCCTCATTGATGTCAAGTGGTTTCCGAATTATCTTCCAGGCTCTATCATTGGAAGGCTCCATGGACCGTACCGTCCGTTCTATTTTTTCCCTCCCCTAAAAGCTTCCTCTCCCCGGTTCATCGTGTTCCACCCCTCCTTCACCCCTCGCCTCGAACATTTTCCACCCCCCCATACAAAAAAAGGAGCCCCTCGCAAACGATTTCGCCGAAGACGCTCCTTTGCTATCTTGACCATCGACTCTCCCTCGTCTTGACTTGGTCGCCTTGTCCACGTCCCGCCGTCTTCCGTGCTCCGAATCTCCGCCTTTGTTGGGGAAGCTTATACTCTCGCATCGGACTCCTTTCACGATACGACTGCAAGCCGTGAAATCCGACTGCTGGGGGTTTCCCCTTTCAAATTGGAACTATAAACGGCTTGTTCTATACATTCCCTCTCGACATATTTACACTTTCCCCCGCTTCTACGCGAGTCGATCGCTCGAAACGCCGGGATCGGTGAAGCTTTAGATCCACACGCCTCTCGAAGTATTCTCACCACCCTTTGTGGACCTGCGAGTCCATCGACGGAAAAGATTCAATCCGTCTGCCCTCCATGTTCCGCAATCGGTAGGTGCCCATTGCGCCTGTTTCGACCTCGGCCGGTGAATAGCTAACGTTTGTCTTGATCTAGAAACAACGCACAGAAGCCTGATGAGGATTTCATCAGTCGCTTCCAACAGACGTTTAACGATGTCGTTCCTCGTCGAGAAAGCGACGGCCAGAATGCCGGTACTCACGATTTCATGGACTCGAACCGGTATGCGAACTGCCTCTGAGAAGCTTGAATATTCGGCGCTGACACGCCCAATTGCCGTTGCAGATTAATGGGTCACCATGATATTAAGATGGAGGACTCCAATGTGAAGTTTCCCAATGAACGAACACCCCGAAACTTGCAAGACCTCAACATTTCACCCTCTTGGATGGACCCGAATTCGTTGCATATGATTTCACTCGCCGGTCAACATTCCGGTCTCTATACGCCCAACTCCGGCGGGCTAGGCCCAATTTTCCACAATCAGGCTGGGGATTTGCACACGCCCACGCTCGGAATGAACATGATGACTCCTCTTTCTCTCTCCAATCCCGCCATGCACCAACAGGCTCACCCGCAAACCCTGGACCATTTTAATCCGCAATTCCTCGGTCATAACATGCCCGAGGTGAACCCATATCTTCAATCAGCCTCATTTGCGCCTAGTACTTTTGTGCATCGGGATTCCACATTTGACGCCATGGACGAATCAGGCGATGCTTCATCACTTAATGAGATTGCTCCCGATTCGGCATCGAACGTCACAGCTTCCACAGATTTCCCGATGGCCGATCATGGCATGGCTTATGCTCGAGGTGAAAAGTATGCCGAATTCCCCCTTCCCCCGCCATCTATGTGTCCCTTTGCTAATGCTATATAAGATTCCGTTACAACGTCGCTTTGCGAGCAACTACCGCCATGGTGAAATCTTCGCGAGAAGTTCCAATTTCTTATCTCAATAAAGGCCAAGCGTACAATCTTACAGTCACGGACACATCCCCGCCGATGATCAATTCCGAACCGATTCGATACCGTACGTTTGTCCGCGTCTCGTTCGAGGAAGAGGAGCAGCGACTCAAACCAGCGACGTGCTGGCAACTATGGAAAGAGGGTCGAGGTTTGAACGAGGCCCACCAGCGAGGAGGTAAATTACAAGCCGTCGAGTTTGTCAATCCTCTACAGGGCAGCAATGAAAGTCCCGCACACCGTCAGATTCAAGTCGAACAAATGTCTTTTGATGGATTTTGCGTGACCTGGACTGCAAACCCGTCTACCGGCTCATCCGACTGCAACATCCCCGTACGATTCAATTTCTTATCCACGGATTTCAGCCATTCGAAGGGCGTCAAAGGCATCCCGGTTCGACTTTGCGCCAAAACAGAACTCCTGGCCCCCGGAAATGAGATGGGTGCTCTCCGGGAACCAGAAGTGTGTTACTGCAAAGTGAAGCTCTTCCGAGACCACGGCGCCGAGCGAAAGTTGGCCAATGATATTGCCCATGTCAAGAAGACAATCGAGAAACTCAAGCAGCAAATTTCTCAAGCGGAATCTGGTGGCGGTTATGGTAAGCGCAAGCGCGGCAACAATGCCTCCAATATCAAAGGTCCCGATCGGTCCAAGGCTTCGAAACACAAGCGCAGTTGGTCCTTCGGTTCGGAAGATGGCTCGACGGAGAAGATGTCTTTGGAAGATGATTTGCAAGCAAAGCTGGCCATGATGCAGGATATGTTCTCCTCGCCTCGCTCTGTGAGCCTTCTAGCTCTTCGGGGCGAGGAGGGCGATGATCCTGATCTACATCCCGTGCGATTACCTTCCGAGGGTGACTTCGCCACCGAAAGCCTCGGTCACAACACCAGTGCTTCGCATTCCATGGAATCCTTGATTCTCTCCCCAAGTCTCAGTCACGCTTCCTCGCCTCGCATGCAAGCTCGGCTTGCAGGTTCGAAAGATCCCACTGCCGTTCCACGAGTTGCCTCGGATGCCAGAGTGTCGACCGGGTTTATCGAGGCCGTTGATATCGATCCGACTTACCGACCGCCGTCGGAGCGACCACCCAAGCCAAGTGAGTTTTCTGGCCTACTCTCATTCAATTGATGTCTTGAATGCTAACAATTTCTTTCAGTTGCCTGCTTTTACGTTCGTTTCAGTGGAAACGAGCAGCACCCTCAAGATTACTACCGCGCGATCTACCTGACCGAGCGCTCTGTGAGGGATTTGATGAAGAAGATTTCCGAGAAGCACCGGATCGACCCAAAGCGAATTGTGCGTGTCTTACACGTCAACGAAAAGGGGTTAAGGATCATGGTCGACGACGATGTCGTCCGTGAGCTTCCCGAGGGCCAGGATATGATTGCCGACATCTACGAAACGCCGAGCGCACCCAGCAGCGATGATACCCCTGGCTTGCCCATGGAGATCAAATTGACATATTAAGTCTCATGTGCGGCACCATGATTTTATAGCCGCCGTCCATGCCACCTTCGTTGCTTATTCCCTGACCGAATCGATTGTTGCCGTCTCGCCATCGACCCCTTGATCATTTCCTCTTGGTCCCATGATCACCCTCACCTTCTTCCTGCAACACGTACAATTGGTTGCATCTTCGTTTCAACTTTTTCTTTTCCATTGGGCTGGTCATTCATCATTTTAAGGGTGTTACGGAGATGATACACGGGTCTCCGGGCAATGATACCCTGTCGTCATATGTTAATGCTTTCGTTCTTTCTTGCCTTCATCTCTCTCTTTCTGTCTTTTATTTTCCTGTTCAACCACAGGCGTTAGCATTCCCGGCGATGATATATGGGTCGGTGGCGACACGGTGCTTTTTGTTGATTTACCCATTACTTTGGGTTGTGGTGGTTTTCCTTTCGGTCCAGGGACGAAGCATACGACTGATACCCCGTTCCCATTTCCTCAAGGTCCTTTTTGTCCTTGTTTTTGCTTCGTTGAGCGTTCTCTTTTTGTTCTGGATCTTGTCTCTGGATGCCGGAATATGTATGCGGATACTGGATTTTTGGATAAGGATACCGGCGGGAAACGGAGTCACAACCTCCGTCTCCCAACGGCTACAGAATATGAACTTTCCGATCTAGATACTCTATCAATTCAAGCTGGATTATGTTATCCCCCCCGGCGCGGAATCATCCCGTCTCCACCACATGCAGTGTAGATTTGCGACGTACATATGGGGGATGTCCGACTTTGAGCCTCAGGAAAAATTCCTCCAGCAGCAACCCACGGAAATCAATCCAAACTCAAAAGCCACCGGCGGGCTGCGGGCTGCGGGCTGCGGGCAAAGAAGAAAACACCAATCAATTGGAATAGGAATCATCTCCGTCGCCACCACTATCCTCATAACTTACGACGCCTAAATTTGACACCCCCACCCCAGAAGCTGGTCCCAGCAACCAGGTACCGTGGACAGGGCTGGGCCGAGCGAACCCATGGAAGAACATGGATCTGGAATGGGTCTTTCCGTGTGTTTAGAGAGGCTCATGGAAGACGCAGCCCCGGTCCCTGATTGGCTGGGCCCCCAGCCCGGTGTGTGTAATTCAACGAATTCAGAGATCGGGAATTCTCGGGGGAAAGGTTTCCCTTCCGGGAGCAGATTGGACGCGACAGGGTCCGGCATCATTGAAGTCTACATTGGCCTTTTTTTTTGTGGTGCTAGGAGTAGTGGTGATTCACAAGTAACTGGTACATATGGTTGCTTCACTTACTCCATCGGGTTTCATAATGTGAGAACGCGATGTGATTTGGTCAATGATTCTCCGCCAATCACCGGCCGCTTCTGGAAGCCTGGGTAAATTATGTTCTATACTGTATGGGGTCATAAATACGCCCATGCTCATGATCACCTCCCAAACTTCAGGGCAAAGGGCTTTGACCCCGGACTCTCGCATAAAGTTTCAACAATCACCAGGGTAGCATCTGAAGAGGATTACATCTATGGACGATACTGACCCTACGGCATCATAGCATCAGACTCGTTGCTGTACCTGATTCATGCTCCTACATTTTCCACCCTTCACCCGGTTTTTTGACTCGGAGGCAAGGAATTTCTCCCGTTCCTGTCGATCCTTCATAACCCTTCCCTCTAGCTCATTTTTTCGGTGGACCTAGCAGTGCCCCTCCTATCTGCCCCTCCCCAGACTCTTTCATAGCCTATGCTCCCGCACCACTCATATTGAGCAGAATCTAGTACAATCTCCTACTCCTAATTCGATCCGACCTCTCACGCTATATGAGCTGTCCATAATTCCCTATTTATATCCATGATGTCATTTCATCTTTCACCTGGACCCGAAACAGCGGAACAGATTTTTCGACACGGGTCGTCCCGTGACGGATACAATGCCGACCAATCATCGTGTCTCTGAATACCTCGGAATACCCCCGTATCCTATACAGTATCTTTGGTCGGACATACGCCGGTGGGTTCATGGCTCTTTGTTATGTCCTAGTGGGCTGGTCTCGATCCTTTTAATCTATTTTATTTTCCACGAACGAGGCTACCAGCCGTATTTGGTCTCATGCTGTCCTAGGGGCTGATGTTTAGCGTGGACCGGGATGTCCGATTTGGCGTCTGACGTATTTCATGGCCTAATACTCCGTATGAGGGAACGTGCTCAGTCTACTTTCGTTTGGAATTTTTTTCCGTATGCTATTTTCGTCTTTTATTCCTCAGTACAGCCCTAGGTTCGTGTTCTGGCTCGTTTGTAGGGCTGATGACATGGGCCATTAGAGCCTCATCGGACCACTCTGGTCTATGAGACTAAGCAGTGTACTTTCAGCTATGGTTAGATGCTAATTATATCCTTGGGTTGCCAGCTTTTCTATCAGCACCCAACTATTCCCCTAGCCCAATCTCCCTTTGAGTCCTGGCTTGAGTACAATGCTCTAATATCGGGGAATCCTTGCCCTGGCCTAGGCCAGGGCTGCCAGGAATCACTCATCAAGGCATAATCTCAGTCTGTGCTGTTGAGAAGCTCACTCTCGTCACTTTCTTTGCTTTTATCACACCGATAAACTACATATCACGTAGGCAGCTTGATACACCCTGGCGCTCCGTCTGGTCTGGTAGCGGGTTCATTTGGGTAGCTCTACTCCCCTAGCTATGGTGTTCTTGTATAGCATCGACAGCAAAGTAAGAGTGAGGGCTGCGTTTGGGTATTCCACCCATCGTTATCGATAACGCAGAGCCGCACTTTCCCAAGATGCTGGTGAGGTCGACGTGACTTTCGCTGCTTCCCTCACAACACCTCCGTTCTTCATCTTCCCCCGCCACGTTCGTTCGTTACTCTATCAAGTTTCCATCAAACACTCGTTTACCCATAGGCGGAGGTCATCATGTCTCTGCTTGATTTCGTCCGTTTCTGGCTCCTGCTGGGAGTCTTGGTCTTCACGGTCCCGGGAATCTGCACCAGTAAGTGCCAAACATTGAGCATAGCTAAACGCGACCGCTAGTCATTAACATTCATCTCTCAACAGACTCGGATATCTTCGAGGACATGCACGAAGTTGACCACCGTGTTTACGCGCGGGGTCGTAGGTCTTCCTATCCATGGTTTGCAATATCGAAAGATTGGCTAACTCATCTCGCTTAGTTGACCACCTGCCCGTTCTTGCCAACCGTCTCCTTGTTCGTGGTAAGTCAATGGCAAGTAGGTTCGATAGTTTATCGGTACTAAATAGGCTTTCAGGTGCTTCTGAGGATACTGGTGCTACCGTGGGTTCACCGGTTGACACTGTCCACATCGCTCTCGATGCCACCCAGACGGTCTCTTTAGTCGAGACTCAGATCAAGTGTGATCGATGCAACCCCCAGGCGACTGAGACTGCCACGGCCCCTGACCCTACTGTTGCGGAGACTACGACCGAGAAATCCACTGTCTCTCGCTCAGTCAGCACCACTGGTAAGTCCTCGGTTTCTGCGACTGCCACGGAGAAATCCACCGTCTCTGCCACCTCCAAGCACACTTCCACCACCCTTGTGTCGACTGAGGACTCGTCTTGCAGTGCTCAGCCCACTGAGCCCACTACGGGCCCTGTTGCTATCCCGACTGAGGTGCCTACTTGCAGTGGTCAGCCAACCGAGTCAACCACGGGCCCCGTTCCTGCTCCGACTGAGAAGTCTACTGCTTCTTGGATGCCCACTGGAAAGACTGCAATTGAGAAGACTAGCACTGACACGGACACTGAGACCATTTGCACTGTCGGTCCCACTGATCTCACCACGGGTCCTGTTCCTGCCTCGACAGGGAAGCCTACTGGGGCTGGCACTGTCACTGAGTGCTCCGCTGGAACCCCTTGTACTGTTGCTCTCACCAAGCCCACCAAGGGGACTGTGCCTGTTCCAACCGAGACTCGCGCTACTCAGTCTTCGGGATCTACTCAACCTTCGGCTGGTGTTACCTCTCACACCGAGGCATCGACTCACATCGAGATTACCATTCCTCTTGTGCCAACCCAGGAAGGTTCGAACACTTTGAGTACACTGATCACTTTGGTCACTTCCAAAGGTGGCTTGGATTCAACTTCGGTTTCTCAGAAGACTACTCCTGCTCACTCGACGATGCCAACTCCATCTGGTGGGACTCACACCACCACCACTTCTCAGCATACTCAGGGCAGTGGAGTTGGCGTCTCGGTGACCGGACACACGGGCACCGGGCCTCACTTCACGGCCAACACCGGAGCTCCTTCGCCAACCTACAATGGTGGAAACTCTGCCAAGGAGAGCATGTCTTCTTGCATTTGTGCCAGCATTATTTTGCTGTTCTTTTTCAATGCTCTGTGAGCGCCGACCTATTCCCCCACTACCGCTAGCGAACTTTCAGCCATTCAGTCCTCGATGATGGCTGCCCTCAGGATATGGGGTTCTTGGGTCGGAGAATTTTTCATTTTTCGCCACTCATATGGATATTCAACTCCGCTCATGCTTGCTTTGATTTTCACGCTGCGATCCCCGCATCGCAGGTTTCATTGTTCTGTGCTCTCTCACGATCTTAGGACATTATGGCCCAGTGGCCTAATAAATTTATCTAATCGGCTCAATTCCCTCCCTTTTTCCTACCGTGAGTAAATAGTCTATCCTGTGCTGGAGCTTTCGGCAGCTCTACCGCCAAACTTGACGAGGGACAAATAGTAGATGCGATGGATAATAGTCGATTCCTATACATATTATTCACAGATGACCATGGGAATTCCCTGGTCCTTCTCCTCCAGCTTCAGAGTCAGCCACTCTCGAAACTCGGGAGACTTTCTGGGACTCAGCATGCACAATGGACTTGTATTCGCAGAGGCAACCACCGCTCTCCCCCAGTCTTTAGGTTCACTTTTGAGTGTGAGATACGTCTTCCACACTCGCAATGCTGCCCCAAGAGCCAAGCCATCTAGAGGGCATGTCAAGGGAGGACTCGGATACTCAAACTGTGGTCGATGTCTTTCATTTCGAGGGAGGATCCGGGTGAATAAACAAGTTCCTTGCAATCGGCAGAGTTCATGTGTTGCGACGACATTGGTGCGTCGATGTGATAGGAGCACCGTGCATGCAGATCGGAATGCCAGCCGCAGCTCAAGCTGTTCTGTTGATCTCGGGACGTCCTTAGTTAGGAGGCGCAGTCGAGGTAAAACAAGCCAAATCATGCGACTAGACAATAGATCAGGATAATGCAAATGCTCGCATGCATTTATCACTATCTAGCCGATAATTCATGAATGGTACATTGTATTGGCATGTCCATAATAAATCACAATTCTCGATCCGAGAAGCCCGAGAAAGACATAATCCTGCAAAGCCCTCGATGAAGATGAGTGTTGGACCGGCCTGGCAGTGCCTTTGTGGCTATGCATAAATTGCATTCAGTGCTCAGTCACTGTCCACAAGGAGACTAAGGGATCCGAGAAAGGCGGGTGGGTATCTCAGAGAAAACAACAGGTATACAGCACATGGAGGTACTATGCATGGGGTGGTTGAATGGGCACACCTGTGTACGTATTCAAATCTCGATGTCACTACCAAGAGAGTCAATTCTCCTGGTCAGGGCACAAATCCGACATCCATCCCCTATTTTGTCTCGCAGCAGCCGGGCCGTCGTTACCTTCGGCCCGACAGTGCGTGAGGCTGTGGAGGGAGACGGCTCCTCGGATGGAGACGATGGTCGAGGCGTGCGGTCCGCCGATGAATTGGGACTGCTTGTACTAGAAGGCTGCTGTGATGCCTCTGAGTGTAAATGGGAAAGATGGAAGACGTGACCACACGCAAACCCAACAAGAATTTCTCGTTCTGTGCATAAAAGCATTAGTCTCGTGAGCTCTTTAGCGAATTTTGGTCTCGGTGAAGCCATACCGTGTGCATGGAATGGGAGGTTACAGCCGCCGCACTTCCCGGGCGAAAACCCACCTGCACGCTTGGTTGAAGCACTGGATATTGACCCAGCATCGTCCTGGGGCTTATTTGTGGGGGTCAGGTTCGCTTCTCCTTCGCCGGTGGTATGAGCATCATGGATATTGAACTTGATACCGCGACGTTGGCCCTTCCGAAGAGTGTCCATTCCCAGAGCGACTTCGCTTTGCATGACTCTTGCTGCGCCATTGCTGATGCTAGCCTGAAGGTCATGCTCACGGATCAGTCGAGTAAGCCCATCGCGCAGACCTTCGATTTCCAATCCACTAGGAATTCGACGGACAAGCTTGATGGGATCTATCGAAGTTCCGGCCTCAACAAGAAGCCCATGAATGAATTTGGGTTTGTCCATCGAGTAGTCCAGAAGATCCTCCCAAAGATCAGGATCATCCTGCGACTTAGCAAATGTGATCGCTTGCGATACATCCTTGAGGTCAGATAGGATCAGGTTCAATGCTCGCTTTGTTTGGCCCATTTTCGACAGGAGATAAATGAGCTCTGGCGTGAAATGGCGTTGTTCACATATGGAGGTAGCTGTTTCAAAAGTATATGTGATGCTGGTTTGCAGAAACTCCATGAGCAAAGGCCGGTCGTACTCCGCAAAAACTTCCACGGCTGTATCGGCAAACCCATCAATCAAGGCTTTCCCCTCATCTGCAGCCAGCTTGCTTGCAGCATCTCGAGCGTGGGCACCGCGGCCTCTCCTAGGCTTAGATGATTCTTGTGGCAGTGATTCGCCCCGCCAAAGGGCCCGCAAATAGAAGTAGAGAAACAAGAAGCGATTTGCCACATTCAACTGCGACACCACGGTCTGCGGAGGGACAATGCCGGTGTAGGCCTCGCTGACGAGCAATTGAATCGGCTCCGAGGCCATTTTCTCAAGTTCAGAGATTGGTGCTGACTTCATCTGACCTTTGGAAACACGAATCATGATGAAAGCGGGGATATCATCCGATACGGCATCGACCAGGTGGTGCTCCCGTATCAATTCCATGGCAGCATCCGCATCCTGAAGGCGAATGTAGCAATGCAAGGCCTCGCGGTACCGACCTCCAATAAGGAATAGCTGAGCAAGGCAATCTGTGATGATTCTCCATTCTTCGGTGTCCTGGTGTATCGAGTCTGACTTCAACTGTTCCTCGGTCGCTGCGGCCACGGCACTAGCGTCATACAGATCAGAGGGCCAGGTCTCCACCAAATTTTTGAATCTGTGTAAATCTCGAGAGACATAGTAATTCAAGAATTGTTCATAGACAGCTGCTGATAATGAGGGATGCAGGTCGGTAGGGATATAAGAAGCAATCTCATCCAGCTTGTCTTTCTGAATGAACACCCAGGCCCAGTGTTCCCATCGGGTGGCATCACGGAGGACTTTACCGCAAATTTCTGCAGCTTCTGTCCATTTGTCTTCGCTGATAATTTGATCGATCCAAAGTTCTCCAATGCGCGCCTTTTCTTGGTCAGCAACAGAGATTATTGGGCGACCGACAGTCATTACTGAGGAACGATCATCAGCAAAAAAATCACCCAAGCTCGACTGAGGCCTTAACGACTCGGAAGTTGGCTCGGTCAAGTCAACAGCTGAATCGGCAGCCTCGGGGTGTGCGTCGACGAGGTACCATGCTTCTTCATAGCGACCACGGGAATTCAACCAAGAAAGTCGGTCCGAAAGACCTCTCTTGACAGCAACGACGCAGTCGTACGGGCTGTGAACAAAGATCTTTGCACTCGGGGCATTTGATACATCTTGCACCTCTTTTGGAAGTGGTTCATCAAACGCAAGTTGCCTAGAACTGAAAGATGGGGGGCCTCTGCCGGAGAGTTTATCACCACTGCTCGTGGTACTGCGGATGCTGCCACCAGAGCTGAAAAGTCGTGCTGAGTACATCGTAGCATCCAAAAGGCCATGGCCGAGAGTCCCCAGGGCACCGCGCTGGGCCACGTTTCCTTCTGGGGTTTTCCATGGGGGCAAAACACTTAGATGATAGTCCGATGAAGCCAAACCTTCGAATCGGCCGACAGACAGTGTATCGGCACTGAGTTCTTCCTTGGTTTCTATGTCGATGATTCGAAGTTCAGGCTCCTGGCCCCTGTGGCGATGTCGTCTTCCAGTGGCTTCCGCTGGGTCGCCCTCGGCCTCCATGTATGCAAGGACAACCAAAAGCCGAGGTGTGTACAGGGAAATACCTGAAATTAAACAGTCCGTCCGCAAGCTGCGTTTTTTTCCATGGTGAGCAATCATTTCACCTGGAAAGTGGACGGTGAACTTACATTGTAGCCACCTCAGCAGAGCCATATCTTTCACCCTTCGATGACTTGCTTGCCCGATTGGGATATACATCGATCACCCACACCGTACCGCCCCAACCCACCACGAGCTTTTCGGTGTTTTCAAGCACCGCTACCGATGAGGCTTCACGATATGGTCCGTCCTCGCTGGGGCTAAGATTGTCCGCTTCGCTCAATGTGGACGGGTCAATCCACTCGGCACGGGCTTTCCAGACGCTGGCCATTTCTTCCCAGCCAGGTCCACTTGGACGATCAATGTGACTGATCCGTTTCCATGCAAATTCTGATTCGGAGGATTCCAGGTGCAGGTTTGAGCGCATGATCTTGATGCCCTCCTCGTTCACCCAAGTCACGTATTTTCCCGACAAGGACCAACGAATGGTACTAATGGCGCCTTCTCCACTGTGCAATATAGCATCCTTGCCACTGTTGGAGCTAAGCCCCATTGAGCCAAGCCAGCTTGAAGCTGTCGCTGTCGCGCCTCCCATTGTTGTAGCATTTGAACTGACACCGACTCGACCGCCCGTGGTAATAATGAGTTCACCAGCGCGACCGCCGGAGATAAACGTCCTGTCATTCTTATAGTCTGGAGAGAGCGCTACTGCCTGAATGGGGCGGCCAAAGTTTCGCTTGAGGATATCTTTCGGATCGACCAAAGATGAGACACAGACGTTACCGTCAATAGATGAAGACGCGATGTAGATCGAGTTTGACGGTGTGGGTGGGATATGTGCCTGTTGGCTCGGTTTCGAATGGCCACGGATACTACCTGAGCTAGTGGATGTTCGCGGTGCAGCACCCTGGTCTTCTGCAGTCTGTTTCGAGGGGAAATCGAGTTTGGGATTCGGTAGGGGAGGGGGGAAAGGCGATATAGTTATCGAAGTTACACTTGCTGAATGCGCATGGTATACTCGAAGCGGTTGAAGGAGCGGCAGCGAGAGAACATGCTTGAGGCAATCAGCTTATTTCTAGTGGATTGCGCAAGCGGGTTGTACTTACAATGACACCATTATGTGTTCCAACAATCTAAGCGGTCAAGTTAGCCTGATATTTCCGACCACAGTCTATTAGGCACGTACCATCTTATCTCCCGCCACCAGAAAGGTGCTGGTTGCATCCCCATTGCGATATACAGATCCCAGGTGTTTGGTGAGATATGCATACTTGAGTCGAGGCTCGTCATCCTCTTCGTCCTCTTCGCCCGAATCTCCGTCCTCTGTAGTTCTATCGCTGGCGTCGGAGGCTTCGTCACTGTCCCGGTGACGTCGATCGTGTTCGTCTAGGTTCGTGTCTGACGGGGATCGGCTTCGCGCGAGCGTGTCATGCTCCGGTGTGCTCCTTTCGACATCTTCATTCGCCGTAGTCGCACCGGGCGCGTCCATGGCGAGTCCCTCGTGGCGCCCGGAGCTCCCAGATGAATTAGATCAAGATGCGACAAACAGCGGGACCTGGATTGAAGCTGGGACTGGCAGCTGGGGTTGGGGTGGAGCAGCTCTGACTAAGCGGGGTTCCTCCGCTCTGCAATGACATCGTCTTGTTGTGTTTCTTCCACATCCATCATGTTTGCTCGAGCTTCAATCTGCTCCGCCTGCAAGAGGCCAGTGACATTCCGACTTGTGAAGCGACCGCAGAATCAATATCTCCACGCATCGCCCGCTTTGGAGCTCCCTCGCCGGAGAGATTTCTTCTCGTCCAACGCCAACCTTTCGCAAAGGCAATCCAACAAGTACGAAGAGGGCCTGGACAGCGCAGAGTCGCAAAAACAACGAAGGCGAAGCGGTAGATCTCCGGCAGCTCCAGTATCTCTCCGGCGAGTGGCAGTAGAGGCACAAAGGTCGAGGGATGGATTTCTCTCGAAAGCTCAGCTCAGGGAACAGGGCATCGACCAGACTAAGGTGAAGAGATCTGGCATACGCTATAAGTCGATTATGCTGACACTTTTCCTCGTCTGCAGACAATTACTGCATATGCCGTAGCCGAGCAATTCAATGTGCGCCGAGTTCGCGATATATTGCAAGAGAAAGGGTACGAGCCAGATCCACTGGGCACAGGACTGTATCCTCAAGTCGTTCACGTTCAAATACCCATTGATTCCATACGTCGAGTTGGAAATCCTTCAACAGCAGATCTGTCTTCCGATGAAGTTGGTGATATCTTTGTCTTTCCATCAGGCACCGTGGTAGCATGGTCTCTCCCGGAAGGATTCACCTCGTTTCTGGCTACACGAACTCTCCTCCCGGCAGCTGAATGTGCGCACGTGGATCACTTGGAAACGGAAGATCTTGAATATGTCGAGGATCCAAACCGAGAGAACAGCAGTATCAAAGGCGACACAATAATTCTGGGCACTAAATTAGGGAATGACACACAGGGTGTTCAGCTCGCCACACAACAGTCTATCGACACTGTCTTGACGAAGGTCGCATTTTCATCGGGTCTCGCGCGGAGTACCAAGCTCGCCGTGCTTGAAAGCCTTCTATCGAACTACTTCGAATCGACTCGCACCATCCCCACGCTCTTATCACAGGGCTCCCGCTTGCCATACACACGGGACTTCATTCTGCGCAAAACGGGGCAGTTGCTTAGTGTGCGAGCGCAGCTTAATCTCTACTCCGAGCTCACCGATTCCCTCCCGGACATCTTCTGGGATAGTCGGCATGAGCTTGGCCTGGAAGGATACTACGAACAAGTAGGCCGAGCGTTGGACGTCGGGATTCGTATCAAGCTGCTAAATGAGAAGATGGACTACGCTCAAGAGATCGCTAGTGTCCTCCGGGAACGTTTGAGTGAAACGCATGGTCTACGACTTGAATGGATCATCATTCTTCTCATTGCTGTTGAGGTCGGATTTGAAGTGCTGCGGCTGTGGAAGGAAAGAGTCCACGAAAAGGAGGATTCCGGCGAGCAGGTGACCTCCGTCACCTGAGAATGTCATTTGTCAGTGATTCACATATTTGGTAGATTTTCCAATGAAGATACCCCTTTCTCCGCTCGCCGTCTCCATTTCTCGTAGTTCCTACCTCGTGATACTTCCCTTTCGAGCATAGATAACTAGTTAGTTAGTTAGTTAACGTAACCCGTAAGCGAGTGGGTCAGTGTAAGTGAGCGGGTCACCCCAAACACCATAGTTAAGGCGATTTTTTATGACTAGATAACTCAACAACCATCGATTGGACTACTTTAAAATTAGAGATTTAAGTTATATAACTAGGATAGAACAGAAAATCTTCGTCTAGGGATGATCTGATATTCCTCTTATTATATTACCAAAAATATAGGCAGATCTAATAGATTCTGGCTAGAGATATATATATCTTGACTAGAATATCTTAGAAATTTCTGACACTTATATAGTAGGGTCTTTAAGTAGTAATGAGTACATAATTATGATAATACTATATAGCAAGCGATATTTGCTAAGTTAGCCAGTCATAAAAAATCGCCTTAACTATGGTGTTTGGGGTGACCCGCTCGCTTACACTGACCCACTCGCTTACGGGTTACGTTAGATGATTGGATCAGATGACGGCTTAGTCATTCACCATTTTGGCCCCCAACCTCATATCTCCCGTTAAACACGTTGCCATCGCCAGTATTTCACTTGATTCAAGACTCTGTCTGGGGCTCAGTTGATTTGGCAGGCCAAGGTTTCCTACATAACGAACCCTTATCATGTGGGGCTCACAGCAGGTCTTGGGGCTCCCCGGGCCCCAGCAGCTCATCAAAACATTTGGCTTGCTGTGGCTATCCTCGTCCACCAATGAGAATGATCTCACTCCAGGGGCCTCATCGTCATGTCCTCTGTCGGAGGTGAGCTGTCAAACTAAGTATCACGGTCAAGATACATGCTGTTTCAACTACCCGGGCGGCCAAATGCTGCAGACCCAGTTCTGGGATGTGGACCCCGCGTTGGGTCCCGATGATTCCTGGACTATTCACGGGCTTTGGTGAGCTACTTTCTAATATTTAACGCTCCAGGTCTTATGAATCTAATTGATGATAGGCCCGATTATTGTAGCGGCGGGTTTGATCAATTCTGTGACCCCAGCCGGAAGTACAGCAATATCTCGCTCATTTTGGTTGACTCAGGCCGTGGCGATTTGCTCGAATATTTGAGCGAGTACTGGAAAGACTTCCGTGGAGACGACTCTAATCTATGGCAGCATGAGTGGAATAAACATGGAACCTGTGTCAGCACTCTCGAAACTCACTGCTACGAGGACTATATTCCCCAGCAAGAAGTTGTCGACTACTTTGATAAGACTGCCGAAGTCTTCAAGACGTTGCCGTCATACGAGGTCAGATCATTCTATCAAATGCGTTTCCATTCATCAGCATCCACCGTGCTAATACGTCTATAGTTCCTGGCCGCTGCTGGTATCCTGCCTTCTCACCAGCAGACTTATGACCTTGCCGACATCGAGAGTGCACTGGAGCAGGCTCACGGTGCCCCCGTGTCAGTCCGCTGTCGCAATCATGCCCTTAATGAAATCTGGTACCATTTTAACGTCGCGGGAAGTCTGCAAAGTGGAAAATTCATTCCTGCTGGGCCAGGTTCGTTAGCCCAGAGAGTTAGCTCTCGGTTAGATCATGAGCTTAACTACGTTACAGATGGTCAAAAATCCAATTGTCCCTCCAGGGGCATTCGCTATCCACCTAAGCGATCACAGAGCGAGCCAACTAAAACCACCACGCATGGCTCGGCGCCTACCGCCACGGGGGCGCCCTTCTCCGGCAAGGGAAATTTGATCGTTTCCACCAAAGGCCAGAAGCACGGGTGTCTCATCAGCTATGGAACTTGGTACACTTCTGGCACGTGTGCCACATTCCGGGCTGAGAAAGTGACAGGTTTGTGCCATACTTTGGTTTTTCCTTCTGGGAGCCGACACTGACGAAAACCCCCTCATTAGATGATGCATTCACTCTCAGATCTAGTAAAGGTCATTGCGCTATTGTGGAGGATGCTCTCACCTGCGGGGATCATGTTGATGCGCCTAGCGAATTTACAGTACGTATTTCCACTCCTAGCCTGGTGTTTTCCCACTTCATTCCTTGGGGTGCTAATAATTTGTGACTGAAGGCCACGGACAATGTACTTTCTTATGATGGCAGCACTGAGTTCTCGGCGGACCAGGCACCCCGAGGTCAGAAGCAGAGCGAGATCTTCGCCTCGCCGGAACATTTGATCGAGCTCAAGATTATCTGGGAGTCGCATCACTACTAGTCTAGTCCTTGATTGGGTCTTTTGTATTAATTGGTTTCGTCTCATCTTTCGGGTTCCATCCGGGCTTCGCTTTGTTACTTAATTAGAACGGATCCAGACAGGATCCAAGATATTCCATACATCGATATATACCCGGAATCCATCCGAATGAGCCTCTTTTCGCCCCAATCGCCGCTAGAATTTGGCCCCCAGGCTATACGAAGTCGCGGAGGCGAGCGGCGAGCCGCGTGCACGTCACGAGTGGCGAGCAGCCCTGACTAATCGCGCCTACGACAAACCCCGGGAAATCGGGGAGATCGGATGGGAGACCAAAAAAACCTCATGCTCCTCAAAAACACCCTGGACACACTGGATCGTGCAATCTCCGATGTCGATCGCCGGGCGTGAGGAGAACGCATTGTTTCGTGTCAACTATGCGACCCAGATCCTGTGTTTCGTTGTTGTGACGCCCCTGGTTTTTCTCCGGATCTTTGTCCGATGGAGGCTGAAACGGGCGCTGGGCATTGACGATGGTAGGAAAAGTCACCGAGTTTTAAATACATAATCCTCGTGCTAATGGAATCGACTAGCTGCATGTTTTATTGGCTGGGTACGCCCGATTCCACTTGCGACCGTGCAACATGTTCGTGTCGCAATCGCTAATCTGGTTCTCCAGGCTTTGTTCATGGGCTTTTGCGTCAATGCTTTGATCTGTACGTTATCTCTGCCTCGCAAGATCACCAATAGCTGATCATTCTCATAGATGGGTTTTCGGGAGGAACCAAACCACCTTCTGAATTGAGTCACGATCAACATGAAACGTGCATCAAGGCAAGAGTCTAGTTTAGATCCAAGTCTCCACAGTGAATGCTAATGTATCACCATCCAGATCTCATATATTGCCACCGCTATCTATGCACCAACGGCCCTTTTTGTCAAGACCAGTCTAATCTACATTCTCATCCGCGTCTTCGCCCCCTTCCACCAGGGGATGGTGGCGTTGTACTGTCTTCTAGGCATTACGATCAGCTACTACATCATCATCACCTTTATTAAAATCTTCATTTGCAATCCAGTATCTGCCTACTGGACAAAAGCCAAAAAGGCTGACGCGCTATGTCTCAGCCAGCCTGGCGTGATTATCGCAGACTCTATCATCAGCTTCTTGACCGATGTGGCAATCTTTGCCTTTCCCGTGGCGTTAACTTGGTCTCTGCAGATGCCGATCTGGAAAAAGATCAAAGTTATTCTACTGCTCGGGCTCGGAAGTGTAGCCGTGGCGTTTAGCCTCTTTCGGCTTGTGATCGGTGTCCGTGAGAGGGATTACCCCGAGGAAACAACAATGTTTATGAAGTCAATATTGACAGCGTGAGTGGCTCACCTTCGATTCGAGTTGCAAGTCACGCCATAACTAATCCCATCTCACAGAAATGCCGAGTTGGGTCTCGGACTGATCTGTGCGTGTCTGCCTGCGCTCAACGTTCTCAGCTCTTATAGTCAAGAGCGACCCTCTCTTCTGCAATATTTTCGCTCGCGCAAAAACGCCGTGCATTCCTCGAACCATATTTTCGATGGGTCACAGCCAGGAGATCCTTTCTCTCGAAGCCAACTGAATAGTGTCGCGCGTCGAGGCTCAACAGACTCTGCCACCCTGATGGCGAACCACGGACAGGCGGGCCTGTCGGTCGGCGAGAATCACGAGTCGATCATCAAGATGGTCTCATTAAACCAGCACTGGGAAAATGCATCTCAAAGGTATTGCTTCCTGTGGTTGAACGTTGTCTGGCTGTTGACTAACAAGTGACCAGTAATCAAAGGGCCGAACACTCGGAGATAATATGAAGTTATGACTTGCACTGCTTGTCTGTATATTATTTGCTTAAAAAGCTGTTATTGTCATCTACATAATTTGGTGCTATGGGTGTTCAGCGGGAGAAAAATAGATCTTTGGAACACTCCGACATTACTGGTCTGCTCTGTCTGAGTATCTTGATGCCATCTATGCATATTCTTTTCCCTCCTTGTAGAACCCCCTAGTCAACCCCCTTGCAGCGGGATACTAAAGACGAGAAATATACATACTACACTGCCTAGTGGACCGTTCATTACTTGCGCTTTACAAATCTTCAACCCTACGGCACGGAAGTTTGACAAAAATATGTTGGTAAGCTAGCCACACATAACCCATGAAGCCATAAAATACACATAAAAGACTCGTGAATTAAGCGAAATCCGCCATAAGAAAAAAACAAGAAGAGAAAAACACGTCATCTCCCATGTACTGAGTCATGCTATCCTAATAACAATAGAGTCCGAAAACAGGGCAGATATCCCGAAGATATCAGAAGAGAAGGATCGAAATACAAGATGGGGGATAAGAGAGCAAGGCCAGAACACCACCATGAGCCCCCCACAGAACAGATGTGCAGAGAAAGAGCGCCATAGCTGACGCCAGTGAAAGAAATGCGTAAACGCCGTGTGTCGTGAAAATTGTACAAGCTCGTGTCATGCCGTCGTAGAAACTGTCACGCCGTCTATGTCATGCTTTTGGTAAAGAAAATGTCATCACCGAATGATTCAAGGGTCTGCCAGGAACTCGCTGGACAGGGCATCCATCTGCTCGTCAAGAGATCCGAGAGCCGAGAAAGATTTGCCGGGAATATCGCTGTAGATAGATGTGCCCAGGCCGAAATCAGTGGGATCCACGTAGGTGTAACTGCAAGGAAGGCCGGAGTAGGTTTGACCGGCGAGTTGATCGAATTCTTCCTGGAACTGTTCGGAGGGATCCTGGCTCATGAACAAATCGATTTCGGAGCCGACCGTAGACTCGGCGAGTGTGGGTGCCGTGTGTGGGGATGACATGTCGTAAGGAGACAAAGCTGAGTCGCTGTAGAGACCTTCTTGAGACGATGACTCGGTAGAAGCACCGGAGTCAAATTGTTCCATGGCCTGAGTGTATCGAGTGTGTGCCATCTGAGGCGGTGACAAAGGCAAGGGAAGCACGTCGTTATCGAACTGCTTGGATGTGATGGAATCCGCGGGCTGGTAAGGCGACTGGACACTGTCGAGGACAGCTCCGGGCGAGGTCGGCGGAGTAAATGAAGACATGCAGTTGGAAGGATCGTAGTTGGGTGACGTAAAAACAGGCGGCTGGTTGAAGTCAGGGCATTCAACCTTGACGGGAGACACGGACTCGGATTTTTGGGCGACACGTTGGCGGGTGCGGGTGGCCTTCTCCTGGCGAGCGTCCATGGCCGGACGGTTCTTCTTCGGTGGGCGACCGCGCTTGGTTGTCTTTGGGACGAAGCCGGAGTAACCACCAACACACATATCACGCTGACGGTGACGTGTCAAAGCATCTTGGCGAGCGAAGGGAGCACCACAGCGACAAATAAATGGCTTGTTGTTGGAGTGTGTCTTAAGATGACGCTTCAGATCATGACTGCGAACGAAGTCTCGGTCACACTGATCACAGACATATTGACGGTCATTTAGATGAGTCTGAATATGTGATTTGATGTTCTCCTTGCGCCCAAAACGACCGTGGCAGTTATCGAAGAGACAAACCCACTTGTTGTCTTTGGGGTCCGGGCCTGCAATGTACTTGGCAATTTCGTCGCTCGACACACTGCTCTCCTTGACGGAGGCCTTGACTCGAGCATCGAGATCAAGGTCGTTGACGGTTTGGGCATGTTGCTCCTCCATTGATCGGTCCACTGGAGCCGGTGAGTGCATCATTTTCTGGCGCTTGCCACTGGCAGGCTGGCTTGACATGTGCGCTTTTTGCGGCGACACACCGCAGGAGCCGGGGGAAGGCATGGCGGCAAGTTCGGCGTATGGCTCACAAGGGGAGCTAGCTGGGGATGGCATCTGCTGGTTCATTTGCACGGGACTGGACTGTAGGACACCTTGTAGAGACTGAGCTCTTTGCATTTCGCAAGTGGCAGGTGTACGGGGAATGGAAAAGCTCTGGGACTTAGTAGGGGTCTGGTCATTGCTATAAGTGGAAAAATCAAAGGAACTCTTCATGGGTGTGGCATCGGGGGTAAGGGGGGATGTATCTTGAAATGGAGTTAGTTTGCAAATGAACCAAAATAGTCATTCTTGAAATCTTACATGAAAGGTAAGGGTTGATCTTAGGAGAGAGGTCGTCGTGTTGAACCGAGACCGGCTGCATTGACTGAGTAAAAGCAGCGACTTGTTCTTTTGAGATCATTGGGGGGTTTTGCTGCGCGTAGTAGCCGCGCTGCCCTCGGTCTTGCCGCATACGATGAAGGTTGTGTTTCATCGCAGCATTAGACTCGGTGTTGTCACTTGCAGACCTCGCCAGAGCGGGTGCCACTGGGTTTGGGAAAGAGGCAGTGTCGCCCATTTCTCCATATATACCGTCCAACTCCTCCCGGGTCCACATCAAGCCAGGTTGATATTGCGAGTGCACGGGAGTGTTGGACGAGGTGAAAGACTGCGAGTCTTGCATTGAAGATGCAAATTGCTGCGCAGCTAGTGCGTGATGGGGGAAACCTGATTTTTCGTTAAAAAAGTCTCGAAGCTGCGTGACCTTGTTTGTCGCGCTTCGTCGGTCGACCGCGGCCTGTGGACTAAAGGAACCGTAGTCCACGGTTTGACCGCGGCGGTGCGTGCGGCGAGGCGGAAGACCAGCCATAGCTCGTGGTTGCGCGACGTTGAAGGGTGCTGGGCTCGAGATTTGACGACGATGGTGACCGTGGGAGAGTGTCGACGAAGGGGATATCATGGCTACCCAGCCGTTCGATTTGCACGTCCCTGTCACAGTGTTAGTCGGTGAACTTGACCAACGAACGCGGCACAAAACAAAGAAAAAGACGAAAAAAGGAAAGCTGCTAGAGTCTCAGCAAGCTAGCTTGAGTCTCTTGATAGAATGATTTTCAGTAGATCACCACAGGCCTAGAGACCAGGTAGAAATGCTGCAGAGGGTGACACTATCTCAAGGATGTGTGAATTGAAAGACCACCCAAGAGGTAGGAATGGAACTCAATAAGTGTAAGAGTCTGCGGAGCTTGAAGCGGGCCAGCAATTGAGCATTGGCGATCTATCAATCCAGCCCACGGTTCATATCAACAAGCCGAGCGTTGGCATGGCAACGCGCCGTGTCGGGAGTCTGGGAAACCAAGTTGTGACGATGATGGGCCCACATCCATCCACTAGCCCGATCATGCTATTCCACGCTTGAGATCGAGGCCTCGCGTATAATCTACTTTCGCCCAGTGCACCCTGACTTCGCTCCTTCATTGTCTCTGCAAGGAATCGCGATTTCTCTGCGAGGAGACCGGTCGCCAGGTCAGTCCTAGCTAAGGGGGTTGGTCTCCTGTCCTCGTCGCCATGGAGATCTTCCTGTTCAGGAAAGCGTAAGGGTCGATCGGCTTGAGCCTTGGATTGTCTCCCCGGCAGCTTGCTGGTGATGTGATGCAACTCGATGTCATTATTGGCCTAAGCGCAGAATTACATAATACGGTCCCGCGCGTCTGACAACCAGATCTCGGGCTTATGATAATCCAGGCCAGCGGAGGCAGCAATGGACTTGCACCAGGTACTTCAATATAGTTATATCTATAGCTGCGAGATCAAAAGCCCACCTGCCTAGGTAGTATATACCTAGTTAAGATCAGATAGACTCTACTTTTCTCTTTGAGCATACCTTAGCTACAAACTAATTAATCAAGGAGGATACTTACGAAATCAAGATCTAGATACAGAGTACCCAAGTGTAATCACCATAGTAAGCACATCACATGGTAATTGAAACCTCCCCGCCTTGGCTTGGCTCACATTCAAAATACCTTTTGATATGGTAGCTGTCATGACCTGTTAGACTTCACGCACAGGATGGAGAATCAAGATACATACGTCCAGTTCACGAGGCCAATGCGAACATCCTTGCAGCAGGTGATAAACAACCGAGCCGTGTCAACCATCTCATGTATAGTTGCAAGGCTAAGAATATTAGACTCAACGCTCTCAAATGCGAGGTAGTCATCCCGGATCAGCTGGCAACAGTGGTCAACTGCTTCCTGTGGAGTCATTGATCGGTGATGGACCAGCAGAAGGACCATATTGTCCACGTGCTTGTAACGCTAGATATTATGAGCTTGTATTCTGACTTATGGTAGAGAACTTACCATCTCATGATGAGCCGAAACCATGTCGTTGTCCCTATCACGAGTAAGCACTCACTTTCCTCCCACATTTCCTGTATAGACTTACAGCGACACCATCCGACTCACAAGCCTCATCATCTCCTTCGGTAGAGGATGATCAAGGAACCACGCGGGAATATCAAAATCCCGGGCGTAACTAGTAGATCATATGCCTTGTTAGAAATGATGCCCATGGCAGTCTGAGTCCACTCAAGATTCACAGGCTGATTGCTATCATGCCATAGACGCAAGAAGATTCCACACGGTTATTGAGGTACTCTTCTAGGCCTTGGACAACGCCTTGTCTAAAGATAGCCTCCATCTTGATTGCTGCGGCAACGAAATCGCATAGTGTTTTGCACAAGAATTCTTGCACCGACACTTTAGAGCCTGTCAGCCTCGCTGTCATGATCGTAAGGGAGGAACAATTATACCATGCTTTGACCCTACCCGAATGGATGTTCCAATTTTGTAGAATGTTTGGACCAAGATCGAATTGGGACAAACCACTTGGGACTCTTTCTCGGCAGTCAGAATACTTTGCTGGATAATTTTCTGTGTCTCCGAGCCAAAGAGATCTCGCTGCTTAGGGCCGTTGTCAATAGTGCTCAAGTCGAGAACTATCTGCTATTAGCACAGAGTAGTACAAGGCATATCCGTCGAGGAGATTAATATACCATCATCCCAGGCAAATACCTTAAGAAAAGAGTTAGTTGCATGAGTCCAACTCAGGCGACTATACCTAGTCATCACATACCCAGCTACAAAGAGTTCCCGCAATTTTCATCATAGACTTTGTAACCTCTGGATTCATGGTCCGTGTAAAAAATGCGCAGTCGGCTCCAACGTTTTGCTTATAAGATTTTAAATCCAACAAACAGCTTCATAGTATGAGTTTATGAGTCGTGTAATATCAAGGGGAAAAATGTTACCTTTGACGCCACGCTTCAATCGCGTCTTCTACCGTCTCGTCATACTCCGGGTTCAACCTAGCGCGCCATGTCGGAGACAAGGAAAATAGACACGGGACTCGAATCTGCTGTCCACGAGCCTTTTGAAGAATATCCTCTACGGACATTTTGAGTGAGTTGGGGATGGGGTTGTCAAAGCACGAAGAAGAATCTGTTTACGGGGGCCCTTAAGAAGCAGGATGGCTGATCAGCACGCCTTTCTGTTCAACTGAAAGGCTAACATACCTTCAGGGATATGACAAATTTCTCTTTCCATTCTTTGGCCCCCAGCAGCTACCAAGAGCTAGGTAATCCATTCAGCCATGGCTCGCTCGGGGAGACTAGGTAACTACTCTGTACGCTTTGGCATGGCTGTCATAGCCGCTCTACTATTCCGTACCAGAATGCTCTTTAGTATTGTCTAAAAGAGAGAAATCAACAGACTTGGGGTTTGAGCTTTATGTTGCTCAAGTTGAGAATTTTTTGTGTTGACCAACCAAGCCACCGACCTTCGCCCCATATATCCCACGCCTCATCCTTCGTTCCAAATATCCCACCCGATAGCATTGAAACAATGCAATCAAAATCCGACAAAGCGCCACATTATATTCCTCCGTTGCCTATTGGACCAGGGCTAATGTTTCCTCTCACATCAACCACTCTAGATAGGGTCACTAGGTAGTTAACTACCATGACTTCTCTCGATGGGTAACCCGTCGCAGTCCTTGAGAGCTAACGGATTAAGCTTTACTTTGGCCCCTCGGCAATATGCATTTGTGGACCTCGCGGTGCCTACCTAGTTTGGTCCCAGCGAGTCGAATATGAGGATTAGCTATGGCGGGGGGGGGGGGGGGGGGGAGCAGCAATCGAAATTCGTTAATGCAACGATCCTCATCCACTGCCTATTCCCCCCTCTCAGGATTTTCCGCTCCCCTACCACTCTTGCAGCTGTGAAAAATAATCTACTTCCTCCCCTGCACTAAACCTATCCGAGTAATTTTCATGTTACAATGGCGCTCCCTGATTGGCCAGTATACAACCGTGTTGGAGTGCCATGATCTCTGATTTGTTGACGGCTACTTGCAACTATTAATTTACCAGCTATGGACTTTCTACGCCCTAAAAGTAACTACATAAGCAAAGAATCGAACTATGTTCCGAAACTTCTTTCGGGGGCTCCTCGTAGCTGGGGGCGGGGGCGCTGTCTCCGCTGGTAAAACTCTATCGATCTAGCAACTCCATACCTCGTAGGCATGCCAGGCCCGGTGGCCCACGCCTCGTGGGATTCCACCCCGCTTGGATAAACTCAATACACCAGAATGCCAGTCCGCATCTAGCATACCCAAATTGGCGATCGAAGGTCAATTTGCTGTTGGCACTCGAGTATAGTTGGGCGTGGATTTGGTTCGGCGGGTCGGCCCCGTGATTCTTGATTGACAGTGATTTTGTGAGATATCAGTAATAAACATGCCAGCTTGGATCTGACATTTATCATACCTGCGTGACCCCCTATGGCTGCCATTATTTCTCCCAACCTCGGCGAAGTCATCATGAAATCCACTCTTCTTACCTCGCTGAGCATGGATATTTTTCATCTGCATAAATGGGACTTTCTAACTGGGCTCATCGCCCTTATCTTGCTTCGAACTTTCTATCGTCTCTATTTTCACCCACTAGCCAGAATTCCGGGCCCCAAACTTACGGCAGCGACATCCCTCTACGAGTTCTACCACGATGTTATCTGTGGAGGGCGGTTTACCTTTCAGATCGAGAAAATGCACCAGCAATATGGTTGCTCATATCAGGCCTGCCTTCATTGAATTGTAAACTAACCGGTGTTTACAGGGCCGATTGTTCGAATCAATCCCCGCGAAGTTCATATTATCGACCCTTCCTTCTACCAAGAGATCTACGCTCCATCATCCCGGAGGCGTGACAGGGATGCCCCTTTTGTGAAAGCCTTTGGGCTCCCCTACGCCTCGGTTGCCACCGTGAAGCATGACGTCCACCGCTACCGGCGTAGTCTTCTCAATGACTTTTTCTCGAGGCGATCGGTGTTAGCCTTATCGCCTATGATCGGAGAACGAATTGAGAAACTCATGACCCGGTTCACTGAGCTCTATAAGGAAGGGCGCGCCGTCGATCTCTGTGATGCATTTGGCGCGCTTACGTCCGATATTGTCACTTTCTATTGCTATGGCAAGAGCTGGGGATTCCTAGAGGATCCAGATTTTCGCAGCGATATTCGTACCGCGGGGAACGATTTCGCAGCCTTTTGTCATATCAATCGGTTTTTCCCTTTCCTTCCAAATCTTCTGCGCCGTGTACCGCCCTATATCACGTCAGCTTTTATACCGGGAAAATCTGCGCTCTTCGAGTTCCAGCGTTCGATACTCCAACACTTTTCCGCTATCGTCGCTGGAAAAACAATCGCTCTCACGGGAGACCATAATATCATCAACCGGTTAACAAGCAAGGATATTCCACCGGAGGAGCGAACTATCAATCGGCTCCAAGACGAAGGGGTTACTTTAGTTGTGGCCGGTTCAGAGACTACTCTACGTTCCCTCGCCTTCGCTGCATATTATATCTTCCAGGATTCAGCTATTCGCGATAAACTACGAGCGGAACTAAAAGAAGTTCTTCCTACCACCACGAGCACTACGACGTTACCTGTGCTAGAGAAGCTACCATATTTGGTATGTCCTAGCCTTGCTGATCCGTGTCCTCGCTCCTAACATGGGATCTCTAGACTGGCGTGGTCAATGAGGCTCTCCGACTGTCTGATGTCACTGTCAGCCGGCTGCCGCGGGTCGCACCAGACGAGACCCTGCAATATCACGAACATGCTATTCCACCGGGGGTAAGCTATACCTGTCCGCACCTAAACATACCCTTTCAGCACTAGGTATAGGCTCTGGGTAAAAGCTAAGTGGGTTATTCTTCTAGACCCCCGTGAGCACCTCAAATTATTTCGTCCACCGCAACCCAAAGATCTTCCCCGATCCTTGCAAGTTTGATCCCGAGCGATGGATTCGTGCCGCAGAAGAGGGTGTGCCTCTCCAGAAATATCTAGTGGCGTTCACAAAGGGGAGCCGTATGTGCGTTTGTATTAAGTGAGTTGCCCATCATCATCATCCGAGGCTTGTCCGCTCCTTCCGTCGTTGACGTGCTAACCTACCGATCAGTCTGGCAATCATGGAATTATATCTCACGATTGCATACTACGTACGTCGCTTTGAGTTTGAGATCCTTAATACCGACCCAGAGAACATCCGTGTTACTCGTGATCTAGTCGTCGGCCTCCCAGAGACTGGAGTTCTGGAGATTCACGCCAAGGTAACCGGGATAGTGCAGGAATAATATTGCCATAAGCTCAGCCCCACTTGGAGGCCAGAATGTAGTTGATGAGTCACGACGTTATGCCTTTACCCACAGCATGCATTTCGTGGCTTTTGACTTTCTTGTCATCTTCCATAGATGCAGTACTAAAAGATTAATTAGTGGACCCCTTGATGCCAAGGCGGTCAGAGAATAGAGCGGGACATATTCGATCTTGGTGGGGCTCGCTTACTTTACTACCTTCCACCGCCTGTTTAACACTAAACTAGATGTGGAAATATTGACACGTGATCCCACAACGATTTTAATGTCCGGCCCAGTCCCACCCACGTCGATTTCTTTTCATCTTGCAAGGTTGAGGAAGACAACTTGTCGAGGTGAGTACCGGTCCCCCGCACCGCACAGATTGCAGCATCGAGGATAAAGCCAAGGCGACGCGCCTAGCATCTTCATTCCGACGCTGGAATCATGGGCGCAATCTCTCATCTCGAGCCATCAACTAACTCACCGGCAGGCCTTCATCAAGATGCAAATCTTCGTCAAGACCCTGACGGGCAAGACGATCACCCTTGAGGTGGAATCGTCCGACACCATCGACAATGTCAAGTCCAAGATTCAGGGTACAAAAAACCCCGTCGAAACTTTCGAGCATCGTCGCTAATACATCCACAGACAAGGAGGGTATCCCCCCCGACCAGCAGCGTCTGATCTTCGCTGGCAAGCAGCTTGAGGACGGCCGTACCCTTTCGGACTACAACATCCAGAAGGAGTCGACCCTCCACCTGGTGCTCCGCCTGCGTGGTGGTGGTAAGAAGCGCAAGAAGAAGGTGTACACCACCCCCAAGAAGATCAAGCACAAGCACAAGAAGACCAAGCTCGCCATCCTTAAGTACTACAAGGTTGATGGCGACGGCAAGATCGAGCGTCTGCGCCGCGAGTGCCCTGCTCCCGAGGTACGATCTACCCCCACCTGTCGCTCCATCTATGGTATCGTTGCTAACTTGAATCCAGTGCGGTGCCGGTGTCTTCATGGCCGCTATGCACAACCGCCAGTACTGCGGCAAGTGCCACCTCACCTACGTCTTTGACGAGTCCAAATAGATGGACCAAGTCTAGCCGCGGGGTTCTTGGTTATGTCGAGTTCGGGCATGGTTATACTAGGCTGGGGCGAGGAAATCTAAGGACCTTGTGGTAGACGTGATGATGGACACTTCCAGTTACGAGCCAAAATAAAAAAGTACGAAAACATTTGGTATTGCCAATCACTCTCGCACTCGGCGTAATGTATATTCATAGGCATGCATGCGTAAAAGGAATGTGAAAGTAAAAGACCGTGGACCAAGTTCACGAAAAGACCTGTCGTCGCAGCCAGCGCCCTTATGTCCTTGCACCAAGCTCATCGATCAGGGAAGACCGGCGCGGATATTGTCATACTTGCTCTCGGGAAAGTCCACCGCGTTACCCAACTGATCAAGGGCATGGACACCACCAACGGAATCCACAAAGGTGCCGATTAGACTGCCATCCTGTGCATTTGCCTGAGGACCACCCCTGTCACCGCTAGTCTCCCACCACATACCACCACCAAGCTGGCGGTCCTTGATAAAGTCCGCCTTGACGCGGACCGCTTCAGCGTTGTCATATGAGATCATGGTGCGCGAGCCACTGTCATAGCTCCACGAGGCACCTATGTTAGGATCAAAATGCTCGGTAGCTCCCGCCTGCGGTAGGACCTTGTAGTCCCAGACACCGTTCTCCCAGCTGCCGGGGCCAACGCCGGAGAATGCGGAGCCCGGGCCATCGGTGTTGGTGAATGCACGCCCGTACAGCGGCATGCCTATGACCATTTTGGACGGGGGCACACCGCCAACTTTGACGTAGTGATCCAGAGCCGCAATCGTGGAGAAGGGCGTCGACTGCGGGCGATCGCCGGACGGGTACAGGTTGGCTTGATGACCGGCGGTGGAATCCCAGCTTCCGGCATAGTCATAGGCCATAAGGTTGTAGAAATCCAGCAGAGGTGTCATCTGCGGCAACTTGAGACGTTCAAAGTTGCTCGGTCCCGCGGGACAGGCAACGGTCAGATAGAACTTGCGGCCAGGGCCAGCTGCTTGATCCAAACTCTAATCTCTCGTGTCAGCGGGTTTCAGACAGTACATAGACGGGGCATCTGTACGTTACGGCAGGCTTGCAGCAGGTCCACAAGGTTCTGGGCTTGCGCTTCATCTGTATATCACGTCAGACTTCCCCGGATCGCGGTCTTGTATGTCTAGGTGCGACTTGCCTTGGGGGTACTCCCAGTCGATATCAAGTCCTTTCGAGTCAAAGAGTCAATACAGCGTTCGACGTGAAGATATCCCAAAATAACATACCATCAAAACCTAGGTCGAGCACCAGACGAGTCGCCGATTCGGCGAACTTGGCCCGTCCGGCCTCGGTGCTCGCAGGCCCCGCAAAGTTGGCCGAGTAGGTCCAACCACCAATGGACAGCAAGACCTTCAGCTTGCGATTCTTCTTCTTTAGTAGGAAGAGTTGCTTGATGCATCCGTAGGCATTGTTGCCGGTATCATTCCACGAATCGCCGGGGTAATGCTTCTCAAGATCGGACCAACTGTCGGTCAAGAAGCTGTGTTTACCATTAGTATACTGCATGAAGGTCGACGCGTCCGCAGGATGACATACACCTCGCCAGTCTCCGGGCGAACATTCGCAAATGCGTAGAGCACATGCGTCAACTTTTCCGCGGGTAGATCTTGCGGGTTGTAGTTGCGGCCGTAGATCGCCTGGTGGGGTCAACACGAGTTTGAATATAGTCGAGATCAACATAAGGCGGGGGAGGGGTCTGGTCCGAAACCAAATCCATGAAGCATACATCCAGAAACACATACCCAGTTGACGAAATAAGCAACGGTTCTCACACCGGACGACATGGTTGCTGCGGGGAGACTGGCACAGGAACGGAAAGAGGATTGCACAAGGAAAGCCACGAGGCCGACAAATGCAGAGGCAAGTAAAAGCTTGTACAGACCAGCCACAATTTCAAGGAACCTTCCGGTGCTTCAAGACTTTCTGGGTTGGGAATGAAGCAATGGAGGGGTACTTAATGTCGCAGCCTAACAATTAGCGAAGCCAAGTACAAGGGCGCCACAATAAAGTAAAGTGTGGCTGTGCGTGTGGCTCGGTTTGGGTCGGATTGGGTGATCTGTTTATACTTTCGGAGATCAACAGTGAATCGTGCACAGATAAAGATAGACGAGTTGATTCCCGGCCCTGAAGGGTCCTTTATATAAGGCCCATTACACAAACTCATGGAGCCATGCAGCGTGACAGCTCCACCTGCGCAGGGTCTCGGTGCAACCCGAGTTGTCATGCTGCCCTCCCAACTCGCGCGCCTTTTCTCGACGGGGCTTCTGCTCGGAAGTTCGGCTTTGACTTTACTTGGCAAGATTATTATGATAGGGTAAATAGGAAGAATCGGGGGGTCTCTGACAACTACGTGGAAAACCCCGGACTACGATCACCATCCGAGAGGGGAAGCCATCATAAAACACGACAGAATTCGAGGTCGGGTTGCCGAGAGGATCAACTAGGTAATACTGGAGTACTTGATTCAGGGTCCTCGATATGACATGTCGAATGAACCGAGATGGTCATTTTGTTAGTTCTTCCAAGATGGGGTATATCCCCACAGTCCTATCGAGCATCAGACGACAAACAACGTACACTCGGCCACGAGTCATAACCCGCCAAAACTGAGCACTTGACAACCATTGAGCCTATCTGTGCATGATAGATGACCATTCCTCGAAGGCTTGTAGGGTCTAGGCCTGTGGGATTGGTGGGGAACCCCGAAGGGTTGCAACGGTGGCTGGACGGACGGTGGATCTCGCGGGAGGAAATATCTCTGAACTGGTATGAACGTGGCCTAGTTCAACTTGCAAGGGATGAATGACTCGAATCAAGGTTCGAGGGAGTTCCTGCCGACAATCGAAGCGCACCTGATGACTGGAAAAAGCAATTGGCATGCTATTCCGTGCAGGTGACCTGGACCCCGGACATGCAGCCACTACATCATCCAAGTATACGAAGTAGGGGAACCGCAAATGATGAAATCAAAGCATGATTGGTCGAGGTGGTGCAATTCCACCTTCATGAAAATAGGACCCAACGACGCCATTCCTATGGAGTCCCAAATCTATACTCCGTAGGGAGTACTTTTGAGACACTTTCTTCCACAGACCGATCAGCGGAAATCGAGCGACAGTTCATCAGTACCCCAAACTCCAACAAAAGGAGAGACAATTAAGGGTCCGCAAAACCATCCGGTCGTCTCCGATAGACCGTTAGTTGACGCCGATCGCCGAACAACGCCTGAGGCAACAGCTGAACAGCCCGAGGACCTCCGGTCTCCATTCTCGACCTCGACTCCACTTAATGACAATTTAGGTATAAGGTTAAATTCAAAAAGAGAATAGCCGAAAAAAATTTTGGATGTGGTGTCTCCTGAAAAATCAGGGATTGAACCCGCCGACCAACCTCAGCTGAACTCGAGCCGACAGACGCCCGATCTGAGTCCCGATTGGCATAGCGCTAGGTGGACCAACGCCTTAGCCCCGGATCCACCAGATTCCAAGCCGTCTTTCGCTTCCCCCTGATGAAGATGCAGACGAGTCAAAAGCGCTCGATGGGGATGTGGGGAAAAAGGCGATAAATCACGGAAGCACGGAGGAGGTCCACGTCAATGCCTGGATGCCCGGAAGTCTCGGCGTCAAGCACTGTCGGAGTTGTCCACCCCATCACTCGGGCACAGTGGAGCTCGACTGCTAAGTGCCGGAAGGCCCAGCTTTTGCTTTTTTCAGCTGGCATCTCTGCGTCGAGGCCCGGGTGTCTGGTCCCCCCGTCTGTGCGAGGCGCCCGATTCTGTATGGCCCGCGTTGACGATGCCTTGCTGAGGCCACGAACCCCTCGTTTCATCAGTGCATGGTCTTTTTGTTTAGACGAAATTCATATTTTTTTTATATATTATTATTATTTCTTTGGTTATCCACGGGCCTGTTTTGGACGTGTAGATCCATGGCTGTTGAGTGTCCACGTATTCCCATCGGTGGAGAAGGTTAGGGTTGATACTTCTCCCTTCTAGACGTTGCGCATCGCGCATCTCCACCGTGCAGCACATGTGTGGGAAAGACGTTAGCATGTCTCATTCAAGTTCCCACGGTGGATCGGGTTTCAGTGAATAGACTCCCTCGCCAGGAGGATGTAATATAATATAGATGATCTAAAAAAAATCTAATGCACAAAAATGTGAACGCCCAGACGATGACACAACAGTACCGGAATCGGGAAACCAAATGAAGAAAAGCAGCCCAAAAAAAAGAGAGAGAAGACAAGTGTAATCCAAGCGAAACCAGAGGGGATATCATCGCCATGCATTCAACAAAATTCCAGACTTGTTTAGTGTTGATTTTTCGTTCACCTTGTGCTCGTATCTCCCACCCAACGAAACTAGCGACCCGCGCTGCATCCGCTAGGGAAAGGGCAAAAAAATACAAGGGTCCCCGCAATTCCCATCCCACAGGAGCGAAAAGGCGCTCCATCCCGAAGTCGGAGTCGCCGGGCATGCTCCCCCAAAAATTGAGTGGACGTCATTGTTACCGTCCCTGGATCCAGCGCCGCATGGTGTCCAGGGAGGGATCGTCGTCGAGCCAATGACCTGCCCGCAGGTCGGCGGCTCGAAGGTCAGCAACAACATGCTGGTCAGTGACGCGCGCCAGTTCTTGCTGCAGTGTGGCTTGCGCAGCTTTCAAAGCGCCCCCATGCTGGGGCGTTGGTCGTTGGCCACCAAGAATGTTCGCGCGGGTCATGGCCCATCGGCGCGCTGCCGCGGCGCGGAGATAGATTTTGTGTGCTTGGAAGCGGCGAGCGCTGCTGTCGATGATGACTCTATGGAGGGCAAGATATAGTCAGAGAGTGAATCTCATAGGGCGTCCTCGTCGCAAAGGTGCTGCGATACCGTTGTAGTTCTGCCTTCTCGGTTTCGTCATTGCCTTGCCCGGTCACGGGGCATGGGTGGTAATTGGCAGCCATGAGGTTCTGCGCAGCTGCTAAGCACTCTCGTAGTACGGCGAAACCCTCTTCGTAGTAGTCTTCCGCGGAGACTTGAACGTTCTGCTGGGGAATATGTAACAATAAGGTTCGATAGTCGTTGATGAGCTCGGCCATCCGCACGGCACGAGCCTGATTGACTATGCGGTGATCAGCATTGTAACCAGGACGATCAATTGAATGGTCGAGAGCATCTGCGCTTACGTCCGTCGGCCATGACTGAGTGGTCAAGGATATTAGAAGAATGATAAATATAGAAAAAAACGAGGCACAAAGCGAAATTCAGAAAGATATACAACTCCCAAAACCACGAATGAAAGGAGAGAGCATTCGAAGGGTTTCAATGATCTGGAAGGGAGGAAGATGAAGGGCAGACGACGAGGTACGAGGTCTTTATAAGTTGGAGACAAGACTGGAGACCGAGTGTCTCCATTACCCCATACATGACAGGTGCTTCTCAAACAAGTTGACCTCCTGGCAAAAAGTCAAAAAATAAAACAATCTCCTAAAAAAAAATCCCAGATCGACCGTCATAGGCCCCCGAAAAATGGAAAAAAAAAAAAGGGTATTATGAATCCATGGCGGCGGGAGACGAACGTCAGGAGGATCATCGATAGACATGGTCGGCTACACCAATAAACGGTGAGAAGGGCCGACCAAGCACAGCTGGGCACAGTGAGGGTGGAACGGGCCACACGATAGCTCCCGAGAAAACCGTCTAACGGGAACCAGGACCTCCCCTGCTAGAAGAGTGGAGACGCATCGAGCAGCATGGCGACCGTCCCGAAAAATGGGGAGGCCATCGTGGAAAGAACGAACGGGACCACAGTGGGGGGCCCTCAACACCGAGATTAGGTTCCTGTACGGCCGATTTGGTGGGCATCGGCGAGGGGAGAAAGGGCCACTGAGGGCGATCATTGGATGTCCGACGAGTGGAGTTCTTCGCTCGTGGGACCCCTGTCACACACCAGGACCTGCAGACGACGAGATCGGTGGCAAGGGCTGGGAGTGGACTGAAAATCCTGGTGTCTAGGCTCGCCAAGGGTGGGATAGCAAATAACGAGCCATGGTGGGGATGGGATCACCGTGAGAGCTGAGTTGATAGTTTCATAGTTCGAGTAGTTCGGATAGTTTGTGCAGCCACGCGCTGAGCCACTTGTGGCGCCCGTTACCGCAGCTGAAGCAAATGCACCGGGCCCTCCTTGCCTTCATTCTCGACGACATACACTGTGATCCATCTCGCGGTGGCAATAGGACATCTCCGTTGCTGCTGAGGTGGTCCTCCCCCAACCCCGGGTCGCTCCCAGGTTGTTGCATGCCATGAAACACAGCCGAAACCCATGCAGAATCCAATCGAGTTGTCATTCATCGTTCTTTCTAAAAAAAAAAATCTCTCACACACACAGAGTCCCCGGTCGAATGGTGCCGTCGGTCTGCAGGTCGCGGCCCGCTTAGTCCTTCTCTGCAATGGCCTGCAGCCGTTCATCGATCTCCTCCTCTGTCAGAGCCCGGAACCCTGTCGAGGTGCCTTCGCCATCGGCCCGGGGGCCTCCCACAATCCCAATCTCCAGCTCATGTTTCTTGAAATCCACGCTCAGCACATTGCTCAGGGCAGCGATGCCCAGCTCCACGACTTCTTCCCAGTTGCCAGGCGCGGCATCCTTGTTCTTCAGCTTCTTCTCCAGGTGGTTCAGCGCCTCCTGTTGCTTGGGTCCGGCGGCTGTCGCTTTGTATCCGGTATAGTACCCCGCCGGATCACACTTGTAGAGCTGGGGGCCCTTCTCATCGTCCACCGAGATCAGGGTCGTTGCCACGCCGAGTGGCCGCATGTAGGCCTAGACACCCAAGGTTAGTCAAAGTGACTTTATCCTCGCAGGGTTCTCGTCGACACAATCCAACGGAGTCAACACCTACCCGTTGTGTGTAGACCTGGTTGATATTCGCCAATCTCTTTGCCAGCACATCGCACGGCATCTCGTATCCAAATTTGTATCGGAATTCAGAAGCCTCTCCACGGGCCCGGTCGACGGAGGCCCGGGCATCCGCTATCGAGCCGGTCATCACGCAGCCTACGGAGGGCGAGATCCTGAACACATGTGAAACGGAGGCCGGATCGATCAGTTTATCCTAGGGGAGGTGTGAGATTAGTCTGACACCCGAAGGAGACGACTGCAATGCTTACGGCAACTTTCTTCTGCGAAAGTACCACAGCGCAATCCTTCCCACGGATACCGATGGCGGTGATGTTGGCGGAGGTGATGGCCTTGAAGGCATATTCTAAGTGGGCGGGCCGTCAGTTATCACGAGCAGCATAGTAGCGGCCGGCATGAGCTCGAAATGCTGGCAACTCGGAGCGGTTCGTAGTACGTACCGACTTGATACAATCGACCCTGGTCGGAGAAGATGGTGATATGTCTGTCGTATCCTGCTGCGGAGAAGATGGAGGTCAGCCGGGACTGAGGTCATGGGGCTGGATGGGCCAGCATTCGCATTCCGCAAGCTTACCAGACATGTTGACGGGTTACTGGGTCTTGCACGGGCGAATAGACAAAATGGTGGAATCTAATGGGGAGGAGAAGGTCAAGGTTGGATGGGAGGAGCCGACAGTGACGCGTGCCAGCGATGCCTAAGCTCGAGCTCAAGTTGAGCTTCTCACCGCCTTGACCTCTACTTTCCACTTCGGGGCTTCAAAGGCATTACATCCTTCCAAGAATATTGGATTGGATCCTCGAATAATTCGAGGTTTAAATTGAGAGTTTTCGCAAGTCATGGTACGAGGTACTTCCAAGATACCGTACGAATGGACAACGACTACCCTGGTAGGTAAAAATTACAAGATGCCAACTGCCTACACGGTTCGAATTCAGAAGTATGATACATCATCGTGCATGCCACGGTATATATGCAATTTCCAAAACGCGTATGAAGATGCTCAGCCACTGTCGCTCTCACTGCTGCTCGAGATCTCAATCTTGGCAGTCCTAACCTTCCGCTTCTGCTTCTTCTTGTTTTTCGGGGCAGGTTTGCTTGGCTCTGCTGGCTGGATCGGAACAACATTCTCTTTTTTGGAAGCTGTCGCCGGCTTCTTTGCTGCCGGCGTGGCCGTATGAGCAGATTTTTGGTCATCGCTATCACTGTCACTGCTGGATGATCCACTAGAACTGGTGTCGTCGCTGCTGTCTGTCTCCGGCTTCTTGCCCGAGGCACTCTTGGTGGCCGGTGTTTCGCTGTCGCTGTCGCTCTCGCTCTCACTGGAGCTACCACTAGAGCTGGTGCTTTCGCTGTCACTGCTGCTGGAAATGTCGACGACAGCGGTACGGTTCTTCCTCTTCTTGTTTTGAGGTTCCGTCCGCTCTGGCTTCGGCTCCTCAACAACGAAGAGTTTCTCTGAAACAGCAAAGAAGACCAATTCCGCCCGGTTTCTCTTTTGAAGGCGTCTCTGGGTATCGGAATCCAATGATTCCGCAACCGCAGAGCCATCAAGCCCCTTGGATTCATTGGAGGCCAAAGTATTCCTGAATGTATCCACGGCCGCTTGGTACTCGGAGTCTGCATCTTCGCCAGCACCAGCATCCTCCCCAGCACCCTTCTTCTCAGCGGGCATATCGAGTTTGATCACCTCTGCAGCACCTTCACGGAGACGCGATTTCGCCGCATCTCCCTTCAACCCTTGTAAATACGTCAACAGCGCAGTATTGTACTGAGTGGGGACATGCTCAAGCGAGTAAAGGTGCTTGAAGAGATTCGTCTCGCGGTTCTTCTGGAACTTCCATGTGTCCTTCGCACGGTAGTAGTGGCTCAGATACGATAGTATGGGCGTTTCGTGGACATGCGATGGAACAGGAGCCGATGCGGCGCCATTCTTTTCCCTGTTCTTCCGCTCCTTCTTTTTGTCGCGCTTGCGCTGCTTCATTTCCTCGATCGCTTTTTCGTCGAGCTTGGGTTCGGGATCTTCGGTGGCAGTCACGGTTTCACTGCTATCGCCCTCGTCGTCGGCATCGCTGTCACTCGAACCATCACCATCTTTGCTTTTGGTCCCAGGCCCGAAGGAAACGCGCTTCTTTTTCTTCATTTTCTCCTCCGAGGAACTCTTTTTGTCTTTCTTCTCGCCGTCCTTGTCGCTCTCGTGTCGTCGCTTTTTCTTCGTCACTTCTTCACCGTCGACTTGTTCGCTGGACTTCTTGCGCTTCTTCTTTTCTTTGGATTCGCTCTTCGCATTTTCTTCGGTCGATGTCGCTTCACCTGTCATCGGTGTGTCTTCATCATTTGTATCTTTGGCGTATTTGAGCTTCAATCCGAGCTTCTTCCACGCCGGGACATGTTGTGCCGGCTCGGCAGTGTCCTTCGCCATGGCAGATCACGAGTGACGTTGATAGAATGACAGATAATACCAACGTAACAATTAGCCAATCGGAGGGTATTGAAATGATTGCGACTTGTTTTGACAAGTCCAGGCCAATGGAGCAAGTCGCAGTGTAGCTCGGCGAATGGTGAAGGGCGGAAACGACTTTTTTTTCTGCCGCATCGACCCACGTGAGGCGGGTCCCGATAAGACGATCTAAGAATCACAGCAAGTTCAGAATCGTGGATTCGTTTCGCATTACTATGGGGGGTTGCTTAAACTCTATCTATGAAGACGTGTGAGCTAGAAAATGTTCGTTCCTAGCTATGCCGGACCATTGCCGCCCTTGAAGTTGAGTTTCTGCTCAGCAATATCCTTGCGCTCCTTTTGCGTTTCTCTCGGTATAGCTTGTTCTCTGGCCGAAGGACCGGAAATTCCATCTTGGTGCCGGCGCTTTGCCTTTTCCTTCTCTCGAGAACTGGTGCCAGTCGTCGGCCTGCGGCGATTGGGCTTGTAGACATCGTTAAAGTTCATCACAACACCCAGGAAGCGCATATCCACATCTGGTTGATAAGCCAGGTCGCCGAGGAGACCAGTCAGTCGTGATTTGAAGTCAGAGGAGAGGTCCCGCAGCCGGGTACGCAGCGATGCCAGCATCTGCTCGTCGGCACTGGCGTCCTTGCCCTCCAGCGAGAATGGGACAATGCCATCGGGGCCGGAGCTAGCAGGTCTCGCATCGGGCGTGGATGCCATAGAAGCACCACCGCGACTATTTGTGCGGCGCGGGAAGAGGTCTCGATCCGTGACACCCCACTGGCCTTCTGCAGTGCGGGTCTCAATTTTGGCTTTGAATTCCTGGCCGCGCGTGAATTCTGCAACGTAAAACGAGTAAAGGCCATCCACTGCATCTTTGTAGGAAAGCATGACCTTGAGGATCTGGTGAAGCTGGCTAAGAAAGCTTTCTTCGGGTTGTCTGGCGGAATTGGAGGTAGAAGCGCCGTAGCGCGATGAGCTGGCTGAGCCTAGTAGACCCTTGTGAGTAATGGCGTCGAGGTATTTGGTGTGTGCTTCAATAAGGTCGTCCAGTGTGCAATCCGGTTTGGCAATGGCCGCTTGTAGCTGGTCCCAACTGGACTCGATCACTTCGAACAGAATATAGTACTGAAGCTGACAAATGAAGTGAATCATTTCAGCGATAACACACCGTGCGCGTTTCCAATCCGCCTCGTCGACATTCTTCAGTACGCCTCTAGCACCGGTCATGCACCGGCGCCAGGTAGTGTTCAAAGCAAACTCCACTCTCTTGACCCGCCAAAGGAAGTTGAAGACCTTCAAATATTGTCTTGATCCCCATTGAGTTATGACAACGTCCACCGGGGCGTCGATTTTATACTCCAGGGTGAAACAGTCCCACCCAATGTCTCCGTGGCTTAGTTCGAGCATGCGCGCATCCAGCCGGCGGAGCACTTCGGGGGAGTCGTACTGCGCATTCGAAGCACGGATGGCATGTTCCAGCTGCGCGGTCAGGGTATGCCGATACTGTGAGTTGGCTGGGCGGTCCAGATTCGAGGCAAGTGACTCCATGAGCAGTGCGATGAAGTCGCCTTGTCCAAGTAGAAGGTATTTTTTCAGTGCTCGTAGATGATCGAAGAGCTTGAATTTATCATCCATGAGGTGAATGAGTCGAGCCATTGTGGTTTTGTAGGCCTCATCAATAGAGATCTCCAGAGTAGCTGTGTCGCCATATCGCAACTCTTTTGATGCCTCTTTCGAGTATGCCTCCACCCATGCAGAGTCACCACAACCAGTGCGAATGAAGTTCAGAGACTTCCCAATCAGGAAAACTTTCTTCGCGAAGTCTTGTGTAATAATCGATGGCACCATGTTATCATCCAACTTGTACTTGTCTTCCCAAACGCTTGTAGCAATGTTCCGTGGATCAGTACTGGGACGAAACTCTGGTTCCACAACGAAGAACTCTTTGTATGGATCAGATAACTCGCCATCATAAATCCATGACCGCAGCATGTCATAGAATGGACGAGTGACATGAACCAGGAGCTTTTCAGCAAACGCACAAACAAAAGGATCTCCGTGTGACGAAGAAAATCTATGGATTAAGGTGATCAGCTGGCCGCCTTTCTTGTCTTGAATTAGTGTCAGCAAAACTCACTTCACTGATCGGATCAAGCGACTTACCTCGGGCTTCTTCGATAATGAGGCTCATCAGCCTCAATGCCATTGTTGCATCCCTCGTCCACACCATGCATCGCTTAAGAGTAACACTGCCCTTGCGAATACCTTTGGGTTCGGATGCATCTCCTATGATAGACAGTGCTTGACGAATTTCTGCCTCTAGCGTCGCAACCAAGCTGAGATACGAACGCAACTCATTTGCTATGGCAGCCCGCAGACTCTGGTTGATAAGTCCGCCTTCTTCCGTCTCAACGAATGTCGATAGTTCTTTGTAAAGCAGACAGGGCTCCGCCAGTGTGTGGAGAAGCGATATAATTGGTGAAGGGAGTTCAGATGGCAGCTTCAAGACGGAAGGAGATTGAAATTGCAGGTTTGACGACGAGAGCCCCTGCAAGTTAAAGGGTAGGTCACGGAGCAACCCATGCTCGACGGACTCGACTGAACGAGCATGAACCATTGGGATCGCCGTCGTCGGTCGTGTAGATGGGACATAGGTCCGCTCAGCTGAGCGATCGGTAGCCCCTGGATCAAACTTGCTACCATAGGTAGCCCGTCCATCACGCGCTTTCTCAAATGAACCTCGAGCAGCCTGGTCCTGACTGTCCCGTTCCCGCTCTCGACGCAGGGAGCTTTGGCGTTCCGGCCGTGCAGAGAACGGCGGCCGCTGTTGTGATGCAGACGAGCTCACAGCAGGGCCCTCGTCATCGTCCGACTCGACAGCTCGCGAAGCAGTCCCCCTTCTAGAGCGTGATACATTGCGTCCAAGTATGTTCTGCAAGCTGCCCTCTTCCATCAATGGGCTACGACTCCTCTCACGGCCACTGGTAGCTTCCACAGCTGGCTCGTCATTCTCGGACAATTTGTAGAGCAGATACAAGATAGCCCATTTCTGCGAAAGCACAGGCTGCATCAAGAGCTTAGAGTAATCGTTCGAGAACTTCATTGCCAGCTCCGGGCTTGCATTTTCCCTCAATAACTTGCGCTTGATCAAGTCTGCCGCGTTATTGATATTCTCCGAGCCCGCCACGCTCCCCCGGCGCCCGACCGCGGCTGGCGAGCCTGGGTCCGCGACAGAGTATGAGTCCAACGTGCGCCAGGCATGCTCGAGCGCGACATGGTGGCGGTGTTCTTCGGCAGCAGCGAGCGCGTCCTCGGGATCAGAGTAGTCGTCAGTGTCTTGGATCGCGGAGATGGGGAGCGCGGGGGTTAAGCTATCGACTAATTGGGACAGAGCATCATCGATACGGCGTGGGCGCTCAGGTAGCCGGGTCGAGGCTGACATGATCTTGTCCTGCCCCGCCTTGGGCGGGTTTCCGCGTGGTTCGTTCTTGGGGACGAGATATTCGTGGGGGGTTGTCAACCTGAAGATATTGGGCGGCAAGTGATGTTTAAAGGCTGCAAATCGGGGGGAGGTGAAGGATTGTTTATCTGGAAGGAGAACTATAGTGGAGTTCAACGACAGGCTGGTCGGGATTGAGGTGCCAGAAAGTGGTAAGCCATTCTGGTTGAAACAGAGATCAAGTGTACGCCGAGGTGAATTCGTGTTTGTGATGTTTGGGATGTTTGGCACGGCGCGTCCCTTATCGCTTATCAGCCCGAATCTACATCAACGAGTCTTGTCTGTAAATTGCGAGCGATATTCGATTCCATTGTTCAGATATCCCAGGCGAGAAAGCTATTCAAACAAAACACAAAGCCACCCAGACGCCGCCCAGAGATCGTGTAGCACAACACACCAAGCAACCCGGATCGAAGAGAAAAGGACACATGCACCCACAGGTCCTCCAAGTATTAGACAAGCGAAAGAAAAAAGGTAAAAAATAAACTCTCTCAGTCGGATCGAGAGAGAATTAAAAGAGTCAGAAAAAGGTCAAACAAAAAAATACAACGGGGGTAAACAAGGGGGACGATAAAGCATGTAGAGAGCCATCGGAAAGCAGAAACAACCATGAAGTAGCCATAAGCATCACGTACGCCAAGTCGACGCGCCCTCCAAAAGGCTTGAAATGACTCTCGTTCATTTCAGTCCACCGGAATTCAGACCGTCCAATTTTTGAGTCGTATGAATCATAAAACACCTGCCCATGCCAAAGGTTCGGCGGAGCGAGAACCGATAATAAAGGAATACTGGGAGAAGTATAGGCCCCAGGGAAATAAAAGCAACAGCCCACCGAGTCTAGGGAATAGGAATTGTCCTTCGCATGCGGTGAAGCAGGAATAGCGTCACTCAGTCAATGCGCTACGTCCTCATCGACGCATTCCCTGGGCAGGAATTGGAGCACCGGGCTGCATACCCATGTTGCTCGGCATATTATAGCCATGGGGGTCAAATCCAGCGGACATGCCGTTCATCATCAATGGGCCAAGTCCTTGAGCCTGCGAGACAGGGCAGTCTTTGTGCGCGAGTAGCAGGGTCTTCAGGTTGACAATCTCCTCTCGGAGCTGTGTCACCGTGGCGGTGAGGGCATCGTTCTCGGTAGTGAAAAGCTCAACCTTGGCCTGCAGGTTGGCCAACCATTGCTTCTTTCGTTGACGACATTTAAGGGCCGCGACACTGAGAGTTAAACATTAGCATTTTAAGTCATGGCATAGTTGCGCAGGAGGTGGTACATACCGGTTACGTTCCAGGAAGTTGCGTCGCTTTTCCTCATCGGTCATCTTCTTAGGGTCGCCAGAAAACTTCTTCAGGTCTTCGTCTTCGGAATCCATGTCAGAGGGTGACTCCATATTAGTCTTGGCCCTCTTGTTGGGACCCTTTCCAGCATCATCTGCCTTGCGCCGATTGTTGGCAGCGGCGCCAGCCTTGGACGCATTCTTTTTACCCTTGCCCTTGGGGGCGGGCTTGGCCGGTTCCTGATCAGAGGCGTCGGCACTCATCTCGTGACCGCTGTTGCCATTGGTGTTCTGAGACACGCGCCGCGCGGCAGCAGCACGGGTCTCGTTCTGCAACGCAGCCGCTTGATTCATTTGCATATTGTTGGCCTGGCCACCCTTGGCAAGCATAAAAAGACCGTTGGCAGCATCGGCTGCGTCGTGTTGCGTAAAGTCCGCGGCAGCAGCCTGAGATCCCTTGGCATCCATGTTCTGTTTTGAGGCACCTTGTTCGTGTTGGTTACCATCCGACGTGGGACCGCTGTTGTTTTTCTTGGCCGCCAATGCGGTGCGATGAAACTCGATCGTTGACGGGGTCGCACCACCACCCTGCAACTGCTGCATGAGTGCTTGGGAATTCGGGCTGGGCGCCGGGAACATAGAGCCTCCGCCGCCGGGGGTCAGTCCAGTGCGCAGAGAGGACTCGTTAGGGGTAGGAAAACCTCTGCCGATGCTGTCAAAGTAATCATTAGAGCCAGTGGGGCCGGGAAGCATAGCCGGGCTCAGAGGCCCTGAGCGCAGGGAGTTGGTCCAATTGTAACCACCGCTGGAGCTGGCGCCAGGCAGGGCTGGGGAAGTGAGGGAAGCCACAGGCGGCAGGAGCGATTTTCCGGGGGTGTCGCCCGAGTTTCCACTAAACGACTGTTCAAATGGGTTGGGCTCCAGCGAGAAGTTGTTGTGCACCGAACTGAAATAGTCCGGGGTATCACCAGCGGGGGCCGCAGCAGGTCTAGGAGGAGGCGCCAGTGAGGTCTGGCTGTCTGCATTCGGTTTTTGGTCCTGGGAATCCGAAGACACGGCCTGCGAGTCTGTCGAGATCGAGTTAGTATAGACAGGTCAAGAACAGAAAGAGCGTGAGACAGCGTAAAGGTACCAGAGGGGATGTGAGAACGGGGGCTGGGCATCTTGGAAGGTGATCGATGACGCCAGGTGTGAGATCATCGCAACGGCAGAGGGGGTGGGCTTAAGTTAAAGTATGGGGGGATACCCAGGTGGCGTATTACCAAGCCAAAAGGGGGGCTCCCCGGATATAATAATGCAGGAAAATTTTTCTTTTTGACATTTGACGGGAAACCCAATGGGAATAAGGGGGGAACTCCTTGTCGAGGGTCGCCAAAAAAAAAATATAAAAAAAAAAAAAGGGCATAAGGTGTGGTGAAGCGCAGGGAGAGGGACAGATCACAGCGGCGCGTGCCAGCATCTAACGAACCTTCTTTCTGGGAGATCTTCTTTGAATCCATGGAGGACAGAGGATTCGAAATGGTTGATACACTGGAAGCGACCGCGGCCGACATCGCCAGATCAGTGGCAAGCGCGCTACTCGAGAATCAACAAAGCCCACGAGACCCGAGGGAAGGTGAGAAGAAGAAAGTGACGTAGAGGGGATGACGACAATTTTAGGGGAGGGAAAACATTAAGTAACGCACGGGGGGGGCGGCCAAAGTACCGTTACGGTATTGCCCACGCGAGCAGGTCGTGCTGGGCCATCATTGGAGACGGTCCGTGGTATGGTATTGTAAATGTAACTCCGCTTGAGTCTTGCCGGGTGCAGTCTTCCAATCAGGAAATCTTTTTTTCTCCGAGGAGCAAGAGGGGGGCCGAAGCTGGCTGAACAAAAATAATATAGAAATCTTGAAAGTCGATTGCCATTTCACTGCTTTTTTGTTCGACTTCTGTCATTTACTATCCAGTCTACTCCGTACCGGAATAATGCCTCCTCGACCATGAACTGCAACCTACTTGACCCTCGCATGTCACAAATAGTCGTCGAACCTGGAGAGATAAGTGGGGCCTAGTATCACTCTGAACGAATCACAGCGTGATTCTCTTCTATTACCGGAGACTCGCCTTCCCGGTCAATTTTAGCCACTGTGTCGTTAAGGATGAAAATTTTTCTGTTAGGCTCGTCAGTGAATGGCAGCAACCTCGCCGACCATATCACGAATGTCAAGAAAAGAAAATTACCGCGACTCGAAATGAAAGTCCCAAAGTCCAAGTCCAGCGTACTACCGTGTCTCGCAAGGGTGGATGATTTCACGATGACGACGACAGGAATCCGGTCCAGCCCAGTGGGTCGAGGGGCTGGAATGCGCGGTGTGCAGCTGTTTCGAGAAAATGACGCAATCCACGTGAGCCCAGTCCCGCGGCTCCCCGCCCGGCGTATACTGTATACCGATCATATAGTTCGGGTTCCAGGCTGGGATTTGACAAACATCTAGGACAGTGTTCTATGCTTTTTTGTCCCCTAGATTCCTCGCGGTTTGTTTAAAGACGAATTCAGAGAGAACCTCGATCGCATTGGATATCAGCCAATATTTGTGTTGCAATCACATCCGGTCACCCAGCGAGCCAGTGTCTATACTTATGCCAGCAAGGAGTCAGTTTTGACGACTAGAGCTTCCACGGTCTCCCTTTTTTATACTGTTCTGTCATGGTTTCTGCATTTCTCGCCGATGCCAAACTACTAATCCCCCGCCAAACGCTTTGGATCACCTGCGTCTTACCCATCATAGAATATAAGGCTGGTGAGTATGACTTACAAAGAAGCGCTAGCTTGCTCGGGTTCTCGAGCCTAGTCCAGTGCTTGCATATGAGACTTTAACCTAGTTCAAAAGCAGGTATGATTGTCCTTTTCAACCCAACGACGCCCGCATGAGTAGCCGACTTTGGTGGGGCACCAACGGTCCGGGAGTAGATATGGCTGAGCACAGACACAAAGAATATGGTCGGCTCGGTGTGAAATTTTGATCGACCATTTTTAAACTATCTCGCAGACAGGGCGGCCTAGTTTCAATTCATACCAATCTGGAAATTTGACAGCCGCAGCCTTTCCATGCAACTGGTGCAGGGAATGTTCTAGCCGGATTCGATGGGCAATTCTAGTAAAAGGGAGTACCTGGGAGAACTGGCCCGGGGTAGTCTTCTCTCGTATATGGATTTTTAGAAAGCTCTACCCTAGTCAGATGTTTCGCCAGTCCATAGGTCCAATTGTCTGATGGTTATAGATACGAGCGATGGCCCCCTGTGTTTGGATCTGCTGCTCTGACCGGCTCTGCCGGGTCCAGAATATCAGGTAGATACGTGGGATTTCTGGGCTTATCATCGGACAGGAGCTGCGTGTGCCCGTGTGGGCCCCGTGCTCACAGGGACTTGGTGGAATCCCGAAGGTTTACCTGGTATATATATCAGGCACGAACCCGAGTTGTCCACAGGCGCAAGTACCTAGGATATGCAGCATTAACATAAGATCAGATTCAATGGACACCCGTGGACTTGTCGAAGGTGCCTACCTGAATCAATAGATGAAGCTTTCAGACCGAACGGTACTATGCAGACATTGAGACGTCAAGCTTCATTGGCAGGCCGCTTTCTAATTGCATGGCCTGCCCAGGTGGCAGTCCAACGAAGAGGGTTGAATCATTTCAATTTGCTTATGTAGGTCCACGAAATTACTCAGATTCATTATCCCACGATCATGAGATTGGATTTAAGATTTTGCATTTATTAGAATCGAAAAGCTCGAATGCCCGTCTCGATGATCAGTTGGCAAAAGTGGTAAATGATCTCTGTATGGCCTCTGGGGGGTTTATTTGTACAACCCGATAACATATGATGACATATCCTCCAAATGGTCTAACTCAGGGTTCCCGTAAGGTAGAAGAACGAATGGGAATATTTATCTCCTGGCCCTGCTTCCCTATTGGGTAATTGATCCAATTCACCAGCTCGCACTCTCAGTTCATTATTTGGACACCCACCATATCCACCTGGCAAGATGGCCGAGTTGGTCTAAGGCGTATGGTTCAGGCTAACCTGATCTTCACATCCATATCTCGTTTTCGGGGCGTGAGTTCGAATCTCACTCTTGTCATCAATTTTTGCTCCCTTGAAAAGGTGCTTTTTTTTGTTCTGACTGTGAATGTTTGGTTGTATTATTAAATAAATATCATATGTATAAAGAGAGTGTAGTCTAGTAAATATATGTCTATGTTAAAGCGATCTGTATTATAGTTGGCATTAAATAATCTTATTGGGATAGGCATCAAGGCGGGGTTATGAATAGTCCCCTATAGGGGATCTTTCCGCAGTATAGATCTGGGCATCCGGAAGTTGCGATGCTAAAGTGCGTCCATAGGCAAAATTTGTTGGAGCCTTGGGATGGAGTGGCCTTGGATGAGTGGTAAGACTTGGGAAAGTGGTTGGCGGCAGCCTAGAGGGAGAAAGTGAATAAAACCCAAAGGACAAGAAGTCGAAATCCAAGAATACTCTCGAAAAGACCCGCTAATTCATTAATCCTTGAGCTCGCTGCATTGTTCCTGATCGACATCAACGGTAGTTACTGCTCCGCTTTGTTTTGTTTGCGTTTCATTGACCGCCCAACGTCCGGGCTAATCAGCCGCGTGTACCCTTTCCCTTTTAACACTTCACACCCTTAGCTCTGAGATTTCCACGCTGCCAGTGATTCTGGGTCGAGTCTTATTTCCGCTGCAGCTGTTCCATCTTCGCCTTTGCCCACCATGACGCTGGCTGAGGAGTTCCGGTCGAGAAATTTCAGTATGTCCCGTCCAGGGCTGATGCGGCGGTTGCCGATCAGTTGCCTCTGTGCTGATAATCCTGCTAACATTGTGTTCATCTAGGTATCTATGGTCAATGGTCAGTCCTCCGATATCCCTTTCTCTTCACTGCTTCTGAAGTACGAGTGCTATCATAATGGAGGGCTGGTTGTGGGGGTCAATGGGTGCCTAGCCACTCTGTTGAGAGCTTCGATCGCCTAAGAGCTATTTACCTATGAGGGTCATCTAACTAACAATGCTATAATAGGACCGGTGTGCTCTGCATATTCCTCTGTCTTGCACTAGGTATTGCCAACATCTTCACTGTCCATGTGGTGCGAATCGTTTTCGCCGTTCTCTGCATGTGAGACCAACCACTTTCCTATACTCCGTACATCTCTAATCCTCCTAGTGTCTCGGCATTCCTGATCCTCTTCATCGAGGTGCCCTTCCTTCTCCGCATCTGCCCGACGTCCGGTAAATTCGACGATTTCATCCGCCGCTTCACCACGGTTTGGATGCGCGCTCTCGTTTACACCATCCTCAGCGCAATCCAATGGGCTAGTCTTTGCGCTGGTGCCTCGAGTCTCATTGCCGCTGCCGTATTCCTTATTATCGCTGCAGTCTTCTACGCGCTAGCCGGTCTACGGCACCAGGAATTCATCAGCAGCAAAACACTTGGAGGCCAGGGCATTGTGCAGATGATTGTTTGATACAGGGCCCTATCCACACCTTGCCTGACTCCATTATACCCCATGTGTATGGCGTTGACATAACTCGAGAATTGTGAGAATCTCGGTGGAACGATGAGATGCTCTATGCGAAACTTTTGAAAAGGCCTTTAGGCAAATTGCACTGGAATGCGTCATGATCTTGCTTTTTCATCACCATGCTGTATTTGTATGTCTCTGTGTGGTTTAGGCTAAATCCACTGCCGTGGATATATCCCATCGTGGTAGATTCAGTCTATTTTGTAGGTCTGAGTCCTTTTCGTTCCGCTATGGATTAGCCCTGGTATAAATTCTTCTTCGAAGCTGGGCTCTTGAATAGCTTTTCCTTGACCCTGTATAATTCAAAGGCCGTCACTCACATATTTTGTGTTTCTAATGAGGTGGGTCCTCAATGGGGTTACTCTATTATGATTTAAGATTGGACTTCATATATGGTTGACAAAGGGTCAGCGGTTATATTGGTGGGATTTTAGCTATGCTATATCCGATATACAAATCATACCCAATGTGGTGTGGAATGGTCTCGTAGAGGGTAGGAAACATGCCCATTGCTAAGTCTGAATACGGTAGTTAGTTAACTAACTAGTTAACTAGTTAAATGAAGGGGTGTGTGACTAAACAAAGTCACGTCTCCATAACACAAGGTCTGGTTCATGTTTCCTGCTTTTACTGCACTATAGGACTATACCTAGGCACTTGGGGTTGGGAAGTAGATTTGAGCCATTCTGATAGTTGAATGTTCTCATAGAGTCAGTCTTTTGATATGGATGCTTTAGGAATTCAAAATACTTGCCCCTAGAGAGAGCATAGCCTATAACTAAATGATTGACAAGAATGGTGCGTAGTAGGAACAAGAATTCTAAAAATCAGAAAATTTTATATACTGGCAAGATGGCCGAGTTGGTCTAAGGCGTCAGGTTAAGGCGATAATCCTTAACACCATTTCCTGATCTCGTTTACGGGGCGTGAGTTCGAGTCTCACTCTTGTCATTATTTTTGCTTGCCAATATTATTGCTTCCTTCACCTTTTCCCCCCTCGTTTTATCCTTGTCACACCAGATACTCTCTTTGTCAATGACTAGAGTCGACGAAAAGACATTCTATTTATCATTAGAGATGTGATTACTGAATACTTGGTGATGGTGGTGATGGTGCTCCACAGCTGATGGTACCAAGAATATACAAGGATATTTTTTTTCCATGGCAACACCTATTGATCCTGTATTAAATTTATGATAAAAGCCAGATATCTATGGTACTCCGTACTCAGACCCAAGCTCATCTCTTAAGTATATTCACATAGAATTACTCTTATCTACAAAGATAGGGGGAAGGGAGATAGTACAATGCGGAGAACCGTTCGTTGGTCCTCACCGCCCCTAGTCTAGATGGCCAATCTGGGCTGTAGCAAATCAGCCAGATATACCAGTGATAAGAACAATCGCAGTATGTCAATCCTAGTTCTATACAGATCTATGTTATTGGAAGTAAAGATATAGTAAATCCATGATTTCAGCAGGGCGGACAGCAGTAACCTCACGTCACATGCACGGTGGGTCATGGCAGAAAGGCATACATCATGTCTTGCTCCGCAGTGGTTTTGGCTGTTCTTCTTTAAACTACCCCGGCGATTCACCTTCGGTTGGTTTCTCCCACCGCCACTACGCAAACCCTGTGACTCCATCTCCCCAAGGCTGGAAATACGAAGCTCAGTAAGTTAATCCCCGGGCACTGGCTTATCAGCTGCAGGTCCCCTCGGCTGTGGATGTTCCGGACTGCTCCCCATCTTGCCTTGCGTCCATGCAGGCTACCCCGGCCAAGTGGTATACAAGGAAACCACTCATCTTACCATGTACACTATAATTGGTCTCCCAATGTTGGGCAAGGGTTCCAGCTGCCCTAGCATGTGGCACTCAGGCTGGAATTGTTAGACCCAAGCTGACATTTAAATCCCGCAGCTTCTCAACGATCGGAATCATGTCAAGTCAACCTGCTCCAGCTGTGCCTCCTCGACCGGCTAGGTCGCCACAGCCGCCAAAGTCTGTAGAGAATATGCCTAAGATCCCACCCCGTCCTACGAACCGCCGTGCAGATCGATCAATATCCCCTATGCGGGATAGCTATGCACCGTCGCCGCTCAACGAGTGGAGCGGCCCAAGTATGAGCCGCACTATCTCCAATGACCTGCCACAGCGCCCGCCGAGTGTCACAATACCATCCCTTGGCGAAGAAGGTATTGAGTATGCTGACCTGGATGTCGGGAACATATCCGACAATCTCCACCAAGCACCCACAGAGACTCGCAACGTTAGCAGTGACCTTAAGATTCATGCTCCAAGACCTTCTCTACCGACGTTAAGTGCTAAGGCAAAGGTACAGGCGGTTACTCGCACTGATTCCCGACAAGCCGCAGCAGCGGGAGTGGGCCGCGAAGCTTCCCCAGCGCAGGAGGAGCCGGAACGGGCCAGCCGTTCGTTGCACTCCCAGGCGAGTGGCTCCCGGGCCAATTCGTCTACTGCGCCGTCTGATCGTCGCCAATCTGCACACTTGATCGACGAACACGGCTTCCGCGTTCCGATGTACCCCAATGCGGGTGATGTTCAGGCACCATCCCCTAGCCCATATCCTGAGCCGGGCTCCCAGCGTCAGGGTCGTAACAGCAATCGCTCTCGAAGCGGTCGAGATTCGTCTTTGCCCCCTGGTAGTTACGGTCTACACGGGCATGGTGTGCATCACACCGACAAATTCGAAAAAGCCTGGTATGAAAAGCACCCGGATGAGTATGTTAAGGAAGAAGGACAATATGGTCCTGGAGTGGGTACTCCTCGCCCAGATTGGGCCTTAAGTAGTGATGATCTGAACAAGATTGTCCGAGGGTCGGCCGGGTCTGGAATGAGTAAGTACTGGGACTTTGATTTTTGCTCCGTGGCCCAATTTTTAATCCCACTAGGTACATCCCCTGCTATCTCGGGGACCCCAGAAGAGGAGGTTGGCTATCTCGCGTCCGACGAGTACATGCACCGCATAGCTTCTCCTCCCGCAGATGCCCGTCATGATACCCAACCTGCGGTAGAGTCCCCTCTGCGCCAAATGAGCTTCCCCGCTACCGAAACCGAGCCGAAAGGCGTTGCCGGAACCCCATTGCGCCTCACTCGGACCAACTCACGCGGCCAACCCACAGAAACCGACGTCATTCACGTTGAAGACCCGATACACCCTCTCCACCATCCCGATGGGTTTGCCCCCACTCTAGCAGCCGAAGATCAGACAGCCAACGTTGAAGAGCCAGTTGAAGAAGAGCCCATCCTGGCAGCTGACGAGATACGTCCAGAGTCCGCCTATCTGCACCCCGCGATCTCGCCAACCTTTGAGCATCGAGGAAGTCTGGAGGAAGACTGGAGCCACCCGCCTAGCATTTCTCACAGTCGTTCCAACAGCCGGTCAGCAAGCACTCAAGGTGTACCCGTTTTGACCCGTTTTGACTCGCGAGATATCCACGACGAAAACCATACGCCCCTGGAGGATGTAGAGGAATACGAACCATTGTTCCCGGAAGGGACAGACAAAGACCGCCCCGTGTCCAATGCGGACCGGTTCAAGAAGCGCCCGGACACTCTCAAGCACAGATTTCCGAGTGAGGATATCTGGGAAGATACACCGAACAGTCTTCAGCTTCATGCTACCGTGACCACCCCGGACCTTCCTCGGAACGACTCCTCGGAAACCTTTGAAACACCTGAGAAGGAAGCTGAGCGGAGGATGCAAACGTCTAAGATTGACTCGCACGAAGTTGCCAAGCATATCCTTGAGGGCGAAGGTCCCCGTGACCAAGAAAAGGCACCCAAGCGGCCTGAATTTAAACAGCGATTTCCCAGTCGCGATATCTGGGAGGATGCTCCCGACAGCCAACAGCTTGTCACCACCATCGAGCCCCCATCGGACGAGGTGAAGAGCCCAGAGGTGCCTTCCAAGCCCTCCATTCCCCCACGACCACAGAAGCAGGCCCAGCCCACGTCGCCGACAGAGAAACGCCAGCCACCATCGATTCCCGACCGACCAAAGCCTCAGGTTCCAGTCCGACCTGCCAAGAATAACTTGCCTATCTCGGCTAACAAGACTTCCTCGGTCGATTCAACAAATAAAGAGGCTTCGAACGAGGCAACTGCTGTTCCTAAGGCCAAGCCTGCAGTACCGGCTCGGCCTGGCGGCAGCAAGATCGCGGCGTTAAAGGCAGGCTTTCTCACAGATCTGAACTCCCGTCTGCAGTTGGGTCCTCAACAGCCAAAGGAGCCCGAGCCCGAGCCCGCAGCCGAGAAGAAGCCACTCAACGATGCTCGCAAGGGCCGAGCCCGGGGCCCAGCTCGGAGAAAACCCGCCGTTGAGAATGCCTCCCCCAAACCGCCCAGTGCCCCTGAGATCAGGATTACAGAAGCCTGGAACGTCTGGGGGATTAATCAGGATGGCCATCTTGTCGTTGGCAATGACGACCATGCCCCGAAGCCCTCAGACAAGGCGCCCGAACCCTCGCTTCCATCTGAGATACCCATGGCGCCAGCCATTGCAAAGAACACAGCTGGTGAATCTGTAGACCCCACACCCGAATCTCTCTCTACAGAGGATGCGGTCTCACCTGGTACGAATGCTACCCCCGAAACGGACCCAATGGAAGCCCAGCCCTCAGCCGAGGTTCCAGCATCGGACGAGCCTGCTCCCGCGAGCACGGAGGCTGCACCCCAGCAGGAAGAAGAAGGTGTCCCCACGGGTCCTGAGGCGCTTCCCCAGCCAGAAGAAGAGCCCAAGAAGACCCCAGAAGATAGCCCCAAGGGTGCTCAGTCACTCACAGAGCCCCCAAACACGCAGCTGGACGATGCTATTGAGAATTTGGCCGCAGCGGCTGATGGCAAGAGAGCATCTGACGGTCAAATTCATCCCGCGGAGTAAATCCAGTGGCCCTTGTCAATGTTCAAATGTTGTCCTGTTGTCTATCCATCTCTTGTCTTTGTTGCTGTCACTGAACCTCGATGTCGGAATACCTTACCTGTCCCGTAGCAGATACTACAGTCACTCAACTCTGAAATCGTCAATTCCACTTTTTAATCTTCACGGTTCCCGTTTTTCTCTTGCTGAAGCGACTCATCAAATTCTAGATCAATCTCCCGCAGCTCTGCATCGATGGTCGCCCACGTTACTGTCAATGTAGACTCTATGAGGTGGCTTGGTTAAGTTCAGTAGCCGGATGTCTCGATTACTAGTCTAGTAGAATAAAAGCCAAATTTCTTAGGTTCGGTTCATAAAATAAATGTACAGTCTAGAGTCTAATTTGAAGGACGAAGACTCGATGAAAGGATTTCACTGTAACTATGCTAGAAACAAAGTACAGAGCAGGGGATCCCAGTCTTGATGTGCATGGCTAGTGGTGTTGACAGGAGAAGAAAGATCAAAGATCGATGGGATCATGGTATCTCCATCTAGGGTATTGCATCTGTATGAAACAGAGAGATAAAAGGTATTGAATCAATCTGCATGCGGACGCGGAAGATTGATCAGATTGAAGTTTTGTTTGATGCTTTTCGACTTTTTATTTGATTTTCGTTTTAAGGCGAGTTCCGAGACACATGCCGATGCAGCATGCTAGACTCGCTGATGTGATATGCTGGGCAAAGTAATGAAGATCAATCGAGAATCTGTAAGATGCCTGTGATATCAGGGATCTTTAGCTGACTGGCAGCTTGGCCATGTCACCCTTGCCATCCTTGATCCAATCCGGGTCGATCAGATCTTGCCGGTCGGCGTACAAAAACTTGTAAGCACCACGAATTGTGCCATCACTGACGTGTGCCACCCTGGAGACTTCCTTGGCAGACTTGGGATGGCCCATCAAGTGGGAGGCCATGTAAATGCAAGCACCCACAATGGACAGTGGAGACCGTCCAGCCAACTCACCCTTCGATGACACCCGATCGGCGAGCGAAGTCGAAACACTGGTGACCTGGTACGGAAGCTCGAGGAGGTTGCAGAAACGATTGCAAAGATCGCTAGGCTTAGTCGAGGTGGTGAAAGCGTCTTGCTCGGAGGGTTCGGGTACACCCCCACTAGCCGTGATGTTTTTGGCTCGCTCCATGTCCTGGGCTTGGAAGAACTTGGTGAGAACTTTGAACATACGACCAAGATCTTTCTTTGAGAGCTTCGTGATAGTGTGCATTTCAGAGAAAGTTCGGTCCACATTGCACCGGCGACATGCAAGGAAGATGCAACCGCCGATAAGGTGCTCCTGCGACTTGCCCCTCAGTGCCTTCGCATCGTCCACAACCTTGAAAAGGTATTTGGAAGTGTCAGCCACGATTTTGGGCAAGCTAAAGGCATCACAAAGAGAACCGATCTCTTTGTAGGCCGCCAAGAGCTGCTTGTTTGTCTTCTCATTGGACTGCTTGTTCTGTGCACGGTAGAGATCGCGTGATCGACCCGAGCCACCGCTTGCAATCGAGGTTTCCAGCTGATCGCCGTTGAGGAGCGGGTTCATGGCATCTCCGACACGAGATGGGTCATCGCTGTTCTGATCATCGTTCGAGAACGTTCGCCATTCGGAGTGCATGTCGATCTCACGGTCAGCCAGGACCAGACCACAGGAGCCACAAACTGTCTCGTGAGAGTCGGGAAATTCCAGATTGGGAGGAACTTCTTTACACTCGGGGCAGATCACGGCGACAGAGAGGTTTTTCTTCCACGGGGTTGCCGGCTGTGCTGGCGCCTCGGGTTGCGCTGGTGGAGCCATGGGCGCCAACCTTTTCGTTGGCCGATTGTCCTCAAAATCTTCTCGGCGCTTGGCTGGATTCATATTGGCGAGAACCGCGCGTTATTCGATTTGTGTTTGCAGTTGCGCACGAGACGTGGCGAGTGCACTCCGAGCGGTGTGTGATAGGACAGGTTTTCTGGACCTGGAAGATTAAACAGAGATAATCGTGTTAGCCCAGGGATGCCCAGAAAGAAAATCAATATAGAGCATCATGGCGTTGCCACGGGCTTTCTTCTAGGTCCCCAGGGCTGCCATTACCTGTTGGATCTGGACCAGTCACCCCCCAGGCGTGGAAAAGAATCCACAGATCTGTGTTTCCTTTGCAAGAAAGAGAATCACAGAGGCCTCTCGATGCCTCGGCTTGTCTGACCGCGATGAACCAGTCAAGGTCTCCGTAAGAGCGATCTCACGAACAGGGTCTCAGAAGCTGACGAGCTGCTGCTGGCAGTTGAAGAGCAACGTAAGTCACGTTCCGGAGACAAGCAGAGGGGAAAGGGCTCCCGGAGAGTCGAGGGTGGGGAGTGATGGAACAATGGCGGGCTCAGATGAAAGAAAGATTCCAGGTCACGTGGATTAGTCAGCGCCAAGCCATGATCCCGAACAGAAGTCGTTTTGATCCTCGCCCGGAACGACGGATCAGTTCCATCTCGTTGAGCACCACCTCATTCCCTCCCCTCATCGACTACGACCCTCTGTCAAGATGATGTCCCAGTCTGTCCGGGCCTCGGTGAGCGCCATCTGACGTGATTGTGCCCCTTGAATGTGGCTAACCTCGACCCCCAGCGCTCCATCCTCACCCGTGCCTCTCGGCAACAGGTCCCGGTCGCTCGCCGGACCTTCCTGACCTCCGCTGTCCGCCGTGGTATGTCATGATCCCGAGGTCACTAGGCACTCTGTGTCCAACGCTACCCAGCTTCTTCGATCCGATTGCGCGGACGCTAACATGACCTACCCCTCCCAGCCGACCCCGTCCAGGACCTGTACCTCCGCGAGCTGAAGGCCTACAAACCCACCCCCATCAAGCCCAGCGACGCCGACGCCCACGTCCAGAAGTTCGCCCTTCCCAAGGCCCCCGCTTCTCCCGAGGAGGCCAACCTTGCTGGCGAGCTGTCCGCCTACGAGAGCCAGGAGGTTGAGGTTGAGGGCCAGGCCGCCGCTGGTGAGGCCGCCCCCGTTGAGCAGAGCTGGTTCGAGGAGGAGGAAGATGAGACTCCCGCTGCCCACTAAATGCCCTTTTCTTTCTTATGGCAAGGTCCGGGGAAATATGAGGGGATGGCTGTGCATGCCTGTGGCACCAGTTGATAGCCGCCTCTCGGGTCCTGAAGCTTGTAAATTAGACCAACTTGAATGTTGAACCACCTTTTACTTTGTTCTCAATTGAGTTGCCGGGTCGGTTCACCCTGGCCTATATGTGTAACAAGGGGCCACCTGCCGGAATCATCTGAAGCAGCATGTCTTCATATGGCTATCATGACCGAGATATTCAACTACATCATGACCTAGCTAAGTCTATGCTGGCTCGTCAGACAGTAAAGGAGCTCTGGGGATGCATGCATATAGATATGGTAGGTCATGGCAGAATTGGCCTTGGAGTACTCCCGACCTCTTCGGTGCGATAACCTTGAAAGGTAGATCTAAAGTTCTACATATGGCCGTGACTTGGTCGATGATGCCAGCCAGCTCCGTCGAATTTCTCATTGCATATGGAACTCAGGCGTTGCATTTTTATGGCATATACGTCAATTTATTGTCAGATGCCAGCACTTCCTATAGGGGACAACCATGCGCATCCACGTAACATTGGTCCCATGGCGTTCCGATTTCTCGGCCAGAATGTGACATAGCTATACTGATCTATAACCAATGTGATATGGGAATCGGTGTGATCAAGAATCCAGTGTGTAAATAGAAAAATCCTGGCTTCAATTACAGTTACCTACAATCGGTAAGATAACGAAAAAAAAAAGAAAGATGACAAGAGTGAGACTCGAACTCACGCCCCGTAAACGAGATCAGGAAATGGTGTTAAGAATTATCGCCTTAACCTGACGCCTTAGACCAACTCGGCCATCTTGCCAGTGATGTGGATGGAGGGAAATAACTTTGATTTATCAAGGCCAATCTTAGTGATCAAAATAAAGAGGTCCACCTCATCCGACCGGATGTCAAGGTGGATCCGAACTAAACACCCTGCATCAGCCCCGATTGACGTGGTGCATTAGTTATGGAGAACCTGCCCAAGCTTATTTGCAGATGGATTGATTCCCGGTCAAGTTGGGGGAAAGAATCACCGGCGTGCTCCGGCGCTATTGCGTAGGCACAAATATATATCGGATATAGTTGGTTGCCCTGACGCGGGCATTGGCTTATTCCATGGTTACCAGGCTCGCGCAAGCGGGAGAACATGTCGGGGATACAAGGAGGAAGACTGAACCCAAAACTCCTCGAGCCCCATGGCCCATCCATGGCAAGTAAAGCCATCATAGGGCGAAGACCCCTGCCGAGGGGCGGTTGGGATGGATGCGCGGGACTCCGCGCTGGACCGGGATCGCATGTTCGTAACGTTTATTCGACTCAGATCTGGTCCGAAGGTTTTAGATCATAGCCACAGCATCTCATATATCCACCGGGCGATGCATTGGGTCCTCCGGAGAGAATCAGGCATCGTCTCCATTTTTCATTCTCCAGGCTGCAGTGGAATGCGTGCGGAGAACAGCGGATCAACGGGGCGAAAAGCAGGCATTGCAATCAAGACCGAGCAAAGGCAAATCAAAGGTTCATGCACCCAGAGTCGGTGATACAGCGTCCCCATCGATTACGCGAGAATGATGGCTATAGACGAGCGGTGGAGTGTCTCACTCTGCATCAGATACGAAATCCATTTTCCATTTCAACCCCCCATTTCCCATTTCCCTCCTTCTCTTTTGCTTTCCCCTTGGCCTGTTCGCTGCATGGGTGGATCCTCCAGCCTCCCCCTTCCATCAATTATAATCTATATTGCAATATTCCATCCCGTCCCTGGCTTCCGCTTCCCCGCCCGACGCGAAGTTCCCTTAGCGTTGCCCGTTGGAGGATTCTCTCCCTCCCGCTGATCAGTTGCTACTTTGGTTCCAGTGGCGCCCTTGAAGCGGATTTACAGCTGCATCGACGATCAATCTATCCTAGTCCGACCTGTCCACCGATTGACGTGCCCACTTCAACTCAAACTTTCTGTGACTTGTCCAACTCCCACCGCTTGAGTTTCGCTCGAAGACGGAGCGAGGAGCGAAAAAAAAAAAAGGGTGCAAAAGACAAGAGATCAGCGGAGTGAGGAAGTCAAGAGGGTTCGTTGTGGTGTATCCTGCGTCCCTTGTTGCAATGCAGCGCGTCTGAGGAAATCTTTCACCGAGACGGGTTTTGACTTGGATGCATGGAGGAGCTGGCCTTCTTCGACACCAACCTCGCGTCCACGGTGCTCCTCTGGGGAAATGAGCACTCGTCGACAGTTGCTCCCCTGACCGTTCTTCCCCCAAGATCATGTCTTCGCTCTCCCCCGAACCGACGAGCAGCTACACAACCGACGATGGGACGCCGGTGCTCTCACGCGCCGCCAGCTATACCGACCTCCCCAGGCAATCGACCGAGTCAGGCCCCACGGGCCTGAGGAGGACCTTTTCCGACTACGCAGTTCCCACCCTGTCGGAATCGCCGACCAAGGAAAGTGTCGCTGCCGGGAAGGATATTTTGCGCCGGACCTCCCTACGCTCGAAGGACAAGCCGCCCGCTGTCTCACACTTTACACTGTCGTCATCGGAGGACCTTAAGGACACGGAATCGCAGGATGCGGTGGCCAAGGTGCCCGAAACCAAGGCGCCCGAGCCCGCTGCTCGACCGTCCAAGGGCCGTTCAATGTCCGGGCGCATCGTGAGTCTGGCACGGAAGCCGTGGGGGTCATCTTCCCGATCCCCGTCTCCGTCAGCCAAGAGAACAAGGCAGAGGACAGGTGACCAATCCCCAACACGCTCAACGACCCGAAAAACCGACGCGGCAGACTCGGAGTCAACACCGCCCGCCCGCCGACGAACGATCCTTTATAAACGGCCGCGACGTCCAATGCTTGCGGTGGTCGCAAAGGGACATGAGGATAGCCCGGGATCGCCCAGTAGCCCGTCTGGGAATTCGTTACGGCATCGGTCCTCGTTTGAGAAGTTTACAGCCTCTCTTACCGTATCGACGCCAGTCCTTCCCCCGATGCCCAAGGGTGCCGCGGAGACTGCTGCGGCGTACGCGAACAACACAACCGAGCCCGCGCGCAAGAAAGACGAGCTCTGGGGGATATTCCGGGGCCTCGAAGCGGACTACCAAAAGTAAGTCTAATTCTTTATTGATATTCTATTGCAGATGCACTGACAGGACTGCAGATTCCAATCCAAATCAAGCTCCTTGAAAGCCAATGTCATCCGCACCTCGCTTCTTCCCTTTCTGGGCCGACATCACCTCCATGCCTCATGCAAGAATCTGCGGCCCGAAGACTTGGACCGCCGAGTCACCATACTCAACAAATGGTGGGTCGGGATGTTGGAAATGCTCAATGGAAAACACAACCAGTCGATATCTGGAACCGACCGACCGGTTTTCCTAGAGGCAGTGGTGGGAATCATGACTCGACCTGAATGGCGGATCCCGTTCCCTACAGCCCAGCAGAATGGTGGACGCACGGACTCGTTGAAATATGCCTCGACATCGGTGTCGGAAACCTCTGAAGGATCAGGTTCTCCGGGGTCGGACTTTCTGGTTGAATCCATTCACCACAACATTCGCAACATCCTCGTGCAGAATCTCCTGTCACAAATGGCATTCGTTGTAGAACGGATGTCTATGAGACATGCACCGGCCAGTCTAGTGGCATTCTGTGGCAAGGCCTGTGCATATGCCTTCTTTTTCTGCCCGGGAGTTGCAGACATTTTGGTCCGTCTGTGGAACACATCCTCCAATGTGTTTCGTCGCATTCTGGCGGAATCTGCTAGGTCCCGAAATGGCAATATGCGGGCCTACACCCAGGAGCTTTCCCTAAGCTTCCCAATGGCCATTCGTCCTTTGGCATTCCATTCGCATGCGCCTTTGCTCCAATACCTGCGCCAGAAACCGGAGGCGCCCTTGAACACCACCACAATCCCCTGGCATGGCCCGTGGATAGCTCGCTGGTGTGGGCGGGACACAGATTTGTTCTTTGTCTTCATCAAGTATATTCATATCCTATACTCAGAGTACCTACCTCCGGAGACTGAGAAGCCTAAGCGGATCTTGGCCCCTGGATTGTTGCTGATTCATGCCCAACTTCTGGTCGCGGTCGAGGATACGATATACAAGCAGTCAGTGCATCCGATGCCCGAGAATCCCCATACTGCAACCGCAATCACCTTTGACGACTTTATTGAGTCCCCGGATGCTTCGGCTTCATCCCACCCCCTCAGCAGGAATAGCAACCGCTCTATGGCCGAAAATCGATTGATCATCCTCTTGCGGGACTTCCTCTCAGAGTCCTCCGCGGAGCCTAACTGCGCGCGGTTGTTCTACGCCGAAACATTCTGCGGCATTTTGAAGGTTGCGGCCCGAAAGATTTCACTGTTCGACCACAATGCATGTTTCCTGCTGTGTGACTTGATCGAGGAGGTAATCCCGATCATCACGCGGTACGCCCAATCAATCGAAACAGGACTGTTTGATTGGAATTTCTGGCAGGAAGTTTGCCGGCAGATGATGCAGAGTCATAATTCGTTAACCGAAGTCCGGGTGTTTTCCTTCATTTACTGCGTTTGGGGGACTTGGAGTGCCGCGGAGGAGAGGAAGGCGGGGCTTTGCCTGGGATTTCTGCTCCATGAGCCCATTTTCTTCCATTACTTCAATCATTGGAGTCCGATGGTGCGTGCCTACTTCCACCGTCTGCTTTGTTGGAGGATAGGGCGGTATAGCGGAGAACCTTCGCCGCTTGACTCGTGAGTGCACCTTCTTCGCTTTCTTTTTCTCCACTGACATGGGATTTCCAGAACTATATATGAAACACTCTCTGATCGTCTACTGCGAGTCTGGGAGTACTACATCGGCTTTCAATCTAAAGCAGAAGAGGGGCTCACAGCGCCTCTATCCTCGGCTCCCTGCACGCCAGCTCCCGGACGCCGCATCATTATCATTCGATGCGATAACCAGCTGTCTCCAGTGAATCTCTTTGTCTCTTTCGACCGAGTGGTTCCACCCGTACCCCCGGAAAAGGTCACATCGCACCGGCGATCCGGGTCTGCTGACTCCACTGGTTCGGATGGTCAACCTCCCAAGAAGCGATGGGGGCTGTTACGATCTATGTTTGGCAACTCATCAAATCGTTCTACGGAAGGTGCTGGAAGTGGCAACAGCTCCGATGACTCGGATAGCGGGAGCGCTGATATGACGATGACGCTTGATGATCGATGCTCGGATGATCACGATCAGACGCCAAGTAACAGCACCGATGACCTTTCTCGGCCCAAGACTCCACATCAGCCATTTTTCTTCAAGTTTTCCTTGGAGTGGATGGATCGACCCCAGTGGCCGACCAAGAACAAGCGCTTGTTTACACCTTGTTTGCCAGTAGCATCCCAGCTGCACGTCCAACACCGACGATCTTCTGCCAAACCTTCCGAGTTCGAAACAGCATCGGAGATTATGCCTAGCTCCGAGGGCCCTGATGACAATACGCCCGAAGATCCTCCTGCAGAGCCAACCCCGGATATCCAGTTGCGAACACCCACGACCAAGGATTCTCCACTTCCGGACTTGCCTGCACGGCCCCCCTACCATTACCTTGTGGCCAGCAAGTATGCCGGTCGTGCATTAGCAGAATGGGCACACATTGTCTCCGAATGCGATAGTTTCTTTGCGCGACGACGAGATGAGGGCGTCCCATCTGACCGGGCAGTTGAAACTCCCACACTGGGTGTTGAAAGTTTCCGAAAATAAAGGACGCTGTTCACAGCAACAATCCGGCGTGGGCCTATATGCCCTCGTGGTCCCAAGCCATCACCTTCTGTCTCTCAGAAAACACAACAAAACCAAAAAAACGGAACCGTTTCCCCTTCTCTTCTGGACCGAATATAGATTCCCCTTGGCCATGACCGAGGGATGTGTTTAATAATGCCTGGCTTGTTTCACACCGGGCTTTTTTTTTTTCTGACTCTACTTCAACATCCCTCTGTGTGCATCGCAGGATTACGGCATAGGGCACTGGCGTTTGAAAAGCCTGATCATTCTGCGGGCTGGACTGTGTTTGATTCGATTCTTGTGCACTGGAGCGATGTGCACACTCTGCCGTGATAATCATAGTGTGAGAGACCAATTCAATATTGAAAGCATTTCATTTCCAAGATTCTAGTGTAGAGAGTAATGGCACCGACAATGTCCATTTGCACGACCCACGGATTTCGGTGCTGCTTAATTCCCCTGCTGTGCCTGCTCCTCGGCAATCTGCTTGTTGAGCAGATATAGCAACGGCCCTTGTACATCCTCGCGATCCATCATGACCTCCACCAAGCGGACCCCAGACCCGTTACGTACACGTTCGTTCTTCAGAACCTCCCTCAGCTCCCCGCACGTCCGCGCCGTGAATGTGTTCTCGGCAACATGCTTCTCGTCGGCACCGAAGTAGCTGAGCGCCTGCGTGTGCCGCCAAAACGGTACATCATTGTACGCCTGCTTCCGGCCATGGATGACCCGCTCTATCGTGTAGCCCTCGTTATTGACGATGAAGATCAGGATGTCCAGCTTGTTCTTGATCATCACGCTGATCTCCTGCGCTGTCATCTGCAAACTGCCGTCGCCGATGATGAGCACCGTCTGGTTCTTGGCGCCGGTGGATTTGTTGAGCTCACGCTTGGCCAGGGCGGCGCCGAGCGTGGCGGGGAGCATGTATCCGATGGAAAGCCAGGTCACGGCAGTGAAGAGTCTGGCTTTTGGAGGGAGTTTGAAGGCACGACTGCCGTAGGCGGCTGTGCCAGTTTCGGCGAGGACGACGTCGCCCTCATTGAAGAGCGGGTTGACAAGTCGGTAGAAATTGTTTTGAGCCACGGCTTGACTGTTTTGGATGTCGTCAAGGGTGATGACTTGCTTCGGGGGTCCCGTAGCTTGGACTAGACGTGTAGAATCAAGAGTGTGCAGAATGTGCGAGAGGATGTTCTTGGGTGATGTATCTCTGTAGATGTCGTCTTCGATTTGGACGGTGGAATCCCTGAAGGTGATGGCGGCGGCTGCCTTGGGGACTGTCGTGCTAAAATAACTATTGGTATCGCTATAATGTGGTCCGAATGCCAGGATGAGATCGGCGGACTCGAAGTATTCCTGCGCGGACTTGTCGCCGAATCCCGCAGCATACAGCCCGTACACATTAGGGTGTTGTTCGTTGACGAGGCCCTTGCCGTAGACGCTGGTCCATGTTGGCCAGTTTGTGGCTTTGATGAGAACATCGACTTGATCCACAATTTCGAGCGCTCTGCTCTCGCCATCGACGAAGATGACTGGCCGTTGCGCGCTGTATACACGTTCCAGAATGCGGTCGATGACCTTGGGTTCATGCAGCGGGCTGGGGACTGCGGGGACCTGGATGGGGGATTTCAGGTTCTTCGATGACACGAGCACATCGGGCATGTCGTCCGGCACCTCAAGGTACACCGGACGGTGGTGAATCAGTGCCTGTTGCAAGATCCAATCGATCTTCTCTGGGGTGGTCACTGCATCCGTCAGGTTGGTCTGGGCAGCTGTGATATGGGTCGCCATTGCTGCGAAGCGACGGTATTCGCCATCGTTGAAAGTATGATGCATCAGGGCTCGTGAGCTTTGCAGCGGCCGGGGTGGTGTCCCCACGATATGAACCACGGCCGACCTTTCGGCGTATGCGCCGGCAATCCCATTGGAAGCCGATAACTCTCCCACCCCAAACGTGGTAATCAGAGCGGATAGACCATTGATGCGCGCATATCCATCTGCAGCATAAGCTGCATTCAACTCATTGCAGTTGCCAACCCAGTGGAGACCGGCGGGGGCAACAAAGTCCAACAGACGCAGATTGTAGTCGCCGGGGACGCCAAACATGGACTGCACGCCCAGCTGGACCAACCGGACGAACAAGTACTCCGCGAGTTTGACAGTATCGGAAGCCATGGCGAAAGTAGTAAAGGAAGAATGTCGATCGACGCGCTTTATATCCCCCGCCTTGGCCCCACTTTATCTTATCGCCGCCGATAGCCGATTTCTGCGCGGACAAGACTCCGCTGAGCATCATGGCTTCGCGTCTGGCGGCCTGTGAGGCTTGTCGTCGGGCGAAATTGGCCTGTGATCATCAGCAGCCGGTCTGTTCGCGCTGCAGGAAGAGCAAGGGTGTGTGTATCTACCGCACCACGCCCTTTAAGAGGAAGCGGGAGAGACCGAGGTTCGTGCAGACGACGATTCTATGCATCTTCCATACTCATGAAAAGATACATCAGTATCCATTCACCGGAGTCAACGTCTTTGAGTCCTCGGCGCAATCCATATCCAAACCCGGGATACCTGGGCTCGTCCAGCCATGCCGCAATTTTCAAGCACATCACCGCCGACGCAGAGCACGGTGCCGGCCATACGGCGGGCCCAGAAGGAACCGGTTCGCAGTGGATCGGGGACAATCACTTAATCCTCCAGGGTGCAGATGCTTTGCGTCACTTACTGACAAGGTATTCATTATCCGCCATGAAAGAACTCGTCATGTTTTGGCTCGCCAAGGGAGCCAATCTAGCCCTGGCGGAGCCTTTTGTTGCGCAATGCGCCGAGAGCGTCAGCCAGCTATTTGCCTCGCATGATGAAGACTGGCATTTAGTATATGCCCGGCGTCTGCTGCAGAACTCTGCCCTGCCGTTGCGATTCAATGCATCTTCGGATCTCTGCGCCTTCTCGGCCCAGTTTCTGGATCATCGGTGCCGGTGGGAGACGCTGGGGGTTTTCTTTGCTGCTGCCAGTCGGGCTACGATTGACATCCCCTTCTTTCCGCTTTTGTATACGACGGAGGAAGAACAGTACACGCTGAAACGACTGTCGACTAAGCTCAGTGACTTTGCGCTGGAGATCTCTCTATCGCTGGACTGTTTGAATGACCTGCAACTGATCTTGCAGTATGAGAACTTCATTGTTCACTCATACGTAGACGGGGACCAAAGTAAGTTCCTTCTCTTGTTTCTCCAATATCAACTAACCAGCCAAGGCTATCACTCATGGCGCAAACTTGGCGATGTCATCTCCTCAACCTTCGCTTTGGGCTACCATGAGAACCTGGAAGCAAAACCTGGAATCCCGCGCTTCCTCGTGGAATTGCGCAAAACGGCGTTTGCTCGGATCTACTCGGCCGACAAGAATATTGCTATCTTTCTGGGCCGTCCACCGCGGATGAATAAACGGTTCTGTCATTTCCAGATTCCGTCCTGCCAGACAAGTGTACAGCCAACTCCTATAGCGGGCAGTGACTGGGACCCAGAGGCAAAAGCGGGATATCGGTCCGATACCCGCTGGTCAGCACTCTGTGCATCACTCAAGGAAGAGATCTGGGAATTACTGCAGGACAAGCAAGACCATGCCTGCGCCGAAAGAGCAAGGTAAATACCCTCCCGACTTTGGACTCCAATGCATCCAGAACAGAAACATTGACGAGTAAATATAGTGCAATTCAACGAAAAGCCGACGAACAATGGCAGGCTTTGCCGGTCCACTTTCGATTGGAAACGAGCCTGAAGCAGTGCGGGCAAAGCCCATTCGAGCGAGACTTTCTCGCCCACGTTCGACTCAACCACTTGCACGTCCTCTTCCTTCTCCGGCTTTTGCTCCTGAATAACCTCACGGAACCCGATATCCCCATCATTGAGACCGCGGGACAAATGCTCGCGCTGGTCGTGGAGGCCATTCTGCTCCGTGACCAATTGACGAATTCGGGGACTGGTCTGATCTGGAAGGTAAGAAGCAATTTCCATCGTCTTCGCCGTGACATGTCTGATCCAATTGACGACTATGGTTGGAACGAGTATTAATTCTGGAGGGTGTGTCTAGGTTGCGTATTACGGTCTGCCGGCTGCAGGAATCATTCTGCTCGCACTACTGAAGCAGCACTCGCATGCCGCGCACGGCATCTCTCGCACAAAAACATTACAAGATTTGAACGTGTTTGTTGCCGAGGTGCAGATCGGCACGATTGTCAAGCCCGGAGACCCAAACTACGCGCTCCTCTCCAAGGCCACGGCCACGATCCAGCGGTTTCTGGATTCTTTCCACTCGGACGTTGTGGCGGCACCGGACCCGGGCCACGATGATGGAAACGAGGATTGGGCCGCGTTACTGAGTCAGGACCTGTGGGATTTCGAAGCTGGGTTTTGGCAGAGTCTTGCGGATCATCCGTCTTTGTTAGTGGTTGATCCGCCCCTGCCCGGTGTCTAGTTTAACAAGCTTTTGCTCTTCTGGATTCGGAGTTGGTTGATATTCGGTGAAGCGGAGCGCGAAACCTCCGAATGTATTTATTGATGCCAGAGTTTATGGTGAAAGCTCTAAAGCCACCGCCGGGAATGAGGCCCGGCCGATATATGATATATGAAACATGAGATAATCTTGCCAAAGATGCAGAGAGAGGAAGAGCGAGATGCGATGCAAGCTCAAGAGCTGACTGTACAATGCTCTTGTCGGACAAAAAAGTAAGGAGATGGTGGGAGATAGACGGGAGGGGTATGTGGGAGAGGGGAGACAGCTAGAATACAGTTAAGACAGGAGGTTATTGCTGGCGAAATGGATGATTTTGGAGACCCGGCCGATCCAGTGTTGGGCCAATGTCCAGTTGCCGGTGTTGATGCTATCGCGAATGGCCGGGAAGAGTGAGGCATCGTAACCGGACCATAGCTCAGGGCCGAAGACAACGTGGCGGAATTGCGTCCGATTGGGGATCTGCATGATTGTCAATAAGCAAACATCGAGGGAATAAGAAGGGGTTTCACATACCCCGCCACCTTCGTCCAGGTCCAGGAGATGGGTGTCGAAACTGGCCATTCGCGCATTGTGGTTCACTCGCTGGATGGCCATGACATTGCTTTCATAGCCACCGGAACCCCAGACGGTGTCGTGCCAGATCTGGTTCCATTCTTCAAATCGGCCAACGTTGTCCTTGAGACTTTGCGCCGCGGTGAACAAGTCCTCGAGATTGACATCTGCCTTCTTGGACTTAGCAAACTCGTCCAAATCCTTCACCCAGCCGGTAATTGCATCGGCGTAGGCATTGATGTCAAAGGGCAGCATCGGACTTTCGGAAAGATCCAGCAAAAGGAGAGACCAGAACTGGGCCAAAATCTTGTGGTACTGGAAGCCCGGGTCGCCGAATTTCTCCATCCAGTCGTATGATTCGTAGCAACTGTGATAGGGAAAGGGTTCGCCTTCGAATCCAAAGTCAATACTGGATGTTCCCGCGATGTCCTGGAATGCGACGTAATCACTGCCGGCGCCGAGGGGCTCCATCTTCTTTCCCGTATCCTTCCAAATGTCCTTCAAAGTCTTGTTGGCATAGGGATCTGACAAACGGCCCAGGACTTGCAGAAGCGAGCGCTCAAAAACAGGCGAGCCCGATGCACGGAAGGTGGGACCAGATACACCGACATCAACATTCAAATAAGCATAGGCATTCGAGCGGAGTTTTTCCACTTCCTTCTCGACGTGTTCGGTGGAACCAATCAAATTGTATTCCTCCCCATCCCAGCTCACAAACTCGATGGTGCGGAGTGGTCGCCACCCATATTTGAGCAGTTCGCCAAAGGCCCGCACGACTTCCATGAATACAGCCGTGCCACTGCCCGGATCGACGCTGCCCATGCACCAAGAGTCACGGTGATTGCCAACAATGATCTTCTTGTCTCGCTCCTCCATGCCGGTGATGGTTCCATGGATGTTGTAGATTGGCATTTCACTGACCTCATCCTGGAGATTCATCAAATGGACCGTTGGTGATTTCTCATCCCCGGTCCACCACTCTTCGACCTTGGGCACTCCGCCGACCCAGTCCTTTGGGACCTTGGAGCCATGACCTTTCAATCCCTGCAAAAGCCGCTGCGCATCGCGCCAGGCGATCGGGAGGCTTGGAATTTGGACCAGGCCAGAACTATCTTCGGGAGACAGTCTGTGCTTGGCCCCGGGGGTGGAGGCAAACCCGGGACTGAGTACATCCCCGACGACTTGGGACATGAGGCTGACGCCGGCTCTTTGTACCCCATCCTCCGGCATGTAACGCCCGTCCGGGTAGGCGGGGCCTTTGATGAAACCATCCTGCATTGGGTCCGAGTATATAATACAACCGACCGCTCCCGCCAGCTCGGCAGCCTTGATCTTCAGGGCTCGGTCCGGTTCCGTTCCATAGTAGCGGACGAGAGCGATGGAGCCGTTCAGCGAGATGCCTTTGTCGGCGAGGGACTTGAAATCCTCTCGCGACCCGAAATTCGCGTAGACCAGAGGCCCCGTGACATTCCCTGATTTGGAGTGTCCGTGAAACGCAGGTATCTGGGCACCTTTTTCCTGGAGGGCTGCCTCCCAGGCCAAACTGGGCGGGTCGATGATGGCCACTCGGCGGCCATCGTCGCGGGGGTAGTTCAGGTAGACGTGGAACTCCTCCCGCTCAACATGATCGAAGCCAGCTCGGTGGAATTCTTCCTCCATCCACTCGGCCAGATAAAAACTGGCCTTGGTGCCTGCGACTCGAGGAGACTGGGTGATGTGTTTCAAATTCTCGGCGATATTGGTTTCGTTGATATGGCCCTGGACAAAGTTCTCGACGGCCGACGCGCTGTAGGTCTGACCCATGATCATACGACTGTTGAGATTGAACAGGTCGCCGATGAAGAAGACGTAGACCAAGGAAAGAACCAGCAGAAGGGCAAACAGCCGCAGGAGCATTAGGCATCCTTGGTCTTTCATGTGTGCTCGGACATCCGCGAGGGTGAAGCTGATCCGAAAGCTGGGAAGACTGGGTAGGTATCGTTGGAGGGGCCGGTGGATTGCGGAGAGGGTTCGGGTGAGACTGGTAAACCGCTTGGAGAACTGTTGGCGTAAACGGGGGCGCGCATTCGATGCATGCGCAGAGTCGTCCACGTCCATCTGTTCGAGCTCCCTCCGCAGTTCATCCTCCGATCCCCGGGCCGAGCCCGACACCGACGAGGCGAGGTCATCCAGGCTATTACGCACGGATTCAACCGTCGGGGGTTGGTAATGGGAGGGATGACGGCCGAGGAGCCCCTGGCGCTCAGCGTCGCTGCCCTCCCCATTATCGGAGCGCGAGGACGAGGGCTGAGCGGTCGCCTCTTCGTAGGAAGGGATGGGGAGAGATTGATACTCGAACTTATCGTCGCCCATGGTGGAACGGGGTAGGCTCGGAGGAGCCGAGGCAAGCGAAGGGCGGGTCGATCAAATGGACGATCATGATATTATCTAGAGACGGTAACGAAGGATCAGCATTATCCCGTCGAGATGGGGGGATAATGTGGTGAGGGAGAGGGCGATATGGGGGTGGATGCGAAAGATGACGGGGGAAGATTGGACTTGATGTTCGCCCCGGACTTCGTGGCGCGACCCACGGCCATCCTTGGCTCAACGCGCGTCGGATATGCACTGAGGAAGATGGAGATGACAGGAGGGAGCGAGTCTACGGTCATAAGTGAATTGAGTTGATATGTTTAATGTATGCAATTCACTTGTGACGGTCCAGGTTGATGGGATGAATGGTGGCATAGACTGCGGATGGCATCTTAGGAGACTCCACCAAGAGAGAAGACTCCACTAACAGAGTACATATCCGAGTGATGCCACGGCCTGAAACGACGAGAGGAATCTGGTCTGGATATCGTCAATCCCCGATGCTGCCGGATCTACTCCGTCCAGTGGACACCGGACACCGGATCCATGATGAGATGGAGACTGGAAAGTACACGGTAGTTTGGAGTCGAGGAAATCACAAGGAGTTGCCTATCGATCTATACCCAGATAGACCAGACTCAGTGCTGGTATATCTCAGCATCCGTGATCCTCAGGTAGAATGTAGAATGTATACTTGATCTCCGGCTCAAAGGAACAATTGATCTCCACCGCCCAAAAAAAAAAAAGGGCGCGGTGACTGATCGTACACGGTAGATCCGAGTACACAACAACCTCCTTTTCGAGATATTAAATGCCGGGTTTCCTCCGCTTCCTCTTTCACTTTATTCCTTAATCTTTTGATTTCCTGTGTTGTGTTGAATTGACCTGAACCCCTCCCCCACCATGTCTGCCCGCCCCCAGAATATCGGTATCAAGGCCATTGAGGTCTACTTCCCCACCCAGGTTGGTCGCCCTTGCATGAGGAGGATGTGCCGGTACTGATTATCTCTAGTGCGTCGACCAGGTGGAGCTGGAGAAGCACGATGGTGTGAGTGCGGGCAAGTACACCATTGGTCTTGGCCAGACCAAGATGAGCTTCTGTGATGACCGTGAGGGTATGTGCACGCTCCGAGAGAAACCCAGCGAAGAGCAAAGGACAAAATCCGCTTACAATGACTGCAGACATCTACTCCATGGCCCTGACCACCCTCTCTTCCCTCATGCGCAAGTACAATGTCGACCCCAACTCCGTCGGCCGCCTCGAAGTTGGCACCGAGACTCTGCTGGACAAGTCCAAGTCGGTCAAGTCTGTGTTGATGCAGCTGTTTGCTCCTCACGGCAACACCAACATCGAGGGTATTGACGCCGTCAATGCCTGCTACGGTGGTACCAACGCCGTCTTCAACAGCATCAACTGGATCGAGTCCTCCGCCTGGGATGGCCGTGACGCCGTTGTGGTCTGCGGTGATATTGCTTTATATGCCAAGGGTGCCGCTCGTCCCACCGGTGGTGCCGGCTGTGTGGCCATGGTGATTGGCCCGGACGCCCCGATTGTCTTCGAGCCCGGACTGCGCGGCTCCTACATGACCCATGCCTATGACTTCTACAAGCCCGACTTCACCAGCGAGTACCCCGTCGTGGACGGCCAGTTCTCCCTGCAGTGCTATACCGAGGCCGTCGATGCTTGCTACAAGGCCTACAATGCCCGCGAGCAGACCCTCAAGGCCAAGCAGAACGACACCAACGGCGCCGCCGACGAGTCCAAGACCCCGCTGGACCGCTTTGATTATATTTGCTACCACGCTCCGACTTGCAAGCTGGTGACCAAGTCGTTCGGCCGTATGCTCTACAATGACTTCCTGGCCAACCCCTCCCACCCCGCCTTTGCCGAGGTGGCTCCCGAGCTCCGGGACCTCGATTACTCGGCCTCTCTCACCGACAAGGCCGTCGAGAAGACCTTCATGGGTCTCACCAAGAAGCGCTGCGCCGAGCGTGTGCAGCCCGCTCTGCAGGTGGCTACCCTCTGCGGTAACATGTACACGGCCACCGTCTACGCCGGCCTGGCTAGCTTGCTGAGCCACGTCACTTTCTCCCCGAGCGAGCCCAAGCGCGTCGGTCTCTTCAGCTACGGCAGTGGTCTGGCTGCGTCGATGTTCAGTGTCAAGATCGTGGGTGATGTCTCGTCGATCGTCGAGAAGCTGGATCTGAAGAACCGCCTCAACGCCCGAACCGTCCTGGCCCCCGAGGCCTACGATGACATGTGCAGCCTGCGTAAGCAGGCTCACCTGCAGAAGAACTTCAAGCCCACCGGTAGCATTGAGACCCTGCAGCCCGGCACCTACTACCTCACCGAGGTTGACGACATGTACCGCCGTCACTACGAGATCAAGGCTTAAACCCGCCCCCTTGACGCCCTTTCACCGTTTGGACACGATTCTTCTTAGACGGCTTAGAAAAGATTCCCCACCGAGCGTTTCGATTTTACTGGCTTCTGTCGATACATAGATTTTTGCGGGGGACACGGTGTGTCCCGGATCCGCGACTTTACTTTTTTGAGATACGCTGGGCCAAATTAATGATATGATGGCCTAATTGAACGAATTTCCCTTACATCCATCCTCTTTCGGTGAAGCCATTCCTGAACACTAATTCCGTCTAATTATGGGACATTTCGGATGTGACGCCGATCGCCCGGCGCGTACCTGAGTCGAACTACATCTGTAGCCGCCGACCTCAAACCATCACATCACCCCGTCTCCCCCTCTTTCACCTTGACTTCTCTGCATCCAGCACATGGCCTATTTTTATCCATGCTGGCTTAACCGCCCATCGCGGCGATTCCTGAGGCACGGCGCTTCCCCTCCAGGGGTTGTGCCTCATGCAAACGCCGCTAATTACCCTGGAATTGTGAGCTAATTGTTACTGAATTTAGAAGCGTTCGATCCCCGTGCAGTAAACTATTCTCGATGGGGAATCTGAGGATTAACGTCGCTGCTGTTGCAAAATATAGCAACATCTTGACGCGCGACTGTCCGTTGAAACCGCACTATACCTGCCCCGACAGAGTTTCACCCCTCTGTCGCCCGACCTCACGCACAATGGTCGGCAGTTTCGCGTTTCATCGCGTGGAAGCTTCCTCGGATCGGAGCCCAGGACCCCAAAAAAAGAATCGGGAGCCTCCGTAGGCGTCACGATGTGCTCCTTCTCCATGTTTCAGGTTGTCCGGATCGGCTTGGGCCTGTCAGTGTGGGCCCTACTTGAAGATGCATTATGCTTGGCTGTTTGAGCGTGCTCATCGCAAAACATTTAATATCCAAACACTCTCCGCATGTTCCTTCTTCACGGCTCTGATCTACACGGCATCCTCGGTCTTTGCTTTCTTCATTCGTTCATTGACTTCTTTTTGGAAGCTGGCCTTTCTCCAGACGGTTGACCAGTCCAACCTCGTTGCCCATCATGTCTCTGGAATACGCTCGCTACCAGCCGACCACCCCGCCGGATATTCCATACGAGGAATATCTGGGGTCTGCACATAGCCGCAATGCGTCGACTTCATCAATCTATTCGGGTGAATCGTCCCCCTGGTCCACCATGACCGGAAATACCAGCCCTAGTACATCGCCCACCCGACATCATCATGGCCCGGCCCTGCTGCCAAAGATCCGTCCTCAAGATGTGATCATTGAGCCAGTATCTGCCGGCGGGCCCTTGCGGAACCGCCGAGTCTTGTCTAACACACGAAACCCGCCTGGTTTTATGCCTTATCCTCCAAGCCGGCTGCCTGTCCAGCGGAATGGTATGGATGCCGCTCTTGCATCCCCCCTTTCGCCGATTGTCACGACCGGACATGGCAGTGCATCTGCCCTCTCGTCGCCGGTGACCATCACTCCTTCGTACAAGCGCAAGGCTGGCGGGGGTCACTCACGGTCGATTTCAACTTCTGGCATTGATGATGCCACATTGAACCGCTATGGTTATCCGACCTACCGACAACTTCCAAAGTATGTGCCACAAGTGCACGCGCAAACCACTCCAACTACTCCGGTGACGCCGGTGACGCCGAACATCGTGGTTTATCCTTCATGCCCGCAGCAACCAGCGGCGGAACTACCCCGGCATGGCCCTGTACGGCCACCACACCCATTGACGGTGCCACCGCCCTCATGCCGATATGGACAATCCCATGGAGCTCAACACTCCCCAATGCCTCTCCTCAGTCCTCAAGACGATCTCAACCCACCCTCGACTAATCTGCTCTCATACATGACCGCGCCTACACAGGCAATCAGCTTGGTCCGTAACGTGAGTGTCATTCCAACCCGTGGCATGCACGACTACTTCTGGTGGGACATTCGCAACCTTCGGAACTGGACCTCCTTCTCCTTTACCACCATCGACTCGATCCGTGGTCTTACTCAACTCTTGAAGACGGAGATTCCAGGGACCCTCACTCCTCCCGTGGCCGTCTCCCCTGTCCGCTTGGCACCGGAATCAGAGCCCGCACTCGTGAACCTCATCCACGATCTCTATGCGCCGCGAGTCAATGCTGCACTGGCCGTTTCCCAAGGACCGGAACACCTCCAGCTCTATGCTGCACCGGACATGCGCCACACTGGCCACAAGAATTATGGCCAGCCGCACTTCCTGGCAAACTATGCCACCGACTCGGAGCGCACGCTCTCCGGGATGCCGCGGGGCCGGCTGGTCGGCATCGTCAAGAGCTTTGACCGATGGAACTCGGCAATGCGCAATGAACAGCCACACCGGCGAGTCGAGTACCTGAATGGCCTGGCGCATCTGCAGCGGTGCATGCGCGAGCATTCCTGTCGATACGGGTTTATCATCACGGAAATTGAGCTTGTCTGCGTCCGCGCCGGCTGTGATAACGGCGACGATGTCCCCTACTTTGGGTATCTTGAAGTAGCAGCCCCGATCCCGCTCAAGACTGCGGCGCCTAACTCGCAAAGTCCCTGCGACGTGCCGCCTCTCGCAACCCCCATCAGCGCCCGGTCGTTCTCATCATCCTCTTACTCTTCCACTTCTTCCAGTCGCCCTTCTCCGGGCCCTGAACCAGAGACCGGACACGAAGCATCTTCCAAACCTATGACAGCCACCCTGGCTTTGTATTTCTTACTCATGTTGTCCAAATCCGTCCCTCTGCCGGACCAACCATCCGCGCATCTCAGCGTTGGGGGCCCCGGCACGCTCTCTCGGCGACACACGCTCTCCGAGCCCAAGGATAAATGGATCCCCGAGCCGCAAATTGGCGAGCGTCGCGATGCCAAACGCGTGCGTGGATGGGTCTGGCCTCAGGATCCATGGCATCGCCGAGAAGGAGGCAGCGTGCCACGAAACAAGAACACCGAGAGCAAGACTAAGAAGTGGCATAAATAAGGGATCCCGAGATACGGCACGAATGGCGGAATTGTGTTTGGAGTTTTCCGGTGGTTCTCTCTTTTCTCATTGCCCGGGTGTTGGTTGATGGTTTGGAGTTCTCGCGGTGGCCTTTTTCTGTTGGATTCCCCTTTGATAATAATGTAATTTCGGTGATGTATTATCTTTGAATATCTTGAATATAGTCCTCTGGACCTTCCCCAAGGTCCCCATGGATTGACAGCTCCAGTCACCCGATCCACTGTACTCCGTACCCGCTGTGGGGATCTCGTTCCTTCGTGGTCTTGATAGGACTGTAGCAGCCCTAAAGGACCTTGGGGGAAAGTACCTCGATGGCCACGGGCTGAGGACATTGCAGAATATCGTGCAGGCCTATAAAGAGATATCATTCCCCGATTCCCTGTAGATCGTAATTGCATCACATCAATCTTTAAAATCTTGATTCATTCCACACCCTTCTACTACATCCTCTCGAGCCGCTCGAGATGCACTCGCCCGCCACAGAGAGTGACATCCGCGATGTCATTATCATCGGCGCTGGACCCTGCGGCCTCGCCGTCGCCGCACGTCTACACGAAGAAACCCCTTCGGCCATGTTCACCGACGAGGAACACCAGCGGTACCACTGGATCAAGAAACACACGGGCCGAATGAAGCTCGTCCAGGCACGACACAGCAAGATCAACGGCGTGAAAGCCGACAAATGGAACGGCGGAGGGAAGAGCACGCACGAAGAAATACATCCACAGCGACGCACGTCAACGGATTCGGCGGCGTCGGTGCCGTCGCTGTCCTCAGAGACATCGACTTCCTCCGATGACTCGATCTCGACGCTTGTGCTGGACGGGACGGGGGATCAGTGGATGACGCGCTGGAATAATGCGTTCCGCACGCTGGAGATTCAGCAGTTGCGCAGTCCGATGTTTTTCCATGTTGATCCCGGGGACCGGGATGGCATGCTCGCGTATACGCAAGAGACTGGGCGGGATGACGATCTGTGGGAGATCTCGGGGTGTGTAGGGAAAGAGATGAGCAAGCATAAGAAGAAGAAGAGACGACAGGGTGGGAAGACACAGTGCGTGACCGAGTATTCTGAATGCCCACGACATGATCGATGCTAACAAGAGTATCGGGGTAGGACAATTGGCGTGGAGATCGACGAGCGAGACCGGAAAGATTACTTCTCGCCCTCGACGGGCCTGTTCAACGACTACTGTGCATCCATCATCGACCGGTACGGACTGAACGAGGCCGGCCAGATCCAGAAGCAGGAGGTGTCGGAGATGACCTATGATTATCTGCCCGAGAACCGGGACACGCCGGTATCGAACTCGAAGATCTTCACCGTGACCACGACCACCGGCCAGAAGTTTTATAGCCGCGCCGTCGTCCTGGCTATCGGTGCTGGCGGCGCTGGCGTGGCCAAGAATTTCCCCTGGCAACCAACGACCGAGGAAGAAGGTGCCGAGGCGTGTTGTCATAGTATGGAGATCAAGTCATTTCCGAGCGCGAATGTGAGGAGGAAGATCCAGCAGCGACAGGAGACCAACGTTGTGGTGGTTGGGGGTGGACTTTCGTCGGCGCAGATCGTGGACATGGCCGTGCGGAAAGGCGTGACCAAAGTATGGTTCTTGATGCGCTCGGGGTTGAAAGGTGAGTGAAGAGAAGATTCAAAAGAGTGATATCGCTGACCCCCGAACAGTGAAGCACTTTGATATCAGTCTACCCTGGATGGGCAAGTATAAAAACTGGGAGAAAGCCGCTTTCTGGTCCGCCGACACCGACGAAGGTAAGTCGAATGCACCGACGATGTAGATCTAGGGCAAATGCTGAAATATTTGAAACAGAGCGCTTGGAGATGATGAAGACGGCTCGTGGAGGAGGAAGCATCACTCCTCGCTACACGCGCGTCGTTAAGCAACACGCCTCTCACAATCGGGCCTCCATTCACACGCACACCCAGATTGTCTCCCATACGTATAACGCAAACACCAAGACTTGGTCTCTCACGACGGATCCTCCAATCCCGAACCTTCCTCCAATTGACTTTATCTACTTCGCCACGGGGGCTCGGGCAGACGTCCGTGAGATGCCACTTCTGAACAACATCAACGAGCAGTACCCGATCGAAGTAAAGGAAGGACTGCCGTGTCTCACAGATGACCTGATGTGGAGAGAAGATGTACCACTATTCATGACGGGACGATTGGCAGGACTACGACTCGGGCCCGGAGCCCCGAATCTCGAAGGCGCCCGACTCGGTGCAGAGAGGATCTCCTGGAGTTTGGACGAGGTGCTAGAACGGAAGACGGAGATTGGCGAGCAGTGCGAGGGATTCTGCGGACTGGGGAACCGGTATGCCTCGCTCCTCGGAGACGGGGATGCCGATGAATAGGCTGCAAGGCACACGCCTGTCGGAAATCTGGCTGTCTTTGAATCCAGCCATGCATCTCGTGCGCAGCTGCTCGTTTTATTGCCATATCCATCCTAGCGTGTATCTAGCTTCGAAGAATCGGTCCTCCATTCCTCCCTTCATTCCTCCTGCGAGATTGCCACCTTCATGACACATGATTACAGTGTCGGTAACACTGGACTGGCGAAAAGGGAAAGAATGTGGATAATCCCTTGTTCGGGAGAAGTTCGGATGGCAGGTTTCAGATATAAGGTTGATCGAGCCTGGCTCGAGAGATAGACGAACCGATGGTGATCGACACGCGATGGCGCCGACTATAAACCCCGACGAACCGGCTGAGGCGTGGAAGGTCCTTCCAAATAACACGCACCGCAATTGGATTCGAGACCGAGGATTGCGCAGGCTCAATCTGGGGATCGCATTTATGTTCTCCTCGTCGGCTGGAACGGGATACAGTGCGAGCCTGATGAATGGCCTCCTGGTGCTGCCCCAATGTACGGTGTTGCACATTCAAGGAATAAACAGACAGCTAATCTTCTGCACGTCTCACTCAGTTCGGGTGATCATCGGTGATCTCACGCCTAATATCGTTGGCCTTTTGATCGCTGCGACGTCCCTCGGTGCATTTATATCGTTCGTGCCTGCATCTTATATGGCCGATATCCTAGGCCGGAAACGTTGCGTCGCGGTGGGATGCTTTTTATTGATCATTGCGGCCGTTATTCAAATCGCCTCTACCAACCATTGGGTATTCTTCGTGTCGCGAGTGTTGGCTGGAGCCGGGTTTGGCACAGCGCAAACCGCGGCGCCGCTATTAACGACTGAAATCGCACATCCACGCCAGCGACAGACTGCCACAGCTCTATACAGTGGTGCATGGTGTGCGGGCTCAATTTCATCTGCATCACTGACGGCTGCTACCTTATCAATGGCCAGCAATTGGGCGTGGAGGATTCCCTGTCTTCTCCAAGTGACGTACCCACTCTCGCAACTAGGGGGGTTGCTGTTAGTACCTGAAAGTCCACGGTGGCTGGTGTCGAAGAATCGAAAAGACGAGGCCCTTGCCATCCTGGCCAGATACCACGCGAACGGCAACGCAAATGATGAACTGGTCCAGCACGAGTTCCATCAGATTTGCAGAACAATCAGTGCTGAGGACCAAGAACGAACTCCCTGGAGCGCTTTCCTTTCATCCAAGGGAGATATGCACCGGCTAGCGATCTGCATCATTGTTGGGTTTATGCAAGAATGGGCGGGGAATGGTAAGCCCTGAACTAATATTGAATCCTGGAAATAGCTGACCGATCGCAGGAATTATTTCCTACTACCTGGCCCCGATTCTCAGCTCTGTCGGTATCACACGCTCATCCGCACAAGCGGCTATCAATGCCAGCTTGCAAATCTGGAATCTGCTGCTCTCGGCTGTGGGCGCGATTGCCTCGGAGCGGTACGGGCGTCGGATTCTCTGGTTGCTCTCATCCGCATCGATGCTCCTTTTGCTATCCATCACGACGGTGGTGGCTGGATTGTTTGCAGAGAAACACCTTGCCGCCGCCGGGCTAGCGGTGGTTCCGATGCTGTTTCTTTTCTTTGGCGCCTTCGATCTTGCATATGCGCCGCTGTTCATTGCGTACCCGGCGGAGATTCTACCCTTTCCGCTGCGAGCCAAAGGCATGGCGATTACCCTCTCGGCTGATGCAGCTGCATCTTTCTTCAATCAATATGCCAACCCCGTGGCATTCGCGGTGATGGCGTGGAAGTATTATTGCGTCTATCTGGGCTGTCTGGTCATCTTTTTGGGGTTGGTGTATTTCCTCTTTCCGGAGACCAAGGGGAGATCTCTCGAAGAGATGTCGCGAATCTTTGATGGCGAAGAGCCTCGGATAAACATCGTGGATACCAAGACAGATGGAACGAAGCAATGAGGGGAATTTGTATATCATAAGTTGGCAATAATGTAAACTGAGGACCTGTGAATTCCCGTATCTGCTTAGTCTTGCCTTTTTGACATAAAAGACACCTTTGACGTGACTAGACGGAAGTACCGCTCACCCTAACACGATCCCGTCCTGCTTGACAGATTCCTCGTTCACAAACTCGACTAGCCTCGTGCATGCAGTTCCTTCAGCAAGCGAAAATGTCTTTTTGCTGCAGCGGGAATCATGGCGTGTTCCGTGGGCGAGATCTTATTTCCAGGCGGGCGCGCATCAAAATGCATATACAACTCCATCCAAAAGACTCGCCGCGCACTTGACTCTGCCCTCGGCTGATCGATCTCCAGTTGGATGTGTAGCTTGTCAGCCACGGCCGCGACTTCGAGCAGTTGGATGAATTTCGAGGCATCGGCCGTGGGGCCGTGGTAATCCAAGTCCATGCCCACCCAGACCCGGAGCTCTTTGGCGAAATGACCTTCCCGCGTGGGGATGTACTTCCGTTGGAGGAGTGGATGGAAACTAGATCTCAAGAGCACATGGAGTTTTTTGTTGACTCGGCCGCGGGGAGTGAGCACGGGGATTGTCTCTTTCTGGCTGAAGGCCGTGTCAAGGGAAGCAACGTTGTCGGGCTCGTCGAGGCAGCAGACAAGCACTCTGGATTGTTGGAGCTCGTTAGCGGTGGAAGGACGGACGTCTTCGATGCTGCTTGGCATTGTGCCTTGCAAGGGACCGTGGAATGGTCTGGGTAAGGTTCATCCAAGGTGATAGTGAGCGAGACTTGACTTGGATGTGGACAAGTCGAAGCCAGGAAAACGGTGGTCGATGGCCAAAACTCCTGCATGGACGATTCTATAAGACATTTGCTCTTGAAACTCCTGGTAGTTCAGTAGAAAGATGCAATGTGGCTCGATTCGTTCGATTCTATAGATATACTTTGAACAATGTATCAGACGTTCCCTTGGATACCTCGAATAACCCCTTTTCCATGCCCATTCGTGGATCGAGTTTATAGTTGGCGTGCGCCAATCACATCGCGCCGGATCATGCTGATGTTTGCCTCCCCGCAATGCAACACTTGAACAACCTCGACCTTGCAAATCCCGTCCGTGTTTGCACTGCAGGCCATGAAAGAGCCATGAAAGAGCCCCTCCCCGCAGACATTCCGAAGCAATCAACCGCGCCCATGACAAAACCCCTGCGGTTTCTCGTTATCGGTGCCGGCTCGCGGGGGAATGCATATGCTCGGGCTGTCACCAAGGCCACGCCCGGTGTCATCCATGCCGTCGCGGAGCCGCACGCCTTCAAACGCGGCGAATTCGGCCGCAACTATATCTGGGGCGCGGATGGATCACCAAGCGAGGGGCAGGAGTTTGCCGACTGGCGGGACTGGGTACAATGGGAGGTGAAGCGACGACAGCAGGGTACAGAGAAGGAGAGCCACAGCCATTTGACAACGGCATCCAACCTAGAGACAAGGTTGAGCACAGCTCCCGTCGGTGTAGATGGGGTATTCATCTGCACGCTGGATGAGACACATGTGGAAATTGTGCAGGCCCTGGCACCACTACAATTGCACATCCTCTGCGAGAAACCACTGGCTCTCTCGCTCGGGGACTGTCTGGCCGTGTACCGGGCGCTTCAGCCACCAGCGGGCCCCGAAAAGAAACCCAGTCCCCCATCCACGATCTTCTCGATTGGACATGTGCTCCGATACAGTCCACACAACACCCTCCTGCGCAAGCTCCTCCTCGAGGACCGAGTCATCGGCGACATCGTCTCCCTCGAACACTGCGAGCCCGTGGGCTGGTGGCACTTTTCCCACAGCTACGTGCGCGGCAACTGGCGCCGCACCACCGCAGCGGGCGACGGCTCTCTCCTAACGAAATCCTGCCACGACATCGATTTCATCCTCTGGCTACTGTGCTCGCCGCCCTCGCTAGAAAACGCCCGCGTCGCGGGCCACCAGCCGCACTTCCCGCGCACCATCTCGTCCGTGGGATCTCTGACGCAGTTCCGGCGTGCCCGCAAGCCCGTCGCCGCTCAAGACGCGACGAATTGTCTCTCGTGCCCGATCGAGCGCGAATGCCTTTACAGCGCTGTCCGCATCTACAATGACCGCCACCTGGCCCGGGGCCAGACTAGTTGGCCTGTGAACATCGTCTGCCCGGACATTGAAGATGTGCACCGCGCATCCGGGCCCGCCGCCGCCGAGGCCCATCTTCTCGCGCGGCTGCGCGAAGACTACGACCGCGACACCAACGCCGACTCGAGTATCGGCGCGAGACCCTGGTACGGGCGGTGCGTATACGAAGCCGACAATACCGTCTGCGACGACCAGGTCGTGACGATGGCCTGGGACGACGAGGAGACGGCGCCACACCGACTCGCCAAAACGGCGTTGTTCCATATGATCGCGCCGACGGAGAAACAGTGCGAGCGCCGCGGCCGGATCTACGGCACCGTCGGCGAGATCGAGTACGATAGTCGCCAGATCTCGATTTACGACTTTGGTTCGGCCCGGACATCCGTGGTGGATGTCCCGCGTCCGCCGCCCGACCAGGTCGAGTCGCACGGTGGCGGGGACTATGGCCTGGCGAGACAATTTGTGAGTGCCGTCGACGCGGTCGTGAATACCGGGTTGGATGTCGAGACGGCGCAGGCTCGGTTCGTGGGTTGTACGCTGGAGGAAGCGGTTCGGAGCCACGCGGTCGTGTTTGCGGCCGAGGAAGCGAGACGCGAGGAGAGCGTCGTGCGGTGGAAGGAATGGTGGCCGGAGAAATTGAGGGAGTCCATGACTGCGTGGTCGTGATGGCTCCGTTGCAAAGTGATGATGTTACGAAGTAATGAATACTGCGAGGACTGGATCCTCTAATATCGGGTCCTGATCGAACAATAGTACCCACGGTAGGAACACTGTATTACTATTCCTGATCTCTATCGCATATGTTACTACTGCGGTCGTCCATGTCGTTTTCGCGCGTCACATCATCTTATAGTCGTGGACCCCAACCAGCGGGGTCCACGCCCAAGGAGTCCAGCTTAGGTCTTGACATCGGGCTCCTCGCGACCAACGTACTCCTTGAACTTGAGCAGCGACAGGGCCAGAGAGATGTTCTCCTGGAGGTAGTCTTGCGCACTGAGGCCGAACTTGGAGCGGTCGCCTTCGTACCGCTCCACGTACAGACGGATGGTGGCGCCGCTGCTGCCGGTGCCGGACAGACGCACGACGATGCGGCTGCCGTCGTCAAACTTGACATACAATCCCTGGTTCTTCGAGACACTGCCGTCGAGATCGGTGTAGGAGAAGTTGCCGGCGTCGGTGACCTTGCGGGAGGCAATGGTCGAGCCGATGAAGGTGTTTCGACTGGCGACCAGGTCGGACAGGGTGCCGACGACCTTGTTGGCCCCGTCGCTATCGACATTCTCGTAGTCGTAGCGGGTGAAGAAGGTACGGCCGTAGGTCTGCCAGAAGTCATTCTGGATGGAGGCGATGCTGGGGGTCTCGTTGGGCTTTTGCTTGGAAACACCGGCGATAATGTTCAGCCAGGCCACAATGGCCCACACACCATCCTTCTCGCGGATGTGGTTGCTGCCCGTGCCAAAGCTCTCCTCACCGCAGATGGAGATCTTCTTGTTGTCGAACAGGTTGCAGAAGAACTTCCACCCGGTGGGCACCTCGTAGCTTTGCAAGCCCTGGGCCTCGGCCACGCGGTCGACGGCACCGGCAGTGGGCATCGAGCGGGCCAGGCCATAAACACCCTGCTTCTGGAACCAGGGGATGAGCTTGGCGTGGTGCGCGATGATGGCCAAGCTGTCACCGGGCGAAACGAAGGTGTTGGCACCGTAGATCATGTTACGGTCTCCATCACCGTCACTGGCCGCACCAAAGTGCACGCCGTTCTTGTTGACGGCCTCGACAAGCTCGTGGGCGTACACCAGGTTAGGGTCGGGGTGACCACCACCAAAGTCAGGCTTGGGCTCGCAGTTCATGGTGCTGCTCGCGGGCAGTCCAAGCTCCTTGACGAAGATGTCGACACCGTACGGGCCCGTCACACCGTGCATACCGTCGAAGAGCACCTTGAAGTCCTTGTGGGAGCTGAGGAACTCCTTGATCAGATCAAAATCAAAGATCTCCTTCATCATGGTCACGTAGTCGGCGGTCGAGTGAACGACCTCGACCTCGAGAGGCCCGTAGGACTTGGTGCCGATGCTGGAGGTGTCGACATCGGGGATATCGGCGTAGTTGTAGGAGGTCAGAGACTTGGCGGTCTCATAGATCTTGTTGGTGACCGTCTCGGGGGCCGGGGCACCGTTGGCCAGGTTGTACTTGATACCGAAGTCATTGTCGGGACCTATTTCCGCCGGTGAGCGAGCTAGCCATTGGGGAGGTAGAGCAGACGCAGGGGTTGCTCCTACTTACCACCCGGGTTGTGACTGGCCGTCAACAGGATACCGCCGGTAGCTTTACGGACGCGGATCAGGTTGCTCGCGGCCGGGGTCGACAGAATGCCATTCTGCCCCACCAGGAGCTTCTTCACGCCGTAGGCGGCACTGATCTTGGCGATCTTGGAGATGACCTCCGGGTTGTAGAAGCGACCATCACCGCCAATGACCAGGAAGGAGTCCTTGACGCCCTCGGGGATGGACAGGAGGATGCTAGTGATGAAGGACTCGGAGTAGTTGGGCTGCTGGAAGACCTTGACCTTTTTGCGGAGACCCGAACTGGAGGCAATTGTCAACAATGGGTTGTTCAGTGACAGGTGAAGGTTCAACACCTACGTGCCCGGCTTCTGGTCCGCGAAGGGCTGAATAGAGACAGTCTGAACCGACATTGTGGTGGAGAGTGGAGGAGGGAGAAAGAGAGAGGGCTGAGAGAAGGAGGGGCTGGCGTCATGTGTTGATCATCCCACCGGGTGCCACTTTCGCCCACAAATCAACGCAATGAGTTGGCGCACCCGCAGTGGTGCATATCATGATATTATTCGTGTTGGGCGAGATTGCTACAGCTCGGAAAAATCTTGGCTCGAGACAAATTCCAACATGGAGGGACTACGAGTGGTACAACATGGTTATTATTCACACCGACGAAAGGACGGCACGTCACTTTTCCAATCCCCCAAACAGTTTCTCTTGGTAGAATCGCATCTCGGCGATGCTCTCGAGAATATCGTCGCGCGCCAGATGTACTTCCCGCTTGGGCGGGGCCTGCGCCAGCAACTCGTCGCTGCCCCAGCGACGCGCCGCCTCCTTGATGGTACTCACGTCCAGGATGCGGTAGTGCAAGAAGTCCATGACGGGAGTGTAGACGCCACGGGCCAGAAAGGTCCTGTCGGCGTGGACACTATTCCCCGCCAACAGGGCGGTGCGGGGAGTCGAGATGTAGCGTTGAATGTAGGCGAGAAGAGCGTTGGCCGCCGCCGCGGGCGTCGTCGTCGAGGCACGCACGGCCGCGCTGAGGCCCGTGCGGCCGTGGGTGTCGATGCACCAGGGCGACATCGTGTCCAGGGTGGAGTCCGGGTGGTGGATGACCACGTCGAAGCCATCGGGCTCGAGCAAATTGAGCTGGGCATCCGTGATGAAGCAGCAGATTTGCAGAATCTGGTCTCGTTCCGGCTCGAGACCGGTCATCTACGCACGCGGGATGAGCGGGATATCACCATGGTTGCACGGAAGAAACGCACCTCGCAGTCGATCCAGACCAAGGGATCCGTGGACCGAGTGAGCGGCATGCTGCTCCGACTTGCAAGCACCGACAATGGCTAGTTGGCACCGTTAATTCTGCGTTGGGTTCGAACGTTGCGGTCGAGACTTGCGGGAAGAAGAGACCCGATGTCGCCGGGGATGGGGAATCTCTGACCTGGTGGAGAAAGCAGCCGAGCGGGCTCCGGCTGTGAGGTTTGCCAGAAATCCAGGAACGAAGCGCAGGTTGAGAAAATGGAAGACGTCGGAACATCGTCCCCTACACTGCGTCAATGCCAAAGGGAAAGTTGCGATGGTGGGGGTTTGGCCTTTTCCCTCGGAATTGCTAAAGTCACTACAATGCTCGGTCTCAAATCCTATGAACAAGCCGCTCTTCAGCAGCACAGCGAATGTATTTCTCTGGGCGTGAATGCTTCTGTAGATGTGGACATGACGGCGTGAATGGGGAACTAGATTAAACGACGGGCGCAAATCACCCTAGATGGAAAGCAAATAAAGGTTGCAATGCCTCCAGCGACTTCATCCCCGGAAGCAAAATAGTCTATCGATCGAAATTCCCGCCCAAATTTTGTTTTGATTGCAGAGAGTCCCTGCGTCGGTTCCGCTTCACAGCTCCTCTTCGTCATTTTGGGCGGGTGGTTTCTTGCTTTCATCAAGCGTCTCGCCAAAAGTGCCTCCTTCGCTGGGCTTGTCGCTCGTGCTGGTGCCCAGCACTTCGTTGATGCGGCCGGAGGACTCGGCGATCCGACGCCGGAGGGCGTTCTCATCGGCCTGGGACACGCTGGCCCGTTGCTTCTTCAACGGACTCCCCAAGAATCCCTCGGTCAAGTCTGCCGGGGCCGGAGGTTGCTCCGACTTGTTGGGACCGGGGGTGGTCTTCGGTGGTGTAGTCGAACGTTCGGCCGGGGGTGTAGTCCCTGAAGCCGGCGTACCAGTAGAGTTGTCACCGCTATCAGTGGGGGGCTCCGCAGAATGCTGGCGTTTGAGCTATGGCAAGGTTAGCAACCTCATCAAGTATGTGTTTCGCTGCACCTACCCGAATCTTGCGGAGACCCTCCTCCAGCTCCCCTTGGCGCCTGATGTCGTCGGGGGAAAGGAACTTGTTGTCCTCCTTCTCCTCGTCCTTGTCAGCTTTGCTGAGAATGGGATTGTCCGTGTCATCATCGTCACTATCCATATCGTCGGCACTCTTCTTGCCCTTGCGCGAAGACTCTTGGTCCCGGAAATTGAGGAATCCAACCGTCCCGCCCGACTTGAGAGGCCCGAGATTGGCGAAATCTGCTTGCAGAGACTTGCGCTTGGCGGCGGGAGTCTCTTGTGCCTTGGGATCCTTCCAGATGCCCATTTTTTGGAGTTGCCCTAGACGCACGCGGGGTTAGTATGCCTCATGATTTATGGATAGCAAAGTACTCACGTTCACCGCGATACATAAACGTAAATGTCGCATACGGCTTGTCCGTTGGATCAATGCCCGTGACGGTCTGTGTGCTGATGGTCTTTGGATCTAGGGTCTTGGGCTTTGCGAAACTCGTAGTGTGATCAACATCGGCATCTCCACCGTTTCCCTGACCACCCTCCTCGTCGTCATCGTGGGCGTCAAACTGGGGCGAGTACTCGCCCCGCTTGATCTCCCCAGACGCCAACACCCGGAACAAGGCCACCTTGATCTGACCGGCCGTCTCGGGGATCGGATCATCGTCGGAGTCGGAGTCGGAAGATAAATCGTCGTCGGACACATTTTCCAGTGGAGCTTTCGCATCATTCCCATAGCGCATGATACTCTTAGGTTTCGAGGGAGCGCTATCTTCCATGGAATTCGGGTCCTCGGCCTGACGTTTCGCGCGGCGCTTCTCCATCTTCTGTCGCCGGCGCTCGATCTTGGCCGCGGCATCTTTCCCCTCCAGATCCAATCCATTCAACCAACGCTCCAACCCAACCTCGCGGAACAGGAACTCGCGCTCTGCAATGCCCCCGCCCTCGGAATCGGGAACGCTGACCCAGCGCGAGTTGACCCAGGTCTCTTCTCCCCTCCGCAATAGTGTGGCCACCTCCTCTTTCTGCCTGCCGTCAAAGTAGATGTAGGCCGCGATGGTCTCGTTTGGCGAATTCGTCAATACCTGGTATGGTGCGACGGCGCCGGAGTACTGGCCGCGCTCGCCGGTCTGGCCGGGCAATCCCCCCACGACCTTCGGTTTGGGGGAGGGGCACTCCGGCGTAGGCTTGGGTGTCGAGTAAGGAACATCCTGGTTGGGATTGAGGAGGGTGATGGAAATGGCGAATGTGGATTGTTCGGGCTTGCCACTGGCGGCATCCGGGACCTTAGGAGGGGGCACTGGAATGAAACAAGCTATCCGTGAAGCTCGCGATTGGCGCTGGATCGAGTACTCGGAGATTGGGCCGTCCGGGGTGTGAATGCTCACGGCGAGGCCTTTGAAGCAGGGCATGGCGAGGTGTGGGAGGGGGAAGAGTTGAAGGAAACCTGAGCTATATACGACCCGTCGGACGTAGGGTATACGGGATGGAGGGAGGGACAGCCCCACACTCGTGAGAGATCCCCCGGGGTGAAAAAAATGGAGGAAAGGGTTGGGTCTGCCACGGGCGGGGGAAGCAAAGCCTCTGCTTGAGAAATTTCCGTATGTTGAGTGCTAGGAGAATGCAAAGTTAGCTATCAGTGAGGCGGTCAAGATTGTTTGTTTTAGCCTGGAAGCGCCCACTTCGCTCGGCTCCACTGCTGGGATATGGAGGAGGCTGGTGAGGAGTTGTGGGTTTGGGGTCCGAGGGAGGGCACGACAATGATTTACCTCTTACGAACGATAGCAACCGACGTTCAGAAGAGAGTCCACACGCACGCCCATGGGGGTGAAGTTGCGGACCGGAAGTTCTTGGGCACGAGAAGAGGGGCGGACCAAAACACCCCGTTGAACCCCACGTGATACACTCTAATGGTGAGCCGTGACTTGGTCAACTCTATGACGGGCTTGCATCTGACTCGTTCCGATCATCTACCCTTTGCATCTGATTCTCGTTTCGAGTCCGACGCGATGCAGTAGTCACTCCGTCATCCCATGTACCCACATCACCTGATTGTTTACCATGGATCAGCCGGGCCCGCTTTATATAAGTTTGGATGGAAGAACACCAAACACAACCGCCCGCATCATATCTTATTACCTAAGTACTATTTTGGTAGGACGAGGTCAACGCAGATTTTTCCACGAGATTCAAGTTTGGCAAAGTAAAAGAGAAGAATAAAACCGAACGCATCTAGCACTTGTCACCTTTTGACACCATGGCAGCGTCACCTTCCGATGCCAAACCGTCCAGCTTGTACAAAGGTTCCAGCTCGACAGACATGCGGAAGATGTAGCGCTTGACCCAGTATGGCAAAGCCTTGCAGACCTGATAATGCATGTGAACACGGGTGGGCACAGCAAAGATGTAGTCGAGCTCTTCTAAGGTCCGCTGCTTGGTCTCGGGGACCCAGAGGAAGATCATCACGAGAGCAAGAACATTCAATCCACTATTGAGTAGGTGTTAGTATCATTGCCTTTTTCCCCCCCTCTTTTCGGTGGGACATCTGCTACTCACGCATAGAAGCCGAATGCACCGGTTGGAGTCATTGCCCATAGCATGCGGGGGAAGGTAATGGACAGAACCGCCGCCCATCCCAGACAAGTGGCCACGGCCCATGACATGCCCACCTCTGCACGGAAGAGTTAGACCTAGAAATCATAATAGTGACGAGAGAAAGACATACCACGGTGCGAAAGTGGGAAGACCTCGGCAGAGTAAGTGAAAGGCACGGGTCCTTCACCGGGCGAGTAAAATGCCGCAAAGAGGAAAACGAAAAGCGCGATAGTCCCCAGATGGGCTCCGGTGGTCCCTGGAACATAGAAGCAAAACCCAGCGGCTAGGAGGGTCCAGGCCATCTGGGGGAAGGTGAACAGCAGCAAGGCACGGCGTCCATAAGTGTCAATGGTCCAAACTGCCGGGAAGGCAAACAAGAAGTTTACCAATCCGAATCCCCACGAGGCAAGCAATGCCTGGGTATCATTTGCGCCGGCGTTCTTGAAAACGGTGGAACTGTAGAAGGCAATGATGTTGACTATTCAAGACAGCGGATTAGAAAATGCTAGAAACCTTGAGGGATGAGGTTGACCTACTGCCACACATTTGCTGCGCGATCATAACCGTAAAAGAAGCAAGGGTCGCACGGCGAACTCGGGGAATGGTGAAAAGCTCAATGAATCGAGTAACATAGTTACTCTCGCCAATGATACTCTGCTCCACCTTGATCTGGGCGTGGATAGAGTAGAGATCCCTCGAAGCCTGCAGCGACGTGTTGCGTAGGCGACACAGCGACCGATAAGCCTTGGCCATCTCACCTCGCCGAATGTACCAACGGGGCGACTCAGGGCAAAAATAGACTCCGATCAAGAGAGGCACCGCGGGGATGAACGCGGATCCCAGCTGAAGGCGCCACGACAGTTTACCAGTATCCTTTACCGCAAGATTGGCGCAGAAGCCCAGGAAAATCCCAAAAGCCGTCCAGAGTTGCCAGCACATCACCAGACCACCGCGAATGACGGCGGGGGTATTCTCAGCGCAAAAGATGGGGATGGTCGAAGCCTTCAAGCCCATACCAAGACCGAGTAGCAGACGGGTGACGAACAACTGGGGCCAGTTTTGAGAGAATGCGGAGCCAATTGGGGCCAGGACACAGAAAACAGCCGAAATGAAAATCGTTCCACGGCGACCAAGGATGCGATTGCACGGGTCAGACAGCCAGCAGCCCAGGACAGCACTTGCGATGTAAGGTGCGGCATTGACCACGCCGACCAGCCACTGGTTCTTCACGCTTTCGTCCTCTGGGATGCCGAAGGCGACGGGGAAGGAAAGATTGGCGCCGTTGGAGCCAGTCTGATCCCAGCCTCTGTTTTTGTTAGTATAGTCTTTCCGACGGGTCGGAACCAATAGACACGTACTGCACAGCTGCACCAATAGAGCATAGAATGATCGTGAAGTAGAGTGCCTTGGGCTGGCGCCATTTGTGCTGCACTTCATCGCGCAGAGCTGTGATCTCAGGGTCTGTCAGGCCCGGCACCGATTCGAACTCGGCCGGATTTCTCGCAACCAGAGCGCCTCGTCTGAGTTCATCGGCGATATCCGACACATTGTACTCGCGGGCAAATTCCTCCACATCGTGGATAATTTGAGACTGGCTCAGGTCGGCGAGGGGGTTCTTGATTCTAGATGCGAGTTGTTATACTTGCTGTCATTGTGAACAGGGAAAGTTGGGGGTAAGAACCTACTTGGCCGAAACATTGTTCTGCAGGCTCACTTGCTCGAAGTGGCCCTTTTCCTCACTGCCCTGATCGTCGTTGGAGCTGCTATGGATAAGTATTGTAGGATTTGATAGAAGAGATGCGAATGAGCCGACCGTTTGGGCGATTCCACTCGAGTGGTAGTTTCCTTGTCCATGCCGAGTCGAGCACAAGGTAAGGCGAAGGTATGAAAGGAAGGTAAAAGAAGAGATTGGAGATGAGAAGGAAAGATCTTCTGCGTCAGAACACACAGCTACTAGGTGTAGTAAGCTGAGAAAGTGACCGCAGAAGTTCGAAAACTACGAAAAACCTCAAAGGGCAGTGAATGCCTTTTATAGTTTACGCGGGGAGGGAACTTCTAGCCCACGGCCAGCCCGTTTGACAAAGACCCCGCAAGCTCATTAGACCTCGATAACTAGGTCTTCACCATGCAATACAGCTAAGCCCAGAACGGCGCTAGTTCTCTTGACACTTCGACTACGGACCAGCGTCTGATCTACTTCCCGAAACGGCGGCTCCATTCTGGGGTCAGAGCCGCGGGGACTTTCCTCGCCCATGGGGAAGACCACGCCCAATCCTACATAGCTGGTGGATCTGGGCGCGAGTGTTGGTCTCGACGCTAGCAGGCCGTGCCGGGGTTCGTGACGTTGCCTGGTATAGGATGGTGGTATGCCGGCAACCAGACATACGACCCCGAGATCCCGGGGATATCAGACCATTGGTGGCTTGCAGGCTCACCGGGCGCGAGTCCAAGAGCGCTTTGGAAGTCTTTGGAAGGGGCCGGGATCCCCGTTCCTACCAAGTGGGCCCTGGGGGGCCGATGTCCCTGCTGAGAGGGGGTTCCACTTGCTTGCAGCAGATACGAATGACCTGCCGAAGCCGAAGACACGAAAGTTTTGATTTCTCGGACTCAGATGCGGTGAGTGCGCGCGCTGAAGCAGTGCTGGGATGCCGACTCGGCATGGCCGCAGGCGGGGGCGAGAGAAAAGGAGAATGAGGCTGGACGCCACATTGATTCGAGCCGCCCTAGAATGGGGCAGACAAGCTTGGTTTCTGCTTAATTTCTGGTCGGGCTTGGCTCGCCGCCACTGGCGTCGCTGATTCGTCCGCTCGAGGATCCGGCGACGCTGCATTCGGACTCAGCGGCCAGTTGGAGAGGCAAGTCACAACTCGCGGTCCAAGCAGTTGGGTCGCAGAGACAACGGATGCGACGAATTGGCGGGGAATTTCCCCAGCACATGGCGTGGAGAGCGGGGGAAAGAATCTGGGGTTGCGCCGATCGGGTCCACACCTCGGGCCAGCTTTCCCAGATTTCACGCGACTTCGATTTCGTCTCGGTCATGGCTTTCCCGACCAACCCATTCCCAGACCATTTCCGGTGCGACCCGTTCGAGACGTTTCAGGATCGTAACGCGGACCATGTGGTACAGGATGGGGGGTATCTTGCCGTCAAACTTAGCCCCATCCCTGAAGCGCGTGGCTCGGGATCACGCGGTATCTAGGGTTGCCACGCTGCGACTCGTGGCTTGCCATGTGGAGATCGACTGTGCGGGCAATTCTATCCCGGTCGTATCCAGTCGAACGTTTACCAGTGATTTTTTTGCTTCCGTCACGGGGGGCGCCTGCGAGAAGGGATTGTCGCTGAAATGCAGTCGTGTCTCCCCGAATATTAATCTCCTAGGTCAACGCCTTCGGATCCTTCCAGACGAGTTCAATTTCTAGAACTTCGAAAGAACGACTGGGTGGCGTTATCCAAAAGACTCACCGGTTGCACATCCCTCGGAGGGGAGTCAGCTGAGGTCAGATCTTTCTTGCTGAATAGAATAGGGCCACTGGGGAATTTGAATGGGGAATCACGAAGTGCCCGAATCCGTACATTGACTTGGTGTATGAAGGACCAGACCGACCGGGAAGATGCTGGTTACGATCCTTACAGACTTGGTTTCACCGTTGGTCGAATCCTAAAGAACCGACTAGAGCGATAAACCCTGCATCTTTCCGATTTACTGGAAAGAATCATCCCAAGTGCCGATCTGTTCGCCGAATCGTCTTTGCATGGAAGAAAAGGCCGAACATACCCCACGTTGCTGTATAGCCATGTATACCAGGCTGCGGGTTTCTTCGGAAATTCGAGTCTCTCTGGTGAGAGAAATATGGCGCTGGGTGAATGGAATATCCAGCATTTCTAGTATAGACTGCAGACATCCGTACTTACTCAGTTTGCTATACTCCGTAGCAGCCTACTTTTTCCCCGATTGGTGACATCATGCCCGCTGACAAATAGCTTCGGCGCCGGGGTTGGTAGCAAACCGCGAGCTCATTCCACCTTCTCTCACAATGTGGTTACCTCGCACAATTGGCTCGAGCTACTTAAAAGCGGCATCGCGCCTGTTTAGACCCTTCACTGCAACCTATCTTCGCCCACGTTACTCCACCATGTCTTCCAACATCACCCTGTACTCCTGGCCCACGCCCAACGGCATCAAAGCTTCCATTACCCTGGAAGAACTCGGATTGCCGTATAAGCTTGAGCCGATTAATATTGCCACGAGTGTCCAGAAAGAAGAGTATGTGGTCAACTAATCTTAACGCGCGTCCTTCCGATCGTGCTCACGCCTCTCCCAGCTGGTTTCTGAAAATCAACCCCAATGGCCGCATTCCCGCGCTCCTGGATGGCTCGCAGCGGGTCTTCGAGAGCGGTGCGATCATGCTCTATCTCGCCGATAAGTATGACACGGACCGGAAAATCAGCTACGCGCCCGGCTCGCCCCAGTATGTCGAACAGTTATCGTGGGTGATGTTCCAGATGGGCGGACTTGGTCCTATGCAGGGTGAGTAGGAGCAGCTGGAACGCTTTCTAGGAACTGGTCCAATACTCATGCGCGCTTCACAGGACAAGCAAATCACTTCCGTCTGTACGCGGGCGCTCGCTCGGACTACGGCATCAAGCGGTACATCGATGAGACAAAGCGTCTGTTCTCCGTGCTGGAGTCTCGTCTCCAGGAGAGCAGCTTCCTGGCGGGTGATAAATACACTATTGCAGATATTGCAAGCTATAGTTGGGTCCAGGCTGCCCCCGCGTCGCTGGAGATCGACCTGTCGGAGTTCCCGGCCTTGGAGAAGTGGGCCCAGGCGATCAGTCAACGGGACGCGGTGCAGAAGGGCAAGTCTGTGCCGGAGACCGGTCGGACTGCAGAGCAGTGGAAGGAGGTGTGGCAGAATGCCCGCGCCAGGATCGATGGTATGACCAACTCTGACAAGCATTAAGTGTACGATGTGATGCAATAATTCAATTCCACATCTATTAACATAAAACCGATACAACATGTGCGTCGTAGATGGTTAACCGATTCGTCTTGAATAGTATCCAACCTAAAGTTTAGATTTCGGCCCAGCCTCAAAGGAAAAGTGAGCCGCTACAAACCAGGTTAGCTAGTGATTCTCCTCGACCACAATATAAACTTACGCGAGGCCATCTTGACTTTCGACAGGACCCGAGGGCCCGTTTCTCCCTCCGACAGACCATTGTTCTCCTTGCCTTCCTCTGCAACGCGCCATTTCCACAGAGGGCTGAAGTCATCCTTGACACGCTCGATCTGGTTCTTAACGTGCTGGACCGCCGTGTTAGCTCAATTTCAATAGCCCGAGAAGACCACATACCTTGCCAAGGATAGGAAGGAATTTAAACGCATGCCCACTAGGAAAGGGGATATCAGCTCAATACTCTTAATGCGAACGATGCCAGTGGCTGGAAGAACGTACGATCCCCCGGAGCAGATAAAAAGCGAGTCTTCATATCCCGGGACATAGTCGATAACGTACTGACACGAATAAATTAGCAACATCTTCTTTGCATAGTAGCATTACCTACATCGTTGTCGATGCTATCCGTGTACCAGCACAGCTAAAGGTCGTTGGGTATTAGCATGTGTTACACGTACTCGGACCAGCGCAGTAAACGTACCCGGCTATCAGTGAATCCAAATTCTTTTAGTTCTGGAAGAGCCTGGCCAATGACCTCTTTCATCTTCTCAAGGGCATAGAGTGGGACCGTATCGATGGGGGTTTTGCTGTACTTGGTCCGAGGAATTGAGATCCGACTAAGATAGTTCAATCAGCACGGAGTCTCTCATCCCAGGGAAAAAACTCACCTTCCTGGCTTGAGCGGGTGATCCTCGTAGTTGGTGAACTGCCCCAATATATGTCAGTCCCATACTAAGAACCTACAATTTCTAGAAAGGCTTATTGCTTTATGACAAACCTTGCGGCCGCGGAAACCAAACTTGAGTCGACCTTCCCTGGTGATGGGGAAACTTCCTCCCTGGTAATAACTGTGAAAATAATTAGCACTTCACAAGTGACTCTGAGGGAGATAACGCACTCGTCGCCTTCGCCTCTTCGGTACGACCAGACTGGGTAGTTCGAGGGATGGAACTTCTCCCACAGATCTTTTCTTTCCTTGGGAATGTCAATGAACATCACGGTCCCGGCTGTGGCTTCCACGGTCTGGCTGGCCTCGGGGATGAGAGAGGCTGTCCAGCTTCCACCTTTTGCCAGCGTTAGATCCCGTACTCAGGTCCTCTCATTCATGATTGATTACTCACATGCGACTACAGTGAGATCCGCAAGGTGAGTCTGACCGTCGCAGGTTGTGACCCCCGTGATTTTCTTGCTTGGGCCCCGCTGTTCGGTGACTAGAGATTCGACTTTACCGTGAGGCTCGCCCAAGATGAACTTGACCCCAGCTTGTTCGCACAGAAACCGTGCGTAAACACAGGCCTTCACACAGCCCAAGAGTTAGCTTGCAGTGCAAACCTAGCATCGGTTACAGAAGGTCATACCTTATCAGCGATGGTAATCCCAGCGTTGATATCAAGGAAACCGTTGATATTCCCGTCGTTAATCTTGTCGGCGACGTGGAGTTTCTCAACCCATTTAGGTTCAATCTTGCCCAGTCGCTGTTCGTCGTCGATATGACCCTGGACGGTGTGTGAGGATTGATCCCCGCATGAATGACAAATGATGAATTTACTTTGATAAATTGCTTCTCCCGAAATTCCGGGGCCGACTTGCCCATGCTTTGCAGACTATCCGCATAGTAGTCCCTCAAAGTCGGACCCTCGGCAAGGAAGTAGCAGCCACAGATGTAGAGCAATTGGTCCTCCGGGGTCAGACCCGCGGGAAGCTCTGACGGTCTAGCATTCTTGATGCTCTCGTTCCACGAGAGCCAGATATCTCTGGCTTCAATTGCCAGCGACTGATATCTGTACACGATACATTGTCAACGAGTGCAGTCTTTTTTTATTTTCCACAGGAAGGACCCACTGGATTTTATCGCCATATGCCATGCGGAAGACCTTGTTGATATCTGCCGAGGCTCCATCACAGCCATCGGATGGGTTGTAGTAGTTCCGATCAAAGGCAGTCCGATCAAAGACGGTGATGTTCTTGTAGCCATGACGGGCCAGCCACAAGGCCGTGCTCAGGCCGAATACGCCCGCACCCAGGATGATAATCTTCGAATCAGAGGACACCATTGTTATCTGCATGTAATGGACTATCAAGACCCCGAGGATGCCACATTAAGTATCATCCACGGCCTGGATAAAGTGCCCACGCCGACCGGGTGCCGCCGAGTGGTTGTTCGGCTCGACCCCGATCTGCATCGCCCCGATTGGATGCTCGGATAGACCCGAGATAGGCGTGGACCGAAATCGATGGGGGCTGGTCCTAGCGCACTACTTCGCAACTAAAGCCGGTGCGCAAAGACGGGGTATCTGGGGTTAATCGCCAACCTTCGAGATGAGCGTACCGTGCAGCCAACTTAAAAGGCGGGGATTTTCTCCGATCGGGCACACTCTGTGCTTCCTGCAACGATGGCGATCAAAGATGCGTGGACCAACTCGTCCACGGTGAAGTATTACCGTGCGATCCGCAGTGCACCGAGAGAAGTCATCTGCAGTCGCCACTTGATCCTGTCGGCCATCGTCTACGCGACCACGGCTGTCCCCGCGAGTAGGTCACGTCCCCTGGATAATCCCGACGCCGTCGACTAATCATGCACACAGCTTGGGATCAGGGATCTGCCTCGGTGATTCCTTCTTTGCCGGGCTTCCAAAAACAGTTTGATATCAGCTCCGGCACCGACGCGCAGGCTATAAAGAACTTTGTCTCCATCGTTTATATCGGCTATGCCGTCGGTGCTGCCCTTTCCTTTCTCATCAACGACCGAATCGGTCGTCTTTGGGCCTACCGTCTGTATGTGGCCGTGTGGGCGATTGGCCAGTTCGTGGGCGTTGGCACACCTACCATCGCGGGCCTTTATGCGTCGCGTATCATCACCGGTCTAGGGATCGGCGCTCTCACGGTGACCGGACCTATGTCCATCGTCGAGATTGCCCCCTGGGAAATCCGAGGCCTTCTGGCGTCGTGGTTCGGCGTGGGAATGGCTCTGGCATTATTTAGCTCCATCTTCTGCGTTTATGGAGTCTATCTACACATGCCCGCCGATCGACTCCAGTACCAGACGGTGTTCTTCGCGCCGTGCATCTTCATGCTGCTCTGTGTGATCGGCAGTTTTTGGATCCGCGAGTCTCCGCGCTGGTTGGTGATCGTTGATCGTCACGCCGACGCCATGGCGGAACTATCCAGGCTTCGAGGCCTGCCAATGAATCACTCTCGCCTCGTCGCCGAGTTTAGTGGTATCGAGGAATCTATCCGCACGTCAGGCAAAGGTGCGAGTTTGCTCAGACTGGCTCGAGAGACACTTACGGTGTCCTCCAATCTGCGGCGCGTTCAACAGAGCTTGCTGTCATATGCACTGGCTCAACTCTCCGGCGCCAACTCCATCACTTCATACTTTGTGCCCATCATGAAGATTCTTGGACTAGGGAAAACTACCAAGGACCAGCTGTTCCTCAGTGGCATGTACGGGTTTTCCAAATTCTTCTTTGTCCTGATTGCATCGTTCTTCTTTATCGATGCCCTCGGTCGGCGAAAGTCGCTGTTTGTGGGGATTACATTGCAGATGATCACCCACATCTACCTCAGCGTATATATCAGAGAAAGCCAGCTGCACGACGTCTCTGATTCTGCATCGCAAGGTGCCATTGCTTTGATCTTTATCCATGCTTTTGGGTATTGTGTTGGTAAGTTGGGCTGTGCCATTGGAATGCCTGGCTTTGAATCTCGGGCCCCGCAGACTCTCCCGTACTCTGACTGATCGCTTCTCGTTTTTCTTTAGGACTCTTCATCCTCCCATATGTCTTCGGTGGTGAGCTGTGGCCTAATCACATCCGCTCCTTTGGCAGTGCTCTTGGCCAGACTTTCCACTGGCTGTTCATCTATGCAATGAGCTACGGCACACCGTCGCTCCTCGCGACGACCAACCAATGGGGCGCGTTCGTGTTCTTCGCGGCGTGGTGCTTTGTCGCGCTGTGCTATGTGTACTTCATGGTGCCTGAACTGAGCGGGCTCAGCGTGGAGCAGATCAACGACCTCTTCAAGGGGCCTTGGTTTTCGGTCTATAAGCGATCGAAACGGTCGCCGGTCGTGGACGGTGTCGAGGCCGGCGACAGTAAAGGCAATACAGATATCTCGTAAGCACCGTCTCTTTCAATCTTGTCCACGCTGCCTCTTCTACGCTTTGTTTGAGTGATGCTAAGTGATCTCTGAAGATTTGATCAGGAAGTGCAGGCGCTCCCTGGCAAGGAATAATCGAGAAGTGTATATATTATGTCGGCCAAGGGTCTTCTGGGAGTTTGCTGCATGGAAGATAGTCAATATGATATAATTCCACATATAACCTCTAGACAAGGAATACTTCATCGGATCAGGATTGAAATCCTGAAGAGATTGCTCTCCAGCTTCCAGATCAAGCCCGAAGTGACAAGTCTAAATGAGCACGTGCATCTTTCCAAGATTCCAAATCCGAGTGGATCCCGGTGATATCGAAGTCGATCTGCTTTGCCTCAGACGATGGTGATTCGCTGAAGATTGCGTCCCCGCGCATAAGATTGACCGGATCTCCTCCTACCTTTCCCCACATTCTCCAATTCAACTCGCCTCCAACCTCTGCCATGAATCCCATGCAGTCCAATCGCCGCCGAGTAAAGATCGCGCGAGAGAACTCTCATCGATCTCGTGCGGGCGGCCGGATTCATGTGGCATGCGCCAATTGCAAGGACCGGAAACTGAAGGTGGAGGGAGCCCCCCGATCCCCGATCGTACGGGCCCGGGCTAAGCATCAATAGTGCGATAATCAATCTCCGGCGTGCGGCAATTGCTCGCGAAATAACATCTGTGGGTGCTCCGTCATCGCGCCCGCAATATTTCGTCGCTGACTGGAATTGCAGCCTGCGTAGTCGAGGATCCCGTCACCAAGCGTTTGCAGCCGCGAGACTATTTGGAGACCCTCGAAAGACGCGTGATATTTCTGGAAAATGTCCTGCAGCAAAGGCAGACGGAGAAACGACCTGGTTCGACTGCCATGGCACACGTGGACCGACCAAATGGAGAGGATGACGGTGAAGGCTCCGACTCTCACCCCGCCCCAACCGAGGAGGTAGACGACTTGGCCTCCAAGGTTGGAATGTTGGGCGTCAGAACATTCGCTGCCGACTCTCATTACCTGGGCTCCTCGTCTGCCTTTGCCTTCTCACGACTCGTCAGCTCATACCTGCGTGATGTCGCACCCAAGAAGCCACCGGGAGCTGTTGGCCCTCCAGAAGAGCAGGCCGTACCGCCATCGCCATGTCCACTGCCGGAATACGATGATGCGACTCAGCTAAGCAATGCGTATTTCCAGAACATCCATCCCCAGTATGCGTTCTTGCATGAACCGACCTTTCGGGCGTGGGAGACCAAGTTGGTTTGGCCATTGGGTAATCTGGACCTGTCCAATTTCGAGCCTCTCCCATTGTTTTTCCTTTACATAGTATGCTCCAGCTTCTAACCCCCGTAGGACACGAAAATACTGACTCGGGATACCACAAAGGTCTATGCTATCGGCGCCCTCCTAATACGGGACTCTGAGGCTCTCGCGGAGGTAAGACAAATTCGCCACTCACCAAGCCCCGTCGATTAACGTGTATTTTGCCCAGAAATTATTCTCCTCGTCGCAGCTTTATGTGGACCACGTGTTATCACTTCAGAGTCTTGAATCTGTTCAAGCACTACTGTGCCATGGGATGTATACATTGCGCTCTCCGACAGGTCCTTCAATATGGTATCGTGGTCATCCCTGGATTTTCCGAGATCCTGGCTGACTCGGAATAGGAAAATATCAGGAATGGCTCTACGTCAATGTATTGAGCTTGGATACCACCGCAGTGTGACGCGCTTCCGAAGCAAATCCGATCCCCTCAGACTCGAACTGCAGAAGAGGGCCTTTTGGTGCACGTACGGACTGGATTGTTCGGCAGCCATCCACCTGGGGCGGCCATTGGGGCTGTCACAAAGTGAGATCGATGCCGAGGTTAGTAAATTGCTTCCATTGATTGGATTGTCTGGCACTAACCACTTCAAACAGCTCCCCCTGGACGTCGATAGTGCCAATCTGTCGAAAAATGGGATATCTGGGCCTCTCCGCACTGCTGTGACCGAGCCAGCAACCGACATGTCTCTCACTATTCATGTCATACGACTTCGGTGCTTATGGGCGCGCATTCACACGTCTCTGTATTCAGACATTGCATCCTGTAGCCCAGACCACCCGACATACGGTACCCGCATCGCTCACTTACGTGCCGAGCTCGAAGCTTGGTTCACCTCGGCACCGCCAGTTCGCTCGCGTTCGGACCGCGTTCTATCCATTTTCGGCAGCATTGACTGGTTCAAGATGAACTACCACTACTGTATCCTACTGATCTACCGCGGTCAGTTGATAAAGAGCTCCGGCATCCCAGATGAAGTCTTTGCAGAATGTTTGCAGGCAGCCCAGAGTATTTGCCATGGGTATCGACGCCAGTATATTGGCAAGGGCATCAATTACACATGGGGATCTCTGCACTTCTTATTCACCGCCGGCCTCACGTACTTGCACTGTATCTGGGCCTCGCCGGTGATCCGCGAGACTATTCGCTATGATGATATGAGTAAGACCTGTTCTGACTGTACCATGGTCTTGGTGGTTATGGCCGAGCGCTGGACAAGCACGGCACCTTATCGGGATCTTTTCGAAGCTTTGTCTAGTCATACGATGACGATGTTGGTGAAGAAGAACCACGAGCGATGGCAACTTCCCGGACCAGTGGCTCCTACGCCGGTATTAAGCCCTGATCATGATGACCTGAGGCAGTGGATGATAGCCATTGCGGACACGGGTATGTCCGATGGTATGGATGATCTTCTTACTGGGCTTGTGGGAGAATTTCCGGCTTTTGAGGCGACGGATACAGACATTTAATATTATGTCATTTGATATGCTGGAGAAACACCCCATTCGGAAGGTGGGTATACTCCTTGCTGAGGAGCTTGTCCAACAAATGCCGAATTAAATCTTTGGTTTCGGGACCTATAGACAATCAAGTATAGTGATAGGGAAATTGGTTCAACTTGAATCAAAAAATGAAATATTTCTTACAATGGCTTATATGAAATTAGGTACGTTTATACACTACTGGCGGCTGATGCAACAAACCGGCAAGTTCCTGGTTGTGGCTCTCCCTAGATTTTTATACCTCTCTCTTCTCTTCCTTTCTCTCTCCTCTCTCTCTCTCCTCTATTCTACCTTTTGGACCAGGCTTGGGCCCAGTGGCGAAAGACCAAGTGGATCTGAAACTTGTGGTACCAACTTGGATCTCACAGTTGAATTTACCGATATCAATGACCCAGACTCTGTCTGAGTGACCCCAAGCACTTCCAACACGGCCAATAGTACTGGTTATTTACGGATATTGTATGTGGGAAACTTGGACGAGGAAAGTTACAATCTCTTCGCAATGGACAGGTTTGGGGCCCGCCGGATTTAATCTACAACGAGCAACATCCATGGGTTAGTAAATGGCTAGCTCGAATGCCGAAGATACATTTCGGAATCGCGTTTCGACCTTGCATTGCCAACTGCGCGCATTCTTGAGCTATTCCCAAGAAGATAGATTGCTGAGCCCCGTCCTGATTCTCCACTGACAGACACAAGTCTTTAGCTACTTCGCTTAGTTTGAATTCGCAGTCAAAAATCTAATTTGGGTAAACAAGAGCCATTGTTAAATTCCATTCTAAAAAGAAAAATAGAGTAAGAATGCAACCGAGAGTAACGAGGTCGGTTTCAAATCTCCCCCGGTCGATAGCTCCGCCAGACCTCGAAACCAACCTGCTCGTACCATCCGTCCAGAGCCACCCAGTCGACAAAGACTCCTTCGATCCCACGCTGCTTCATATTCTCAACCGCATGACAGATCAAGGCCAGTCCAATGCCCGACTTTCGGTGATCAGCGTCAACACCTACACAACCAATCAATCCCGTCTGTGGGCCACAAAGCTGGGGGAATGCCCAGATATGATTCAACTCGGGCACGGGACTCAGCATCAATGTCCAGCCAACCTGCCGTCCTTCAGAATCGAAGGCTGTCATGACCTGAGATGGATATCTCTCAGGGTGCAATTGAATATATGCTTCCACCCACCCCTGGCGATAATCAGTATTTGCTCTTAAAGGGTAATTGATTCTTGCATCATACCGACTTATCAGAGAAATTCTTCCTTTGTCCGACCAAACAGGCATCATAGTCCTCCGGTTGTAGAGGTGCAAAGCGGAACCCCCGTTCGTGGGCTCGAGCCATGTACTTCTCGGGTGCTTGGAAGCTGCGAATATCTTGGTACAAATCAACCGACCTCGCACTTGGAGGACTGAGCCGGAAACCACGGTGAATGAAAAAGTCCTGGACTTTCTGGCCGAGGTCCCGGGGCACACCGGGCCAAAAGCGAGGAAAGGAGCTTCCAAGGTTGAGACGATGGATGTTGAATTGAGTTCGAAAATACGAGCGTGTTTCTGTGAGCAGGGAGGTGCCGATTCCCTGGCCTTGATATTCTGGGATCACAGCAACGACTGCTATGTGTACCGTGTTGGGATTTCCATGCGCATTACTATAGACCAGACAGAACCCTGCGAGTTTGGGCCCAACGCGTGCAACAAAGTGGTGCGCGTTTTCTCGGGATATCAACGGTTCTAGATTCTCCGCGGGGATCGGGTATGTGGGCAATGCTGCTTCCCACGCAGACAAAACGTCGTTCAAATCCCTTTCGGGATTGAACCGCTCAATGTTGAATTCCGGCGTGGTGGAAACACCGTGTTGGATGGGTAGAGTGCCCTTCGCAATCTTCGCGCCGAAAATGATGTCAGCGGCGACGGAGAAAGCTTCGATCGTTGGCTCGTATGTGGTGATATAAGTTTGAACCTCCGGTGCTTCGAGAAAGTCGTAAGGGGCACATGCGGCAATAGCAACCAATGCTCGGGTATTTGCCGGAAGTTGATGGCCGAGAGTCTCCTGGTAAGCGGACTCGCGCGCATTGATAGAGACCAAAATGACAACATCTGCAGCCCGGACTTCGGTCCATTGTTCTTCAGATAAACCGGACTTGCCATATTTGATTTCACGAATAGATGAATTATAGCGTTTCAGGATATCCAAATACGCAGTGGCTTGGTATGAGTCTTGTCGACCCAAACCTTCTCCATCCACTGCACCGCCAGCCGGGGTCTTATCTCCGGGAAAGAGGAACACAATGTGGGATGAGTCCGACAGCGGAAGGATTTTAGGCTGGTCCCGGACCAGTGTGACTGAGCGTTCATATGCATCCTTGCTCAACGTTGCAACTTCATCGTTCAATTCCTGGAGGCCATGGAGGTTTCTCGGTCGAAACGCATCATCCCAGTTTAGGAACCCATCCTTCACGCGGCCAACCCGACGAGTTGCTTCGTTCAAGCGATCAAGTTCAATGGTACCATCTGAGACGGCAGAGCACACTTTTTCGATGGAAGCCACTTGCACCTTGAACGTGTGGCAAATCATGACGCTGTCGCTTCCCGCTTTTACCGCGAGCACAGAGCCCATCTCTGTGCCGAAGGTGGAACGAATCCCGTCCATCTCCAGACAGTCTGTGACGATCATACCGTCGTAACCCATATCCTTCCGAAGAATGTCAAGGATCACGGGGGAGAGTGTTGCGGGGAGCTCTTTATCAATGTTTGGAAGTGCGATGTGAGCAGTCATAACAGTTTCGACTCCCTCGGCCACCGCACGTCGAAAAGGAATAAGCTCGCAACGCTCCAGCTGATCCCTGGTTTTGGGAATCTCGGGCAGTCCATAGTGGGAGTCGACAGCTGTGTCGCCGTGACCGGGGAAATGTTTCGCGCTCGGAATGACGTTGAGTTCTCTCAGACCACGCCCCGTTGCACTGGCAAAACGACCCACAAATTCTGGGTTGTCTCCTGGACTTCGGACCCCAATGACGGGGTTAAGGGGCTCTGAATTGATGTCACAAATCGGGGCATAGTTTGTGTTGATGCCAAATAAATCCAGGATTTTTCCAGTGGCTTTGCTCGCGTGGTAGGCGATTTCCGGGTCGTGCGTGGCACCTAGAGCCATGGGACCCGGTACTCGAGATGCAATGGGCGGAGTGATTCGAGCCACGATACCGTTCTCTTGGTCAATACCAATAAATAAAGGTCGTCGGTGTCCTGCTGCATGTGCTTCTTTTTGTAGATCTAAGACCAAGGTCTGCGGGGAGTTTTAATGTCTTTATCGTGCCCTGGTCATAGGGGTACTCACCTAGAGCTGCTAAGCATTTGGAGAGTTGGGTAGAGATTCAAAAAGGCAGGACTCACCTGGAGCTGCTCTGCAGTTTGAATATTCCGCGAGAAAAGAACTATCCCACCGATGTGATAGTCCCGAATCAAGGTCTTGATCTCGGAGCTAAGCGTGTGGCCATGGAAACCCACGGCGAACAACTGAATCGATCAGAGATGTACAAGACCGATCAGAGGTTTACTTACCTGGCCAACCTTTTTCTTCAGCTCCTCCATGTTTGCTCGCAGCCTCGATACTTGACCGGCGAAGATCGCGGGAGCGGGGAGATGCGAGTGATAAGCGGGAACGAAGCTACGGATCCACTTGTCTGCGCTGCAACGTCTCATTGGTGATGCATTTCTCTCCAAAACGCACTTCTGTTTCATGAAAATGACCATGGGAGAGAGTAGGGCCGTCCATTTGAATCCTTGCCATGCCAGCCATGGCCCACGTCGAGCCCGAACTCGGATTGTTGACACCTTTGGAGGAGCTGTCTACAAACTTGAAAAGACCCCATGCTTGTATAAAAATGTTGATTGATTGGTATAATTCATGGCAAAGATTGAGGTACTGGATTCAATCGTGTTGCTAGGAACATTGCCTAGCAACGACTCGCAGCTTGTTCCTCAAGTCATAGATATGACAAGCATCGATAGAGAGAGCATTTGGAGATTGTAGACCTCTTCGGTCCATCTCCAGCAAGCGGAGATTAAAATGGGTTGTTTATCGCTATTACTGTGTGTCACCCCTATACTAGTTCCAGTGCTCGCTCTCGAGACACCCCGATGTTCATTTAGCCCTCTCTTCTGTTTGGCGCTGCTGGCGCCTGGCATCTATCCTCCGTCGCCATGAATCGCCAAAAACAGTAGTAGCCCAGACGCAGATTCCTGCTATAATGAGGAACAATGCGCTGATAGTACTAAACCAGCCCACGCCCATGACATTCACCGCGGGAAGCACAACTCCCGACCCTAGAGCCGCCAGAGCGTACCGGAACAGATAATTTCCCGCCACTACCTCCGCACTCCTTCCCGACGGCTGCATCACGTCGATGCAGTACGAGTTGAGACTGGGGAAGCAGAAGAGCTGCGCGAGCCCTTGGAAGAACATCGCCAGCACCGGTAGTGGGATTCCACCCACACGCTTTTGCACCGACCAGCCGTAGATCAGGACGCAGACGGGGATCACAGCCCCGACGAAGTACATGCACGACTTCAACCGGTCTTCAGGAATCCGCCGACCCCCGCGCTTACGGATCCACTTGTTGACCATGTAGTCAGCCCAGCGGCCACCCAGGAACGTCCCTAAGAAGTAGCCGGTTCCTGGGGCAAGGTAGAACAGCGCTGCCTGGATAGGGGTCTGGAGACCGAAGCGCGGGTTGAGGACGGACCGGATAGGCGTGAGCAGCGAATACTGGTTCCATACCAGGGCGCCCGCGGCAACGGCGGCGCAGATGAGGTTCGGATAAGAAAACAGCAGCACGCCTACTCGGAATGGAGAAGCCTGTCGCCAGAGGTATGTGGCATTTTGCCGCAGACTCTTGCTAGCGAGGTCGGCCTTCTGCAGGTTCGGGTATGTCTCCGGAAACAGGAAAAAGACTAAAATCGTGGCGAGGCCTCCTAGCGCCGTTTGGAGCCAGAAGATCACTGTCCAGGAACGGTATGTGACAATGACACCCTGTTCCAAGATGAGAAAGGAGATGCGACCGTCGCGGAAGAGGGACATACACCAATAAACGGACCTAAAGCAGGTCCGACGAGAGTGCCGGACAGGAACCAACTAAGCGCCGTCGCGCGCTTTCGTGGCTCATAGATATCTCCAACAGCCGTGCTTCCTACTACGAGGAATGAGGTCCCTTGGAAGGCCGTAAGAACCCGAAAGATGTAGAACGCGGCCAGGTTAGGGGCCAGTGCAGTGGCAAGACTGAATACCACGAACAAAGAGCCAGACACCAGAAATATCTACTCCATATTGTTAGTGGGTGTAAGAAGGTGAGCATGGCTGCTACTGACCGGACGTCTTCCCCAGACCTGACTAAAGGGACCCCAGAATGGGGCCGCGATACCCATAAAGGCCATGTACAACGCATTGCTACCATTGAGCACACTTTCCGTCGAGTGGAAGGTCTCTGCTACCTCGGGAATGGCAGACAGGACCGTGGTCGAGGAGACTGGAGCCAGAAAGGAACAAATTGACAGCACGATGAGAATCACGACCTTGCGTGCAGGCGAAAAACGGAGATACACCTCAGCATCATCCTCTTTGAACTCGACATCGGCGGCGGGCATGTCATGGCCGGAGTAATGACTTCGGACCATGTGTAGCGAGTTGGAATTGTCTTGGGCATGATGCGATTTTGTTTTTTCGGGGTGATTGTCGGTGGCAATGGATGGAGATCCCCCGTCTGAACTGAAAGACGAGCGCGGTGGCGGCATAATCAGCGCTTGTTTTGACTTCCCCGTTAGGGACTGTATATCGACCTTCTCTAGAGCGACAACTCAAGGTTGAAATCTGGAGCATTAACCAATATACTTCTGCCCTTTGACTTTGTAGAACCTAGTATCAATGCCCGACGGTCTCGATGACACCAGATCTATATAGTCCCCGGATGTCGAGTAAGCGCGGCGCCTCAAAGATATAAGAAATAGCACTCTGAATGTGTGAAATTGGCATTGCATCCATCGGAGACGTGAGTCACTAAAGAAAATTCGTGCGCCGAGGGACCCTCGGCGCTGGCCATAGTTGGCCGAGGATTAGTGCGGGGCGAGTCGCGTCCTGGTATAAGCAGCGCAGATAGCGAATCCACTAGGTACCAATTGTGGTATCTCTCACGGCTTGCGTCCAATGAGTGTGGCAGCCGGGCGAGAGCGCGGAAAAGAATCCGTGTCGGCGTGGATGCCGCGATTAGTCTCGCTGCGATGACCGGACCCAGCAACCATAAATGCGCTACCAAATCGCAACGGCACATATCGTTCAAGCTTTAAGCTGCTCATGATTTCGGGGTGTGGTAAGGCTTCGCTGGTGGAGAAGGCTTCAGTTATTCCCCGAGATTCGGAGCGGGGAGACTGTGGTCCACTCCAAGAGCAACAATCAAGCTTGGCTGTCAGATGTGCCATTTCGACATTGCATGGACTCATGGATCCCAGGCGTGGTCGAAACCCGATCTCAGTGGTCGAGGCTGGCAGTGTGGCTGTTCACAACCAAAAATCACCCAAGATCGGCCGCGCCGTGACATCCATGACGTTATCCTCTGACCGCCAACCAGCACAACTTCCTTCCCCTCCCCCACCACCGTTTAGATCTTGTCGTGTTTCACTCTCCAAGCCAGCATGTCATCCAAGAAGGACCCTCAGGGTGGTGTCCCCGCCTCCAGCAAGGGCTCGTGGTCCAGTTTTTTGAAGGTCCCACCCCTACCTCCTCATTCCTCCGTAGCGGCCAACTGACCAATTCCAGTCGATTGCCTCGTTCAATGGGGATCTATCCTCCCTGACTGCTCCGCCTTTTATTCTCTCCTCTACCTCGTTGACGGAGTACTCGGCTTACTGGGCCGAACACCCCGCGGTCTTTGTCGCTCCGGCTCAGGAGACCGACCCGGAGAAGCGGGCCCTACTGGTCCTGAAATGGTTCCTTACCACCCTCCACCAACAATACTGCAGCCGTAGCCAGAAGCTGGGTAGTGAGAAGAAGCCTCTCAATCCATTCTTGGGTGAGCTGTTCATCGGGAGCTGGCCGGCAGACCCGGAGGTGGGCGAAACCAACTTGGTTAGCGAACAGGTCAGGTGAGGGACCGTGAATTTCCACTCAGATTCAATCAGGCTCATCACAGAAATTCCGTAGCCATCACCCTCCCGCTACTGCCTACGCGATTCGCAACGACAAGCATGGAGTTGAGGTGAGTTGACCCGTCCGCCCCATCAGGACGACTCTATTCATGTACTAACAACTTCCCGATTGCAGTTGCAAGGATACAATGCCCAGAAAGCCTCCTTCTCCAGCACTATCCAGGTGAAGCAGATCGGACACGCTCTCTACACCCTTACTCTGCCCAGCGGAGAGAAGGAACGATACCTCATCACGCTTCCGAATCTACACATCGAATCGCTGATCTACGGCACCCCCTTTGTCGAGCTGGAAAAATCCACCAAAATTGTCAGCACTAGCGGTTATGTTGCCAAGGTCGACTTCTCGGGCAAGGGCTGGTTGAGCGGAAAGAAGAATACCTTCACCGCAAGCCTGTTCAAGGCCAGCGAGGGGGAGAAGAAACCGGCATACACAGTTGACGGCCAGTGGTCGAACACCTTCACAATCAAGGATGCTCGCACCAAGACCGCCGTTGACACTTGGGTCGTCAACGACAACAAGACCACTCCGCTCACCCTCGCCCCGCTCGAGGAACAGGACCTGTACGAGAGCCGTCGTGCCTGGCAGGAGGTCGCCGCCAACATCCAGAGTGGTGATATGGACGCCGTCTCAACCCACAAGTCCCGGATCGAAAACGCGCAGCGCGAGATGCGTCGCATTGAGAAGTCCGAGGGCCGCGAGTGGGAACGCCGATTCTTCCACTGCATCGACGAAAAGGAGGACGCTGCGGACATCCAGCGCCTGGCCAGCTCTCTCGACCTCGCTGGGAACTTCGAGAGCGAGAAGACTGGTGGTATCTGGCGTTTTGACCCCGAGCGTGCTACCGGTGCCAAGCCTCCCTATCACAAGATTGGACCCGAGGGACTAGGACTCAGCGAGTAAACGACGACTGCAGTCCTACCTGGAGTGCAATCTGGAGGATTTTGTTTTTTTCTCGATATCCGCCTTGATATCTTTCTTGTCTTCCTTTCGCTTGGGTGGAGGGGTCGAACGATTTCACTCTTGGCTCCTCTTTGCCAAATGTCTGCACACATAGAGTTCGCGTGTTGATGTCCAGGTTTCGACCGAGGACCCGTCATGCTACATATCGATTGTATATAGTTCCGACCCGGTGTCATGGCGCTCGCTTATATACGAGTTGCTCGGCTCGAGGGCTGCTCATCTAATCATGAAATTCGATTTTGTGAACTTCCCTTGTTGAAAGATCATGTAGTTAGGACAGAATAGTCAATTTAGGTTCGGCGAGGGCGAGAAGAGTAAGAGGGCACGTGTCACACCATATCAGCCTGCTATCTCACCATCTTCATACCTGCGATGGCTCAAATCTCGTAGGGCGATAACCTTCGGATGGCGCCAAGCCACCATAGCTAAGCTTTCGCTAGTGGCCTCGGGGATTTCAGAGGTAAAACCTGGGGTAGAGACTATGTACTCACGCGTGATCTACAATATACTCCTCTCGTTGATTTACATTTAGTACGCACTCTTGGTCATGAAAAAGAAATTTGGTTTGTATGTGTGTCCGTAACTCATCACACTTTTTTTGTAAGCCCAGTCACATGAGCCGAGTCCATCGCGATCTACCTCTCTACCAGACCTAGCAACGATCAGATATTGCACATGGTGGAGGTACAGAACATGAGAAAGTGACGACAAGAAACCCCCATCCATACGGGTGAAACACCTGGGCCCGAATGATACCGTGAGCTAAGTTTGGCGCGAGGAAAAAAAAAAAGGGAAAGGGAACAGGGGGCGGGCATAAGAGGAAGAACCTTGGGAGAATTGGTGGATTTAATACAGACTGCGTCAACAAGGAGCAGTAGTAGCAAAGTGAAGGGAAAAAGCAATGCGGAAGGGAGGAAAATCCAGAAAACAAAACACGAAGACACAGTCCCCCAAAAAGGAAAGCCAACCAAGCTCCCAGAAAGACAGTAAAGATTACACAGATGTTGAGGAAAGAAAGATGAAGAGATATTTTGGGGTTAACCTGCCCGGTTGACAAGACATGAATTTCGTTTCCCACCCCCGGCGATGTGGCAAAAACAAAACAAACCCCCATCTCACATCACCCGCAAATGCAACGCCATATGTGTGAGGCATGAAGGAGAGAGTATAAAAGCCTCCTCAGGCCTTAGTGGTTGCCATAGTTGGTGCCCCAGCCACTGTTTCCACGGGAGGCGTTGCCGCCGTAGTACTGGCTGAAGCCCGCACCGTAGCCGCCATAGGCAGTCTGCGAGCCTGCACCCTGATGACCTCCAATGCCACCAAGACCGCCATACTGCGGGTTCAAGTGGCCGTAACCACCGAAAGCTTGCTGGCCCTGCTGACCCTGCAGCGGGGGAGACCAGTCTGTGCCTGAGGCTGGCCAGGAACGCTGTTGGTGGCGGAACCGGGACGGTTGGCCTGAGCCAGGGAAGGGCTGGGCCCACCGGCCTTGGGCGCTTCAAATCCCTTGGTTTCATCGGCGGTCACTGGGGCTTGCTGAGCAACAGGGGGGTTCTGGCCAAATCCAGCAGGCGACCGACCGAAGACGTCCGACATTCCAGAACCAAACGCGTTGGCGCCCGAAGCGGACTGCTGGTTGTCAGAAGGCTGCGCGGAGCCGGCGCGGCCATAGACCGAGTCACGGCCAGGGACACCTTGGTTAAAGCTAGCCGCATTGGCTGGAGAGGAGGAGTGATCGTAGGAAAAGCCGTGGGGCTGGCCGTACATGCCACCCTTGCCGCCGTACGGACCGTACTGGCTACCATAGCCGTACTGCTGGCTGTGTGGCATGCCGTAATGCTGCTGCTCATCGTACCGACGAGCATCGTCGTACATGGGACGATTGCGGCCGTATTGGTTCATCTGGTTCATGTACGAAGCGTAATGGGGGCTGGAGTAGTAAGGGTGGGCGTAGGCGTTGTAGCCATACGCGTTCTGACCCGGCATGTGCTGGGCAGCCGGGGTTTGCGTGGCCCCGGGGAGAGTTGGGTTGGGGGTGTTGTGGCCGCTGTTGGTGGCATCAATGGGACCGTAGCGGCTGGGAGCCTGGGTGGTGGGGATTTGAGGCTGGGCTTCAGCACCAGAAACCCCAAATCCGGGGGCTGCGCGGGGGGCAACGCTGGCATCCTGGGACTGGCCATAGCCGCCATAGTAGTTGTATGGGAAGCGCTGGTCAGCGGCGTAGAAACCAGAGTACTCGCTTCCGGAGGTAGTTGGTTGAACAGGGGCCTGGTTGGCAAACGGCTCCTGGATTTGCGGCTGAGGCTGGCTGGCCTGCGGGTTGAAGGGGTCGTTGAAAGATTTCTGGGCTTCGGAATACCGGGCAAAATCATTAAAGGAAGAATCGGTGGCGGAGGCCTGGGGAACCGGAGGCAGGCCGGGAGCAGGGCGGGAGGCAGCGGCGCTTTCAGCGGGAGCTTGGTTCGAAGGAGGAAGAGAAGCACGAGGGGCAACAGGGGAATGTTGAGGCGGTTGAGCACGAGTCTCAGCCTCCTCACGGTTCTCGTCAATGTCCACAGCATCACCGTTCAGACCCATACTTCCGAACTGCACAGCGGCGCGGTCCACAGCGTGGTTTCCGGGCATGACGACAGCCTGCTGTTGCTCCATCACACGACGCTGCAAACCAGGTGGACGATTGCCCTGCTTGAATGCACTCGAGGGCAAGGAGGAGGGAGGTGCGCGCGAGGGGGTGTGCTGTCCTGCCAGACTCGGGTCCAACGCACTGCCGACCGTACTAGCAGCGGTTGCGGTGGGAGCAGGGGCGGACACGTCGGGGATGCGTTCAAGATTCGTTTCGGTCAAATCACCTTGTGGCGGCTTAGCACTGGTCGTCGGAATGACAGGGACAGCTGGTTCGACCGGTTTCGCAACAGGGGTCTTTTGGGTGGCAGCGGGGACAGGTGCGGGCTCAGGGACTGCCGTTGGCTCCGGTGCGGGCTCGGCGGGCTTCTCCGTCGCAGGCGCAGGAGCTGCCGATGGTGCCTTTTTCTGCGGAGGGGGAGGTGCCGGGCTGGCAAAGAGGCTTGCCCATCCCTTCTTTGTGCCCTCCGGAATCACACTGGTTTTGGACTCGGCAGATTCTGCAGTTTCCGCTGCCGCAGGCTCGTTCTGAGTTCCCCATGCTACTGCGGTATTAACAGGCTCGGAAGTCGTGGCAGGCCCCATGGGCTCCGCGACACCAGCAGCTGAGCGGGCTCCATTTGTGTGAGCACCCGCCCGGCCACCACGACCACCACGACCTCGGTCTCCGCGGGCGCGTCCACGAGTATCCAATCCACCACGGCCACGGGTTGCGCGGGCGGGAACTGCAGCCGGTTCGGACGGTGTGCTTTGGGCTTCGTTGGGCTTGGGACGAGTTCGGTCTGCGGTCTTCTTCTTGACCTCTCCCCACTGTGACACATTGCCTGTGGACGATAGTTAGCACAAGGCGCACGATGGAGACGATGTATGCAGGTCAAGATTGATGTTCAATCAATAGAGAGCTGGGGGAGGATCGACCTTCGGTGATGCGCTCAATTGCTTCCTCGAGCTCGCCGTTCGAGTCTTCCAATGCGAAAACGAGATCTTCGTCCTTCCAGTCGGAAAACAATTCACGCAGAGTAGGAAGGGCGTCCGAGTATTTCTTCTTCATCTGTCCGATTTCACCTTCGTCAAAGGAGGGGGTTGAGCTGTCGGCATTCGCAGATCGACTGCTTCCACCACGACCTCCTCTAGAGCTGTAACCACCACGGCCACCCCGGGCGGATACTCTGCCTCGCGCAGACTGTCGGCTTTGGACTTCAGACATGGTACCAAAAAAGGTATGTGAGATGAAAGAGGCGGAATTGGGAAGAGGGTCAGGATAGCGTCGCAAGGGTTTCGTGAAGGAAGGATCTGAAAGAATCACAGGATGCACCCTCGCAACAGAGGATCAGCACCAAGGGAACCACAGGCACAGGGGCCAGATAAGAGTCCAGAGACACAAGGGGGAGTTAAGAGATCTGGTCGAGGAGCGTGGAAGGGGAGGGGGAGGATGTGAATGGAGAAGGCAAAAGCTAAGTTCTGATGTGTTGCTCCCGGTCCCAGCTGGTCTTGGCACCGCCGGGCTTTTTAGCGAGTGGCGCCTATTGGTGTGATGCGTGCGGCCTCGACTCTGTTCACTCTTCTCCTCTCCAAGAGCGGTTGTCCAGGATTCTCGGTCCCGTCTCTACACTTGATCTCCGTGGCTTGATCCCAGCACTCCTTCTCTCTAGTCTCGCGGTGCCCGTGTTGCGCCATCCCGGTCTGCTCGTCATCCATTCGGCCCTGTCTCCTCACCGCCCACCCCTCGCGGCGATCTTCCTCGACTCACAGACTCGTAGGGGATCATCCTGCGTGCGAGCACTCACCGACTACCTGCATCATGAAGGGCACTTCGATCTTACAGTTCAAGTCGTGGCCTAAGATCCATCAACCATTACCCCGAACGCCGCGAGAATCCCAGCAACTGTTGAATGCCCTCACTTCGTCCTTTCGTCGCCAGTTGGACCACTCATATCCAGCCAACGCGCCCACCCAGAATGGCGATCGCTCCCCCTCCAATGACCAATCCTCGGTTCATGCGACCGACCAGCACATGCAGACCATTCTGAATAACCCTTTGTTCCGAATCGTACCACCCAAACTCGCCGCCGCTCTAGATCATCATGCCCGTCAAGGTCTAGAGAAACAGAAACGATTAACGGAGGAGCCTATGGTAGTACTGGATGAGCTCGTCGCCTCGGGATCAGCTACTCACACGGCAATTATGAGTTGTCTCAATTCTCAATTGCTTCTGGCGCGGTCGCCCGGGAAGGATGGTTTGAAAGCCATGACAGATGCCCGAGCCGCCTCGAGAGTGGTTGATCTGTTCTGGGCGTCAGATGGGCCATCCAGGGCCACGATTTTAACATCCTGGAAGATGACTACATCGTTGACCAAGTTTATGGTAGCCGAAGGCCTTCAAGACACTGCTATGCAGTGGCTCAGGATGCTGCTGAACCGAGATGTTGGGACCCCAAACGGTCAAATACCCGTTCACAGCGCCCAGGTCAGCTTCAGCTGCTTTCTCGATAACCTCGTGCAAGCGGAACATCAATATGGTGGTGGCTTTGGGTCAGCCATGAAATACTACCTGCGCGCGTGTGACATCGTCTTCGATTCTCCTCATCACCAAAGCAAAGCTTCCCGAAAACCACTGTTGATTGCTGCGGGCGGCAATCTGGCCCAGACAGCCAACCATATCAAGCCATCTTCCGAGCAAGTACCCGCTCACACCTACGAAGAATACACAGAAGTGTTGTCGACATTATCACCGCGATCATTACTCTCGGCTGCTGTCTCGCTCTGCCACCCCGTATATCCAGACCCACAGCCCTTGGTGCAATTCGCGCGGTCTCTGTCGCCGGAGAAAGTCCAGACGTGGAATAAGAGCAAACGATCCGCCTTTCTCACCAACGGCTGCGATGCCCTTCGTATCTTGATTGAACAGAAGAAGATTCAGGAAGCAACCGAGCTGGCTCAACGCATCCAGCACCTACTGCCGGAAAATACCAAGGTCAAATCTACGGACACTCAGGAGCCCCGATCCGAAATTTCCTTCGACGGCTTCCTCCTGCATCGCTTGAACTTGAATTTGAATCTGACTTGATGACCCGGTCGTCCATGGCCGAAGAACTTAGAAAGCTCCGTTGTTTTTACGCAGCCGAGGGCAGACACAGGATGTGTCGTGCGAACCACCGGTAGTTTCCCTGGCAGCTGCAGAACATGTTGGGATTCGTTTTCTAGTTACAGGATCAGGGGGCGCCAATCAAAGGCATCCTCCAAGTCCTTCCCCCGGAGATGCTCAACCGAAACGCGGCAGTGCTATGACGATACTCGAAGGAGCACTACTCCACACTGGAACTCCACTCTTTGCTTCGCCATCAAGCCCATGTCTTGGCAAGCTAGCATCATCTCGGCCATGAGCTACCGGTGGGATGCCATGAGCTGCGTCCGATGTGACCAAAGAGCATGGCAAAACGAACTATTCCATTGTGTGACATGGAGGGGCTTGTGCCGGGGGCGAATCAGCCCAGTCGCAACAGGATGAATGGGGTTAGCGTCCCCAGCTCTTAGTAAACGTCACCGCGCAACCTCAGCTCGCACATCCCCCAATACCATTCAATTGATTTTCTGCTTCATTCTTCTTCCGTAAAACTTCACTTTCCACCTCCCGGCTTCGTTACTATTGCGACCCAGTTCCCTTCTTCCTGTCGCTCTATGAAACACGTGCCGGCATCTGACATCATCGATCTACCATGGCCGGTCAAGATCTCCCCCAACAGACCAGTCCCACAGCTCCGGGTACGTACTTCCTCGCTGTGGTTTGCTCGGGGGAAGAATTGGCCCTCCAGCTGAGGCGTCTGTTTCGAACGGAGGGAACAGCGCCGCCATTGTTTGCTGTCCATTGCAGTATATGATGACTAATGTATTATACTCGCACCGATAGCGGACGAGTCTTTTCAAGGCGCCCAGAGCATACTGAACACAACTCCGATGGACAATGTGGCGGCTACTGGTGAGAATCCTGGCACTGGCGTGAGCGTCCATGATCCCACGCCCTCTAAACCCGCGGGCGAGACCAAACCTCTCACATCACCATCCGCGAATGGCCCCTCGGCCAGTAACCTCGCCGCAACAGAACCTGAGGCTCCATCGGAGGCTCAGAAAGCCGTGTCAGAATCCAAATCAGAGGCACATATGGGACAAAAACGTGATCTTGACACGGCAACAACTTCAGCCCCAGCGCCAGGGGACGTGGACAAGCCTGTCCCTGAACAGGTCGATCAGCCAGATCCCAAGAAGCAAAAGAACGAGCAGGTGCCTGTCAATGACGCGAACAGACCAGCACCCGCGGCCGCTACAGCTGAGACGAATGGAGCATCAAAGAAGGCTGGACGACCCAAAAAAGAGAAGGTCAAGGAGGCAGTGAAAAAGGCCATTCCAACAGACGGAATTGGTAGTCGAACTCGGAGTCGCACGAAGCTTACGTAGGCTTTTGTCAAAGCTGCCATTGCTTCACATGCTGGGATCTTCATTCTTACTCCATCGATTCCCAAGGTTATGCTCGTGTCGAGTGCTTCCCGGTGACGATTGCATGATACCTGGTCAAGGTGCCTGCACTCATGTTACCGAGGTAGTCTTTCGATTACGCTATTCTAAAGACAAAAGGAACTCATCTTCAATTTTGTCCGAAAAAAGTAGAAAGATCAATAAGTAGTGGATTATGCCCAGGCGGCAAAAATAGAACACATACCAGTATTTCAATTCCTCCGGAGATGTATCGAGCTCTGCAGGAAATATTGCAATACATACTATTAAACCAACCCAGAACTGACGATATTCCCTTCCAATCCGCATTCCCAATACTTTCACTGAAACCAGGGACGTTGTGGCTAGCATTGATAGTCGAATACTTCCAGCTCTACCAACTAAGCAGCACCTCCTACTTGTCAAATTATAAATCATCCATGGATATGTCCGAAGGAGTGTTTATTTCTAAGGATGTAGCGTAGATCAATAAGGCGGCTGTTCTGTCTTTTAAGTTCCAGATCGGGAAGCGCCGCCGATAATCGGGATGACTCACCCCCCGGCGCGGAACAATTCGCCCCGCTATCAGCGCAATGGCAATGGAGAGCGATTTCTATTGCCCTGTGTTTTCTCATCGCATCTTCTGCGCAGAATCTCAATCGCTTCGCAATTTAACATGTCTGGAACTAAGATTTGGCTGCGCGCTGAAACCAAGCCTGCGGAGGCTCGGTCGGCTTGTGAGTACCCCACAGATGATTCAACAACTTATCGGTCTATGGAGGGGCTTGGTTGCTCACTATTCGATTGACAGTGACCCCTACCACCTGCAAGGCATTGATGGATGCCGGTTACAATGTGACCGTAGAGCGCTCGACACAGCGCATTTTCGACGGTATGTGTCAATTTTTTTTTCTCGATGGCTATTCAATCAGATCCACTAATTCCCTTGACAGACGAAGAATTCGCCAAGGTCTGTCCATTCCTCTTCGCCTTTCGCCGCCCGAAATAAGAATGCCGTTTAACGATTGAACGATTACAGATTGGGGCTCCTCTCGTTGAAGAGGGATCGTGGGTCAAGGACGCTCCCAAGGACGCTATTGTGCTGGGTCTGAAGGAACTGCCCGAGGATGATTTTCCGCTGGAGCATGTTCACGTCACTTTTGCCCATTGCTACAAGCAGCAAGGTGGCTGGGACCAGGTTCTGAGCCGGTGGCACCGTGGAAATGGTCTGCTGCTCGACCTGGAATTCCTCACTGACGATGTCGGTCGTCGAGTTGCTGGTGAGAATACACTCATTTACCCACTGCCTTCGTTGATTTACATGCTAACATTTCCTTGTAGCTTTTGGATTCTCCGCCGGCTATGCTGGCTCTGCTTTGGCCATCAAGAACTGGGCCTGGCAATTGACGCACCCCGAGGGTGGTGCTTTGCCTGGTGAGGTCCCTTACGCCAACCAGGATCTCCTGATCGAGTCAGTCAAGGAGACTGTTGAGGCTGGCAAGAAGGTTGCTGGTCGTCTGCCCAAGGTTCTTGTCATTGGAGCTGTAAGTCACCACATTCATTGAACAAGGTAGAATCATACTAATCATGGTTTAGCTTGGACGCTGTGGTAAGGGTGCTGTGCAGCTGGCCAAGGATGTTGGTATTCCCGAGTCCAACATCATCCAGTGGGACATTGAGGAGACCAAGAAGGGTAAGTCATCTTCCATTAGGGGGTCATTCTACAGTCACTCAATTCCAACCCCCAGGTGGTCCCTTCAAGGAAATCGTTGAAGATGCCGATATTTTCGTCAACTGCATCTACCTTTCCGCCAAGATCCCTCCCTTCGTGAACGTTGAGAGCTTGTCCTCACCTAGCCGATCTCTGTCCGTTGTTTGCGATGTGAGCGCGGATACGTAAGTGATTCCATCAGAAGAACTTGGCCGGGAGATGGCTAATAGTGTTATTTAGCACTAACCCCAACAACCCCATTCCCATCTACGACATCACCACCACCTTTGACAAGCCCACTGTGCCTGTCTCTCTGCCCGCTGGTACGCAGGGCCCGCCCCTCAGCGTTATCAGCATTGATCACCTGCCATCTCTCCTACCGCGTGAGAGCTCGGAGATGTTCAGCGAAGCTCTCCTGCCCAGTCTTCTTCAGTTGAAGGATCGCACCACTGCTCGTGTCTGGAAGCAGGCTGAGGAGCTGTTCAATGAGAAGGTTGCTACTCTGCCTGAGTCATTGCGCTCCTAGGCTGATGGAAAGCCGATTGGGTTATAAGGATTTATGAAGTGATGGTTTTCGTTTGGAGATCTTGACCAAAAATAGTGTCTATACGTCGATATCCCACGGCAGTTATGGTTTCGGCAATTTGGGTTGAGCACAATCAATCTACAGAATAGAAAGAATTATGCATTTGGATCAATCTACTGTTCTCTTGTGGTTTATCTCTAGGAGCATCCATGGAACCTTGATTTTGTACTATACAGCTCATGCATGTCTAGGGGCCTGTAGTGCCACAGACTGGTTGAAATGGATATATTCGCCAACCTTGAAGTACTCCCGAGGTCGGATTACTGGAGGGGATTTGCCAGGTATTCGAGGTCCCGTGTTATTCCCAGCCATCGTGACCAGCCCGTTGACGAGCTTAACCACGGTTGCAGAACCGAATATATATATTGAGAGGGATGTTCGGAGGATCTCTGACATCATTGTCGACAACAGAACCCCTGCCACTGCAGCCTTGTTTGAGCGACCGAGGTCTGAAACTGCAACTTCATCCATAGCGATCTCACCATATGACGAAAGCCGAAGGGTCTGCCCTACAAGGAGTCGAGGAAGCGGCGGTTGGACCAAATCAGATGTCCCGATCGCCGGGCACAAGGAATGAAGCCCCGGAAGGCTCGAAAACCGCGCAAGCCGGGCGTCTCTACCAATTGCCAGTCATCAATTGATCAGATCCAAGAGCGGGAGTTTGCCTGGTTTGAAGCGCGGGCAATTGGTGAGAAGCCCCGGCTTCTCCGCATGAACTCTTCGGTCCACACCCGTTCTCCCCTCTTCCCCGGCCTTACCCGCTTGCACAATCCTGACCTTGCATGAACAACACCCTTCCTCGAAGCGCAGCAGTATTGGATCTCCTTCCTCCAGCCAGACGATTTGAATCCCGGTTGATGTCAATTTGAGCAACCTGACGATGGGGAGAATGAGTTTGCACAGTTGATCTGACCACCGACACCCACGAATCGCCGCCACCCCTCCCTTCCCTCGCCCCCAAGTCTTGATGCAAGAGAAGCCGACCACGGTTGCCGCTTATGCGGCTGGAGCCTCGCTCGCAGCCGTTGCTCTGTTTTACGTCTTCGGTCCCAACTACACCATTGACGGAGACGAGTCCAATGACAGCAATCGCAAAAAGAGCATCGTAGGGCTGTCTAATCTGGCCAATGACTGCTTCATCAATTCAGTGCTGCAGGCCTTGGCTGGTTTAGGTGACCTGCGGGTGTATCTGATTCGGGAGCTGCACCGACGCGAGTTGGACGGGCCGGAGATCTACAACGCAGTGCCGAGTCGGGACGAACTCTCGCGCGGAGAGCGACCAGATAAGGTGCGGGAGTTGCAGCAGGGAATCATTACCCAGGCCCTGAAGGAGATGCTGGATCGCTTAAATGAGCGGCCCATCTACAAGAAGACCATCTCGGCGCGCGGATTTATCCAGGCGCTGGAGTTCGCGTTCCGCACGCGCATCAGCCGCAACCAGCAAGACGCGCAGGAATTCCTCCAGATTGTCTTGGAGCGACTCTGTGACGAGTACCATGCCGGCGTTCGCGCACGGAAGCGGGCACTCGGACCTCTCGGTGCCCTGGCTGGTCCAGGCGCGGAACCTGCTCCTGAGAGTCTGGCGGACGTCGAGGTGCGCATCGATGATGGCTCAGCGGAGGGACTTCCCGCCATCATTGACACAAAACTGAAGGAAATTGACAACCAGTTGGGCTTCCCCTTCGAGGGCAAACTGGAGTCGCAGATCGAGTGTCAATTTTGCCACTACCAGTACAAACCCAAGGAGACAGCGTTTGTCAATCTCACGCTGCAGGTCCCACAGAAGAGCTCTACAACGCTGAATGCGTGCTTTGACGGTCTTCTCAAGACCGAGTATATCGAAGACTTCAAGTGCGACCGATGTCGTCTACAACATGCAGTGGACTCCAAAACACAAGAAAGGGCCAGGACTCGTTCCCGGAGTGACCAGGAGCGGCTCGACCAGGAGATCTCGCAGCTTCGGGATGCGTTGAGCACGGATCCCGAGAAGGAGATGGAGGGGATTACCCTGCCACCTTCCCAGCTCGCGCCGAAAAGACGCATCGCGCGGCATATGCGGATTACCTCGTTCCCCAAGGTGATTGCAATCCACCTGTCCCGGTCGATTTTCGACCACAGCAGCTCGAGTAAGAACGCCGCCAAAGTCTCCTTCCCCGAACAGTTACCGCTCGGGGGCATCTTGAGCCAGACGTGGTATAAGTTGCTCGCCATTGTCTGCCACAAGGGCAGCCATCACAGCGGCCACTACGAGTCTTTCCGGCGCAATCACCTCTACCAGCCATTCTCTACGCCCGATACCTTCAGCTCGTACGCACAGAGCCGTGCCGCCAGTGAGAACCCGTCGGCGGCACCCAGTCCGCGACTAGCACCCCGCAGTAGCCCGGACGACACGGGGACTAGCAGTATCTCGACCGCGACCTCGTCTCCCTCCGTCTCGGGCGCCCAACTGACGCCGCCGTTGCCCCGTCCCGCTACCTCCAGCTCGCGTCGCTCCTTCCCGAGCATCCCCTCTCGATCGTCCACGCCTCAACCGGCCACGGGATCGGGTCGTAGCAGTCCCACGCTCGACGGCGGGCGCTTCAGCACCTCGTCTGCTCCGCGTCCGTCGCGGGCGATCGCTCGCCCCGCTGAAGGGTCGGGGCTCAGTTCTCGTCTGCGGCGTCGTCGCAACCCGAATGATCGCTGGTGGCGGATCTCTGACGAGAAAATCAAAGAGTGCAAGACCTCGGACGTGCTGGGCATGCAAAAGGAGGTCTATCTGCTCTTCTATGAGATGAAGTAGCCCCTGGTCGAGTCCCGCGGCGCCGGAACATCTGTGAGTCGCATGTGTTGTTTATTTCTATGTACAAGATCATCTCCGTATATACGCCCAAAAGATAGAGCTAGAGCTGCAGCCATTGGGCATCAATGAAATCCATTCGCTCGATCCTCACTGGCACAGACCGGTTTCACTGTTTCTCAGGGAACTCTCGGCCCCACGGCCTGATGTCAGCGCGTCTCGGGATGTGCAGCTCCATCAGTCCTGACACAACCGGATTGTGGCCGTCGGGCCTGGAAGGATGCAGAGAACCGGATTGTTGCGAGGTGTAGTGGGCTACTAGTTTTTTTTTTGTATGACTATATTCGAAGCGTTGAGAAGAGGGAAGGTGACCGGTTTTACCTCGCCTCTTTTTTCCCCTCGGTTCCCCGCCGACGAACAAATTACGGAGCCCGGAGCAGAGCAGTCCATTGATCAACTCGGCACCCCTGGAGGGCTATGGAGCTCGGTGACTGGGAAAGTTGACACTAGGCATGGACTACGAGGGGCGATTTTCCCGCGTCCGATGGACAGTCATTTGTACGTTTCAATCCTGGCCACGATGCAACCCCGCGGCGGGGGAATGTATACTCCGTGGCCACGGCTCCTCGGGCCATCGCGGAGGAGATCGGGAGCAGAGACAGTATAAGTATTCAATGGGATCCCAAAGGAATTTGGCTCGGGTGCATCATTCTGACCTCAGTTCCACGCAGCTCCACCACCGGTGAGTGTGCTTCACCGATGACGCTTTCTGCCCCTCCTGCCCCTCCCTATTTAATACTCACCCTTGGCCCGCTTTTAGCTGCAATCTAACCTTCCCCCTAGAATCTTTCCTTCACCTGTACATTGACCTCGATCCATCATGGGTGTCCTTGAGAAGCTCAACCGCAAGGCCGGTGTCATCGTCGGCGATGACGTCCTCCGTCTCTTTGAGTACGCTCAGGAGCAGAAGTTCGCCATCCCCGCCATCGTAAGTGGTTCACGCGTTCTGATGGTCCCCGCGGTGTCGCTAATCATCTGCAGAACGTCACCTCGTCCTCCACCGTCGTCGCGTCTCTGGAGGCCGCTCGCGACCAGAACTGCCCCATCGCTCTGCAGCTGTCCAACGGTGGTGCCGCCTACTTCGCTGGCAAGGTATGTCCGAGCCGGTGCTGTGGATACCCCACGAAGGATACTAATCCTCTCTCACAGGGTGTCAAGAACGATGCTCAGCAGGCTTCCATTGCCGGTGCCATCGCCGCTGCCCACTACATCCGCAGCATTGCCCCCATCTACGGCGTCCCGGTCGTCCTGCACACCGACCACTGCGCCAAGAAGCTCCTGCCCTGGCTCGACGGTATGCTCGACGAGGACGAGCGCTACTTCAAGCTCCACGGCGAGCCCCTCTTCTCCTCCCACATGATTGATCTGTCGGAGGAGCCCGTCGACTACAACATCAGCACCACCGCCGCTTACCTCAAGCGCGCTGCTCCTATGAAGCAGTGGCTCGAGATGGTACGTTCTTGTTACTTCGAAGAGACTCGTTACCCATGCTGACCCCGCCTGTAGGAGATCGGTATCACCGGTGGTGAGGAGGACGGCGTCAACAACGAGGACGTCGACAACAACTCCCTCTACACCCAGCCCGAGGACATCCTGGCCATCCACAACGCTCTGTCGGCCGTCAGCCCTTACTTCTCCATTGCCGCCGGTTTCGGTAACGTGCACGGCGTGTACAAGCCCGGCAACGTCCGCCTGCACCCGGAGCTGCTCAACAAGCACCAGGCCTTCGTCAAGGAGAAGACCGGCTCTAAGAAGGACAAGCCCGTCTTCTTCGTCTTCCACGGTGGCTCCGGCTCCGGCAAGGAGGAGTACCGCGAGGCCATCAGCTACGGTGTCGTCAAGGTCAACGTCGACACCGACATGCAGTACGCCTACCTGTCCGGTGTCCGGGACTACGTCCTGAACAAGAAGGACTACCTGCTGAAGCCCGTGGGTAACCCGGACGGCGAGGACAAGCCCAACAAGAAGTACTTCGACCCCCGTGTCTGGGTTCGCGAGGGTGAGAAGACCATGAGCAAGCGTACCCAGGAGGCCCTCGAGGACTTCAACACCTCCAACCACCTGTAAGCTACGCACCACTCGCGGTGTGGAGCATTTGATGATTTCCTTTGTTTTGACCACTGCCGAAAAAATTGGGCGCGCCCGGGGACGATGGCGTACCGGTTGTATGTAGCGATGTATTTCGACTCCCCCACGTTGTAATGAATGTCAATGTCCATACATGTTGTCTCGTACAGGGGATGATATTCAATTCATCTTTTGTGTTTTGCTGCTCTGTCCGATCTCGACCGTGTCGCGTGCTGTAGATGTGAAGTAGATTTACCGAGGATATCAGGTGATCCAATCACAATACAGGAACAGCATGACCATGCCATGAGCATAACCTTGCCTTCTCCACCACACCTTGGACTGCACTGGACTACATCACAGACCAAGCCCTCGTTCTGGCACGGGAATAAGACTCCATTTGCGCCCACCACCTCCTTCAGCCCTGCACTGCGCAATCCTTCTCCGAGCTTTGGGATTCGGTCGCATGAGTAGTGCTGATGACTGTGGCTGAAGGATCCCGAGGCCCCCCATAGACCCTCAACAATTTTCGTTGACGTCCGGGCTGAGAAGGCATGCTGCAGGGGATAGTGATGAGTTACATGGACTTTTCGCGTTGCTTGCTCGTCACGGATACTCCGTACTGGACTCGGATTTCTGGATTGATTCGCAAGCCTTGAGACATGTTCCAGACAATCCCCACAGGGCTGGTGATTGGCCTGCCACGCGATGTCAAGCGCTGGATGGCCAACCATCAGCCTCGCCACAGTGGGCACGGTGGGAAGTGGAAGAGCAACGCAGGATCGGCGAGGCTAAGAATAACGCGAGGCTAGACTCTCCATCGGATCCACTTTTCTTTCATTCCGCTTGTCTCACTTTCGGCCTTTTTTTGGGCCCTGGGGGGTTTTTTTCTTTTTTAGCTGCTGCTGGCTTCTTCATGCTGTCCTTCTAACCCTCCTCGGCCTCTTCTCGCCGACCTTGTCACTCGTTTGGTGATCCCTGGATCATCCGTCATGCTGTCGATCTTGCGGGTTCGTGATGACCCGGGGACGGATCAGTTCCTCAAACTCATCTCGGATCCGTTTAACTCGAATGTGAGTCGTCGCGGGCATTGAGCGTCGTGTCCGGCCACTGATTTCCCTCCGCCATAGTTCAACGCCAGTGCCTTGTGGGTGTCCCTCGGAACCTCCCTCGGCAGCTTCGTCCTCCTCGCCCTCCTCTTCTCTCTCGTTCGACCTCGTCACTCGCTGGTCTATGCCCCCAAGATCAAGCATGCCGACCAGAAGCACACCCCGCCCCCGGTGGGCAGGGGGTTCTTCTCCTGGCTGAAACCCGTCATTCATACCCGCGAGCCTCAATTGATTGAAACCGTCGGCCTGGACGCCGTGCTCTTTCTCCGCTTCACCAAGATGTGTCGCAACATCTTCATCTTCATGAGCATAATTGGCTGTCTGATCATGATTCCCGTCAACATCACCCAGAGCCAGCATAACCAATTCACCTCGACCTTATCCGCGCTCAATACCATGACCCCGCTCTATGTCACCAACCCGACAGCCATCTGGAGCCAGGTCGGGTGTGCCTGGGCCTTTGACGCCATCGTGGCCTTCTTTCTCTGGCGGACCTACCGCGCCGTTCGAACCCTCCGGCGACAATATTTTGAGAGCTCGGACTATCAGCGGAGTTTGCATGCGCGAACGTTGATGGTCACGGATATCCCGCCCCCGGATCGCTCCGATGAGGGGATCTTGCGACTGACCGATGAAGTTAACCCCACCGCTGCTTTGCCCCGCGCCGCGATCGGCCGTAATGTCCGGGATCTTCCTCGCATTATCCAGGAGCACGAGGAGGCGGTACGGGAACTGGAATCGGTGCTCGCCAAGTATCTCAAGCGCCCTGAGCAACTACCCCCGAAACGGCCCCGTATGCGCCCCCCGCGAAACCAACGGAACAAGCACCCGGATGGCAAGGTGGATGCAATTGACTACTTGACCGTGCGCATCCGCGTTTTGGAAGAAGAGATCAAGCACGGCCGCGCCTCGATCGACCGACGGAACGCGCAGCCGTACGGATTTGCCAGCTGGGAGAACATTGAGCATGCGCATGCCGTCGCATGGACCGCCCGCAAGAAGCATCCCAAGGGCACGACCATTCGTCTTGCGCCTCGCCCGAGCGATCTCATCTGGGAGAACTTGCCTTTGACCAAGCAGGCTCGGAAATGGAAGAAGTTTGTCAACGTGCTCTGGGTCGCTCTGCTCACGGTGGTGTGGATCGCCCCCAACGCTCTCATTGCCGTCTTCCTGTCCGACCTGTCGCATCTGGGTTCGGTTTGGCCCGCGTTTATGACGGAGCTTGAGCGGGACCCGCATCTGTGGGCCGCCGTACAGGGTATTGCGTCGCCAGCAGTCACCTCGCTGGTATATCTAGTGCTGCCCATTATCTTCCGGCGTCTGTCAATCCGCGGTGGTAGCAAGACCAAGACTTCGCGTGAGCGGCGGGTTTTGGCTCATCTGTATGGATTCTTCGTGTTCAACAACCTGATTGTCTTTTCGCTATTCTCGGCTGCATGGACCTTTGTGTCCACGGTGATCAAGAAGGCCGATAAGGATGAAGATGCTTGGCAGGCAATTGTCGAGAGTCAGATTTTCTACAAGTTGATGAGCGCCCTTTGCAATGTGTCACCATTCTGGGTCAACTGGCTTTTGCAGCGCAACCTGGGTGCGGCAATTGATCTCGTCCAGTTGGTCACCCTCACCTGGGTCTGGTTTTCCAAAACCTTTCTCTCGCCCACGCCTCGCCAGGCGATTGAGTGGACTGCGCCGCCGCCGTTCGACTACGCCAGCTACTACAATTACTTCCTCTTTTATGCGACCGTGGCTATGTGCTTCGCCACTCTGCAACCGATTGTGTTGCCGGTGACGGCATTGTATTTTGGTCTCGATGCCATGCTGAAAAAGTACATGCTCATGTACGTCTTTGTGACCAAGAACGAGTCCGCTGGGGCCTACTGGCGCGTGCTGTTCAATCGAATGGTCTTTGCCACGATCCTTGCCAATGTGGTCATCGCTCTGGTCGCCAAGGTGCAGGGCACCTGGACCATGGTGTTCTGTGTTGTCCCGCTGCCGTTCTTGATGTTGGGATTCAAGTTCTACTGCAAGAAGACCTTCGACTCCGAGTGCGAGTACTACAATCGCGCCAATATGACCGATGCCGAAGCGCTGGGTCCTTCCAAGTCTGGCAAGAAGGCCGCCGACCGTCTCAACTCGAAGTTTGGTCATCCGGCTCTCTACAAGCCCCTGATGACCCCCATGGTCCACGCCAAGGCTGCCGCCGCCCTCAAGGAGATCTACCAGGGTCGTCTCGACTCGGGCGAGATGTCGGGCGAGTACTCGGATATCGCCATGAACCCCATGCTCTCGTCGCAACCCGGCAAGGCCGAGCCGGCGCCGTTCGAAGTCGTCCCGGAGAGCCAGCTCGACTTCTCGTACTTCAAGGACCGACCCGAGTTCCGGGATCAGTTCGGCGGAGGCATCTATGGCCGACCGGAGGACTTGATCACGGAACGGTCTCAAACGCCCCGCAGCACGTTGGGAGGCGAATGGTCGCCCAACTCCTCGCGTGCCTCGTCGCCTGCACCATCCTTACCTTCGATGCACGCGCTCAAGATGTACGAAGGCCGCGGATCGCCCGAAGGGTCGGGCCTCGTTCACCCTGCATTCCGCGTCCCGCTCTCGCGCGGCAATAGCGGTGAAGTCGTGAGCAGCAGTGGTCTGTACCAGCAGTCCAACGAGAGCGAGACCCGCCTTCTGAGCTCTGCGCAAACTCCGGGACAGACGGAAATCTCGAACCCGCTTGATCGCTGGCGGCCCAGTGGGTACGGACCGGTGCATCAAGACGAGGACGATCCGTCATATACCTCCTACGAGCCGTTCCGGAGACAGCATTAATGGTGAGAATGTGTGATTATCAGTCTGGTATGTCTTCACATATCTGTTTTTTGGCGAATAAATGTCCGCTGGGACGGCATTGGATACGAGCCCACGAACCGAATCTTTGCATTGAGCGGTCATCTGAATCTAAATCTGAAATACTTGGACCATTTAAACCCCTATCTAGAATTGACCGTAATCGAGAAAAGTTTTTCATTGCCTCTGTATGCGTAGAAAGATTCAAAGTACGACAGATCTCATTTCGATGCAGATCATGATGCTACTCCTTGCACCGTCTTTTCTGTGCTCTCAGCATGTCCCGAGTTTACCGATCTCCGGGACACCCGTCAGCGGGGTACACGAAGCTCGAGCTCTGATTCAACGATTCAACCTTTTGGTCCCGAACTTGCCGAGTTTACGAGCCTGATGCCCTGCGTTCAAGACGTGGATTTCATATCCCGAAGTGGAACCTGGACACGCACTTCATTACCAACATCCTTGCCTTGACTGGCGGACTATACATCCTCCCTGGGAAATAGATGCATCCGTTGTTGCACGATGGACTGGTGAATGGGGATGGAAGTCTGGCGATCTTGCCGTCTAGTTTTCATTTACTCCAGTTATAAAAAGGCTGCAGGGTCTTCCCATTTTCATATCACTCGCAAGACTCGCAATCCCGGGTTATCCATATAGATCATCCAACCCTCCCAAGATCACTATACTCAAATTCCATGATGGCAGCCAGCTCCTCACAGACCACTGTCCGACCCTACGTCCTCAGCAAAGAGGAAGTCGACGCACTCCCCTTTGAGGACTTTGCCGGAGACCAGAAAAAAGCTACGGGTGGCTGGCAAAACATCTTTTCCAAACCCACTTCTCCAACAGACAGTCTCACGCTGGGTCTTGCAACATTCCCGCCCCGCACCGAGTCTACTGAGTCCTTTGAAGCACTGCACCGCCACGAACAGGCCGAGTTCTATTACATCCTCTCGGGTCACGCCATCGTCAAGATTTCCGGTGTCGATTATCCGGTCACCAGTGGCCACGCTTTGTTCATCCCCGGTGATGCCGAGCATGGGTTTTGGAATACTAGCCACGAGGAGAAATTGGTGTTTCTGTGGGGGTTTGGTATCGATGGGTTTGGCGAGGTCAAGTACCGTTTCTCGCACGAGTGAGATGCTCTTGGTATTTGATAGCAAATACAATGTATATGCTAGGAAGACATGAATTCACGTTGTTTCAGCACTCGACGAGCCTTTGAGGGCAGTATCGATAGAATATCTCCATCCCATGCTATAATTAGTATGCTTTCCCCGCAAATCAACGTATTTCCATTTTCGTTCTAGCGCGACCAACCCCAAATGCCATCACTTTCCCATCTCAAGCATACACTTCTTCATCCCATTGATCCATAGATCCATCTTGATCTATCCGTGCAACGAGCACTCCCCAGATAATCCCCAATGCCCACCAATCCCCCCAATCCTCCCAAGCCCTCTCCACCCCCAACCGACCTCCCCATCCACGCCTTCCCCACCGCATCCGCCCTAGAATCCTTCCTGGAACGCGAACACACCACGGCCGCGGGCTTCCACCTCAAATTCGCCAAAAAGGCCTCGGGCATCCAATCCGTCTCCCCACCCGACGCGGTCGCCACCGCCCTCTGCTTCGGCTGGATCGACGGCCGCGCAAACCCGCTCGACGAACACTACTGGCTCGTCCGCTACACGCCCCGCCGCCCCAAGAGTATCTGGTCCCAGAAGAACGTCGCGACTGTGACGCGGCTGCTGGCGCAGGGCCGGATGAGACCCGCGGGTCTGGCTGCGGTGGAGGCGGCCAAGATCGATGGTCGCTGGGACCGCGCGTATGCGGGTCCGGCCGATATGGAGGTTCCGCGCGATTTTGCGGAGGTGTTGGCGGGGTTTCCCGAGGCTGGGCGCATGTTCGAATCCTTGAATAAGACAGAGCGGTATGCGGTGTTGTGGCGGGTGCAGACGGCTGCGCCGGCTGTGAGGGCGAAGAGGATTGGGACTTTGGTGGGGATGTTGGCGAGGGGGGAGAAGCCTGGGGTGGGGACGGACGGGGGTGAGAAGGGGGGAGGGGGATCGAAAGAGGAAGAGAAAGTAGGTGGCTATGCGGAAGAGTGAGGTTTTTAGATGTCTCTGTAATGTACTTTAGGGTTTGAATGGTTCTTGATATGGATATTTGGATATTTGGTCGACACCAACATCTTTTGGTTATAGCGGCCACTCGTTTTGCTCCACCAGCCCCATCATGTTCTGGCTGAATGAAAACCAATTGCCGAGTCGCAGACTCTGTTCCTCCCACAAGTCCACGCCCGCCGCCGGGAACTGATCCAGCGCATCTATACCGGCGGCATCAGGCCACACCATCATCGCATTGGCCCCGTCAGAGACACTCACGCCCTGACCAGTTGCCGCACCAGCCTGGATCTGCAACCCGAGGGCATTGAGTTGGGTATCCATTTCCATGCGGAGTCTGGCAGACTCTTCCTGTGATGGCGGAGACGCACCACGAAGCTGGGTGTAGCGCAGGGCAACGCTATAAAAGACCTGAAAGAGACTGTGTTGTTTGGCGATGGCCCTGGAGTCGGCACATGCAGATTCAAGAGATGCCACGAAGGTCTTCATCCGATTTAGATCTTCCAGGTCGCCCGTCTCGATGACGTGACAGAAAAGCGCAATGTAAGGGACGAACGGGATGAAAAGGATCGACCTGTCGAGGATTGTGAGCATATGGAAAATGGCACCGAAAAGATGGGTATATCTACCAATTAATGTATGTTGCGAGAAGGACCGAGTCTTTCAACCCAAGATCCCGAACCAGCACCTCGTGTCTCTCTAGAGCGTATCGGGCAGATGTGATGCATTCCTGGCTGAAACTGGCTTTGAGGTCGTTGCGTGGCATTGCGCGGTGGATCAGCGTCAACATGGAAAGGCGTAGGACGTCGTCGGACATGGAGCAGAATATGGCTGTTTCGCGATCGGCTTTAATCGTCGCGTTTCGAAGCCACGCATCCTAAATGCAAATTGTGAGTGAAACATTGATTATCCCGCTGTCCGGAAAGGACCTACATTTGTGGCACGCGCAGCTTGGATAATGCCATGCAACTCCCGAGATAACTTCCCTACGCGGGCTTGCCGTGTTTCAATCGGGAGCGATAAAGCGTTCGTACAGTATAACTGCTCATAAACTCTTCCTGCTAGACAGGCAAGCCTGATCGTGTGATTGAAGCTGTCCGTGGCCGGTGTATCGGACTGTGTAGTTTTGGGTAGAGGTACGGTGATATCGTTGTCCTGCAACGAAGATGACCGGCCGAGCCGTAGACAGAGGAATTTTTCCATCGTATATATTGCCCAGAACGTGATGCCTTTGTGATTGAGCGCATTCGTCGAGTGCTCTGTGCCGACTGCGCGAGTATGGTATCCAAGTGCGCGGGCATGCTGAGACGCCGTGGTGACGAGATTCCACGCGAGAGCCGGCTTGGAGGTATCCACGCAATAAATGGCCTTTCTCGTCGGTAAGCGGTGATGAAAATCCAAGAGGGCATTGGTTTCTTACGCCTAAAAGCAGTCCGAGGACGAGGTTGTGGCTCGCCTTGGCACATAATGGGAGTCCCGCCAATGCGGTTTCGATATTCGCTGCATACATGGAAACGTATTTGCTGTACTCGTCGAACATATCGTCATGTGCATCTGAGATCTTCCGCGCGAGAACCGTCTCGCAGGTTATAGCTGTTATGACAGTGTGAGCTTTTGGCCAGGTAGACCGGAGGCGACGGTACCGTGTAGAGCGGTGTTGACAATAGCGTAGTCATAGTCGGAACAGTCGTGCGAAAAGTAAACCTTCAGACACAAGTCGGTGAGACTGGACGGGGCAAAAAGCATTTCAATCAACGAGAGGGTAGGATGCTTTTCGTCTATATCCTGATCAGTATAGGCCCCTTGGCGAGTACGCAGACATACCGCGTGCTTTTTGCAACACAAAAACAATTTTTTCTAACGGGGGCATGTTGGAGTTGCCGTATCGAATAGGGGTTTTGCGTGCTAAAGGTAGCAAAGGTCTAGACGACGCCCGCTGGTCATTAGATACCTCCACGATGTGGCGGAGGGTCTCTAGCAACCCTCCAATCTCCCCATTTTGGTTAGCACCGTTATTAGCACCGACGGCATTCTGCATGAAGTTCATGGCGAATGATGAATGGGCCGACAGTGCCGATTGTCCTTCGACAACTGCGTCGCCCTTGGCCACTTCTTGGACCGAGGAATCTTGAGGTTCATCGGGGGAATCATCTGGACTTTCTTTTCCAGGCGAATCTCTCATTGGAACATCAGGAGACGGTTTGGAGACGCGGTCTGTGGGCGTGCGATGCGACGTCTTCTCTAGACTGAGTGTCTCCACGACATCAATCAATCGCTCCAGTTTGGACTCGATGCGATCGATTTTGTTTTCACTGAACAGCGTCAAAAGCTGTCTATTGTCTCGTAGTGAGTTTAACCTACTATTGCGAGGATATCAAGACGCGCGCCTGCTTCTGCCGAGGGGCCCGTTTCGACGTGCCACACGGCGTCCCCGCAAGCTGGCAGTTCGCGCATGGAATATTCCGATCACATCGGATCTAGAACGGTCAGCATGACCGGCAGCGGTGAGATCGTGAGTCCGACCTTTCGGCTTCGGCATGGATCGCACTGGTGCATGGTTTAGTACGTGGCGTCACTTCCGGGCCGAACGACTTACAGCCCGTGCAACCCTGGACACATTCTGATCGGCCGACATCTTGCGAGTGAGTGATCTCGGGAGCTCGGAGAATTCAAACACGCGAACTAGGTGAATGTGGTGAATCTGGTGGCCTATTGCTCTGGTCGGAATCCGCGGCCCCCGCTCGACTCGGCGGAGCTTCGCGTTCCGCGGATCCCGGAACTATGGGATGGCCCAGATGCATCAGGATTGACCCCACGAGGGAAGATGATGGATCTTTTCTATCTTGGGGCCAAGAAGATTAGGGGTGCCTTGAAATAGCCCGGTGGCGCCCAGCTGAAGCCGGGCTATCATTTGTTCTGACTGACTGTCGCGTGCGAATCCTTCGACATGGAGGAGAAATTGCAACAGTCATCATCGGTGGACGAGACCCCCAAGTCCGAGAATGAAGAACCGAGTGCATTTCAAGCATATCTAGTGAGATACCCGTGAGAAATATCTGCGGACTTGCAGCTAATACGCGACAGAGGATATTCCAATATGCCAGCCCCAAAGAATACGCGATGCTATTCGTGGCCATTGCCTGTGCTCTCGGTTCTGGCGTCGGCATGGCCATGGTCAATCTGGTATTTGGTCAGTTCATCACGGTGATCACCGACTATATCCGGGGTTCGTCGACGGCTTCGGCCTTTCGGAGTGACGCGAGTCGATTGTCGTATGTGCTATCGGTACATGAACTAGTGAAGAAGGTACTAACTCGGACAGTCTTTATTTCTTCGTCATTGGCATCGCTCGATTCGTCGTCACATACGGGTACAGCTCTCTCTTCACTCTCGCTGCATACCGGATCACACGCAGCATCCGCCGGGAATATGTCAAGGCCGGTCTGAGCCAGGAAGTCGCCTTTTTCGATGCCGGAACCGGTGGTGCCATCGCTATGCAGGCAACCTCTAACGGCCGAAGTATTCAGTCAGGAACATCGGAGAAGCTCGGCCTGGTTTTCCAAGCCTTGTCAACCTTCATATCCGCCTTCGTACTGGCATTCGTCACACAGTGGAAGTTAACCCTGATTTGCTGCTGCATTGCTCCGGCCACTCTGCTAGTGATGGGGATTTGCGCCACGTTTGATGCGTCGATCGAGACTCAAACACTGAAGATCCAAGCGCAGGCTGGTTCTTTTGCCGAAAGTATCCTGGGCAGCGCTCGGACGGTTCACGCTTTTGGGCTGAAATCCCGGCTAGTCAAGGATTTTGACAAATTCCTGCATACATCGCAAGAGCTTGGAAACAAGAAAAGTCCGATATATGGGATTATGTTCTCTTGTGAATACGCCATCATCTATGCTGGATTTGGGTTGTGTTTTTGGCAAGGCATCAAGATGCTGGCTAGGAACGAAGTGACCAATTTTGGCGACATCTTCACGTCGGTAGCCATCCATCCCTCAATTGCAGACAAAGCTGATCAATTATAGGGTCCTGATGTCCGTTATCATTGCCTCTACCAGCTTGACATCCATTGCGCCGTACACCATCGACTTTACTCGTGCTGCCTCTTCTGCCTTGGAACTTTTCCAGCTGATAGACCGTCAATCACAGATCGACCCGTTTGATGCCGCGGGTGAACAACCTACTTCCGTGATTGGTGATATCGAGTTTCGCGACGTGTCTTTCAGCTACCCGATGCGCCCTGGAGTCACGGTCCTGAAGGACTTTTCCCTGCATATCCCGGCGGGCAAAGTCACTGCCTTGGTTGGCGCCAGTGGATCAGGAAAAAGTACCATCATCGGGCTCCTCGAGCGGTGGTACAATCTGGATTCGGGAACAGTCACTTTAGATGGTCGCTCCATTGACCAACTCAACATTAAATGGCTGCGAAAGCAGGTCCAGCTCGTCCAACAGGAGCCTGTCTTATTTGGGGGGTCAATCTTTGACAACATCGCAAGTGGTCTGATTGGAACGCAATGGGAGAATGTCTCCAAAGACGACAAGCTCGCTCTGGTTCAGGAAGCAGCCGAGATTGCCTTTGCCCATGGGTTCATCTCCGAGCTGCCCAATGGCTACGATACAGTGGTTGGGGAGCGTGGTGGTCTTTTATCTGGCGGCCAGAAGCAACGAGTCGCCATTGCTCGCAGCATCGTGTCGAAACCACGCATTCTTTTGCTTGACGAGGCTACCAGTGCCCTCGATCCGCACTCTGAAGAGGTGGTGCAACGGGCTCTTGACAAGGTCTCTAAGGGACGCACGACGATCACTATCGCGCACAAATTGGCCACTATTCGCAATGCTGATAATATTATCGTCATGAGCCAGGGTGGCATTGTCGAGCAAGGTAGCCATGAGGTACTGCTTGGCGCAAATGGTGCATATGCACGTCTTGTGCAGGCTCAAGATCTGTCAGTGACCAAAAGTGATGCCGAGAGCGAGTTATTCGATAGCGCAGATGAGAGATCTGAAGGGAATTCCGTCGACCTGACGAAAACTCTCACTCGATACTCCACCTCAACGAGAGACAAACAGGAACAGCGGTTGGATCAAGACAACTTTGATAAGTGGAAATCGCTTGGGCTGCTGCGTGTCGTTTGGCGCATGCTCTCTACAACCCCGGAATTACGACTGGGATTCCTGATTCTGGTGGTGGCCTGTTTTGCAGCAGGTAAGTTTGAGACAATACTCTGCGCTAGGTGCTCGAGCTGACGGACTGGACTACAGCGGCTTCACTCCCCGGTCAAACGATATTAATGTCCCGCTTCATTGAAGTTTTCAAATATACCGGTGATGAGATGCAGAGAAAAGGTAGTTTCATCGCCCTGATGTTCCTGGTTCTGGCCATTGGAGTTTTCTTTGCCTATTTTACAGTGGGATGGTCATCGAACGTCGTCGCTCAGGTAAGTGTTCACTTCGGAATGCCATTTTCTCTCTTACTCATCCCTACAAGGCTATCAACCGCAAATATCGCAAAGAGATTGTTTCCAACATGCTGAAACAGGATATGCAATTCTTCGACCGACCGGAGAACACAACCGGAGCTTTGGCCAGCCGCGCAGACTCATATCCACGATACTTGCTGGAGTTGATGGGTATGACAATAGGATTAATGATCTTCGGCGCGGTAGCCGTGCTTGCATGCGCGGTGCTAGCTTTGGCTTATGGATGGAGACTTGGAGTGGTCGTTGTCTTCGCAGGTCTCCCACCTCTCGTGCTGTCCGGCTACGCGCGTGTCAAGATTGAGGCCAATCTTGAAGGCAAGATTTCCAAGCGTTTTGCACAAAGTGCTTCTGTGGCATCGGAAGCTGTCAATGCGATTCGGACTGTGTCGTCTTTGGCCATCGAAAAGTCCGTGTTGGACAAGTACACCACCGAGTTGGATCACGCGACATCAGACTCGACGATGCCGATTCTCTTGATGATGGCACCGTTCGCTTTTACGCAAACTATCGAGTACTGCTTCATGGCGTTGGGATTCTGGTCAGTGTTTGCCTCTTGCTTGCCGAACATGAGCTGACCGTGAGAATAGGTATGGGTGTCGCTTGGTCTCATTTGGAGATCTCAGTATGACCAGCTTCTTCATTGCATTTCTGGGGGTTTTCTTTTCGGGTCAACAAGCTTCGATTCTTTTCGGATTTTCCGGCAGTGAGTTCCGCCAGCTACGAGCATTTAAACAGAGACTAACAATGTCAAGGTGTTACCAAGGCCGTCACCGCAGCCAACTACATCTTCTGGCTAGAATCCCTGAAGCCGACCATGCAAGAGACAAGCGAAAACAGCGAGATTGGCCCGGGTGAATTCCGCTCTATGGAGCTGGATAATGTCCAGTTCTCCTACCCACTAAGACCGTTTGCCCAGGTGTTGCGTGGAATTGATCTCAAGGTACTATACCAGGTCCCCCGGTGTCACTTCGGAAAGTTTGCTCACGTATATGGCAGATCGATCAAGGACAATTCGTGGCGTTCGTCGGGGCATCGGGCTGCGGCAAGAGTACGATGATCGCCATGCTGGAACGGCTGTACGATCCAGTCAAGGGCGAGATCAAGATCGACGACACAGATCTCGACTCTATGAATCCCTGGCTGTACCGCGGCCAGGTCGCACTAGTGCAACAAGAGCCGACGTTATATCCCGGCACAATACGCGAGAATATCTCACTGGGTGCACCCGTTGACGACGCATCGCTAGTCTCCGATGCAGACATTGAAGCTGCGTGTCGGGCGGCGAATGCATGGGATTTCATCAGTTCGTTGCCAGATGGACTCAACACGCTTTGTGGCAGCAACGGTCTCCAACTTTCGGGTGGACAGAGACAACGGATTACGATCGCGAGAGCCTTGATTCGCAATCCTCGATTACTGTTACTGGACGAAGCCACGAGTGCCTTGGACACACAGTCCGAGAGGATTGTACAGGATGCACTGAATGAGGCTGCAGCCCAGGGAGATAGAATCACCATCGCTGTTGCTCATCGGCTTTCGACGATTCGGCATGCGGATTTGATCTGTGTCTTTGACAAGGGCCGGATTGCCGAATCGGGAACACATGAGCAGCTGATTGCGCGAGGTCAGCTTTATCGGAAGATGTGCGAGGCACAGAATCTTGATATGTAATACACTTGAATAACGGTAATAGATATTGATTAGAGGTCCTCGGAAAGTGATGATATTCCCATTCGGATAAGCCCAAATTTTTCACCGAGTACTTGAATCACCCAACACACAGTAGATTAAGGAAAGAGCATACTAAGTCTACTTGATCAAAAAAGAATGGACACTATGTCATTAAAAGTCACTAGGTGGTTGAACCCATCTTTGGGACAGAATTATAAGATACTACGCTATTACCAGCCATTGCTATAGAGGTCGCGGTTATAGCCCACTGTAGCTTGGCGCGCCTCCATGGAAATGAGCTAGTCAACTGAAGTAGGCCCATTCAGTCCCAGAGTTAGAATCAGAGCTTCAAAGCCCAGCCTTCAAGTTCGAGAAACTGGAATGCTCAATTCATTATAGATGGATTCTGTTCAATCCCGACATCTACAGGCCATATAGCTCCGCAAAAGGATCCCAGCTAGGGTCCTCGTGTCGGCTATACTCCATGCCATTCGCAATCTTGCGCGCTTTCTCTTTGCCGTACACCTCTTCGATCCATGCCAACGTGACATCAATGCCGGCACTGACGCCGGAGGACGACCAAATATTGCCGTCCGTGACCCATCGGGCCCGGGGGACCCAGTTGACCTGGGGTGCGAGGGCCTGCATATCTTTCCAGGCCATCTTGTTGGTTGTGGCCTTTCTCCCGTCCAGGATACCCGCTCGGGCCGCGAGGCCCGAGCCGGTGCAGACGGTAATCAGATATTTGAGATGGGGATAGGTGTCTCGGATGAAGGCAATGGTCTTTTGCACCTCGGGGCCTGAGCCGCGCGTGCCTAGGCCGCCCGGGACGAGCAGGACATCCAGGGGTGGTGCGGTCGCAAAGGTGTGGGTTGGAACCACCAGCTGGCCCACGGCCGATGGAGATGCCGGGGACTTGGTGGTCATTGGCTCTAGAGTCGGTGCAATGACCGACAAGGATACACTGTCGGTCCAGGACAGGACATTAATGCAGTCCAAGGGCCCAAAGGCATCCAGGGCTTGGAAACCCGGAAACAGGGCGATGCCAAAGCGAAGCGGCTTAGGTTCTGGATTATGGTCTATATGATACATTAGGATCTTATCGATAGGTGGGAGAGAAAGAGACCTACCGCCCATGATATCGAGGATGAGTGAGTTGGGTAAAAACGAAGGCGTGAAGAGACAGGTTTGAATCAACCAGGACAGCGATCCTCCGCCGAGTTATAGTCCCGCAGCTCAAGGAATCATCACAACGGAAACACGGAAGCTTCCGGAAGCCTTGTCATTCTCAGCCTCGCGCCCTAGGGTGTCAGAGTGTCAGATCAAAGGATTGAGCATGTCAATCCGAGTGGAGTCGGGGCAGACCGAGCGATGGGTCCAGATGAGGACTGCAAAAGAGCAGCTCGATCATTGTAGATCGCACGCTTTGGGAGTGACAGAGTGGAGTGGGGAAAGGGAAATCATTTCTCACCGCTGCCACTTCGCGTTCCTGCTTCCAGCGCCGGGGAATCTGCTCAATTCCGCTCAATCCTTTCTTGTCCCTCTGCACTCTTGCTCCTCCCCAGTCCACCCGCTTGGTCCACCGCTTCCCCAGCTCCGGACCGTGCGGGGAGGGGCGCGCGCTCTCCAGATTCGGCTTATCAACACGGTGGTCGGCTTGGCTTCTCTACGCGACCAATCGCTTGACTCCCGGGAATGGGGACGGGGAGGACCAGCGCCACTCCCAACGAGCTGCGATTCCTCGAGCTTCTTTTGGAAGGAGTCGAGCCGTGACGATCCGGGGGAGCCATACGGAGCACAACCCACGCCGTGCAGCTGTCAACCCAGCCGATCAGCCATGGCGTGGTACTCGATTCTCCCGCCCTATCTGAATGAGTTTGAAGTCTGGGCCGTCCGCGTCTTTGTATGCCCCCCGTCCTCATCCGCCCTCGCGTGATCACGCCTCCTGGTTGCTAACAGGCTCGATCGTCCAGTTCCTCCTCGGCCTGATCACCATCGTCCCCTGGGGCGTTCTCATCCTCTTCGATGCCGGGTTCTATCTCTACCGAATGATCCTCTGGGAATTCCCCTGGATCGGCGGACGCGCGCGGGGTCATCAGCGCCCCCGCGCACCTAGTCTAAACGAAAGACCGGACGGGCAGCGACGGGCGTTCAGGCTGCGTGGCGTGGAACTGGACACCAGTGACGGACACGCCGGTCGAGCCGGCGAGGAGAAACCCCCCGCGCAGGATGGGCAGGCTAGCAAGGAGAATGGGGCTCCGGGGCCGGAGCCACGCGCACATTCCCGCGGAGACGGTGATGTGAAACGCAGGCTGCCTGCGCGGGCGTGACCCGGTTGGCTCGCTGGTTCATGGCGCTTTATCCTTTGTGTTTACGGTGTTCGAGGTGCTGAGTTCGCGGGAGATACCCGTCTCGACACGAGTGTCATTTGGGCCTGACCTGGATGTCGAAAGGCCTTGCACCTTGTATATCTTTAGCATCTGGGCAATATATTTATCTGCTCTTCCTGGCGGGAACATATGATGGACTCTTTTCAGGTACTACGACTTTAATGTTCGTTGGCCATGCCGCCACTACCCTGCGATATGTCTGTCTGGGCTATGTGCAATGGCCAAGAACTCGGCGTTTCAGACCTGGCACTCATGTCCCATAGCGCATCGCCTGGCAGGGGTTAGTTTCGACTTTCGCACCGTCAAGTTATTTGTTCGTATACATGGGTGATAGGACCCACCTTACGCCACCACATGAGCCAGTTGTTTGTGTTTCTTACCCCGTGGCATTGGCGCGGACTAGAATCACGAGCGACCCGGCGGTTTATCCAGCCTCGCGCTATTTACTAGATTTGATACTCCCTGACTATAGCCCTGTCTATAAAAGAAGTAATTGAAGTTGCTAACGGAGTTTGACTTGACGATTGTAAATATGCTTGATGCCACCAGAGGGCTTGAACAAGGTTTAAACCTTGGGCCGTTTATATGGAGAGGATAAACAGCTTATTATTCCATCCATTCTGTAGAATGCCTCGATGGAACCGAGTGTCGGTGGAGTGCAAAACAGCCCTATCATGATACTTGGCTTCAAAACAATTCCCAATAACGTATACAAACTCAATTCATTCCAATCTCTTCTCAATTCGAATGTAGGATATACACTCATCCGTGATTCAACGGCAACCAGCATATCATAGGACCTTATAGTCTCGGTGGAGTCCATCCATCAACGAGCCAGGTACTCGTGCACACTAAACCCCAGCTGGCGGAGCTGACTATGCTTCTCAAGCACTTGCACAGCATTTCGAGCAACCTTTAGGTCGGCACAAACAATCATTGCCGCTGGATGAGTCCTCTCGTAGTTATCGCCGACCATCCAGCAACCGGCAGAGTAGACGCATTCCTTTGGGACGCCGCGAAAGACCTCGGATGAACGGTCCTGGATGATGGGCAGGATCACTTCTGGATAGACGTATGTGGCGAATTCTGCTAGCATTCGACCGGCTGCGTTCCAGGCGAATTGACGGTCGCCGAAGTGTCGGGCGCGTGCTGCATTAACGGATTGTTTTCGTTCTTCGGGAGTGAAGGTTTCCCAGAAGGTTGGACGTGCGTCTTGATTGCGGAACATGCTGTCAATGTCAATTCGAGGCCGGTATTTTGGCAATTGATGAAAAGCTTGATGATTTCCCCGGGTCGTGTTTGTACAGGAAGGATGAGGGATGAGGTAAGAGAAGATGTCCATCTGGGAGCCTTTTATGCGCCTTTTTATGTCCAGCTCATTCCATACTGCCGTTCTTCAAATTCGCAAGGCGCGTGCAGGAACGAATGAACTAGAGGCTTATATGCAAAATTTGATTCTAGGAATTCAATGCGACGATCACATACCCCCTGGCTGTTGCCTGACTCTCGGCGGCAAAGATGAGCCTACAATAGTCGGAGAGAAAACAGCAACCAACCACTTTGTCTCTCGGCATTCATCCACTGGATGAGAGCGGGTCTATGTGTGTAGGTTGAAGCAGTGAGCGCTTAATCTTCAAATCTCATCTAGAAGGCTTCCACAGTAGCCACAAAATCACTTCATTTCCTGGTCGTTTTGATTTCTACATGTATTTTATAAAATCTTTGGTATTTCAACAGATTGCTTCTACTGCAGACGCTCAACAACCTTGAGCAGATCGGCCGACACACCCATGGCAGTGACATCACCACCGGCGCCAGCACCCTGCACAATAAGAGGGTTGGCACCGTACCGCTTAGTGTAGAAGCTGATGATGTTGTCACTCCCCTTCAAGCCAGCGATGGCAGAGTCCTTGTCAAAGTACTGCAGGCCAACCGTGACGTTCTTAGCACCGACATCGATGCTACCAACGTACCGCACAACCTTGCCCTGCTTCTCGGCAGTATCTTTGATGTTAGACATCTGGGAATCGAACTCGGGCAGGCGAGTCATGAACTGGGAGATGCCGTCTGCCGACGAGGGCAACGAGGCCAGCTCGGTTGGAATGAGAGACTCAATGGGGAAGGAGTCGGGGCTGGTAACCTCCAGACCAGCAAGACGAGCCAGGATGGTCAGCTTGCGGGCGACGTCCATGCCGTTCAGATCGTCGCGGGGGTCGGGCTCGGTGTAGCCAAGCTCCTTGGCCTGGGCGACGACGGCACTCCACTGCGCATTGGAAGATCCCGAGGCAGGGGCAAAGGTGTTGAACAGGAATGAAAGGGTCCCGGAGAACACACCCTCGATGCGGGTCACCTCGTCGCCGGTGGCCACAAGGTCTTTCAGGGTCGACAGCACGGGGAGACCAGCACCAACAGTGCTCTCGTGGTACACCAGAGCCTTGCCTTGCGCAGCAGAGGAAAAGATGTCCTTCCAGAGCGAGATGTCATCCGAGAATCCCTTCTTGTTCGGTGTCACAACCGAGATGCCCTTCTTCAAGAATGTGGGGTATTGGCGCGCCAAGTTGATGTCCGAGGTGTTATCGACCAGAATGGCACGGCCAGGAGCACCGGCGAGGTAGGTAGCGATCTCATCGGCGGGAAGAGCGCCGGCCTTGGTCAATGAAGGCGCGGCAGAAGCGGTTGCCCAGTCGGCCGCGGGGATGGCCGAGTACGCCGGTGTCGGAGCAAGAAGAGTCTGCGAAGAGCGGGCAAGGAGGATGAGCTTGGGGGCATTGGGAAGGCGGGCGAGCTGGGAGAGGAACGCAGTGCCGACACCACCGACACCTATCACAGAGAATGAAGGTTAATTGCTTGATTTACTATACGACAAGAGGGGCATGCTACCGATAACACCGAGATAGATAGGGTTGGCGGCCATGATGAGGTCAATTGAAAGGTTTTTGAAGTAGAACCAAAAATGTCAAAAACGGAGCTCTAAAATAACAGAGAGCGAATTCAAATGCGAACCAAATGTAGAAGAAATCAATCCATCCGAAGAAATCGAAGCTTGTCATCTTGTCCGCGGGGCAGCTGAGTCATTGGCTTAGTCATCTTATTGCCTGCAGATCCAGGCCATCAATACTTATCGTTATCGCTTATCTTTCGCGTCAACTGCTCCAGTTTCTCCAACGCCGGTCGCAAGCTGCTTGCAAAAGCTGCACTGTGAATTCATCATGTCCTCCGATCAATCTTCCCTTTATGGGCAGCCTCGCGAAAAAACAAAGAAGTCACAGGATTTACCCACTGCCTCGAACCTCGCCTTCAGCTCCCAGCTCTCCTCGCTCATCGCCCAAGACTCCAAAACCTCATCTCGGGGCCGTTCACGACCATCCAAAGCCCCCAAATCTGACCTATTCGCCAAAGCCAACAAAGGTGCCCAAAAACGGGCCGCCGCCGATCTCCAAGCGGATGCTTCGACACAGCATAAAAGCAGCTATGATATTGGAACCGTCGATGACGCCACCCTACACCGGTCTAAACGCCGAATGACAGACAAGGTGCGCATGTACGAGGATATGAAGAAAGGTCTCTACCTAGCGGGTAACGATAGTGATGACGAAAATCAACCGGGGCAAAGATCCCGGCCAGATGATTACCTGGCACGACTGCGGCGCAAAGAGAGAGAAGGACTGGTCGATTTCGACCGCAAATGGGCAGATGAACAACGGAAAAAGAAGGACAAATCGGATGACAGCGAGGATTCGGAAGAAGAGGATGACAACGCATCTATCATATCTTACGAGGACGAGTTTGGTCGTTCGCGTCGTGGAACTAGGGCCGAGGCTGCCCGCGCCGCGCAAACAAAAGAGATGGAAGAGAATCACGGCCGGTCCACACAAGAAAGGTGGAAGCCTGCTCGCCCGGATAACCTCATCTACGGTGCGACCGTGCAGGCTGAAGCGTTCAATCCCGATGCCAATATGGCCTCACAGATGGCCGAGCTCGCGGCTCGGCGAGATCGATCGCCGACGCCACCAGAAGAGAAGCATTACGATGCTGATGCCGAAGTGCGCAATCGTGGTACTGGATTCTATGCGTTTTCGCGAGATGAAGAGGAGCGCAAAAAGCAAATGGATGAGCTCCTGCAGGCACGTAAAGAAACGGAGGAACGGCGGCAGAAAAGTGCGGCTCAAGCCGCTAAACGACAGGCTCGGCTCGATGAGCGATGGCGGCAGATTCATATTCTTCAGGGGAAAAGGCTGGCAGACATTTTCCTGAGGGGCTTGCAGGAGGAGATGAAGGAGGAGATCAAGAAGGAGAAGAACGAGGAGAAGAACGAGGAGAAGACAGAGTCTTAGATTCTTTCATGACGATACCCTATGCATTCAATTGACGCTATTTATATGAAGTTTTATATCCCTAGTAACCCATGTAGGCCGAGATCGGAAGCTATCAAGATGAAGATTGAGTCTTATTGCCACGATGCAACTTCATCTTACGAGGCCTCGACGAATACCAATTCCAATCCCATTAATCCAGCAATTGCCAAGATCAAGCAGAAGATCAAACGCTTCGAATACACTCAATGCCAAGATTGGAATAACCAGAAACGATACCAACCGAACTTTTTTTTAGAGATCATGACAATCATTATTCGCATCAATCATCAATCATAACGAGGCTGAAGGGGTGTCTCATATATCGCATTGACTCGAAATTTGGCCTTACAGCACGAGCCTGGTGAGTGAGGATCTTAGCTAAATGTCATAGCGGCTTCTTCCATCGTGTCCAAGAAGGCATCAGCGTCTGGGATTATTAGATTATTAGCCCAAGTCTCGAATTAGTCGAAGTCAAACACCTACCACCTCGGCTTGTGAACTTCAGTACGTGCTCCCCAGTCTCAAGTTGCGGTGGATTGTAGTCGTCGGCCGACATCATGATGATAGGATTCAGATCACGGACAACAACGGTTTTTGGTCCCGACAGACGCAGCCAACCGCGTCGACCCAGATGAGGCGTGACAAATGCGGTCCAAACGGGGGTTCTATACATGTCAGGATAAATGCCAATATCATCGCAAGCGGTTTCCAAAAAAGCTCACCGGTCCATATCACTAAGGTGAACAGATGCTTGCAGTCTGACAGCACCGGTAATGGTGTCTTGGTAGACACGTAGGGCATGCGGATAGTCATCGTCGATTATTTGACTGCTTTGGTTAGTTATGCGGGATGGGGATCTGGATGAGTTACATACCCGCCATAAAGCTCGTCCTCGCCTTCTAGCTCATGGTCACGAATATTCACCACCGGCTTTCCTGCGTCTTGAGAGCGGAGGGCCAGAAACGAGCAAAAGAATACAACCATGCCTGGTCAACGGATTAGATGAGTTTGACTTGCTCTGTCGGTGGAACTTACTTTCAATGTCGGTGAATTTGAGTGTAGCCCACAGCACCAACTCCGATCCCCCATTCCGCCTTCGGCATAGCTGAAGACAGGAGCCACTTCGAATAATCTCTAACATGTTGAGAGGAAGACAATAGTATTCGCTGGGTCGAGTCGGGTGGGGAACTTTGCAGACGATGCGAGCGCGGTGATCTTTCTCTCGCAGATAGAAGTAGACAGTCATTTCCATTGCATCGTTGAAAGCCCTGCAAGGTTTATTTTAGCCACGAGTGATAAATCTCCTGCCTATGGCGGCATGACTTACAGTTGAAGAATTCTTTCAAAACCCTGCTCTCGGAGTACTTGCTTGATATTAGTGTGAGGATCATCAAAACACCCCGCTCTATCCAGCGTTAGCTGAGGTTTCACCCTTCGCCAGGCAAATCATCTTACTTTTCTCGCGACGGTGGTAGCGGAGTCTCCGTGTCATAACCGGTAAATACATCTTTGATCCAATGATACTGGATGACATCGGGCTGTATGGATGTGCTGGTGCTGGCGTTGGTGCTGGTATTGGTCGTCGCGGATGCAGATCCTGTCAGCGGCGAACCTGGAGCTTCCGGTACTGACGGAGGGACGTCCGAGAAGGTCCCAGACACCGGTGACAATGGGGATTGGGGGGAGAGGCCGGGTGGGCGAGTGCGCTCATACGACCGACGTCGTCGTCGATCATTCCTTCGACGGTCACTGACTGGGCTGATGGGCTCGGCAGCACTGCCGCTCGAAGGTGGATTGCGGCCGAGAGACAGTCGTGAAAGACTCGGTACAAGGCGCTTCTCCTGTACAGCAAGCAATGATTTGACACCGCTGCGGAAACCCGCCAGCAATGGCGAGTCATGGCCTCGGCTATACATTCACCATTTTTGTTAGCACACTTTCTTTATTGTGGTTGCTAGGTTTATCTTTAGCATACTCTTTGACCAGGTCACCCAGTTCCCGGAGGAAAGTTTTGTACTTTGCAAATCGGGTTGCGAGAGAATACTGCGACTCGTCCCAGAAGAAACGGCCCATCGACACCCACACACGCTTGAAGGTCTCCGGTGGAGAATCGGCGCCGTTTAATCGGCCGAAGAAGTCAAAGATGTCCTCGATGGTGTATTTTAGACTGGAGCGCACCAATTCCAGGTCGGAGTGAATGCGCGACCAGTTGCGACGATACCGTGCATCCTTGCTCAGATCCTCGAGACTCGACAGCGAGGAACTAATGGCATACAGGTCGGAGATCAGGCCGGTGACCTCGGTCGAGTGCTCGGGGAGAGGGGAGCGGAAAGTCCTGAAGCCGGCCGCCGCGTCCTCGACCTCGTCGGCAGATGTGCGCAGGGCCATGGATCGGGTCAGGCCATAGAAGATGGAGGGGAAGAGACGACGGCGCAGGCGGAACACACAAATATGCCTCACGTGCAGTGCGGCTCTGTTCCCTTGCGTCTTGACGTGGTCGCGCGGGAATGGCGGGGCTGGCGGTGGGGGGAGGGGGAAGTCTGCACTGCATCACGCCTTCGAGTCCACCCATATACTCGATTGTCGGTATGTCAGGTAGTGTACATCCCACATTATTTCGGGTGAACAGTGGTGTATCCATGGTCCCATGGTCTCATGCTGAAGTCCCCACCCGGCGAACCAGACAAGGCTCAAGTATGGCTCTCATAACGAGGGATCGAAGTATAAAAAAAGCAATCACGGGCTCCTATTTTCAGGAAGAATGAAAGGCCTGTGGTGAGTATGATAAAATAGGTAGTTTGGGAAGGGGAAGGGCGCTTAAGACAACGAATAAGTCGCATATGGGAAGAGATCAAGAGACAACACACAACAGAAACCGGGACAAATCAGCATATATAGGGTCTCTCCACATACTCAAAATTAAGACAAGAACAACGGGGCTGCCTACTAAGATAGTGCCCAATATCGCGTGAACTAGGCGAGGCTGTGCATGTCATCCACTCAGATCGAACCGTAATGACTTACAACTTGCCAAGACGCCTTGCCTTGATATTCCCGGTTCCTGTGTAGGATTTCAGACCCAGCCGCGGGATGAATGCTATCTACTAGGTTCGCATCCTCTTTAACTTGTCTACGTGGTTAACCTGACTCCAGGCTCCATTATGCTCCAACCATTCAGGGCACGGAGGAAGATGAATTGATTATAAAATTCCAACATGAGTAGTAATCCATGCCTATATGCTTTCATGACACTCTATTGTAGATTTTTGGCGTGGTGACGTGTTTTTCTGATGCACTTCAACTGCGATAGACCCTGCATTCACCTCGGACTGCGATGCGTTACCTAATGTTTTCAAGCTTGATTCGAGGGAGCGTCTGACTTTCCTGCTGCTGCCAATCAACATCCAGCCTCTGCGTCAGAAGACTGGTAAGCAGTCCCATGAACGCCAATCCAGTGGCCCAAACAATGTTGATGATTTTGCGGCTGAAAGAACTGGGTACCCGGTTCAGTGATGGAAGAAGCCAATAGTGCAGATGGAGAGTTCGGTCCAGAAGATCTATATCCACGGGGCCGCTTCAAGAAATGCGCTGCCGATGACGAGACCTGTGACAAGACCCAATAGCCCACATAGCGCTTTGGTAGGTAAACCATGTGCCTCAATGGTGAACTGGCAGAAGGTCAGTAATTACGACCTCTTTCAGCACCCTGAATGCTGCGACCGACCAGGGGCATGATGAAGTTCTTCGCAACAGCAGCGATGATTGAACCGACTGGGAAGAGAGACAGTGGCAGCAGAATGAGCTGTTTGCGTGCAAATGTCTGGGACAGCGAGCTGAACGTCAATTGAAGGACTGCTGGTCGATAGAAAATATATTCCGGCCCAGAACGCTTGGTTCGCAGAGCCGTCGAGTTGACGAGAAATGATCTAGACATCATGTCAGGTACACTGCTAGTAACGCAGTGGACAGTGAAGTCGCATCCAAGCCTGCTGCGAGAACCGCTACACAGAGACTGCAACAGGCCACATAGAAGCGACGACCGGATGAAATTCTGGCACTTCCGCGGTCATTGCCGTGCTTGCTGGCCAGTCGCGCCTATCGTGGAGCAATCAAGACGGAGATCAGACGCTGACAGCTGATCCGCTAGGTCCGGGTCCAGCCCGCAGTGCCATACACTTTAGCATGCGCAATCGGTCGCTCAAATCAACAATTCATATTGGACCCTTTGTCACCATACCAGACAAAGCGTGGGAGTAAGCAGAGGAGTAACCGTCCGACATCAAAGTTCCCGCACGGACCACATCATGTCAAGACTCTCGGGTCCGCTAGAATTCACGATTCAAAGCCTCATCAGCCTCAGAACTGGCAGAGTTATGTGAGAATTCAGATCTGCCTCTCAAGGTTATTAAAACAGGCTGAACATGTGGGCTCATCGCCAGGAACCCCGAATAAAGCCATTTACTGAGATCCTGAGATGGCTGCTATTCCAGTTTGAGAGAAGCTGGTCATTACGAGCTAAAATCTAGTTTTCTTACCATAAGCAGAGTGGCCTCCAACTTTGAACCAAAGCTTGTTCAGATTTCCTTGTTTGGCGTACGCCGATGAGGGTGATTACAAGCTTATTCTGGACTGGGGCTCTATCAGAGGCCACAAGGTCAAGCGCGAACAGATCGGTCCTATAGTTGCTCAAGTAAAGATACCCCGCAAGACAAGCACTATAGAACCGAACTCAGGACAGGGATGTGAGGCATCCCGAAGATCCCCCGGACGCGTCGGAAGTAAACAAAACGGGCCCCACGCGAGCTCGGGCCACCTGGGCACTCGAATTCCGCGAACACAACGCAAGGGTCGAGCAGCAATTGACCCGAGTACAACATCAGTGGAGGGAAATTTAGTTGGATTGATTAGACTAGTGTACAGCAGACTAGCGCTCGCGTCCGAGATTCCAGCAAGCACCAGTCCGGGCCATCCTCTCCAAGCACCAGACGAAAAGCCAAGCGCCGAAAAAGATTGGTGGCGTCACACGAAACCATTTCCCCGGGGTAAGAAGAAATACTAAGGCCCTCCATATGAGGCCATCATAAAGCAAAATAAAAACCACCGTAGAACCATTCCGTGAAGCCCGTGAGTGATAACGACGCGAGGAAAACCGAAGAGATATCAGCGAAAGAGAACACAAACGCCAGCTACTGCGCAACAAGGAATTGCGGCGCGACGCTTAAGACGACTCCTCGTCCTCCTCGGCGGCCTGGATGGGGAGGTCAGTTTGAGAGTGGCCAAAAACCGCGCCGGGCTGACAGTCAAGACTTACAGCGGCATATTTAGCCTTCTCCTCCTCGTAACGCTTCTTGTCAGCGGCGGCCTTCTCATCGTAGGGCTTGCGCTCAGACTCGGAAAGAGCCTTCCACTTGTCACCAAGCATCTTGCCGACCTGGCCTGTTGGAGGTGTGAGAATCGAGATTTCCCGAATGATCGGGGACTGGCATGCGACGTGACCTACCGAAAGAGATACCGGGGTTCTCCTCGCGGACCTTTTCGCGGTTGTCGTTGGCGAAGAACATGTAGGCGGAAAGACCACGCTTGGGGGCGTTGGGGTCTGCGCGCGGTCAGCGAGGTGAATCAATGGCGACATCAACTCGTCAATGGCATTGCGAGAGCGAGAACATACCCTTCTTGCGGCGCTGGACGCGCTCCTTACCGCCCTTGCGAGTAGTCTTCTCCTTAGGCATCTGGATGATGATCAGCAGACTGCGAGTGGATGCTGGAGGATGACGAGGACGGAGAGCCAGGCTCAGGGAAGTTGATGCGACGATCAGAGATGAGCGCGGCCAAAGACGCGACAGGTGAAGCGTATCAAGTGAATGAATCGAGTCACCCGGTTGAGGCGCGCGTGTTTGGTGGCTGCGCGCGCAACACCTCCAATCTGATGCAACAACATCCCAAACCGGCTCTGAAACCACGCGTCAAGAGAGAAACACTCACATTGAATCAATATAAAGTGATCAGAAAAAGCCCGGCAGGGTAGAGTCTATCCGAGGAAGCTCTGGTTAGTGTACGCGCAAAGATATAGATCGGGCGCAGCGCAGCGCGATGAGGTCGCGGTCGCACGAAGAGAAAAAAAAAAAGGGACAGATGAGCTGGAGAGAAATGAAGACAAGGGAAAGCAAAGTACAAAAACACAAAAAAAAGGTGTTGGGAGGAGTGGGTGGTAGAAGGGGTGGGATATGCAGTACCTGATTAGGGCGAGTTGGTAGTGTAGGAGAGAGAAGAGAGAGAGGGGGGAGAGCAGTAGTAGTAGGGGAGAGAGGGGGAGAAAGGGTGGAAAGGGTGGGCAGCACAGCAAGGGCCTGTTTGCTTACCTGAGGGAATGTGACCCGCTCCGTATTATTCCCTTTCCCAGTCCACGACGGTGATGGGCGATGGGATGGATTTGAATTCTGCATTTTCTCGGTGTGTATTTCTGTCTCATCTTTCCCTATCGCTTTTTTTCGCCTTCTAACCCGGCGTTCTCGCGCGCGGTGGTGGATGGGTGGTGGTGTATTACCGCGTTACATGGCTCTCCCATTCTCCCAGCAACTGCAGCTGTGGTACCGGGTACGCTTTCCGTCATAGCCAAGTGACCTCACCAGCAAGTACCCAATACCACTCTTTGCACGACCCGTAACGAGGATTGGTGGAATTATACGGAGCAGAGGTCCCAATTCTGCGCGATTCCTACCAAGTCTCCCAGAGCGCATCTGAGGGCGACTCCAGATCTCGCGCAATCGCCCTGGGGAGGACTTGCGCAACGCCCGAAAGCTGTGCCATCACTCAATGCTACTGGACCTTGAGACAATTAGTCCGAGACGAGCACCGGGCAATATGTATTCTATTCTGTATGGAGTATTCCCTTTCCCTTTCCTCCCCTAATGTCGGCTAAGGCCCGGACTAGTCAGGGATTGCAGAATGCAGATCCACGGCAAAGAAACCCTCTGGGTTTCTGCGCCAAGTAGTCCATAGTCCAGGTAAGGGTGTTGCAGCGGAGAGTTGTTCTCTTAGAGCGTGGCGTACCCTTTTGGCGTAACCGCCGATTGGAAACACAGCCATACGGAACGTGTTATCCGTTCGCGCTCCGCCCTGATGGTACAGTATATATGACCACTCTCGGACGCGTCAATCTCGGAGTGTCATATATCGGTAGAGCGTGAGGGACTCGCTGCTAAATTCATACCGTCAATACTCCCAAGTCGGTGAAGACAGTCTTAACGCGCGGTGCTCTCTCTCCACTTGTAATTTACCATTCCATCTCTTCCGAGAGGAGAGCGTCATAGAAGTCCCCCGTCTTCTGCATTGTGTAATGCAGACTTGACCCGTCGATTGACCTTTTTTCCCTTTCGTTTCCGCGTGTGCGCCCGTAAAACATTACCCTTTTCCATCCGATATGATGTCGACGTGGGTCAATGGGCTTTGCACGGCCACACTCCGATTCTCGTCCAGCTGGGTAATATCTCAACCCGTAATCCAACTCCGTACTCCGTACAATATACCATACTTCTCCATAAAAAAAGAAAAATCTCATTAAGTGGGCTCGCTTGGGACCTACAAACTTCAAACACCTCAAACACCTCAAACACCAGCCAAAGCATCAGTCATCACTCTCGTCAAGGACTAAAGCGCGGAGCGTATCATCCTCCGCCCAATCTAATCCACTGCCCACGACCATTGCGCTGGCGATACTTTTCATGATTTCCCATTTGGCCTTGCTCGTCTTGAGCTCGGCCTCGAGCTGATCCATTTGAGATTTGAGATTTTCATCCTGAAGCTTTTCTCGCCATGAATCATCATGCTTGGTCAGTGCCAGGAGCTGGCGCACCAGCCCCTGGTTCTCCTCGTTGATCTGAAGGTTCTCGACTTCAGTATTGGCGAGTCGTTTCAAGACTTGGTCATGAGCCGATGCAAGATTCTCATGTGCGAGTGCAAGTACATCGCGTCGGTTGACAAGCGGAAGAAGATCCCTGTATGAGTTTCATGAGACACGGGCCCCCAGAAGGGGCCTGGAATTTGCATACCGTTCACGGGGAGTCGTTGCTTTTAGATGAACGGCTTTCAGGATGGGGTCAGTCATGAGGATGGTGCGAGTGGCTTTCCTCTTGACCGTATAGGTAGCTCGCGCGTCAAGGAACTCGCGTTCGGCGACGGCCATCGCTTCTTCCACATTATCGCCTGAAAGGGATTCGGGCTCTGAAGAGAGGTCAGCTGCCAGTGCAGAAGCAAAGATAAAACGCAGTAGAGATAAGAGCGAAAAGAAAAAGCAAAATGCTCCGGCACGAGACGTACCTTGCTCGAGCAACGCCTTTTCCAGCCGTTGTTCCTGGATTTGATGGGCGAGCTGCAACAACTGCGCTTCTTTTTCCGAGAGGGAAATCACATCGCGCGGGTCATCTGCCGCATAATCCAGAAGGGTCACCTCACCCGGTCGCAGGTGAGGTAATGACGGCCCATGTTTTGCAGCCATGGGAGTCGCGTGGGCGCGTGGACCGAGACCCGGTGATATCAGCGGGAGGCGGTGGAGACAGGCATCTCGACAGCTCCGGCCGCGACAGTACTTAGCCTATCCCCTCTTGCCTGGAACGTCCGAGCTGTTGCGCTCGACGGTGAGGAGGGGGAATGTCGTTGCATATCTACGTTGCTCACTCCGGTGAGCACCTACTGGCTGATCCGGTTGCCTTTACATTGTGTGTCCAACGAGGGGACCTTTGTTCCTCCTGGCTTCGTTTGGATGCAAGCTGACGCCATTTCTCTCCAGCCCGGATGCATTAAAATCATGGATTCTTGGAAAGACCTCGATTCCACCCGCTCGGCAGATCTTGATGACTGCTCGAGGGAAGAACGTGAAGACCCAGACGCTTGCCACCGAGGTACATCGAGCTCCCCGCCGCTTCGGTTGAAACCACTGCTAATATCGAATCTGTGTTTCTACAGACCGAGATCTTCGTTTATGACCGGCAGTACGTGAGCGAACCCGGCGATGTCAAGCTCCCTGAGCTCCCTGCCCCGGAACCCTTCCAGCCCAGCAGTCCTCCCGCCTCCCTCACCAACCAGAACGATCTACAAGCATGGCGGAATCTATTTATGATGCGAAGAAAGTGGGCCAACGATCTATTCACTCGGTGCGGAAAAATCGACAAGGCCATGCGCGAGCACAACGAGCGCACTGATGTCATCAATCGCGCTGTTGGGGTGGCGCTCGAGAATCTCAAATCCCACGTGGGGAATCTTGAACACCGATTCCAGGAGGCGCAGTCATGGGCGAACAACCTTCTGGAGGAGCAGCAGGTGGCTTTGGATGGATGGCAGCGCGCCCTGGAGACACTGGAGAACATTCCGGCTCGGAAAGATGTCCCTCTCCTCGGCCGTCCGTCCACCCCAAAGAAGGATAAAGATCGGCCCACTGGCACTTTACGTGACTTTGTCGACGCCAACGAAGTTCTCCAAGCCGGGACCGATGCAGCTACCCTGTCCCCGCGCTTTGCGAACCACATCCAAGATATTGAAAACGCTGTCAGTGGGATTGCCTCCGATACACAGCGTTTCTTGGAAGAAGTCTTGCTTGAATCGACAGAGGAGGAGGATATCCTGCTAGAGGCCGAAACGTTTGCGAAGAAAATCGAGTCAGACTACGAACATGTTCTCAGCCTTCCTAGCAATCAGAAAGTTCTGGTCAACATCTCCCGACTGGCCCTCAACCATACTCAGAATCTCTTGCCTTCGCTACAGGAGCTGAGCGGAGACTTGCAACAAGGACTCTTGCGAGCCGTGCAGCGCCGCAGCTCCACGGAGAAGGCCGCTTTACAACATATGCGCACTATCTCGCTTATAGAATCGCGGCTGGCCGATTCTCATTCTCGGTTGGTCAACCTAGATGTCGATGGCAATGCATTCGACGTGATATATTCTGTCTTCCAGATGCCGATGATCTACGGGTCCATTCTCATTGAATCCGTCCGACGTCGCGAGTGGAGTGATAAAATCAAGACCGACTCGTTGACATTGGCGGAAGAGATGGCCGTCCTGAGAGATGAGGAGCAGCGTCGACGAAAGAAATGGGTCAGGTCGATGGGTGACTGCATTTCTTTTGGCGATTCTACCACTCCAGGAATCGAGGTAAACCTTCAAGGGCAAGATGATGAATGGCCTGAAGTGAATCGGAAGGAAATCGAGGCATACATTGAAGATCTGCGAACCAAACATTCCTTGCCGAATATTGCGGAAGACCTGTCTCAGCAATTCAAAGAGCTAGACTCGCCAACTCGTCAGCAAAGACGCCGAGCAAAGGCATTCAAGGAGGGGAGTGTTTTTGACTTGAGTCGGAGCTCCATGTTACTTCGAGGAGATGGTGCCACTCGAAGTTTACAAGAGGAGAAGACGAAATTGGAAGAGAAGCTCAAGGGGTCCGAGAGTCGCATTCGCAAGCTTGAGGACCTGCTGCATCGCCAGAGCCATCTCAGTCGGCCATCTAGCGGCACGTTTGGCCCTGACTTTCCAACCTCGCCTGCATCACCACACCCAGATGCTCTCTCGAGGCGGTCGTCTGTCTCCTCCAGGCGGGTTTCTATGACCCAGTCTCCTGAAGATCGAGCCTTGGTCCAACGCATCGTGGCGCTCGAGGCTGAGTTGGCCGGGGAGCGAGAAACCGTTCAACGGATGCAAAAAGAGGCCCACGTTGAGCGCCAGTCCAATTCCGACAAATACCAAGAAGCTCAGTCCACTAAGAAAGACCTTATTGGCAACCTTGAAGCCCGACAGCGCGAGTTTGAGGACGAGAGAAGGTACCTCGAAGCCGAATCCAGGAAGTTCAAACTACGCGTGGAAGAAATGGAGGAGGAGATGGACCGACTAATGGATCGAGAACACGAGAAACAAGAAGCCGAAGAGCGTATCCATCAGCTCGAGGTTGAGCTGGAAACCGCACATACCAATGCTATCGAAGAAGCTCGCAAGGGTAGTGATCTCGAGTCACGGATTCAATCTCAGCAGAGCACCGAGAAGGATCTTCAAACGAAGATCGATGGCCTTGAAAGCCAATGCCAGGAGTGGGATCAAAAGAGCCAAGACTACTATAATGCTCTCCAGTCGGTTTTCATGCATCTGTCCTCTGGAGGCTCGGTGCCTACCGAGCTTCCAGGCATCATCAAGGCGATAGAAGTTCTTGCAGAGGGTCTGGCTATCCATGCTCGAAGCGCCGAAGATAGTGCATCAAAGGCCATGGCTGACAACAAGACCCTGGAAGAGAAAATCAACCAGCTAGAATCAGAGCTTGAGGGGCAAATGAGGACTTCTAATGAGCGTGAGGCTGAGATCTCCCATATAAAGGAAGAGACTTCACAGCTGCAGGCCCAACTGCTCGATTCAAATACCGAATTGGACCAGGAACGCTCGAAATTGGCTTCCTTGCGGTCGCAATTGTCAGCGGGCGAAAGTGGTTCCGATGAGTTGCGCGAGCGAGTTGCTGAAAGCGAGCGCAAGCATACCGACTTGTCACAGCAATTAGCCGATGCTCAGTCTCAACTGAAGGACAGACAAGAAGAATGGGAAAAGAAACTTGACGCAGCTTCAGATGCAGAGCAGCAGATCCTGGCCCGTTTTAATCGTCGGGGGCTGAGGTCTCACGACCTTTCGACACAGCTTTACTCTCAAGTCGAAAAGTTAGGCAAAATGCTCGAACAGCTTGGGTTTGCAATTATTCAACAAGATGGCCAACTTGTTGCCCAGCGAGTATCCAAGCTGAGCGCCTCATCTAGTCTCGGCGAGAGTCTTGCGCAGTCTGGCATTGTCTCTATAAAGCTTGAGCCTGCACTTCTTAACTGGGTTCAAGCTGAAAGCGAAGACGACGAAGGGACCAAATTCTCTGCTTTTATGGAGAGCCTGGCTCAGTTTGATGTGTCTATCTTTGGCGATGCTATCGTCAAGCGCATGAAGGACATTGAGGTTTTCGCCCGCAAATATCAAAAAGAGGCTCGAGGATACCGCGACAAGTATCATCGCGTTCAGAATGAGGCGCATGATAAAATCGCTTATCGCTCGTTTAAGGAAGGCGATCTTGCCCTGTTCTTACCCACTCGCAACCAAGCCATTCGGTCGTGGGCTGCCTTTAACGTTGGCGCACCACATTATTTCCTGCGCGAGCAGGACTCGCATAAGCTCAACACTCGAGACTGGCTGCTTGCACGGATTACTAAGGTTGAAGAGCGCGTTGTGGATCTTTCAAAGTCCTTGAACGGTTTTACGCCAGATCGTCGGTCTATTGGGGATGTCAGCGATAACACCTCTTTCGAAGACGACAACCCCTTCGAGCTGTCGGATGGCTTGCGCTGGTATTTGGTAGATGCCACGGAGGAGAAGCCCGGCGCGCCTGCTACCCCGGGGATTGCAAAGAGCACGGTGGCATCCGCACGCGTAGATGCCAAGGGAAGTATTCGCCTTAAGCGCCCTACCGATGAAGGCACCGTCGCGCAGACGTTATCCAAAAGCCTGGACAGTCGGCGGAACAGTTCAAATTCCAAACGAGGGAGCACCACGCCCTCGATCCAGCCTAATGACTCGGCCATCGATCTTGTCCGCCCTGCAGATACGGACGCCGACCCCAGCTCGCAGCCCCGGGAGGCTGCGCCGATATTCGACGAGGTTCGCCGCGACCTGCTCCTCGGCCCGTGAAAAGTAGGAAATCGTCATCGTTCCGTCTTTTCCAGGGTCTTGATGTCTCGAGCTAACATGTGGGATGTTTAGCGTAGGAAAATCTCCCACGAACGAATGTCCTCGCCCTTGCCGCAGCACCGGGAAAGCGAACTCTCGACGTCGCCGGCATCTGCATCCTCTCGACGCCCGAGCAGCAAATCACGGCCCTGGGAAAAGTTATGGTCCTTTGACTACCGCCACGAAGATGGTGGCAATAGAACGCATTGATCTGACTCTGTTTTGTGTTTATTTTTCCATTTTGTCTTCCACTATATGTGATCTTTTGATTTTGTGTCCCATTTGCACGTGCTTTTCGCTTTTTTGTCTTCCAGCGACGCGACTGGGAACTGGATTTCCCCGTGATGAGATTTACCTCGATGAGATACCCGACAATATATGCGATCACCTCAAGACATGGAGTTATAGTTCGGGGAGGTGGTTGTAGGAGTTGGCCACCAATATGCATAGAGTGCTTATGGTGCATGGATCTCATCACTATAGAGAAGGTCGGCGGACACCTTTGGCCCCCGCTAAATTTAGATGGGGTGGGGGTCCATCCGCCCGCTACAGTTAGGGTTCTGTCGATCTTGGGGTTGATACCACCGAGGACTCCTTGGCGCCCGTTGTCATACCCAACTAACTTTGCAGGTTGTTTCACGCCATGGGCCCGCTCTGTTTATGTGTGAGGTTATTCGCAAGGCTCGCCTCGTTTGGCCGTACATACGCCTCATCCTTGGCATCCAGGATTTTCGTTGGGGTCGAGTGTTCGTACTTTAATTTCTCCAAGGGGAGAAAGGGACACTCCACAGCATTTGAGCCTGAGGGATTTCCCCTGCAAGCGGGGTTTATCCTCAGCCAAGATTCGTGGTGAAAAGAAACTCTAGCATTGTTGATAGAGGAAGGTGCAAACCACCAGGGTTTATACTTTAAATTCATGGTATCATTATATTTACAGAGCTGATCAGACGGGCTTCACGGTTTCGGCCAGCCGGGAAGGTCTCCAAACCATCGAGACCGATACATCTCATGTCCCCCGCCGAGATCCAGCTCGTGCAGGTGACCGTTGACCACCAGGTTCGTGGTATTATCGCGGTACTGGGTCCACATCGCCTGGACATAGACGAAGCTGCCATCCGGGGCAATACTCAGGCTCTTCAGATCCGACTGCGGAAGGTCCTCCCACTGCCCATGCGAATTGTTCCCATGGCGCGTATGGAACGGGTCAAACTGGAATCCGCCGAGATATTTATCGGCCACGTCCTGGTAGTGTTCCGTGAATCGACCCGTCTCGATATCGAAGGCGTGCAGGCCGCGGTCCTCGGTCAGGAGGAATTTCCGCTGGCCGGGGATGGGGATTAGATCGTGCATGCCGGCCCACCAGGGATACCCCCGCCCCCATTCGGCTTCGAGGTCGTATGCTTGGTCGAGTTTGTAGATTTTGCGGTCTTCGTCTCGCAAGCGCTTTTCTTTTGCGTCCCATGGGTATGACATGAGTGTCCCATATGCGGGGACTGGGTCGGAGCCGTCGGCTGCGGCGTCGGTGCCCGCGGCCCAGAGCATCTGGGCTTGTTCATCCCAGATCATGCTATGCACGGTGGGGAAGCCCGTGATGTTTTGAAGGACGGGGGGACTCCCCGTGAGAGGGAGCGAGGGGCTCGCGTCAAAGATGACGATACCATCCCACGATCGCTGGCCCGTAGTGGCCACGGCGAGAAGATTGCCCGGCAGTGGCTCTACCGTATGGGTATCTCCAAAGCCGTTCCTCCCTCGGCAGAGGGCGAATGTAATCTGCTTGTCCGTGGCGGGATTATCGGGCGTGTGGTTGACGACGATCACACTATCACTAAAGGTCGCCGCGATGCTTTTGCCATGGTTCATGTACTTGACTTCGGCGACTTCGGGGCCCGCATTGATACAGTCGTGGACATCGTCGGGCAAGATTTGTGTGATGTTATCACGATCCAGACTCCATTTCCGGACTCCATCACGGTCATGAATGGTCAGGGATGTTTGATCCCGGATTCCGGTGAGAATGTCCTGCCACGGTCGCTGCTGGTCACCGGGAAGAAGACGCTCCTGCGGTTGAATGGGAGCAGTATCGGGACTGGTGATGGGGTTGAAGACGAGGGACGCCCAGGCCAAAGCCCGGGTGAGCATGATGAGGATGAGGATGTATAGGAAACTTGGGAGCAACGCCCGCGCTGCAAAGGAAATAAATATCCGGCCCATTGGTGCCTCTCATCTTTGGGAATGCCACCAAAATAAGAAACGGGGGAGGCGTCGGGGGCGGCGGCCCCGTCCATGGCCCTATACCCCCGGCCCCCTCTTACTTGCGAGGGCCCGTTCAGCCAATCCTTCGGTATGATTGAGTTGAAGGATTCCAGCCAGTGTGACAGAGCTCCGGCGTGGTGGCCCCGCCGAGAAAAGAGGCCCGGTGGTGGAGGAGGAGGAGGAGGAGGAGGAGGAGGAGGAGGAGGAGGAGGAGGAGCAGGACAGTCACAACCATAGCAGCACTGTTTATTCTAGGACATCCGCCTGAAATCAATGCGGACCGAATCACAGTGTGCTCGACTCTGGCAAGTCTTTAGGTGGAAAAGGTCCCTCAACCCCTATCCGATATGTTGGACAGCCCTAGTCCGCAGAGCCGCTAAGCGTTCCATCCCATCCTTCATTGCCCAACCGTACGGACTCGCCCGAACATCCAAGTGGAAATCCCCCTTCAGTCAGCCAAACCATCTCCAGCCTGACCGTTGTCAAAGTCAAAGGCCTTTTCTCAGCCCTGTCTTGGCACGCCCTAAATAAGCGCGCCCTACACAATTGTCCGACTGGAAATCTCCCAAATCCGAAATTCCATCGTCGATCATGGCCACTCTGGAAGTACGAGGGCAGACCTCCTATCCGCCAAGTGCCGGAGTTGAAGTCAGGTAAGTCCGAAGGCCCCAAACGCGAGTCATGAATGCTCGCCTTTGACATTTGCCAAGGACGTTGTCTGAACTCCGTTCATGACGCGCGGTCTGGGGAGACGATAGGATGTGAGTGAACTGGCCTTGCCATCGCCCACCGTGGCGACGTGAAGAGGAGACTTCGTTCGTTGAGAAATGCCGGTGGATCATCAAGCAATCAAAGCAGATCATAATGATAGCAGATCGAATTTGCAGCATTATTTCTCCGACAACAAACCGCCAAGAAATGGGGCGGGCCTACATCCTACATCCAAGAACTATTCCCTGAATGATCTAGGCGAAGTCGTAGTCATCATACGCGGCCTCCGGGGATATTCCGGGTCTGGCAAGTCTTGCAAGATCACCGTTTTCGAGAGCAAAGCACTCTTCGACGGTGTGATTGTACGAACGTCCAATGGAAATTTGTTACAACATCGGGGGATGGGTTGGGCGGCGATAGCAGACTGAAACTCGTGAAGATAACATCCGCATTCGGGGCCAGCTCGAAATTTCACAGATTCCCTCATTCAGCTTGCCATCGCTGCATTCCCTCGGCGAGTGCACGGCTAAACCCGGCATGATATCGTATGCCACTCTCCAGCCCCAATGGTTGCTCAGATCCCCATACGCTCCAGTTCTCGGCCATCGCACCCTCCGGTGCGCGCAGAATACCCATCGCCACGTCTACGATCTTCGGTCGTTCATGGCGATGAGAAAGGACGGTTGCGCCGCACGTGCGACAGAAGACCCGAAGAACATCCCTCGTGTCGCGGTAGCCCTTGGATGACCCGATGAGGAAATCTTCCGGTAGAGCCGGCGTGATATGGTCCAGCGATACAGACAGCCAACTAATAACGTGCGAGCCACTGGTCAATCGACCCGCATCGCCGAGATCCATCCTCGCAGGCCACTTTCTCCGGTCCGGCGAAGGAATCAGTTCTTTGCCCGCATCACTGGCGATGAACTTCTCTCTAGGCCGCGCAATCATGAAAGAGACACCGCGGCAATGACACTGTGCGAGGAGCTCGTTGCTTTCGGGGTCGGGTGGCGCCGAGTCACTGCCAGCAATCGCCTCCGCGGAGAGGCCCAGATTGTCGGTCTCCAGCCGATGGCCGTCAATGACCGAAACGAGCGCCGCGAGTCCACCGTCTGGCGCCGAGTCTGGAAGCATATGGGCGTTGAACGTCCACACCCTATCGTCTCTATTGGCGTCGAAGATCGCGGTGGAGATGGTCCATTGGGTGTCCACGCCGCCAATCGGGCAGCCACACGTGCTACAAAAGTAGCCTGTCGCTTTGGATGCTGGATGCTGATAGCTCGTGAGGTTGTCGAGGCTGGAGGGGGCAATGAAGCGAGGTTCGACGCCCACCGGCAGTGGCGCGTGAAAGCTGCACGGTGTGCCGTGGGTGTAGCGACAGATGCTGCAGTGACAGAGGTGTACTCGCAAAGGAAGATCTTCGGCGGGGATGGTGACCGTGAAAATAACACTCTTGCAGTGGCACGAGGCCGTTAAAGTCTTCGTTGCGGCCATGCTTGTCTCGATATGACGCTCCGAGTGTCGAGTGCGGGGAAGCGTGACTTTGTAGTGATGGCGCATATGCGCAGCTCGTATTCAGAGTCATCGCCGGGGAATTGCAACCATGCATTGACACACCAAATCAAGCCGGTTCTCAATAGGTCAAGTCAAGTCCGTCAAGTCTGCGAATACCGCTGGATCTAGTTATTTCAAAGCATCTTTTGTTTCCCCGGTGACGCAACTGATCTATACCCCAAACTATAATCTGACCATCCTCCACTCTTCCCAAGACCTACCCTAGCATATTTCTTATATTCATCGTGATATGCAGGAGTAGACAGCAACGCTAATGGTCGGAAAATCCAGACTGCATCTAATTCTTCAGACTCCATCCGAACGGAGCAAATCATATCCAGCGATCGCCATGTGGGGGCCGACGATGGACCTCGGCTCTGACGCCACACCGAGATCCGGTTTGAAATCTATATCTGCGTCTTTTCGTTCTCGGGCTGGAGGATTTCCCTTTCCTCGACCACGATGAGCGCACTCAAACGCTCCGCCGCCCTGGCCGTGGCGTTGATCGCCCGCGTGCCGATGGCCATCAAGACGCTGCTGCTGCATGGCCTTCGCATGTCCCCCGTCACGGACAAGCAAGATCTCCGCACCGAGTTGACCGTCGCCATCATTCGCTCGCTCTTGACCATCAAACACCCGATTCTCAAAACGCAGGAGAATAGCTTGCGCGATCCGGGCATCAAAGGTCCCATATGGGTGTCCAAGGTCACTCTACCCCGACCCGAATTCGATGTCAGGGATGCCGTTTCCCGCGCGATCGACGAGTTGAAGACCGGCGACGAGACCTTCGATGTCCCCGCCGTCACCGCGGTCGAGGCAGAATGGACCGGCCATCGTAGTGGAGTGGGCAAGCGCACGCCGCAGCCTGATCTCTCCGAAGAGGAGAAGTACCGCGAGCTGCGCAAAGAGACCCCGTCGGATATGACAATCTTGTATCTGCACGGCGGCGCATACATGTGAGTGCGATCCGCGAAGCCGTTGAGTATGTCTTGATGACTGACGAAACACCCACAGCTTGATGGACCCCTGCTCGCACCGCGTCCCCGTTGCGCGTCTTTCCCGACTCACAGGCGCCGCTGTTCTCTCTGTCCGATATCGACTGGCCCCGCAGAATCCGTTCCCCGCGGCTCTGGTCGACGCCTTGACGGCCTATCTCTCCTTGATCCATCCACCACCAGGCGCCCTGCATGAGCCTATCCCGGCCAACAAGATCATCATCGCCGGCGACTCCGCCGGCGGGAATCTGTCACTTGTCTTGCTGCAAACTCTCCTCACCCTGCAGCGAACATCACACTCCTTCCGCTTCCATGGCAAAGACGTGACCGCGGAACTCCCCGCGGGCGTGGCGACCATCTCGCCTTGGTGCGATATCACCCGCTCGATGCCAACCATCGTCAGCAATGCCAAATTCGACTACCTCGGGAGCCCCGAGCAAGCTCCCGAGGACCCGGCCGATTCAACGCCGTTCCAACCACTCCCTTTCCCCGCCGACGAAGCCTGGCCCACCTCCCCGCCTCGCGGGGACATGTACGCCAACGCCGACATCCTGCTGCACCCGCTGGTCTCCCCGCTCGCCGCACCGCCCGAGCTCTGGAAGGGCGCGCCGCCGATCTTCGTCTCCGTGGGCGAGGAGGGCCTCGCCGACGAAGGCCTGATTCTGGCCCGCCGCGTGCACGCCGCGGGCGTCCCCGTCGTCGCGGAACAATTCGAGGGCATGCCGCACTGCCACGGGATGGTCATGCTCTCCACGCCGGCGAGCAAGCGGTTTTTCCAGGGCTTGGCCGGGTTCTGTCGGGATGCGGTGGCTGCCCGCCTCACGCCGACGGGCCATGTGACATATGTCGGGTTCAAGTTGCGGATCACGCGGGAGATCCCGGTCGATCAGATTTGCGATGTCGGTGATGAGGAGGTTGAGGCGCGCTTGCGGAGGGCGCGTGAGTGGCGGCTTGCGACTGAGAAGAGGTTACAGAAGGAGTGGCGGGCGCAAGCAAAGCTTTGAGCGACATTTCGTGGGTTTTGTACGATAGACTTGTTATACCCCTGTTGTCTATGTAGATGCATGCATAAGGAGCATTTATGAAATGAAGTTCCGCTTGCCGATCGATCGTGGAGTAGAAATCATTGGGATAGGTAGGGTCCTCAAATTAATTCGTAAGCTAATGGGTTCGCTAATTTCATGTGCTGCTTGTTCTGCTGAAACAACGCGCTGTGGACCATGTCCATGAGTGAATCAAGTATGCTGCCTCAAAGGTATTCATCGTCATCCATGGATGGTTGATCCTCGGCCCACCGGATCGGTTCTTCCTGTGACGCTTCAAAGCGCGGTGTCCACACAGGTGGCGGAGGCTGTTGAGGTGGTTGCTGTGGAGGCGCGTGTGCTGGTATAGCGCTGCTCCCCGAGAGCGATGACAGCCAGGGGAATGAGATAGAAGTGCCATTGACTCGGATCTCGCCGATCAGATTCCCGAGCGAGGGCGGCTCGTCAACGAATCCATCCGACAAGCCCAGGAGCTGTTTCATGAATCGGAAACTGATGGTAGCAATGGTGGTGATGGGTGTCAGGAGCATCGATAGGTGGGACCAGCGCCAGAGCATCGTGACCGTCACCCAAGGGAAATCGGGTGCATCTGGCTGGACACAGTAGCCATTGCAGGAGTCGGCGACGCTAGGCTGGCTGTAGCGCTCCCACATCAGACACTCGATCACATACCAAGACAAGGAAACCAGGGTGAGCCAGCCAAGTGCAGTCAACTGAAGACGGCCAGACGCCGCATGGCGGGTCCACAGTCGCGGAAGAGGAATGGCGGCATAGACACGACCATCCGACTGCACATGGCAAGTCTTGCAGGTCTCCCCATCGTGCAAGTGAGCTATCTTGACTGGGGGTTGCAGTGGTGCTGTCGGTCGTGACTCGGCACTGCCATTTTGAACGTGTTCTTCAAGACTGGTCAGACCTCGTTTCACCTCATTGATGTTTTTCGTCAATGAGTGTAGTTTATCGCCCAGCCGATCGTAATCGACAAAATCCTGATCCTCGGACTTGGTGTGTTGGAGGCTCTTAAGAACCTCTTGTTCATAGGCTTCGTCCTCTTCCTCTTCGGATTTCAACTCGACTGGGTCATCAATTATTGCCTGGAGGGACTCAATCGTGTCATCACCCAGGGCAAGTGACTCCCTGCCAGAGTTGACATCCTCTATGACCGTTTCAAGAGCACTCCTGGGTAGTTTTGGTCGGGTTAATGGGGGCCGGGAGCTTTGGGTATGTTGTGGCTCAGGAATAGCGTCTGTGGCAGCATTCTCGCCAGCGTTGGACCTGTCTGGTTCAGGTACAGCTCGGGTATTCCAAGAGGGCTCTTCCTGCAATGTCGAGGTTTCTTTCTCGCTTGGCACTGCCGGTGGAGGAGCGACGTCCTCATGCAAGTTGGTTGGAGGTTGAGACACTCTCTCGGTCATAGGCGTATCAATCCACGCGCCTGTCACTCGGGGCGTTTTGTCGTAAATCTTCCGCTCAAACAGTTTCGGTGGATCCGGAGTCTTAACCTGGTCTAATTTAGGACTCTCGGTTCTTGATAATTTCCGGAGTAGGTTCTGGGAGTCTCGCTTTAATGGGCTCGGTTTGGCGAAGGTAGAATTTTTGAAGACCACAATGGGCGTGTTGGGAATTGGCGCTCCATCATCTGCCGGGGGATGTGGTTGTACGCCATTCGCCTGGTTGTCCATGAGATCCTGCGTTTCCATAGGGCGGTTGGTCGAGCTCTCCAGAGCGCTCTGAATAGGGCCGCTGCGACGTTCAAACGGCCTCGAGGAATAGGCAGGCCTTGCAGCAGCTTCCGGTTCTGCTGGCTTGACTGGATCTGCGAGGTTGCCAATGGTGTTTCGATCATCCTTGGTTTCGTGGGAGCCTCCACTGACATTCCGAAGCCAGCCTTGTCGATGCGCTGCACGACTACCCCAGGTAGAAGGAAGATTCAAAGAATGACGACGACCCTCGCTCCCTTCATCGGAAGCCTGTTCGTGTTGGATCTCATCCTCGCGGCGCTGGAGATTATCCGCCGTCAGAGCTGCTCGTGCCCCGATCTTCGCTTTGCTGAAGACCGGAGAGTGGCCACCAGTGACACGTTTCAACCGCTGCTCGTCCCGAGTATAGTCGCCGGTCCTCCTGCGTGGAGAGCTCGCTCCGATATGACCCTCCAGCAAGCTGCCCTCCGGAGATATGATCCTATCCTGTAGCCCAAGCCCGTAGTTGCGCTCTCTGGCTGATGATGGCTGACTCAACCGGCTTGCTGGACGTGCCTCCGCCTTGGTCTCCCATCCATCCATCGAGACATATTCAGCCAAGGTTCCATCCTCTTCGATTCGTTTGTAGTTATTCAACAGCTCCTCCGGCGGATTTGAAGCGTCCGAGCGTGATCGCGTGTTGTCTCGCGTGCGCCGGGGACTCGCCATGGTCCCCTGCGGCGCATCGTCTGCACCCATGGAACCGTAAGATGTTGCGCGATACGCCCCGGCTAATGTGCCAGTCCGAAAGGTTGACCGCGGACGCGTTCCATTCTGGTTTGAGGGGCCCGTCCACGGTGGATTGAAGTCGAAATCGTAGTCCTGCGAGCGATCGAAAGCCGGTGGGCTTTGACGCGCCAGTGAAATTTGGGAGGTCATGGCGAATAAGAAATCCCTGGCGCAGGTGCGAGAGGGACAGTGAGTGCCTCCAGGTCGCGCGCATGAAGTGTGGGTCCGGGGGATGTTTTTCTCGTGACGAATTTCGACTGACTCTTCCATGTGACCCATTTACATTCCTCAAAAGACCTCCAAGGGCCCGGCTCTACGCCCACTTTTCGCCCTGGAATCCTCGCAGCTTGCACCATGACCAAATCTTCACGTCGCAAAACGCCCGCATCGACGGCGTCATCGGGCGCTTCCACCCCAAGCTCCTCCGGTCCCATCCCGCCCTTCACCAAAGCTCCCGCGATCTTGAAACCGTTCGTGGAGGCGCTATTACCGAATGAAGTATACCTGGTTCATATCGACACGACTGCTACGGAGCTGAAATGGCAGTCGTTTCTCGTCCCCGTGGTCGTTAATGTCGTGGTCGCCGCCGTACTGGCGCTACGAGTGTATATGGGATTTAGCACCTATCCGGCATTGCTGGCGACAGTGATTGGACTGAAGAGCTCTCTGAGTGTGGACACGTCGTCTACCTCATGGCTTGAAATCGCCCAGCTCATCCTCACGCGCACCGGGACTCTATTCCTGGATTACTTCCTCGTCACCCTGTTCCTGCCGTGGCCCTTCCACTTTGTGGTCGGCCCTGTGCACTGGCGCCGTGCGGTCGGCTTCCGAGACCGCGAGATTATCGTTCGTCGCAGTAATCCCAGCTGGAGCAAGAAACTTGAGCGGAACGGGTGGATGCGCAAGGACGAGGCGATGCGCGACAAGATCGTGGCCGCGGTCACGCCGGAACGCATCGGCAAGACGGGATATCTGCTCGTTGATGAGGACTGGAATCTGGATTACGCAGCCATGGTCCGGGCTCATGCCTTGGTCGATCGCACCCGCAAGGGCGATGGAGTCCAGCTCGATGAATTCCGCACCGCGGTGCTGGTCCATACCGACACCGACGGTTGGGTGATTTGGCGTGTGGCCGACGAGAATACACCTGCCGGCCGCCAGAGGACTGCGCAGCGAGACCACATTTTGGCTTTCAAGGATAAACTCACGGCCATGGGCCAAGAAGATCTATTCTTCCGCTGGGTCGAGCTCGTCCAGTGGCAGAGCTCGCAACCCGGGGGGTTCACCCCGGAGAGGCAAAAGGCCGCTATGGTCCAGGCACAGCAGATGTTCGAAGAAGCGAACGTTGATTTTAGTCAATTTTGGGACGACCTGGGGGTGGAGGGCATGGAAGGGGTGCCTTCATGATAGCGTTTTTTCGTGGTGTTTCTACTTGGATTCAACTCCTACTGCATTTATTGGATTTGATCATTTATGACCATGCGATCTTCGCACTCTCCAGATTGAGGAGAAACGTACAACGATAGATCGAGCGTTCAATTATACAATTCGGGTTGGATGAAGCTCAACATGCATGAATGGAATCGTATTGTACAAAGCCAAGGATGCACTCAGCCCAAATGACTCTGCTTCGCCTCTTTGGCTTTGCCTGCCGCTTCGCCCATGGCCTCCTTGGTCTTTCCCTTGGCTTCTCCAGCAGCTTCGGCCGCCTTGCCTTTGCCCTCGCTCGCATATCCCGCTGCTTCTCCTTTGAGATGCTGGGCTTTATCCTTGGCCTCGTGGGTGGTGGATCCGACCGCCTCCTTGATTTTGTCCTTGGCTTGCTCTATATCAAAATACGGAATCAATATTGCATCAATGATGTGGGTCTTTGAGGATGCACATACCACCCTTGTTGATTCCCTTGACGGCGGCATCCGAGACGGTCCTGTCGGCTTTCTTGAGAGTATCCTTGGTAGCCTCGACAGGACTCCTATCGACTCGGGCAGTGGATGAGATGCAGCGAGTTGCCATAGAACGGGGGATCGCGAGTGTTGCCACCCGCGATGGCATGGCAATCAGTCGTGCGGCGGACATGATGGATGCGATGGTGATATGGTCTTGCTGAGCAGTATATTGCCGTATTGGAATGATTGAATGATTTTCAATGAAAATTGGAAGTTCGCGGGCAAGAATTCATTGACTGGTAGTCATTTATAGATGTGAAGTCTTGAATCCTGGCAATCTTGCAAACCGACGTCATCAACATCGTATTTATTACGTCGTTGAATAGTCACCACTTTAGGGTTGGTATTTTTTCTTGATTTTGTGCTGTCTTGAATTATCTTTTTTTTTAGGCCTTTCAGGGTAGTAAGGCAGTGTTCGCTAGGAGGTAATTGTATGCCTAGGTAGAGAGCGTTGGAAAGAGAGTCGGAAAGAGTCGGGAGTATATATCAGCTGCCCAGATTCCGAGCTACCAGGCTGAGAGACTTGCTATAGTTAGCCCTAGAGGTCTTGACTGGAACACAATGTGCCCGTACTGGGCACTTCCTATTTACCACTATCCCATCCCTCCAGAGCTTTCACAGCAAATGCCGTACTGGTCCCTCTGTTCCCAACATCTCGTTTGGTCCCGGGAAATAAATACATGCAGGGGGACTCCCAGCCTCCGTCTTCTTCCTGTATCTCAGCCAGTCGCTGGCGATCAGGGTAATTCTCAATGCCGAGGTCCTTGCACGCGAGGACGCGCATGGCGAGGCAATATGGATCTCCGGGTGCCCCGGTTCTTTCAGCCACGCGAGCCCGGAGAAGCGCGTCAAATCCCGCGTGGAGAGTATCGTCCTTTGCAGCCTCAAGGAAACGTACCATGTAGTATAGGAACCATCCCGCATTCGGATAATACCGTGTGCCCTTGATGTATGCCCTGTTCAGCAGAATATTGTACACCCATTCGAGGGTATGAGGAAGTTTATGGCCGCGACCATATTTGTAGAACAGGGTCAAGACATTGAGCCAGATAACTGCACCGGTTTGCGGTCGTGTTTTGTCGAAATAAATCTAGGTTTTCATTAAGTTAATGTTCACCATTTGTGCTATGAGACATGGGACCGCGTACTGACACATACCCATACTTGTCGATAAACTGTTTCACCTCGTCCAGTGTCGAGTGAACCAACTTCGGATCTTGGGGAATTGCCAGTAGACCCAGAGAAGTTGTATCGAGGTCGTACGGATATATGTCAATTGTATATTTAGGTTTGTTTGAACATGGATCAACATTGCAAGGACAAGCAATGACCCAAGACCTATGTGTCAGCTTACCGCTGAAGGAGTTCCACAGTCTAGGTGGCACTTGGATGTGGACGAGATCCCTGGCTCCGAGGTGAGTCAAGGATAGAAGGCAAGGTCGGAGAGTAACGTACGATTTCCCAACGCTTCGACCATGAGAAGTCGAGCGTAATACTCGTCGAACTTTCTCCATGTGGGGTGATACTTGGAAACTCCTTACCCTGTCTCCAGAGAAAGGCAAGTCCTCTATCCACTGGATCTCCAACAAGGTTGATCAGGGTGCGGCGGAGGTCCGATGTATCGAAGGTTCCTTTCATTCCTAGAGAAAGAGCTGCGGCCACATTCTCGGGTCTCTCATCCACGACAAAGGTCTGGCGAGGCACAGCTTGAATATAATCGAGGACAAAAGCGTAGAAGCGTAAGTCGGATTTTCGGACGCCCAACGCAGTGGAATTGAAGACATTGTCAAAGACCGACCAGAATTTCTCGCCCCATCGGTCCCGAAGTGCCTGATAGTCACCAACCGATATGTTCGACGTGACGCATAGTAGTACGCCCAACTTTGCGATATCTCAGAAAATGGAAACCATAGTTGTGTCATAGCTGATGGTTTTGCGGACGTCATGAGTGGCTGCCGTCAAGTCGTCGGACTTTAGATGGTATTCTTCGACCAGGCGAGTGACACATTCTGCCTCATTGAGCTCTCCAGTGTCATATTCCATCCAGGTTGACGTTGACATGATTCTTCCCAGGGTCGTGGTCGATTCTCCAGCTGACAGCACGCGCTCCCAGGGGCGATGCATAAAGATACCATCTAGACCGGCCAAGATAACCTTTGGATTGTCATCGGCATCTGCCATGTTGATCAAATAGCGAAGCCTGTGAATACGGATTGGGGCCTGGCTTGATCTTCTTATATATGTCGAGTTTGCCAAAGTCTAACGTCAGCGTGGCTGTCGAACTGAGCTGAAATGGCATGGAATGGGCAATCAATAGACGATCCTGCAGGCCCATCACTATCAAATGGAGATGAGGGATCGAATGGAGTGGCATCCTGTTCTTGCGGTCCTATGGAATGTTGCAGAGTAACGAGGGGCAGGGGTTCTATTTGGTGGTCCTGCTTTTACGGAAGGGGATATAAAGTGAAAAGCAGGTGAATCCTCATATCCCCGGGCCCTGTCAATAGAAAACCCATCAGGATTCCATTCACAACTGGGTATAATCGTTTTATCCGAGGTAAAAAATACACACCAAGTAGCAGTAAACAGTCAAAAGCATGGCGCCCTCGATGCATGATGCACAATACTGATGAACATAGCCCCAGATCTCATCGACCACGGACTATAAGATCAATGCAACCCTAACTCCAAAACCAAATCACCACAACTCCACGATTAAATATAATGCAACAAGAGAAAAGCAATAAACACCATTCGGCATCCCGATGCGAAAGCAGGAAATAAGTGCAGTGGAATCATACAGGAACACGGTTTAGGCAAAGCGAACCCCGAGCCCATCAAAGTCCGGACGTGCAGGCGTGCTCCCGCTACGAGCGCGGGTGCCGTACGTCTCGAGCGCTGGGGCGGGGGCATACACATGTGCGCCCTCTTGAATCAAAGGACCGGAAAGATTGGGATGATAAAGGTGGTAAGCGGGGACATGACGAGGTGCCTGAAGTCGGCCAAACTCATGCAGTCGCTGGCGAGCATCTCGGACGTCAACACGGTGGCTTCCATAGTGGAGCATATGCGCCGGCTCGATATCTGGGTTCCAGCCCGGATCGATGCTTTGCAGTCGTTCGTCCACCGAACCTACGCGCGGCCGCGATGCCGGAAGTGGTGGGTAGAGCGTGTCGGATTGGAGAGCACTGCCCAAGATGGGCACTTCTGTGGTCCAGCCTCCCGTTCCCGAGACCGCTTGTTCTTGGGGCACCAGAGGGGTTGCGCTGCGGGCGATTTCAACAGGTGGTTGAAAGCTTGGAGCGGGAGAGAAACGTGGCGGATAGCGCACTGGTTCGGTGGCCCATGATTGATGCGACAGCCCTGACGAGCCGCGCGAGAGTGCTTCGGACCCGGGCCGCTCGGGCATGTGTGCAATGGGCCCATCCGAGACCGATACAGCCAGGGGCACTGCACCGGGCATGATTGCAGACGGATGAGCAATTGCTGGCGGCTGAGGCGCAGGAGGAAGGAAAGCTGGCCCCGGAACGGGAGCTCTCTGGGCTGGTCGCATACGCCTCCGTCTGATGACAGTGATGTTCTCATCATATGGTAGAGGTGCCGGGAATGGGACAAGCGAGGGTGTGCTTGCGGACAAGTCCCGCACAGGTTCAAAGGTTGTGGCGAGCGAGGCACGGCGAGAATGAATCCTAGACCCGGGCGCAGTGTGAAGATCGAGATCATTTAGCGTCTGGCTGAGAAACTCTCGTCCAGGATCGCTATATGTAGAATGTGACAATGGCTCGACAATCAACTCATGCGATGTCAGCTCATGCGACAGCGGAGACGCAAAGACAGGGCCCGCCTGGCTATCGAGTGACTCCACAGATGGCTTCATCTGCAACCCCGGAACAGAATCTGGCCCGCGGAAGGCAGGCAGGGATACAGGGCGACGAGGTGGAAGCTCTGCTTCCAGCATGCGCCGGGCTGCAACACTCGCATAAGTCGGCACATTCTCTTTGTTACTCGGTGCTAGTCCCGTCTCCGTTGATGTGACAGCCTTCGGGGGTTCCATGGTCGATTGACCATTGCTAGATCGACGAACGGCCACCAAAGCTCTCTCGGCCGCTGAAGCGAGGATAGAAGAGCTGCCTGATTCATGCCTGGACATGCGACTAGACGCGCCGCGTCCTTGTATAGGCGATACTTTCACCAACGGCGTAGGCGGCTTAGTGCCCCGAAGTCGCCTAATCCCTCTTGTGCGCCCTCGAGGCCGTCTTTCCTTGCTACTGCGTCGCTTGGAATTTCGACCAACTACCTGCCAATCGCGTTCGTCCAGTGCGCATGGAGGGCTTGAAGAGGCCGAGGATTGTCTCGGTTTCTCAGTGGCCTGGCTCATCTGGGAAAGCGCCGGAGAAATGTGAGTGGACCCCTTGGCCTCTCCATCAGTTTCATACCCATCCTCTGATTCATACCCTGTTTCTCGGAAGATATGAGGCGGGAATAAATCCAATTTAAAACGGGGTGGACCATGAATTTCCTCGGGAGATTCCGCACGGGCAGGCCCTTCTTCTGTGAAGTTCCAGGTGGATTGACGCGAAATTCCCTCATCGGCCGAAGAATCTGGGAAAGAAGACGAGGAGCTGCTCGAGCGATCGAAGACAGACCTCTGGTGGCGAGTACATTCTTGGGAGGAGCTCGGGGACATGCGATCAATCTCATTGCTGATACTCCTCATCAACCGTTTCAAACTCTCGCGCGCCTCGCGAACGACAGGTAGGTAGTACCCAATGCTTGGTTTCTTGGGAAAGAGCCCAGCTAGACGCGAGGCATGCGTCTCGTACTCTCGATAGTCTCGGACAAGACCACAGTCATGATAATGAGTCATTCTTTCTTTGGCGGCCTCATATGACTTGCACAGAAATCTGGTAGCAACAATCAACCATGAGTCGTAGAATCCAGGGTCGTTCCTTGGCAAGGTGTCTTTGTATTCCTCGTCCTTGATCCGTAGCTCATCGCGACAAAACCCTTGCACCACACTGTGGATTTTGACCACGTCCACAGCCGAACTGCCATGGTATATAGAAAAGAAGCCCTCCTGGCTGCTTTCCGTGAAAGACTCCGTCAGTTCTGGAACAGACTTGGCTTCTACATGGACCTCATCACTAGACGGCTGCGCGGAAGAGGTTTGGGCAAAAAAGGGATCCGAGCTCGAAGTCCGCTCAATTAGCCCGTAATGAATAAGGGTCCCAAGGGTGGTATCCAGGTCCGGGTCCTCTCCAGTCTGGGCACTGGTCATAATCTCGGCGTTCTCCGCGGACATGGTTCCTCGACCAAAGTTAAGGAGACCGACAGGGACGTGGTGGCCCAGGAAGGCGAGAAGATTGATCAGATTCAAAGCTTGGCGCTGTTGAAGGCGATATAGGTCGTTCATGATGGTCAGGAATGGCTCGGCTAGTTTCTTGTCCGTGACCTGGGCCTTGACACGGTATTTCTCAATGGGTTTGCCCGTGGCATTGAGACGATGACCAATGGCATGTATTGCCAGGGGTAAGCACTCGTAGTGTTCAACCAGTTGAACAGCCCGGAGTGCCTGTTCTGGAGTTGGCTTCTTGATGCCAAGGTCTTTATAAAGAAGCTTGCAGGCATCTTCAACAGCTAAACGCGGGATTGCAAGACAGTAGGGCTCATATAGGCGTTGCTTTTTCCTCAATGTAGTGTCGACCGAAGTATAAATGATGCTGCACCTCTTATTCCACGGAAGAAAGTGGCGGAAGTCATTGATATCGACATCATGGTCGAACGTGATGCCATCAAACACGAGCAGCCATTCGTGGCGTGTCTGGAGCCAATTGCGGACGGCGCTCACGTACGTTCGGGATTCTTGATACTCTGGGTCCTCGGCCTCCTTACGATCAACCAACGTAGCCGCTTGTGCGATTTCCCAGAAGCACTTGTACGCGGACTCCCGCGACTTGGCATCTATCCAGAAGATCCCGCCCGGGTAGCACTCACGTTGCACGAAGACGTACTGCCGCGCGAGGTGCGTTTTGCCAGACCCAGGGACACCAGATATCAATACGGCCATGGTTCTGTGCGGGCGTGCCTTGGCCTTGAACAGTCGGTTGTGGAGGATTTCCAGCTCTTTTTGCATACCGAAAAAGGTGGCATTCGGATGAAATCCAGGTGGTGCAACGAAGAGTGGCGGGTCCCTCTGCGAGAAGGATAGTACACCACTATTGCTCATGTCTGAGACTGGCGTAACCTGGCCGTCGCTCGCGGGTGGTCGAGGCAAGGTTGGTACGGAGTGACCTATGGAAGGGTCAGTGGTCTGATTTGTGGACAAGAAAGTTGGAGAGTTCGGATGATATCAGCTAGATTGAAGACAAAGATGGGAGCCACCCTGGAATGAAGCACAACACAACTAAGATACATGAAGCCAAATCAACAACAGGACTGCATCAAGGAGGAAATGACATGCCGCTATTCAGCAAATTGGGGCGTGGCGATCAGAGAAGTATCGCGAATGCGCAATAAAGATAGTTGTTTTTCGTAGAACTCATTCGGCATCGTAAAGCAAAGCAGTGACATCAAACAGAGGGCTCCTCAATCTCATAATCCTTCAGTGTAACTGACTCTTCCGGGCCAGGAAGAAGGTGTGAAGCCGTACCAGTCGCATTCAAATCCGGCATGCTTCGACCAATCGGGTCGTCTACTCTAGCTGCAATAGTCAGCACTGGTAAAGACAAGCCGTGGGAAAAGTGTAACCTACCGTCATAAATTTCACGAGCTTTAGCTTTTTCTCCAGAGCACGAGTCTTTCGCTCCTCGATCCAACGGTCTGCGATAACGGTGGTTGCTTGGCGAGAGTACCGGACGATAGCCTCTGCGACAACCTCATAACCGGGGGCATTTTCGTCTTCAAACTTGCACATATGACTGTGGTCAGCCTCGATACCGGTGCGCTCTACACCCTCGAGGTAGGGGGCCGCCGAAGCTTCGTCGACAATAATCTCGCGCGTGCCTCGCACATCGGTCGAACGTGTTTCATGGAAGAGATAGATGTGGAACCGGCCCATGATGTCAGCGAAGAGACTGTTGATATGCTGCAGCGTTTCATTGTTGGTGCGCAGGGCCTTAACCAGCTGAGGCGAGGCTTCCATAAACTTCTTGGGCATAACGGCGCTGCAGATGTTGTGCAACAACAGACCCCATTTCGCGATATCGGACCCATTATGCGGGGTGCCAAGGAACAGAATACCAAAGGTCGACACGTAGACGGATCGAAGATGTTCGGTTTTCTCACTGAGCAAGCTTCGGGAGTAGATCAGAGCGCGTTTGACGACGAGTCCACCGAGGGAATGACAGACGAAAATGATCGGACGGTTCGCGCAGTCTCGAAGCTGTATCGCCAAAATATATTAGTCACGCTTCCAATCGGTCGCTCTGAGAAAGGGCAAGGGTGGGCACAAACATTACGGTTGGCAGCAAGACTCGAGGCCAGGGTCTCCGCATGACTGACGATGGAGTCGCGCGACGCGCCGTCGGTGAATGCCGTGACATTCGCATTATAGCCATAGACGAGGATGCGCGGCCGCTGCGAGGCCAGCACGTCCGGTAACAGATCGACGGGCCAGAAACAGCCCGACTTGCTCGTCCATGAATCGCGGGGGTGGCCGTTGAGACCGTGGACGAAGACAATATCCACGGTGGGATCGCCGCGGGGCGCGTAGACCTGAGTCAAGCCAAACTGCTTGACGGGACGAGGATCAGACATGTTGCGATGGGGTCAAAGGGCCATGATTTTTTGGATGGAAGGAAGCCAGTCGTCCAGCGGAGTTTATAAGGTGCTGCAGGGCTGCAGGTGATAGTTCCCCTGACCCATCCGGGTGACTTTGGAGAGAGCGGCCCGCTCAAGGCGAAGATCCACCCGAGCTGCGCCACGGTTCTTTGCCCTTGCAAAATGCAGGAACCCAGTCCAGAATTTGGCCGCCTGGTGAGTCATGCCCGGGCTGAGAGCCTGGGCTGGGTGCAAAGGGCTCGTGAGGAATCTAGAATGGAAGAAGCGCCCGGGTGAAGAAAGGCGGGTGCTGAAAAGGGAAAGTCATACTTGTTGGACCCGGGGAAGACATGGGTAGATTCGCTCCACCTTCTATCCTGGGTCCTAGTGGAAATCTACTCCATTTCCAGTGTCGATCTCCTTCACCCAGGTCTGACCATGACTCGTCATTCTCAGCGCGTCATTGGCAGGCACCACCGTTGGTTGACTCTATCTATAGCCGGTTCTAGTTCTGTCGCCCCCCATGATATCACCAACCAGGATCAGCTGAGACATTCAAAGTTGATACATTTTTGTTCATGATATCTGATGGGTTGTATTTTGTGCATAAATCAAGCTTGCGGCCCTATTATAGGCATACATGACGCATTTATCGTCCCCGGAATGCGGGCTTGCGCTTCTCGGCAAAGGCGCGCAGCGCTTCGTGCCGATCCTCGGTTTCGATCACGCCCTCGTAGGCCCGATTCTCAGCCACTTCGCCTAGCGGTGCGCCTTGCACAGCCTTCAAGGCCTGTTTAATAGCGATCGGGCCGCCCTCGCTGATATCCAGCGCCAATTTGATACTCTCGCGTAGAACCTTCTCGCGCGCAACGCCCTCTTGCGTCGCCTCTTCCGGTAAAACCTCCACCAAGCGGTCACAAAGACCCATGAAGTAAGACTCCGGGCCCGACACCCGTCGCCCGGTCAAGATGAGGTCTCGCGCGCGGTTCATCCCAACCAGGGCGGGAAGTCGATATGTACCCCCGGCGCCCGGGATAATCGCGAGGCGGGTTTCCGGGAGACCGACGACGCAAGAGGAGCCAAACACCCGGAGGTGGGTGCACAGTGCGAGCTCCAGGCCACCGCCAAGAGCCATCGAGGAGATCGCGGAGATAGTCGGCACGGGGAGGGCGGCGAGATCGCTGAACGTCTTGCGTAGTTTGAGGAGAAAATCTTCGGTCCTTTCGGGTGCACGGGTAAGTTAGCAGGGCTGACGCAGCCCGGGTGCGCGCAGGTTAATCTCACTCGGCGTGGGTCATCTTTGCGCGCTCCTTCAGATCTGCGCCCGCACAGAATGCGGCGTCAACGTTGCTTGCCACCACCAGAGCCCGGGTGGGCCCGTTGCCCTCCTCGGCGGCAATCGAGTCCACCTGTTTGGACAGCGTGTCGAGCATATGACGCGAGATCGCATTGCGAGCACTGGGGCGATTAAGTTGCAGCACGCGCACATGTCCCGATCCCGGGGCCGGGATCTGCTGGGTTTTGATGACGTCGTCAGCGCCGGTGCTGTATCGCGAAATGAAAACCCGGGCTGAGGTGACCGTCGGGCGAGAGAGGTGGGTGAGAGCGTTTAGGCGGACGAGCCGCGGCGACATGATCGCTGCCATGACCAGGCAAATTCGACGGATCGAAGGATCTTCGATCACGGGGAGGGGTGAGAGGTGGAGGAGAGAAAGGGTGCCGGACGCGCGAGGGTGAGAAGCTCGGGTTCGCGGGTGTGGGGAAAGCTCCGACGATTACCGAAGTATAAGCACCTCAAGTTTGGGGTTGGATGGATTTACTTTTTTTTTTTTTTCACCGAGGGAATGGGTGAAATGGGGTATCACGTTCACAAAATTATACATAATATACAGGTTCAGCCAAATAATCCTCCACGTCCGCATCACTGGGCCATTCCCAGCCCGGTGTTCGGCTGACAATGTCGTATGCCTCTGAATCCGACGCTACCCGCGCGCCGATAGGCTGGTGCAGCTTCTCCAGGAACACCCGGATCGCCACCAGGGTCTGTCGCATCATCCTGGCTCCGTTCAGGTGCTCGTCAGAAGCTTCTTCTAGTGGCACAGCTGATCGACTCATCCACCGTAACAGGTGCAACAGCCCTTCATCGTCTCCCACCGTTCCCAGGGCACGAACAAATGCATGGAGAGTTGCGAACGATGGTACATGCAGCCCGGGAGACACGCTGATTTCATTGCCAGTATCACCGTTAATGAAAGAACTTTGCTCCGTCAGCCCAGATATTGGCGAGCCGGGAAGAACGAGACGATGGAATTCGGCCTTGAGAACTTGCAGCCCAGTCTCGGTCATGTCGTCAAGAGAACTCGCTCTGTGATCTGCCTGGATGAGGTCACCCCGAATGGCTCTCTGCATCCCCGCCAGCGCTTTTTCAAAGGACCCGGGATGCTCCAATTCGGCACGGACAGCTTTACCGAAGGCCACGCATAAGGTATGGAACCCTTTTTCTCCCAGTTCCACATGATCTTCATTCATCAGGCGCGAGACCCAGAGTATTTCGTGCCATGCAACAATACGGTAGATACTTCGGGTTCGCGATGAGGGTCTCCCACGCAACCGATCCCGGCCCATCGTGAACAGGATCGTGGTCCAGGCCGAATGGTTGTGCGACTGTCGCAACTTGGTCAACTGAAGCGCGTGCCATAACATCCGCGGTGGACACGATTGTCCGGGGCCTGGCTCGAAGTCGGACATCACGACCAAGGGATCGCGCGTCCGTTCTTCCACCACTGATCCGTGGGCCTGCCGTTGCTCCACGAGTGCCGGGAATTGATCGGCCATCTGCATATCCCGAGCTAAATTGCGGACAGCCACGTTGCTGGGCGTGCAGAGAAACTTGATCAATGAGCCAAACAAACCATCTGATATGCCTCGGACAGCTTTGATCTGCAGTTCATTCTGGTACTCGAGAGGTCGGCTCCACACAGTGCATAAAGCTTCAAGTTGAGAATCAGTCATACCGCTCCAACGCAAGTAATGCATGCCCAGGCGGAAATTGGGCGCGGTTTTGAGAAGCAGTCCTAGGAGTCGCCCGGAAGGGCGAAATCCGTGGGCAATCATATCATCAACGAACACATCGATGGGTGGCGGGTCGGAAGACACATAAATCAAATCACGCGCAGAACTTGGCTCCGGGTAGACTTCAAGACCGTCGCCTGGCAGGGCTTGTGCGGCTGGGTCAAAGCCTCGCTTCACGGACAGTTGACCATATATCAACCTTTCCGCCATGGCTGCGTAGACTTCAGGGTGAGAGGGCAAGCGGTGATTCTTATAAGACAGAAAACACGCCCAGGCTTCACGTAAAGTCCGCGTGGCGCGGATCCTCGCGACCCAGATATCCTGGTGACGATCAATGCGTAAGCCATGCCGAAAGCGTCGCGGGTGCTTCATGAAAGTTCGCGTTTGCACTGTTGGGCTTCCATCGGTGTCCCAACCAGCCAGAATAGCGGCTGTCTTCTCCCAGAGTCCGGGAGAGTAACCAGCCTCTCTCATCTGTGAAAGTATGTTCATCGCACGACTGAATATACCTTCGTTTCCTCGCTGCGCATCGATGCCCATCTTTTCCTCTTTCCACGGGGGCCATGACGGCGCCTTCAACTCAGCAGATTCCCGCTCGGCTGTCGTCTTTTTGTGGGCCACCTGGACTGCAGCGACCGCCTGGTAGCCTCTGCGCGTGAGAGGTAGGACGGGTTTGTGCGTAGCCATAGCTCTGAGGAGTTCAAACTGCGCCTGTTGTTGAATGAATGTCATCCGAAACGGGTGTGCTTTAGATGGAAGGGAAAGCAAATGAAGACAGGTGTTGAATCGATCAGTTTTGGGGCCGTGTGATTTGAGGCTCACTGTCTCGCCCGCATCGAATTCTGTCATATAGCGAGCGTAGGCCCGTGCTATGGCTGGCAATGCCTGAGGCCAGACTTGTCGCGCGTGCCGAATCAGACGAACGACCATGATAATGCACCTTGACGGCAAAATTTGCGGCCGGCCTTGTGCGTGATTTAACTCAGCACCAGGTGCCAATGTTGGCAACAAATGATCCAAGGAGGGCAATAGCTGGCCACTCATGATATGCAGCGAATAGATGAGCAATAATCTAAACGATTGAGAGTCCATATGATGCTCTTTGAGAATGAAGAGAGGAATGAACAGTGGAATGCCGAGGGATTGGCGGCCGTGCCGCTTTCTGAAATCAGCTTCCAGTACGAGCATTCGAGATGCTGCCTGGTGAGGATTTTTGCTTGTCAAAATCCACGCCCAATTGACCACATCTTCAACGTCATATCCTCGCGTTGTCAGGTAGTCGTGGCTGGACTCTTTGAAAACTTCACACAGCGCATTATCCAGAGTTGAAGTCCCCTTGCCATCAGTGAACTCCTTTATCAGTGGATCCACCAGACGTATATATTCTCCAAGAATGGTCTGGAAAGACTGTCGTTCTGGACGCCCTGTTGACTTCGGAAACCAGTTGCCGCCTCCACATCTCAGAAGTTGATCCTTGCGAGTGACTCTTTTGCGGCTGATCCGCGACAGATCGACCTTTCCGGGATGCAGAGAACCAGCTCCGAGCGCATGTCCGGCATTTTGGAGGTTTTTGCCCAGGTACTCGGATGGTGTAGGATCTACTTTCCATCCGGCTGTGATAGTACCGTTGCTTGCGTCTGTTTCTGGACTATTGCCTCGATCTTTGGCAGAAAGAAAAGGGGCTTTCGAGTGGAAGAAACGTCGGATGTCCCCTGGTGGTGGTTGCGGCCGCCCACGGCGTTGACCGGTCGCACGCTGACCATTCCGGAGCTGGTGTATCTGTAAATGATTGATAACAGGTTAGGAGCGAATGCCACGAGCCAGCTAGACACGAGATAGCATACCTGGCTGCAATGCTGGCTAAGCAGATGTGCCGCTCTCAGAGAGGGTAACCCCGAAAGGCCTTGAACATGGGTGAGAGCCGATGACATCCATGAATGTATCTAGATCGGCATTGAGAAACCAATTCCACACCAGCAGTCTCGAGCAGAAATCCGAAATTCGTCGCAGTCGAGAGGCTCGAGAACTAAACACGAAAAAAAGCATCGCGCGGCAGAAAACGGACGTGGTCACGTGTCGGATCGTCACCGTTCGGGATTCGCGCATTCTGAGCGTCTCACGACCAGATTCGCCTCGTCTTCCTCCGTGAAGTCCAGATTCCACCTGTCCTGGCTGCTCTGGTCCATTGTGTCCCTTGCTACCCTTGGCCGCTGATCCCGCCGGATTTCCCGCTCACTCGCTTTCCCCGATCACCCCCAAGCGCTGCATAATTTGCTTGGTGTTGTGCTCTCGTCGCGATCTCATCCTTTCTCGATCCCGCCCCCGGCTTCGCATCCAAAACTATTGGCACACCACTTTGGTCGAGGCACCACGATCCAACATCCAATCTAGGCTGCCATCCCACCACGACAAATCCGTCGCGTCTGCCTAACGTCTTGGGATATATCAGGGATATTCTGAGCATCGCCCGCTCTGGAGGGGACCGCGACAGAATTTCTTTCCGCTACCTTGTCGCGACTGTGCAATCATGAGCGCTGATGAAGGTACCGCGATGTCTACCAATGGAGAGCCTCATTCGACGTCGGCCGCGACTGCGACCCCAGTGAAGAGGAAGCGCTCCATTCAAGACGACAAGTCAGGGCCAGAATCGACTTCCGCGTCGCGCGAAAGCCCCAACCTCCACGAGACTCTACGGAGCCTCGTCGATCTTCTTCTCAAGTACGTTCTTTCCAAGCGTCATTCGAAGCAGGGCATCCCTAACATCAACAGACATGACACTGAACTCCAACTCCTATCATGCCCCTTCCCAGCCACGACCGCCAAGCCCCGAACGAAGCGCGCCAAAGTGTCAAATGATCAGGATACTTCCAGTGTACAATCTCGAGTGAAATCAGACCACTACAATACCCTCCAGGAATTCTTGGCGGACATTGAAAAGGCCTCGGGTGCGGTCATTGAGCGCACCCAGAACCAGTCAAATGGCAACAAGGCTGATGGCACTCCTCTTACTGAGGTTGTGAATCGCATCGCAGCTTTCAAAAAGCACATGAACGGTCTCGTGGGTCAGTCGTTTGTCAACCAGACCGAGGTTAAAACGGAGGCTGTGGACGACGATGGCGATTCACAGATGCATTCCACTGTCTCCAACGTCGGCGCTCGTGAGGACAAACAGGCCTTGACATTCTTCGGTGGCAGCCAGTCAAACCCCAAGCAGCTATTCTCAAGTCTGCAGAAATCGGTCAAGGTACCCCTGCAGTCCTCCGAATCCGATGTGAAGAAGTTCGTCGAGGTTCAAGAGGAACTGCGTGAGGGAGCTTTGCCCAACGGTATCACCGCCACCAAGGTGATCCCGTACAATCTGAATGCCAACCCAAAGTCTACCAAACGAACATTTGGCGAAGTTTTCGCCCCTCGCGCTGGTCTTCCCCAGTTGGAGGCACCGCGGCGACGAACCCAACGCGGCACGACCGCCTCGTGGATTGACCCCTTTGATCTTCTCATGGACACGAAGTCATACCTGGGTGACCGCAGCAATTACAGCCTTGCACCCCTTCCCTCGGGCCAGTGGCTTCAATATGGTGGGGTAACATCGTCGCCTTCATACTGGGCACGAGTTGAAAAACATCATACTGAGGGAGACATTGGTTCAAAGCATGGTGACCCTGCACTCTGGACTGGGGATGACTCGTCCGTCCTGCAAGGTGTATACTCTTCCTTCGCCCCATCCTATGACAGCTCTGGGTCGATTGTACAGCTCGACTCGAAGGATATGGTGTGGTGGGGAAAGCGAGGGGCCAAACGAGTTCGCACTTTGCTTACTCTTCCGAATGAAGACGAAGAGGTCACTTCCGTGCAGCCTGGTAGCATCGGTGATCTGGATGAAAGTGCACTGGATGAATTGGTTCGATCTTTCCAGCCGGACACAGTCAACGACTTCATCAATGACAATCAAACCTCAAAGGAGGCTGATCCAGAAAGCCGAGAAGTCGAAGAGACGCTTGCTGAGATTTCCGATCTACTGGACACTTTGAGCTCCTACCACCGAATCCGCAACCTCACTCTACCCTTGTCTGCAAGCGATAAAACCGACTCTACTGAGACTTCTGCGCCGGATGCAGTGGACCCAAACACTCCATCGGACGCAGAGCAGGCTATTTACGAGACCCTGAAAACAACACTCATGACGATCATCAGCGGTCTCCCGCCCTATGCTGTTGCTAAATTAGATGGAGATCAGCTAGAGGCGTTGAACATAAGCCAACGGATCGTCGTTGAGACCCCTGACTACTGTGGTACCATGGAACGCGACGACTTCACATTGCATCAGGAGCGTGTAGCAGCCATAGCCGCTCAGTCGAATGCCGCCAACAGAACCTCGACCCCTTCAGCATCTCGGCCCAGCAATCTGGGATCTCAGAGCGTGTATAATCAGCGTGCCCTTGTCTCCAACCCTCGAGTTCCTCAATCGCAATTCCAGATGCCACAGCATGGACGGCAGCCCTCAGCAACAGGAACGTACACACCAAACCTTAGTGGAAGCCGAGGGCCTGGTACACCATCTCAACGCTCCAGTTATCCTGCGCAAGGCAGCTCCCAATTTAGCCAGGCCAACAACGTGCCGCAATTCCAGCGCCCTGGCCCCAATGGGTATAATTCATATTCAGCACAGCAAGGGCAGGGTCAGCAGCCGTTCACGCCTCGGCCTGGACAGGCATCCGCGTACAACGCAACCCCACAGGGACGCACGCCATACACCGGGGGCGTGCCGGCTCAACGACCTCCCTACGCAAACCAAACCCCGTCGCAGGGGGCCTCTACCTACGCGCGGAGTGCTGCGGAACAAGCAGCCATTGTCGACCGTAACAGGGCACAACTGGCAGCGCAACAAAGCCGGCAAAGCCCATCGACACCTCAGCCCCAATTTGAATCTCGCATGTCCATGTCTCAAGAGGGAAGTCTCACACCGGGCAGTAAGCAGAATGGCACGCCCATCTTGTAATGAACCCATTGTGTTCACTTTCCGCGTGAGATACCCTCGGATGCCTTTGACAAAAGTCTAACTTCGTCGTTCTTTGTGGGGGTTGCAATCTTGACTTCGAATTATGATTTTCTGGAATGCCCTCCATGTTCTCATTCTCATTCTCACTTCCTGTGTTTCTAATTCCGTTGGGCATTGTCCCTTTGCGACGTGATGTGCTTTGCTCTTTCCGGTGTTCTGTGCTTCGAATAACAGCGATCGGCGTGTGGATGTTTTTTACAGCTTGGGCTGGGTGGCGTGGGCTGCTGGTGCGCTACAGCCTAGTATCTGTGTTTACAAGTCCTCTAGATGAAGAATTTCGCTTTAGTCCAATCGAATTCGTGTATTCTGACTACAACCGAGGGCTGCGAGCCAATAGCTTAGGCCCTGCGCCTCTCAGATTTCGGTGCCAACGAATGAATTGCAGGCGACAACTCTTCCAGGCCAAGTCCGTGTGGCTTAATTGTTTTATTTTAAGATAATTGGTAACATTTTCAAAGCTTCTTTGTCATTCAGAGTAGGATATTTTCTGGGATTATACATATCTCCCAGGATATTTTGGCAGTTTCGTGCTTCACCCGACACCTTGGCTCGCATGATAACTCGATGGGGTCAAAGCATATAGGAGCGCGCTTCGCCTCGGCTTCGTTTCACTAGGGCGAGCCTATAGCGCAGCAGCTACCCTAGCAACGTAGGGGAACAGGTGAAGGTGTCTTCGAATCACGTTGAACCAATCAAACAGGATGAAAAAAATAAAAAGTACAAAGGACGCGAGTTCATGCTTAGAACGCATACCGAGAATGAAACATAGTCCAAAGTAGGGAGTTGAGGAAAGAAGATTCGTCCAATCGTTAGTGATGCGGTGACTTGCGGTTGAGGCGGCGAGGTTAAGGTATGAACATGGCGGCAAGGGCCATGAAACCAAAGTATCTAGGGCGGGATTTTGTCAGTGGTGCAAGCTAGAGCAGGAAGTGGGAAACATACAGTGATGCACATCTCCAGCCATCTCTCGAGTCGACTAGAGTGTCAATGCCGGCAGAGTAGGTGGCTGCAATAGCGGCAGCGGCACCCCCGACGACTGTGACGACGACTAAACGACCGGAGAATTCTGCGATCATGCTGAATGCGAGGAGAGGGAGTAAGATGGCACCGGAGGCGATGATGATGGCGGTATAGACAGGAGCCGCAGCGGCAGAGGCGGCGAGTCGGGGTGTTAGAGAGACGAGGTCGGCGTCTTGATCCAGGAAGCGCGTTTCGGCCGCGGCAATGGGATTGTGTTCTTTCATCCAGCCTCGGTAGTGCTTGATGTCGTCTTCGGAGGCACGCGGCAGAGTCTGGAGGACTTTGCTGTATGCGCTAAGGGCATTGTCTATTTTGGTGTCAGTTGTCAATTCGTTGAGTAGTTTTCTGTGCGGGTCCCTTACTGTATTGTTCAGTCTTTTGGGTCAAGGCTGCCATTAGATCCATCCGTCGATAATGTAAGTTCGAGTAGGTCCGGGATTGAACATCCATTCGGCGGGATGCGGGCATTGGCTTAGTGCCCTCTTGCTCGGCCGTTGCCACTCTGTGCATTTCTTCGTACTCATCTAGCGATTGCAAATCTTCCTCCATTTGCGAGATCTCGTCTTGAAGGTGTAGTAGAACGCGGTGATTCACACTCTCGAAGCGTCGGTACAACGGAGGGAAGGCCGCCTTGTCCTCGCTGGCGGAATGTGTGAGATGCGATGCAATCAAACCATATCCCGACGATGTCTGAGACAGGCTGGAGTCTCTTCTGTAGGTAGGCGTTCCGCGGTGGAGACTATCTTCCGGGCTACTTGGAGGCGACGGTGGGAGGGGAGATCGGTGGATGGACACAGCATCCTTCGTGGGATGATAGTAGCTCTCTGGTCGCGAAATTTCCAATTGACGCCTGGACGGTGGAGGTGATGGCGCGGCCACGGGTCTAGAGTAATCGCTGGCAGTAGATGACTTTCGCAGCGCTTTTTTGCGGGTAATTTGCAACTGATTGTTTTGAGTTGGAGCTGGCGGAGCTGGCGGCGGTTTTGATTCGCTCGAGCTTCTTGAGGTTTTTGGAGATGACGGGGACCTGGTCGACTTTGGACTTGGGTTTGTGCCGGCTAACAAGGCATGCGGGATTGGATTGTTTCGCGGCTTGGGCGACTGGATTTTGGCCAGCGCCTGGGTCTGAACGCCCGATGGCACATCGTCATCAGAAGATTCCGAGGACGAGTCCGATGTTGAGCCAGAAGAAGAGTCGTCATTCTCCTCCAAGAACTCAAACACATTGGGCACTTTCGCAGCCGCATCCGCCGACGTCTCCGACGAGGGCTCGGAGGCCGGGCTTATCGTTGATTTTTGTGCATTGTTTTTCCCCGCGGCTTTGGGGCTTTCGACAGGACCAGCCTGTGTCGGGTGATTTGCATTGGAGACCGTCGACGAGGTCCTCTTTCTTCCATCTTTCTTCCTCCAGGTACGTAGATTATGGGAGCCGGTATGGAGTGGCATGGTGATGGGAACAGGTCGGAAGGGCGCTTGCCTTCAAAGAAAAGGGAAAAACACGGGTGTAGCTCTAGGCCATACCCCACGCCTTCTAATGTACCCGGGGGTCGAGCAAACCAGAATGAAATCGCGATGGATTGAACGTCAGTATGGGGCCGGGAGGCATGATACCAAGGGAGGGGTTAGATTCCAATCCGATGGCAGGCCCAAGAATCCAGGAGCCAGATAAAAAAAAGAGCTCGAGGGACAATAAGATCTGATGTCTCACGTCTCCCCCGCGTCTTCGGGCATGCTTCGCCTCCGGGAGGGGAGCGAGGTATGTATAGTAACGCCGCCCCCAAGATTGGAAACGTAGTTCGCGTCACCCGAGAAAGACTGAGCTGCGATGAAAGTGATTGTCCGGGGCAAGGACGAGTTGCGATTCGGGGAATCAGCGACAATCACAGAGAAGCGCCGGGGCTTCAGATCGGCGGCCAATGACATAGGCCGGTTGCAAGGAGGTTCCTTGGATTCCCCGTCGATCGCAGGGAGATGGTGCCGGGCGGTTTGGTCCAAGGATGAAGTGGGTGAAAAGAGGACGGGAACTAGCGGGCAAATGGTCTGGTCAATAGTGCCACGACCCGAGTCTGGTCCACTGCAGTGAGGATGCGTTGGCGAGTCGCCGTCGATCGTATCGCCTTGCATCCTTGTGGCGGTCTGGCGCCCCATTTTTCATAGTCGCCGGATGACGGGATTGGGAGGGCCTGAAAAGTGATCCGTCCATTCTGTCGTGCATTGACAATTGGGGAATCTTCCGATGGAAGTGAAGTGGGAGTGGGAGGGAGTACGGAGTACGGAGTACAGAGTAGAATGATGCTCTACTCAGTCCCGAGGATGTTCATTCCCTGGAGATGTGAGCCCTACTCTGTGCTCTGTAAACATCCTGAACTCCTAATTATTAAACTACAAAACACTTAACTACGACATCACTATTTACTCATTTACTAAGTACTCACATCAATTCAGACCATGTTCAATCGATACACTCTCGTAGATAATCCCATCCATTCTGTACGGAGGTAGATCCGCCGATCTGCTTTCCGCTTTTCGCTCCCGCATCTCTCTCCCCATGTTCCGGTCATGGCCCAACGGCGTCATTCGCCTCTGGACCATCCATCGTCCATGGCATCTCCCACTCTCGCTCGCCCGTTTTTCCACCGTCGCGCCCTTCTTCCAATCGGTGCCCTCCGAACGAGTCCCCCTCCGCAAACAGCTCAAGCAGGAAGCCAAGTCGCTCAAGGCCCGGAAGAAACTGCGCAAAGAGAGTGAAGAGGCGTCGCGACAGGACTGGGAATTGACCGTCGGCGTCGAGATTCACGCCCAGTTGGATACCGAGGCCAAACTCTTCTCCCGTATGACTTCCGAACGTCCCCAGTGGCCCAGCTGGCTGACCCGACTTTACCCACCAGGTGCAGCGACCTCGTCCACCCAAACACCCAATTCTAATGTCGCCTTGTTCGACCTGGCATTTCCGGGCAGTCAGCCGGTTTGTGTGAAAGCGAATGGACCGATGGGATGCGCGCGCTAATCCCGACGCAGGAGTTCCAAGCCGCCACGCTCCTCCCCGCACTCCGCGCCGCCATTGCGCTCAACTGTCGAATCCAGCCCATAAGTCGCTTCGATCGCAAACATTACTTCTACCAGGACCAACCAGCCGGATACCAGATCACCCAGTACTATGGTGCGTGGCCCTCGTTCTCGCCGCACCGACCGCGTTGACACTCGACAGAACCCTTTGCGCGAAATGGCTACATCGATCTATACGATTACGATGGGATCGCCCCGGAGGACGGGGACCGGGTGCGCGTGGATATCAAACAGGTCCAGCTAGAACAAGATACCGCCAAGTCCCAAGAGTACCCGCCCTCCACACAGCTGCTCGATTTCAACCGGGTTTCTCACCCTCTGATCGAGGTCATCACGATGCCCCAAATCCATACACCCGCGACCGCCGCCGCCTGCGTTCGAAAACTGCAATCGGTCCTCCAAGCGTGCGGCGCCGTGACAACGGGCATGGAACTCGGTGGCCTGCGAGCCGATGTCAACGTCTCGATTCGGCGTCGGGGGGACGCCCCCGGCCAGTGTCAATACGATGGCATCCGCGGCCTCGGTCAGCGCACGGAAATCAAAAACCTCAGCAGCTTCAAGGCCGTCGAGGATGCCATCATCGCCGAGAAAAACCGACAGATTCGCGTGCTGGAAAGCGGAGGGGTGGTGGTGGAGGGCGAGACCCGCGGTTGGTCCATCGGCGGCACCGAAACTCGTCTTCTCCGAGGCAAAGAAGGCGCGGTCGACTATCGCTACATGCCGGACCCGGACATCCCCCCGCTCATCATCGGCGAGGATCTCGTCTCCAGTCTCAGCGAGCATCTCCCTGCGTCTCCCGATACCTTGGTTGTGCAATTAACGGGGCCCCAGTATGGTCTGTCCATTGATGATGCCAAACCATTGATCGAGCTGGATGACGGGGCACGTCTGGAATATTACCAGGACGTGGTGGATATCCTCCGCTCTCTCCGCACCGGCCAGGATGACCCGACCCGTGCGGCTCTGGCGCGCATGGCGGGTAACTGGGTATTGCATGAACTAGGAGGTCTGTTGACCAAGGCAGACCGGGCCTGGGACCCCGAGGTGGTTCCGGCCCGGTCTCTGGCGGACCTCGTTGATCATCTCCACGCGAAGCGAATCACCGGCCCCACGGCCAAACAGGTCCTATCGGCGGTCTTCGATGGTGATCGTCGACCGGTGCCTCGGCTGCTCGAGGAGGACAATCTGCTGCTCCGGCCGCTCTCGCGAGAGGAATATCTCGCCCTGGCCGACTCCGCCATTGCCCAGAACCCCGCGATGGCCCAGCAGATCCGCGAGAAGAACCAGCCGGGGAAACTGGGATGGTTCGTGGGGCAGATGATGCGGATGGGAGAGAAGGGCCGGGTGGAAGCCCCCAAGGCCGAGGAGGTTCTCCGGGAAGTCATCCTGCGCCAGTCGTAGTGGAGGAATTACTGTACAACAGTCGCATGTCGCATCAATGATACCCTTTGTACGCTCTCAAGGCTCTTGGCCCACCGGATCCCAACTGGAACTAAGCACGATCCCCCGGGATCCCGCTCTTAACGCGCGCAATCCTTCCTCTCCCCCAATAAAAGTGACCGTAGATGCCATGACGAGCCTCGATGACCCCCCTCGGTGAACCGGATTGCAAGTGGGACAATGGAATGGGCCCGAACGGGGCTGCTCTCCTGCACCTGTACTTAACGGAAGTGATGGAGAAACCGGCGGAGTGCCGTGATCGCTAAAAGCAGTTTTTAGCGACTGCCACCCGAATGATTCAGCGCCGGAGACAGGGGGGAAAAAGCGAAATCAGATATAAAGTTGGAGTCTCAGCCGGGAATTCTCTCTTCTTTGTTTATTCTCTACTCTTCCCGGACTTGTCTTCCCTGCGCCTTTTCCTCTGTTGACCCGGCCATCCCTCCCCACTTTTCTGGTCCTGCCTCTATCTTATCGCGGATCTATCCTGGAAGACATCAGACCTGTTCTCCGAAGAGATTCGAGTTTCTTTTCTTTGCATAACTGTTTGGATCGATTCGTGAAGCTACCTGCAGACACTGCATTTGTATACGCACGATGACGCAACCATCTACGATCACCTCGCGCTTCCTCTCCCACCCCAACGATCTCGGCGTCGTGGCGGTGGGCTTTAACAGGGGGCCAGGTACGAGGATCTGCTGCAGGTACATCCCTGGTGCCGTGCTAACCATCCTCGACAGTGCAAAAAGGGCGTGGAAGCTGCCCCGATGGCCCTCATCGAGTCCGGGCTGCTCACCCAACTCCGGGAGGACCTCGACTACAATGTGCACCACGATGATACCGTCCACTACTACGAAAATGACATTCCCACCGAGGACCAGGATCCCGATCACCGTGGCATGAAGAAGCCGCGTGCTGTCAGCGCCGTGACCGAGCGTCTGAGCCAGCAGGTGCACAGCTACGCCAAGGACGGCAAGTTCGTGCTCACCCTGGGTGGTGACCACTCCATTGCCATTGGCAGTATTTCCGGCACGGCCAAGGCCATCCGCGAGCGACTGGGCCGGGAGATGGCCGTGATCTGGGTCGATGCCCATGCCGACATCAACATCCCCGAGATGAGCCCCAGCGGGAACATCCACGGCATGCCCATGGCCTTTCTGACCCGGCTGGCCCGGGAGGACCGCCGGGATATCTTTGGCTGGCTCCAGGATGAACACATTATCAGCACCCGCAAGTTGGTGTACATTGGGCTGCGGGATGTCGATCGCGGCGAGAAGAAGATCCTGCGCGAGAACGGCATCAAGGCTTTCAGCATGCATGATGTTGATCGGTTCGTCCTTTCCCCCTCCTGTCGCAAGACTGTTCTGACTTGTTTTCTTCTCTAGCCACGGCATTGGTCGTGTGGTTGAGATGGCTTTGGCTCACATTGGCAACGATACCCCCATTCACCTGTCATTCGATGTTGATGGGCTGGATCCCCAGTGGGCTCCGAGTACCGGTACCCCCGTGCGTGGAGGTCTGACTCTGCGCGAGGGAGATTTCATCTGCGAGTGTGTTCACGAAACGGGCAATTTGGTGGCGATGGATCTGGTCGAGGTGAACCCCAGCCTCGAGTCTGTAGGTGCGACGGAAACCATTCGGGCTGGTTGCTCGTTGGTGCGCAGCGCATTGGGCGACACCCTGTTGTAATTGTGTACGAAGTACTTGTGACTAGAATGCGAAGAAATGCCAGTCAAATTCCAACCGAGGTTCTCTTCCAAGATGAGTGGATGTGAAGTACTCCGTAGATTTACAAGTCCATCCCCTGCCACCTCAATTTCCCGCCGATCATCAACACCAACCCCCCTCTCCCTCTTTTCTTCCGACACGCCACTTTCACTCTCGCTGCCAAGCTCATTTTACCCTCTCATTCTCTTCTCGGCGTTCGTTTCGTGTTTCCCTCCACATTGCGCCCAAACGCGCCCGATGCGCTGTCCAGTTCTCGCCCCCTCACCCACCTCGACCTGACTCGACCCGATCCAATTCCAATCACGGTGGCATAGCGACCATCGGGTCGCTTTGAAATCCAGTCTCAAGGCGCCCAACAGGCGTCAATCCCGCCTCGGGCACACGCGCAACCCCGAGTCCTTTATATCGCGGCCCGAAGGCCGGAGAATATCCACGACACCGACACCCACGCGGTTGAATCTTGATTCCCCGTCGCCATGCCGATGCGTGATCGCCGCGAGAAGCGGCTCAGTTACCACTGGCCCGAGATCCAGCTGAATATCTGGTTGATTGTTGTACTTGCGGGGTCGGCGACATGTCTGGGGATATTCGCCTGGTTGATGGCGGTACAATCGCAGATGGAGCTCGGGACGCCATGGTGAGTTTCATAGTACACTGCAATCTCGGGGATGCAAGAGAGAAACTATTCCGGATATACGATATACTAACAACCTCTCGTGGCCAGGCTCTTCCCGTTCATGGTCGTCGCTAGTGCTCTCGCCGTCTTCTTCATCTTCCTCGTTCTCGGCCTCATTGCGCGCCATATCCTGCTGCCGGGAATCCTCATCCTCGGCAGTTTCATTCTCTTTGTATTATGGCTGACCGGTCTGATCGAGACCTCACTACAATTGTACGGCGTCGTCGGCAACGTCAACGACAGTTGTCAGAACTATGTCGTGGACAATCCGTCCCGGGGGAATAACATCAACACCTTGGCGTGGTTGACGCAAAGTACTATATGTGAGTTTGTCTCTAATTTGAAACTCGGCTTGTTTGTTCTTGACTGACGAGTTCGTGCAGGCAATTGCTGGAAGACGGCGTTCGCATTCGAGCTTGTCAATACTATCTTTTACCTATGGATGATCGTCATGTCCTGGCAGGTTCATCGGGATTTCTACCATTGATCTTTGATGATGTTTATATACTACTTCTTGTGATACCACCTTTTTGCATGACATTGGCGTTGGACATGGAATGATATGGCTTTGCATAATGAGTTGATTTTGCTTTATCTCGTGCAAAATACTAGTTCTTAGATATCGGGTGCACTGGCTGCTCCTCGGTGACTTGTAGCCATGGGTTCGACGGAAAGACAAGGACAAATTTCAAAGGTCAGGTATAGAGCCCATCTATCTACCCGCCTACTGAAGAGACTAGGATTGGAAGCATTTCACAAAATGGAGTTTGAATTTTTTTTTTTTCTCGCTTTCAATAATTCTTTTTCGAGGCATGTTCAGCTCAAGTCCCTGGCTACCTAAGCGCACGCCAATCACCGGAGACGAAAGAGAGCACTCGGTTGATTCGCAAAAATAAATCGAACAGACAAATGACAAATCACTGATAAACGCCGTCGCTATGCCAGAGCGCATTGCAACTACACAGATCAATGGAAAGTTGGAGGGCTAGAAGTAACATCGAAGGCAGATGAATCGAAGATAAGGGAAAGTGCGAGAAAGCGTAACTAGAGCGTACAATGTCGGAGGAGCTGGGGGAATCATTCGTTCTCAACAACGGCTTCGTCTTTGGCCCCGGGCTCGTCATCATCATCTTCAAATGCGGCGAGCATCTCCCGCTCGAGTTCGTCCTCGTCATCATCGGGATCCTCGGGATATGTGTCGTTATCAGAACGAGTGCCCGCTTTCTCGGCATCGGAGTCCGTTGGCTCGGGCTGTGGTCGCTCGGAAAGGCTTTCTTCTTGGCCACCGGGAATCGCAACTTCACGGAGACCGGTGCTTCGTTCATACGAGCGCTTGATTCGTTGTGAAAGCCGGGAACCTTGTTGATCGGTGTCACCTTCCTCGTCTTCTGCGGTATCCTCATCGGATGCACCATCAGTGTCTTGTCCACGTTTGCGCTTCTTGTTGGCTATGCTGGGTTCTTCTGATGACCAATCGGCGTCGCTTTCACTATCAGAATCCCAATCATCGCCCATGAACTCTCTGAGTTCTTTTTCTGCGGCGGCCTGGGCATTTGCATCGAGTCCGAGATGCGTCAAATTGTTGAAACCCGCCATGTCAAACAGCTCGTTCTGCAGTGCCTCATCATTGATTCCTTCCTCTTCCGTTTCCCCGGGAGTGATGAGCTCGCCTTGGTCCTCCGGGTGCACGGGGAGAAGGTAGGGCTCCTCATCCAGATGTTGCCAGCTGGTCAACGAGTCCACGAGCCATTGTGTGGTGACGATCTTAATATTCGGGTATCGAGTAGCCTCGCGCACCTTGGCAGTGCGATTACGACCAGCCACAAGGTGGGTAGTGCGAATGCTAATCCGATCTGCAAGTACAACGCCGAAGCTTTTTGCCCAGAGGCCAATGTCGGAGGTATGTTGATCTTGCGTCTGTGGGAGGACGCCAGAGAATACCACCACAATGCCACCTAGAATCGGTCGTTTCAGGTGCGGCATGATATCTGAGATATCAGGGGTCAATTTGAGATCGACATCTTTGTCTTTAGAGGGGCCCTTTTCGCCGCGCAATGCCGCCACCCGGCCTCCGACTGCACGGGAGCGTCGCTTATCATATTCTTCAAAGAACATGAGATGGACTTGCTCCAAGCGGTTTTGCAGTTCGTAGAGCTCACGGTCGTGATCTTCAAGCAGGTGATGGCGTTGTCTGATTTCTTGGGAATCATCAAGGGTGGAGGACTCGCTGCTCTCGGCAGACGCATCATCTTCGGCATCCAATTCCTTCTGCTTTTGCAACAAGGGACGATCTTCCACCTGGTGCATGATTGTCTCTTCTTGCGCATTCGTCTGTTCCTTCCGTAACCTGGGATCATCACCGCCACCCATGGTCACCATCTGCTCCAGTGCGGAGACTTCCTTACCTTCTTCAGCATTTGTTGTAGAGCCATTGGCTTGCTCTTCTGGCTTGGGTTCCTTGGGTTCCACCACCTTGGGCGCTTCCTTGCTTGTCGCGCCAATTTCTTGCTTCTTAGGCAAGAAGTCGGAATTGATATCACCGATCCCGACAAAAAAGTCATAGGGCGAGACCTTGATCAGATTAGGGATCCACCGCCACACATCCCCCCGATCATCAATGATAACCACCATCTTTGTGTCGACAGGAAACAGGCGCTGAAGGTTTTTGGCGGTTAAACTTCCACTTTCATCGCGGCTGAGAATTCGATCTCCGAACAGAGTGTGATTCGGGTCCACAATGTTGGCGATTTTTTCGGCATAAGCACGGGTTCCCATGGTGTAGATGTGCAGTTCGTAGAGCTCGGCAATTTTGCGCAGGAACTCTTCGAGCCCAGGCCGCAATTTGATGTAGTACCAGCATCCACGCATGCCAGGCCCATCATCGACCAATTGAAACTCGCGAACGTTTTTCAGGGCTTCATAGTTGGGATTGTCCTTGTCGTCTTTCCATTCCCTCACAGTCGGGTCCACAGTGGCATGAATGATCGTCTGGTCAAGATCTACCACGAGCGAGAGTCGACGAGATGCAAGGAGACGGCGCATTGCATCCTCCTCGACTCTGGTAGCTTCCTTCGCGCTAACCGTAAGTGTAGTGTTGTCATGGGCCATATGGATTGGAGCGCGCGATGAGTCCATCACTTCCGTGTTGTAAGTCGATCTGTCAGGCAAGAACCACGTATTAGCAGACGGTCGCCTATATACAGAGGCAGGAATATACATACTCGGTCATATCCTTTCCACATTCGGCACAGAGACCCCCGAATTGGACTTCGTGCGCACATGGTTCATCGATCTCAATGACATCAACCCTGGAAGCGCGTTAGCCAAAGAAATGAGATACGATGCAGAAGATACGCACGGTCCTTCGATAACATCCCCTTTGGCAATCTTCCATTCGATGACTTCGCCATCTGTGGGCGATTCGAACCGGGTGGGAAACTTGCGCTCCACCTGCACCCTGTTGCCTAAACCATCACCCTCTTCAACCTCTGTGTAGTAGAAGTACCAAAACAAAGCCTCGTCTCTCTCGACTGCATCGCCGGGGCTTTTGAGCAGCTGGGTCACGGTGATGGGATAATGGAGGCTGGGTGGCAGACGGAGAAGCATTTTGGCTCCTCGTTCGCCCTAAGGCGATAGGAATCACGCGATTCGTCGAGGTCTCGCGGGTAGCGACTCCGGTATTCGATCGAGGTGCCCACACAAGCAAATTCCACGTCACGATCTGACGGGCCTAGCTGATGTGAATGATCGCGTGCTGCACTGGCTACGGAGCCATGTCAGACACGCGACGCGCGAGGATGGTCGATGTGGCAGGTTTTCTCGGGGCTGGAGGGGGGATGATAGGCTATGGGGCTGTCGGTCGCAAGTATCGTGGAAACGCCAACAGCGTGAAGGGTGCGGAGTTCGCGGGTAGAAAAGAGGATGGGAATTGCCACACGACGCGGATCAAAGAGAACATGCGCCGCGCACCACTTAGCGCGCGAATAGCCAAATAGATCAGCTACACATCAAGCGCTGAGAAGCGCGTCAAGAAGGGAGAAATATTCTATGGAGGATAGAAGGGTGTGGTTTCAACGGAAACAAAGCTCGTGAAGTTGTGCGGGGACGAGATTCATTCGGCGAAGCTCCGCTTATGTCAACACTGACCGCCATGCTCCAACACTGAAGTATGAGGTTCGAACGACCACCTGGGGGAGAAAGCCATTCCTTCATCATGGCATGGTTGATTTATATAGGGCTTGACTGGTCTGAATTGAATTTTCTATGAATGATACCATGCATTATTGTATAGCTAAAATATTGTGTAGAAAGCACCAGCGATATATATGTATGCCACAGCGACTTCACTACAGACTAGGAGGACCTCGGGACAGAACACCTGTTATTTTCAAGAAGTTGGTCTTCGAGAAGCTTTCCTCGCCGAGTTTTAACTTTTGGACTGAATTAAGATTCCCCGATCGGCTTTAAGAAACTGACTGCAGCCCCATCGATGTTCCTCGGCTTATTTTATTGGAGCAAGGATGACGCTAGGCTGCATCTACAGCTCTGGGGCCAATCGAACACCCAGTCATGGGTAGGTGCCCGTGGACGGATGAGTTCTACACTTAGCACAGGAAATATGGAGCCAGGGATATTGATTGAAGCAAAATGAATAGAATGAAGCATAGATCAAGTGCAGCGAAACAACAGGTTTGCGGTATCACTGAAAGAGCAAATGGCACGATAAACGCTGCCGACAGCAGATGAGAGAAGAATAAAAATGATCAAGATATGTCTGTAGCCAGTGGCACTTGAGATTACAAACCACCTGCCATCCCCGGAAGAAGCCGCATATATACGAGGCACCTCTTCCACTTCTACGTCGAACATGCCGGCAGCTATGTCCCAAAAGCTGTGGCTTCTCTATGCGTCTATTTCGCCTTGGCTAGACCGACCGCGTTGTTGCCCAGGTCGTAGACGCTGTACCACCTGCGCAGGAACGCATCGCCGAGAATGGCCAGGGGGCCAACGGGCTCAGGGAAGTCCATTCCCATGAAGCTGCTGATGCATGAGCCCTGGACCTCCAGGATGTAGTCGTAGGGGCCGATGGTGAAGTTATGGCCACTGAGGGTGAAGGTGAGGTCAGGCAGCGAGTCACGCTTCTCACACTCGACAGTGTACTGTCCAGTGAAGGACTTCTTGGCACCAATCTCCTTGTTCCTGTCAACCGATTAATAAATCTGCATGGAAAAAGCCAGGCAGTCATCACTTACAGGAGCTCAGCAAGGGTGGAAGGCAGAGCAATGAGAGAAGTGCCGGTGTCGAGAATGACACCGGTGTTCTCCAGCTCCGCGACGTTCTCGCCGAAAGCAATGGCGTTAAAGTCGACCTCCCAGTAGGCCTTACGGCGAAGGGGAATCTTGACCAGCTCGCCGGTGTAGTGGCTCTTGTCAAGGCCACCGAAGGTAGCCACAGAGTTGTCACCCTCCTTGTTGGTGTCGCCCAGGTAGAAGGCGAAGACGGGCTCATCGAGGAGCTTCTGGTTGAGCATGTTGTAGAAAGGGGGGACTATCTTATTGACGGAGATGGTGTCGTATCCCAGACCCAGGATACCGTCAAAGCGGCCAAAGGCAAAGGCCAAACCGGGCTCGCTGGTAGCCTCGGCAAAGTCTTGGTTCTCGACCTTCAGGTCGCCGATTTGCAGGGTGTCCTGGGACACAAAGCCACTCAGGCTACCAGAGCCGTAGCGAATCTCAAATTCGGTACCGTTCTTCTTAAAGGTGCTCGAGGAAGACGAGTCATACTTGCTGTGGAGGAAGCAGGCAATCGAGCTGCACTCCGAAGACGGAACCCACAGGTTGGAGCTACCGGTGTCCAGCACAACCTTGAAGGTCTGAGGAGGAGTACCGATGGTGATCTCGGAGAAGTCTGATTGATCAGCACCGTCGGGGTTGAGGGCGGGGGAAAGTGGGGAAGCAGCTTACACTGGGCATTCAGGAAGTTGTCGACCAGCACGTCATGACCACCCTCGGGCTTAAAGGAGGTATCCTGGTAGGGCGACTTGGGGTTGTAACCCAGGTATTTCTGACCCAGGCCCTTGACCTGAGCGTCGATGTTGGTGGTTTTCTGGCGTAGTGGTCAGCCATGAGCCGGATCCCTGGGGATCTCCTCTCCTTACCAGCTGGTCCTCCAGCGGGACCTTGTTAAGCTTGAGCTTGTGGACCTCGGCCGAGACACAGCTCAGTAACGCCGAAGCTGTCAATAGGAAGGATTTCATGATGGGCAAAGAGAGTGAAGGGATGATAGGGGAGATGGAGAGGAAGATAAGGACGAGCTGGGGGCGGAGCCTAGGTCGATCGGCATAACGTGACGGGAGTGCGTCATTGCCGGAATCAGCTGGGCCGGGGGGTTACACCCTCTCTCTCCATTCCAGATCTCTCTGGGATTTGGTTCGCCTTGGTCTGATCTACTGGCCGCTGGCGGTTAACTAGAAGCTCGTAAATTTATCCTGGGTATTGCCACAATTTCCGTACACTACGATGCTCCAAAGAGAGGTATTTCTCGCAGGGTAGAGAGGCTGGTGCCTTAGCGCTGGCAAGGAGGTCGGAGCGCCGGTACCTGGCAGCGGGGGGCAAAGACCTTGTCGTGCCACCCTTGACGCTGGATCCCATGCAGGATTGAGTCTACACATCGACAGCGCATGTCCTTGGTTCCATACTGGTTTTTCTTTGCATTATAAACCACGCACTGTATCTGATCCCCCGGCACTTCCAATGATGGTGATAGTACAACAAGTCGGGCATCCATGTCCCCCATAAATAACCACGCATTTACCGGTAGAAGTCGGGTCTGCAAGGAATCAGATGAGTCACACAAATACACGGGCGCGAGAGAAACATACCGGTCATCCTCCTGGCCACTCTTCACTTGGGTAGCGTAAGCATCTTCAAGGTCGGACTGGATGATGTTGTACCGGTTCTTGCGCACCGCCCGAAGACCGGCCTCCTGCATGATGGCGGCGATCACAGCACCGGAGAGCGGCTCGTTGCGCACAATCAGCGAGTCTAGATCCACCTCGGGCGACAACGACATCTTCGATGCGATCGTTGTGAAGATCAGACGGCGCTCACGGCGGTCGCGCAGCGACGGGAACTCAATTTTGCGGTCCAGACGACCGGGACGTAGCAGAGCCGGGTCGAGGGTGTCGGCTCGGTTGGTGGCCATGATGACCTTGACGTTGCTGGTCTGCTCGAAACCATCCATTTGGTTCAGCAACTCCAGCAGGATACGTTGCACTTCACGGTCGGCACCGGTCTGGGCATCAAAACGCTTGGTCGCGATCGCATCGATCTCGTCGATGAAGATAATGGCCGGGGAGTTCTCGCGTGCCATCCGGAACACGTCCCGGACCATTCGAGGACCCTCTCCCAGGTATTTCTGAACGAACTCGGAGCCGTTCACACGGATGAAACTGGCGGTCGTACTGTTGGCCACGGCCTTGACCAGCATGGTCTTGCCGGTACCGGGAGGACCGTAGAGCAAGACACCACGGGGAGGATCGATACCTAACGCGCATTAGTGTCAATCACCATCAGCCGATTAATGGACCCGGGCATACCGATCTGCTGGTAAAGATCAAATTGTGTCAACGGCAGCTCGACAGCCTCCCGAATCTCCTGCTTCTGCATGTCCATACCACCTACGTCGGCGTAGGTAACATCCGGCTTCTCGTTTTCTCCCAGCATCGCAATCGAGGAATCGGCCTCGGGAGGAAGGATATCGACCAGTGCATTGGAGTGTCGGTGGAGGGCGACCGAGGATGACGGCTTGAGCTTCTCGCGGTCGAGTGTAGACAAGATGCGGACGACGTAATTAGACCCAGTCGAGCTCTGCACGATACCAGTACTGAAGAGTTCGTTAGAAACGACACACCATACCGCCTGATAGGAAATTCTCAGCTTACTTCTGATCGATCGCCTCCATGAATTGCCCGATTACCAGCGGCACACTCTGTATCCGCTTGATCTCCTCTTGTGCCCGAACCAGCTCCCTCTTCAAGCTCCTATGGTAGACTCGATCGTCAGTCTCCAGCTCCACCTGGTAGCCAATATATCAATGCTTACCTCTGCTCATCCTTGATGTATTCCTCCTGCAGCTGAATGTATCTGGGAGGCGTCAGTCTCGTCGCGACGAATCATCATCAGAGTATCCTACTCTAGGTGTCGCTGTAATCGTTTCAGGGTGGCGTATTCATCGTTCCCATCAGTGCCAGTTCCTTCCAAGGAGTCCAGGTTGGACAGGTTGTCCAGTGCACCTGGTCTAGGAAGAGGCGTGACGCTGTTCGCCGGATTCTCGACGGCCACGTCTCCCATGGTGAGGTACGATAAGAACGGGATTCAAGAATCTGAGGATGTCACTGGAGATGGCAGTCGATGAATGCAGTCCGTACACGGTGTTGGCAAGCACTGTGGACAATCCGATGAAGTGGTCCTTGGAGCTTCATCGGGGACGATGGAGCTTACGGTTATGATCACGTGATAGACCGCCGGCGGTCTATCCAATTTCAGGCATCCGGAACTTTGACCAAGCTCGATTACAATTACACATAAGGAATTATGTTTTCAGTAACAGGTCATAGATGCTGATTGAAAGATTCAAGGTGCTAGGGCTTCGAGCCCACTTGAGACTATGCTGATCCAATTTGAGGTCCCGCCCCGACCTTATTTTCTGCCTATGTAGAACCTTCAATGGCTTTCATTACATCGGCAAATTCCAAATGCTGATCTGCTTTGTTCTCTGGGTAAATATACCATCAAGCTGACACAGACTTGGTTCTAGACGAATGTGACTCTACCGACATGTATGAAGTATTTGACGAGCCGTAAGGGGCATCTGTCCGCAGAGTCTTCCCGAATTCATTTGTGCAGGGTTGGGGGAGTGATTTACCGGCCCTTGACCCAATCACGGCGGTGGAGTCTACCGGGGCTATGGTGAGGTGGGACAGGCACTGAACCATGATGATTTCCCATGCGGATCGAGTCGGAATCCTTGCACGGACAGGGAACCGCGGGCCAGTCTTGGCGACCATTTGTTCATCAGCTGCTAGAGGGTCATCCTGAGTTATTGAGGGGTTTGGGGGTTTGAATTTTTCTCGTGTGAATTAGAGGGATTGGGCACTCGTCATGATTATCAGCCACTAGTCCGAGCTTTATATAAGGAAAGCTAACGCCCACTTGGTCACCATGCCGGTCCCTGTATTTTCTTCTTCCCCCCTCCTCTCTTTCGTGGATACTTTCGGCTCCGATTTTGTCTTTCTGTAACTGCTTGCCCCCCTTTTTGATCTTATTTCGGGGGGCTTGGGTGATTGGCCTTGTCCCCCGTGGAGTATATGAACTAACCTGACTGGGCGAAGACCGTTGGAATGGATCATCGCCTGGGTCATTTCGCGTCCGGTTGCAAATTGCTTCCTGTTCTTCTTTCTCTCTCCTGAAATTTCCTCTCTCCATCGGTTGCCCTGCTCTCCTATGAAATTTATCATGGTTGAATACATGGTGTTGGGAACTGCGATCCGCTCTGTGGTGGTCGGCAATCGAAACCCGTGACTAACGTCATGGCACTGAACTCACCCCGAACCAGGATGATGGACATGAAACTGACGGGGGAAGATGATTTTGAAAAATAATATCAACAGCTGGAAAACATCACTAAAAACACAGCGCAAGTCAGGTTCATCGAACCGCATTCCCCTAGCATCAAGGAGAGTCGAGTTTTGGGGGTTGTATTGGTGGTACCGGAACCAGCAGAGGCCAGCCGCAGTAATTTTCCCTCCTCCACTTCCCTTCTGATTCCTCACTGCTTTGACTCGATTGCACGGGAAACGGAGCCAGTAGTGCCCAGGTAAGTTTCCTTTTTCTGATTCGCCCATCCATATCCTTCCATTTTCTCACGGGCCCTTTCCCCATTTCCCCGTCTGTGGCCACGCACCCCTTCCCCCCGTCCAGACCAACGCACCCTTCCCCCCCCCCTTGGGTCGCTCTATACCTGCTCGGCCCGAAACCAGTCATTCTCGTGGCTTTTGGAAAGATCATCATCCTTCCTGGGCCTATGATTTGTTCCCCCCCACGCCTCATCCTGCTACACCCTCCACCCCCTTTGATGGTGGCTCCCCCTTCTCTTGCCCCGTCCTTGGCTGCCTCAGGCTCACAACACGTGACTCACATCTCTCCTCCAACTTCTCTCTTCGTCTCAGCTAATCTGGACCCGGCCTCAGTCGTTCGAACGGAATTTGATTGATCCACCCTTGTCGGTATGTATTGCGATGTTTGATTTTTCTTTCCTCGAAACTACCCAGCGTGATTTTTTTTTAATTGGTCTGGGGTACTGGGAATGGCCCATTCTTGCTTTCTGAGACTACCCCCGGGGACCGTGTCGCGACCGGGCGCGCATACCCTAAACATCCCCACCGGACGCGTTCGCACAGCACCGGAACCCCATGGAAGGTGCAGATCTTATTCTCGATGGATAGTGGAGATGAACCTTGAATTTTGCTTGATACCACGCGATGATGGCGCGCCTCCATAGTCCGAGTTGCTGACCGGCTTCCTATCACAGATGGGTTGGTAAAACCATTCGATATGAACTGGCTCCCCGACGCCCCGAACCTCCCTGGCCAGGATAATGGGGCCTTCAATCCATCCACAATTGACCCTTCGGCCTTTCTTCATGCTTCGCCGGCGCCCCAGGACCCTAGCCAGTACTCGCGCATGTTCAATGGCGTGGCGCGCAACGCCTCTCCCGGCTTCCACAACCCCAACCAGGTCATTCCGTCGAAGCGCCCGCGGCCAGAAGATGGCATGCCCATGTCCCCACGACCAGCGCCAGGCGGCATTACCGGGTCACGGTCGCAGACCCCGCAGATGCCCTTCCCCGGCTATCAAGGCCCGGCGAATGGCGCGCCGCAGTTTCCTCAACATCCAGCTGCCTATCAACATCTCCAGCAAGGAGCATCGCCTAATGTGACTCAATCACCCATAATGCCGGAGTTTGACCAGCAAAGTGTTCGCATGGGGACTGCTTCCCCAAGTCCCTTCTCGCCCGCTGGCCCGCATGTTGGATCTCAGATGTCACCATCGCAGTCCGATGGAAGCCGTGTCAATACCCCCCAGAACAACAACTTAATGCCCGGACAAGCCTTCCCACAAGGAATGGGACCTCAATTCCAGCAAGGACCCGGGATGACCTCGGCGGCCCCTCAGCCGGGCATGCAAGCCCAGCAATTCCAGGGTATGCAGCAAGTACCCCAGGGCTACCACCAAGCAATTGCTGCTCAGCAGCAACGACTGCATGCCATGCAGATGCAAAACCAAAACCGCCCAATGAACACGAATCCTCAAATGGCTGGGCGGCCAGGCCCGGCCGGCGGGATGAACCAAATGGCCAATCCACAAATGGCAGCCATGGCCGCACGGCAAATGCAACCCAATATGCCTAAGCCTAACAACCCCGAGGGCTTCATGCGCTCACTTCAAAAATTCATGATGTCACGAAATCTACCGTTTGACCCTAGTCCAGTTGCTTGTGGTCGGCCCATCAACTTGGTTCAATTATACGGCACTGTCATGAAGATGGGCGGGTCTAAGAAAGTCACCGCGATGAACTTGTGGCCAGCAGTTGCACAACAACTCCAATTGCCTCAAATGCAGTTTCCTATGGCACCCCAAGAGATCCAGGAACAACACCGGAGAAACTTGGGGCCATATGAACAGGCCTTCCTCACTTCACAGCAAAAGCAGTTTTCCGACCAGGCGCACCAGGGCGGGATTCAGCGACAACCCAGCGACCCGTCAGCCATGCAGTTCCAGTCGCCTTCTATCAAACCGGGGCCTGGCTTCGAGCAACCTCAGCAAGTTGCCCAGTCGCCCCAAAGCAACACGCATGGCTCGAACAACCCTCAAGCTGCCCCAGTCAATGGGTTCGCAACACCGACACATGCACGAAGTCAAAGCAAGCCCTCCCAACCGGCACAGCGACTAAGTATCTCTCGTCCCTCACAATCCTCGGGACCTTCGGTAGACGGAAATGCACAATTCGCGGCACCTTCTCCGACACAACAAGGGAAAGGTGGTACTCCAGTTCCAGGGCAGTCTTCTGCCCAAGCCGAGAAAAAGCCAGAAAAATTTGTGAAGAAGCCCATCGAAGATACTTTCAAACCTATGGTGGTGAAAGAGAATCGTCCCCATGGACCTATTAACGTGGACGAGATGTATCAACTCGGAGAAGAGATACTTCGATTCAAGCCAATTGTGCCATCGTTTGCGGAGCTGGGCGTGGTGGACATCCATGCCCTGACCATGGGTCTCAAGTCTGGCATTGAGGGCGAAGTTCAAGTGGCGCTTGACACACTAACGACACTTTCGTGTGAACATCGACTACAAATTTCGCTCCACAATTGCGACGATTTGGTGGAAAGTCTGGTCGACTGTGCCGAGGAACAGACGGAATATCTGGCCCAGCACATTCCTCAAGTGACGGAGGTCATGACCCTGCGTTCCTACGAAGAAGTCACCCGAGGCTGTCAGTCAGAGTTCACATCTCTTGCAGAGGTACCCGAGTTTGGAAGCCTCCCCTATGAACTTGATCGAGCCGTGGATCGCCTGATCTGTATTACCACAATTCTTCGCAATTTCTCCTTCAGCGAGTCCAATTTTGATATCCTGGGCATGCCCGCTGTGACTCAGGTGTTCGCTGATGTCTTCCGTCACATTGGAACTCGCGACATGTTCTTGCGATCCAACCAGAACACGTTGGATTTAATGAAGGATGCGGTTATTTTCATGAGCAACCTGGCGCATTTGATGCAAATCCCCGGGAAGGAAGAGGCGCTGAGTCTTCTGAATTTCTTGCTCGCGTTCTCTCCGCTTGCGGAACCTGCAGCCAAGAAGGACGAGGTGATGTTCACGGCCTTCAATTCTACCATCCACCGGTATACGCCAGCCGCTGTGGATGGCCTTGCCAAGCTATTGGCGAGAGATGACCCCAATCGTATCTACCTAGGAGCCATCTTCTCCGGGGATGGATCAGCGCCTCCTCGGCCTGAGCTCCTCACGCGTGCCTTTGGCCTTGCTGTGTGCTGCGTCCCCGATAGGAAACCCCTGGCTGCCGCAGATTCGCGCAAGGTTTTCCTGACACAAGGCTTACTGGCCGCTGATGTTCTGACCACGTTTGCCGACGGGTCTCAAGCAAGGTCTTGGCTTGGATCAACCGATGGATTCGCTATCCATCTCCTTCGTCTTTCCTGCTTGCTATGCACTGAACGCATTCCGCCACTCAATATGATGCGTCCCAGCCCACAGGTTGCCGAGGAGCTCTTTTCCTTTGGCTCGATGGTCCATCGTGGGTTGGCCATCCTACGACGCCTTGCCGAGAAATCCAAGCAAGTAGATAGCACTTCCCCTATTCGCCTGCCATCTGGGATCCTCCCGCGTAAGGAAAGCCTACTCGGCGCCTTATTGCTCCCAACGATGGATCCCACCATCATCCGCCAACTCATCTCTTACGCCCGTCTTGCCGAGTAAATGCGTTTGAGGGACCGGAGTCTTGCACAGCCTTTCCTCGATTTAATAGAGGGGACGTTACTGCTTTGCAACCTTCAGCATCTACGACAATCTTGATTTCTGTCATGTCATTTGTACTCATGTCTCTAGTCGATGGTCGATCTTATCTCTGGGCGCACGTGGAATGGGGGTGCTTTTGTTTTGTTTCGTTTCATCCATCGTGAGATAGCGTGCCTTGCCTTTCTTTAGTGTACAATGCTCAAATACCCTTGACTGAACACGGGACTGTTTCTTTTCACTTATGACTATAGTGGGTTTGCAAAGTAGATATCTTTTCTCTGGTTGTCTCTACGTTGATCTGCTTTGGTCAATGTTAAGGACTAGCAATCGGCTTTCTAGGATTGAAGTGGCGATGCGTCGATTCATTCAATTAGGAGAGGGTCCGGAACCACACCGAGTCATTGAACATTTACAAAATAGTACAGGGAACAAAATAACAAAGCAGGCGCCGAAGAACGATTCAAGAAGATCAAAACACCCGCACTTGGAATGAGCCCATAAACTGAGAGAAAAAAGAAGAAAATACAGAGGATAGAGGGAATCGAGGAGATCGCCTGGTGGTAATCCAACAAAACATGGAAGCACCTCCTGACTTGGATTCCGGTACTTCACATGCTTTCGATGCTTGCTCTCTCCGCCTCAAGTGTCCTTGAGGATTCTGGTTCGCTGAATGCTTCAATGCTTTTGGGTCTGTCCTTTGAAGGACATGAAGTGACACATGCATAAATGTAAAATATGTAGGTGAGGCGAGGGAGAGTAATATGAGATTAGAAGTTTCGCTCCTTCAGGAATTGCACAATCTCGGGTTTGCGCCAGCCCTATCACTTCATGTTAGTTGTCTTGTTCTCACTTCAACGCCCGTTCATGCTGCACAAATCACGAACCTTGACAATAATATGCCCATTCAGCCGGTTGATGCTCACGTCTGGGCTGCGCATATCCACACCCAGGGCCTGCGCCAGATCACTTCGCAACGCCTCCGTGTCACCCTCTGTCTTCTGAATTTTGGTGAGTTGCTTTGTGCCACCGGCCTTTGTGACAAGGTAGATAGGCAGCTGGTTGGATCCAGTGCGGCGAACAAAGTAGGGGAGGTTGGTGAGTTGCAGAGGCTGCTTCGGTTTCTGAGCCTGGCGAGGGAAGGCTGGGTCCTCCGACACAGGCTGCTCTTTGAGCGCTTGTGCTTGGCGGCGGAGTTGCGTCAAGAATGTGCGAGTTTGAGATAGGGTAAGGGTAGTTTTGGAGAGGGTTCGGAGATGGGGAGCTGTAGTGCAGAAAATATCTGGTTAGTCGCGTGGTTCAATCAAGGTGGATATGACGATGAATAGTGCCGCTTGGAGAAAACCCAGCTCTAGTTGAGTTTCCTTCTGTGACCGTTTCTCGCTTGCAAGCGCCAGAGTAATTTGAAATATTGAACATACAGGATGCCGACCATGTCGGGGCAGATAATGAGCGCGAGCTACATGACTGCGCGGAAGCCACGGACTGCGCCCAGCGAGGGTTGGTCGCTTGTCTGCATAAAGCTGAGACCACTGAGGCCTGATGCCGCATCGACGCCATGGCACGTCTCGAAAAAGAAGAGGAGGGAAGGCGGCGGTGTCAACACAGAGTCCAGAAGCAAGAGGAGAAAGCATCAATGCAGGTTTCTCAACCGCCCAATTCTGCCACCGCCCGACTTCCTGATACAGTTTAGCGTCTCAACCTCCCGCACACAAATTCAAAGTAGCGACTATTCGTTTGATCATCCCCCTCCAGACGTTCACCATGGCAGCCAACGCCCCTCCCTCGGCTGAGATGCTCAGCGGTGCTCACCCTACCGACACTGCCCCGCAGCATGACTTGCTCCCCCGGCTGATCCCATACCTCGACCGCCACCTGGTTTTCCCGCTGCTCGAGTTCAGCGCCGGCAACGATGAGGAGGACAAAGAGATCACCCGCGCCAAGTACGAGCTGCTGAAGCACACCAACATGACCGACTATGTTGCGAGTTTGTGGAAGGAAATGAACAACTCCGACTCGATTCCCGACGAGTTTGTCAAGAAGCGCGAGGAAGTTTTGGCCAAGCTGCAGCACTACCAGGACCAAAGCAAGAAGATCACCGAGTTGCTGCAGGATGAGGAGGTTATCGGAAACCTGCGGAGTGACAAGGCTGCCAACTTGCGCTTCCTCGAGGAGCAGCACGGTGTCACCAACGAGATGGTCAACAGCCTCTACGACTACGGTCGTTTCCAGTACAGCTGCGGTAACTACGACAGCGCCGCCGAGCTGCTCTACCAGTTCCGTGTTCTATCGACCGACAACGACAAGGTTGCCTCGGCCACCTGGGGTAAGCTGGCCTCGGAGATCCTCACCACCAACTGGGAGGCCGCCATGGAGGAGGTGCAAAAGGCAAAGGACTCAATTGAGACCCGCCTGTTCAACAACCCCCTGGCTCAACTCACCAACCGTTCCTGGCTCATCCACTGGTCCCTGTTCCCCTTCTTCAACCACGACTCCGCTCGCGATGTTCTCACCGACCTCTTCTTCTCCCCCGCCTACATCAACACCATCCAGACCAGCTGCCCGTGGGTCCTGCGATACCTCGCTGCCGCGGTCATCACCAACCGCAGCCGGCCCCACAAGCACACCGGTGCCTACCACAAGCAATTGAAGGACTTAATTCGCGTGGTGCGCCAGGAGGACTACGAGTACACCGACCCGATCACCGACTTTGTCAAGGCCCTGTACGTCGACTTTGACTTTGAGGAGGCTCAACGGAAGCTGGGCGAGGCGGAGGAAGTCCTCCGTAGTGACTTCTTCCTCGTTTCTGCTGCGGATGCTTTCGTCGAGGCTGCCCGTCACCTCATCTCCGAGAGCTACTGCAAGATCCACCAGCGGATCGATATTAAGTGAGTATCATTTAGAGATGACTTCTTGAAAAGTGGAAGAAATGCAGAAGCTAACCTCATCTTTCAGGGATCTCTCTACCCGTCTGGGTCTGAGCCAGGACGAGGGTGAAAAGTGGATCGTCAACCTGATCCGCGACACCCGGGTCGATGCCAAGATCGACTACAAGGAGGGCACCGTGATCATGAACCACCCCCACAGTCTGTGTACCAGCAGGTCATCGAGAAGACCAAGGGCGCTTTCTTCCGGACACAAGTCTTGAGCTCGGCCGTCGCAAAATGAGCGGTTCCAGGAGTTCATCCCCACATGATCTGACGCCAAAAAACCGACTTCTTCTTTTTGTTATTATCACACCCTGTTTTCTGCCTGCCCATTCAAATGATCTCCCTCCGTGTATGTCACAACACGGATCTCGAGGGATGGAGCAGAGTGGCATCCGGCTGGCGTTTTTAGGTGGTTCACCTTTTCCCGTGAAATATTTTCCTTGTGGTTTCTATTCTTTTTTACCTCCTAGTCCCACATCATCTTCCGTCTCCGATACTTCCCTTCTCCGTCGTCAGATGTTGTTCAATTCTGCTTTGGCTTTTTTCCATGCAAAGAAGACTGGTTGGCCCTGGAGGTTTTCGCCGAGAAAGGGGAGAACAAAGAGGGAGGATTTCCCGTGCGCTTCCCCGCGCCGGGTCAAAGGAAACCAAAATTTGGATCGGGGACTATGTAGCAGGCTCTTGATATCTTGATATCTTGATATCGGAGTCTGATGGATCAATGCTGTTACGAATGGTCTATAGAGATGAAAATGATGTCTGACAATATGTGCTCCTGGTTCTACCGAAATGTCCGAGAGTAATCAACATGCTCTTGTGCACGAAAGATGGTCACCTGGTGGTTCACGCTTGTAGCCGATTGAAACGTCCCGCGAGCCTGGGGAATGGGTAACAAAGAAAAGCACCCGAGTGTCTATTGCACCTCTACGCTGATATGAGCTAGTATTCTTCGATGGGAGTTGGCCAATTCAGTCCAAGGTGCGCAAACCATGGAAATCGAAATATCGAGCCCAAGGACACATGGACTATGAATGGCCTTTCCGTTCCATGGAGAAACAAAATCCGGGACGAGGAGCGCGAATGAGGTAGTCCTTCCGAAATGGACAATGGAAAGTTGATAGCTCCCGGGTTCGGACAGCATGTGACAACCATAAACTTATCCGCGGTGAAAAATGTAGAAATCCAGCTTCTTCAGCGACCACGCGACTCGGATTCTACACGCCTGCGTGTTCGCGAGGTGTCCACGGGGATAATCTCGTTGATGTACGGCTCGGAGGACTGGCGCGATGCTCCGTCGCTGTAGTTGTAGCTGCTAGAGACACTAGTCTGGCTAGTCATGCGCAGCGCTTCCTGCTTCTCATATTCATGGGACATGGCTGCGAGATCTTCGATTTGTTCCTGTGGATTGGTGAGTATTAGTGACGATCAAGCTGGGTACATTTGGAGGAACAGATTTCGGGGCCATGATAGAAGTAAGACGGAGATAGACGGACCCGTGTGATGGGTACCCCGACAATTAAATAACCTTCGCGCCCCTTGAAACATGCAACGAGATCTGGTTAGAGCGGGTTAAACGTGGCGCGCAGTGGGTGTTGAGGCGCGATGTACCTGGTAACTATACGGTCTCACGGATGCAGACGGACCGAGGAAGTAGTGGATGTGTCCGAGGACAATATGCCGGGAAAGACCGTAGCCCGGAAGCCAGTATTGGGATTCTGGTGACATGGAGGGCAACAAATAGTAGATTTGCGGTGGGATATAAAACGGGCGACAACGATGTAGTTCCGAGGCGAGATGCACCAGAGCTCAAGCTCTGACGGACGATCCCCAAGATCTTTGGTTTCTCTTATGTCTCCGCTTCACAGGTCAACGATCGAGGGATCATGCCCGGGTATAAGTATCTGATCGGATCTGCAGAGTTGCGACCCCTCCTTCTCCCCTCCACGGACAATAAGCATGTCCCGTCGGACGACGAATAAGGCGAGCCCCTACCGAAGGATGCATTTCCCTTCGATAAACTATTTGGAGGGGCAATGGATGGGACGATCTCGCAGAGTCAAAACGAGAAGGAGTCAGATCCACCGAGATCCCCTCCATCGCGATGGACAAATCGCATAGCAAGCCCGGGTACACAAACCAGGCATAGCTCCCAACAAGTCTCCACGACCAGCAACAAAGCATTAACAGCCAGTCGCTCCCTAGATGTCGGAACCCCGGGGATTAGCCAGGACAGGCATGTGCGGAATGAAAAAAAAGGGGGTGCGACAGGGCCGCCTCACTCTATCCGACAACGAGGTCCAACGCATTCTGGCCATTTCACCAACGTCAATGCAAATGGCAATCTCGGATCTGACCATGCCTCCGGTCAAAGTGAGGCTTACCGGAACGGCCACGAGTATCGAATCGAGCTCGTGCATCTTCAACCGCTGGGCGCATGTATGAGCCCGGACACACCGACGTCGCCCCTCATTTTTGGAGCACTGCGTTTCCAAATCCCCGCGCGTCCGATTGCTCTCGGGAATCGGATGGGAAAGAGGCTGATCTCGAGGTAAGACGTTCTGCGTTCCTCACCGCACGTCCGGGTTGAGGCGCAGCGCCAAATTGGCGTCTGGCTGCGGTGATGTCGTGGCACCATGGAGCCCTGTCCTTTCTGGCCAGTGCTGCATCTGGCAGATTCGGGCCCATGAAAGTTTTCCTGGCTTGCAGGGCGGTTGCGTCGGGGGCGTCTTCCTTTCATCTTTTCTCTCTCTCCAATTGCTTTGATTATTTGTTGTTGGCTCGGGTTTCATGCTGGACACATGGCAGATGCAGCTGGGTTACAGGGTTGCCATGGTTCTCTTCCGAGGGAATGCAGATTGACAAGTGGAGATTAGGATTGCGGATCGGATTTCAGCCCTGACCGGTTCGTGGACCATCTCTCTAAGTAGATGGGCCCTTAGTTTGCATGGGCTTGGAGACGAGAAGGGGAGGGGTTGAGGAGGGAAGAGGTGAGGTTCCAGGTGGGATGTGACGAGGGCTGCAGGTCACGTCTGGATTCCAGCGAGACTCTTGTCTACTGCGCAATGACGCCGTGGCTGGACAGGCGAGGTACAGGAAGCCAAATGTGACATGCGTCATGTATTATGCTCTAAGTTTTTGCTTTTCATGATTCATTCAACCGGATGATGCTACAAGGCCGTGTCCGCGCATTTCCATCACTGCGGGGGAACATACGGTTCAACCAACATCTTGCTGAACCTGTAGAGAATGAGTTAGCCGGGATTGGGGACTCTCGAGGGGGCACTGACTTCTCCAATCTCTCCTTCCCACGGACTTCCTCCACCAGAAGTGGCATGCGCACCACATTAAAGTCCTCTCCGTATAGATCGTCAATCTGATCGAGATACTTCTTCTGCATCTTTCGGCGGGCATTGCACTGCTCGCAGGCACTGCCATCCTTGGGGAACAGCAGCTGGTTCACAACAATCGAATGGGTATCAATGCCGTAGTTGGTCAGTTCCTGGACCATGCGCTCGGTTTCATACAGCGACAAGAACTCCGCGATACAGACACACACAAATGTGGTCATGTCGGCATTCTTAAACTGCGTGTTGACCTCGCTGATGGTCTCCCGGAGCGATTCCATCTTTTGGAGCAGTTCGTCCATGTTCTGTCCACCGGGCAGGCCACCCCGAGCGCCCAGAATCGAGTTCAGCATAGGACCGAACTGCGAGGAGAGCGAGGAGAGCTTGCCAAGCGCTTTCTCGAGCACGGTGGGGAATTGCAGGAAACGCAATGTGTGGCCGGTCGGCGCTGTATCGAACACAATCACTTCGTACGAGAGGGACTTGACCTGCTTCAGGACTTCGGCAAAGGACATGGCTTCATCCACACCGGGAATCTATCATACGGGAAAGAGTGCCGTAGTTAGCCTCTAATCGTAATTGTCCCCGATGCAACAAACTCCCCCACCACGCCGACCTAAGGGTACTCACGCTGAACGCCAGGTCCTGCATCATGTTGTTCATGCCGAGTCCACCCATGGCATCGTCGCCTTGTCCGTCGCCGCTGGCCATGAGATCCTGGATGCTCCCGTTGGGGTCGATCTCCATCGCGCTGAGGTTGGTGTAGCCATTGATGAGACGAGCCTCCTTGCCGAACTTCTGGTCAAAGGCATCACTCAAGTTGTGGGCGGGATCGGTCGAGATGAGAAGAACCGACTTGCGGACTTTGGCGAGTTGGATGGCGAGGGAGCAGGAGGTGGTGGTCTTGCCGACACCACCTTTACCTCCGACGAAGATCCAGCGGAGGGTATCTTGGTCGAGGATTGACTGGAGCGTGGGCTCCAGATCGGAATCTTCGTGGACCAGGGCGGAGGACATTGCGATGCGATCGGGGACGATCCAGTAGTGGGGAAGAAGAGAAGGGGAGGTTCAAATTGTCAACTTCACCGTTTGCCCCGCAAAATCGAACGTTCCGGAAGACAACCAGCGCAACAGAGCTCTTTGGTCTGTGCAAGGCTTTGAAGGTTTGTCGGAGATGATCTGGGAGGTTGTTCTAGGGGATTGCATTTTTCCAGATTTCCTTTCTCTAACTGATTGCCATTGACGTTGACTAACATGGACCACGACCTGCCAACAGCTCCTCTCAATTCCCTAGGATGTTGCTTGAGTTGCGCTGATAGAATCAGTCTAAATTTACATTTCATCGTGCTCTTCCACCATGTAGAGCTGAAGCAATATATTGAGTGTAGCTTGCTCCACCCATGGCATCCTCCGCATCTATCGGTGTCCTCCGACGCCGCCAACTCCTAGAAATGGCGACCCTTTCCTACCAATTCCACTCTCCTCGTATCTCCTCTCACCTTCATCCCCTGTATGGATTCATCCTGTCAACTTGACCCGAGTCGCATCACCAACCGTCTCGCCCTACACGCGCAACACCTCGACTCGGCCCCGCACTCCAACTCCCAACCAACCCAACCACCACTCGCGATGGCCGCGCGCGATCCCATTACCTGCCATGTACTCAACACGCTGACGGGCACTCCGGCCGCAAACCTGCCCGTCACCTTGACACTGTTGACGGCGCCCGCTTCACCCTCGAGCCCGGTGACCTTCCGCGCAACCACCAACGCCGATGGCCGCGTTGCCAAGTGGACGCCCATCGGCGGGCCCGCGACCTCGGTCCCCGAGATCCTGGCGGCTCTCCCCACCGCGGAGAGCAAGACCAACTGGGCCGTGCGCTTCGAGACGGGGCCTTGGTATGAGGCTCAGGGCATCGAGAGCTTCTGGCCCGAGGTGGAGGTCAAATTCACGGTCAAGGGCCGTGGACGGGAGGGAGAGGAAGGTTGGAGGCATTATCATGTGCCGGTATTGCTGGGACCGTGGAATTATTCGACTTATCGGGGATCTTAGAGGGGACTATCTACTAGTTGAATGGATTAAATCTTGTCGGAATGTATGCTCTTGTGAATGATCCAGTTGTGACAGCAGAAACGCAGTCAGTCAAGAATGTAAATTCCTGATCAGTTTTCATCAATCTGGCAAGATGGCCGAGTTGGTCTAAGGCGTATGGTTCAGGCTAACCTGATCTTCACATCCATATCTCGTTTTCGGGGCGTGAGTTCGAATCTCACTCTTGTCATCAATTTTTTTCCTTCCCCCCCCCCCCCCTTTTTTTTTTCGTCTTATGCTCTCCATTATGTGGCCCGCAATCTGAGAAAGCCAGTCATGTAAACAAGGTGACCAGCTCCAGAATTCTAATGATGCCAATCTGGACTTGATAAAAGTTCTCGGGAATGTTCCATGTAGAACCCTCATCCACATGCGGTTGACACCAAGCGGGTATAACGGGAGTTGCGGAAATATCCAAAAATCCCCGCAAATCCTATAACGAGTGAAAAAAAAGACGACGATTCTTGCTAATCCCTACATATTCCAGCAATTCACGCTTTACGTGATACTTCTCCAACCCCGTTCTTGATCGGTACCTACTACACGTTCTTCCGGGGTGTCACGCCTATTCCCCTCAGCCCACCATGTTGCCCGACGAACAGCTCGACCCCGAGAAGAACGGCCCGCGAAGGATCGATACAGAACCAGAGACTTCACCTTCTCCAGCCGACAAGATTCCGGATGGAGGCTTCATAGCATGGGTACAAGTCGTGCTCACTCATATCGTCTTCTTCAATACCTGGGGCGTGGCCAATGGCTACGGAATCTTCCAACAGTACTACACGCAGGTTCTTGGTGAGACCGAGTCCGCAGTCGCATGGATCGGAAGCGTCCAAGTCTTCCTTCTCTTCAGTGTCGGTGTTTTTGCTGGCCGTCTTACCGACGGTGGCCATTTTCGAGTTGTCTTCTCGGCCGGTGTCTTCCTCCAGCTACTGGGACTTTTCATGACATCGCTATCCACGAAATACTGGCAGATCTTCCTCGCACAGGCAGTTTGTCTTGGAATCGGGAATGGCTGCACGTTCTGCCCGACCTTGGCAATTCTCTCCCAGTATTTTAAGAAATATCGGGCCTTCAGTGTGGGCCTTGCCGCCAGCGGTGCCGCTGTCGGTGGGCTGGTATATCCAGTGTTGATCAACTGGCTGATCTTCAAGGACGGTGTTGGCTTCGCGTGGGCCTTGAGAGCCATGGGATTTATTATGCTTGCGACCTACATCCCCTGCTTAATGTGGTTCAAGCCGCGTCTACCACCCCGGAAAAGCGGGCCGTGGATCGACACCTCCGCATTTTCCGAGGCGCCTTTTATCTTCTTCTCCTTGAGTATGTTCTTGAACTTCTGGGGTCTCTATTTTGCATTCTTCTACCTGGGAACTTTCGCCCGGGACCAAGTGGGTGGTGCCGAACCCATTTATCTCTTGATGGTGCTCAACGGCGTGGGCATCGTTGGGCGCGCGCTGCCACCTATCATCGCAGATAAATGGACCGGCCCCCTCAACATTCTGATCCCGATCAGCGTGGCCGCGAGCTTGCTAGTCTACTGTTGGGCTGCTATCTACGCTATCGGAGGATTATATGCGTTTGCCGTCGTGTATGGCTTCCTTGCCGCTGCCCTGCAAGCGCTTTTCCCGGGAGTCGCAACGACCATGACGCCGCATCCCAACCGGACGGGAACGCGGGTCGGGATGATTCTCGGGTTTGTAAGCTTTGCTAACCTCACGGGACCAGCAATATGCGGTACCTTGATCAGGAAAGAGGACGGGAGCTATCTGGGCGCGCAGATGTTTGCAGGATCCTCCATCTTGCTTGGTGCGATCATGGCGTTGGCCGCTAGGATTGCAAAAACCGGGACAACACTAGACGCGCGAGTATAGAAATGGTTTGTGTGAGATGCATTTCATATAGATACAATCTTCCTGTTGTTACGCCCTTACAAAAAAGCAAAGCTATTCCACGGAGTTTCAAAACAATCAGTCCATCCCCCTAATCTCTTTTCCAGGCTGGCTCGGTGTTCCCGTCGTCGCCGGTATGATTGTAAGGTCTGTCGTAGCGGTGCTCAACATCTTCGTTGTGCTGCTTCACATCCTCTGGAAGGTCCTCTTTCAGATTACCTTCCATATCGGCCATAGGCGATTGCGTACCATCCCGAAGCGTGGGCTCCGCTTTATTGGATGGGATGGGGTGGTTGGGAGATGAATCCTCGACTCCCTTGGCTGCAGCGCGCTCGTTTGTAGTGGTTGCGTTGCTCTCCGAGCTCGATTTCTGGGCGTAGCTTCGTTGGCCGAGGAGAAATAATGGTCGGTTGGAGGATCGAAGGGTCTTGGGCCCTTGAAAGCGAGCTTGAAGTCGTAGTAACGAGGCCATGTTGGATGAAGGTGGGAGGTGACAAGTGGAGAGAACAAACGGACTGGAATTGAAATATACCCTAGATAGCTTATCTAACGCTCCATCATCGCTGCGAAAATCAGGTTTCTTCTGTTTCCACTTGCGTTGGGACGTGAATCTTATCGCTGCGGTTATGACGTACTACGATGTCATTCCGAACGTTGCCAAGAACCCATACATCGTGATGGGTTTATTGCGCAGAACTTGAAGTTTCAACTTGTCGCAGACCTAGCACTGCGGCTTCGTGCTCTTGGTTGAGGTGGTGTGCATCGACGAAGAGCCCAGCGATCAGGCCGGCCGCGGAGAATGCGACATACTGCAAACCTCGATTAGCATATGGAATTGCCAGAGGTCATGAAACTGACCATAATCCACATTGTTCGCAGCGATGAAAAGAAAGCATGCTGGGCGGCCATCTTTGGCGCCGCCGGAAGCGCATTGATGAGCTCAATGCTCGTTGTGGCGCCCCCATCGGCGAGTTGGTTCGCCAGTTCCTCCCCCAGAGCCGAGATCAGCTTGCGCCCTTCTTTGGCCATTTGGTTTTGAAATACCACGCCCCCGATCACCACGGATACCGCAGTAGAGAGGCTCCTGACGAATCCGATGCTGGCGGTCGCCGTCGCTGTATTCTCGACGTCTACGATCGCTTGCAAGGCCAGGAGCGGACCTTCGAAATTCATCCCGACTCCTGCCCCCGAAATAATTTGAAAGCCGAGTATCTTACCCCAGTTCGCCGTGGGCTCCAGATTGATGAGAAGACCGACTCCCACTGTTAGGAGAACGAGGCCCAACCACAGCGCGGGCACATATTTACCCGTCTTTTGAATATATAGCCCCGTCAGAGCCCCCGATATCGAGATGGACAATACCAGTGGCAGCAGGTATACTCCCGACATGATCGGGCTGGCCCCGAGGACGGCCTGGAAATATAATGGCAAGTAATAGGCCTCGCCCATGAAGATGAATCCGTGGCAGAAACAAATGAAGAATGAAGCAATACCGGATCGGTCTCTGAAGAGAACCACGGGAATGATGGGGTACTTGACCAATTTCCATTCGTTGACCACAAACACTCCCAGAGCCACCACGCTGAACACGATCAGACAGATTACCGTCGCCGAGTCCCAGGGGTGTGTGACGCCTCCGAAATCGAGAGCGAGAAGCAGCATGGTCGTGCTGCCAATGACAAACAAGCCACCGGTCCAGTCCACGGCCTTGAGTCCATCCCAGATGGGGGTGTGGGGAGTCTCCAGCTTGAGAGTGAACCAGAGCAAAGGGAAAACCAGACCGATGATAGGCACTGTCGATTGTTAATTGGAATGAAGCGTGATGGAGTCTAGAATACAAACAATTGATCCAGAAACACCATCGCCAGCTATGAACAGTCAACCTTCAGTATACACTCCATCCATGAACCACTTACCTCGCTCTCTCGGTCAAGACTCCTCCTAGAACAGGCGCAATACCACAGGCCAAGGCCCAGATACCCGATAAAAGACCAAAGTACAATCCTCGGTCGCGCATCGAAAATAGATCACACACGCAGATGTTGACGAGGGTGAGTAGTCCCGCAGCCCCGAACCCTTGCACCGCGCGACCGAATAAAAACAATCCCACAGTGTCGGCAAGGGAGCAAATGAGGCTACCCACAAAAAAAATACCCATAGCAATGAGCAGCAGTGGTTTTCTCCCCCAGATATCCGATACTTTGCCCCAGGACGGAATCGTGGCGCAGTTGGCTAGGATATATGCGCTGCCAATCCACGTATAGCCTGAGCTGGAATGAAAATAACCGACAATGGCAGGCAGTGAGGTGGTGATGATGGTGATATCGAGTGCAGCGACGAACACGGCTGCGCAGAGGGAGGCTATGATGACCGAGATCTGCAGGAGACTGCGCTTCGGACTCGAGGCATGCGGCGATGTACCTGGATGGGAGATTCCATTTTCCGGTACGGTCTGCTCGTTCTCGATGGCCATTTTCAATTGATTCAGCCTTCTGTCGGACTGTTCCTCTTGTTTTTATATGCGAATCGGACCCTCGTGATCGTAATCGTGATCGCTCCAGGATAGAGATCCACTTGGTCTTGGCTCGGGGTTCGTCCTTCCCATTATGTATTTTATATGGTACCTTGCAGCCTTTAAGCCAAGAATTTCATTGTTATCGATATACATTCATGGGTCGACATAAACTCCATCTCATTTGATCTCAATACATACGACCATAGGGCGGGGAGTACGGGCTTCGCTCCGCCAGTCCCGTGAGTCTATTTGGGTGTATAGATAATAGGCAGCGCTAGGTCGACCTGCGATGCCATTCATGGGGATCCTGAAGGTGCTGACTCTTGATTAGATCTTCAAGATGCCTGCAAAGAAGCGCAATTCCGATGAACAGGGCTTCCCGTCCACTCAACTGTACTTAAAGCCACATTTCTTCGTGAAGTATTCTGAATTTTGTCTTCAACAATCTGCACCAGGTCTAGCCCATCATCCAAGGCTACCTCGCAGGCCTTTCTCACCTCGGCTTTCAATACCTTTTCACTTAAACGTGATTGCTGCCAGGTGCTGTATTCCCTCACGGGCAACATCGAGAAGCCCAGAAATATAAAGATTAGGGACTTCTGTTGAGGCAATAGCGGTGTTGTCTAGACATGACGACATAGATGACCGGCTGCCTATGAGATCTAGGCCGAAAGGACATTTGTGTTAGTAATGGGAGAGCAGCTTGACACGGATATAGTGCGACTATAGGACCTCGGCGGCTTAAGCGGTTGCCTTTCCGCCCTGTACCTATTTGTTCCCGAATTATGCCTAGCACATCTTTATATGGCTGTAAAAGCCCGCTACTTTATATGTACTTGACCAGAATCTCCAGCTGATCCCGGTAAACGTTATAGTGCTTTTTCCTATAGAGATCCACTCAAGCCCAGCACCGCTAGAACCCGTTGGCAATCAAACAGCAAATGATGATTCCTATCCGCTTTCATCCTGTTCAATCGCTATGCCACATCCTTGAATCTCGAAGGTGGCTGCATTTTCTTAGAGGTAATCTGATTGTTGACTCTTGTTTGCTTTGATGAGTATGAAGAAAAAGGTGACCTCCTTTTCCAGTTCCAAGCTTCATTCTTTGCCGGTGATGCTCTCTTAAGGTAAAACGGGTAGTCAAACTGACGACAAAACCTAATGACGTGCTTATCGGAAGAATAGAGGACAGAAATGTACAATACCATCACATAACTAGGGGTGTGTTCTCCAACAGGCCTGTTTAAATATACCAAGTCCAAAAATCCAGTGATGTAGACTGGCCACTGGTTGCATTTCAGTGGCGAGACGGATGGCTATAGAGGTATGACTACTCGGCTACTGCAGTTTCCTCCACCAAATTTGGCTATATGTACTCTCCACTGGTAACTCAGACCCGGCCTTGGAACTATCCTACATGACTTCCTGTAATCGACACGCTCATATCATTGTTGGCTTTGATATAACCATCATGTCAGTGGGCGAAGCTTGAGCGGGTGGATCTCGTTAGGGCTCGCATCTTCGGCCCGAAACTCAGACCATCCAAGTATAGAGCTCGCTGTTCAACCAAGTAGACTTGAGAAAGATGTTCCGACCTCAAGGTTCCCCAATTGATCAATAATGAATCACTGGGCTACTACGCCAAAGAAGGCCTATTTGATGGTCATTGTACATCAACAAAGCAGGTCGGCTCGGATAAGACATAATCGAGCAAGTAGCAACGACGGGAAGCGTGGAATTCAATCCTAATAAAATGATCAAAATGCCCTGTCCGAACCACTGAAAACGACCCCAACTGCCCAGATTCGGGCACATTCCATGTGTTCCTTCGCTCGCCGAGTGCAGCGCTCTGACGTGACCGGCACGTGATCGCCCGAGAAGCCGCGGATCGCAACCGAGATGCTCTTTTTAGGGCGGTGCCTCCGCCAGCGGAGCTTCCCTCTTCCAGCATGATTGGCCTTGTCATTCGCCGTATGTGACATCTCCGGAGATGTTGAGCCAGGTCTGCACCAGAGCTCCGTGATATTACTTTCGTTTCACATCCCAGCCACCTACCTTCGACGATGGCGTCAGTCCCAGGTTACTCCGCCGCTGGGAGGACGAGGTCGTCCGATGCCGCCACTACCCCCAACCCCGACCGAGCCTCCATCATCGAAGACATATCTTCTCAAACAGATGCGACCGAGGATACCGAGACGGTGTTTATGAACAAAGGTTCCTCAAGTCCAAGCGCCACAGAGAACATCCCCGATGTTCCCGAGAAAAACATCACGAAATCACCCGATCCTGTTGAACAAGAAGAGTCTCGGAAGTGCTGGATTTGCTACACAGACGAAACAGAGGAATCGCCGCTGAATTCCGAATGGCGGTCTCCGTGCCCGTGCGCCTTGACGGCCCACGAAGCTTGTCTGCTCGACTGGCTCGCAGACCTCGAGAATCCCCGGTCGCGCAAGCGCAACGGTACCGGGGCGAAAATGGTCTGCCCTCAATGCAAGACAGAGATTGTTGTTACGCGCCCGCGAAGCTACATTGTCGATGCTCTGCGCCTCGTGGAGCGGGTGGTGGGGCGTCTGGTTCTCCCCGGCATGGTATTCACTGTGGCTGGCACCGTATGGGCCGGCTGCTGTGCTCACGGAGCCTATTCAATGTACTTCGTATTCGGTACGGACGAGGCCAAGCGGATCCTCGAGGATAGCGTCGAGGGGCCATGGAATCCCGGCATGAACCTCGGCTTACCCCTCATTCCGCTGGTGTTGATATTCTCCCGCACTCGTTATGCAGAGGGTCTTCTTCCAGCTATCCCCGTTTTGTTTTTCGCTGCACACAGCCCCGGACACGAGCCCGACTTCGACCTCTGGCCCCCGAACCCGGCCATGACATTTGCCGCCTTGCCATATGTGAAAAGCTTCTATGGGGCGCTCTACGACAGAATATTTGGCAAATTGGAAAGAAAATGGATTGCAGAAGTTCAGCCTCGCGCCGCCGAAGAAATACTGGATGATGCACAGCAGCAGGATCAAGCGGAAGGGCTGAATCGATTCAACGAGAATGCAAATGGTCAAATCCTCATGGAGTTTGATCTTGAACTACAGGTAGGAATGGGCAATGACGACGAGCAACCCGGCGCTCCTGCTCTTCCTGCCGGCGAGAATGAGGTTGAGGCTGACGCAGCCGCTCAGAATGGACAGGCGCAAGGCCAGAACGAGGCGCAGAACAACGGACAGGGCCTCGACATTGGTCGACGACAAAACGAGATCATCCACGACACCGGTAATATTGCGGACATTGTTCTCGGGGCTCTTGTGTTCCCAGCTATCTCGGCCTCGATGGGCGGACTGTTGAAATACATGTTCCCGAAGTCCTGGACGACCCCATCCTCAGTCTTGGAGCGGACTCGTCCCGGGCTTCTCCAGACTCGCTGGGGCCGCAGTGTGCTCGGGGGCTGTGCATTCGTGCTGCTGAAAGATGCAATTGTTCTCTACTGCCGGTGGAAGCTGGCACAAACGCACCGACGCCGCAAGGTGTTGAACTATGATCGAGCAAAGAAGCAAGCGGCCGCAAGGCGGTAAAGGATATATGCCATCGGTCGATTTGTTCTCGGGTCTCGACCCATTTTTGCATGTTATGGCGTTGAACAGTTTTCTTCCCGGACCCTCCTTCAATCTATCCCAATGTCTATTCTTATGCCTTTACGACGTCCAAGGTGCCCTTGGACATTACGACACTCCTCTTGACCCAATCACTTCCTGCATATTTTCCTCTAGTCCCGCTCCGCAGACCATTTTCATGTACATCTAGCGCTTGACATGCTTTCAAGGCGGTAAATAAAGGCATGAAGTGGATCTTTCATTGTCTAATTTCAAGAAGTAGGCGAAAGGCATTAAATAAACCATAACTTGAATAAGGCCTTTCGATAGTAGACAAGACCCTCGCGGGTCGCGACGTTAAGCGCGCGGCTAGACCAAGGCGGACCTGATTCTGCCGTCAAGGAATTATTCGCCTGGAACGTCCTGCGCATCTTCCGCGTGTCTCCCACCCCTAAGATACCACCGCAATGCGCTCTCTATCCCCGGCCCTCGCATCACTCATGAATGTGTTTCGCATTCCCATGTCGCTGACCCCGGCCCGCCCAAGTGTCTCCCGGGTATGCTCCGAGACTCTGTCCCGGAGACCAACACAGCCCGGACCGATCACCGCGGCCATTCAATCTGCACCCTTCTCGTCAACCAGCGCAATGGCCAAGCGAAAGGGCCAAGGACCCAATGTCGATAAACGAATCAGTACGTTATCCGTCACCGGGATCCCCAAGAGCCGCCAATTGGCCGACATCAAAGCACCCTCCCACAACTTCCCAAGGCACTGCACCTAGGACCTAAAAGAACATGGCTAATCAATTGACCCAGCTCTCATCCGATACTTCCTTCACCACCCCCTTACCCCTCGTCCTCTCCGCTTCTCCCGTAACCGCTACCTCCGCCATTGGACCATCCACCGCGCCTGGCAACTGTTTCAGGCGAAGCAGCGCCGTCACCAGGAACTCGAGCTCGAGCGCCAATACCAAGCCATGCAGTCTGCATGTGAAGAACTGCGTACCGGTGCCGGCGATGGCGGCAGGCTGTTCCGCAAGTCCATGAACAAGAAGGGTATTTTCCAAGATCTGTTTCCCATCGAGTATGGGCGATTGCAGACCGACTACCCGCCTGCCGAGGGGTGGAACCATGAATGGAAGCGGCCCGAGAAGAAATAAGCGGGTTTGAAGATTCGGCTGAGATTCAGAAGCGAAGAGGATATTCATGTGCCATTTGGCGCTACCCGATATGTACTATATGCATTTTTCTTTTGGCTCAAAATACCTCTTGGAATGGGCCTTTTTTTCATTGTGTTTTCTGAGACGCATTATTTCCAACAATATACAGACCACGCCGAGGATTCACTATTTTTAATCTGAAGTATTCGGATACAATAAACTTGAAAACATGTACCCGGGGAAATGACAAGTACGCTCTGTATAATATGCTCAGAACGGTGGGACCACTACACCAAAAGCAAAAGAAACAAGGAATGGCTTTCGCGATGCACTTCGGGGAATCGTAGAAGGGACAGGAATCCGGAGTTGCACGAGCATAACCTGTAAGGAAGGACCAAGAGAGAAAAGGCACGAGAAAAATATACTCCGAGAGAAAAGACCGGCCAGAAAAGCCGCAAAAGCAAGAACACAATCATACCCGGTCCAAAGGGATCGGACGAGAACTAAAGCCTCCCAAAAACGCCAATGATGCATGTTACAACGGTGTGGTGATCAATTATGGGTAACCCGCGGCTTGCGGCGGAGCGCGCGCGAAGGTTCAAGTCGACATTGAACCAAACGCTGGGAAAGAAAGTCGCAAAGTTGCATGATCTAAGACCCAAGCCGTTATAGAACCACGCAACAGGAGCTTTTTTGCTTTTCGAAGGTCAGCAACGCGGCTCGCGTAGCTGCCTCGAAGACATCGTCGACTCCTTCGCCTGTCAAGGACGAGCACTCGAGGTACTTGCGAGCGCCAATCTGGGTTCCGGTCTCATTGCCTTCTTTCGTGGTCACGAATTTGAGCGACTTTTTGCGCATTTCTTCAATGGCCAGAGGATCTTCCCGCAGATCCTTCTTGAGGCCGACCAGAATGATGGGCACTCCAGGGCAACGTTCATTGGCTTCATCAATCCACTTTTTTGGTTGGTCAGCTATCGATTCAAGGTTTCCCATCATAATGGACGAACCTTGTTCTTCACGTTCTCCAGTGAATCTGGCGTGTCCACGGAAAACCCGATGAGGATGACATGCGCTTTGGAGTAAGCTAGAGGTCGCAATCGCTCATAATCTTCCTGTCCAGCCGTATCCCATAAAGCCAATTGTACCGAACGACCATCGACTCGACAATCCGTCACGTAATTTTCAAATACCGTCGGCACCTAATGATGGTTAACAATATACTCGGGTCTGGGCGGCGAGCGATCACTAACATAATGCTGTAGTAAAAGATCAAGTTAGCCGGCCACTTCCCCGAGTAAACCATTCGACATGCAGACTCACAGTTGGAAAATACCCGAGGGTGAAAACACTCAGTAGACTGGTTTTCCCGCAAGCACCGTCGCCGATGATGACGAGCTTCCTGCACGATGACGATCAGCAAGGTGATGACCAAGGGCAGATATCAATCGCTCGCAGTCGCCCCAGCGAGGAATCCTCGCGCCGCACTGATATCGCTCCTAGCGACTCGAGTTTTGACACTAGACATTCTCTCGCGATTGGGCCCGAGGGGGTGTGACAGGACACAAGGAACGAGGGAACCGGCCACGCGTACCTTCTCATCACATCAGATTGTTGCTCTGCCATTTTAGCAATGGTGTACTGGGCGCTTCTTCGTAGCCGGGGTAGAGAGAGTAGGAAGGTGACCGATCAAGCGGGAGATTGAGGCGATGGAGTTAGGCCAAAGATGACCGAGACCGAGACCAAGACACGGGGGGCAGGATAGGGCAAGGGGAGCTCAGCCCTTCACACACAGCAATTATCCAATAGCTACCAGGGGAGAGGGAGATGGGTTGGCCTGAAGATGCACGACCACAGTGACGTGACGGGCCAGGTTTGGGGCGGCGCGGTTTCTAGGCGGTCGCGCTGGGGCTGAAAGCACAATATGCGGGTGGATGGAGGTGACGAATTGGATTCCCGGACACGACGATCACGATGATCTGATCCACTGGGGGGTAAAAACGACCGAGGGGGAAAAAGCCGGGTTGGAAAGTCAGCGAGAGGCGTTGATAAGAAGGGGAGCGAGAATGCAGGTTAGGAACTCTGGAGATTTAAGGGTCAGAACCCTGGGGGGCTTGAGCTATGGAACTACAGACAGACAGGGCAGCTGCTCCGATATGATCATCTTGTTTCGAAATTTTTTTTCCTATTTCTTTTTTTTTGTCGCCGTCATGGAGTTATTTTTGTTTAGCGCTGGTTGTGTCTCACTGCACGGTGGAGCATGGATTGATCACGTGCCTCACCGCCCACCATATGTCACGACACCACGAGGGCGGTGTATATCACATCACATGATGAGACCATCGTAGCCCTGGACGTCGAACATCAGCCCAAGTACCTCGTGAGAAGAGGACAAGAAAAAGAGCGTGCCTTTCAATTGATATACCGTAATTGCACTCACCCCTAAAATCCACATCCGCTGTCATCCAAGTGGATGCCTGTATAGTCAGGCAGCAGCTCGCTTGCGGCGGCTATCCCGTTGCGGCGGCACGACAACCAGCCAGAGTGCAGGAAAGGCCATCAGCCTGTCCATCACCATCGGCATAAGATCTCGCTCCAGTGTGCTGCGCTTTCAGGGCTCTGCTTTGCTGCTGGCCCTGGCTTTGACTTACTAACGCTCTTTCTTTCACGGCCACTCCTACGTCCTCCGGTCTCGTTTCCCGAAGCACCCAACACGTCTGGACCCGCCGAGATTATTGCCTTTCAAACCCCCCTCCTCGATCCTGACACCCGCACCCCTCCCAGTTGGCCTCGAAGAACACACCCAGCTTGTGACAAAGGAACTGCGATCCACTCTTTGTTGTTGCGGGGTCTTTTCTTCGGTGAGTTGGGCCCTGGATTGCATTGACCGGAGCTTTCATGCTAGGTTCTTTGCCCTCCCACTCTCCGATCTGCCCTTTGCTTTGAACCCCCCCTCCTCTTAACCAACCTGACTTCTCCCTCTACTAACACCTATCTTTTGACGAGGATAGTCCATCGCGATCGGGCTGTCGCTACCAGCTCCGTTCACGTCCACTATGGCGGCCCATCGACCGACAACTCCGACACAATCAGCCAACGGCGATGCGCGGGGACCTTCGAGCCACCCACCAACTTCCGCCTCGTCACCCGTTGTGAATCGCAAAAAGCAAAAGCGCCGACAGAAGCAAGCTGCTCGCCAGGTCACGGAGCCCTCCGACGAAGTCCGTGCCACCGGCGGTTCGGCGGACCCAGCTGCGGACGATCAACATTCTTACCACGACAACCACGAACTCGAAACCAACAGTGCAGATTTGGATCATCCAGGTGTTACTGATGGTTACAGAAATGGAACGCCCGGTGGTCCACAAGACCTGGGCAGCCCCGCCGTGACGCATGACCCGGATGGACAGTTGCACGCAGCAAGCCAGAAGTCAAAGAAAAAGAAGAGCAAGAAGGCACGATGTGACTCGCATACCCGCGCCGATGGTAGCTCAACTCCCTTATCCACGCCCTCCGCCACCTTTTCTCATCCTCCGCCGCCATCCCTGCCGTATGCGAGTCAATTCCACCCCAAGACCACGCGGGAAGGCAGTATCTGGAACCAATCATCTCTCGAAGAGCGCGAAAACATCCGGACCTTCTGGTTTGAGCTGGGCGAGGAGGAACGCCGGCAACTTGTCAAGGTCGAGAAGGATGCCGTTTTGAAAAAGATGAAAGAACAGCAAAAGCATTCGTGCAGCTGTACCGTCTGTGGCCGAAAGCGAACTGCGATTGAGGAGGAACTCGAAGTACTCTACGACGCGTACTATGAGGAACTGGAACAATACGCCAACAACAACCAAGGCTCCTTTGATGAAGGTGCCCCGATCATACCACCACCTCGACTGTACCAACCGCCTCTTCGATCACCCGGTCAACATACTCGGACTCACGGTCAATTCCACCCGTCACGAGGCCGGGTCCAAGAGTTACCCGAGGACGAGGAGGAGGACCTAGAGGATGATTATGACGACGAGGACGAAGAGGAAGACGATGAACTCTACAGCGAGGACGAGTTTGAGGATGAAGAAGCTCGCGCTGCTCGTGCCGACTTTTTTGCCTTCGGGAACAGTCTGACGGTAAAAGGTATGTGAAAAGCTACATGCACGATCTCCGAGCAAGAGTTGATTTGTCTCTAACCATTTTCCCTTACTCAGATGGCATCCTCACCGTGGCAGATGACCTACTCAAAAATGACGGCAAACATTTCATCGACATGATGGAGCAACTGGCGGAGCGGCGGATGCAACGGGAAGAAGACACCCAATACAATATCGCTGCGGCCCACCAGTCGTTCCATGCTGGCCATAATCATGGTCCCCTCGATGATGAAGATTATGACGATGAAGAGGATGAAGATTATGATAGCCAAGAAGAAGAAGAGTTTGATGAAGACGAGATGGTCTGTGCCCAAGGCAATTGTTTTCATGATCATGACCTTGACATTGACATCAATGTGCAGGATGCGATGACAGAAGAGCAACGCATGCAGGAAGGCCGGCGAATGTTTCAAATCTTCGCTGCTCGGATGTTCGAACAGCGCGTCATGACAGCATATCGAGAAAAGGTTGCTGAGCAGCGCCAGAAGCAGCTGATTGAAGAGCTTTTGGAAGAGGAGAATCGTAACGAGCAACGGAACGCCAAGAAAGCCCGAGAAGCTCAAAAGAAGAAGGACAAGAAGCGGCTCCAGAAACAGGCCAAGGACGAGGAGAAAGCCCGCCGTGATGCTGAGAAAGCCGCCGAGGAAGCTGCCGCCAAAGCTGCCCAGGAGAAAAAACACGAGGAGCAGCGACTAAAGCGGGAAGAGCAGCGCAAGAAACGCGAAGCCGAGCGCAAGGCCCAGGAGGAGGAGCGAGCTCGCAAGGAAGCTGAGAAGCACCGTCGTCTTCAAGAGGAACGGGACCGCCATGCGGAGGCCGAACGCAAACAGCGAGAGCAAAAGGAAGAGAAGAAAAGACGCGAGGAAGCGAAACGCAAAGAGAAGGAGAAGGAGGAGCGCGAGGCTCGGGAGAAGAAGAGCAAGGAAGAGCAAGAACGTCGACTGCGCGAGGAACAGGCGAAGAAGGATCGTGAGAGTGCAGCCCGTGTGGAACAAGAGCGCGAAAAGCCCGAGACATCCGCAAGGCAAGCTCCCCCCGCTCATATTCCGCCTCCAAACCTGCAGTCCCAATTCCCTGTTGGCTCTCTCCAATCCCCCCATTACCCCGTCGCCACTCCTGTCGCTCCCAAAGTATCGACCACCCCTGGAAGACCGCGGCAGCTGTCACACCAGAGCTCTCATACATCCTCCCCGCATTCGCAAACAACGGCTTCGGAGTTTCCCTTGCAACCTTCCATCTCGCCACGCTCTTTCGGCCAATCGCACGCAGGGGCATCGGCTATCGGTGGTAGGCCAGCTCACCAGCACCCTCCTTTGCATCACCCCCAACCCTCGGCGCCCATGTCACCGTTGGGTCGTTCTAATCCACCGGGATTTCCGAGTTTGGGTGGATTGGGTCCCCCGGGCCTTCCTGGGGTGGGCAATCGACCTCTTCAGCCGGAACTGCCAATGTATCCCCCTAGCTCAAGTGCAATGAATTCTCTACGAGGGTTCAACGGGCCCGCTGGTATTCCTGCCCCGCCAGGAATCAATGGAATGGGACTCGGCGGAATACGTCCCATGGGCCCGGGAAGAGGTTTCCCCCAGAGCCTGGACCTGGTCTTCCTTTCGCTCCGCATCATGGCACACCTGGAGCTTTCCCAATGCACCAACCTGGCTTATCGAAGCCTCACTCCAGACAGCTATCTGGCTCGTTCGAGCGATCTCCCTTGGAGTCAGGTACTCAGCCATTCCCGATTTCACGCCTAAGCCCTATCAAGCGACCCCCGAGTGTTGCTCAAGACCACCATGAGATCGGCCATGCCTCACCGCGTCGAGAAGTGGACGATCTGAGCACCCAATTGGGTAGCAGCGCCTTGCTTGATGACGTCGATGGCCCCTATCCACCCAAGTTGTCACAGTCACTGCCTGGTGCCAATGCGCCTGGGCAATTCCCTCCGCCATCCCGGGCCAGCTTCCAAGGGTCTTCACTTTTCGCAGAGCCCCTGGGTATGTTTTACTTGCTTTATGTGGCTTGCAATTATCAGCTAACTTGTAGTAGGTTCCAAACATGGAAATTTGTCTGGTGGTAACTATGGTTGGGGTGCACCCTTTGGAAGCTCCGCTCTCCCTGGTGCATCTTCCACCTGGGGAGCCCCGGGCGCAACGACTGCCAATGGTGAGTTACATGCTACAACCCCGTTTGAAAATGATGCGCTAATCCATTCGCAGGGAGTGGTTGGCCCAATGCTTTTTCCGCCAGTAGCCACCATCGAGGTCATACTTCACGCCCTGTTACCATTCGTCTCTTGGTGATCCAAGCTTGCAAGCAGTTGAATTCGCTAAGCCCACGCCTCGGCACGGGCGGTTACCATGAACTGAACATGGTTCTTGGCCAAGTGCAGCAATTGCGGTCCTCGAGCGAGCCCGCTATCTCACTCGACGAGATGCTGGATATCTGTGATACCGAAGGCAATCACCAGAATGGCGGTGGCTCATTCTCGATCAAAGAGGATGGGAATGGTCGATATGTCAAATTTGAGCCTGATACAAACAGTGCAGCTGCGGGCCCCCGAGGCAGCATTGTACCCGGTGATATCGGCAGTCCCATTCCCGGCAATAGCCATCCAACGGCCTCTTTCAGTGCCTTCGGGGCACCCTCGGCTCTACGACAGTACACCTCGCCCCCGGCTGGGCTGTACGGTGGGACTTCTTAATCCCTCCTAGTCGTTGATTGCTCGGAAGTGAGCTGTGGCCGTGTTCATGGTCCTTCTCCTCCGTGCGTTCATGTGAACGATTTTTGCAATGTCCTCTCTTCTTGTTCCTTTTCTTGTTGTCTGAATTGTAAGCGTCACGGGCTCACGTCTCACTCATCCGCATGTTCCAAAGTGTCCTTTTGCTCTTTTTCGTTTTCATCCTTGACGGTCACGAGGGTTTTGCTGAATGGGGTTTTCACTTTTCTTGTCCAAGTCGGACAGACTGGACCTGGGGCATCCGGGTATGTTTTGTACGGTATGCGTCTTTTGATTTTTTGATTTTTGGCCTTTTCTGCATAATGCAGCGATATCCGTGGAGACTGGGATGGGTTCCCTCTCCCTCGTCATTTTTGACCAATTGCATCATCGAAGGGTTCTACTTCTTTGATTCTGGCTTTTCTTGTAGCTGTAGACTTTTTCTGACTGGACGGGGGTAGTAGCATGGCTCGTTTAACCGCACGTCATCTACCTCAAATGTCGACTATTCTACATCACACTTTTGGAATGGATTCGGGCAGAAGCTATGAAGGAAAATAGCCTTGAAGGGTATGGTGTGGTCCAGAATGGTACACTTGTATATACTCGGAACGAAAAGAGGAAATAAGCATCAAGGCAAGAGGCCGGCTTCCAGAAAGATCAATGGCCAGAGGAAAGGCAAAAGGAAAAAAAAAAAGGCAAGACACCGGGGGACAAAAAAATCGAGTTTCCAAGACAAATCCGCCTAGCATAATTGATACAGAGGCATTCGTTTCGATTCGCTGAAAGGAGGGAACTGGAGTCCTAAAGCCCAGCAGCGCCCCCCGGGTCCTCCAGTCAAATTGCACAAACCCAGCTGCGCAAGGTTCCCACTTTACTGTCGCTCGGTCACGACGCCTTCATACTCGCGAGACCGAATGTACTCTAGCGTACGTTCAAAATGGCGATTCGGACCGTCGAGGCTGGGATTAGGCTCGTCCTCGCTAGTCTGCAGGTTGGAGTGGATCAGTTCGATCAGGCCATTGAGGTATTTGGTGGTGACGGTTTCGTTTTGCTGGTCAAAGTAGTAGACGTAGCGGTTGAGGATCTCGACGAAAAGTTCCACGGAGACGGCGGTGTCCATGCAGGCGTCCGCTACTCGAAGGGCACGTTGGAGACACTCCAAAACGCGTTTCCCGTCGCGGTAGAGCTGTTTCAGGGTCAGCACTTTGTCCAGGTGGGATCGATGAGGGGCTTTCGTACATTCTTAGGGTCTTCTTCCCCGCGCTGCGGGTTTTCAACCACCCACCACAGGTGACTGGCGAGATACACTGCACGGCACTGGTCTGGCTTCTTGAGCAGTTTGCTTCCATGCAGAGCAGCCTTGGTAATCAGGGTGTCGTAGTTCTCCTTGGAGAATCCGCGGGCCCCATGCAGAGCCCCGGAAATGACGCAGACAGCCTGGAACTGGGCGCGTGAATCGCTGATCGCATCCTCGTAGATGGTGAACGCTTGCGCGAAAAACTCATAGCTGACTTCTTCAAAGCCTGTTTGGTCTGCAACTTCACCGCACATCACGAAGAGCCGGAGCGACAAATCAGCACACCCCGGATTTACTCGCTGGTACAGGTTATTGACACATTGGTGCATGAACCGGTACAGGGCCGAGGACTGGGATTGCCAATTGTCATCGTAGTGCTCGCGTGACTTGAGTTTTCGGGCAAGACGGATCGACGCTGTCACAAGGGCTGGCGTGGTGTACCGGATACGCTCATTACCATCTGCGTATGCTTTGCGTGTTGCTTGAAGTAGCTATTGAGTGTTAGACTCGAACAGCAATACAGCTCGTTTTGTGCTGATCTTACCTTTAGTTGGGTATCGTTATCCGGCGCTTGAATCAAGTGAACCAATCTTGCAAGGTACCCTTGTTCCTCAATCGTTTCATCTGTTTCTCCGCCGCGGCGCTGGGCCTGCACGCCTGGGTATCCGACAGACTGCTGCATGCCTTCTTTTATCAAGACTCTGGCAGTCCCTAGGACACGATCCAAATTCTCTGTTGTGGAAATCTGAATTTTGTTTTTGAGCAAACTTCGGACGATCTCGCCCGCAATAGATCTCCGGGTAAGGTAAGACTGAGATGTCAGGAGGGGAAGATAGTGCGGCAGAGCCAAGGCCGTAAATATCGAAACGTAAGAACGGAGAGGAGCGTTCAGAAGGTGGAGAATGTGTTGTTGAGTTGGGGCGGAATGTAAATCAGCATGGTCAGTGTATTCTGTAGTCTTCTGAGTTGCAAAGTCGAGAACCTGGTCGACATACTCCAGTCGATCCGGATAGATGTGCAATGCCAGATTGACAAGAGATACCAAGAGGGCCATGGTGTCCTGGATTGGCAGGCCGCGTTTTGTGATGAGGTTGATCACCTGCTCATAAAAGATATCGTACAGCCTGACTTCCGTAGGAGGCTCAGGCTTTGTGTCTTCCTCCTTGTCGGATTTTTCTTGCTCCTTGGGGGAATCCGAGGGTTCTTCAGATCTGTCTGTTGCCAGTGTCCCGTTTTCTTGGGTTGTAGCATCGGCAGCGGCTTCGGTTGATTCCTGTTTCTTCGTCTTCTTCTCCAGCTCAAGCTTTTCCAATAGGCGCGACACCGCTTCCTCTTCTGTCTGTTTCCGTTCTTCTACACCGCGTGCTGAGTCTGCTTCCTTGGTCGCATATGTTGATAGGCGGTCCATTAGCCCAATCACAATCTTCTTGAGATCAACAAGCGGGTGAAGACTAGCGATTGCTGACAAAAGATGGTCAAGAGTGTGAAGATGGAACTCGTCAGGAAAGACCTTTGTGATCACTGCAATTTGTGTTAGACTCCCAGTGGGATGACATCGGGTATCCATAATTCCATACCTTCCAACAGATATTCTTGAGCTAGGACGTCGCGGCATTGAACGACCTGCTCAAGGAGTGCCTGGAGGATGCCGGATTTGTACGCTTCCAGGTCAACGAGCTGGCTCAGCCGAACGACGTTGCTTCCAACGAGCAATTCAAGCTCACGGCGCTCCTGGATCCGCCTCTCACGCTCTCTCGAGGGACCCTGGTGTTGTAGCCGGACCCAAAGCTTGTTCATCTCGACGAAGTTGGTCAAAACAAAGTTGATCGAGTCCTGCAGATTGCCCTCCGGTCCATCGCTGGTTCCATCGGGTAGAAAGTCCCGCGCCTGTCCGGACAGATAGTATCGCAGGAACAGGCCTCGGATCGGGTGTTGGACGCCCCGGCTCATCTCCATCATGTCTTTCATAATCTCTTTGACCGGCGCATCTTCCACCGACATGTATACGGTACCCACAGTGATCATCAGGTAGAGACGGGGCACAATGTTGCCGGCATATTGAACCAGCTCGTAGAGGTCCGCAAGGTGGTTGACGGGGTGGTTCTCCTTGAGGTACACCGACAGGTGTCGCAACGCATCGAAGACGGCCATGTACAGTTCGTAGTATTGCTTCGGTCCGAGGCTGGGGGTTCGCAATTCGGAGACCAGGGTCGATCTATCGCAACGTGTGTCAATTAGCATGCACAGCTTCTCATTGCGCAGTGACCCGGCATCGTCGCTGTCGGGAGGATCAGGGACCAGCTCACCCGCACTTGAGCGCATCCATGAGCTTTCCGGGGGTCTCCAAGCATTTGCGCATCATGGCCGACTGCTGCCTCACCACCCCCAAAGCCTCCTCGAGGAGGCGGGTTTGGTCCTCGGTGACAGGCGGTGGGCTAGCCATGGTGGAGGGGGGAGTAAGGAGAGTAGGCGGGGAACTCCTGTTTCAAGCAGACCGAGGCTTGACACTCTGGGATGATGGAAGGGGGAGGGGGAGGAGGGAGATGTCAAGGATAAGCTCATTGGGTGGTGACAGCATGGGGGGAACATGAACATTTCCCGAAACGTCACTGGATTCCTGCCCTCCAATTCTTCAACTCCCATGCTTCTTCCTCCACCTGTGGCTATTCTAATCTGCTCAGGTCTAGATTCTGCTTCATTTTGCAATGCCCGAGTGATTGGCTAGCTTGGAGGTGGTGCTCACCCACGGGCGCTGCATTCTGAGCACGAGGCCAACTGCACCGCGCCTCCACTCTCGCCATTGGTGAATGGATGGCTATCACGGCAGTAAAACTATCATGCTAATTTCCAAATTCCAGGGATGTGGCTGAAAAAGAATAATAAAAAAAAACCACTACATTTCGATCCTTTTGAGTCACGGCTCCGTAGAGATTGCTCCGGTCGGATGGCTAGTTGAGTCGCCTAGTCGACAAGTACTGTGATCGCATGATATGGAAAGTCAAGATCAAGATGCTAGTTAGTTAGGTACGAAACGAAGAGTCTCAGTCTATGCAGTTAAATTGGAGTTAAATAGAGAAATGTTTCAATAGCTGCCTGCTTCATAAGTGGCATCTGCATCGGTCCTTCTTCACCCTCAAATGTCGGACTCAAATACATCATCAACATTATATACACACAAGACGAACGGCGGGAACGAAAGAAACCCCGAAAAGTGATTAAGAAACAATGCACGTCATGTCCAATGGGTAGCCTGGTCGAGCTACCCTGGGAAGGGGAAGAGGCGGAGCCGTAGTCGAAGAGTGAAGTCGAACTTTTGCCATCTGGTCTGCAGGGAGCGAGTGTTTTGTTGGGATTTCGAGGTCAACTGATAGATCCCAATCGCTTTTGGTGAATTTGCCAAGAAAACGCCATGGATATCAACGGTAAAAGTAAGTGACGGTCAGAATGGACAAGCATTCTGGGCCTTAAGCCATTTAGTCGCGGAGCTTGACTTCAAAGTCAACATTCCGCTTCCGCATTGTTTCCTTGCGCTCCAGTTCCTTGGCTGTATATAGTGAGTCAGTCGGCTGTTCAGTCACCGGGGGGGGGAACCCGAGGGGGTGCATACCTTCATCATAGACCAGGAACTCGTGAAGTCCACGACCAGCGGGCACCATGGGAAGAACAGGGACCTTGCGGTCAGTGACCACCTCCAAGAGAGCGGGGCCGGGCTGCTCAATCAGCCACTTCAGCTTCGACTCAATGTCGGAGGCGGTGGCACATCGCTCGGCAGCAACGCGCATGGAGCGGGCGAGAGGGACGAAATCGGGGTTCTGTTGGTGGGTGTGCGAGTAGCGGTCCTCGTAAAACAGATTTTGCCTAAAGATCAAAGTTAATGGGGATGCATCGATGTAAATCGAGTAGTTTCATACCATTGAGTCACCATGCCCTGTTCCTCGTTGTTCATCAGAAGAACCTTGATACCGATGTTGAACTGAGCAGCGGTGGAGAGCTCAGTAAGAGTCATGTTGAAGGAAGCATCGCCGTCGATGTCAATGACCAGGCAGTCGGGCCGGGCAACCTTGGCGCCGATGGCGGACGGGAGACCGAAACCCATAGTACCAAGACCACCGGAGGTAATCATGGTGCGAGGGTGGCGCCAGCGGAAGTGTTGGGCAGCCCACATCTGGTGCTGACCGACACCGGTAGTGATGATGGTCTTGTCCTTCATGTTCGCTGTGAGGTCACTGAGCTTCTCGATGACCATTTGGGGCTTGATGGGGCCCTTGTCCACCTGGCGCTCGTAGAGAGTCAGCGGGAAGCGGGCCTTCCAGTCATTGATCTGCTCAAACCACTCGGAACGCTCGGCCACAGTCTTGACCTGGGGCAACAGCAGGCGGAGATTCTCAGCGCAGTCACCTTCCACGGCTTCGTTGGCCTGGACGACCTTGTTGATGTTCTTGGGCATGATCTCGAAGTGCACAATACCACCACGACCCTCGGCCGCGGCAGCCTTGGCCTGGGGAGCAAACTTGGGGATGCTCAGAGTCACACGGTCATCAAAGCGAGCACCGACGGCAATGATCAGATCGGCCTCTTGCATTGCCATGTTGGCATAGGCGGAACCGTGCATACCGAGCATGTGCAGAGCTTTGGGGTCCAGTTCGTCAAATCCACCAAGACCCTGGAGAGTAGTCGTGACCGGGATCTGAGTCTTATCCGCGAATTCCTTGAGAATTTCAGGGCCATCGGGGCGAGCCAAGAGACCCTGGCCGACGTAAAGAATGGGCTTCTGGGCCATATTTACAAGGCGTGCGACGCGGCCGATGGTAGCCTCGAGGGATTTCTTGCCGAGCTCCTTAGCGGCCATGGCAGCGGCACTGGGAAGGGAAGGAATAGTGCTGTGGATGGGAATGGGGTTGCGAAGGATACCGGCGGTGACATCCTTGGGCAGGTCGACCAGGACGGGACCGGGGCGTCCACTTGTGGCGATCTCGAAAGCCTCCTGGATACGGCGAGGCATCTCACCAACGGACTTGACCATCACGTTCCACTTGGTACAAGCGCGGGAGATACCAACAACATCGGCTTCCTGGAAGGCATCGGTACCGATAGCGCCAGTCACGACCTGACCAGAGAAGACGACCATCGGAGTGCCGTCGGACATGGCATCTTGCATGGGGGTAATGACATTGGTGGCACCGGGGCCAGAGGTGACGAGAACCACGCCAGGCTTTCCAGAGGCACGGGCGTAGCCCTCGGCCATATGTCCAGCGCCTTGCTCGTGCTTGGGCAAGATAAAGTCGAAGTGCTTCGAGTTGTAGATAGCATCAAACACGGGGAGAATGGCACCACCGGGGTAACCAACTACCAGAGGTATCAGAATCGGCTATCTTAGACCGTGGGGCAGAATATCACTTACAGACGTGTTTAACGCCAAGGCGAAGCATCATCTCGTGGAAGATTTCACCACCGCTCATGCCAACCATTCTATCATCCTAGGTCAGCTTGAATTGTCCGAGTGATAGCTAGCACAATTTCCACATACGAGTCATCTAGCTCGGGGAGCGGGCGGTTCTGCAGAGGTGAGACCTCATTGCGATGGGGTTCTTGGTTGAAGGCTGGGCTTGGGGCAGGCCGAGATTCCCTAGGGGATTGAGTTAGGGTCAAAACACCATCGAGATCAATCCAACTCACGATGCAGCCGTCGCGGTGCTCTGAGCACGCTTCTGAGCAGAGGAGCGGTGGGGCGAAGCAGCCGAAGCCACGAACGAGGTCGAGAACGGCCGACGACCAGAGGCGAGCTGCCTCTGGAGGTGGATGGAGCGCAGAGCGCTTTTTGATGGTCTTAGAGGCATCATCATGGTTGACGACAGCCCGGCCAGTAGCGGAAGAGCGAGAGGAGTCCGGGGCGAGGAAAATTGAGAAGTAATTGCCCTTGCCGTCTGGGACAACGAAAAACGTCTTAACCCAAATCATCCGACCGCTCTGAGTCAAGCAATTCCCGCCCGCTGATTGGCTCGTGGCCCCTCCGCAACCTCCGACCTCGGCGACGATCGGGAGGCACGTGAGAGTCAGGTGATACTGTTTATCGGCGGTGCTTCATGCTTCTTTGCAAGTATACAGAATCATCAAGACACAAATGGCTTAATCGCTCGAAGTGGCACTTTGGGGTCTTCCAGAGATTTTGCAGCTATCCCGGGAGATGTGTCCGCGATCCGCCGAATGCTCTGTTTTTACCGATCGCCTCTTAGCCGACGGGCCATACTTTCCCGAGACTCCCATAGCGGAGACTATGGAGACCATTTTATGTTAATTTTTTCTACACACTACGGAGTACAAGTCTTGCCACTGCAGAGATACTCCGTCCCTGGTTTTGGATAAGTACATAGAGTCCCCCATCGAGTCTCGCCGAACCTCTTCACCGAATCCCTCGACTGGTCCCTCTGACGAACAATGATTGTCTACGTACGGATGATTGCATCGTGTATAGTCGACGAGGATTAATGCAATAATATCTAGAACAGGTCCCATAAGCCTATGCGACCGCTGTAATGCCAATGGTTGCAGTGCCCATAATTCCCTCCATGGGATAGATCCCGATCCTGCTGCACGGGAAGCCGGGCGGGGCCTGGCAAGTATCGGGCCGGTACGGAGTGCCTGCAAGTCCATTCTCATCGGGTCTCCCAGGAGTTTATACACTTTCGTTTCTGGCATTGAATTTCTTCGGTCAGACTGTTTTCGGTGCAGCAAACAGATTGCCGGATGCGTCGACCATGATATACATCGAGCGCATTGCAATATCAAACAACCCACCATGACAGAGGATATTTCCAGGGCCCCAGTCCATACCGGGGTAGAATCGCAGACCTCAAGCAACCGCCAATTGGAATTGAAAAGCCCCGAGGGCCCGAGAGTTCCCCCCGCAAAGACTACACTGCAACGGGACACCGGGAATGAAACCTCGCGTTCCCCACCAAATCCAATTTACCCGGGGTTGGAACTGGGGCTTGGTCATCTCTTCTCCCGGCGCGTTTCTTTACTTGTGACGGAATCGTCCTTGTTGCCCTCCCCCGTTTCCTTTCACACCGTCACTTCTTCCTTCTTCCTTCTCCCTTCCCCCGCCCAAAACTCCCCTCTACCCCGCCATGGCATCCCCGCAAGAACTGGTCCCGCAAACAGAATCCATTGCGGAGGTTTACGCCACGGATGATGCCTCCGTGAGCTCGGTGGCCTCGGAACACCAGCAACGATGGAATGCCCTCATCTCACTGTTCAACAAGCAATATAATCACCGCCCGGACTTTGTCGCGCGCAGTCCCGGCCGTGTGAACATTATCGGCGAGCATATCGACTACTCCCTCTACGATGTCCTGCCGACCGCCGTCAGTGTCGACGTGATCATGGCTGTTAAGGTGGTTCCTGCCGGTGCCGCTGGGACTACCGTCAAGATCGCCAACGTTGCGCCGGAGAAGTTCCCTACGCGCGAGTTCAGCGTTCCCCACGATACCGACATTGAGATCGACCCCAAGAAGCATGAGTGGATCAACTACTTCAAGGCTGGTCTGTTGGGTGCCTTGAAGTTTCTGCGCAAGGAAAAAGGTGACGGATCCTTGGTCCCGGCCAGCATGGAGATCCTGGTGGATGGTAACGTCCCCCCGGGTGGTGGTATCTCCAGTAGCGCCGCCTTCGTGTGCGCCAGTGCTCTCGCTGTGATGAAGGCCAACAATCACAACGTGTCAAAGCAGGATCTCCTGGATTTGGCCGTGGTCTCCGAGCGCGCCGTCGGCGTGTACTCCGGTGGGTAAGTAAACAAGCTCAAACAGGCGCGAGACCTGCGTTCTAACGGATAGGAACAGTATGGACCAGGCGGCCTCTATCTTCTCCAAGCGAGGATTCCTGCTTTACACCCAGTTCTTCCCGCAGTTCAGGGCCAAGCACGTGTCCATCCCAACCGCAGCCGAGGACATCACCTTCCTGATGGCCCAGAGCTTCGTCACCTCGAACAAGGCGGACACCGCACCACGACACTACAATCTGCGCGTTGCAGAGTGCACCCTTGCTGCGGTGATCCTGGCTAAACAATTTGACCTGACTCTCCCCAAGGACAACAGTTCACTGGGCTACAGTCTGCGCAACTTCCAGCACCAGCTCATGACCAAGGAAGGCCGGTTGCATGATCCGCTAGAGTACCAGATTGACTCTGTCATCCAAGCAACCCAAGATATCTTGACGAGGGAAGACGGCTACACACGCGAGGAAATGGCCCAGCTTCTGGGTATCACGGTGCCCGAGCTGGAGTCCAAGTTCCTGTCGGCGTTCCCGGTCCAGGCGGAGCGGTTCCGGTTGCGCCAGCGTGCGCTGCACTGCTTTAAGGAGGCGCGCCGCGTGCTAGACTTCAAGGCTTGCCTGAACAAGGCGTCCCAGCTGGATGAGAAGCGCATCCGCTATCTGGGTCAGCTGCTGAACGAATCCCAGGAATCATGCCGTACTGCCTACGAATGCAGCGCGCCCGAGGTCGATGACATCTGTGCCATTGCTCGCCGGGCGGGTACCTGGGGTAGCCGCTTGACCGGTGCTGGATGGGGCGGTTGTACCGTCCACATGTTGCCTCAGGGCAAGGTGGAGGCCGTGACAACTGCTCTGCGGAACGAGTACTACCTGAAGCAGTTCCCTGATATCAGTGCCGAGAAGCTGGAACAGGCTATGGTTATCAGCAAGCCATCCAATGGATCTTTCCTGTAGGTTTTCCGGTCCTCGTTGGGAGTATATCGTGTTGCTAACATGTGAACAGTATCACGGGAGCTGCTATTGACCAGGTCTCTCTATGAATCGCTTGATATTGATCTAGCGCAGAGCTCATTGGATTACGAGCTTGGCTTTATATTAAATATTTCCAAAGATATTGGTATGGCTCTCTGTCTGGCACATCGTGTAAGATAGTTCCACCGGGGCCAAGTCGCTTTTCTCTTAGCCAAATGGTCCCTCCTCCACAATGCAGTAGACTGCGCCGTAGTGACCCTCGATGCCCGAGCAGATGATCAAGCTAGAAGCCGATTTCCGTGGCCTTCTCTTCTCCAAACTGCCGTGATGCCGTGGAAGGAGGGGGCAGGGGACCCGTGAGAGCGATTGTTTGAGCGGAGGAATGTTATTTCCCCGCTCAAGGCCACATATCAAAATGGAGATCAGAAGTTCGTCCAATATATACAGCCGAAGAAAGTGGCTTCCAATAAGCCCTTTCATGACTTCTTTTGAAGAAATCACTCATCTTTTTCATACCGACCGTGTTGACCTTCTTCAGATCACGAACACCGCGCGATTCTGAAGCCTTAGCCTTCTCATCTTTCTCCTCCTTACGCCGCTTCTTTTCGGCGCGAGCCTCTACCTCCTCATCATCCAGCCCACGCTTACGGCTGAAGTCTGAGATTGTCCGTGATGCGTGAGCCTCTGCCCGCAGCTCGGCAAGTTCTTTGAGTCGGTCCTTCAAAGGCTGGAAATCTATTGGGCTCTCTGTCGAGGCAAGCATCTCGTCAACACGTGAACCCACGCTTTGTGACAAGTAGGAATCCTTCATGAAGGACAAGGCCGTGGAGACCCGCAGCAAGTGGTAGATACGGTCCGCCGAGGCTGACTCTTCACTATCGGGCTGAGGCACAGGCGTAGATTCACCAGCAGGAGTCGACACCGACGGCGTCGCAGTTGTGGTGTTTGTTGATGGAGACTCGTGTCCATCGTCTGACTTGGAGTTTGCGTCGCTATCAGCCGACACCTGACTAGTTTGAACATCGTCTCGCTTGACAGACAGGAGAGGCACAGCTAAGGCTTGACGAACAAAACGCTGTTCTAAACTTGCGGGGAGTCCCTGGGTGGCCATACGTTCTGCTTTTGAAATCAACTCCTTGACAAGCTTGATCTCACTGAACCGGAGCATTTTCTCATCCCCAGCCTCGACCGTATCACAGATCGCCTCTGCACGCGCGAGAAGAGTGTTGCGGAAAGTGTCATCGTATAGAACATGGCGGAAATGTGGAGGGAGATCGTCCTGAGAATCAATGATGTCGTCCAGTGGTTGGAACAGCGAATGCCCGGATTTCGAGGACGACGAGAGCAGCGCAGTCAAGAAGAAAATAGGGTCGATTGGGGTTGCGACCAGGATATCTGCCTTCTTCGCAATTGACGATGCCGCGGCGGGTGTCTTGTCATCTTCTGTGGTTATCGCTTGACACGAAGGCACAAAAAGGATGCTGCGGGCCGATTGTGGAGGCGCTGCGATTACGGTGAACTCGAATAGACCGCGCTCTGGGCAGAAGAAATAGCGACTGAGTTCGCCCGATTGTGGGTTCGGAAGGGAGAGTAGACGCGCGTTGTCGCTGGTTGATTTGGGTAAGATGAACGTTTTACTTGGTTCCTCGGATGGTGTGAGAGTCTTTGTCTTGGGCTCAGGTACAGGTTGCTCGACTGGAGCAGCAGATCGAGTGCGCGGCATCGTGGGAACTTGGATGCGAAGGGGAGAGAAAGCGCGGGTCGAGGGAAACCGCGACGCGCCGGAACGCGCCAATCATGTGCGGGCCATGCAGGTGATCCGTCACTTTCCCTCCCTGCGTCTGCGTGCCTCAAGGCTGGCTTTTTTTTTTCAGTTTCGATCCTGGTCTCGTGTCCTTGAAGAATTGTTGTCAGAGATTCTCTCAAGCCCTTTTTGATCGGCCTCCAACCACAATTACGGTGTACTGCCGGTGAACGGCTGCGGTAGCGGAGAATGACGCCCTGTGAGGCTCTAAACCCTACCTCGATTCCTTGACCTCGATTCAGCAGTGAGTGGCCTTGAACACGGTGGCTCTCGAGTTTGGACTGACACTATGCTTTTTTCTAGTGGTTGATAGTGCGTGGCCGCCCAAGTCGCCCCGGGAGGCCCTACTGAGCTCCCCCGGTGGACGAAGGAAGTACCAGGATATGCAAACCCGCCGAGAACTTCTTTCCTCGCCATTAAAACGATCAAACACCACGCCAAACCTCCGATCAAAAGCCGATCAAGTCCTAGACGAAGATGAGGACGGCGAGGAGGACGAAGAAACGCTGCAGTTGCAGCTCGCAGAGATCAAGGCTCGTCTCAAATTAAAACAATTGCAACAGAAAAACAGAGGCCGTTCCGGTACCGCAGGTTCGAGCACAGAGGATGGAGAAGATGCGCGTGCTCCCTCGCGGACTCAGAGTCACGCTCTGGTTCCAAGCAGTCCCCAAGGGATGCAGCGAAAATCTATGGATGAAGTCCAGGTTCCAATGTCACCCACGAGACGTGAAAGGGCTGGTCCCGTCGAGCCCTGGTCTCCGCAGAGGTATCGCATGGGTATCGATAAAGGATGGAAGGCTAGCGACGTGTCGCTTAAGAAAGCCCCTAGCTCACGAATGGATCCCCGGCCGAGCAGCCAACTTGGGAGCCGGAGCGGCGCAATTTCACGCTCGAGCGACGTGTTTGCATCAAGACCGCAGACCTCTCCCGGAGGTGGAGGATTAGGTCGGATCAAAAGTTTCAGCGAGCGAATGGCCGAGGGTCGAGCGGCTGAGAAATCTCGCATGGAAAGAGCAGAGAGGGTTCAAGCGAACCGAAGCTCGGCTTTCCAGGTGGAAAAATCGGAAATTGATACCTTCAAGGCTGCGGCAGAAAGCGAGAGGCTCTCTACACCTACATCTACCGCTCGGGACCCGGAGGTGCAAAGCTTCAGCCGAGAGGAAATCATGCGATCACTGGGTAAACCCCGTCATACTATACAAAGGAGCCAAACCACTTCTGATGTGAGAAGAGGAGATGCAAATCATGCTGAAGAACCCGAGGAAACCGGGGTTTCAGAGCCAGACGCATCCAAGTTTGAGTCCTACTCGTCCCTGCATCTGACAAACCGGATTCTGCCTCATTCCTTTCTGAGTCGGAACCTGGCTGATAAGACAATTCTCAAGATCCCCGATCTTCTGAAGGTCATCAAAGCACCTTCCTTCGAATTACCGGAAGAGATAGATGGCGACTTTGTGGTGTTTGGGATTGTTGCATCCAAGTCCGACCCTAAAGAGGTCAAAAACTCGGGCAATGCCTCCAAAGAGACAGCCGATCCATATGACGATGGCCGCAATAACAGCAAAAGGTACATGGCTATCACTCTGACCGATCTTAAGTGGACCATTGACCTTTACCTGTTTGACACTGCATTCCCGCGGTATTACAAGATCTCCGAGGGAACCCTCATTGCAATCTTAAACCCCATAATCATGCCTCCCCCAAAGAACAAGCTGGATACCAACCGCTTTAGCTTGTCTCTCTCCTCGTCCGATGATAAGGTACTTGAGATTGGATATGCGCGAGACATTGGCTATTGCAAGGCTGTCAAGAAAGACGGCAAGACCTGCCAGTCATGGGTCGATGGTCGAAAGACCGAGTTTTGTGATTTCCATGTGGATATCCAAGTGCGGCGAACTCAAGGGCAGCGCTCGGGAGTCAATAGCAGCACGGGTATGTTTGGCCCTGGCGGCCGGGGTGGTTCCCGAACCGGTTTCTTCGGTGAAGGGGGCAAGAGGGGAGGTGGTCGAGGGGCCGGTTCCAATCAAGGCTTGAAACCTGAGGGTCCTCAATACCACTGGGGTTCTGGATCAACATATTATGTGGCTCCAGCCCCCAAAAGTCGAGGAACCGGGCGCGCATCGTTCAATCCCGTGGCGGCAGGGCAGTCTTCGGCGAGCTTGTTGGATGCCAGTGATGATCCATTCATCGCGGCTGGTATGATGGGACGTGGCATGGAGAATAAAGAAGAGCGTCTTCGCAGGCGCCTTGAAACTCAACAACGTGAGCGCGACATCACCCACAAGCTCGTGGCGGGAAGAGGTGGTGTCGGCGCAGATTACCTTCGAACTCGAACTGCCAACGAGGACGCAACGAAGAACAAGTCTCAAGATACCCCCAGCACGCCCAAGGCCCTTCCACCAAGCAACAGTGAGTTTGGGTTAGCACGCTTCGGCAAGGCGAAGGAAGTTCGCCTGAGCCCGATGAAGCGAGCCCATGACAAACCACACGGCAGTGGGGTGAAAAAGACTCGCTTCATCACGTCCAAGGGGATCAGAGAAGCTGGTCGAGAAAGCCTAGGTGGTCCTACAGACTCAGCACACGGCCATCGGCAAGTTGTCTTCGATGACGACGACGACGATGAGCTGGACATCATCTAAGACGCATAGGGGGTTTGTTTCTGAATTGCATGTCTCAATTAGAATACCAAGATAACCCATACTGGGCCTTGACGCTGTTACGAATACAAGAAATCTTGCATGCTCGAAATCCCCGGGAAAGAACGTGACTGGCAGCCATGGCCATGTAGCATCGGAATATCGGTTTTTGGATTGCCACCACATTCCCTGATGTATTGACTTAGTAAGAGATGAGAGAAGTCAGAACTGTCATCAGCACTTGTCCTGCAGTGAATTTTGACAGATTTGTTTAGTTTCAGATCTTGATAGTGCTATCGCCTAGAAGAACCTGGGCCATGAAGGCTGCAGCAATGGTCTAGACCCTGACTACAATCTTACGATGACAACACCACAAAAGCAGATCCACCTTTGCAAGGGCATTAAATTTGTGGGGCTATCTGAGAGCCCTGAGGGCGAAAACACATTCAAATTCCCATCACTCCGTCGCCCAACCCCCGCGCGGCACCAAAAACAACGCTGACACCTGCGCCTGGCTAAAGAACAAAGGCCAAGCCCGCAGCCCCAAAAGAAACAAAAGAAACGCCTGGTATCCCCATATGTCCCCAAACCAGACCCGTACGCCGGTAAAAAAAATTGACATTGATGCATGGCAAGGTGCGTCACACGTCGCGGGCGGGACCAATCTGTCACAAGACGGAGACAAATCGGCGAGACGACCGCCCTAGACGGTGCGCACCTGCCCGTTCATGCGCGGGTTGGTAGTGCGCTTGGCCGGGCTGCCCGGCGCGGTCCGAACGCTACCCTCCTTGCCCTTCTTGCGCTGCCAGCGGTCGAACGGGCTGATGCGCTTGCGCTTGACCCCCGGCGAGCCACTGGGGGTCAGCTCGGTGTCGTCGTCGAACCGAGCACTCGAGCGCGTGCGAGGGGCACCAGGAGGAGCGCCGGAGCCGGACATGCCCTCGGGCGATTGCGGGGTGGAAATGGGCGACTTGAGGGTGCCCGAGACCTCTGCAGCGGGGGCCTTCTCGGTGATCTCCTCGTCGGTGAGGGTTTCCTCTTCGCCCGAGGTCTGGGGCTTGGTCTTGGTGGGCCAGAGGGTCCGAGGAGCGATCGAAGAACGGGACAAGGTCTTCACGTTCGTGAGGAGATCAGGGTCCGTGAGAAGATCAGGGCGTGCCTTGAACAGGCCCAACTCATCGTCAGTGTCGTCCTCTTCATCCATGTCGACAAATTCCTTGATGAAGGTCTTGCCACGGCTGCATATATACATTAGCATATGAGAGCATATCAATGGATGAGATGAACTTACAAGTTGTAGCGAACGCCATGAGCAGATGGGGCTTCAACCGAACGAGTGGAACGAGTGGCACGCGGGGTAGGTGGGCAATCGCGTGCAATGAAGGGGTTTGCATCACTGGTAGAAACCTTTGGAACGCGGTCACGCGAATCGGTGAAGATCTCAATGGCCTTGTCTCCAGGCACGGACTCATCAAAACTCTCCAGAGAGAAGGGGGCGGGTTTCTTCTGAGACATTGTGCCTGATGGAAACAGGGCACGAGAAGTGGATGAAAGATCAGGGGAAACCTTTTTCTTGGATGGAGTCTTTGCGGGAGTGGGCAAGGCGTGGGTGGAGGAGTGGATGTGAGAGTTGGGGATGGAGTCGTAGGTGAGGGAGGCCGGCTGCGAGGCCAAATAATCAAATCCGCGCGTAGTCGGCTTCGAACGCACGTCGTCCATAGGATAGCCCTTATCGGATGTTGAGGAGGACTTCTCGTTTCCTCCGACACACCTCTTCGGAGCACCCTTGGACCGCATCTTGCTCGGTGAGCCTGGACAAGTCGGTGGAGGCGTCTGTTCTCCCGCCCTTGAAGCACGCTGACTTGCTAGTCTAGCTGAATATCGAGTAGGATATGGCGAATACATGTCATATCCAGCGCCATGGCGCGGCGCTCCGGGAACCCGGAGGGCTGTCGGCGAGGGCGGCGGCGGAGTCGAGGCCATGGTGAAGTTTTTCGATATTGATGCAAGCCAGATGGGTAATATGCGATCAAAGCCCTTAGAAGGCCTGGGCTATCGTGAAGATGGACAAGATGGACGCCCTGGCGAGCCGATCCAGTCGGGGTTGACGTTTGGCAGCGACTGATATCGAGGGCACGGCGCGACACGGTTCAAACTGAGCCAGCTGGACACAAAAGCAGACTCGAATACAAGCAAGCAAGATCGAAGACAAGAGCAAAGCGAGCAATCAACGCAAGTTGCAGAAGCAAAGGTCTTGAAGAAAGGGCGGGATTCATTCAAGGGCGGGAATGTTTGGCGCCCAGCCACCCACACCGCCTCGGGGGATTTGCCAACCAAATGGACTTCGGCCCCACGATTGGCTTGAATTAAGTGGGTTTCCATGGCTCGTCGTGTTGACCTTCTTCCCAATCTGATTCTTGAGCCGCGGGGCTTGTTTCCCACCACAACCCCCGGATCTAGGCCCGTCGCGAGGGCACGCACCGTATGACCATGGCCGTCCGCAGCACCGCCGAGGAAATGGAGCGACTCCAGCTCTCGGATGACGATACGGAAGATCTCTGGAACTCACCTTCGAAACGAGGAGCCCGCCAAACAGCCAACCCTAGGGCATCTAGCGAGACTCCAGGCCCGCAGCCTCGAACAGCGCAGGACGGTGGCGAGACTTTATTTGATCGCCAAGAAGCACGAGAGGCAGCCCTACACAATGAATTACATGCCGTGCGGAACATCAACGAGGTGATTGAAGGCCTGCTAGGCAGTTTGGACCGCGCCAATGGAAATATGGAGGTCAGATTTCCCCACTCGAGCATGTCCTAGACCGTTTCTCACAAGCTTTGTAGACAGTATCAAAGACAGTCACATCCGCATCCACCCTCCTCAATACATGGACCCGGATCCTCTCGCAGACGGAGCACAACCAGCGATTGATTCTCGATCCCAATTGGCACGGAGCCACCCGAGATGTGGCGGAGATGGAGAACGAAACCATTCAAAAGCAGCAGGCGGCCGAGCGGCGCGAACAAGCGCTCCAGCAACAACGAGAAGCAGCGGCCCGGAAAGCAGAGGAGGAAGAGCGACGACGTGCCCAGACTACTCGGGGTGCTCGTGGATCCAGTCGGGGCACGGTTCGCAGTACAGGGCTGGGGAGAACGCCAAGTGTAAGAACGGGAGCTACACGGGGGTCCACGACCGCGACACGACGGCCAACTAGCGGGATTGTGCGCGGCGCAGGAGGTGCGGGAGTCTCTCGTGGCCGAGGACGAGCATGATAATTGATGAGCATCTCTATGAAAACGTCTTGTACAGTCTAGTCTCATTCTGGGAACAATGAAAATGAAAATGATACCCATGAATGCCTGAGGTCTTGGCGCACGCGACGCGATAGCGATAAGGTGCGCAACCCCCAATTCCCTCCACGATTTCCATCCTCCTCCGGCCAAACCATGAATTTCGCTCCGTATCAAGACGAGTCCCCCGAGATCGAGCGGGCATTGTCCCCCTCCGGCCGCCGACCACCGCGCGAAATCCCCCAATCTCCGATCGCCCCGGGCTTCGGCCGATCTGCCTTCTCCCCGTCACTTTGGCGGAATCGGCAACACTGGCTATGGACGCGATGTGGAGAGTGGCCATGTGAGCCTTGGGGCCTTTGAAACGAGCCTGCCGATTCGCATGGATGTGGAGGCCATGCTCGCATATTTGCTTCTGCCGCCGGCTGGAGGGGTCTTCTTGCTGTTGACCGAGCACAAGAGCGACTATGTGCGGTATGTACTATTGTCGGTTGGTCAATTCCAAGGCGGAGAGTTAATCTCAGTATAGATTTCATGCTTGGCAATCCAGCATGCTGTTCACCGTGATTTTCGTGAGTTATCAAGATCATGTCGGAATTCGGCGGGACTCTTCCTAATCATGCATAGATCCTGCACCTGATTATCTCCTTTTCGGCTTTTCTGTCTTGGACGCTCTTTGCGATTGATCTCCTTCTCATCGGCTTTCTCAGCCTGCGAGCTTATCGAGATGGTAAGTCTGTTTCTTTGAGGCCCCAAGATGGTCCAATAGGATGTGGGAGCCTGGCTTTCTAACTCGATGGTGCAGTCGAAACCCTCGATCATTTCGAGGTGCCCTTCTTTGGCCACTTGGCCAATTCCTTTGTTGATGATGAGTGAATGGATGAACGGAAATAGGCGATGTCATGAGCCTCGCCGTTCATGAGATTGTCGCTGGAAGGAACCGTGTCATTTGCCCCATATACCCCTGTCTTTCAGCGTTTTTCCCGTTCTTTGGTTGAGCCAGCTTAGTTACTCGTGCAAATGCTGCTCAGGACCGGATACATATATTAGGGGTTGCCATGACACCCTGCGCCTGCTCTAATGTGTATATTATCTAAAATCAACGCGGTCGTGTGTCGCTTTCAACGCGCCACCTTTCAAAGTTCTTTGACCGCTACAAGTTGTAGGCTCCACGGGGAAGGAAGGGAATTAGCTATAGTATTTGATACCTGTGGGAATGCACGCGTATAAATCTTCGGTCTAACCAAAGGCCCACGGTAGGGACTACTAATCCGAATCTGACATGGACGAAGGTATCTGGTCATCTGTTGTAGCAGTCTCATTTGAATTTTCTCATTTTTCGTCGTCTCCGCAGCGCTCCATTTCTTGAACGTCCCGTCTTGTTTCGTAGGCGGTCCGACATCGAACGTCAACGGCGTCACAGACGGCTCCAGAGGCGCCATCCTTTGCTGCAGAAGTTGAATCACCTGAACTCGACCGTGCTCCTCACCGTTCTCGAGACCCTGCGCGAAAGATTCCTCTGCGCCGATGATCTCCTGCGAGTTGCGCTCATAACGCTCCCACACATTCTCACCCGTATGCCCAAGAACCGGCATCAACATATCCGTACGGAGAACTTGCGCATGCAGGCCGACCGGACTGAAGAGCATCGCATTCCACTCATCCAGACATTACTTCGTCCGGACTTTGGTCACCACACTACTTGATGCACTTGCAGCCAATGACGTTTGTCCCATCTTTCTGATGCCCGGAATGGAGACATAGGAGAGGCCAATGGCTGCGAGGCCACCCGCTAGGCCGCTATAGTTGAACGCTGGGCTGACGAGGCAGGCTTCCTTGACGGCATCGACAAAGTGCATGAATTCCCTTTGGCAGATGCCTTTCGCGGTGATTGCGGGTGGAAATGCGCGCGCGAAGGGACTGCAGTTCAGCCCTGCCCACCAGTACTCGGTGAGCTCTTCACATCGGGGCCTATATTAGTCAAGACTGTTTATTGAATGTAGACTGCATTGCTCACGGGGAATGGCACAGGGCTTGAAGTTGGAGGAAATATCACTTCGTTGCGACCTGTGGACGCTCAAAGGATCGGGCATGTCGGAAGGGACAGCGACTTCTTTGCATGAAGCAAAATTGTGATAGGGTGCTTCTGCGTAGGATGGTTGGGCTCTCGAGGGTGGTGCTGCCATGTCATATGGAGACGGGTCCATCTTTACCCCAATGTTCAAAATAAAGATATATGATTGAAAACTCTGGGTAGAGTTTTTGGATCAACAGCGAGGCACTTGTCATGTGTCCAACTCGGACGTACTGTCAGGCGAACTGGAATGGATCCCGGAATAAGACTGAGAAGGTTGACTTGCCAAAATATGCATTTCGCAATGATTCCACGCAAATCGAGAATAATTATGGCTACGCCACGCTCAACTGATTTCCTGAGCGGGCAAGACCATCGTGTGCAAGTAGACTCCTGTGGAACGGATTAGGTGCGCAACAAGCGCGGAACGAGCATCAACTGTATTGAAATAGGTCTTTATAAACGCATGCAATTACTGGGTGTCTGGGGTGCATATGTTGTCACAGAGTCTCCAGGGCTGCCTCCAGCTAACGAAGTATATAAATCGAAGCCGGCCTTCCCGAACATACATCTCAACGAGCCATGTTACTAACTTTCCCCTTTGAAATCCCCGAGGTCTGGAGTCCAATGGACCCGGACTCTCCCACCTGGGCAGAGGAGCCACCGTCCCAAGCAACTTCATCTGCGCGACGGGTTTCGGCCGATCGCGCTTGCTCACCCCATGGAAGCTCGTATCTGGCCGTCGAACCAAATGGCCGACCCCCCGCGGACTCCGAGCGTCAAACGTGTTGCCTTCGCGCTATAGCACATTGAGTACTTCCGGTCATTCAAAGGCCCTCATGGCCTGATTTTGCCCAGTCTATGGGCCTTGAATCGTGCGGGGAAACACAAGGAGAGGGAACAGGGATCGCCCCCAAACAACCACCAACTTCCGCTTCGCTCGTCTCGTCACCCCGAATCAAAATGGGCTGCTTCTTGAGCACATCCAACAAAGAAGAGAGGGCGCTCACCACCTATCTGCAAACAGTCTCACCAGGTATTTCATCTTGCACTGAGTCTCGGCTGTAGCACGCAATGGTTTTAATTCGCTCCCCAGATGCCCTCCTCTCCCAGCTACAGCGCTTTCTTCTTTTTAATTGTAACCCACATGACGATTTTCGTGATTCGACATTTGACGACTGTAGTCTTGAGGAATCGCCGGATGGAGAGCCATGTAAGAGACTTGCGGAGGCACCGTGAGCAAGAAGAAGCCCGGCTGATGAGGATTTACCAGATTGGACCAAGCAGAGTCTCCTCGCTCATGTAACCAACAATCACATAGATATCAACATCTCCGAAACTGCCGTCGATGCTCTGTGGTCCTGCTTTTTTTTTTACGCCCATCACCCATGTCCAGCCCAGGATGCCGATAACGGAAAGCTCGCGCGGCCCGCATTTGATCGGGCCATACTGCTGCTAGTCTTGGACGACACCGACGCAATTTACCGTATTTATCGTGCTGCCCCCGACTGGAGAAGACAAATGGATGAAGGACCCCCGCCGCGCCGGTCGGATTTTGATCGGATTCTTCGAAGTATCAGTCAAACAAGTCCACTATCGATGCAAGAACCAACTACTTCTCCTTCATTCACCAAGATGGATATGATGAAAGCAGTGGCAACCCTGCGACCACGCTTTATCAAGGGGGTCCCGGGACCCGATGAAGTACAACCATGCGCACAGCGCCTCCTCAATGATGCGAATCAAGCATATCGAGTACACATCGACAGTCTCAAAGCGTTGATCTCCCTCGTTTTACGAATTCGGACTCGCAAAATTGTCATGAACACCGGGAACCGTTTCTACTGTGGCTGGTTTGAGGAATCAGGTCCTCAAAAGGAAGATCTTGTGAACCGACTACTCGAGCCATTTTCATTTGATCATAACGGCTTTTTGACGGCTGAAGCAATAAATCGATTCTTCGAGATTCTGGTAAGATTGGTCATACCACGGCCATTGGACCTGTTGCGCCAGCCATGCTGACCTCATGTTCTTGCACTAGCCAAATTTCGAGCAGCAGTTTCATCAGTTATGGGTCATCCTCTTCCAGGCCCATACCCGCACATACCACAAAGCGTTTAAAATCAAGTCATTGCCGCATACTCCTACAAGTGATGCCCTTCGTGCGGCATCGTTATTTGTGCCGTCCCCTAAAGAGACTCATTCGAGATCTCTCAAAATACGAGCGTCCAGGCCGACCTCATTTCTCAAAATGACCGAGGCTCAGATCAATCAGTCAAGCGGTAGCTCTTCTCTCGATAGTCTGATGCATAAGGTTACCAACGATGACCCTTTCCGCGCCCACCTTCTTCTTCTCTCCGGGGATGAGAACGACAACCAGATGCCAGGCATCATCGGGGTCTATTTCCCGGCCAAGTTCAATGAGAACGCGCCGGAGACACTGAAGAACGAAGCCAGCCACGCGCAGTTCTTCTTTCAACTTCGACCATGCTTCAAGCTGTTCCGTCTATGCGGGGAAGAGCAAACATCGCATTCCTGGCCTCCGGGAACACCAGCGGGAAAGACGGATGACGGGGCACCCGCAGAGTATTGGATAGGTAATCCGGAGGTGTCTCAAGTCAGCCTCAAGATCGACTTTACGACGAAAGAGGCCATGCTCGTACAGAATAAGACCGCCACCGAACATGACCCAGCTATATACGAGGATATGACTTGCAAGCGGGAAAGCGCCAGAGGCGGGGATGAACCCGAAAACAAAAGTACCCAGGCAAGTCGTGAGGTGACTTGGGGTGCCGTCTACAGAGTTGTGAATGGTGACGATGAACATGCCAGTTTATCGAGGCAAGATGCATATTGTGAGGAATTGGGATTGCCAATGACACAACGCACACGGCTGGAAGCCCTTTTAAGCGCCAATCCCTAACTGAATGGATGTCAAATAAAGAACTGGTCTTTGGTGTTCACCATCAAGGAATGGTCCTCGTCAGTGGCAGATCGATTAGATGTCGCGTGTGAGGATACAATTTACTCCAATTTCTACATCTTGGTATATGGAGCTACCGAGCATCAGAAGTTCATGAGATTAAGAGAAATAAGAGACAAGTCCATCGAGGAGAACCGGGACTGTACATGCCAAGTGCCGCTCCTCGTGTAATTTGAGTGGAACGCATCTCCTCCAAAAACATAGTAAAGACATTCAATACATAAATCAACACAAGAAATAACATCCCAAAGATACCCCAGAATAGCGCGGCACGCTGAAATTCCCAGAAAGCAACCAGGTCCACAAGCAAAGTATCAAAACGAGCTGCAAAAGCTGCCAAGCGAGAGAAATGCGCAGACAAGCGCCAGCGAAAGAACCGAAGGCTCGAAACAAGGATCGTGAATGTGCAAGTGGGGTGTGAGAAGAGCTACGTAAGAACGTGAAGAGGACAAAAAAAAAGGTCGGTCTCCGTCAGGACAAGCGGGTGTAAAAGGTCGTGGCGGGTCGTGAGGCAAGACGAGGGTATCTAGATGATTTGCAGGTAATTGCTTGGTACCAGGCCTGGATGGCCACGGGCATTGGTGACCTCAGCTTCCCACCATCCATCGTCTTGGAGGCGAATGACGGAGAGGACATCGCCCTTAGAGAACCCAAGTTCCTCGGGAATGGCAGCAGTGTAGCTGTACATGGACCGGGCTGCAATTTGGACTGATTAGCAAAAGCCTTCTCAAAAAAGGACGTTCAGATTGTCACAACTTACCAAAGTGCAGGATTGGCCGGCCATCACGGCTGAATTTCCGACCGGGTTCAGCAACAGCAAGGGTGCGGCTTCGAGAACGACCGATGGGGGGACCGCCGCCATCACCGTAGTATGATGTGGGCCGGGAATCGCGTCGAGGAGATGAATAGGCACTTTGACTGCCACCACCGCCACCATACATATCCACTTGGCCAGAAAGTTGAAGCTCCATGCCACCAGCGCTAGAGGGACGAGCTTGCTGGCGGAAATGGGGCTGCGGAGACACCGCACGATGGCTGGCGGGAGGCTGTTGACGGAATTGAGGCTGTGGAGATACAGCCCGGTGGCTGGCGGCAGGCGAAGGTCGTCTAGCAAAGTCATTAGGCGAGTAAGGCGGCTCCTGGGCACGACGCGGGGTTGGAGACTGGCTGTAACGACTCCGCATGCTGCTGGACTGGTAGGTTGTTGGGCTGGGGCTGACACCACCGCCGGACGGGCTCGCCCGAGTGTCAACACGAGGAGATACCTGGGGACTGGCGCTCCGACGAGACGGCGCAGGCGATCTGGCCCGTGGGACTTCCTGGGCTCTGGGGGCCATGCCTGGGTTGTTACTTCCGCCTCGGAGCATGCTCTGGGCCTGGCCAGTGTACCGCTGCGTCGTCTTTTGCATCTGTTTGGAGGTAAATGCTGGCTCGGGAGCATCAAGACGCTTCACCGATGGGTCGTTATAAGCTGGCGGACCGGGAGCCGCTGCGCTACTGCTGTAGTTGGAAGAAGGAGCAGAAGGCGTGGGCGTCTGGATACCGTGATATCGGTCAGCCGAAACTCGGACGCTGGATTGCTTGCCAGTCGTCTTCAGGTCAGCCAAGGCACGGGCGATAGGATCCATGTCATCTTCTGCGCTCGTGGCCTGCTGAGCACCAGCCTTGTTTGAGTTTTTGTCTGGCGAGGCAACGTCGAAGACATTGTTGCCGACGTTCAATTGGAAGTTTGCGCGGGGATCAACTGGCTCGGGACTAACTGCCCGATGGTCGACTTGTGGAGCTTGAGGCGCAGGCTTGGGAGGACTAGCTTGCTTAGGAGGTGAGTTCCAGGTGCGCCGGGAGGTGGGCGATGCCGTAATTGTCGGGCGATCCTTCTCATGGCGACTCTTGCGTCTGAACGGACTGTTGCTGAAAAAGGTTGTCTTCTTCTTAGGGGTAGGTTTGTCTTCTTCCGAAGTCGGTGGAGGAGCGTTGTGGACCGGCTTGGGGGGAGACATCGGCTTCGCGTTTACTGGTGGCTGTTCAACACTGGAAATCGAGGTCGGATTGGAAACCTCGCTCTGAGAATCGCGGCTAGATGGTCGATATGCGCTTGCTGCGGAGCTTCGCTCCGAAGGAGGCCCTGGTCGGCAAAACATGGTCATCCCGTCAGTCGGATAAGAGTTGTGAGGAATCTTGTTGATCTCGCCGTGTTGCTCAGGATCATAATTTGGTGGAAGGTGGCCACCCCGGCGCAGGTCCAGGGGAGGTGGTTGCTGAGGCTGCGGCGGCGGTGGCTGCTGCTGTTGCTGCTGCGATGGCTCCATGGGAGCTGGCGGCGGAGCTGGGTGGCCCATTTGCGCTGCAAGATCAGACTGCGGATCATGATGAGACTCGAATGTTGAGGGTTGCGGAGAGGAAGTGCGGAAAGCAGGATTCATAGTCCGCTGGAATTGAGCAACGGAGTAGCCCTCGCCAGTATCAATATCCGAAGCGCTGTCGTCAGGATCTTCCTTGCAGAAATTGATGAATCGAGGAGGATCAGGGATTTCTTGGCCAGTTCCTCGGTCTTTGATGAAGTAGACAATGTCCTTCTCAACCTCACAGTTCTCCAAGGAAAGTCGGATTTTTTCACAAGACTGTGAATGAGTTAGTGTAGTTATTTCAAAGGAACAATGCTATACATACAGCGTCATCACTGACACAGACTGTGGAGGCAATGTTAGCATAAGTCCACAGACTGCTCTTGGTGAAGTCGAGGCGCTCTTCCTCCAAGTCTTGGAATTTCTGGAAAAGTGAATTAGTAGTTGAACCATGTCCACGCCTCTGTTCACATACATCGCATGCCGATTTCCATTCCTTGTTCCAGCGACCTGTGGTCTCCTCGAGGGTCTTCACAGCAGCTTCGTACTCATTGCTATTGGAAGCCAATTGGATCTGCGTTTTTTCGAGCTTGGCCTTATTCTTGCGTTCCTCCTGACCCATAACCATGTGGCCTTGAGCCAGGTAGCCCTTGATGCGAAGGCAGTCCTGTTCATAACGATCCCGAGTCTGACAAGGTCAGCAGATAAGCATGAACATGGGCAATTCCGTGCAACCAACCTTATTGACGACCTGCGTTTGTTGCACTTTGGTCTTATGGAGGCGCTCGATTCCGTTCTGAATGATTTTCCTTCTTTCCTTCAGCCCACTGCCAAAAGCAGACAATGGCTCTTCAAGCTCGCTCTTCATTTGACCGGCAATGGCGGCATGTGCTTTTGCGATCGCTTCAGTTTCTCCACGGACCACGTCCAGCGAAGCTCGAAGGGATCCGGTTTCGCATGATCCCAATGTCTTCCGGCATAGAGCCTGGAGTTTCCGCGCGTATTCGTCTTCAATCGCAGCTCGTACTTCAATTAAATCAAAATTAGTAAAGCTGTTGGTAGGGATGACTCGTGAAATTGCGTACCGGAGTAGAAAGCCTTCAATTCGTCGCTTGTAACTTTCGACCCGTGCATGCGATCAAGCATGGGCTGAAGACCTGCATCCTCCTTTCCCCAGAAGTTGTTTGCAACTGAGGGGTGTGTTAGGTTTGATTCTGTAAACAAAGAGTTTGCTCGATTGATCTTACAAGACATGGAGACCGACGGTCCGTCTGCCACCGTCCCAGGCATTGTTGCTGATGTCGAGCCTCGGCCAGCCTCTGCTCATAAAATAGTGGAAAAGAAACAGGCACAAACGTAATGAATGAAAAGCAATAAAGAGCCGTAGGGGTGTAGAACACAAAGACCCTGCGGTCGCTGAGTATTCAGGTGGTGAGCAGAGGGATGCGACGAATGTGTTTACGATGGTCGCTCGGGGCAACGGCATGTGCCCAAATCGCGATTATGTCATGCCACGCTCTAAACCCGTCACATTGCATTTATGACAGCCAGGATTTTCTTTTTTTTTTTTTTTTTTTTTTTTTTTGTTGAGCGATCGATTGATTTTCTGATTTTGAATTTCTTTTTGATTTTTGTATCATATTTCCTACTCTATGTAACCGGGGGCAAATGTTCAAGTCAGTCTATGTAGCCGGCCCCGAAAAAATTCACATCCAAGAAAATCCCACCACATTGTTCACCAGAAAAAGTAGAAGAAAGGAGAAAATTACAGTTGAGGAAGATGGAAAAGGCCATGAAAAAACGCCACAATTTCGCCCCGTTCCAAATCCAGCACGCTCAAAACATTGTAGCGAGGTGTGCAAAAGCAAATTCGAGGACACGAAGATGTCGGTAAATGGCCTGTATCGTTTCGTTTTCATCTTCATGTGTTTTCGTTGGTCCAAAGAATCATCATTCATGCAAATTCAGGAAAAACTTTGCCGTAAAAAAAAGGCAAGGCGCTCTAGTAAGCCATGGGAGCTGCCGAAGCAGGAAGGGAGAGGCTCGAGGTAGGAGTAGCTGAGCTCAAAGAAGCACTTGAGTACCACCCGTTGACCTGGCGAGCGACCAGGGAGGTAGGCTGGGCCGGGTTTCCGAAGACGTTGCTGGAAGAAGCCGCAACAAAGTCGCGAGCCGCGAGAGGAGTGGCAGATGAAGAGCCAGCACCGGAGTACCAGCCGCCAAATTGACGAGCGGCCAGAGAGGAAGGAGCCACAGTGGACGACAGAGCCACGGAAGAGGGAGTGTACTGTCCATACTGACGAGCAGCCAGAGAGACGGAAGGAGCCGATGTCGAAGGAGTAGCCGACGAGGGAGTGTATTGTCCATCATACTGGCGAGCAAATAGAGAGGAAGGAGTCACAGTCGAAGACAGAGCCACCGAAGAGGGGGTGTACTGTCCATTATACTGGCGAGCAACCAGAGAGGAAGGAGTCGCGGTCGAAGATGGAGTAGCCGATGAGGGAGTGTACAGCCCATCATACTGGCGAGCAAATAGAGAGGAAGAAGGAGTCGCAGTCGAAAATGGAGTAGCCGATGAGGGAGTGTACAGCCCATCGTACTGGCGGGCAGCCAGAGAAGAAGAGGGGTTGTACTGTCCATACTGACGAGCAGCCAGGGAGAAAGACGGAGTCGATGTCGAAGATGGGGTAGCCGACGAAGGCGTGTACAAGCCATCGTATTGACGAGCAACCAAGGAAGAAGAAATAGAGTAGGATTCATCACGAGCAACCAGAGGAGTCGGGGAAGCAGAACGAGTCGACGAGGAAGCATAGCTGCTGATGAAGTCGGCCGGTGCACCAACAGCGTGGAAAGCACGGCGCAAGAATCCCGAGTTCGAAGCCGGGAAGAATGAGCCACCCGGGGGAGGCGCAATGTGAGAGCTTGGAGAAACACCAGGGACCGAGGACGAGGCTCTGGAAGATGGAGAAGCAGTGACGGTGACCGTCACAGGCACCGCGGGAGCCCCGGGTGCAGTCACCTGGGACTGGACGGTCTCGGTGACAGTCTCGACTTCGGGGGCGGCAGAGCTAGAGGACTCGCCATCCACATTGACCACCTCATAGTCCGCCTTGCGACGAGTGAGGTCGTCCTGAGAGTTTGCCAAAGGTGCTGCGTAGGTCACGCCTAGAGAGGAAATGGCAATAATGGCCGCGGTCGAGGAGAAATGCATGATGGAGGAATTGAGAATTGATACAGAAGCAGTGAAGTGTAAACAGAAGAACAGATAAGTTTCTGGCTCAATGCCAGAAGAGGAGTGGGAGGGTGGAGGGAGGATGGAAGAAGAGTTGGAAGCTAGAGGAGAATGACAGCCGGGGTTTAAAAGGTGTAAAGAGGTCGATCCGGATCGCCCAACTACTTCAGCATGAAGTCAACGAGACCCATACCGCTAGTCTTCAATTGGGCCAAAAATTAGGCAGGCTGGGATGGATGGAGGCTGGGGAGAGTGACAACACCAGATCTACTTCTAGATGCTCCAGCCACCGAATTTGATCCACCGAATTGATCTCAACGGCTCCACATGGCAACGCCACCGCGGCCACGCGAGCTGGTGATTGGTTGCCCGGGACCTTATATAAGCACGTGGCTGGGGCACAAAAACCTCTGCCTGTTTACTTTTCTTAGACCGAGGCTTTGCTGGTTGATCTGTCACTCCACAGGGGTCCAGCGAAGGATTTCACGCCCACCTGGTGTGATCATAGCACTCTTTACGGTGTACTCCATAGAGCCCATATTGAAAGCCTCGAAGATACACTGTGAAAATTATACAGACGCATCTAGCCATGGAAGGCTGTTTCTAAAAGCACAACATTTGTTCCCGCTACGAAATATCTTCAGTATCTTCTCTTCGGCGTCTTTTTTTAACGGCTGTTATGCAGCTGGCCAGGAAAAAGGTATGTAAATGTATTCCTTGGAGCCTTCTTACTCAGTACACCGTGTCTGGTCTCCGCAGCGGCGGCAGGGTAAATACCTAGATGGAAATATCTTCGACTCGTAACAGGCCGCAACCCAGCGACGCGCTGGCCCATCCTGCACACCGGCGGTTGGGGTTCCACCCCAGTCCAGTAACGTGGGTGCCTTCATCATAGATCGTCGTGAGGCTGAGCCCCATTGGCCGGTGATCTCCGACCGTATTCCGCGCCAAGTTCTGCATCTCAGCCTGATACCCATCAAAGAACCGGCTGATGCCCGTGCTGCTCGTATCGGGGCCTTGGGCCCATTCATGGGTAAACCATAGTTGGTGCCATTGTCCCTCTTTGGGGTTGAGCAGTCGCCGAAACGGGTTCGTGGCCACAACCTCGCCTCCCGTTCCCCCATACAAAATGTTGGGGTGCCACCAGCTACACGGCGCAAGCGCAGAGACCGGACTGGGGATTTTGCCGGCAGAGTTGGTGGTGAAGAACCGCCGAATAGGCATGAGTCGGGCGAATTCATTCTCGTCGCTGGAGCAGACTGCCTGCAGCACTGGGGAGTAACTGAGCTGGCTTGAGGCCGATCGCATGCGGACGGTGCTTGTGTTTTCACTTTGTGGGTCAATGACAGACCACATACGCGTCTCTCCATCCATGGAAATTGTCGAAACGAGATGAGGATGGGTCGGATACAGCGGAGTCATGTTCAACACATATGTTGTATGAACTGGGTGGTAGAAATACGGTTGAGGCTCGACCGAAGATGACAGGATACTCCATATGGCCACAAAGCCATTGGAACATCCCACAACGAGATCCCCGGGAGAGAGCCATGCCACACATGTGCAGATGGCTGATGGTGGCTTTGCTTCGAACACAGGCGATTCGAGTTTGACTAGACGTCGTTAGATACCGAAGTTGAAGTAGATCAACAAAAGAAATGACAAAGGAAGCTTACTGGACTCTGTCGACTTGGAGTTTCGACGCAGTTTCACATCCAGCACTCGCACCTTCCCATCTCCCCAAATCCCAGCCAAAAGCCCTAGGCTCTCTGAACCATCTTCACTGTCAGCATCCCGCCATTTTCGCGGAGCCTGACACCACGAAATTCGCCGTAGGTCCCCCCAATCAGAGCATAGAACCTGCCGAAGCCGGGGCTTGTTGTCCAGGTCGAGAGTATCAATTTCAGCGCCGATTTTCTTGCCTTTGAACTCCCATATCTGGAGAGCAGTGGGATATGATGGTGCAGGTTCAAAAGCTGAAAAGGGTGTATTCTCTGGCGTGTGGTATTTTTCCTTTTCGTCGTCGCGGATCGGTGTCACCACCGCAAGATATTGTGAAGGGCCATCTTGATTAGGAGCCCAGGCCATGGCTAAGATTTTCTGGTCAAGGTTGATAAGCCAACCCTCTCGAATCTTGCAGCCGGTTCGCTCATTGCTTTTGGGGGCGGTTGCGTCGCCCCAAGCCTCGCCGAAATCGATGGATTCGTGGTAGCCCAGACGAAAAGTCTCCTGCTCTTCAGCTGGACCCAGAAGCACGGTATGTTTGCCTTTTCTGGGCCGTGGTAGATATCGTGAGCGGGCTTCGGACTCCTTAAGCTTTCGGCCAATGCGCTGTCGTTTTTGGAAGGATTTCCCGACTTCCTCGTCATAATACCAGTCCCATGCCATGGTGCTTTCTCTGGTGAGGTCATTTGTATGAACACCGAACGTAGGGCCATGGCTATCAGATTGCAATGGTTTCGAATCTAAGGTGAGTCGACTCGGCAGGGCGACATCCCGACCGAGGCGCCAGCGCCCTCGTGTGAAAATGGTCGCCTTTAAGTCACGGTCATCGGAGCCAAAAGTCAACAGGTAGTGCATCTGTTTTGAGACATGGTCTTTGGGATCTAGAATGCCCCGATATCGAGTTTCTTCTGCAGACATCTCGACGACGCCATCAGCACGACGCTGCCGGGCGTATCGCGGGCGTGCGTTTGGTAGCTTCTTGTTCGGTTTGAATGACCTCTTAGGCTCATCGACATCCATTGGGTCCGCGTCCTCTTCCTCATCTTCTTCTTCGACTTCATCCTCTTCTTCGCTGTCGGTAGCGTCGGCCTGCGTGGGATCTTCTGCATCGGACCCACCGACAAATTCCGCATCGGACGCGGATTCATTCCCTTTGCGACGTGCCCCTTTGCGCTTGGGGGGTGCGACTACTTCTTTTGAACCCTCTTCGTCGCTAATCCCAGCTCGTTCGAATGGGTCCTCGGTGTACACCGCCCTAGAACCCTTGTTGCGGCCGGATCTGCGGGCAGGAGCAGCCATAGTCAATCACCGGAGGGCTTGCACCATCGAAGACGGATAAGCTTGAAGGCAAGTGTAGGAAAGGCTCCACTGATGACACAGATCTTTCGATAGCGCGAAACGCAAAGGCACCGATGCGATCATCTAAGAAGGGAAATGCGTGTGGGAATGCCGGTTTGCTGGTATCGATGCGCTAGTCCGGATTCGGACAGCTCTCCACTCCCCGCGCAAACTGGACTATCGGAACTATACTGCTCCATGAGTCTAAGTTCTCGATGAGCGGGTCTTCTCAATATGGTTTCGGGTGGATATTTTAAGCAAGCTGTCAGACTGAGGTCAGATAGATCATATATGGTGAGTAGCTGTAGGATGAAGTACGCTCAATCATCGAGCATCGCACAAATTATATCTCTGCCAGAAGTATGCATGAAGAGAGTGGTTAAGCAGGAGAAAGTATGGTTCATGCATCATAATAAACAGAAATTTAATAATGTCCAATTTATCACTCCCTCGTTGTTCAAACAAGATCCAGCTATAATTCCATGACACGGGATTGTTCTGGAACAAGCTCTGCCAAAATTTCGTCCATCCGACGGCTTAAAGTGAAATGAGTGTCCTCCTCAAACTCCTGTAAAGTACAGAGAGGCAGCCGCTCTGCTAGATAACGTATCATCTGCACAGGTGCATTGCTGTCTTTTGTCCCATGCCAGATCATAACTTTGTTGGTGACATCCTCGAATGGAATTTCCCAGCTTGATGTCAATAATCTAGCATCGTGGACAACGGGTTCGGTGCCTTGACGGAAGGCCTCGAAGACTAGGCGGGCAATTACACCCCTGCGTTCTTCTGTGGTCATGTCGTCTTGTTTCCCGATGTGGCTTTCTAGCTTGCTATCAATCCACTGGGCTCCCGAAGGCGAGGCAAGTAAATGACGAAATGCCCAGAGGAGAGTATTCCACAAGACTCTATAGCTGGCGGGCCAATGATGTGCGGCCATTGCGCTGACCCGGTATGGGAGGGACATATGATGAGAGCCAGCTTCACAGGGCCCCGCCCCACCCATGATGCCAACACCGGAGAGCATGGTCGGTGGTAAGCGATAAGCACACGCCAACGCGTAAGGACTGCCACCGGAGCCGCCCAGCACGGCAAACCGCTTGATGTTCAAATGTTGTACAAGTGCCCGGACATCCCCTGGCCAATCCACAATCCGACGACTCGGATCAAAGGTTGTGAGACCGAAACCGTTTCGATCGGGCGTGATGATCCGAAGGTTGTGGCGACGCGCGGTGTCGTCGATCCCCAGGGTCTCGAGGCGGGAAGCAGGATAACCGTGCATAAAAAGTAACGGGTAATCGGAGACGCGTCCGTGTTCGGAATAACCTAGTTTCCGACCATCCGGTAGCTGCATTTCTTGGTTGTTTCGGGCGTGTAATGTAGTAGCATGGCGATTTGCAGTCGCACAGGTGCGCAGCGAACGCACGGGGAAGAACCGCAACGAGGAGATCATTTTGATTTGAAGGTAATATATAAAATCTACCCGTGTTGAGATTACTCGAACATTTTATAACTATTGTTGACAAAGGAGTGTACACCATGCCAAGCGAAGGCCTGAGGCCTCCGGCTACCTGAACAGAGTATCACGCACCGCCGCATGACGTCAATCCTCACGCGGCGATTTACGCACCAACCGGACTCAGTAGTCACATCGGCCACCTGACCCTAAATTGGGAAGAAAAGCGAGATGTTATTGAATTAGTAATATACATCTGGCAGAATAAGGGTGGGGCTTGTAACTACTCCGTACATTTGTGGTACAACTAATTCAGGACCCCTGTACGGAGTTAAGCCCCGGCACTAGTCCGAAGTGTTGGGGCTATTTAGGCTCGTATAATCCAGAATCGTGGACTTAATTTGGCCCCATGCACTACTTGGCCGAACTACATACCCAATTCTGTACACCGCCGCAGGAAGGATCGCCACTAAGGTTGCCGGGCGCGATCCAGAACCATTCACACTCCGTGAAATCTGCCACGCGACACTGATGTCTCCAGAAGCTAAACCTTTAATTGCTGGATCTCAAACCGCCCCGGTAGCCGATGCACCCCTGGGGACGAAACGGCCCCCGTATTAGGTATAGTGCGGGTTTAGCGCCGTCGTTAATGTTGCTTGTTCCAGAGGCAGCCCCTGCGTGGTGGAAACTTTGTTCTTTATCAAATTATCTCCGCGTTTCGTTGAGCCCCCAACCACGGTATGTGGTTTGTTCGTCGTGCCCCTGATGAGAAGGCAGTTCGCCGGACGGACCCGTGTGAGCAGGACGTTGCGCGATTTTGCGCACTCTGCAGCCCGGGTCGAACCGAAATGCTATTTGATCTGCCCTAAACCAAAACGCTATTCCAAATCCTTCGACGCCAGTTGCCCAAACAGGCGGTGTCGCTGAGTAAGGTATGATGATCGATGTGGGGTCTAATTTTTTGGCACGGCATGACGCTCTCAGCCCCCAAGCTCTATTAAGATGTAAGCTGAGCACCTGCGTCATTTATTTATCTCCGTTCCTTGCTCAGGAGGATCACTTTTCTTCTGGTTCCAACTTTGTTCTTTGTTCTCCCTCCTCGGTGACCTTGTGATTCTTGGCCATGCAAGATCGGCAACCCGAACGAGGTCCTAGGGGCAAGTATGCCCGCCTGATCTGTAGGGGCTGCAGATCGCGCAAGATAAAATGTGTCCTCCCTGATGCTAGTAATATCAATCCATCGCATTCCCCACAACCCCCGGCGAGTTCCTGCGAGCGATGCTGCAATCTTGGTCTAGACTGCATTGTCGAACGGGCGTCCCTGGGACGTCCGGCTGCAAAGCGTGCCAGGTCCAGTGCCGTCCAGTCTGGCGGTGCTACGACATTAGCGGATTTAGACCCCCTCGAAAAGTCATGCCCGGAATTGGCGAAGCTGGGAATCAAGGAATATCTGTTCATCCAGAACATGGGTGGCTACTCAAGCTCGTCTTCTTCAGAGGCCTCACCGACGCCCGACCAAGTCCTCACAGAGTACGAGATCTTTGACGCCGTGATGGATCCCGCGTCTCTCTTCTCCTTGATCTACTCCAAGGATCGTGCTTTTGGGTCGAGCATCATATATGCCGGCTCCCACCAGACCAGACCCCTTCTAGATCTGGTCAGCAGGGACCTGGCCAAAACACTAGATGCATGGTGAGATATCCTCAGCTTTGGTGCATGTTTGACGCACACACTAACCTACATATCAGCCTCGTGTGGCACCGTTTCTATTCCCCGCAGATCCCCACTCTCGTCGACTTGCGGAAGAGATTAACCGCGGAAGGTCATCTGGCCAATTGTGCAACCAAGATGCTCTTCGCCTCGCTGAGTCTGACGGCACTTGAGATGCCTGAAGGCCCAACTAAGCAGTATACAAATCTGAAGCAGAGCCTGCGTCTTTGTATCTCATCTTATGGCCAAGAGTTTATCTTCGACCCCCTTCTCATCGAGACTCGATCATAGCCAGTCTCTTTCTGTGTGACTACAAGCCAACGGCGCTGGCAACCTCGCAACCTGTCGTGCACCGAGCGGTCAAGTCGCAATTGTATATCAACGTGGCATATCAAGTCGCCGAGCGTCTTCGATTGCTTCCCGAACATCTAAAGCAAAGTCTCCAAGCCTTGATCGTGCTGGATCCCTACGCTTTGGAATGTTACATTGCCGATCTTTTGCAGTCTATTCAAGTCTACACCTACCATGCAACCTTGTCGGGCTTTGCAAAGAAACCATTGCATGCAATGCGACGTGTGCTGAGCCGGATAAAGCCTGCAATAGACCTACTCCAGGGAATATTGAGACACCGGCAATTGTCTCCACGCCTTATTTTCCAGATGCAATACGTCACGGGGATCTACATCACCATGAGATCTCTGGCGGATGTGAAGCATAACTGTCTTGACCCCGACCAAATCGCCATGATCATCGAAAATGTTGAAATGGAGTGCCTGGAGCATACCCAATTCAGCAGCGACCTCCTGGCAGGCTCAATGGTCTACAGCACACAAGATGAGATCTACGCGGCTCACTCGCTGTTGGAGCTCCGGTTCTATTTGACCCAGATCCAAACCACGGGTGCTGGTCTTTTTTATACCATTATAATGAGAGGGAGATCCGAACAAGGCAAGGTTTCACCCGGGGAAGAACCCCACCTTGATTATACAGATACCACCAAACTCGGCGATCAGGTCCTCAATGCTTACAAGCCCTTCGATGGCCGACGGGCACTCCCCGACGCCAGTGCCCGATTCACCCAACGCTTTGGGGCTACCTGGCCATGGAAACTGCGTGATGTGCTACAATTGTTTCTCAGGTGCACCCAAAGCTTGAAACTCGACGGCGTGGCTTTCCATCCCCCATGTCGAAGCATCATTATCGACATTCTCCCCATGTGCAAGAATATCGTGGAGAACAATTCCATGGTCCTGAAAATGGTCGGCGTGCCGCGGGTCAACTTCGACGAGCTACGCGATCTCTTAAGGAACTGTGCCCTGCAGGTCGGGGCCATGTCCGTGCCTCCGGGCATATCGAGTGATACTGCCTTTGTGGGCGGCTGTGTTTACGCCGCGAGTTCCAAGTTGCTCAATGGAATGTGCGATGTGATGGAACGTGTCACCAATCAGTTCATGGAGGAGCAGAAACAAAAGGATCAGTCCGGGATGCTTCAGATGCCGGTGAACTTTGATTTCACCAATGGGGTGGGAGAACCGCTTCATTCGGACGAGTGGAGCTTGCTGCCTTTTGTTGGAGCGAGTGATTTCTCTATGGACTTCCACAACGACTTTGACTGGACATCGGCGTTACATGTCTTTGCGTCCTCTCCGAGTGATTTCTATTCGGAGGATCCGTTAGATGTTGAATAGAAGCGATATAAATGCAAATATTAATTGGCCAAGAAGGTCAGAAACTAAGTATTGCGTGCATTCCATGGAATCGAGTAAAAAAGAGTAGATTGCGTTACATGAAGAGAATGAGTAACTCGAATTCTTAGCAGCAGACTGCCCAGCTCCGTTCCATTTTCTTCATTCTATTCTTAGATATGCACATTTTATCCCTATCAGCACAGTCGGACAGGGTCTATAGATCCACCTTAGCCGCCTTGAAACACGCCGGGAGAAGTATGATAAAATCCACATTCGCCTTGCCATGACTTTTGGCCAAACACTGGGCCTCACTAGCATATTTCATATAGTTACTTCTCCCAATCGAGGCTACGTATTCTTCAACCTTTGCCGTCAGGGTCGCTAGTAGTACTCGGTCGCTGATACTAGCACATACTAGAAAGCTACATGGTTAGGAGGCTGAATTTGATGTGTGACTGGAAGCCCTTACGGTAGAAAGCCCATGGTATTATCTCTTGTCACATGTATATTTGACCATGGCAACTTAGTTAATCCAAGTACCAAAGTATAAGAGTGGATCCGTGGCGATCAGAGTATGAAGAGTATAGGAGTGGACCCATGACGACCGCGCAAGTAAAGCGCAACGAGCTGTCAGAGGGGGCGGATCCCCCCAGCTGTCGGGAAAGCGAATAAGAGGTTGCTGAGATTTCTTGGCCTCTTAAATGAAAAATAAACGAGAATAGGCGGCAGATCTTCAGCTTGTGCAGGGTCTTTTTCCATGCGACCTTGTACCTAGATCCAACTTGGGTTGTGCAATTTCGGGGCGATTTGCGATCATATGCGAGCATGAAGAGCTTCGATTCCTTCCGTTGCTTAGCTACTAGATGCGTTTATTTGCATCAAAAGATGTTGAACGTACTAATATAAAATTTCTGACTAAAAGTGGTAGCAATTTTGAGCCCTCTCGGCGAAACGGCACATTTTCTCCCCAACCGTGCCACTCCCGGTTACAACCCCAGTCCGCGGACATCGTATCCGCTCCTCAGACTATTTTCTAATCGCAGACGGTTCAACAAAACAACGCGGTTGCCAGGCCACAGCCAAGAGATCGCAGTCATGACCAGTGCTCATTCAATCGTGTCCTGACTCACCAGCCCACGCCAAAAAGCGCCACGGAGAATTTTTGGCCCCGCCTCAGAAGCCTAGCGATTACATTCCTCGCGACAACATTTTGAGCGTGATTGGCCATCTCATCAATCGATACCGTCGGCAGGATCACTTCCATCTCATCGCCAGCTGCTCATCGCCCCCGCCCCCACAGTCCCCTTCTCTCAACTTCCATCACTCTCCGCCGGTAGAGAAATGACAGATCAAAGCTGGTCATCGTCCATCCCATCAACCATGCGAGCCTGGGTGCGTCCAAGACGCGGGCCCGCGGGCAGTGCCCTTGATTTGGTTACCGATTTCCCCACGCCCGCCGCGCCGACGGGCTCGTCATCCGACGTGTTGATCCGTGTTTCGCACGTTTCACTGCAGTATAGCAGCGAGCTGTTAATGAGCATACTGCCCATTTTGCCCCTGACAGGCCCGTGGATCCCGGAGATCGAGTTGTCCGGCGAGGTAGTGGCCGCCGGCGAGGGTGCCCCGGCCGAAGTGCGTGATCCGGGGACACGCGTCGTGGCCTTTCAGAATATCCCCGCTGCCGTTCTCAAGGGCCACGGTGTACTGGCCGAGTATGTGCGACTTCCCGGTAGTCAGGTCGCCCCCATCGATGCCGCGGTTGACATGGCTTCCGCCTCGGGCATCATCGGCTCCGGCTGTACCGCGCTGAAGATGGTCCGGACGGTGGGGGTGCGGGAGGGCCATACCGTGCTTGTGAATGGGGCAAGCGGGTCGGTGGGCTCAGTGCTGGTGCAGGTGTGCAAGCTCCGCGGTGCCAAAGTGGTTGGCGTGGCCAGCGGTGGTAACGAGGAGATGGTGCGCGGTCTAGGAGTGGACGAGGTAGCTGGCGATTTCCGATGGGCGCGATTGAAGCAAAACTAACGCGTACAGTTCATGGACTACCGCAAGCATGACCAACTACCGGCCTACCTGGCCGAGCAATACGGCAGCCAGTCGTTTGACTTTGTGCTCGACTGCGTCGGCACGCAGGCCCTTTTCGCCCAGTCGCCCGCATACCTCAAGCCGGATGGTGCGGTGGTAAATATCGGCATGCTCGAGGGCTGGTTTACAGCGGCACGCAACGTGTTGCTTAATACCTGGCGGCCTGTCTGGCTCGGTGGCGTGCCGCGTCGTTATATTGCGTTTAGTACGCCACCGTCGCGGGACGACGCTGTCTATATGGCACGCCTCGTCGAAGAGGGCCGTGTGCGTATCCCGGTTGACTCTGTTTTTGATATGGAAGACGCGGTGAGCGCGTACGGCCGCATAGCCACGAAACGCGCACGTGGTAAGGTTGTGATCAAAGTGCACGCATCTTGATCACTCCACGGAAAGGCCAAAAGCTCTAAAGTATGATTAGACTATCTATTATGTAGCGATACTATCATGTATGTCTTTGAGGACTTGACAGAGCATAACCAGGCAATCCACTCGGACCTTTAACCAAGGACACATTTGCAAAGACAATATTGGAATACTTTCATCTTCCCAGGTATGTATAATTTACATTTCTCAGACGACTCATATATAACCTGGGTAATGATCATTTTACTCGTGAAATATTATTTTCCCTCAAGACTAGTAGGCACGCGTTAGTTGATCTTCAATCCATTGCGCCCCAGAAAACTTACCAGCCAGCAGTCACGGCGACAAACGCACCCGCCAATGCACCACCTACTCCGGGAATGACTCCCGAGATGGCAGATGCTCTAATTGTCAAGAACATGTCGTTGCAGAAGCCATTTGTGGGACTGGTGGCTGCAACGTCCGGGCCTTGGATATCCATTGTCGTAGGTGGAGTGGAACTGATGGGGCTTTTATTGGCATAGATCATACCGAATTTGATCTAATGAGATGAGACAATATTTTGTTTATTCGAACTACACTAGTGTAGACCAAAGTAAAGAGACTGTAGCCAACCTTGATCATAGAACTGGGGATGGTCTATCTATCTGTTGTTTACTCGGTGCGTGCAATCAAGTGCAATCAGTCTTAACGAGACCATACCCGTCGTGTTGACATCGCTAAATCGCTATCCTCTCATTCAACTGCCAAGTATCTCCGCGAGCTCTCGAGAACAACGCCGCACTTGACCGCTGCCAATGATGTAGCCGACGTGATCGCCCAGAGCCCCGCGATAGTGGGTCAGTACGTCAATCTGGATCGCCCGCTCACTCCTCTTTCACAACTTCTCAATCATGTCGACCCAGGCAAATCCCGGACCGTCGCACAATGGTGTTCTCCACGAATATGTATGGCCTGTTTCAATCTGCCCGGGATGTCTTGCTAACCGCCCACGTCCGTAGGCTCCCAGGCTCGTGGCCTTCGAGTTCACCTCGCCCTCCAAATCCAGCAAGCCAAATAGCTTGATCTTCGTGGGCGGCCTCACGGATGGTTTCTGTACAGTCCCCTATGTTTCGAAGCTGTCCGCTGCCTTGGAGCCCACGGACTGGTCCCTGTTCTCCATTCTCCTGAGCTCGTCATACAACGGCTTTGGTGTTGGCAGTCTGGACAAGGACGTCGAGGAGATTGGACAGTGTGTGAGCTTCGTTCGCAACCTCAAGGCCTCCCAGTCCGGGAAGGTTGTTGTCATGGGCCACTCCACCGGTAGTCAAGATGTGCTGCACTATCTGCACTCGCCGAACCCCATCCCAAAGAACCCCGATTTCGACGTCGGCCTCAAGCAAATCGAGCGCCCGAAACTCGACGGCGCCATTATGCAAGCGCCCGTATCGGACCGTGAAGCCGTCCTCTATATCATGAAGACATCCGAAAAGTCCAACGAGGTGCGGGGTGTCTACGACCAGCTCGTGAGTTCCGCACGGACACTCCCCTGGACGGATGACAAGGTGGATACCATTCTTCCGATGAATATGACTGCCAGGCTCGGACTTCCGGGTGATGCACCTCTCAGTGCTCGCCGCTTCCTGAGCTTGCTGAGTCCGGATAGCCCCCAGAACCCCGCGGCAGACGACCTGTTCAGTTCCGACCTGAGTGACCAGCGGCACCAGGAAACCTTCGGCCAGATTGGAGCGCGAGGCCTTTTGCAGTCCAAGTTGCTCATTCTCTACTCCGGTAGCGATGAGTACTGTCCACCCTGGGTGAACAAGGAACAGCTGATTGAGCGATGGCAGAGAGCGACCGAGGCCGGCGGCGCAGCATTCGATGCGAACGGCGGCGTCGTGCCCCAGGCCAGTCACAATGTGAAGGCCGAGGGTCAGCAGGACCTGATCCAGCGTGTCCTGCGCTACATTCAGGGACTATAGATAATGAGACAACACGCTAGAGATTGAACGAACCGAGCAAGCCATCGAACATTGAATAGAATATTGAGTTTTGCTATCGACATACAATAGCTTCACATGCAAACACCGCATAGAACTCAAAGAAAATCAAAGGAGAGAGAAGAGGTCGAAATGGGGTATATCGAAGTCCGGGCAGGCGGTCCAGTCCCAACCAGTCCGAATGAATGCGCACGACGCGACAAAATTCACAACCAGGCGTCGCGACAGCCTTTAAACCCGAATCCAGAGGTTGAAGACACCCTTCAGGTACTCGACGATTTCAGAGCCGCCAAGCTTGCTCTCGCCGTACAGACGGTCCACGAAAGTGATCGGGCACTCAGCGACCTTGAAGTTCATGGCCTTGGCGCGTACCATCATCTCCATCTGGAAACTGTAGCCCTTGCTCTCCGTGCTGGTAATGACCTTCTCCAGAACCTGCTTCTTGTACAAGCGGAAGCTGCCGGTCAAATCGCTCACGCCGGGCATCAACATGACATCAGCAATCAGGTTGGCAGTGCGCGAAGTGAACTTCCGGAACAGATCCCAACCGAAGACGCCGCCTTTGATATCTCCACGGTTCGCATACCGAGTGCCGGTGACGATGTCGGCATCGGTCTCCTTTTGGATCTGGATCATCTCGGGGATAAACTTGGGGTGGTGGCTGAAATCGGCATCCATGATGATGACAAAGTTGCCCGTGGCAAACTTCAGACCGTGTACGTAGGCCGTTCCCAGGCCAAGCTTGCCCTCACGCGGCTTGAGGACGATGTGTTCCTGGCCATAGAGCTTTTGCAGTTGCTTGCCGATCTCGAGGGTGCCGTCAGGGGAGCCATCGTCGACGATGATCACCTCCCAGTCCAGCTTGCTATAAGCAGGGGAAAAAGATCAGCAATTGCTTTTCACGCGCATCTTTTCTAGATTGTCGTACTTGTCGTTGAATGTCTTCTGGATCAGCCAGGTGATGATAGGGAGGTTCCGCCTCTCGTTGTAGGTCGGTAGGATGACCGAGTACTTGTTCTTGGTGGCACCCATTGCGAAGGAAGAGACTTTAGAAATCAATCAAGATCTCCAAATTACCAGGCAGGTAGTTTCAAAGGAAGGTAGTAGAGAGCGAATGGCAAGCAGCTTGTTGCGTCGAGACGAGTCGCGCCAACTCGCCAGATCCGGAGTCCACCGCCTTGGGCAGAACCGATAGCTTATCGCAAGCTGTTGACGAGCTTCATCTTGTTGCGATTTCCTCGTCTTTCCATGCTGTGCAGATATGGCGTCGCCGACAAGGAAACATCATCATAATTTGTCGAGGTGTATGCTATCCACCTGAACCTTGCTCGAGGGATATGCCCCAGGACTAATCACACCCCCAGCTTCACGGCCCCGCAGCTCAACACGAGGCCCACTGGATGCATCAGATGAGTGAGTAATGCATGTTCCTCGTGCAGGATGCGTCTAATGCCTTGCAAATAGCCCCCTGGAGTCGAGTGAATTACCATCTCCCACAATGGCCAAATTAAACGAACCCGATGGCTTCTCCGGCGACTCCTTTTACAACTTAGACCCATTGGCTCCGGACGAGCTGTCTGAAACACTGGGGAAGGATCTTGCATTTCTTCTCCGGCACAACGTCTACCACGCCTTATCTCATATTGATATCCCCCTCCCTTGCGGTCCGAGTTCATTGTGCTCAACCCCGGCGAACCGCTATCATCTTCTCTCGGCCTTTTGGAGAGAGTATTGGCCGAGGGCCGTTTCTTAGTCGCTGCGCATTTCACCGCGGCAATCCTGACGTCCTCTCTGATAACTTCAACGGACACCAAACTTATATTCGCGCTATTTTACACCCGGCTGGCCTCTCTAGAGTTGTCTGGGAATACGGTTCTTGCAGCACAGGAGTCGAAAGCATTAGAAGACCTTACCTCTGCTTTCTACTACATTGATTCCGGTCTTGCCTCGCCAAAGGAAGAGAGCCAACCTGATCGCATCCATGAGCATTTTCCTCGTCACATCGTCCCCTGGCCATTGCGGGTCCTGGCCGTAAGACTTCAAAGCATCGGATTTGGTGACCCCCGCAGAAGCATAGGTGGTTTGTACGAAATCGGTCTTGAAGCGCGAAGGGAAATCATGAGCTCCGACAGCAGTGATGATGCTAGGGAACTCTGGAAAGACAGATTAACAGATCTCGGGATTAGAAGCGTCAATGCGCTGATCGAAATGGGGGATCTCGACGCCGCCAAACGATCCCTTGAGAGTCTGCGGACTCCTGTGGCCGAGAGCGAAACAACAAAAATGAGGAAAGCGCTTCTGTTTTTGCGCATCGGGGATCTTGATGCAGCAGAGCAGGTGTTTGGGGACTCGCAGGATTCAAAAGAGGCCGCCTTGCTACGGCCACTCCTCAGTATGTCTGATGGCAGATACAATAACGCAGTGGCCGAATGGCGTGCCCTTCACGAGGACGGCCACCGAGCGGACGGGGCCCTGGTAGCCCAAAATCTGGCCGTGTGTCTTCTATATGCCGGCAATCTAGACGAGGTATTTCACTTGCGCATTCTGTGTTGGTTCTCCACTAAAAGGATGCTAGGCACGTCAAATTTTGGAATCACAGGTCGCCGCAAATAATTCGTTTGGGAGCCTCATTTTCAACCTCTCTACCGTCTACGAGCTCTGTTCCGATAATGCTGGTCAATTGAAGGGTCAGCTGGCAGCCACCATGTCCGGTCAGCCCATTTCGGGACAGACTAATCTTGACCGGCCGAATGCCGATTTTAAGCTATGATACCAATTGGGGAAGGATTTGTTCAGAGTCATGCTTGAATTCAATCTTGTAACAAGCGCTGGCACACCAATATGAAGACCAGGCTCAATCCAACTTCCATGAATGCATATGAACCAAACCCAACCTCCATTTCAATGAACTTCATAACCCCAGAAACGCCGTCTCGGGATGCTATAATGCCGTTGGAGGCTTATGCATTTGCAGGCTCCGGCTTTGGTGCAGGTCGTGCCTTTGGTCGTCGAATGATGACCCTGTCGCCTTCCTTTTCCCAGCCTAACTTTTCAGTCGCGACTAACTTCTCCCACGTCCAATTTTCCTCGTCTCCTGTGCACCCACCGAGAATCCAACTAACATGGACGTTGAAGTATGCACTGCCGACTGCCTTTAAAGCATGCCTCCGGACACGGTCCACAGCCCAATTCATCACTGCACGCAGATACGAGTCCACCCTATTGTATACCTGCCAAAACACGATCCAATTATCGTGCATGACCGCATCCAATACTTGGTCCACGGTCTGTGAGCGGAACCCGTGTTCCTGCCGCGCCCGGGCACGCAGCTCGAAGGCCGAGACCATGTCCTCCTCTCGGCAGGCATAATCCAGAATGAGATAAGAGACCAGGTCTTTATATTCAGAATCAGGCAGAGGATGCGAATCCGAGTGCAACTGATGGAGGCTGTGTTTTAGGGACGGATAATATGACGGTGGGTGTCGAGCGCGGATGGCAAGGCGAATGGAAAAGACATGTACCTGCTGCGCAAACGGAATCGGCGTTGTCGCAGCTGTGGCCATGATCGCTTCTCGCAGCTTCCGGAGCGAAAGCAAAAGTGTTGATAGCTCCGTTGATGGTTGGGGGATGGGTTTCCCGGTGGAGTTCAACTTCGGCGACGGCTGGGCAGCCGGCGGGTTGGAGGTTGCATCATTTGACCGATTGAGAGGGAGAGATGCCAGTGCAGCATCTAGATCTCTCCTATGATCAGAGCAGAATTCGAGATACCGTTTTGTGATTCTCTTAAAGTAATCGACCTGGGCCTGATGGTCGCGGAGGCTGTAGATCCCTGTCAATGGTCCTGTTCCAACCCTGCCCTCACATACACTTACGTACTGTCCCCCTTGGACACAAAACCAACAGCCGCCAGCGAATCGGCGACCGGCCGAAGTCGATCACCTCGTCCTTTTGCAGCCATGACGAGGTACAATTCAAGGCAAGCATCACCATTCGCTGATGACGCGGGGAACCTAAACGGTGTTTGCATGGTTTGTATGCTTTGCACCGAGGTTCCCAACGGAGCTGGAGTTCCCAACTACTCAACGACACCAGATTGTTCCGGGCTGATTCTTTCTTTGCCTGTTCTGGGGATCCTGTCATATTCATGGCGCGCCGTTGACTTGCTTACCTGTCGTGCATGCCCCGTGGCTGATTCGCGAAATTCTAACCGTCCTTTTCTGCATCTTACTTGCATGTGACTATGTCTCGCCAGCGTCGCGTCCAGAAGGGAGACAGCCAGGAAGTGCCCAATCCCGTGCTCGAAGTTCCTCCCAAAGTAATCAAGAAACTGCTTCATTGGGATGACTTGCCTCATTGGCAACGTGACAACCGACACATTCATTCTGGATATCGTCCTGCTTCATCGTCATTTCTAGGGTCATTCCAATCACTGGGCTATGTGCACAATGAGACGATCAATATATACTCCCACCTTTTACCGGCTATTCTGGCCATTCCAGCTGCATGGAAACTTTATCATGCGTTGGCCCCCCGGTATCAGACAGCCACCCACGACGACATACTAGCCTTTGCCTGTTTCTTTACCGGAGCCGCATTCTGCCTTGGCATGTCTGCAACTTATCACACCATCTCGAACCATTCTCCCGTTGTGGCACGCATTGGTAATGCTCTAGACTACATCGGCATTGTTGGGCTCATCGTGGGTAGTTTCGTGCCCAGCGTTTTCTATGGGTTCTACTGTGCGCCCAGCCTGCAGCACCGGTATTGGACCATGATTTGCAGTATTGGGGTGGGCTGTGTCTGCGTTTCAGTCATTCCACGATTCCGAACCCCCCGCTGGAGACCCTTCCGTGCCGCCATGTTTGTCGGGATGGGCCTGTCCGCCGTTTTCCCCGTGCTCCATGGATTACAGCTGTTTGGGTTCGACCGCATGCGACAGCAAATAGGATTGGTTTGGCTCCTTCTTCAGGGATTCCTCTATATCCTGGGAGCCGGTATCTATGCGGCGCGAGTCCCCGAGCGCCTCCATCCGGGGAAATATGACCTTGTCGGAAGTTCGCATCAGATATTCCACGTATTGGTCGTCTGTGCAGCCGTTGCTCATCTGACAGGACTGCTGAAATCGTTCGATTATCGGCATAGCGGCACGGCCGAGATTTGTCAGATTCCACGCGGCTGAGTCGTGACCACAAAAGGGGAGGGGGTGAGGTCGGACAACATTCTCATGGCATTTTCCAGAGGTAGCATGGAATGAAACATACTCGCGGGTCGTGTGGCGGAAGGGGCAGCCTAGCCGATTGAACGGCCCTGCTGACCATGACCCAGTTCATGATGTGCAACGATGACAGACGGTCAGACCGAAGTGGTCAATGATGCCTTATCCCCAGTTGTGAATTGAGCCTTCTTCCATCTTGAGTCTTTCACATGGCAAGTCAAAGGAATTTTAGGATGGTTTCTCATTGGCCCAACCGCCCTTCAGAGCACAGCAACTGAGTTTGTCAGGTTCTCCAAGACCCAGAACCTTCGTATTGGGTCTTTTGCAATGTTGCATTATGATGTACGACTTTGAGGACCCCTAAGCGGTTCCAAAATTTGCTCTCTTCTACGAGCACAGCTCCGATCCAGCAATGGCGGCCCATCCAGTGCTGCATTTCCCCATTGGGTCCGAGTCAGACCGATGCGGGGGGGGGGGGGGGTGGAAGAAGAACCCATCTTCCCAGTGGACCAGATGGCATCCCATGCGAGGTTGATCAGATGGAAGTATCTGGGGTTTCACAGCGGCTGACCTCTGGATGCGGCGGTCGTCGGTACATGAACCCGGATGCGAGTGTGACATCCCTTTTGCTGCCTCTTTCGTCATGAAGCTTGACCTTGTTGGCGCTTTATATATGAGGCTATGTCAAGCGGGGCGGGGCATAAGGGGCCCGGGTATTGTCTAATTGGGTGTCTTCGCTGCACGCTTCATCTGCTCTCTTTTTTATGCATTGATCGCCCAGGTATTGTCGATCGGTCCTGGCTAATGCTCAGCCCCATACTCTTGGCGAGAACGACGAAAGGAAAAAACGCCACGTTATCTCTGCTGCGGATCATCTATTCGACGGCCGTCGAAGGAGTCTCCTCTTATCGGCCTCGATGCTCCCTGAGTCCAACGGCAGTCCGTATGCCGGAGGCGACGCACCTAAACTGCGGACTGCGTGTGAGAATTGTCGACAATCAAAGGTCAAATGCAATCTATCCGGGAAGAATGTATGTACACGGTGTCTACGCCACGGTCTGCAATGTCAGTATGGCTTCGCGAATCGGTCCGGCAAACCCAAGGGTAGCAAGAACCGCGCCACCCTTAGGAAGTTAGGCCAGTTACAAGAAGACAAACCACCACTGCGCGGAATCCGTGGTAATAGAATCGTTCCTCCGGTATCCGACAGAGAGCCTCTGGCCACCAGTAGCTACGCTGGACATATCATCGACCCGGTATTAGAGGAAGATGTAAGGCGTCGGCCCCTCATTTGAACGATCCTAGTTACTCACCTGTCCTGTCCACCAGGTCTGTTTAATTTCGAGTCCACTAGGGTTTTGGGAGAGCCCACGCAGTCTCTCGAGCTCTACCGTGCTGGAAAATCCTATCTGTCCATCGCAGTTTTCCGCCGTGGATAACTCATCTTTTTCTGATATGGTGGACTCTTGCCCGACCCTTCCTCTTGGCCTAGCATATCCGCATTCTCCCGTGACGCCGACTTTTCTTCCCCCAGACGGTATCTCAAGCCCACCCCTCACGGGGTCGATGTCCTCTCCATTCTCGGCGGTGTCGTGCGATTGTGTGGACATGCAAATGTTCCACATGAACCGATTAAATCACCTGCTTGCAGAGTCGTTGCCTCTACGGTTTGACCACAGCCTTCAGACGATCAAGGCCACATTTTGTGCATGTCAGGTGTTCTTGCAGTGTAACAAATGCACCAAGGATAGCCCGGGTCTACTCCTGTCCATTTCCGTGCTCAACTCAACCTTGCAGTTGTTCGAGTACTGGATATCCGGCGAAACTACGCGCGCCACGCGCATGGAACATGGATTTGATATTCGCTATGGATACTACGAGGTCTGTCAGAGTGAGAGTCGACAAATCCGAACGTTCCTACTTCGCGGGCTTTTGTTGCAATGTCGCGAGGTTCTGTCAATGCTGGCCACGGCAGCCAACGCCACCCACACCGACCCTCCCAAGCTTGGTGAAGTTGATGACTCTGTCAAACCCAGTCTGAACATGAACGAGGTGGATAGCCATGCCTGGTGGACACCGGAACAGTTCGGCATCGCCACATCTGATCTGGATCTCGAGGCCCTAGGTTCTGGCGGTAACTGTCTACTCCCTATCATCGCCGGCTTTGAAGCGACCGTTGGTGCATTTCTCCGGTCAATCTCAGCAAATGAATGTATCTGTGGATCGAAATGTCGTCGAGACGAGTCTGTCTGATGACTACCGAATTTGTATAGTTGGCAGGGCGGTTATTGCCTGGTTTTGTCTTTTGCGCCCGCGTTCTTGTATTCTTTCTCTTTTTGTACTGTAAGGGAGGTTTGCTTTACGTAGACACGATTCCCACAAGCTTGATAGTAAATGCGGATCAGCTATAGGAAACAATGCAATTTGTACTCGCGCGTCAACCCCACATTTCCATCTTCGGGCCTCGGCATTCTCGGGGTTGTATAAGAACTTCCACTTCCACTTCCCCTTCCCCTCCCCGCAACAAACCACAATGGCTCCCTCTGAACGTATCAACCAAGTCAATAAGCACCTTAATTTCCCCGCCGGTCTGCTTGCTGGTCAAGTGGCCATTATCACTGGCGCCGGTCAGGGGATCGGGGCCGAGGCGGCACGTCTGTTCGCCAACGAGGGCGCCAAGGTCATCATTGCCGACATTGACAGCAGTGCGTACCCTTGCGGCACCCGGTAAATCGATCAAGATCTCATCTAATACCTCAAACAGACAAGGCCAATTCGGTCGCAGACGCCATCAACGCCGCCGAGGCAGGCCGCGCCCTCGCTGTGGCCGGCGACGTCTTGGACGGCAACTACATCACTGAACTCGTCAAGCATGCCGCAGAGTTCGGTGGTGGCAAGATTCATATCATTGTCAACAATGCCGGCTTCACCTGGGATGGTGTAATCCACAAGGTGAGTCGCCGGTCTTCCGCTGATCGGCCTGGCCCTTTTTTCCCCCCGTGCAACTCACTGATTGTATCTTGTCGGGGGTTAGATGACTGATAAGCAATGGGAAACCATGCTGGCGGTGCACAACACTGCGCCTTTCCGACTGGTGCGAGCGGCTGCGCCGTATTTCCGGGTCAAGGATCAGGAGCCACGCGTTGTGATTAATATCAGCAGCACCAGCGGAATCCACGGCAATGCGTATGTTCAGGCACTGTCCTTTCCCCGCATCCAGGCTTCATAGCCATGAATGCACTTCTTCTATATTACTGTGCTCATCTTTTCTCCGCAGTGGACAAGCCAACTATGCTGTCGCCAAGGCCGGCGTCGTCGGCCTCACTCGGACCATCGCCAAAGAATGGGGCCCGGCCTTTGGCGTGCGCTCGAACACCATTGCCTTTGGCTACGTAACGACTCGTCTTACTGCGGCCAAGGAGGCCGGTGCTTTTATCACGACGCCTGACGGGACGAAGGTGGCCCTCGGCATTCCCGGCAAGCAGATTGCCGCTAAGAATGGCAACGACCAGGGCCAGTCGGATGCCAATACGTTCCCTGACATCCCGTTGCGACGGCCAGCAAGCCCCGAGGAGGCTGCGAGAGCTATTCTAGGGGTTGCCAGCCCGTACTTTTCCTACGTGAATGGGGAGACCATCCGGGTGACTGGCGGGCGGAATATGTGAGCCGCGCAATAATGGGCTGGATAGCTGTCCACAGAACCTGGTGTCGGCGCGTCTCCGAAATTTCCTATTGTAGAAGAATCCACTGTATTGCGTATACCAGTCGCTTGCTAATGCAAGAATGTGATTCGAATTCTCCGTGCCTCGCGTTATGAAGATGGCCATTACTTTCCCACCACCTCAACACCCCCATTCTCCCATCTGTCATGCGACCGGGCTGCAGCGATGTCTCGCGACTCAGGGGAAATTTAGTAGACATGAAATATGACATTTCTCCGCAAAATGACGAACGCCCTGACTCGCGTCTCAAGTCCCGGGCCGAGGCGCTCCACGGCGCCACGGAGCAGGATTGCAGCTGGTCCACCTCGTTGGAACGATAAGCTTCATAGATCGGACATTTTGCCTCTAGATAAAGACTTACGACGGGCTCAGCTGAACGACAGACCGCTGTTTCTTATATCACATCGCGGGTGCATGCATCTCTGCTATGACCTCCCCGATCTCAAGTCTCGATTGGACGCTCTACAATCGAAAAAGCAAGACCTGCAAGACCACAAGGCTATGATACTATTGTGGAATCAGATGTCGCCATGACATTCGACAGCCGGTCGCAGACCAGACCAACGGAGTAAGTGACCATCATTGGGTGCAGCTTCTCATCACATCAGTAGATGACGTGCTTCATTTCAACAACCACGCGAGGGGAATCGGACATGCCCGTCAGGCTCGCGGAGATGGAGCTGATTGAAAAACCTCCGATGGACTTGGTTGGTTTTGTCTCTAGCTTTCAACTACGCCAACGTTCTTCCGACTTTCTCGCAGGGCCCTACCTTCGCGACCATGGGCGTCGACTACGGACAGGGAAAGGTGGCAAACACCAAAGTCGATTCGCCTGCTCCGTCCGAATCCTCCGAGGGTATCATTCAAGATGGCGGCTCAAAATGGACTATGACCGTGGGCATGAACTCGACCAACGCAACCTACCAAGATGCGGCCGGGGCGCCGGTGGAAACGGACTCGCCGCTCGGATACTCGGTCAGTTTCTGGGCCTGCCTGTGTTTGAACATCAATCAAATGGTTGGGACGGGGATCTTCTCAACGCGTGAGTTGACTATCTATCGCTTCAAATGTCGGTCAGGTCGGTGCAGGTGCTGACCCGGTTCTTACAGCGGCGACGATCCTCGCCGGTGTTGGCTCCGTTGGGCTCAGCATGATTTACTGGTTTATTGGATATTTAATCGCCCAGTGCACATTGGCGCTCTACTTGGAATTGGCCTCTTATTTCCCCAGCCGGTCTGGGTCGGAGGTGGTTTATCTGGAGCAGGCGTACCCGAAACCGCGGTATTTCTTTCCCACGACGTTTGCTATGAAGCATGTCGTCTTCTCGTTTGGGAGTAGTAATGCCGTTGTTCTGGCGCAGTATATCTTTGGGATTGGCGGAGTCTCGTATACTCCGTGGCAACTCAAGGGCGTCGCGGTGGCTGGGTATACATTGGCCTTTATCGGTAAGTCAAAGATCGATGTCCATGGCCGCTTGGACATTCCGACTGACCAGGGTCAGTGGTGATCTTGAATACTAAATGGTCTCTCCGGTTTGTGGTTTGGTTTGGGTTCGTCAAGATTGCAACCTTGTTACTGTATGTCCACCTCATCCACCGGTCCAAATCGGACACTGATGATCTTGTTTACCGGCGACAGAATCTCCATCGCCGGACTGGTCGTCCTCGGTGGACATACAAGAGTCGCGGATCCGAAAGTCAACTGGAACAATGCCTGGGAAGGCTCATCATCGGCCACGGCCTACGGGGCCACCAACGCCATGGTCAAGCTGATCTTTTCTTACGCCGGTTACCAGAACGCATTTGGTCTAGTGAATGAGATCAAGGTGTGTACGATGATCACACCTCATGCTACAAAAGCTCAGACAAAATCCTCTAGAATCCCATCAAGACGCTTCGCTGGAGCGCTCCATTCTCTTTGATCCTCGTCGCCAGTCTCTACATCCTGGTCAACGTGGCCTACTTCTCCGCCGCCTCGCGAGAGGAAATTCTCAACTCGAAGCAAATTGCCGCGGGGATCTTCTTCGAGAAAGTCTTCGGTACGAGCCGCGCAGCCCGGGGCCTGAACGTGCTCATCTGCATCAGCGCCTTTGGCAACTTGATGGCCGTGATGATCAACTACTCACGACTTCTCCGCGAAACCGGCCGGTAGGACTCGGAATTTTACCCATTCTCGACCCCTGAAAAGCAGAATCGGCTAATATTCTCCTTCTCCAGACAAGGCATTCTCCCCTGGCCCAAATTCTGGACGTCGACCAAGCCCTTTGGGACTCCGATTGGACCTTATTTCGTCCAGTGGGCGATCACGATCATCATGATTGTTGCGCCTCCAGCCGGCGATGCTTTCAACTTTGGTATGTATTGCATCCCTCGGGTTCTTCTAGAGAAGACACCTCTAATCGCGAGCTCAGTGGTCGATCTCTCGGTCTACCCGACCAACATCTTCAACCTTCTCCTCGTCATCGGCCTCCTCATCATCCGCTACCGCCGCCGAAACCTCAACCTGCCGCGCCCGGAATACAAAGCCTGGAGCATCGCCATCGGCTTCGCCATTTTAGCGAATGTGTACCTTCTTATCGCACCGTGGTATCCACCCTCGGGCGGCGCGAACGGCGGCGATGTCAGTTTCTGGTACGGCACGTACCTCTGCGTGGGCATTGGAATGTGAGCATATCAACTTTTTCTGTTCTTTTTTGTTTGTTTGTTTGTTTCCGATTTCTTCTGCTATTCTGTCTTGTTTAGAAGGATTGCCCCGCTGATTATCGCAGGATTGCTCTATGTGGCATCTACTACTACATCTGGATCTCCGTGCTTCCAAAATGGCGCGGCTACGAGCACCGACAAACCGTCGAGGAATTTGACGACGGAACCGTCACGCATAAGATTGTCAAGGTGTCCGCGGTCGATATTCCACGCTGGGACGCCGAGCATGATGCTGCTGGACGGCGACATCGCTGGGCGGGGGAGAGGTGATGGGAGATTGGATATTGAATCCGGGGTATAGTCTTGATTGGCAGACGTGCATACTACAATATTCAGCTATCCAGGGATGTACATGTTCGATATAGATGTGGATCTGGTTTGGCGGGCAATAATATACCCCCCACTGGCCCCAATCCAACAAGAGACTTGTTTACACGAGCTCCACTATCCAACATAGAAAGTGATCATCTCATTTAGCAGAACCTCTCGTATTTCCGGTTGATTGTAGACTCTTCTATTCTTGCTTTAAGAGAATCCCTCTTTAAATCCCGTCGCTACTCCTAGATCCGACCAGATAACATAGTAGCCTGTGATCATTCTCCAGCTATTTGACCAGTCACCACCCTCATAGTGGAGCTGTAGCCAATCTACTCCGTATATCTCCCAGCGCCCCGTCTCCGGGCGCGTGCAGCCTCACGTGGGACTTGGGCAGCAACGCAGTGCCACGCTGCACCTGGGCACACGACCCGCCGACTTCCGGTGGGACAGTCGGTATTGCCACGGGAACGAGACACGAAATGTAGGAGCTTGAAGTTGATCAGATTGATGCAGTGGTACTGCCCGAGGTATCATTCGTTAAACAAAATATCCGACCCAAACCAGACCCGAAGACAATAGTTCAGGCCATGCGAAACAAAGTCTATGCACATGCAACCAAAGCCCGCCCGTAGCAAATCATGAGACGAGGGGGCAATCCAGTTCCGGGAAAATAAATCACAGACAAGAAATGAACAAGGAACTAGACTTGCGCCGAATTGCGCAACGCCTTGCAAAATGAGACCCATGCCAGTCCCAAACAAACGGTGTTTCATCAGATCCGCCCATCCAGGGCGCGAGTCTTTCAGTCATGCCTCCCAAGTATATTATGCCAAGTATTTTCAAGTGCAGCCAAACCGAATATCAAAAAAAAACAAAGGTCCTCCCGGGTATGTGGGTAATATTAAAACAGTAGAATCCGGGCTCGGAATCAACGTGGCCAAGCCAAGTGGAGAAATGGTGGCCCCAGATCCGGTGGGCAATGCAAAAACAAAAGCCACGGTCGGAAAGCCAGGAATATGGGTTGGGGTCCAATCCAAGGGGAATATGTCCAGGGAAAATATAGCAAAAGCAAGGAGCTCCGGGTAGTCGAAAGTCCATGGAGAAGAGAGAATCAAGCAATTCTCAAGGGCAGCCAGAAAGGGGCGGCTTGGTGGGTATTTATATGGAAAGCAAAGGCCTGGAAGGCAATCCAGGCAACCAAGAGATCAGAAGAGGTGAGAGGGCGTTATATCGTGGATGCGTTAGGTGGATGAGGCGGGGAGTGACCGGGCTGGGCTTAGCAGACCGGAACGAGAGGTCCGGTGAAAGCGGCGCCCGGGATTGAATGGTCAACGAGGAAGGGAGGGAATTTGCAATCCGAGAAGTGCTCCGAGTTCACCGGGGACATGTAGTTGTAGTCCGAGTAATCCTCCGTCAAAGCAGAGATGTCGGAGGCCGCGGCCTCGGAAAAGTCCGAGTAGTGCGACGAGTCCGAGTCCGACGAGGAGCCCGAGGGCTGAGCATGCAGGGGTTCCACGGGCACGGAGAACGGAATCTGGGGCTGGACAAAGAGGTCCTGCGGCATTTGCTCCGGCACCCAGGGGGCCGGCATGGGGGTCTCGGTGAAGCGAGGGCACTCCACGATCAGCTGGCGCAATTCCGGGATGGAGATCCTCTTGGCAGGGTCGCGCTCGAAGACACGGCTCAGGATACACACCATCTCCGTGGACAGGGGCAGGATGGACTTGAGAAAGAATGGATCCTTCAGGTATGCCCGGAATGTGGAATCCTCGAATGAAGCACGCTTCCACGGGTTGCGACCGCAGGTCAAGTTGACCAGCATGACACCCAGACTCCACACGTCGTTGGCGGACGACGCGTAGTAGGACATGGGTCGAGGGTTGGTTTGTTGACATTCTGTTCCGGGGGTATTAGGGGGATGCGCTGCGGGGGAGGACAGAGACGAGAGATCACACTTACCGGGCGACATGTAGAAAGTCGAGCCGCAGCCAAAGTCCGAGGTAAAGTAATCCGTGGTGGCAAGGCCAAAGTCGGCGAGCTTAACAGTCATTCCTTGATCGGTCACGAGCACGTTCTCCGGCTTCAGATCTCGGTGGTAGATGCCGACGGAGTGGCAGAATTGGACGGCATCCAGCAACTGGAGAAAGACACGCTTGACCAAGGGGTCGTTTCCAACGTAGTTGCCTCTGTCGGTGATGCTAGAAAACAAATCTCCCTCCGGGCAAAACTCCATGACGACGTAGGTACAGTCCAGGGAATCCATAATGCGGACCAGGGAAACCACGTTGGGATGTTGGCTAGCCAGATGATGCAGGCGAATCTCACGCTGCTGGAACTTGAGTTGTCGGGGATCCAGCCCGGACTTGTTGAGGGCCTTGACGGCATAGCTGATGTGGGTGTGAATGTCCAGGGCGGTATAGACGACCCCGTAGGCGCCGACGCCGAGAATACCGGTCAGTTCCAGCCGGTTGGCCAAGATCAATCCTAAACGGTCCTCGGGAGCATAGCACCGGGGTACAGGCGACGGCGGAGGCGTGGGCAGCATGGTCGGATACATGGTCGACAAAGGAAGGCAAGGGGGAAAATCCAGGTCCCGGGACTCCGTAGGAAAGGGAAAGGATAGTAACGGGGCCAGACGGGAAGGTCCAGGGAGTAGTCGAAGTCCAGGGTTAATCCAAAGTCCACGGCATTCAGGAATCCATCTCAGAGCAGAAACCAAACAAACAAGAAAAGAGTGCGATGTAAAAGAAAGATGGGGGGGGAGGGGCAGGATAAGAAGGGCACATGGCCGGGGCCACGGTGGCTATACGGAGCGGTGTGCAGGCTGCAGACGCCACTGCCGAGACGGGGCCATGATTGGCTGCGCTCCACATAACGATCGACCTGATTTGATTGTGGGGGGTGGCAATAACAGATGCTAGATAGGAGTAGTATAGGAGGAGGTATTCTGGACGATCCCGGATTGGACTATTGACGTCCATCACATCCCCACTCAAAGTGAGGCGGGATGCACTTTCGAGAACGAGTGGACCGTCGCACGGGCCTGACTCGGCGCTAAGAGAAACGGTGAGCAGGTCTGCACCCCGGAAAATACCCTTCACCGCTAGAATATCTCAAGAGTCAGCTCCTGCGCCGTACTCCGTACTACGGAGTGCTACAGAATATCTACTCTACGGAGTATCCAGCACAAGTCCTCCGTATGAAGTACTCGTACCGGTCTCCACCGACTCCTGAGGATTCCCGCCCCACATAATAAACACACCCCCATCACTCATCGCATCACCACTCCGTCCACTTTGCCACAACCGTTGGTGGCAATAGTACATCTTGCGCTCGCACCACTTCGTTGCCTCGTATTTGCCAGAACTCTTCGTCCCCACCCAATCGGCGACCGCCCACGTCGATTTCCGGGAGCCTGGGTCGACCTCTGGCCATGGCTCATTCGTCGAGCTCGAAACAGGTCAGTGTCTCGGGTCCAAGCACATGGAAGGGGGGACTCCGTGCTGATGCAGCTGATTCAACGGGTTGCTATCCATGGACCCATGGTTCCATCCTTTACATTTGTTCAAGTTCGAGCTGCACCCACGCATCCATGGTTGGTCCTCAGATCTGACCGATCTAGAACCGGGCTTGCGCATGGTTGGGGGGAAGGAAGGTCGAGAATGCCAACGGACTCCCGGGACGCAGCATATGATTCATTGATTCATTGACCCGTTGTAAGCCTCCTGCAGAAGACGCCACCTGCATAGGTATTGGGGGCAAAAATCTAAACATGGGTTCGGCTCCTCACGGTTGCCCGGCCATCTGTTGTGCCCCCCCCTCGGAGGCAGTTGAGGGCGTTTCTTCTCGCCCCTGCATCTAGACTTGCATGGTGCGACGGCTGGCACCGCACACTTCCGGTGGCGGAGGTGGTTGGGAGTCATGTCGCGGAGTCATGGGGGCGTGGCCAGACTCTGCCCTGCTGAGGTGGACGTCAACAGCGTGATCCACTCCCCACGCCAACGCACTTCGCGCCATGACTTTCTCTGCCCTGCAGGCATGCCCGTCTCAGCCGCGTTGTACGAAGAGTGTACGGAGTACGGAGTACGTAGATTCTTGCCTACCTCCTGTTTCAGCTGCCTCGATGGTTCGCATGCGCCCTGTTTCCAAGCTCTCGCGCCAGTCATTGCTACTGTCCTACCTCCACCCCAGTCAGTGGCACATTCCTCAGTCTAGGGAGCAGAGCTGAATCCGCCTTCGACAAGGCTGGCTATCGACGACACTAATGGAGGCGCAGTGGAGGAGGGCGGAGTCTCGAGCCAATCGAAAATGGAGCGGGATGCGGGTTCAATGCAGACGCTGATTCGCTGGCGAAGGAGAATATCTGACCAATCACAGGCATATACTAAAAATGGAAGTTGGGGCTGATCAATTAATAATAGACATGAATACATAACTTAACGTAACCCGTAAGCGAGCTGGACATGTAAGCGAGCTGGACACCCCACCAATGTCTATAGTTTTAAACCAATTTTATTTAACCAAAACGCTATTTAAATACAAAAAAAGCTATTCAGTGCGTTTTTTACACTGTGTCCGCTTATGCCCCACTTCAAAACAGTTAGTGCATTACGGGGGCGCCCGATGAGGTAGTGATTACGTCGTTTCTGGCTGCTCCGCTGGCTGCTCCGCTGGCTGTTTTTTCTGCTTTTTTTCATCCGATACTAGCTGGTTTAGCTCGCCAGCTATAAAACCATCTCTATATAGCAGTTGCTGTGTAGATTTGGCGCGTTTTATGGTCTGCTTTGCGTTGGCATTGCGTAATAGCTTATTTTGGTGCGCCAGAAATATAGCGTTATGCATAGCCATCTCGCACCCCTTTACAATTTGGTCTAGCGCGCGCTGGGTAGGGCTAGTAGGGCTTGCTGAGCGTCGCCGGAGTAACGCTTTTATAGATGATGCTTGTTTACCTAGTTGTCTAGGGTTTTGGGGGGTTTTCATCGAAAAATCGCTGTCGCTGCTGAGAGGGGGCGTCGGTGTTTTGAGATGGATATTTAGGGTATCGATTATCCGATTCGGATCCAATAGTACTAAACCAGTAGCTGCGAAGCTATTTTTAATCGTCTCCGATTTATAGCAAGCAGCGTGCGCAGTAGGGAATTCAGCTAGGAAATCTAGCTTGGTAATATGGTTGACCCCGGTACGCATATATCCCTCTACCAATTTGCTATACTCGCGTTTCAAAACACTAAAACACCCTACATCTAGTGGTTGTAGTAGATAAGATGAATACGCTGGTATACAAAGAGGTATAATATCGTTTTGTGCGCAGATTTAGTCGAATTTAGGGGTAAGATGGCTACTATAGCCATCTAGCACTAGTAAGCGATATCGACCATATAATCGCGACGTAGTAGCTGGGATAAACCGTCGAAGTAGCCAATTTAACCCAATTTCATCGCTTGTCCAGCCATTTTGGCTTATATTAATACCCTAGCCAGTAGGGAGATCATCGAGCCAGCCAGCTTAGTAGCGCTTAGCTTTAAAGATGAGGTATAGCGGGGATATATATCTAGACGCGCCGATACATTCAATGCTAGTAACCCACTCGCGGTTACCGGGCTGAAGTAGCTTAGCGCGTCCATAATAGTCAGCGCGAGTGACTACTCTGGTAGCTACTATCATCCCTATAGCAAACCTAGTTTCATCGAAGTTATATATATCGTCGGTAACGATGCCATACTTCGCAATTGTGTCGGAAACTAGGGTAAACCACTGCCGAATTTGGTTTATATCTTCGTTTTGCGCACATTGGTAATCATAGCGACGTGAGAGATGTGTTTTTATCTCCGGTGTGCGCTGGATAAGATTATATACCCATTTTTGGCCGACGGTTTGGGGGGGTCTTCGCCCCGCTCTGCGAGTAGCAAATTGGCCATATCTCGCACATGAGACTGCCGGGGCGGGGCACCTCTCGTATCCATAGAAACCACCTATTTAACAAGCGATTGCTCTTCGATTTGGGTCAATTTATGGCTATTCGCCCTTATAGCAGCGCAATTAGTGACACCGGTAAGACGGGAAGCAAGTGTTGAATGTGGGATATTAAACTGGCGCGCTGCCTCGCGAATTGAAGGGATTCGCTTAGTCTGAATAGCTTCGATAGCTAATAAGACCCTCCCCTCCTGCTCAGCGTTTTTTTGGCGATTTTGGGAGCGATTTGGTGGCATTGTAGGGGTTTGAAATAATGGGGTTGAGATTGGGGAGTGGTTTTTGGTGGGGTGTCCAGCTCGCTTATATGTCCAGCTCGCTTACGGGTTACGTTATATCTATCTTAGGTCCTAGGTTTATTATTTAATTCTCTTTATAGGATACTCTAGAATTAGTTAGCGTATTTAATTATCTTAAGGTATATTACTAGAAGTAGGGTAAGTATAACCCCTATCTTATCTTAGAGTAATATTTAGAGCTTTAAATAGAAGATAAGGGTATAGTTATTTTTAGATATATAATTAAAATATTATTCTAGACTATTAAGATAGTAGTAAAATATTATTAGGTTATTATTAGGATACTATTAAATATTATTAAGTTATACTTAGAGATTAGAGATTATAGTTCCTAAGTTTTAAATAAGAGAATAGATAAATCTAGTAAAATATAGCTACGAATTGCTCTTAATATAATAGTCTTATAGTAAAAGGTCTTAAAGATAGCGGATCTATCGATATTATAACTCTTTATCTATATATTTAAAGGTAGTAAAGTAGATCTTCTTTTTATTAGTATTATACTCTATATAATTTACTTCAAAGAAGTACTTAAGATCTCCGATTTATATAGTAAGTATTACAAACTGCTGACTAGTCACAGTAAGTAATGTCTATAAAGGTAATACTTCTCTTAGAATACTATAAGCCTTAAGTATGTCTATAACTATACTAATGCCTCGAAGGCCTTCTATAGACTTAGGTCTCTAGGGTGCTTATAAGGTATACTAATTAGAGCGCTAGTTAAGTTAGTTACTTAGGGATCGAAGGTCACTAAGTAAGCTCCTAAGACTATTAGAGGTTTATTGCTATATTCGAACTATAAAGTACTAAAGGTAGTTCTAAGTAATAATAGAATAATTAATTATAAAGAACTAAATATATATAGTAAAGACTATTCCTTATATATCTAGTCTTTTTTATCGCTAATAAGTCTTATCTTATCGCTACTAAGTCCCGCTTATTATTAGTAAGTCCTAGCTTATCGCTAATAAGTTATTATATACTATATACTATTTAGTGATTATAGGTAGTATACTTTATAATAGTAAATAGATAGCTATTTCCTATATTACTATATAACTAGACTAGTCTTTCTAGCTCTACTAGTCTTACTAGTCTTTTTAGTCTAGCTAGCCTCTTCTATCCTACTAGTTACTCTAGTCCTACTAATCCCTTTAGTCTAGCTAGTTATTTTAGGTCCTATTAGCTATCTTAGTCTAGCTAGCTTCTTTATTTATTAGGCAGTATACTTAATAGATTACTATTACTCCTATTAGTATTTAAGGAGTAGGGTCCTCTTAGAGAGGTTGTAATATTATCTCTTTTTTCTTAGGTTTTTATCCTTAGAAATATAAATAGTATATTTCCCCTAGTAGATACTTTTTTCTTATTATTATATTTTGAGTCTTTTCTAACTATATTATTAAAGTCGTCGATTCGTAAGAACTAACTTAGTACTTATATTAAGGAGGAAGATTATCGATCGGTAGTTCTTTACGACTATTATATTCGATTTAAATAAATATATATTTATTCCGATTATTCTAATTACTACACCGATTATATTAAAGGTAGTAGCGGTATAAAGTATATAATATCTTATCCTATATATACCGATACTAAGTAATAGCGTTTAGTAAAACTTTAAAAGGAGATTATAGAGGAGTGTTATACTACTTTTACAAAAGTAATATACTTTAAATATTAAGAGATATTACTTTATTCTTATATTAGTGATTTTATTATATATAATTATAAAGAGATTACTAAGTTAGAGAATCTTAAGTATCGTAAAGCTAAAGAGATCGCTTATATCGAAAAGGAGTATACTATAGCCCTAGCTATTAGATAGAGTTATTCTATTTCTGAAAGGAGTATTACTAATTATAGTATATCTTTAGGTTCTTATACTATATTATTATTAGCTAAAGAGAGTAATTAAACTCTTACTACTATATTAGAGGGTCCTACTCTAATATAGATAATTATAATAGCTAATCTATTATCTACTATTTTCTAAAAAGATATTAATTTCGATACTTTCTTTACTTCTATTCTTCCAGAGTCCTCTTTATCTTATAGTAATACTATTAAACTAGCTAGTAGTAGCCCCTTAAGTAGATAATAGGTTCCTATATATTCTCTAAGATAGGGTACTTTTTCTATTTGATTAGGAGTTACTACTAACTATTAGACTATTTATTATCTAGGATAGTTTTAACTTTATATTTATCCTCTATTTCTTCTTTAAGTTCTATATTAGTAGCGATTTTAGTATTTTTTAGTATAGATTTAAGTAATAAGATATAAAATATTAGGTAGATTCTTTTTATACTTTCCGGTAGCTTTAGTTAGTAGTTAACTAGTCCTATTTTTTCTTTAATTATAAAAAGTCCTAATTTTAGATAGTTAAGTTTTATACTTAGTTATTTAGTTTTAATATTTCGTTATAAGAGATAGACTTTTTTCTCTTTTTTTAGGTTAGGGCTAACTTAATAGCGCTAATTATAGTATATCTTTATATATAGATTTAGAAATTCGATATCTTAAGCTATTTATATATATAACTATCTAATTCCTATAGCTAGTAATCTTACTAATTCTACTATAGTTTTTTTATTTTTTAGTTCCTCTATTAGCTTTAGATAGTATCTATAGTTAGTAAAAAATAGTATTTCCTTAGTAGTTAAATATATTATATTATTATATATAAACTATATAACTAGTAGTAGTCTTATTTAGTTATTCTACTAATAGTTTATATAATACCTTAGATATTATTCGATTATTTAGTTAACTTATTCGGTCTATCTATTAGTTTATAGATAATAGGCTATTAAAAGACTATAGTAGATCCTAATTTAATCTATAAAGGATTACTATATATTAGATATAAATAACTTATCTTAGTTAGAGGTAATTTTGCTTAGTGCTCTATAGTTTACGAAGATATATTAGAGTAAGATATTTACTATTTAGTTTATATTAATACTTTCGGTAGTTAGGATTATATAGGCGTACTTAGTAAGTTAGTTAATAATTACTATAATTATATTATTTCTATCTAATTTCGGTAGTTTTATAATAAAGTCTATTATAATCTATTCCTATAGTCTTATTAGAGTATTTAAGAGCTATAGTTCTCTATAGGGAAGATATTATAATAGTTTATCTTATTAATAGGTATTATAATTCCTAATATATCCCTTTACTTTTCTATATATATTTAGGATATAGTAGTTATAAGTAATTTACTCTATCGTTTTCTTAATTCCTATATATCTATATATTAGTAGGTTATAATATCCTTTAATAACTTTATTTTATAATAATTATAGTATATAAATTAGTCTATAGATAAGGATAAAGCTATTATCGCTTATAGTTCTACTTTAATCTATTTTTAAGATTTTCTATATAGATTTATCTTTAATAGTAGCTCTTTAGACTTTATCTATTTAGTTATTATTTTCTACTTCGTTAGTTACTATAAGTATTTATTAGTTATAGATAATATCTTTTTATTTATTAGTAGTAAAGATAGTAGGTACTACTTCTTTAGTTCTAATTTTATAGTTAGGTCTCCTACTAAGTATATTAGTAACTATATTTTCTATTCCTTTATAGTAAATAATCTTAAAATTATATTATATAAAGATTTCTACCTATTTAGCTTATTATTAAGTAAGTTTCTTTATTATAGTGAAAAATATTAGATTATAGTAGTCTATTTTTACTATAATAGTATATTTTACTTTTTCTAGGTATACTCTTTAGATTTAGAATACTAATACTATAGTAAGTAGTTTTTTATTATAGATATTATAGTTAAGTTCTATTAGAATTATTTTTCTAGACTAAAATATAATTAGTTATAGTTTCCTATTATTATCTAGCTAGATTAACTATACTCCTAGAGTATAGTCTAATATATTAGTTTTAAGTATAATTAGTTTTTCGTAGTATTAGTTGACACGGTGAGCGGGGCGCCGGAAAGGGCGCCCATTGCACCGCTGCTCCGCCGCCGCCGACCGCCTGCCGGGTTCCGCATTTCCCCTTCCTGTGTAGGCATGGCGCCCTGCTCCTTGCCTCCGGTTCGGGTTTAGCGCCCGTACTGGCCACTTTTACCGCCCTGCCCATCTGCCGTGCCATCTATAAAACATGCATCACCCTCTCCTCTTCATCGACGCACTTTCTCTTCTCTTCCCCCTTCCCCCCTTTCTTTCTCGGGCCCACTGGTCAATTGCGCATTGACTTTCAGCCTGATGCACTGCCCCTTTCGTTCGCCGGAGATGACCGCTCCGTCCGAACCCTTGTGCTTGTGCTGGCCCGCGTTGGCTGTAATGTCGTCTGGTTGACCACAGGAGCAGAAATGCTGCGCCGATCCAGCCCTTCACTTCATCGTGTTGTATGTCAATACGATCTTTTCCCCCAAAGAAGCCACCATAGGTCCTGAGCTATCTCGATCGTCTTCTACTGTTGATGGCTTCTCGTTGAAGGTCTCCGATTTCCGCTTGGTTCCATTGTTGCGAAGTCGCTTCAGCTGCCTTCCTTGATGCTCGATGCTCCGCTTCATCGCCCCGTCTGACGCCCCCATCGAGGTTACATTGCATAGCCCTTGGCGTCGCAGATCTCTCAGCTGCTTGCTTCCAAACGCCTCGGCCTCGCAGTTGTCGTCATCGTCCGCTTCTCCGGTCCATCCGTATCCAATCGATGAATTTCAACAGCATGCAGCGGTGATGCGAGCCAATCGCGAAAATACCGCATACTCGCCTGACACAAGTCAAATGCCGCATCATGAGGTCGATTCCTGTTCGGGTGGCGGGAAGACGACATGGTCATGCAGTCTCGCGAATAGGGACAGAGCTGACGATGACCGTGAGCATAGACCATTGGTCGGAGGCCATCAGCGAGATAATGGGAATTGTCGTATGTACCACAGAGCCTCTCGGGTACGAAACTCGCGTGATCCCGCAACTTGTGGATGCAGCGGCTTGAGTTGCAGGAACTGGTTGGCGTCTTCGGCGCTGTGAACAAAGCAGATTTCGCCTCGCGGTCTATAAAGGAGACTACAATTCCACCCAAATGGCAAACTGCAACGCAGCCCTCCCAAAATCTTCTCCTTGCCCCTTCCCACTGTGCCCTATACACTGTCTCCTGCCTATAGTCCCGATCCCGGTTTCCCTATTTCTACCTTGCTCAGCTGCCTTTTCTTTGGTGCAATATGCCAAGCGATACGTTTCGCTTGGAGTCTTTTCGGCCGTGGAATCCTTTCCAGGACAAATCGCAGCCTCCGCGGGAATCTCTCGATGTTTGTCATTATCCAAGTCCTGTCTCGATCACCGCCGCATCTACTTCGTCAAATTCTCGTGACTCACCGAGGTACCCAAATGTTCATTCTCATACGTCCGAGCGACACCCCCTTCCTCCCCGACCGCCGGTGGAGGCTTGCTTGAACGACAGCCTACCACAGGAGATAAACACCCAGCACCAACCCACTGTGGAGAATCAGACATCATGCGTGGACCTCGGAGTTGAGGCGCTCGACTTCGAGGATACTCTACACCTGCAGGATTTATCCAGCCCTGGAGTTGAGGCCCATCCGCTGATCTGCGATAGCCTGGGCCAGGATTCTCAATACCCACTCGGCTTTGAATCGAGCGACTTAGGGCTCGCCCGCACTGCCAGTCAGCACTCTCATGTTAGCCATGCTGAAAGTTCTGTTCTGACTCGGGAGTGTTGCGACACAATGATTGATCCGGCAATCTTGAATGTTTATCCTTTGCGAGATATTGAACAAACTCCGGCCAGCAGAGAGACCTCGGACGTGGTGGCCTCTTCTCATTCGCCGGACAAGACCGTGCGTGGCCGCAGCTGCAGCATACGACCAAGATCGCAAAGGGCGATGAAGCCGGGGCGGCAGCGGTCCAAAATCAACAAGGTTTCTGTCGTGAACAATCGGCGCATGGAAAATGCCGGCCAGAGTACTCGAGCAAACCGCCCCGTTAAAATGTCTTTTTCTATTCTTCGGGATCAATTCTCTTCTCTACCGATCGAAGAGCGACTGCAGTTTTTGTCCTGGTTGTTTGAGGGTGCGCTATCTCAATGCCTCCATGTACCCTCCCGCTCCAATGACGTATCAAAATCGAATGATACCTCGAAAGAGGAAGGAATCACGACTTCATCAGCCGAGCAATCAAGCGGAGAGGCCAGAGTTGCCCATGGAATGCCTACTTGCTCCTCAAGAAAAGGATTACGTTGGTTGGCAGAAGAGAATCGCCTTCTGGTGCAACTTAGGGAGGAAGAATCTCTTGCCTGGTCGGAAGTGTTTAGGCGATTTGATCAGAGATTCCCGGGGAGGAGTCAAGGTTCTATACAAGTATACTGGAGCACGACACTCAAGAAACAGCTGGCATCTTAGCGGAGGATGTGAAAAATGCCATCTTTATCAAACCATGCCATCCCCCAGTACCCATATCTCCCCTATTTGCTGCCTATATCGAGAGTGGTGGAAATTTTCTACGCTTTTATGTATGGTCATATTTCCACTGAGCTAGACTATCGATGTACGTCTACGAGCTGGGCCCAAATTCGCCGTCAGAACAAAGTTGGTGGAGCGGATGGTCACCAATGGAGGAAAAGGCCTGGCGGAAGGGCGGATTCTTGACGGCTCCCACGGAAGCAGTGACGGAAAATTGGGAGAGCCGGCAGGCATTCGTCCAGGAACCATGGCGTGAACCATTAAAGGTGACCGTTATCAATCACCCAAATGGTCTTGTCTTGCGATTAAAATAGGGAGTAGGCCATTGGTGAGTACATAGACACCAAGACAGGTAGGGAAACCATGGAGTCTATGATGATTATTGAAGGCAGATGCACTCAAATAACCCGACGAAGTCTGCATATATTTGTACGAACTTGACACAACATCTTTATGAAACCAAATAAATACACAAGCATGATATTCACTTCGGAAACTTTCTCGCACATTGTTGTGTCTTGACATCGGGACAAAATATAGAAGTAGGATTTCCTTGACACCAAGTCAAAATATTGGAAGCACCAATAGACATTGACTTGAGGCTATCGACCTCCCAGCTAGAAAAAGAATTGTCAGAAAACCTGTTGGTCCTTATATCAAAAAGGAACGAGGGAACAAGATTATACCTACCGGTCTCAGGGAATATTCTCAATGGCTTCTGCCATTGCATCCTCAAAAACCGTCGCTTCGGGTTCAACTCCCTTCGGGATATATAGGGTCGTCATTACCGCATGAGTACCCCCATTCTTGTCACGCCACTGCTTGACTGAGGACGGGATTTTGCCAGCGTTTGGCTGCATCTGGTATTTGTGGTATTCTTTCCCATCATCCTTTGTGACAATACCGTCATAGTCCCACCGTACACCGTATCGAAGCAGGTCCGTGGGTGTTTTGGGCCAGACAGTTTTACCCCTGGTTGCGGTCGGCACAAAAAACTTTCTGAGATCGGCCGGGCGCCCGGCAATGAACTTGACAGCAGTGAAAATGGTTTTGATAGTGGATGGCATTTTGAGAGTCGAGAAGAGCTGCTTGGAAAATAAATGATAATCTTGTAGTCCAAACAATCTAAGAGGAGAATTTCTTTTCCTTATATATCAGCAACTTATATACCCGGCGTGTGATGGAAAATCCCTCATGCATTGAACGCTGTCCTTGAAGGGCATTCATTGGATGTAAACCCCGCTCATGGAGGCTGGTGAGAATTCCTCTAAGGCGCTAAGAGCAGTCGTAAAAACCTTCTTGCTCAACAGAAGCGCTTATCGAGTGGCAGTGGATAAGATATCTCTGTCCCAAGATAGGCAGACTGTGACTTTTTGAATATTTTTGCCGCCCAAGCACATTCGTGGAAACTGTTACACCTCAGCCTGAGTGTCACCGGTATCAGAGTCCCCAGTAGATAGTATATTGGAGGTTCGAGGATTCTCCCTCATACATCTCTTCTCTCCTGCGTATCTACGTCCACTCTCATAGACATGCCTCCAAGTCTTCTCCTATTCTTCCTCTTCTCTGGCACTACAGAGCAGAGCCAACAGAAGCCAAAGTCTATTCATGGGTTTCCGCAGATAAAGCCACCAACCACCAGCAGCGGCTTAACGCCAGATGCCAGAAAGCTACGTCATACAAAAATATCGATCAAAATGCCCCGCGAAACGAGGATTTCGTTTCATATAGCACATGTATTGAACGTCAAGCGCCTACAACATAAGCCGCACAAAGCAATACATGACAAAAATAGAAGGTGAACGTATATTAAAAGAACTCCTCGTGATCTTGGAAAGGCCAGCCCCGCTTGATTTTCTCACGCTCGTCTGTACTGCCACCTTCAGAAAACTCCGCTCTGAGGGACTCGTTTCGTTTGACTGCATGGTCATACCAATCAGTCCGGACCCACCCTTCTTCTGAAAGTCCTAGTTCATCACGCCAGTGGCTAACGAGCATGTTCAAGTTATACCACATTGGCTCGTTCTCAGTTTGCTCCTTAAGTTCTTGCTCCGAGAACCCAATAGGACATTCAAAATTTTCGTCCTTCCCTGGAACGTGAATCCATATGTCACGCATACGCATTAAAGCTCCCCGCAACGTCATGAGATTGCCCGACCATTGGCGGCCCGCAAAATCCACCAGATGCTGACGAGACAGAATCAAGGGATCTTGTAGAGCTTTGAGATGCACCTTGTTTAGCCCCCCATTGAAGACACGGTATAAATAGAAAAGACTTTGCCTCCGGATTAGTTCATCGACTTCGGCTTTGTCCTTAGGGCTCATTGTGTCATAGCCTTCCGGATATTTTGGCGGGACTAAGCATGTTGGGGGATCAGGCTCAGGGTTCTCAAATAGTTTCGGGTAGCCAGCAGCAAGGAGCAATGGAGTGACAGTGGTGTGTTGCCAATCAATGATACATGTGACATTGAATGTATCTGGACACACAAAGACATTGCTGGGAGTAAGGTCTTTTGAAATTAGCCTTTGAGCACAGGGCGGTATCAGAAAGCTTTGGAAACACACCAGGATGCCGAAGGGTAGGTCGGTTCAAGATATCCCTAGGATCTTTTGGAAGGAGATAAGGAGCAATTGCCAAATACTTCTTAAGGAGTTCCAAATAATCGTAATGGGAATTAACACCAGGGAAAACGGTGTTATGTGGAAATTCGCATTCAAGCAGCTTCCCAAATTGCTCAGTCCACTTGATCTCTTTGTTGGCAATCGCGAGGAGATATTGCCTTGGGTCGCTCCCTAGAGCAAGAATCAGCTTGTCAAATCATGTAGTACACTCTACCACAGCTGAAAGCATACATGGTCCCCTATCCAACTCAAGCTTCGCACGTTGTCCATACCAAAACATGTAATCGGCAATGGGCCCAATGCAGTACGTCTCAGAGTCTCGGTCCTCATCTGGTGTGCCCGGCAGATATAGTGGGCCCTGCCATTGACGAGGGAGATCGTCTTTGAAATAGAGACTGCCGATAGAAGCAAAGGGTATGTTGAAAAGCTTCTTCTCAACATCGATAATCCCTGTTACCAATTCCTTTTTCTGGTATTTCGTTGTGTTGAACCAGCGAGAATCCGCGCCAACCCCTGATGCATGCTCCATAATGATGTACTCCACACCAACCGAATTTTCAGTGGTAGAAGACCAGCCATAGACTTTAGGCACCGGAACCCCCTTTGAGCGAAGAAAAGTAAGGGTTGCGACTTCACTGGCGGTTGCGTACGTCTTTGGTACGGATATCCAATATGGGATTTTGACGATTGCCCTAAAGCCATCTTCCATAGTGGCTACGAGCACACGATTGAAACCACCTTCACTCAGTTTGACAAGGCTTTTGACGTTTCCATGGCCAACATGCTTCGCGATGGCATTTTCGAGTGCAGCGACGTCGAATCGCATATATCGTTCACGAAGGCGCAGTTCTTCATTGTAGAGAAATCGCCCAGAAGAGTATGAGAAAAGGTTCTCGTCGGAGGTCGAGCCTTGGTTCAAAAATCAGCTCTGTCTCGAAGAGACGGTGTTCAGAACTGACCATTAGACATTCGGTAAGAATTCGTGAGTTTCCTTGATCCTGAGTTGAAAGTAAGCCGACGAGAAGCTAGCGTTGCAAATGAGCACAAGCGCGCATAGGAACGCCGAGTCTGTATAGACATTGGTTGAGAGGAAGGAGTTTTTGCCCTGGGACAGGAAGGATGATGATCCAGGAGGCAGTTGGTCTCGGGCAGGCGGTGTGTTTGCTTAGTCAATATATCAAGTGATTCAAGCTGAGAAGAATGTTTTGAGACCACCACGCACAAAGGATGTATTAGTATGGCCCCTGCGCAGCATACTCTGAGGCTAGTACCAGCTAGACCAGCGGTAGTTCCGGTGGAATCGCTAAGACAATGCGGATAAAAAGTGAAAAACTTGATCTTGGTCACGGCTCAAGAATCTATATTGGGCCCACTTTGTCCTCTTTGCGACTGACTAACAAGGCCAGTGTGTCTCATCTGCAAACTCCAGGCAGTTGCCTTCGCAAGGAAAGAAAGAGACCCCCAGGGAGAGTTCCCATACTGAGCATGTAGATTGATCAATAAATCCGCCCAAATCACGTTGATTTCGTATCGTTGTGATGGTCTTCAATGGAGTGAGGTTATGAACGATCCTGGAAGGGTCGCCTAAACTTTTTTGGAACCATAACCTCCAATAAGATTTTGGCCCCGAAGCGTCGCCTTCAATAGAACGAATCAAGCACGATCGTAGTGCACAGTCCTTTCTAGGTTTCATCCTTGACCCCGGTGAACCACCTGCGTCCAATAGAGGATATCCGCTCCAACATAGCCCCACTGTGATGCCACAGTCACCTGCATTCTTCGCCTGATATCACGCTCTAAAAAAAGGCCTAGCCCCTGAATGGATGCACTACACAGCTTAAGCCCCACTATCAGCTTTGCCAAAACTGATAGCGGAGTCCACTGACATTTTGCTGTTCATATTTCTACTGGTGATAGGCCCACCCTGTATCTGCTCATATGTTATCTTCAAAATATGGATCTCTTAGCAGCCTTGGACATCATACGCAATGCTCCCGACGAGTCTCTTCATACACACGCTATACAGATGATATCGACGCTCAAAGATGTTGGAAAGCGCCTACAATTCGACTTACTACCCCATTCACCTGTTGTTGTGGACACACCACCGTCGGCCGAATCCGATCGGTCGCGATCACCAGGCGTGCCGTCACCATTTTCTCCTGTTCCCGACAGTCCTGTTTCCTCGCAACAAGGCACTCTGGACGCAAGAGTTCCGTCGATCACGGCCCGCCCGAATCATTCATCCATCAGCAAGACTGTGGATTCTCTCCTGAAAGGGATCGAAAGACATGCGTACTGGCTTCTGGAAGCGCAAAGGCTCGAAGAAGATGCCGTTGTATCACGCAAGCGAATTTTGGGAGGAGACATTCGTTGGGAAGATATCAGCCGTGTGGAGGGTATTAGAATATGCGACCCGGAGTCTAAGCTGCGCCGGGTTCTTGCGCTCAGGTCTCTAGCGCAAGAGCATGAAGACAGGCAGACACAACAGGGTGTTAATCCGACAAGACTTGGGGAACTATGCAATTACGTGTCCTCTCCTGAAACTTCTACTTTGAACCTGAAAGCCAACCACACTGTCAAAGATGCATTCAAAACCAGAGCCCTACACAGTGGGCTTAGACATTTGACGATGGAAAAAACTATCAATGCTCACCTTGAAAAACGCCAACTTCCCGGCAACTGTGAGGCAATCTCCGCAGTGCTAGCGTTGAATATAAATCATTTCCGATGCTTGCGCTATGATGATTTTTCCGCAGTTTTGAATGCAGTGCAATCAATGCATGTCCCCATAACCAAAGGGAAAACAAAAAAGGAAACGACGACAGAAGAAACATTCCGGCCTCTGCTGCCCTTGCTGCGAGACTCAAGCCAATGGTTCAAGCGACTACAAAACAAGTATGACTGTGCGTGCTGAATTGACCCTTGAGAATTTGGATCGCTTCTAAATGACTTTTCAGTATATGTGTCTCAACCACTGGAAGTTGATACAGCCAGGCAAAAGCGACCACGGTCCGACCCAGCTTCCTTCGAACAAAGCCCAACACTTTTTGCCCATGTCCTAACACCAGAGCCGGAAACCCTTGTTGCCCCGCCGAGAATACAAACTATAGAGGGAGAGGAGCTGCTTCACCATGGGGACGTCGAGGCTGTCTTAGGTGGCTTTTATCACTCGACAGACAACTTAATTCAACCCGAAACGAATACGAATAATATTGAATCCTTACGGTCCGCTACAGACGATATTGTTATTCCACCGGATTTCTTCGACGAAATCCTGGCCCAACCGATCGATATTTGTGCTTCGAGTCTGGACATCTTCGGCATCGATGACATTTATTCTCAAGATCCACGAGATTTACCATTTCCTATGTATTGGGGGAGACAATTGGAGGCTTCACAATGATGTACATGTCCTATTTCCCTAACTTGTATGCCCACACTCCTAGTTTCCCTTCGAAGCCTGGCTCACTCTCAATAATCAATCGACAGTTTCCATATACATGATAATAACGATTCAACTGAATTTCTCCCCCTCAAGCGTAACCTTCCCGGAGATGAAAAACGGGATGATCACCATATAAGGCTGGCCTACTATATTTTCGCCAGGGGAGTACACCAGAACAGCAGGCTTTATTCCATGTTGTTCTAATCCTCGTTCCTGGCGAGTCCGATTGTTCTATGAGAAGTCAGATATCAGATGACGCCATAGCCAGCGCAGTTTTCACCAACCAAAGATATTTCTTCAACGTGGGCGATAACCTCCCGGCCCTGGCCTTGGACTAACATTGTTGTGGATCTTCGATTTGTGGGAATGGAGAGCGACGCAGCCATTATACAATCATCCTCACAAGCTTTAGTATAAAGATCCTTCATGGACATTGGTATCTCCATGGATTCGACCAGGGCATCGCTTGACCCTTGCGTGGCCATTGGTGGGTTCGAAGCTGAGTGGCTGTTCGCGAGGTCGGATTATGCATTCGTTGATTGAGATGCCCTTAGTTCTGTCAGAAAATTTGGCTAGGTTAAGCAAACGAGGCTTACAATAAGGATTCCCGAGGAGATGCGTGTACGACGATTTGGTTAAAAATCTCAAGTTTGCGGGGCGGTTGGAGGGGTTCTGATGTGTCATCACGTGACTATACTACTCGGCCGCCCGATTCAAGATTCTTGCCCAACACACATAATATATAGTGGCAATGAGACAGGGCAGGAATTCCCAAGAAATTGTTTCATGGGGTCTCCATGGAAGAAAACATATTCCATAAAAAGACATGACAAAAAATAATAAACCAACTACAACGTTCGCTCAAGCCCGAAGGTTCCCTAGAATGAAATCTGTATCCAACTTATATCGAATGACAATCAAGCATTTAGCTTTCAGATACCAATAAAAGGCCCACCCTCCTTCCAAGGATCCTTTATGAAACCACGTTGAAGACTGAACCCAGAGTAGGCCATAACAGGAGATCGCACGAGGCTTTAAAATCAGACAAGGACGATTCACGGCCAGTGGACCTTTGGTATTGCCCATGGATTGATTCCCAATCATGCTGGTTGTTGGGCTGTCTGAGAAAACGAGTGAGCTCCTCAGATGGAACACCCGATGAATCGAAATTCCATGTCATCAATGACAATTTCAGAAGCGCAGTCGCACTGAGAGATTCCACGAGTATCTTTGCCGACGCACATATGATCCCGTCATCTATGATTGTTTCGCTGTTCTGTAGAGCCTCGCACGCTGATAGAACCAGCATAGCATCGATGCTCAGAATCTCCCTAGAAATTCTTCCCCAATAAGGCAGAGCATGAATTCGCACATTCAATAGTGTCTTCAACGCTGATTCGGCCGGGACGCGAAGAAATAGGATCGGTAGAGCCTGCTCATGTGAGTATCCATAGTCGTTTGCAAGAACGTTTCTCACTCACCATTTTGTGACTCTATTGTTTGTAGAATAAATCGTGGAATATTAGCCTGTACTCTCGAACTAGATCAAAGCCTTTTATATAAGGAATATTTTGTTTCCCTCATCCATTCTATACCAACTTGCCAAAAGGAATCTGCTTGCTAAACGCTCGTAATGGCTTGTTTTCCAGTACCGCTACTTGCGTGGCTTCCGCGGTGCCTTCAACCAGTCATTTCACCTTTGGACAATGACGGGTGGGACTATGGGGGCAACCAGAAAGCACCCCCTGATATGGTAGCTGAAGATACAGTAAGGCCTCACGCGTCTGCTCTTCACCAAGTCAGTTCTGAAAGGAATTCTCACCCTCAGCAAGACCAAGGCAACATTGGTAAGGATATCACCGGGGGAATATTGAATTCTGTAGAATTGGTTTCGCGAGCAGAGCTAAACCGGTCTTTCTACCCCCGAGACGATGGTACACTTCCCGACATCCAGCCTTCTCAAGAAGCAGCGAGACGCTCCTTCAGCATTCGACAGCCAACCTGGATCAAGTTCTTAAGAATATTTACCCGTCAAGATGGCTTTTGGGATAAATCTTCACCTCTATCACCCAGTCATCAATCGGGCATAGAGACAAACTCTCAGCAGTCATTCGGAGCCTCGGTATTCGAGGGTAGTATCCGCATCAGATCAATATGCAACTACTTGTATGCTGAGCCACTTTTACAGATAATGCCAATCATCCCCCCTCTACCTATTCGACTCGATCTTCTGTGAGCGGTCATACTATCATCCTTCCGAAACCTTCTACCCCAATCGAATTGCAAATTCCTCAAAGGGTGACTACAAGATCACGCCCGAGTGAATTATATACACCTGTCCGGCGAATGTCACTGGAGACAGTCTCTTTCAACCCCACACCACCTCTTGAAGAACACAGACCTCGGCGAGCGCCACGAAATTGTAAGTAAACATAACATTGTTCCATGTCATAGTTCTAACGAAGATAGACAAAGTATGGCCTGGGACTGTACACCATTTCTGACCGTGGACCGTCTCAGTGCTATTAATAGCTTTGAAAGATACGAATGTACAATTTGGGACCTACGAACTGTCCGTATCATATTCTACGTCAAATACAATGACGGGTCGGAAGGCTATGTTTACGGTGGACCCTCCATCTCCGGGAAAACGTCATCCGAGGTTCGGCTACTAGATCTTCACTGTAAGGTAGTAGCTGCAAGATCTCTTCTGGGGGATGAGGAATGGAGCCGTTTGAGGCAAAAGTACGGCGCTGAAAGAGACAGAACTTTAGAGCTAAGCCGTCGTATGAATCTGGACCCAGGAAAATAAGGATTTTATAATCTCAGCTCTGGTTTCCTGATTTTTCTGCTCAATTACTGTTTCCCTTTGTAGATATGTACCTAGGCTTAAGGACTAGATTCTTTGGTATTCTGCAGCCGTCGGTTCTGACGTGGATAGAACGATTGATACCACCAAATCAACTCCACAAACTTCTTTGGCGATTCTGACTGAACGCAATGGCTAGTCAAAGTCTATTCCTAGGTGCTTGGGGAGGGACTGGTCAATCGAGGCAAAATACCGCAGCAGTAGCATATAAAAGAAAAGCCTCCTGCTTCATCCCGGTTTCATAAGTCAATTTTCTCAGATTTCTTGACAGAAGACTCGATCCTAATAATGGGCCTCAGCTTGCTTCAACTTGATGAAGTGTGGCTAGCAAGCCAAAATGCGATTGCCAATAGTTGGTGCCTCTCAGCTATCACCATACCAGTTACTGATACAATTTTAGATGGCGAGGTCACCATCGAGAAAATTTCCGAGATAGGCTCACCTCAGCTACTCGGAAAATGCCAATTCCTATTTCCAACCAATCGCTATGGGTTTCAGGCCGCACAAGTGTATGTGGCTATGGTGGAAATATGGGGAAATGATGTCGCCGAAAGTCGAGTGGGAAAACAACTCCTTTTAGAGATGAGAATTAGACTTTGCCAAAGTGGTATACACCAGAGCGAAGAGGGTTCGCTCATTCGGATTGCTCTTGCGCTGCAACGACCAGCCTGGATGAGAATTCAGAATAACCAGGTCTTTGGGATCAGCTCAACCGAGATCCCTAAACAGAAAGTTGTTTTGAAAAAGTTACAACCACTATTCGGGGCCTGTCTAAATCCAACAGGGACATACAAGATGGATATTTCCACGGATGGTGTTTCCCAGCCCTTGTCAAAGATTGGAACTGTTGTGGAACTCGCGAGCTTAATCTGCTTCCACAATAACCGTCCTTCATTCTGCCTTTGATGTCCAGGAACGCCGTGGAAACCACCTTTCTGGCACCATGCTGGCGCGGCACTCCCGCATAACTGTCAATGGAATCATCATCATCAACAATATCCAAAATAAAATAAAATCTTGAAGTTCAAAAAACCCCTAAAACACTACATTCAACGTCGATCTTCCTGAATCATAGGTACCGCGAAATCGTGGAAACAAAGAGTGACTGGGTTTAACCTCTATTATTAATAGCTTCTTGCCCTCTTGATCAGCCGCTCTGATCGTCTTAAGCTAGAAGGGATTTCTTTGTTGTGCGAAAAATTGCGTTACTGCCATGGCTTGTTACAAGAACTAGCCTTGGCTTCCTGTGTTGTCTCAAAACCTGTTGCCGAGGAAGCTTAATTGCTATAAGGAGGCGTTGGATTCTTGGATTCCTGACCTCGATCGTTTTCTGGAATAATTCACCAATATTGGGATTTAAAGAACCCCTATACGCGATACTAAGATTCCATGCCCTGTTTAAAGTCTTGTTTTCTAGTTCTAATTCATTTTTCCATCTCTCACATCGTTGGAAGAGGAGTTTGGTGTGCGATAGTAAATTTCCTTGTTGCTAGAAGGCGTAGGGTGGGTGGTCAACTTGCTTCACATAGACAGCCGACCGAGGGCCACTTCGACCTCTGGGTGTTAGCTAAACCAATCCTAATAATCAGAGTAAAGCTCCCAGGAGCTACAACAGCAGTCTCCAGGAGATATTTAGCCTCCAGGAATGGTAACGTTGATCCTAGAGACGAGGAGAAAATCCCCGGGAGCCTCGGTAATAGCTCCCAGGAACAACAAAATGTAGAGGGGTTTAGAAAGTTGGGTCGGAGTGGGCGACGCCCAAGGCGGGGCGTCGGTAATGGAGGCAGATTATTTTTCCGTCCCGGGCAGAAAATTTGGTCTCAAATGCTGAATTGTGCTGACTCTGGCCCACTGCTTACCTTCTGCAGGTACTTTGTCGCAGCTCTCAGTTAAAACTACTTCCTAAACGGCGCCTGTTGTCTAATACCAATGTGAATCCGGTGGCATTTCAAGTCTGAGTAGCCTATAGGCTGACTATATGGTCATAACTCAAGAATCCATTACGAAACCCCGTTGAAGACTGAACCCAGAGTAGGCCATAACAGGAGATCGCACGAGGCTTTAAAATCAGACAAGGACGATTCACGGCCAGTGGACCTTTGGTATTGCCCATGGATTGATTCCCAATCATGCTGGTTGTTGGGCTGTCTGAGAAAACGAGTGAGCTCCTCAGATGGAACACCCGATGAATCGAAATTCCATGTCATCAATGACAATTTCAGAAGCGCAGTCGCACTGAGAGATTCCACGAGTATCTTTGCCGACGCACATATGATCCCGTCATCTATGATTGTTTCGCTGTTCTGTAGAGCCTCGCACGCTGATAGAACCAGCACAGCATCGCCGCTTAGAATCTCCCTAGAAATTCCTTTCCAACAAGGCGGAGCATCAATCCGCACCTTCAACAGTGTCTTCAAGGCTGATTCGGCCGGGCCACGAAGAAATCTGATCGGTAGAGCCTACTCATGTGAGAATCAATAGTCATATGCAAGGCTTCTCACTCACCATTCTGGAATTTGATTGTTTTACTTTCGGAACTATTTCGTCTTCAGTTAAAATTGTCTCAGGTTAAGGAACTCGTGGATTGGGTGTATTTAAGGGACAAGTATAGTATAAAAAAGGAAGAGATGTTGCGCATAGCATGGGTAGGCTGTTCCGTATAGACGGAGAAATTAAATATTGGCTGTGGGATAGTGATATTTTTGTCGCCGAAAAATATAAGGATAGCAAACGAAAGTAGCAGCTAAGTATTGTACCCAATGTTATCCTATACTCTTAGGCCAAAGGATCAATGACCTGAGATAAAGATGAATTGTTTATGAACAACTGAGCTACCGAAAGAAAGAGAAAAGAAAAATTAGTGACGACGGGATGTCGCGAGGCATGGCATTGGGGATGAAGTATGGTAGCGACACGAATTGGATGGCAAGCACGGTCAGCCTGCACAAGGGTTCATGCACTGTGGAAGAGCGGTGTCCATGTCTAGACTGGTCTAGGTCTTGTATTTGAAATATTTATTGCTTCTAATACCCCTTCCTTCCCAAGTTCCCAACCTTGGAAGTTTCTCTCCTTCCTGCTTTCCAAGAACTTTTTCCTCCACTCTCCTCGATCATGGGCTTCGTAACCATTCCATTCGAAGAGGTCGATGTCCCTTTTGCCAATCTTCAAACAATCCTTCAAGCGAAACAGCTCGATATCAAGTCATTTTCCGCCAGTACAACTATATTCTGTCGTGACACATGTGATCCCTCCAACCTCTATGTTCTCCTATGCCAGCGTGCATATTGGGACGATACATTGGGAAAGGCCAACTCGTGGGGTGGAACTTGGGAGACACCCGGAGGAAGTCACGATCCTGACGAAAACATACTCGCCACTGCGATTCGCGAGACTGAAGAGGAGACCAAATTGCGTGTATCACATGTCTCTAGCCACGTGTATTTGGACCTTTTCAACCACAAAAACGTTCCAATGGCCAGATGCACCTTCCACGCGGACGTCTATGAAGAGCTACAGCCCCAGAGAACATGGTGCGATGAAAAGCAGTGTACGGTCGGCCCGAAAGACGACGTCATCGTGTTGGTTCCGGGTGAGCATATGGATTTCTGCTGGGCTACAGAGGCACAAGTCCGGGATTCCCTTCCATACAATGCAGAAAATCCTTACAAAGGGCTTGTCATTCTTGACAGCAAGAAGGAGATCATCCTTGATGTTTTTGAGCGACTGAGGAGTTCCCAAATTGATATGATTGAACTTCCTGACAACGGTCGGAGATAGCTCCTTGTGTGCGCTAGTCTGATCTCTATATTAGCAAATGACATCTTTCCTCTATTTTCGTGTCTCCAGCCTTGAATTCAAGTAGAAACTTGGGCATCATGAGAGGCGGCGTTGTTGGAGCCTAAAGCAGTGCAGGTGCGCTCTGGGCGAAACGAACAGCAAGCATCCCACGACACACTTGATCGTCGGATCACCTATGTCGTGGGAACGCTGGTTTCCTGAGAAAGGCCACAGTTTTCCAATACCCTAAACGTCCCACGATAGTAACATTCCCATGACACACTTGATCGTCGGATCATCTAGATCGCGGGAACGCGTGCTTCCCAAGAAAGGCCACGGTTTTCCCGTGCCCTAAGGATCCCACGTTAGTAAGCATCCCACGACTCACCCGATCGTCGGATCATCTACTTCGCGGGATCGCTTGTTTCCTGAAAAAGGCCATAGTTTTCCGGGTGCACTAAGCATCCCACGACACACTTGATCATCAGATCACCTACATCGCAGGAACGCTTGCTTCCTAAGAAAGGCCATTGTTTTGTTAATATGATTTTGCTACTCGTAATTACAGATTCTCATTGGGGGAGACCGTCATGTTGTTCTGGTGTTTTGCTCAGGTTCTGGAGGCGTTTCCTAGTCTGAGCTTTTGGGAATGCACTAACCAGGAAGGTGGGGACTTACAAGCCAATACTATAGCACTTCTTTCCACGAACATGCAGGTTAGCGCTGTACGTGCATGAGCGGGGGCATGGATGTGACCGTTAATGCATTAGCGCGATCCTTCAATTAAAAGGCATTTTGTGCCTCAATGTTAAAAAATCTAGGTGCTGCAAAATCCTCTTCCGTAGCGCTTAACCCACTTCTTTAGCTAATCCCTGCGCCACCTGCGAACCTGATATCCCCGTTGCAGGTGGTAGGCTGAAGTGATTTTTGGAAGAAACCCAGGGGGCAAAACTATTATGAGATACACGGACCCTCGTTTTGGGCGCAGAAGATCTCACGGGTTAGCCAATTATAACGATTTAGGACAACTGAGTCTGTCTGTCGTATAACAGTAGTAGAGGTATAGCTGCAAATTAAGTGGCACATCGTGGTACGCTTAGGCACTCAAGAAAATGCCTTATCTGGGACGTGCCTGCCGCAGTTTCATTTCCAAATCTTTGATCTTGGTATACACGAATTCGAAACACGAGAACTCAACAGAACGAAGAATGGTCGACGAAAAAATCGGTCTCCTTTCCCTGCAGCTTCTTCTTGATGATTTGGACCAACTTGAAGATCAGCAGAAGGGGAAGCAGATTGCCGGGAAACATACGGACTTGGAAGTTGCCATCCAACTCATGAAAGAAGACATCTCTGTCACCCAAACTTCTTTTCAAGATGCAATTCTAGCTTTAAGCACAAATACTGCTGTTGCTACAGATCAAAATGTGCTCGCTTCAATCAGGGAAGACGAAACTCTTGCGGAACAAGATCACCGGTATGCTCTTGCATTAAGCAACGGAGAAATTGATGGATATGAAAAATCAGTGTCCCCTGAATCGACATTATTAGATCACAATGAAGACACTGTCTCTGTTGTCATAAGCGATCTAATAAGTCGAATAGCGATTAGCGAAGATGCACCTATTGGTGAAGGCTCATCTCGTTCATCGCACCCCACTCAAACGCCCAATAGGACAAAGAAATGTATCTCATATCTGGAAGAATTTCACGATTCCATGTTCGCAAGTTCTTGCGGGCATGAGTTTTGTCTTGACTGTGTCAGGCAAATGTTCCTTGGAGCGATCAAAGACAAAGAACTATATCCTCCTCGTTGCTGCGGAGAGGTCATCCCTCCTAGAATTGCCTTAAGGGTCCTGCAATATAGAGAGCTCAGTGCTTTCAGTGAAAGGGCCATCGAATGGACTGCCAAAGACCGATTATACTACGCGGAGGCGACTTGCTCGAAATTCATTCCCCCCTTTACGATCAAGGATGAGATAGGCATTTGCCCAAGTTGTGGCCAAAGCACCCATCTGACTTGCCGTTCTTTTGCCCACCCTGGAGTTGACTGTCCGATGGACAACGCACTCCATGATATTTTGCAAATAGCGGAAGACGAGAATTGGAAACGGTGCTTTCATTGTCGAACTATGGTAGAGCTTCAACATGGTTGTAACCATATCACTTGCCGGTTAGTAAGCATCCAGTCTGACCTAGGGCATGTCCTGATATTTAAGATTAATACTCAATTTTGACAGATGCGGACGTGAGTTCTGCTATATCTGTGGTCGAGTATGGAAGACATGCGATTGTCCTCTTTGGCACGAGGAAAGACTCACCAATATGGCAAATCAAGCCATCAACGAGGAGTTACCTCTGGATGCCAATGCTGGACAACGTCAGAACGCTTTTGATCAAATGGTTGAAGGTCTCCGACGGCATGAAGAGGTCAGTTGTGAGCACCACAGGAACTCTCAGTGGGCTTGGCGCAATCATGGCAGCTTGCAGTGCGAATTTTGCAACCATGTACTGCCCGAGTATATCTTTATGTGCAAAAATTGTCGGATAAGGGCTTGTAACCGCTGTCGCCGGCACATAATGAGGTAGTCAAATTTTTTCCTGCTGATCAAATTAGAAAGTCAAAAGAGGCAACAATAGACTATCTTCGTCAATCGAATGCACGGCCGAAAATACATCTTGGTCATAAACATAAAACGAAGATAAGGCAAATGTAGTAAGGACTCTATACGTTGATTCAGCGCTGATGAGTGATCGTTGCTCGCTCTTTCATGATATTTTCAAGGAGGGATGGTGTGACCTTGGCGTTCTTTGGCTCATTGTTTCCAACCCCGCTCACATTTGTGAAGCCGCTGAAGCGACTAGCGCTTTCAGCGCAAGCCTTGGCTAGATTTCAGTAGTTATTATTGGCTTAAAGCCTACTTTGGTACCCACTTCAGCGCTTCAGACATACAAGTGCTGTGTCATTGAGCCCCATGACCGATATACTCACTGTGAGCGAGCACTTGGGAGATAATTAGCTAGCTTATATACAGTAGGCTATGCGTAGAGCAGGTTGAATTTCCGCGTCGCTCTAGTGCTTTACAGTAGAATTCGAAAACAGATTACCCCCCAGACACACACGCTTTCTTTCCCAGCGCCCCACTCAGAGCACGCTAAACTGAATCCGGTCAAGGATAGTCCAACCGCTTTTCTTTGATGTATCTCTGGTAGATCATCAAAATTACCGTAATTACAGTTCCCGGCATTGGGCAGATCATACATCCTGAAACGCCTACACCAATTAATGGAGATGGGGTATGCGACCAGGGGATTTCGATCCATGCTGTATCCTGAGGTCAGAAACACATTCCACACGTAACTATTCTACCAAGAAAACTATCTCCACGAAGATCAGTCAGTACTGTAGTACTCTTATCATGAGCTAAATAAGTTGAATTTGGCTTTTTTAGCTGCGAAATAGTATGATGCGCGGTGACAGTTAAGCAATATTTGATTGAGGAATCGGAATATACATGTTTCAACTTAGTTACGATTTGCTTGATCGCAGTCCCCCGTGTTTCAATTGAGTGATAAAGAGCCAAATTGTTGACGAAATCCAGGCTTCTTCTGGGACAACTTATAGTCCAGAAAATTTTCCAACGAATCTTCAAATGCAGCTGCAAACCTCCGAAATGCATATCCTTGTGCAATTTGGTTGGGGAAAGCTCCATATGTGTCCGCCAAACTCTCACTCCTAGACCACTCATAAGAGAGATTTAGATCGCGAAGTAGGCTATAAAATCTGTTCTCGAGTCGCTTTGATAGTGAATTCGGTTGATTTGATGTTATGAGCAAAAGCTCTAGATGGCTGTAATATCCACCAGAGCTGCTCAAGTTATCTTGAAGTTTAGCCTTTGGCCAGGCTTTTTGGCACCAGGCTTTGAAAACGTGCAAACATCGCGACGGTAACTCCAAGCGCTCATAACCACCTGGGCTGAGCTCCTCTAGAATCCAAGCAATATCGCAGCATAGCCAAGTAATGCCAGAATTCGCAAGATTAACATAGGTTTCTTCGGACCCAATATCACCAATGCCGCGAAAGAAACATTTTTCGAAGCTTGTTTCCAGGGACGCGAGTAGACTTTCCCAGCGTGCTTTTAGGTATTGTTCACTCCAAACCTTCCGATGGTCTTTGGCTGTGCGACAATTTTAGCTAAAATTGAAAAAGTTCTAACCACAAGCAGACTAAGGGACTTACCATCAGCAGTGTTTCTTGCCGCCTGACGGCATTCAGTCCTCAACGACGTCATCCATGGCTCTTCGGTCCATTTATGCCTCAAGAGAGCGAATGCCTTCGTGAACTCCAGAGTGAGTAGTCGCCTAAGAGAGCAGAATATCGGATAGTGATTAACCGCATAGCTCGGATGAAATGCATTGACGCGTATAAGAGACAGTCCTGCCTCAATTGGGCTTGGCGCTAATTTTTCATCGTTGAAGCTCCAGCCCACTCCGCGGCCGCGAAGCCGTTGAACAAGTGTGTTCTGGGACTCTGTCTTGAAGCAGCATATAACAATTTCTGGATTTTTGGCCCTAACCATATTCGCGAATACATCGTGCGCATCTGCAATGATAGTTGAGATATCTGCACTCGTGGCGACCTCGTCGAGGAGAGGTATAGCGTCAAATACGCTGGTATCGTCAAAGCATACTTTGGCATTGTTCACGGCAGTCACCAAGTCGGATACAGCTTCGAGAGTCTCACAGTGGCGCCTGCCTACCAAAAACCCATCTGAATTATCCTGCTTGGAATGGGGCTGTAACAACGCAATTAATACGCCTCCCCTGGATTCAGGTCGCGCCATTTCAAGGGCAAAACTCAAGTCATATAACGGATAGTCACTGCCATCAACTTTGAGGGATGTCCCAAACTCATGTAGAAGGTGAACGTGCTCAGAGTTTGTCCGGCTCGTATCTATCGACGGTGCTTCACGAATGATACACCGCAGCCGGTGATCAATGGGAATACCTAGGCACTGCATCTTCGTGGAAAGGAAGCTGATCGGTGATAGTCTCGTTTGTGGGGAAACAGAGGTATTTGTTTCGATTGTTCGCACCTCGAGGAGTTCAGGCCCCTCCTTCGATTGCCTACACATCACGGGACACAAGCGGGGAAATTAGCAATCCGAATGCAAGGTACTCTGTCGAAGTCCGGAAACTGTAATTACGGTACTGTAACTTCAGCGATCTACCAGAAATACATTAGGGACATACGGTGGGGACTTTCTTATCCTAATTAAGTCTAGCACGATCGGAGTGGGGCGCAAGGAAAGAAAACGTCAGTGTCTGTGGGGTAATCTGTTTTCGAATTCTACTGTAGGCCCATCTCCATTGGCCTTTTCTTATACCACACGTACCCGCTTGGAGTGACGTTCATCAGGACCACGCCATAATCGTTTAAGAGCACCTGGCCGTTTGTGCAGCGGTAGACGGTCCAAGGTGCACAGATGGAAGTCAATGATCAGGGCTCGCTCGAGCTCAGCGTTCCACAGGATGTTGTCCGGACGAAGATCCTGATGAACAACGCCGAAAGAGCGAATCTCCTTCACCGACCGATAAATCGCCCGTTAGATGGCCTTTTTCAGAGGATCATGGCCCACGCTCTCACCACCCTAACTCATTAAAAGTATATAAAGGATTCTTCCCGCGCCGTGGAGGAAGTAGGTTTGGGCTAAATTGATCGCCCCGAGAAAAAACGGAACAGCCGATCCTTAGGCACGCTGGAGGACCCGGTAGACGTCTGCTTCTCGTGAGACCTCCCCCCAGAGTCTCGACGTCGTCCCCTTCCCGACAACGGTATATCCGAAGGTAGCACACGTAATCTTAAACGGTACGCCGGAGGACCCACAAAGGCCGATAGGAGTGCAGTTATAATCCAGATCCTGATCTAGCTGCACCTTAAGCTTTTTTACTAAGTCAGCTACACCGATCGGATAGCGGTCCGCGCTTCCACCGAGCGTATATAGCTTCGTGTTAGGGCACTCAGGGTCGAGCGTAGCGCCTTACTGTAGCCTAAGAAGACACTTTTATATGCAATATAGCGTATCGTAGGGGCGAGATTACCCGCTTTGGTTCCCTTGACGATATGCTTACGGGGCGGACCGTTAGGTTGGAGGGGACGATATGATCCGGCTAAACCCCCGCTTCCGTCCTACAGATACGGTAGGGTCGGCCTCAGAATCCGAAGAACTCTCTTGAGACTCCGCGAGAACAATTCTATGTCCTGCAGGGCCAGACTACGTACACTCTATTCCTCCTGGTGTACAGGGAGATGATTTACTAGGTAAGTTAGCACTACACGTAATAATGAAAGTCGGCTATTATCCTCTTATTATCTGACTTTTTTTTTTTCTTATCGTAGACGCTATTCCTGATACCAAATAAATAGAGAGTTTTCAACTCTCGTGCGTACCCCGTGTCACTATACCCTTACCTGCACCCGAACAAGGGAACTATGTCTCTAGCAACCTCTCTGAGGTGGGTGATTCTTAATAAGGATCAACCAAGTGGAAGTTATCTACCACGGAGCCCTCAGACAGCCTACACCCTAGGGACTACGAAAATGATACGGAGCTAAGTCAGACATCTGACCAAAGTGAAAATCCATACTCCATAGCAAACGAGGCTCCAAATAATTCCCCGGAACGGGCTGAAGATCCCGACACTGCTAAAGACACGTTAGCTACACTTAAGCCGTCCTCTCCGCCGACGGCGCGCTCTTAATCAAAACTTTCTCGTGTTCGAATAGCACTAGGTTCTAATATCCCGGTGTGCTACCCGTCGATAGCTATGGTTATACTATTAACGTCCTAGAAACAAAGAGCCGCCAGGACAAGCATAAGGGCCGCTGCGGCAGTATACAAGAAGCGACCTCGCTCAGGTCGAGGCACCAGCAACCACCAAGATAGGAACACCACCTTCTATGACATAGGATAGCCGTGTCAAAAGAGGAAGAAACGGAAACCTTCAATCAGGCCACTTTTCGACCCTTCGGACTCTTCCACTCCTATTTTATGTCATTACCCTGGTGCTATCTAAGATATACGCGGGAGTGCTCTTCTTACGGTCGAATCTAATTCTGGCCTAAAACCGGCATATTTCTTTACTTTCGTACCCGACCCTAGCCCGATGCTGTCTCGACCCTACACGGCGGTCATCCCAGGGAAACACAGCACGTATACGTCGGATAAGAATGCGCTGCTGGTGCGGCTGAAGGAAAAAGAGGCAATGTCATGGTCTGAGATTATGACTTACTTCCCAGGTCGAAATATGAAATTCCTTCAAGTCCACTATTCAACCAAATTATGCCACAAGGCCAGATCTCGGTCTGGAAAACCAAGGGGACGTGAATGAGAGAGGCTATGCTGTCGGGGTATTTCTTGGCTCGCAGCTGATGCCGAGTGTGCTAGGGTGTACTAGGAACCCCTCCAAAGCTCCCCCTGTCAGTCAGCCCTGCCAAAACTAGACCATGCACTCACCTGCCAGACGTCAATTTCCACCCAATACCGCAACTGTGAACCCGTTGTTGATAGCCCAAGTAAATTGAAGACTTTGGTAAAGCTTTGCGTCCCAAGTAAAACCCGGAGCGCCTAATTATGCCTGGAGCAGCTAGACAGTCATGGAATATTATAGTGAGTTAAAAACATTGGACGTTGGGATCTTCCCTGTACATAACTAAAGCTAAGTTGAACGAACGTGAATTCCCCAGAGCCGATCGACAAGCCAACGCACGGGGAAACTTGAAGGCGAGATGCTCCCCGGTAAGTAGAGATACCAGTCGTCTTCATCCACTAGGCTCAAGGTGCGCGTAAGGGTAGTACTCTCATAGTATGCTGGATAAAAGCCGCTGTCCTCCCAATCAATGATTCCAGTAACAGAATAATGGCCTTTGATATCCGGATTCTTTTTCACCATGATATTGTCAATCCTGACATCACCATGCGTGAAAACCAGCTCATGCGCAATATTAGGATCATCATATTGTAAGAGGGAGCGAAGGAGCATGGCGTATGTGTTGCTGCCATGGTGGCGGGCCGAAAATTGCAAATTGCTGAACTCAGTGGCTGTGGCGATGCCTTTGAACAAAGCACATTCATTAACACGAAGCTCTTTAGCCCCTTCTCCGCGAACTCCCCCAAGCGTGGTTCCCTCGTCCGGTCGAAGAGACCTTAATCGGCAAAAGATATCTTCTAGCTGTTGTTGAATCGATAACTTTCCCTTATGTGATAAATCAGACCAGGCTTGAGCCAATGTTGTGTCTGAAATATAAGACATGAAAATAACGCGAAAAGGTCCGAAAGCGATCAAGCCGTGAGGTCTCGGAGCAGGTATGTCGGGCGCATGCTCAGCGAGAAATTCCATGCTCGCGTACTCGGTGTAATCCTTATTCCCCAAGATGACTTTGGCAACAACATCGTCATTGCACTTAACCACAACACCTCTAAGAGGATTCTCCCACAACTTTGATGACTTCCAAAGAAGCTTCTTCAAAGGCAAAACTAGCGCTTCTCCATTCCTGCCTGACCAGTCGTTCAATGAACCCCCTGAAAGCCGCGCTAGCAGAGCGACCACCTCATCAGACAATGAGAAGACGATCGTCGCAGTCTTAACAAAATCAAGACCTGTGCGGAACTCAGGTGCCAGTGTTCCGGGGGCACTTTTCTCGACCAACGGCATAACCTTCGGTCCAGTCGCCATTTTAATCCTTCGAGTATAATTTTTCGGGAACTTTGACAGAATATTGACTTCTGGTTCGTCCCTGAGTGTATCCCGGAGGTCATGCAACGTGCGGAGATTGATTTTCGCAGCATAAGATATTTGGCGATACTGGGAATTCCGATGTTCAAGTCGATATGAGCTGGGGAACATTGACATCAAGTCAGCTTCTGGATTTACTTGAAGTTCTGTTTGGAAGGCGAGGAGAAGATCTCTATTCCATTGTGCTGCGTCCGGATTGGAGAGGGAAGGGGCCACTGGGTGCGGAATCTCGCCCATGATTGTTGACTAAGACAAGTCGGTATAACAGGAGGTGTCTTTAGAACGTGATCAAGTGCCTAAGGAAGGCAAGCCCAAGGGAGAAAGTCAGGATGGAACTCCGTCATGGGAACGGCAAGAATGAGCTAGTACGCGCCAAATTAAGGGCACGTGACCCGTATTACTCACTGGGTACTTGTCGAACTAGGCACCCTTATCCGGGCGAAGTATTATCCGGGTACAAGATGAGAGGATCAGGACAAGGGACAGATGAGAATTCTTCCGCCTAGCAAGTTGACCTCTCCAGGGTCATCTGACAGATCTCCCACTGCTCCACCGACCCCTCACTTAAATGATTCAGGGCCGTCCTGACCCACATCTTTGTGCAGCCAATCATTGTGCGACATGGTGGATTTCCTTCTTCACTACTTTCTGAGGCCAACACATCTTCCCCGCCATCATTTTCGACACAATCCAACCCGTTACCATCACCTGATTCAACTGCCTTCGGTAAGGGGGTTTCTCAGTTTTGGCTATTCTACAGCGTGAACCATAGGACCATCACACTCCAGGTCTACACCGCTTCTTAGGGTGGTCGCCAGCAAGACAAACTGCTCGCTGGAGTTGAAATTGCTTTGACCTCATTACATTCTCTCGATACTTTATATCAGCTTTGTATATCCAAGATTCGTGGAGAAATGGCATCACGGACTAATTTCCACCAATTCACTAGGTAGGTACGCCCCTTTACTTTGCACTTTCTTTTGCTGACATTTATGAAGTACATTCAAGGATTGCCCGGTCCAAGTCGTTGTTGGCCCTCACAAAACTGTTTACTACGTTCATCCTGGAGTACTTTCGTCGAGTGGCTCACCGGCATTGAAAGCTTGTGTCAGCGACCAGTGGATTAAGAATGGTACGAGCGGGGCTATTGATTGGACAGAATTTGATGAGGAAACCGTTGAATGCGCCTTGAGCTATCTATACATTGAGGATTACGACGTGCGCGGTCGAACATTTGTTGGTGAACAAATTGCAGGAAGAAACGACGATGATAAGAATGGTACATTCCTTGGTTCCCTTTTAATCATTTTCGCTTTTAACGAATATAACTTCAGCGCAACAAGCCCTTCTCTCTGCCAAAGCGGAGTCATCAGTGCCTGACTCCAACTTCGAAGGGCATTCGGAACGACCATTAACACCTTTAAGTCGGTGTTTGCAAGCTGGTTTGCCAGCAGAGACTATGCAAACAGCCGCAGCAGCGTTCATGAAGGAGCCTAGTGCTTGTGATGAGGGCCTTGGAGATATCGCTCTTATACACGCCAAGGTTTATTGTTTTGCACACCAGTTTTTGTTCTCCAGACTCGAGGATCTGGCTTTACAGCGCCTGACGCAGCTTCTTCTCAAATGCGATACACCAACGGATCCATTCTTCTTGGGTCTTGCAGATGCCATACGCCTCATTTACGATTCAACACCGAAATCCACACCGAATAACCCCGCTCGGGAACTACTTTCTCAATATGTGGCTCTGAAATACACCATACTATCAGAGACGAGTCTGAGAGCTCTAATAGCTGAAGGGGGTGACTTTATGATTGATGTCACCCGCAAACTAGCCCGGAGGATATCGATAAGTGGAACATCGACACGATCTTTAGAAGATTATATTGATGAGCTGCAAATGAATGTTCTCAGGCTAGAGCAGCATACTGAGAAACAAGCTTGTTTGCTCAAGCGGGCAGAGGAAGAAATTTTGGAATGGGAGAGCTGGAATCGAGGGATTTCATCCAAGTATAAGAAAGCGAGAAGGATAGTGGCACCATTTGAATTTAGTGCTACTCATGAACCTTCGGCATAAGAATAGTTCTAACTGCTCTGATTGATATGCGATATTGTATTCGGGATTCACGATCAGCTCGATTGGTAGCTAGGTTTCAGTACTTTGGTGAACAATTATGTCGTCTATGATGGTGTGGATTTATATCTAATGGACGAGATGAATGGTACGTAGCAGCAGGATTCAAAAATAGTGGGGCAGGAGTAAAACGGCATCGCAGATCGGAAAGGGTGTCGCAGAACCGAAAGGATGTCGCAGAACCGGATTGCCTAGAGGCTACCAGGAAATGTGGATGGCGGTTCTCGACCAGACAGGCACACTCTTCCAGTGAGGGTTGATTTCATTGGCTGATACGTTGTGCTGAGGAAGTGGGTCCCGCAGTGGTCTGTTATTCGGCCATACTAGGAATAGCGAGACACGTACCGATGTAACCGTGGCCCCATCTCGACGAGGGGCGGGTGATTCTTAAATAACAAACCATTCCCAAAACCATTCCCACCTCTTCACTCCCCCTCATGAAGTCTATTGAATCGCATTTTCAAACCGTGAAAATTATATCGCGCCTTTTAAGGTATAGAGCCGCTCGAAATGAGTTTCACCACTTCATTCACATAGATCTTTCCCGAACCCTATTTTGAAACACGCTATTCTATCTTTGGTTTAGCTCCGTTCAGAAATTGCGTAATGCGTTGTAACGTGCAATCACATGATAACGAATCCCCCAGGTTCCTGGAAATACTGATACAACCAACTCTCATCATTCTATTCTCATCATCGCCCATGTTCAGCCCCGCTTTGATGCCCAAAGTGGGGCTGAGCCCCTGCTCGATGAGGCTGAAGCTTGGCTCTGAGATAATAGCTATCTAATATGTTTAGATGGCTATATTCCCCGTCTCAAGGACTATTATCAATCACAATGACTGATCCGCTCGCTATCGCATCAGGGATTGCCGGGCTGCTATCCCTTGGTATTCAAGTCACCCAGTCTTTGGTCACTTTCTACACTACATATAAGGACCAAGACACCGATCTGGCAAAGGTTGCGCAGAATCTCGACAATCTCCTTGGCATCTTCCGAGCCCTCGATATTGCAGTAGAGGAACGCCGATCGCAGGCCGACACGCAAGATCTACTCCGAGAGGTCGAGAAGGCGGTACAGAAATGCGAGGAAATCATCACTGAGCTACAGAGCGAGTGTGAGAAATTCCAGAAAGACTCGGCCGACAGTTTCAAGGATCGCGTTAAGGTTGCCGGGCGCCGCGCGGCCTATCCGTTTCGCAAAAGCACCCTACAGAAGCTTGAAGAAGACGTCAGCGACATACGGGTAAACTTATCAGTCGCACTCGATATCCTACAGCTGAAAAGCCAGACTCAAATCCAAGACATTATATCGGAAGTAAAATCACTTGTCGAGCGAACAAATGCTAGTCAAGTCTCTTTCACGATCCGTTGCTGGCTTATGGCGCCGGATACATCTCTCAACCACTACGCAACGTGTGCGAAATGTCATCCAAGCACAGGTCTATGGTTCGTCAACGGTCATCAGTTTCAGACTTGGCTAGAAGAACGCAATTCCTTCCTGTGGCTGAATGGTTTCGCAGGATGTGGCAAGTCAGTCCTCTGCTCAACCGCTATCCAGCATACGTTTCGCGAGATGAGGCATAAACATAGAGTTGGAATCGCATATTTCTACTTCTCCTTTAGCGATGAGGCAAAGCAAGACGATAACGGCATGCTACGCACGTTGCTGTTGCAGCTATCGGCGCAGTTACAAAACGGCGAGAGGGATCTAGAACAGCTACATGCATTGTATCGATCCATTTCTCCTCCAGTGCATGCACTAGCTGACTCGCTTCGATGCTTCCTTGAACGATTCTGCGATACGTATATTCTACTCGACGCGCTGGACGAGAGTCCTCGCGACCGCAAAAGGGAAGGTGTCTTGAGAGCGATACAGGTCATACGCAGTTGGTCGATACCAGGTGTTCATCTTTTGGTGACGAGTCGCAACGAGCTAGACATTCGAGAATCGTTAAGTCCTTCTTGTGACCAAGATCTTCCGCTGAGGAATTCGGAAGTCGACAGAGACATAGCAAGCTTTGTCTCTTATCAACTCAAGAACGACATGAAACTCCAGAAGTGGAAAGCGCGCCACGAGGAGATCCAGGCAAAATTAACAACTGGTGCAAAGGGAGTGTAGGTGTTCGACGATGAAAAACTAGTCTCAACGATTTTGACCAAATCACATATAGGTTCAGATATGTCGAATGTCAGTTCAATGCGCTTCGGCGGGCGAAGAACCGGAACCAGCTTGATGAATGCCTGCGCACGTTGCCCCGTGATCTAGACGGAACGTACGAGCGAATTCTGCGAAGCATTGCCGATGAATATGTTGAGGACGTGCGGAGGGTTTTGACTCTGCTTTGCTTCTCTACTCGACCGCTCACAGTCAATGAGTTGATCGACGCACATGCTGTTGAGCTTAGCGAGCCGCCACGTCTTGATCGTGAAGGTCGTTCGTACGAGCTGGATGACATTGTCGACATCTGCCTTGGACTTATGGAGATCGACGCTACGGAAGACAACAATGGGCAGAACACCTTGACAGCCCGTATAGCGCATTTCTCCGTCCAGGAGTACCTACAATCGGAGCGCATTTTACAATCAAAGGCAAAAAAGTTTGCCATTCGAAGTGCGCCAGCGAATGCAGAAATAGCCCAGATATGCTTGGTCTACCTCCTGGAGCCTCCCCTATTTGAGGGGACACTAGATGAGAGAAAACCCACGGAGTTCCCGCTTGCACGCTTCGCTGCTATGCACTGGTTCTCTCATTATGTGATCTCGGGGGAAGAGAAGTCAGGAATTGAGCAACTAGTGCTAAGGCTTTTCGAAGACAAGAAGTCTTTTGCGACATGGATTCGGTTACATGACATTGACCGTCCATGGGAGACAAATATGAGTCGTCCAATGGCGGAAACGGCATCCCCTTTATACTATGCAGCTTTGTTGGGGTTGGAATCTGTCTTGAACAGTGTCCCAGCTGACTCCAGAGGTACAAGTCCATTGGGAGCAGTGAATGCTCAAGGCGGGCGGTTGGGTAATGCACTTCAAGCTGCATCATCGGAAGGTCATAGAAGGGCGGTGCAGATACTCCTAGATCGAGGCGCAGACGTTAACGCCAAATGTGGAGAGTTTGGAAATGCACTACAGGCCGCATCATTCAACGGCCATAAAAGGGTGGCACAGATGCTGCTGGATCGAGGTGCCGATGTCAACGCCCATGGTGGATTCTTTGACAATGCACTTCCGGCCGCATCATGGAGAGCCCACGAAAAGGTGGTGCGGATGCTGCTGGATCAAGGTGCTGACATCAACGTCCAGGGTGGACGCTATGGCAATGCGCTGCAGGTCGCATCACGAAAGGGCTATGAAAAGGTGGTGCTGATGCTGTTGGATCGAGGTGCCGACGTCAACGTCCAGGGTGGACGCTATGGCAATGCACTCCAGGCCGCATCATATAGAGGCCATGAGAAGGTGGTGCAGATGCTGTTGGATCGAGGTGCCGACGTCAACGCCCAGGGTGGGAAATACGACAATGCCATCCAGGCTGCAGCAGACGGGGGTCAAGAAAAGGTGGTGCAGCTGTTGCTGGATCGAGAGGCCGACGTTCACACCGGTCGTCAGCTATGACCAGTGTTTGAAACCTCCCCAGTGGCATACCTTCGGCTGTTTTTAGAAGATCAGGACATGTCACATATTCCCTGAGGAATAGTCCTGGATTCTCCCGCTTTCTACAACAGGCTGCCTCATGGGAAGGCCATCGGGATGTTGTCCACTTGCTTTTGGACAAGGGGGCGGATGTCAACGCGCAGGGCGGCTTCTATGGCAACGCTCTCCAGGCTGCCTCACGGGGAGGTCATCAGGATATTGTCAACCTGCTTTTGGACAAGGGAGCAGATGTCAACGCGCAGGGCGGCTTCTTTGGCAACGCTCTCCAGGCTGCCTCATATGAAGGCCATCAAGAGATTGCCGACCTTCTTCAAAGAAGAGGTGCTATTATATCGTCTTCGCAGTAGTCCTGCTCCGTGATTCCGAGAAACTTGGTCGGTAGATTTCGTCTGAAGAACTGTGGACCTCCGATCAAACTTTGTAATTTCTCCAGCCACCACCACCATAGTTTTCATCTATAGCTTGGCTTCAGGACTCATCACTGTCATCATGTCGTAAATTTTAGGTCTGCCTACACAGATAATAAGAATTCCCGAATACTGCTTTCTCTTGGAAATAGTCCCTATTCGTCCAAAAATATATTGTCTTGGAATTCCATATGTCAATTCAAGGACGGTCGCGCCTAGGATTCACAATCAAGCTGCAACGTAAAAGCACCCTCTTTTCTATACGATCGTCGAACACCGTCGGCAAGATCCCTAGTCTACCTGAGGAAATTTTAGGTCAAACGGGTTTGGTCATAGGTCATGTCTTCAAACAACTTAAACATCTTCATACTACGGTTCCAGCGAACATTCCAGTAGCCGCACATCATGCCGTCGCAACAATTCCGTATGCTTAGTCGCACTTTGGACTCTCCCATCTTTTTGACAATGAAGAATATTTCTCACATTCTCAAACAATGAAATCAATTCTTTGGCGTACTTAATTCCATTCCACCAACCCTTAAATTGGGGTGGGATGACTGTTTGGGACAAGGTTACTCTTAGCAACATAGAGGTATGCGCTACCCTTTTGTAGCCTAAATGAAGTATGAGGTTGCATCATCATTGCTAGTGATCCCAATTGGCTTAGAGGAAATTTCTAATCGAGAGAGAACAATTAAAATACTCTTTTATTTCCAGGTTGTGACCGACCTGGGACCGTCAAGTCACACGACCCTTAGCGACCGAAGCCCGCCCTGGAGATATACCTGGGGGTGTAAGTCCCTGGCGGGCTTAGGCATGTGGTCTGAACACCTACGAGGTCGGAGGCCTGAGAGCAGAGGGCCGGGGCGGTGTGCCCAGGTACTGATGGTCAGCGTCGTGAGGTCGGATACAGCAGCCCTGGGCCATCAGACTAGGTATTACCAGACCGGGTGGCCCCGACCGACGCGATCATCAGACGCTGGTCGTACGACCAGCTCGACCGTAGGACCGCCAACTGGCGACCGCATCAGATGTGAGTCCCCAGCGGTCATCTATCTACATGCTTGCGGCCCCATTGGTCGGCCGGACCGCCCAGACTATCCCGGACGCGCTACAACTCCTCTTCCTCTATGACTGCCCCGGCGGTTCCAACATTCTCGAGCACTTGTGTCACCGAGGCCACCAGGTTCCGCGTCACGGCGAGGCCTCTTCCCAAACCCATGAGGACCGTGAAACTTCCGTCGTCGATCGCCGCGCGGACACACTGGTCCACAGCAACTTTCCGTAGTGAACAATCATAGAAATGGGCCTCCTGCTCCGGGTCTCGGGCATAGTGCTCGGCGGTCGCCTGCGCCTCCGCTGGATTTGCGGACTCCACAGTGACCGCGTCCGTCACTATCCATTCTCCTCGCTGGTAAGCGCGAAAGGTGATCGTCACTCGCCCTTCTGGCGACGAACCGCCAGCAGGACCTCTATTGATACTATCCACCGCGAGGGGAGTCGGATCATTGGCTTCGTCGTGCACCACACCACTCACACCTGTGCTGACGGACTTTGTTATGTCCGGTTGAGTGACATCGAGCTGTGTGACTTCTCCTTGTACTCGAGCCTCGACATCGACCGCCCGTCGCTGGGAGGACAAACCGGCTCGTGACGCCTTGGACGATCCTCCCGGCTGAGCCTGCTTTGGTTTGGCTACCTTGGACGGTTTCGTGACCTTCCGGTTGGGCCGGACAGCGACCGCAGGAGTACGGTCTTCTTCAAGATCTTCCATTTCCGTGTCTGTCTCTTGCATCATATGCGGAGTATCAAAGAGGAGATCCTCACCCTCCTGTCTTGCAATGGCTTCCCGCTGGGCCTGCTCCGGATCGGGAAGGAAGGCAGGATATCGCTCAACATCCTGTTGAGGAAACCCAGGAGTCCCTGCCATAATGCCCCCGGCCCCGTACCCTTCCTCGTCGCTACCCCACAACTCATCAGCGATGGCAGCATCTCGAGTACCCGCCCGGTTGAGCTCTCGACGTGTTGCCTGGTTTTTCCTCAATTTACGGACCGCTCGTTCTGGGTTGTGTGGCTGCGGACTGGTCCTCGTACGCCGTGCGGGAGATCTTGATAGGTTCACAGGGCCCAAATGGTCTCCATGCCGTCTCTCTTCCGTGTCCTGCACGATGGGCTCAGTGCGCAAGGGATGGACGGCGGCTCCGCCTTCCGGATGCGCCGCCGGCGGGTCATCGACCGTAGGTACACACCCATCACGCTCGGCACTTTCTTCGCGCAATCGTAAGATCAGACTTGGCAAATCCGCTGGAATCTCGGTCACACGGCGGGCAACGGTATGGGCTTGGACGACTCGAGACGCTTCTAGCTGAGACGGAGTATCTGCTCGCTCTAGGGAGAGTCTTTCTTCCTGAATAAGTTCTTCAACTTGGTCAGCGATTGACTCTTTGTCAAGTGCCACCAGCTGCCCGGTTATTCCTTCTCCAGGATCCGTCGGCGGCATTGGTGAGAAGATGGGTTCCTCGCCTTCGCGGTTTCGGTGCTCTGACTGCTCCGCTCGGGCAAGGTATTGTTCGTCATTTCCAGCAGCTTCGTACTGGGGCGCACCCCTTGATGTGCCAGGGGATGTGCCTGCCTGTCCAACCACAAGATAAGGCCAGACTTGGGTAACTATGTCTGGACTTTCGGCCGGCTGTTCCAGCTCCGTGTGTTCCCCGATTGTTTGCAATGGTTCTGGGCGGGCCCGGTACTCTGCAATTGGGCCCAGGCCTGTGGAGTTACCATCGGTAGTTCGCTCTTCACCTGGGGAAACGGTCCTGGCCGCACGACGATTGCCTCTCTGTGAAGTATTATAGGGCTGCCAGATTGCGTCTCTATTCCGGTTCCTGCGTATTGCTGACTGGGTTCTTGCTGTGTGAGATGATCGTAATGGCGAAGAGGTCTGCACTGGTCCACTCGGCTGTCTATCGTCCGCGACTACCCTCTCTTCCAATATTTCCGACATATCTCTTTCGATTGGCGTTCCAGGAATCGAAGTATCAACATTAGTGATGTCCCTTGCCCTAGAATCCTCCCCCTCTGTTCGCTCCAAAAGCTCGTTTTCGTCTATTTCTGTACAGGCATCCTCTCCCGCCTGACCCCCTTGTCTTTCACTGATGTCCGACTGGTCTTCCGCGATGGAGCTATCCAAGTTGTCGGTAGTCACACCCTCCGAGAGAGGAGAAACGCTTCCTGCAGAGCTTTCTGGAGAAGATACTCTAGCCTGAGACGAACTGTGCATTTCTGTCGGCGGCCGCAAAGGCCGTTGACCTTGCCGCCGCTCTTCCGGTTGGTCTTCGCGAGTTTCCGACAGTCTCCGACGGCTATTTGATGACCCATCACTCAGACTGCTTATCGACATATCCTCAGCGAACGGTTCGTTTGCGTGTGTATTGTCACGTGGAACAAACAAGGGCGAAGAAGGCTCGCTGGCCGATGGCCATGCTGGCGGAGTGTAAGGCATGAATGTTTGAGAAGATGGCTTGCCGAAAAAGGCGTAGTATACGCTCCGTCTCACTTCCAAGGACGACAAATTCCTTTGCATCGTCGTTGCTAAATGCAGCCGGTCCAGGAAGATATGCGGCCGGTCCAGCGGCTGAGCATATTCAGGAGGAATTCCATATCGGTCTCTCAATTTCATCGCCCGTCCAGCGGTAAGTGTCATTGGCGGGTTTTCGTTCGGAATAGCGCGAGCAAAACAACCAGCAATCTGCTCGATCAGAGACTCGAAGGTTTCACTGTTGTAGTGGTAGTGATCAGGCTTCCGTGCTTTGAGCAGCGCCGCCCGAGCGATCTGCTGGTCCGGGGATTGCTGGAGGATTGCGTTAATCTGCGTGGTCCGAAAGCCCAGCTTCCGAGCAAGAGTAGCCATATCGTGAATCACGCTCTCGTCCGCCTTCGCTCGCGCCTTTGCCCGGGCGGGGTTGGCTGCCTGGCCGTCCCGGATATTCTTGGCCATGTCCGGGTAATGTCGCATAGCATACATCCAGATCTGGCGGTATGCCAACGACAGTCGTTCGTCGTTAGACCCCGGCTGTCGGCGGAACGTAGATTCAGACGTCTGGATTAGACAATCCGTGTCAGCGGGACCGGGTCGAAAGCTGTGCACTAGTGCGCGCCGAATGGTGGGGTGCTGCTTGTTCAAAGTAACCAGCCGTTTGACGGCATTGGCACAGACTTCCAGGTACAAAACGTCGCGGAAAAAGGTATGGAGTGACGGGATGATGCCGTCGCACGTCTCATGCGACCGTAGGCTCTCCCAGATCGCGACACGTTCCGAGCGGCTGAAGTTGGAAAACACTTCGCCGCCCAGAATTTTGCCTTTCACGATCTTCCGATCGACTGTAGACGCCCGTGGAGCGTACAGTTGCAGTGTGTCCACTGTGTGTAGGTCGATTCGGGCCATCTGAGCACGGTCATGGTTGACCAGTGTCGCCCAGAAATTCTTCACATGCTTCAAGTAATGAATCACCTCCTACCAAGGTCAGAGATCAGGCGACGGCGACTGGAAGTAGGACTAACTTCGTCACACTTCAGCGCCATCACGGTGTTTAAGGATCCCAGGCTCATCCCATTCCAAAGCCCTGGGATCGCAAGCAACGCATCAAACGCGGCGCAGAGGTAGGTATTGTCCGGGGATGTGAGCCGCCGTAATCGCTTGGCTTTGTTCGGCGATAGCCGGGACCACCAGCGACTTTGAAAGAGCGCGTTGCTTTCGTGTTGGTATTGACGGATCTTCCGGTACACCTCCCCATCGGTTGGGGGCTTCTCATTCGCATATTCATCGACGAGGGCATTCCGTAGGTCGGGACTAATATCTGCAAGCCAGGGTCAGAAGAAATGGGAACACAGCACCATGGAGATCCAAACCATCCAAGTATAGGTCGACCGTCCACCACCGGTCGGAGGGGGACAAGAAATCCTCGGCAGCTTTGAGTCTATGTTGTCCATGGAGGCATTTTACCTCCCGGCCACGAAAGCCCAGGCGTGGACACTGTTGTTGGCGAGATTTCAGTTCCTCCAGAGTCAGTCCCGTGGCGTGGCAGGTTCTCTGCAGGTGTTGCTTGGACACCACAGCAGTCACGTGGTTTCGTAGGTCTAGGCGGTTACACCCATCCTTGGCAAAGATCTCGTGTAATCGCTCCACATTTTTGTGGTCGATCTCCCGGCTACTCAGAGGCTGGAGAGATATCTGGTCGAGATTGACTTTGGCAGTACCTTGGTATTTAAGCTGTCGCTCTGTGGTTAGTCGGTGTTCGGCATCCGTCAACATCAACTCCATAGCTAAGGAGAGAAGTGGCTTTGATTCTCCCGGTCGGAAATCTTCGTGGAAATGGGGGTATTTAAACTGATTACGGTGGATAAAGTTCAGCGCTGAACTGCCACGGATTTAGAACAACTTCAGCCCTTCAGCGCTCTACCCAGTACCCTCGAATCCTCATTTTCATAAAAGCGACGTTCTCCAATCTCCTCCCATGGATGTCTCATCTGACCTCCCGTCACTAGACATCCTACATCATGGCTAGGCCCGTCACACAGATATCCACCGAGGAGATTGGAGGGCCTGGGCTTTCGCCACCCGCACCAGTGCCTAGGCAGACGGAGTCTCAGCCTTTAGGCACCCATAATCTAAAGAAGGGGGTGAAACGACGATCGGACCAAGACCTGTCCAAGAATGTCCTGGGCGACCATGGGCGAGACAACCGCCGAGGTGAGGTTCTGGTGGGGCTTTCCGCGGCCATCCAGAGAGGCTGTCCTTGGGACACATTGAAAGATCTATTTACCTGCGATCTTGCAGGCCCCGTATCTCTTGCCGTCCACAAAGAGGACCCTCGCAAGGTGATCGCTGTCCGTTCTTTCTCCAGGGACAAAGCAGACACATGGCTGCAAGTCCTCCGGAAGACCAAACATCCCAATGTCACCTCTGCAAGGGAGATTTTCAAAGATCATGGGATGACCTACTTCATTGTCGATGACCTCCCTCTGACTTTGAAGCATGTAGTCGCCTGTGATATTTTCCCGTCTGAGCTTCAGCTGGCTTCTATCCTCGTACAGGTATGGGAACACAAGCTAAATCATAGTCGATACTAACACTATCCCGGGAAGGTTCTTGATGGATTATCACATTTACTGGAGAGCGGGTTTGAACATGAATCCTTGACGTGTTCCAATATTCTCCTAGGGCAAGACGGGATCATTCAAATTGGTATGTGCGCCAATCATTTGGATACATCTTGCTCACGATCCCCGACAGCGGCGTTGGAGCACTGCTTTGAACGCCAGCCGAATCAATCCCAAGCAAAGCCTCTCCGCGCTTTGACCAACATCACCACGCTTCTCATGCAGAAGTATTTGAAGCCGGATGGTGTGATTGGGATCGATAGTACACGATGGCAGTCAGACCCGCTAGGATTTCTGTCCGCTACTGCGTCCGTCGCGACAATCCAAGAATTGAGAAAGGTCCGTTACCCTACTGAGATCAGAGCTCTAGAGTAAAGACTCACGGGCAAATAGCACTCCCTTATCACCAAGAATCGCTGCGCTGCAGGAGCATTGGTCGGGCTTGCCCGTCTCTGTCTCATTACTACGCGTACTTTCATACTGAAACCATGGCCTCAGGGAACCAAATAACCGAAACAGCCTGGGATTACGTGACTCAAGAGGGCCGGGTACCTTGTCAATTATATTGTTAGCTTGCATTTCCTGATTCTATCTAAGAACGCATGGCCATGAATGACCGAACCAATAAGTCTACCAACTAAAAAATCTAGTAGTACGAGGCGGACCAAAGTAGAAATCACCGCACTAGATCCAGAACCGGCAACCACGAAAGAGTGTGGCAGTGATAGTCGCCAGGTGGTCAATAATCTGGGAGAAACTCAGCTATCTTCTCCTCTGCAATAGATTCGACATCTATCGCCATCCAAGTCTCTCCAATTTGTTGGTGGGACAAGGCTTCCTGATCCGATGCATAGGCGCACGCTAGTTCAGCTTGTCTGACAGTGTCAGCATTGCTGGCTTGAAGAGTCTGGCGAAGCTCGGATGTAGCCACTCCAAAAGCTATTGCCTTGAAAACTGGTTCCCAGCGGCCAAAAAAGTTGACACTGCCTGGTCGAATGCGCAAGATCAGCGATATAAAAACCTGGAGTTTCTCTTTTCTAGTGCTAGTTATGATTCTATAAATGTGAATTAGTCGAAGCGCAGTGAACCTTTCGGGAAGAGCGTACTCAGTCTCCATGATACCGCTAGCGTGTGTTAAGATACGAGAACCTAAACACGCCACATGTAGCCACCACCGTTCTCCTCGGCGCTTGTGATAGCCAGTGATGTTATCTCGACGGGGTTTCATGAGCTTCGGGTCTTTTGGCTCCTCAGGGCAGGCGTTAAGGATGAGTGTGGCGACGGATTTACTAGGCCCTTTTATATGTTTTTCCAGCCACCTGTAGTTGAGGTAAAACAGTATCTGTGCAATACGTTTGGCGAGAAGACTGAGGGTTGACTTCTTCTTCGTGGCCTCGAGCATGCGATAGTAGATCACAGCACCCTCGAGACCTCTCCATTGAAGGGGAAGGCCAAGGGCTTCTAAGGCCGGCGGATCGTCTTCTCTGTGATCCAAGAGGGGCTGCAGTAGCCTATTACAGTCATCTGAGAGAAGTCCAGCTTCAGCTCGAAGGGCTGATGTGATTTGGATGTCCCCCAGGGATCCATTGCCGTCGTTACCAAACCTGCACGAATGCAACAGTTGTAGCTTCGTCATGTTTGAAACACTAGACTCCAGCGGGGCCAGTGGCTCGTCTCCGGGAGGTGAGTTTATATATGATGTGGAGGGTGTCGGATAAGATGAAGGAGTAAAAGATCTGTCAGTAGATGGCGGAGAATGAACGGATTGATACCGTACTTGGCCGTGTCCGGGGTCCGGGGGGGAAGTGGTTGACCACTCGGGGGTGAGTTGACAGAGGAATGAGGTGTCGGGTACGAGGACGCTTCTGCACTGGGTTGGGGAGGTGTGACTGGTTCCTGCCAAGAAGAAACAGTATGTGGCCGTTCGGCGGAAGGGTCGTATTGCTCCAGGAAGGGGTCGAACTGTTCCAACAAGCGATCGAATTCGTCACCAGCGTTCGCGTAACAAATGGGGTTTAAGTTGTAGTCTCCTATCGGGTGTGCCGAACCCAAGGTCAGAGGGAAGAACAATGGAAGGCGGGTGATATGGGAGGAAATACACACCCAGTGGTTCAGGCGAGTTAATATTGGCAGGCACTTGGTTCTGCAGCACGTCAAAACACTCGACCATGCCGGCATCGCGGAGCCATTCGAAGAGGCATTCCATTTCTTCTTTCCCCAGTTTCCGGATCTCATCCAAATCAACACCGAAGTCATGCGTAAACTGGCGAGATGTGAGAATACTCTGGGGGAATTGTCGGAACTGACTAACCTTTCGGAGATCCGTTGCGCTCATGGCAACAACGCCTGCACCAGGTTCCTACAAGCGACGATGAGCGGTGGGGAAAGTGCAAAGACCCTGGAGATTACCTCAATGCCGACCGAGACTACGTGGGTATTCAAACACCCATCTCGGAAGTCCGACGAGAGCACCTCTTTCTCTGTCGCCAGGTGATGCCATCGAATATGTCCACCTTTTTTGCAACCTCCCAGCACGTCGGAGCTTTGCAGCAGAGGAAGTAAAAGTAACAGTCGAAGCCTCCCGCCGTACCGGTTGACCAACTAGAGAAATGTGAGCGTCTTATCGGAGTTCGAACACGGTTTACACACATCGGCGCGTGCGTCTTCGTTAAGATAAAGCACTTGTGTACGATGAATCTCCAATCAAAAAGGTGAGCAGTTTGGTCCATGCCCATGGACGGGATGGGGGAGCACCTACAGGAAGGCCGAGCAAGAGATAGTGCATTATAGCGGACCAGCCGCAGGGAAAAAATGAATGTGATGAAAAATGAAGAGGCCTAGGCTACCGAGGTAAAATGGTCGCGTATGAGGTTGTCCGGTCGGCAAAGAGGTTAGAAGGGAGGGGGAAGTGAAATTGGGAGGAAGAATGAAAACATCGCGGAAGAGAGAAAGGGCGGAAGCATTTATTTATAGGAAAGGGGAGCCAAAATCGGCCGCCAGAAAGTGGTCCTGTGAAGATGGTCAAAATGATCAAAGAAAGGAGCGTCCTACGACAAGAATCGATGGCCATGGTTTAAAATCGTGGTCCTGAGCCGGAAATCTAAAATAGATTACGACAACCCCACCAGCTCCACGCACCCCTAACGGTTCCTTGCAGATCAGAGGGGACACAACAATACAGCGATGCTTCCAGAATACGTATGGGATGTCAAAAATTACAGTCCAGTTTCACGTTTCCATGACATTCTCTTTACTTCTGACCAATGCCTCGATAATTCCGTGGCCTTGATTTCAATTCGCTAGCTCTCCAACCATGATCTCCCGCGTTATCAACGACTTAACTTCTCAATCACTGGGCTGGTACTCCAACTCGGAAAGTTTTACCCCATCATGGAGGTACTCTCGTACTACTTCCCGTATGCGATCCCGAAGCTCGTCCTTTGCCGAGACTTGCCAGGAAAGTTAGCGGTACTCCACATGTAGAATCTGGACAGCTCACCAAGGATCAGCATCCGGCCTTGCTCGTCCCACATGTTCGGCAGTCTTTCGATCTGGGTACCGCTGGCTTCGAGTGAGATTATGCTCTGGTAATCCGGTACCCCCTGGTATAGGTAGACTCGTTCGTGCTGACCAAAAGGCAGCTTTTTATGGCCAAGGCCGTTTCTGACATAAATGGAGATATGCAGTATCTAGAATGGATATCATCAGCCTCGGACAGAATCTCTCGCGTTGACCCAGTACCCACATAGCCGCTATCCATGATATCATCCTTCAAGAGGTTGTTCAGCAGAATCAGAGCTGCGCTCATCTCGCCAATTGATTCTACCTGCCACACCAAATGTAGCCGACGGATCTGGGAGGTGCAAGTGTTGTAGCCGTAGATCGTTTTCTTCAAGTGTGGTATAGCCCCGGCGATACCAGATCCGCTGGCAAGCAATAGTATAGTTTCGCAGTGCCCAACTTCTTCACCAACCCCATGAGGGCCAGTGAACAAAGCCAGGAAAGAAATGGAGCTCCCCCCGTTAATGCGTGCATAACGGGCAAGGTTCGCAGTTAAGCCACTACGTGGCTTTACCAGCAACTCCAGGGTGTTCTGCTTACCTTTGGACCACGACATGATGGTGAATGGATGTGTTTGCATCCACGAACATAGACTGACCGACGGCATCCAGAGATTGACATATTGACCAGCTTCCACTCTCACAGGTCGAGGTAAGAGTACCCGGATGTGTACAGCGTTCACCACAGTACCTTCCTCAGCATCGCTCATGCTAAATGAGACGATGGCCCTGGGAGTACCGCGGCCCGAGAACAGGCCATTTCGATAGAGGAGGACCATACTCTGTGAGAGTAGAGACAGTCCAAAGACACCTAAAGCAACCAAGAGATATATTTCTGAGGAATGGCTGTGGGAGGGGAGGTGTTGCCAAATGCCGTAGACAAAGAGCCCAGCGAGCACCTGATGTGCTCGGAGGAAGATTTCGTAAGACAACCGTCGAACCGATGGGAGAGAAATCAGGACAAGCAGGCCTAGTGAAATTGCAGCCTATTGCACGTCAGTTCAGCCGAGGTGTAGTATTGAATATCGGAGGCTATACGTACAAGTAGGGTAAAGAGGTTTCGTACTTCCCGAAGAGGGAATGTAAAGGCCTGTGTCTGAAACGCCACTATTATATGAAACGATAGCAGAAGAACAGCCATCCAACCGGTAGCGCGATGTATCTTGCGACAAGTCTTCCATGTGATACCTAGAAGATCAGCCAGGTAGCTTAGATGGATGGCAGACAAAGGGAACACCAAGTTGACGAGAGCCAACTCTCCAGCCCGGCGGCCAGCCCCGACCAAAGACTTTATTTTGAAGAAAATAAGCAAGAGATTGACTGCGACATATGTCAGATGCAGTAGCATGCCAGCTCTATTCCATGGGCCCCAGAGACGATGCCTTCGAATGACAAAAGGGAGCATCAGGTGTCGTGACACAAAGACACGAAAGAAATCTGCCCAGATTGTCACGCTAGACAAAGTCTGGATAAAGAAGAATGCGACAAAAATGCCGCCAGCGGCAATCGCATAGATGGTTACAATGTCCATCCTACTATGAAGGATAGACAATGTGTGTAGCGGAGAAAAGACTGGAGGATAGGGTAGGCATGTTATTAAGAGTAGACCTTTTTATACCACAGGAGGCTGAGAACAACGTCCTCGGCGCTGAAGTTCTCTGAAACAAGAGGAACAAGCTGCCCTGCCGGTCAATCAAATCATAAGACCCAAGAGTCTCTAGGTAAGTATTAAGGTAGGTTGTGTCTCTATATTCCCATGAAGGTCAAGTGCTAATAGACTACGACGTGCTGACCTTTAATTCCTATTGATGAAGAACCTATTCTGAGATTGGATACATGTCAGGATGCGAGACGTACGTGGTCGCCGCAGCACGGATGGTGGAAAGCCTACGGAGATCTCTCGGCGGATGATGGCTAAGCCTTTTTCGGTTAGATTGGCACTAGTGAGCTTCAGCGCTTCCGCATGGTTTGACGGATGAAAGAGTTACCTTCAGCAGCGCAACCTCCCAGTGTCCCATGATTAGAGCCGGATTAACCGTGCTTTTCTTGCGGAATCTCCCACAAGAGCTCGAGAAAACAGCAATCTACATGAAAGAGTGATCAGAATTTGAGACCACCATCCCTAAGGCAACTTATTATTATCAGCCCCTACCAAGCGGCATCACGGAGGCCTTGGGCGTCGCACCTCGTACCACCGCAGCCTGAGGAGAAGCATCATTGGCTTATTAGATCTACGACTGACCACCTTTGTGCTTCACCGAAAGGCGCTTAAGTGATTTGGATGAAGGCTTCTCCATGGGACCTTAATGACATTATCTTAAACTAGACATAGAACCGCGGTTTCCGTTGATAAAGAATCAAAGAGAATGTGAACAACTCATTGTCCGATAGTAATATTTGCGTCATCCCTAGCCTCCTCTAGGTCCCGATCCGTAATCAACTTCGGAGCTGGGTAATGAGAGCTCTGGATAGTCAGTCATATTCAAAATGGTCGAGATTAGACAACATACTAATTGAGATCTGACAAATGCCCAGAATCCAGTGGTATCAGAGGACAGAATATACACTTGGCCCGTTTCCCGGAGGCGCATACATACGCATACATCTGCGTCACACATCTTGCTATATTCGTAGGCCTTTTTCATCAGGCTTGTCCTGCGACGATACTGCTTTTGGCGCTTCATTTTCCTCTTCGAAGATCCACGAATTGAGTTCAACACAGCCATTGCGAGCAGTTGCTTTGCTCCAGGAAGGTATTACAAAAGAACGCGCCTGGAGGCAGAAAGCGTAGGGAATGAGCGTAATTATAGAGGCCCGTTCATAGAAAAGAGCTGAATATAAAAAAGTCCTAGAGATGTATGGGCGGAAATTTATAAGCTCCGAACATAAGAAAGACCATGATTTTCTCTCCCTGACAAAAGGAAAACCGTGGCGAAGACAATATCGTGCCGTTTCAGCATGTGTAGGGATCCTTAAACGGCAAACGTTCAAGATGTCGAAGACCACATTACAATGACTGATTAACTATGAGGCCGTGACGATCAGCCTGCAACACCTTTTTTGTTCACCCCACTTGTTCCGATCAGGGGGGTCCGATCACTCCTAGAATATCTCGCAATTTGTGAGCAATGTGATTGTCAAATCCTGTAGAGTGATAGTTGAGGGTTCTTATAACATCCCAGGCCTCGGAGGCCCCACCGCCGCAAGAAACATTCTGGGTAATGCGTATCCTTGTGTACCCGAAAATCGGCTGAGTCGTGTTATTGCCAGAGGCCGGGAGCCGGGACCTGCAGACATAAGCTTCGATTTTGGGTACTGTAGGACTCGCCCTTATCTTTTTTTGGTCAGCAGTCGTCAGTATTGGTTCTCCGACATTCAGAACCAGTTTCGATCACTAGACTAGCAATCAGAAATGGAACAGCCTCGACGATAAATATAGAAAACATATAACTATATCGATTATCCGATACGACCATGTGATGTGCCCCGCCTTAATGACGAAATAGAAAGGCCACAGGGCCTGCCTTGCTTTGTACCTACCCCCTGCATCACGTCCAGACTATCTAAAAACATATGAAACTGTGCGGAGTTCCAGGCCTTCGAAGTTAAAGAAACATGGAAGAATGATTCAGCAATCGAGGCAGAGCAATGCTAAATATCTCAGATGTATTGATAATATACGGGGAATCTTTGAATTGTGCGATCATGAGGCAACTGTTTTTATCGCGAGATGTGGGCCTGCCATTCAAGATCAAGTACTGTGGAGAGAAGCAAACCCCCTTTTTCGCCCGGGAAACAAGGCAGACACAGGAGCGTAGTTCAAAAATTTACCTGTTGAGCAAGGTGGGAAAAAAAAATTTATCGGTAGACTTTCAGGGGGTGGCAGGGTATTAGGGAATGCACGGACATCAAAACGTGTAGAGACCATGGAGCCAATGGGAGTTGATCAACGCTATTCGCTGCTGATGTGGTGACCAACAGCTAGTTTTGCCCAACGGTAGTGCAATAACTAAAAGCAATAAGGCAATATCACCAACACGATCGTTCAACATCTGTTGATTCTTACTCAACGTTAATGACATACAGTGATCAACCATGCCATTAAACCAACCAGCTCGATTTTCATAACATCATGCCTTGAAGGTCTTTTCCTTACTTAGCAACTACAATAGATTGGGTTCCAACGCCATCAAAAATGGGCGGCCCCTCAATTTTTCAACGCCCCCGCATATGATTGGATTTGCCTGTCTTGTTTTGTCCTGAACCCAGCTAGCTGCTTTTCCGATCAACCATGCAACGTAATGTTTGAGGGAGCCATCCCTATAGTTTGTAAGGGCCAACATGCGGTAGTTGATCGATTTCCGTCATGGATACCGTTGATACTTTACAACAATATTTACGTATACATGAAATTAGATATGTACATCATTCCCACATTAAGAAATATGTCATTTAACTTGAGGAGTAATCTGATGTCGCTTTTATCATTGTAAATACAGGTACGCCCATCTTCATATCGAGTGTGCCTTGGGATATCAGGAGCTATAGGGATATCAGGAGCTATAGGGGAAACCGTGGCCTTCCCTGCGATTAAGCTCGTGGCGAAGAGGAGGGGAAACTGTGGCCTACCGTGGGACGGACTGTAATTCTGCCAAGAGACGGAGACTGGAATGCGGGCGAGCTGGCACTCATCAACATGATCTTTTCTTTGTCAGCTGCCCAGCTTAGTTTTCTGGCCCAAATTTCCTGGCGCACTTGTACAATTTGATGTTCACAATATACCCTCTCAAGGGGATTCATATTATGAAAGGTTGTCGCAACATAGAATTAATCAATACAATCTTGGCCCCAGACATAACAAGTATATTCCTCGGATACATATACTGTATTAGCAAACTACAGCATGAAGCAGAGCTCGCTACGAAACAAAAAAAAATGTATTCCCGTATGACTCGTTTATATATTCACATTCAGCTTGTCTGTTTCCTATTCTAACAAAGTTTCGGAGTTAGATAAAGTTTGCGAAAAAATTGGGGGTTACTGGTGTGACGGACCAACATGGACGCGCTCATGTGGGTCCGCTGGAAGGAACAGATAATGCGTTTTGATGCAGCCCCAATGTGAAATTTTTCGTTTCTTCTCTTTTCGGTTCATCCGTCACAATGCGCTCGCTCTATATCATTTTTGTTGTTACTCTCCTAGTATCCTGCCTAGCCGTCTCCGCGAGCCTCTCGGGTACTATGCAGCCAACAAATGAACACGCAATCCATCAACCCAATGAAAAACGATTCCTCAACCCTTCGAACGAGAAGACCAAATACATCATTACCCCCAAGGACGGGACAGACGAGACGACCAGAGCGGATATTGAAAAATTCCTCAAGAAAACAACACGGGCTGAATCGATCTACTCCTTTACCGATCAAACTCGAGGGCGGTTCATGTGGTGGACTGTCCACGCGACGAAAGAACAATATGAGCAAATCAAAGGGTATAAAGGGATTGCATATGTCGCTGCGCCGACAAAGCTATCAGACAGACGTGCTATCCCTACCAATTGGACGGATAATCGAGATTCGCCCGACAACAGTAAAGAGCTTCCCCTGCTTTCTCTGGTGACGAAAAGAGATAGAGGGCAGGTGTATCAGGCTCAGTCGGAGGCTCCTAAGGAGCTGAGACATATCAGTATTCCGAAGGGAAGTGATGACCTAGATGAATGGTCGGATTATGTATACAACAAAGCCGCCGGGGAAAATTTTTACATCTATTACATTTCAAATGTACGTCAAATTGCTAAATCGGCTTCGAGGAAAACCCCGAAAACTCACACGGACTGAAATGCAGGGGATCAGTGACAAGGATGCAGTGCTTCAGGTACCCCGTTCAAATTTCAATTTAGTTACTATATATTTATCGATACTAACATCTGTCGGTAGGAGCTGCCCCGCGCGAGAGTTCTTGACGCCGTTCAAACCGATTATTGCAAAACTTTGTACGGTAACGAACCCCGGGGATATGAAAGTCGAGGCACACATAGCACTTGCGTTGCTAGCAAGGCAATAGGCAAAACCTACGGGGCTTCGAAGAAAGCTTTCTTGGTGCCGGTTAAAATAGGAGACATGGACTTGTCTGGGTTGTCTCAGGGCTTGGATGCCGCGGCGAAGAATGTGCGAGACGAAGGCCGCCAGAAACAAGCCGCGGTGCTGATATCAGCAGGCTCTGAGAAGGTGGTTGACGAGCACAACCTTGGAGATGATGAAGTCGTGTACCAATCCCAGAACGATTATATCGGCATACTAGCTGACTTGGGTGTGTCGACAATTGTTGCCACGGGCAACGATGCCAATGAAATGGACGGGAACGGTAAACTGCGTCTCGAGCCCGACACGCTCCCAGATATTCTTGCCAAGCATCACCCGATTATTCTTGTGGGAAATGTCGACTGGGATGGGAAACTATGGGCGAGCTCCCAGCGTGGTGACCTGGTCACCAGCAATGCCATGGGAGTCGACGTCACATGTGTTGGTAAAAGTGGCAAGAAAATGACGGACACGGGAACTTCATTCGGTAAGAGTTCTCATTCGAACCCTTTCTTGTTTTTACTTTTCAGGGAACCAACAAGCATAATACTAAACCTTATTCGCCTCAGCGGCACCCCTGATGGCGGGTCAGGTCGCCAACTTTGTTTCCTCCAAGGATCCGAGCTTGCCTTTCAATGCCGAAGGAATCTCGAATCGGGAATTTGTTGTCAAGATAAGAGACTTTATAAGAGACGAGGCATATTGGAAACGTTCAAGCGGCGTCAAGTCTCTGTGGAACTTAGTGACAAAAGAGATATATGAGGAGGCTGAACGGGAGGAAGACTGTTAATGATTATTCATTAACACAATCTATGACGGGAAGATATTCTGGTTTGTAATGACCAAGGGGCCGATAAAGACTGCAATCTTATTTATTTCAGCTTCAAATAAACGGATTGAAGGCATTCATCCCATGGTATGGAGTCGCGACTTTTCCTTGGCCGACTCTCGTTTCGTGATGTATCTCGTAGCGATGCAGGCGAGTCAGGCCAGAAGCAAAAAATCTATCCTGTTGCTTTCGGTATCACAACAGATAGCAATGAGCATCAGCTCTGGCTTATGGGCTCCGACCGGCAGTTTCTCTCTTCTGTGCTGTTTGAATAGCGTCTCGCTAAGGCTGAGAGTATCGCATGGATCGATAAAATGCTCGCCGAAGTGATTGAAGCGTCACCACTAACACCAAGTCTCCGACAGAAAATCTCCCTGCTTAAGGGGCGGACAGGAATTCCGGTTGGGTGGGCAAAATTGCAGGAGCGTAGCGATGAGTGCAAGATAGACGGGATGTAGGGAGGAGGGAAAGGGATATGGACAACAAAGAGGGTGAGGACAGGTCTATTATGTCGGCGGGTCGGAGGGGGAGGTTACGTGACGGCGTAATGGGGGCGCCAAACCTAAAAAGGCAAAACTAACTGGAAAAGGAAATTCATAGGTCCTCCGTTTACGTGATCTATATCCTTAAGCTTGATACATCATCTGCCTAGCAGGTTGATCGAGCGCTTAGATATCTGAACCCCTGCACTTCACTCACCGAAGTTCAATCACCTTACCCCTCACTTCTTCACCCGCTCGTTGTGTCATGCTGAGTAATCAATATCACTGCAACGTTGATCCTGAACTGGATTAAAACATTTCCACACTAGCGGAAGAGCCATCCCAATACCCATTAATCTTCGTGGGTTATTTAACATAAGCGTTCTTCACGATGTGCTTTGGTGCTGTATACTGGAAGAGTTTCCCGGTATGTGTTGTAGCCAGCTCCCTGTGCCATATATAATCCCCCACTCTAGATCATGCCGTGGTTAAGCTCATGTTCTACAGGGTAGGTTTGCGGCATCTCGGTTCGATTTCTCGTGATTAAATATTAAGTTTCGACGTCCTTCGGGGGCCTTGGGGGTAAGAGACATCAGATGTATTAAATTTAGAAGCGCATAAAGTGCCGAGTAACCTCGTAAAAAGCAATACATGTCCAACTGACAGGGTAGTTACCACTATCCCGTTCGCCACAACCACTCAGGCATTGTAATGCTCATGCTCCAAGATGGACAAAAATTAATGTATGCGTATTGATTGACAGCATCATATCAGTTCAAGAACCGTGTCATAGGTCTGATGCGGGTGTGTGGGGGCCTTCTGAGTAATGGGCAACAATTTAGCAACAGGAAAGGTTCATGAACATAACGGTGTTATTAATAAATACTTTATCTTTCCAAAAAACAACAACAGTTCTACTATATCAAATGCAATTGTTCCTCTGAAAACCATGGAAGGAAAGCAACACAAGCTTGGTACTCATAGCAAGGGTAGGCCAAGAACTGGTAGAGGTAGGCAAGATACGATTCCATGCACACCTTGCGCATGGTTCAGTAGAGCCGATTTTGATTCTAATTGCTTTCCACAAATCGTGCACTCGCATTGCATACCATTCGGGAATGGCTTGATATGTTTGTTCACGAAGTGTCGGCTGAGGGACCCAGGATTCTTGAACTTCCGTAGTCGTTCACTTTCTGGCAACATTTGATTCCCAAGGCAGATGAAGCAAATCGTCGGTCTTTCTTCTGGAGACTCGATGCAAACCGAAGCGATGGCTTGAGAAAAAGCATTGTCCTTTGCATCTGGAGCAGTCGGCCTCTGTCTTTTAGGCACAGAATCAGCCAGCGATATGTCGATAGCATCAACGGAACGTTTCTGTATCGTTCGGGGCCGCGAAGGTGCACCCTCTTCTGCATCACAAACGGCCATCGCCGCATTAATCGCAGCAATTCTTCGCTCGTACTCTTTCTCAATCGTTGCACCGGGCATGGTCAAGACAGTGTCGATAAGCGTCATATGTTGTGGTGTCATATAGCCGGTACTTTCCAGCGCAACCTTGACTTCTTTGTCGACTATCTTCCCGGACAGCTGCCGTTCGCTGTCAATCACTGGCTGTTCATTCTTATAACGTTGCAGATTCTCACGAATCAGGAGGTGCCGTTGTCGACCTTTTTCGTTGCGTAATTGCTTCACTGAGAGCTCAAACCTCTCCTCGGCGTGTTCGTATTTCGTTTGAAGCTTCTTCAAACTCCTCTCCTGAGCCTTCCGCTGCTTACGGATCGTTCGGAAGCGAGGACCATTCTGTGGTGGACCATCACCGAGCCTCCGCTCCAATACTTCCCGAGCCTCTTCGTAAGTGCGTTTTCTATCGTCTAGAATCTGCTTCCTAGCCTGCTTTTTGTCTTCCAGAGTACGTACGCTAGGAACATCGTTGATACAGCTCGAATCATCTAGCCGCCAGGGTCTGCGGGGATCAATAGACCGACTCATTGAGCTAGCAAATCGCATAAGCTCCTTCTGAGCCGGCATGCCCCGTACAATTGCCTGGGCATCAACATGAATGCCCACGCTGTAATGCCGAACAAATGTGTTTATGCTAGCATGCTGCAACATCACGTTCTGCAATTCATTCGATACATCCGCTGATTGGAAAACGCATTAGCCGATGCATCTATTAGTTCAAAGGTCACTCACGACTGTCGTTGAACGCTTTCGCTGCGCCGTATCGGAGGCAGTATGGTCTCGCGACTTCTGCAAACCCCGTGATTAAACCAGCTCGTTTCATTCGATAGCGCAGCCAACCGTCCGTGAGCTTCTGGTCTAATGCGATACGAAATCCATCGGGCTCCCGTAATGCTTGACAAAAGACATAATCATCGAGAATGTCGTCTTTCAACTTTAGTTCCTGCTGGCCTAGCCCATCTAAGACCCGAAGACTGTACAGTTTTTCGGGACCGTCCAAAATAGGGCCGTCCTGAGACATGTTCTTGAATGCACGGATCCGAAATAGCATGGCCAACAGAAACACATGGGGGCTGAGGGCCAAGGTGGGATCAAAAATAATTTCTGGGATGGGGAATGTGTTCCTATTCAAGGATGATTAGCAGAGGAGCTTCAGGCCGGGCTTCAAGAACTTCATAGGCAACATTGCAAGGGCAAAGGGAGCATAGGAAACAGTGTGAAGGGAAGGGGGAAGAGCGGGGTTCTTACGACTCTTTTTCGCCGAGGAATGTTTTTGTGAATTCAGGTCTCAGATAGATAAACAGTCGAGGGCGTCTTCCATTTGGATCCCGAATCAGCGTCAGCATCAGGTCCCGAAAGCGTAGTTCCAATAGCGCCCTGGGCCGGCTACCAGTGATCGCCGCCAGCTGGCAGAAGAAGAGGAGCTGTATCCGGTACCAGCCACAAGGAAATGTCATCTCTGTCGTGGATAGGATCACTCGCGCAAACTCGGCCACGTCTTCGATATACATGGTCGCTTTCGGTCGAGGTTGGAGGGAAAGTTTTTCTTCCTTCGCTACTATCGCGAGCACCTATAGATGGTCAGTCCGGTCTGGATTTCGCTGTTCCTGTACAAAGAAGAGGTCTCACATCGCGGATTTTCACCTGGATGTCTTTACTCAGTTCATGTCCAACCTCGGCCTTATATATCAGATGCCACCATTTCCATAACGAGTCGAGGGAGGATTTGTGCTTCAATCCTGGATTGCGACGGCCATTTTTCCCACGTCGCTGCCTGCAGCGCCATGAGAAGAAGGCCTTGAGAAAGCGCACCGTCGTTTCTGTATCCGAGAGTTGGTATAAACATTCGACTGGATCACACTTTGCGCCTTTGCAGAATCTAAAACAATCAGTCTGGGTGGCGTTAGCAGAAGGCTCGACTCATGTCTCACCTCTCCCAGAGATCTTGCGCCTCATCCAATCTCTCTTGCGTGTTTGGACTGTAGCGCTTCTGACGAAGTTGAGACACGTCGAGAGACTCGGCTTCCTGGAGGAAGTACTCGGGTGAGAGTTGTTCCTCTTCGTCATCGGAGGCCAGTTCATCCTCGGACTCCTCAGAGTCGGACTCGAATTCGTTGCTGGAATCGGAGTCGCTAGGTGTGGCGGAAAAGTCGGTGCCGGAAGCGTTGTTCGAAAATATCGCAGGCAAGCCCGAGCTAGCGTCGCTCTCATCGTCGGACAAAACAGGACGTGGATAACGCATGGCTACCTAGCGCTGCGGAGACAAAGAAGATGCAAAAGAACAAAGATAAGTCGAAGGCAGGGTGTATGTACTGCACTAATTATCTTTGCTCTAGAGTGATCGGACCTTAGGCCGACCGACTCGAGACTGGTGGGAAGACTGCTGCAGAGAGAAGACAGTTCGGTCGGGGGGCATAGCAGTCGATACTTATGGAAAACCAGAGAAGCACGACTTTGAAACCGGGGAGCCATTTTTGGCTCCCTCACTCCACCAGGAGGGAGGGGGTGATGACGAGTGAAGGAACCTGCGGCGGCTACTGCACGAACGGACTCGGGCTGAAATGATGGACCCAGGCACCAGGCACAACCAACGCGAGGCACTGGTGGCAGTAAATCAATCGGCCGTGGGCATTGGTACACGTGACGCCAAGACCGCCCGTGGTGAGCGAGAGGCCTAAAACGGCGTCAAAAGCAGCCGTTTCTGGCCTCCCATTCACCGTCTCAACATTATGTGTAGTTAAAGATCCTAAGAATTATCTTTTTCTTATATAGCTCTTTAAGTCTATAAAAGGATTTTTTAGCTTTATTATCCTAGTTAAAGGCTTCTTTTTTTCTAGTAAATTAGTAGAGTCCTATAGTATATATTAAGTAGCTAGATATTAGTTTCCGATAGTAATTTATAAGTCCTAAGAAGCTTTAGATATTCTTAATATTTCTAGGTATAGACTATTTAATAATACTTCTAATTTTTTTTTCTTCTATCCTTAGTCTATCTAGGCTAATAGTATATCCTAGGAAACTAGTTTCCTAGATATAGAATTTATATTTTTTAAGTTTTAGAGTAACCTTAGCTTCTCTAAGCTTCTATAGTACTTTCTGATTATATTTAATATATTCGGCTTTAGTCTTAGAGAATACTAAGATATCGTCTAAATAGATAATAATAAAAATATTAAGATATTTTTCTAATACTATAAAGATAAACTATTAGAAAGATACTAGTATATTAGTAAGACCAAAAAATATAACTATATACTTAAAGTATCTGAATTTAGTCCTAAATACTATTTTCTATTTATAGCCTTCTTTAATTCTAAGTTAGTTATATACTTCTATAATATTATATTTTATAAAGTATTTTACTCTTTAGATCTAATCCTAAATCTTATAAATTAAAGGTAGTAGATAGCGATCCTTAATAGTAACTAAATTTAATTATTAGTAATCTATATAAAGTTAAAGACTTCTATCTTTCTTTAGAACGAATAGGATAGGATATCTAGCTAGTAAAATAGATTTTCGAATATATCTTTTCTTTAAGTTTATATTAATATATTCCTTTAATATCTTAGATTCTTTCTATAAGAGTTAGTAAATAGGTCGGAAGATTAGTTCCTTATCTTCTTATAGGTTAATCTTATAGTTATATAGGCTATACTCTAATAGTATACTCTTTTCTAGTAGTATAAATATATCTTAGAACTCCTAATATTCCTTAGAGATCTATATTTTTTCTTTAGTTATATAGAGGTTTACTAGTTTATACTTAATTATAATATATTTTTTTAATTTATTATCTATTATATTTAGTTATTACTTTATATTAGTAACTATACTAGCTTTTAGTTTCTTATACTATACTCTACTTCTAGGCTAAATACTCTTTTTAGGTTCTTCCTTATAAGGGCTTCGATAATAACCTATCTCCCTATAACTAGGTATCTATTTAAGCTTTCTTTCTTTAGTCTAGGTTTTATTAGTTTATTAGTATTTATATCGATCAAAAATAATAAGTCCTCTTTACTAGTCGATAGTAGGATTATACCTCTTTAACTATAGTACTCTTAATATAATATTATATTATCCTAAGTTAGTAATATTAAAATTAACTATTTTATAGTAGTTTCCTATAACTATTAGTAGATTCTTAGTTTTGTATATAATTCCGGAGTTAAGTAGCTCCCTATTAAGTCTAGTTAAAGGTAGTAGTCTTTTCTTTAGTCGCTATTAGATTATATTTCTCTAATAGTACTATAGACTTATAAAGTTTCCGCTTAATCCTAAGTTAATTATTACTTTTATATTTTTATATATAATATTAATATAGATTTTTATATATACTTTCTATTAGGTTATAGCTAATATAGATTTAATCTTCTTATTACTATACTATATTCCTATATATTTTTTTTCTAGTTAGGTTAGCTTTCCTAATTTATTAGTTATAGCTCTACTCCTAAGTTTAATTTTCCTTAGTAGTAGACTATATAGTTTTCGTTATAGTAATCTAGAACTACCTATATATTATATTTAGGATATTATATATAACCTTAATATATATATTAGGGATACTTATATAGATAGGTAGGTTTATTCTAGGTCTACTCTTCCTAAGTTAACTTATTCTATTAGTCTTTTGTTTTATTACTTAAGGTTTCCTAGCTATAGCTATTCCTAGAGGATTCTTAAAGTATTTCTAGGGTTATTTCTAATATTCCTAGGAGTATAGGTAGAGTTTCTAGGATCTCTAGCGTTCCTAGGATTTCGATTAGTGTTCTTAGGATATCTATACCCTACTCCTAGGAATTATCCGATAGTTCCTAGGAGTCGATAGTATTCTAGGGACTATACTAGGTCTATCCTTAACTCTCTAGTTCTTATAATAGTTTCTTAGTTTCTTTATAGTCGATTTCTAGGAATACTTTATTTTATTTTTTCTATTAGTATAACTTAGTAAGTTAGTCTAAGATTCTTATCTATTCCTAAAGTTTTTCTTCTTATAGAATTATTTTATTATATACTTCTAATAGGGTTCCTTAGAGTCGGTTGATTTTACTATCGATATCTTATAGTTAAGACTCTTTCTAACTTAGTATTAGTAGCTTACTACTATCTATAATTATAGGTCTTTCCTAGTCCTACTCCTATATTATATAGAGCTACTAAGGCTTTTCCGGTCTTTATATACTAGTTATATTATATATACCTCTCTATTCTTAGATTATACTTAGCTATTATAGTTTCTTCTATCGCTTACTCTGATAGTCTCTTATTTAGTATTCTAGCTTTCTATAATTAAAATATAGGTTATTATTCTTTTATTATTTCTATTCTTTAGTAGGTATTCTTACTATATTAAGCTTTATCGGTTATAATCTATATAGATTACTATATTATTCTCTAGGTTATTATTACTTACCTCCTTAGTAGCGGAATCCTAGTAGATAGCTTTATCTATTTTTCTTAGTTTCTTATCGCTAAAGCTTTTATTTATAGATATAGTTATCGAATTTAACTATAATATTAATTATCTTAGCTAGTATCTATAGTTAGTCGACTCTTATAAGTTTATCTTTAACTTCTTCTTTAAGTCCTCACTTAAAGATCTAAATATATATATCTTTATTAAAGTTAAGATACAAAATAATTTATTAAAACTTAGTAGCATAGGTACTAGTAGATCTAATCTATCTAAGATAAACTAAGTATCTTTCTACTATCTATATAGTATTAATATCGCTAAATATCGATTTAAGCTAATTTTTAAATATAGTATATAATATAAAGATCTCTTTAGTAGTATCTCTCTAGTCCTTTATATATTTCTTATTAAACTCTTAAATAAAGGGTTCGAACTAGATAAAGGCCTATCCTTATAGGTAGATAGAGATATAGATAACTTTATTATATTCTTCGATATAATAGATTATATAAAGTTATATATCTATCTAGATAAGGAAGCTTCGAAGTTTAGTTTAGGTTCTATCGAAGAATTTAGATTTTAGGAGTTTTATACTCTAAGTTATCTTCTTATTAGCGCTAATAAGCTACTCTTAGAGTTAGGATACTATCTTTATAAATTTAGTATTAGTTAGTAGTAAAGATACCTATTAGCTAGAGCCTTATAAAATATTACTAGTACTATTACTAAGTACTATAATAATAATATCTTTATAGTTTAAATAATAGAGTAATTAATATATTATAAACTACTAACTAGTTATAGTAAATAATATCTATAAAAATAATACTTCTCTTAGAATACTATAAGCCTTAAGTGTATCTATAACTATACTAATATCTTAGAGGCCTTCTATAGGCTTAGGTCTTTAGGGTACTTATAAGGTATACTAGTTAGAGCGCTAGTTAAGTTAGTCACTTAGGGATTAAGGATCACTAAGTAAGCTCCTAAGACCATTAGAGGTTTATTACTATATTCGAACTATAAGATATATAGAGGGTAGTTCTAAGTAATAATATAGGATTAATTATAAAGAACTAAATATATATAGTAAAGACTATCCTTATATATCTAATCCCTCTTATCGCTAATAAGTCTTATCTTATCGCTACTAGGTCCTACTTATCGTTAGTAAGTCCTAGCTTATCGCTAATAAGTCGTTATATACTATATACTATTTGGTAGTTATAGGTAGTATACTTTATAATAGTAAATAGGCGGCTATTTCCTACGTTACTACGTAACTAGACTAGTCTCTCTAGCCCTACTAGTCTTACTAGCCCTTCTTAGTCTAGCTAGTCTCTTCTATCCTACTAGTCGCCTAGGTCCTACTGATCCCTCTTATCTAGCTAGTTATTTTAGGTCCCGCTAGCCATCTTAGTCTAGCTGGCTTCCTTATTTGTCGGGCGGTATGCTTGATAGGTTATCGTTGCTTCTGCTGGTGTTTGAGGGGTAGGGTCCTCCTAGAGAGGTCATAACAGATTAGTGATCTATTTAGATAGAGTAGTAATCTATATAGATAGATCGGATAATCTAAAGGACTAAGTATATAAGGATGTCTTTTTACCTATATATATTTAGTTCTTTATAATTAATCCCCTATTATTACTTAGAACTACCCTAGTATTTTATAGTTTAAATATAGCGATAAACCTCTAATAGTCTTAGGAGTTTACTTAGTAATCCTTAATCCCTAAGTAACTAACTTAACTAGCGCCCTAACTATTATATCTTATACCTAATAGGACCTAAGTCTATAAAAGACCTAGTAAGGTATTAGTATAGTTAAGGATATACTTAAGTATAAAGGGATTCCTTTATCTAATATTATGTTATAAGGGCTAAGCGAACCGATGGCGGTTTATTATCGGAGCGGGGTAGAAAAGCCAATAAGTCGGTCTTTCCCCTTCCTAATTCTTTAAGAATTAGTCTTATTTAAAGATAGACTATTCTACTAATCATACCTTCCCCTCCTTATGATCTCCTTTGCCTAATCAATAGGTATTCTACCCTATCTAGTAGTCTACTCTTATATTTTCTAATTCTTCTTCTTTGATCGCCTAAGGAGATTATAATAGTATCTTCTACCTAAAACTCTAATCGCTAAGATAATACCGAACTAGTAGCGACTTATAAGTAAATTACTTAGGAACCGTTGTAGTTAACTCTATAGATAGGAAATAAAATATCCCCTTATAAGCCTAAAATTACCTAGATCTTAGAGTAGACCCTTAAGACTCTCGAAGAAGAGCTTACTTATACCTACTACTATTAAGAGCTTAAATATAAGCTTCGAAAGATCTAGGAAAATAATACTTTAGATAACTTACTACCGAATCGATATTAAGACGCTTACTCTTTGTTGTCTTCTTATAAGCGGTAGTATATTAAGCTTAAGTACCTTAAGTCTTTCTATATATATTTTAAGATCTAATAACTTACGATATAGATTAGAGATCTTAAGTACTTCTTTAAAGTAAATTATATAGAGTATAATACCGATAAAAAGAAGATCTACTCTACTACTCTTAAATATATAGATAAAGAGTTATAATATTAATAGATCTACTATCTTTAAGATCTTTTACTATAAGACTATTATATTAAGAGCGATTTATAGCTATATTTTACTAGATTTATCTACTCTTTTATTTAAAACTTAGGAACTATAATCTCTAATCTCTAAGTATAACTTAATAATACTTAATAGTATCCTAATAATAACCTAATAATATTTTACTACTATCTTAATAGTCTAGAATAATATTTTAATTATATATCTAAAAATAACTATACTCTTATCTTCTATTCGAAGCTCTAAATATCGCTCTAAGATAAGATAGAGATTATATTTATCTTATTTTTAGTAATATATCTTAAGATAGTTAAATATACTAACTAATTCTAGAGTATTCTATAAAAAAAATTAAATAATAAACTTAGGATCTAAGATAGATATAACGTAACCCGTAAGCGAGCTGGACATGTAAGCGAGCTGGACACCCCACCAAAAACCACTCCCCGATCTCAACCCCATCATTTCAAACCCCTACAATGCCACCAAATCGCTCCCAAAATCGCCAAAAAAACCCTGAGCAGGAGGGGAGGGTCTTATTAGCTATAGAAGCTATTCAGACTAAGCGAATCCCTTCAATTCGCGAGGCAGCGCGCCAGTTTAATATCCCACATTCAACACTTGCTTCCCGTCTTACCGGTGTCACTAATCGCGCTGCTATAAGGGCGAATAGCCATAAATTGACCCAAATCGAAGAGCAATCGCTTGTTAAATGGGTGGTTTCTATGGATACGAGGGGTGCCCCGCCCCGGCAGTCTCATGTGCGAGATATGGCCAATTTGCTACTCGCAGAGCGGGGTGAAGACCCCCCCCAAACCGTCGGCCAAAAATGGGTATATAATCTTATCCAGCGCACACCGGAGATAAAAACACGTCTCTCACGTCGCTATGACTACCAACGTGCGCAAAACGAAGATATAAACCAGATTCGGCAGTGGTTTACCCTAGTTTCCGACACAATTGCGAAGTATGGCATCGTTACCGACGATATATATAACTTCGATGAGACGGGGTTTGCTATGGGGATGATAGCAGCAACCAGAGTAGTCACTCGCTCTGACTATTATGGACGCGCTAAGCTACTACAACCTGGTAACCGTGAGTGGGTTACTAGCATTGAATGTATCGGCGCATCTGGATATATATCCCCGCCATACCTTATCTTCAAAGCTAAGCGCTATATCTCTGGCTGGCTAGATGATCTCCCTACTGGCTGGGGCATCGATATAAGCCAAAATGGCTGGACTAGCGATGAAATTGGGTTAAATTGGCTACTTCGACGGTTCATCCCAGCTACTACGCCCCGGTTACTAGGGCGATATCGGCTTTTGATACTAGATGGCCATGGTAGCCATCTTACCCCCAAATTCGACCAAATCTGCGCACAAAACGATATTATACCTCTTTGTATGCCAGCGCATTCATCTCATCTACTACAACCACTAGATGTGGGGTGTTTTAGTGTTTTGAAACGCGAGTATAGCAAATTGGTAGAGGGGTATATGCGCACTGGGGTCAACCATATTACCAAGCTAGATTTCTTAGCTGAATTCCCCACTGCGCACGCTGCTTGCTATAAATCGGAGACGATTAAAAATAGCTTCGCAGCTACTGGTTTAGTGCCATTGGATCCGAATCGGGTAATCGATACCCTAAATATCCATCTCAAAACACCGACGCCCCCCCTCAGCAGCGATAGCGATTTTTCGATGAAAACCCCCCAAAACCCTAAACAACTGGGTAAACAAGCATCGTCGGTAAAAGCGTTGCTTCGGCGACGCTCAGCAAGCCCTACTAGCCCTACCCAGCGCGCATTGGACCAAATTGTGAAGGGTTGCGAGATGGCTATGCATAACGCTATATTTCTGGCGCACCAAAATGAGCTATTACGCAATGCCAACGCAAAGCAGACTATAAAACGCGCCAAATCTGCACAGCAACTGCTATATAGAGATGGTTTTATAGCTGGCGACGCAAATCAGCTAGTATTGGATGAAAAAAAGCAGCAAAAACAGCCAGCGGAGCAGCCAGCGGAGCAGCCAGAAACGACGCTATCACTACCTCATCGGGCACCCCCGCGATGTACCGATTGTTTCGAAGTGGGGCATAAGCGGACACAGTGTAAAAAACGCACTCAATAGCTTTTTTTGTATTTAAATGGCGTTTTGGTTGAATAAAACTAGATTAAAATCGATGATTTTGGTGGGGTGCACGGCTCGCTTACATGCACGGCTCGCTTACAGGTTACGTTAACTATTAACTAGTTAACTAACTAATATGATTGTAAAAACAGTACTCCGTAGAGTAGGTAGCCTACCTGGCTGATCACTGAATCGCAAATTATCTTGATTCTACTCGACTTCGAGTTTTCTGCTTGTCTTCTACTCCCGCCAAAATGCATCGACTAGAAGATCCAGTAGATCACGATCTTGAATTTGCTTTATTATCATGACCTCCGGGCTCCAAGTCACAATCCATCGCCTTTCCCAGTACATACCCTTGGAGTGAATCAATGTGACCGGGGTAACAACAAACTCCTATAGTCAGATTGAACAGGATCTCCCGACTTAGTACTGGCTACCACAAATACTAGACTGCCGATAAAGAACCACACAATCAAGATCCCTTGGTGGGGTCTTTATCGAGCGAATGCTTACGATTAGAAGACTCACATTAGGCGTATTCGATGTTGGAATCAAGAAGGTCCGCATGTTCAAAGTATGAGATATCTGCCATTGCTTTCCACCCCGGCAATCCTACAAAACATATCTGGATGATGTACCTCCAGTCGTTAAAAGTGAAATCATTTATCTCCTTTTGAGATCAAAACTGCAATTCCTTAACACATTCCGTGTTCGACCAGTTTCCAAACTCGGTCTTCTCGTACTTCTCGGGGCCCGCGGACCCTGCCGCATCCTTCACATCCGAGTCACGCCACAACCACAAGCGCGGTGGACCCCGGACATTTTGCTCTACAACCCATCACAGTCCAAGGATTTGCAACGCAATGCTCCGCGCCGTCATGAACTGGGCCCTGAAATGGCCTGAGCCAGGGGAAAGGGGTGACAGATCCTCATGCCAAGACCTCGATTTCCCCAGTTAGTCTGAATCTTCATGTCCTGGTCGCTGAGAGATGCCTGGATCTTTGAACCAGCCGGGAAGGAGCTTTCCGATGCGGATTACGAAATTCTCGAGTATAAGAAGGCTCCAACGCTCCTAAAATCAATGTCTTTTCGAATGTTCATTGTCTCATTGTCATGTCGAAATCGACCGTCCCGGAATATGAATTCGGTGGCCCGTAAGTCCTTCTCTGATCTCCCACGACCTTTTGCTAACTTCCTCAGCTGGGGCACGGCCGCCCTGACTTTTGGTCTCCCCGTTCTCCTCGTCGGGTTCGCTGTAACCTGCAATGACTCCACCGGATGCCCTGCCCTGCCGTTGGGGATATCCAACCTGTCATCCTGGGAAGATGCTTGGACTCAATTTCCAGGCACAGTGGAGATGCTCTTCAATTCCAAAGTCTTGATGCATGTGCTCGGCTATTATCTACTGAACATGGTTCTCTGGAAGGTCCTTCCAGCGCAAGAGCTCTACGGGGCCAAATTAGTCCATCACGGACGACCACTTAAGTATCGCATGAACTGTAAGAGACGACACCCCAATATGCATCTTCAAATCTCATAAATCCCCAGCGTTCATCACGAGCCTCGTGCACCTGGCAATCTGCAGTCTTGGCACATACATCCAAGGCGCAGAGTTTATGCTCTGGACGTACCTGACCGACCACTACGTGCACATTCTCGTGAGCAACATCCTCATCAGCTTTGCCGTATCCCTGTACCTCTACCTCGACAGTTTTGGGGTTCGTCAACCATACCCGGATCCCGACCAACGCGAACTCGTCCCCGCCGGCTCAACCGGCACACCCCTCTACGACTTCTTCATCGGCCGCGAACTCAACCCCCGCATCACGCTCCCCATGCTAGGCGAAATGGACCTCAAAAGCTGGTGTGGCATGAGCCCCGGCTTGACTGGGTGGATGCTCCTCGACCTAGCCTTCACAGCGAAACAGTACCGCACGCACGGCTTCATCTCCAGCAGCATGATCTTCGTCACAGCCATCCAGACCTACTACGTCCTCGAAGGCCAATACAACGAAACCGGCTTCCTCACCATGCGCGACATCACCACCGACGGCTTCGGCTTCATGCTCGTCTTCGGCGACCTGGTCTGGGTGCCGTTCCTGTACTCGACGCAATGCCGTTATTTATCCGTCTTCCCCGTATCCATGACGACCCTGCAGACCGTTCTCGCGAGTCTGTGTTTCGTGGTCGGACTGTATATCTTCCGCGCGGCGAATGCGCAGAAGATTCTCTTCCGGACGCGTCCTGCTGATCCGCGCGTGTCTCGTCTCGCGTATATCCAGACGAAACGCGGTCCGCGCTTGTTGACGGCTGGGTGGTGGGGTGTGTCGCGACATATCAATTACTTTGGCGATTGGTTGCAGTCATTTCCCTTTTGTTTCGTCACGGGGCTTGCCGGGTACACGGTCTTATCTCCGGGGTTGCCGGGGGTGGTGGATGCGTTTCGAATGGATGATGGACGGCAGGTCGTTCAGGGGTCGGCGAGGGGTTGGGGGATGGTGTTCACGTACCTCTATGCTGTTTATTTTGCTGTGTTGTTGATCCATCGTGCAAGACGGGATGATGCTCTGTGCTTGGAGAAGTATGGGGAGGACTGGGAGAGATATAGGAGGATAGTGAGGTGGAAAATCGTGCCGGGGGTGTACTAGCCTAAGAATATCCTCAATGAGGCTTGTTCATTGCTTCTATATTTTTAGAGGAAGTCGGTTTCACTGCTTGAGACCCGTGGACTACTGTCCAGGTGCAATACTGATTCATCCGGGAAAAGTGTCTTGCATGTTGTGTTGTAGTGCTGCCCAGGTGTAGACTATGATACTGTTCACGCCATCAGACCGGGCCCTTCAATATCTTCATTGATAAACATTTAAATGTAATCGGATAAAAGAGACTAACTATCTGGTGGCAAACTTCAGCTAAGCACCACTACAATGAATCAACTACAACACGTATATAGCAGCAGTGTATGATCGGGCATTCATTATAAGACAGATAACCGCAGGAATCTGCAATGTCCGCAAATCATCAAGACAACAAACAGGGTATATATATACAAAGCGACTATTGCAAAGATGCAAAAACAACGTCGCTATCGCACCAGATGGCAATGCTATGTTCATATCAAGAAAGGCCCAAACCAGGGCACCAGACCCGGGAATTTCTACCGCGGGCGCGTCCCTGATCGGTCTTCCCTCCGGCTCCTACTGCGAAGTAGGGCCTAGTGCAAGGATCGCAGGAATGCTGCGACGCTGCTCGTAGCCCGAGTCCCCCCAAACCGGCTTCCCCTCTGGAGCATGCTGGTATCCAGAGAGGGGCGGGAGGATGGGTCACTGGCGTGGTTGCCACGGACCTTATGCCAAAAAAGGTCGACGGGCGGCATGTATTGTACAAGAAAAAAGGCGAAGGAATAAGAGATGCAAATTAGACGCAACAGTGGACGTGCTCGTTAAGAAGCCGCTTCATTTGTCGCCGTCCTCGAGTTCGGGTTGGTACTGGTATCGGTGCCAGTTCTCGACCACGTACCAATTGGTGACGTACGCGGCGTCCCACAGCCACTCGAGGACATCGTCATCGTACTTGGATTCGAGCGTCGCGGCCAGATCTTCAAGAGTGAACTTGGAGATCGGTTTCTTCTCGTCGGGATCCTGGGAAAGATCCGAGAAACGCCACTCGACATCGTTCACAAGCGGAATCACTAGACGGAGTTCCGGGCGAGCACCGGACCGGACGGCGAGCCAAGAGCCACCAGTGTTCATCACGCTGAACTGCCAGTCCTTCTTACCGTCTTGCTCGGGGAGGATCGGGCGGATGAGGGACTGTCCTTCGTAGAGACCCAAAATATCACGACCGGCACGGTGACCGTCCTTGGACAGAGACTTGGTTTCGACCAGCAGGTCCATGATGCTAGGCAGGATCTGCGAGTTGGTGACCGGGGCAGTGACCTCGAGCGGCGGCAGATTGGGGTGGGTGATCAGCAGTGGAACTTGGAAGCTGCCAATGTGAGGGTTGTCGTAGGGAGTAACACCACCGTCGTTGGGCAGGGACAGGCCGTGGTCACCAGCCATGACAATCAGGGTCTCGTTGGCGACGCCCTTTGCCTCCAGGATATCGAGAACTTGCGACAACCACCGATCCACAAAGTTGATGGTGTTCAGATACCTGTTCAAGTCGCCGTTGGCCCCGCTGCTTGATCCAAGGACGTTGTCGTAGAGATCGTGCGGCAAACCCCAGGGGTGGTGGGAAGTACTGGTCAGATAGCCCAGGAAAAGACGCTCGTGCTTTTCCTCTGCCTCGTCGACCAGATCTTCAATGTAGTCATGCAGTTCGGTATCCGGGTAACCGTAGTAGTTGACCTCCTCCTCGGTAGGAGGGTAGTGCTTCGAGCCCGGCTTCTGCATGGTCTCCTTGGTGATCTTGTTCTTGAAGCCCAAAACCGGAGTCTGCTTTTCCTGCTTATCATAGGACTCGGTGACGGATTGCAGCCAAGTCGACTTCCATGGCCAGCGGGTCCAGTCGTCCGTCTCGGAGGTGATGTCGGGCATCTGGCTGAGCATCTCTGCAATGTGGGCCATGCACGGCTGGTAGATGTGGTGCGACCACTCGACGTTGAAATCGGCAACGAGGGGGGTAACGCCACAGAAGGTCGCCGTCATACTCTTCAGAGTGTAGGTACCGGAGGTAAAGGCATTCGAGGCACTGACGCCGCCGTACGCCTTGCGACCATCGAACAGGTTATCGGCATGGGGGAAACCGTTCGAGAAACCGGTCAGTAATTCCGCCGTGCGAGTCCAGTTGCTCAAGCGGTCCACAACGTCCTGCGGGATCTTCTTGTCCTTGTAGGTTTCGGCGATGCGCTTCCACATGAACGAGTCCTTCTTCAGGGGGAAGACATCCGCACGAGTACTCTCGAGCTTGACCATGATCACATGCTTGATCTTGACACTGCCATCGGCAAGCTTCTCCTGGATCTCCCGCAGTACCGGCTCGTTGTGATTGTTGATGTGAAGGGGGTCCCGTGCGTTGTCGTAGTGCAGAGCCTGCTTATCATTCTTATCCCAGTCGGTGAAGCCGTCGGGCAATTCCTTGGGCAGCCAATCCCAGTGGTGCGGGGGGTGTAGGGCGGAGAATCCCTCCAGGTAGTCGCGGTTCGGGGGCACGCCGGTAGCGTCCACGGGCGAATCACGGTGCCCGCCACCCTCGAAGAGCGATTGCAAGGGGAGGGTTCCGGAGAGGTACATGTACACCGGATTGGGTGGACGGCAGGCCCGAAGAGTCATAAAAGTGACAAAGATGAACAGAACGATGCCCCGGGTCCACGGTCGCTCCGTAGTCTTCCGGGTCAACAAGGGAGGGCTGGAAATCCGCGGAGCGGAATGCTCGGCCGATCGACCGTCCAACAAATAATCCGACTCCTCCTCATCGCTCCGATCGTGGTAATCGTCGTCGAGGGCAATCTGCTCGTAGATCCGCGGGTCCGGCAGGTCCGAACCCTTGTTCGGCTTGTGGAACCGGCGAAAGACCAGGTTAAAGATGGGTCGCACACGAGCGCCGACCCAGCGAAACGGCCAGGCCAACACATGCAGGATACCACCGGTGAAGGCGTGGATTCGGCGAGAGGTGAAAACGGTGGCCGTGATCAAAATCGCCTCGACCACGAGGAAACCGGTCAAACCGGACAGGAGGGTTTTGAAGGCGGCGGCACCGCCGCCGCTGAAGGACTTGGCTTGACGCCAGTGGATTTCGGCTCCGGTGGTCACGTAAAAGGAGGTATTGGCAGCACACATGCCCGAGACCGTCAAACTGTTCCCCCCCCGAAAAATCGACGAATTAGCGATTGCCGAGTGTGGCGAGTCGAGGGGGAGGCAAAAAAAGAGGACACGAAACCCCGGAACCGGAAAAGGGGGGGAAACGGGGGAAAATTCAGACACGCGGACACCTACCCAAACAGGATCAAGAACAACGCGGCCAGCGCGGCGAAGGGACGAGAATGAATGCGCTGAGCGAACATGCGCAGAAACAGGAGAATCACGACATCCTGGAAGAAAAAGGTGGTACCCCAGACGAGGACTTTATGGGCAGGGAGAGATCGAAGATGGGCATAGAGATGCAACAACTTGGCGAAGAACAGGGACAGGAAGGCGAGGGTGAAGAAGAAACGGCGAGAGAAATCGGAAATGGAGTCAAGACTGCGACCGGGATGCCGAATGATGGCATCGACGGTGCCGCGCACATAGGCCTGGCAGGCACTGACGACCTTCATACTGGGCAGAGACACGCGACCTCCTGCCTCATGGTAGAATGGGGGAAAGGGAAGGAGAGAAAAGGAAGAATTTCTAAATATACGAAATCCAGGGTCTCACCCGCGTGCGAGTCGCCCCCATTCGCCAAGGCCGCCAAGCTTGACCCCCATCGAGGCTGAACGCGTGCGAGCGCCGTGATTGACCCGTTCGTGCAAGATCTCCACCTTTTTTTTTTCTCCCTCTCCAACTTTCTCTCGCAGGGAAAGGTCCCTCCCACCCCACTTTTGCCCCAATCAGCTCGTGTGTTTCGGCCTTGGCCTCCCGAAAAAGAGAGGGTGTATCGGCGTGTCTGCCCTGTCATCCCCTGATGCCCCCCCCCCTGGAAACACTTATTCCCGTAAGGCTGTCTATCTCTGCCCCGTCACCGCTCCCTGCGCCTTCCCGTGGGCCTGATATAGCGGGGACGGAGTACGGAGTAGTCGCCAGCCTTCTCGTCTAAAAATACAATCCTTCATCCCCAGATTGAGCCCGGTTGGGCGGCCGGTGGAATTCCGGATTCGGTCGGTGATAGAGTGAGACCTTCTACGGGACGGTTGCTGTTACAGCCATAGACCCGCTTATTTCCTTGTCGGGTATGCACAAGGCCATGCGTTTGGTCATTTGGGGTGAAGGAAAGGATGGTGTTTCAGGAGAAGCCGATCGGACCGCGATCTCTGTGCGAGTCAGGATCTATATACGGAGTATCTCTGCAGGGACTCGAGTTGACTCGAGTTCCGGGGAGGTGGATAAGGCGGAAGGGGACTCTGAATTGATTTGGATCCAGTTCATGACAAGTCTCCAAGGTTGTCCGAGCTTGACTATCCGAAGTGCTCCGTACTCCGTACCTCAACCCCTGACCGAAACGCCACCTAAGCCTTATCCGCACGCGATCACTTCCCGCATCCGGAGCCAGTCAAATGGCCGAGCTCGTTTAATCCAGGCCAACAACATTCCACTCGCATCTTGGCACCGGATTTTCCCAGTCCCCAATTTCCCGGCTTAGATAATGCCGCGTCAGCCTGGCTTTCCGAACCCCCCAGCGGAGCGGAGGAAAAAAGAGAGAACGAGAGGATCATCCATGCTTCCTCCCTCCCCATCGCGACCATGTTAGGTGACCTGTTCAACTGGATGCTGCTCTTGTTCGAGCCCTTTGCGGATTGGTTGTTCATCGAGCCCATCCCCATTCAGCCTCGTCTCCAAACCATCAACCGCCCGTATCAGGACATCGTTACCGGCGTATACGGCGTCCCCCCGCTCATCAAGATCCATGATCGCGACGGTGTAATAAAATGGACCTGGGAACGCGAGGATGTCACCCAGGAACTGCCCGACGGGTTGTTGCGGTGCCTCTATAGCGAAGCCAACGATGCGACCGATCTCAAGTGGATGCGCAACGGTACCAGTCTAGGGGGTGTGTACAGCGACCTGATCATGGTCGTCAACCACCACCCTCAAAATCCCGAGACCGACAAATTCATCACCTTTGCGACTTGTCGCGATAACGAGTTCATGTGGAACGCCCACGCCGTCGAGGGTCTGCCGGGCGATCTCATGGCCGTGGGCACGACCGGTCATCGGCCGTGGGACGGTATTCTAGTCTTCAACATCAGCACCTCCCTCCCCTTGGTGGAAAATGCCCCCGTGCACCAGAACATCACCCATCTCCCCGGAATCCATGCGTTGATCTGGGAAGAATCGACTCGCATCCTTTGGGCGGCGGGCACCGACGTCGCCCCCGATGGGTCCGAAGGAATGCCCGCGACCGGGCTTGTCGTCGGCTATCCCTTCAATGCCGAGACGGGCCTGCTCGACGAGGAGAACAAGATCACGTATGTCGTCGGCGAGCCGGGGGAACTCGTCGCGGAATGGGGTGACGATTACGGCTGGTGGGCCGGTCCTCACGACATTGTGCCCATCCCGCACGATCGCAAATTTATCCTCGTCAATGACCTCGGCGTGTATCTCTTGGATCTCGACGAAGGCAACTTCACCATGACCAACCAAGAGGTCATTGATGCGTACCTGCCGGGCTTCGAGCCCACCATGCCCGGTCGGCAAGGGACCAACTCCAAAGGGGAATGGACCGACTTCTCCCTGGGCGATATCAAGGGACTCAGTCTCGCGCCCGACGGAACCTTTGTGTATGTGCAAGCATTGATCCAAAAGGTCCGTGGCTTCCATACCAACGTCGTCACTCATGGAAACCGCCATAAGATCAACATCGGCGATGAGATCTACCGGTCGCGGTTCTGGGACCCCATGCCCGGCTGGCCCAAAGCCGCGACGTAGACAACGTGCCCCTTCGCAGCATATAAAGGTGTGTGGACGGTCAGCATCAGTTCATTCTGGAGTTTGTGTTTTTTTTTTTTGGTTCTTCGGGTTGTACAAAACGGTTGCATATTGTCCGGGAGGATCTTCAACACCTTATACCCCCGACACGATCTGCCAAGAGGACCGCTGGCGGCTTCCTCTGTTCAATATCGAATTAGCTTGGGTGATAGAGTCAGTCAAGTGGCATCTACGACTCAGTTAAACCGCTTCAGTCGGCGAGTCAGTTTGCAAGGCTTTGCGAACTCGCTCAACCTAACCGCCGATCTGTCGGTCAGGGCCCACCCATCAGGCTTTCTTTCCTTCAAGCCTTGCCGGTTGATATGATGCAAGTTAGAGGTGCTATGTTTCTGCATTGGGTCTGGCGATTGCATGGATTCCTCATACCAGTTGAGCGAACGTTGGATGTGATTTCTCGTGTATATAGAGTGCCGGGGGTGCGAGCCCTTGTGCGATTATTTGCCATTAATGTCGATACCACCTACGCGATTAAGTTGCCACTGCCTGTGCTCCGTACTCTGTAGTCGAGTCAGATGTACTCCGTACCGCCATGAGCATGTACGATCCGGTCATAGTGGAGCAGACACGGCTGACGACAAATTTCCATTTTGGGATTACGCCGGGAGGGGAAACTTCCAAGTTGAAACCATCTCCACTCTGACCCGCCAGAGAACCACTCCATTCAGGGTTCAATTCAGGGTTTCATCGAGAGCCATGAAGTGGTATGGCTGTCACCGTGAATGGTGATCCTCTTACTCCGTACAGTCGCACTTCTATCCTCCATGCCCGAAGGAACAACTCCATCTCCCTGTCAGCTTCACTAGCGCCACGGGGCGTTATTTGTCGGGCCCGATGTGTCAGAGCTCTCGACGGAGTAAAGTCAGACGGATCTTGCGCGAATTCCCGAGTTCTCTCAAGGTCCATCTTCCCAGCACTCCCGAATCCGGTCCTAAGATATAGTCAGGCAAAGGGTGAGCAAGGCCTGAATCTGAAATCGGAATCCCCGAACATTAAATCTCCCAACGAACATCCTCCGCATTAGAGCTCCCTTACGGAGTAGTCAAGGCCCTCTTCGTATCTGCACAGCCCACGGGCTGTGCCATGCCAAAGCCTCGCGACAACGCAATATCGGGGCTATAAGCCTTGAACCAGGCGTGCGAAAGGCTTGCCGAGCTCGACATCGTGCTGGACGCCTTACGCACCACTCAATCTCCAGTACTCCGTATGCATGTTGCGGAATCGCTCTCTGATCTGCACGTAGGAATCCACCTTTTCGAGAAAACCGGGCAGTGGAGTGGGACCCCGGATCGTTTACTCCCTGGGTGTAAGGGTCCAAGCTGCCGTCCCAGCCTTCGAGGGTCCACTCAACAGCCCGTGATGTGTTAATCGCTGACTGGCATGTCGGTGGCGGGGAGAGGCCACGTCAGAATTGGTCTAACAAGTTCTTGACATGGTGAAAGATCCAGGTGGTTGAGCGGGTTGACCACATGTTTCGTAGGGTGGCTATGTGGAGTGCTGCTAGGGTCTTTGAATTGGATTGGAATTAATTCTATTCTCTGATCCATCTCCAATCGGTATTTTAAGATATCTCCAATAAGAGCATTAATAATATCGGAACGTTAGCATTGATTTTTAATAAAACAAAAGGCATATCAAGTGGGTAACGCAATATGCAGGCCAGGGGCGGTTCGATTTAGCCAGTTCGTGGCCTTGTATGTATTTCAATCGGAGGAACTGAGTTGTGAAATCTCCAAATGCCATAATCAATTCCAATGCTTTAGCTACACGTAAAATCTTCCTGCATGTTTCCATAAATCAATGAGCATTCCGTCTCCATTAGAAGATGAATTTCCTGTCTTCCTAGTTACTTCTCAGAGTCCATAGCCCCGGTAACAAGCAAGGGCTCAGCACTTCAAACAAATTCAATTTCCAAAACCGGATCGACGACCTCAGTATAGATAAGCTTTTTCTATCGGTCCTGGTCATAGAAAAGTGACGGTCTGGATGGATGAAAATCCATCCCAGATTTGGTGTCAAAGACTCGAAACGATGCAGAAGCGCGCCGATGCAGTGCAAAATGCGGTGGAAATTCCAACCAAGATCAAAGTTGTGTATCGGATGAAGATAGCAGCGAATGAAAAGAAACTTGAGGTTTGCTGGTAGTAGTTGAAATAGCTCGAATGGGCCAGCTGGGTCATAGACCCCAAGAAGTAAAGTGACCTGGATTTCGGCGGTGCGAAGAACTGAAATCGTTTCAAAAGCCGTAGAAAGGGGCCAGACAAACTTTGAGACTGTTTGAATCGGTGACCTGTGTGGAGAGGAGATTGAGCCCAATTGAAAGATCCCTGAGTGTCCCCTTTAAGTTGAACAGGCTTTTGAGGAGCGTAGTTCCATCTGTCAATGGCTTCATGGACGCTTGTCCGTCTCGTGAATACCAAGAGTCAAGTCCCAAGTGGAGGCTCGTGATAGATCGAGTCAGAGATAGTAGCTCCGCGATTCTCTTCTCCTTTGCCCTGCAGCCGCGAATTACAAGTCTCCGAAGATGAGCCAAGTTGTGTGTCCTTGCATTGGGACCCTTGACCATAGTCAACAGATCGCGTAGCTCCCGGTCTTCTACCCGAGCCTCAAGCGACTGCAGAGAAGGAAGAAGAAACCAAGCAAGCGAAGTTTGGCACCATGGCTCAGGCCGCAAGTACAGATTCGTTCCACCCGGGTTGGCGATGTGGAAGTTGGCGGGCAGATATCCATCGTATTCAACCACGGCTAGCTTATTGAATGAAGAGAGGATATCAGCCGGAGCAGTGAGCAGGGCATGTTTCAATGTATGGCCAAGATATCCATAGTTTCTGGCAAGCACATAGTCAAGCCGAATAGACTGTAGATTGCGAAGCTGGGCGAAGAAGAGGGCGATGTAATAATAAGGGTTTCCCTCGCCCAAGACTCTGGTCCATCCCTGGGCAAATTGGGCTTTCGTGACAAGATCCTTGGCAGTGTCCAGGATTCCTTCGTCTTTCATCGCCTTCAGCATTTGCCTTGTCCGGAACCTGCCGGAGAAAGAGACAATATTTGCTTGAAAAAAGTCGATGGATTTGACCCTTCGTAACCTTGCGTATGAAGTCATGATTCTTACATGCTGCACATACATAACCAACCCTGGATGGCGATGCATGACACGAAACAATGCCAGAGCTGCCCGCCAAGGTCTATACCAGTCAATGTTGATTTGACGGTACAAGGATGGCATCGAGGCGATGTATAATTGACGGCACGTGAGAGCGACGGCGAGAATGTTGCAAGGCGTCAGGAAATGCAAAACTAAGCCCAGGCATTCTCGAGGCAGACCGCCAATCCGCTAGAGCCGTTAGTGAGAAGTCTGGGACGAAGAGTAGTAAGTAGTAGGAACCCACCATTTGGGAGATCTCCGAGTCTTGAAGATACCCCAAGCCATGGTTCCAACAGCAGGTGCTGATAAAAGCCAGTCGTATGAGCAGACAGAGAGAAAAGAGGAAGAAGACGAGAGGAGGAAAAAGAGGACGAGAACCGGGAAAGTTCGGGACCCAAAGAGGAAAGAGCGTGGATTCACATCATCATAAACGCCGCCCGAGGTCGACATTCGTCAAAATCCCGACTGCGAGTCCACAGTCCTGGTCCTCTATCACCACTCATCAAGACGATTTCTATTCCCAGTCCCAATTTGCTGCAGACATGCCTTGTTTTCACCACCTCCTGTTGAAGATCCTCGCATCGATATGACACGCGCATCACGATCTGCTCCAACGATGGTGTACTGCGCTTTACGGAAGGCAGAAACTCTTGCACAAGCTCCATTGCACGCGGCAGTGACCATTCGATGTTCGATGCCAAAGGACTGTTCTGTGTTAAGCAGAGCCTTTGCAAATTTCTCGGTAGCATGGCTGCTAAGCTCTGTCGTGATGGAGGCCCATCATCAGAGCCGACAAGCATCACTAGAGGAACCTCAGCAGACCGGAGATTGGGGAAATGTCTTAAGAAACCATGGAAAGGCTGTAATCGCTCTTCTAGACCATTCTGTGCACGCGCAATGTCCATCCACTCCCCCCACCACTCGATCTGAATCGAGAGATGCTCCAGGGTATTCCTGGTACTCATCAAGCCCCTGAGCAGAGCATTGCCATCTTCGATGATCGTCTTGTCTTGAATTTGATAGACAAGTCCGAGATGTACCGTTGTAACTGAGCTCGTGAAGGACAAGAGCTTCTCGACCTGTTCATCATGCACCAGCGACTGACTGAGCACGAGTCTCTCAATCCGCGCCAAATTATGCGAGCTCCACGACGACCGCTCCAACAGATCAAAGAACCCGTTCAACTTTTCCGTCCAGATCTCCAACGATCGCAAACAGGGCAGAAATAGCATTGCCGTGAACTGATCCGGACTCGGCGGACGCATGGGGTACTCCCATTTTTGCAGCTCAATCAGCTGGTCATCAAAATACGGAGGCCAGTAGTTGGCGCCGTACTCGACCAGTTCTAGTTTCGAGAAGCTTGAGAGGGTATGTGCCGGCACGGACGCCCCGGGGAACATCGAGTGCCACATCATGAGGCCCGGAAATCCGGACATCCACACAAACGACGAGTCAAGCCGCAGCGAGCGCAAGTGGTGCAATTGGGAGATGAACAGCGTCGCATATGCATATGGATCCCCGCGCTCGATGGCCACCACCCATGCATCCGGGTAGGAGAACTGAGCCCGAGTAACGATATTCTTGGCGTATTCCACGGCCTCGCGTGGCGGCTGGAGGTCCTTCAAGTCTTCCACGGGAATGATCATGGAGACGGTCATCGCGACGTGTCGCACATTTGCAGCGAGCTCGGGCCGTCGACATATGGTTAGAAAGAGTGCGATAACACGTCTTCGCAGTGGTTCGTATGCGGCGCCATCGGCCCAGTCGATCTCAATGCGATGATACAAGGCTGCTTCGGATGCCGCGCGCAGCTTGCGGGATGTGGAAACCACGGATGCAATATCGTGGGATGGTAGATATGACAAGATCTCTTCCCAGAGCTCTTGGGGCAGGACATTTAGAACGCTGGGACTGGGGCTTGTGAGAATTACCGTAGAGGTAAGAAGTATACCAGCGTTAGACTTACCATTTCGGGGCATGTGCCACCATCTTGAGATGGCCGTGAGATCTTGTGTAAGAGAGAGAAGTCGCCATTCTTGCTTTCTGGGCATTCAAAAGCAAGGTATTGAGTGTTTTGTTTGAAGAAGTATTGAATCGGTTGGACGCAAGGTGGAGGTGAAGGTGAGAGGACCTCGGGAGAAAGACTACAAGGTAAGCTACCCGGGTACTTACCATGAATGACACTGGGCAAAGCCTAGACTTAAAGCCAACTCTTATTCTATGATTGAGACCAGTGGATTGGGTCAAATCTACCATTGAAGATAAGCACCTATGAACTCCCCGGTAAGCCACTAGACCTTGCGCAACAAAAACGGATGCTTCAGCGCTTCGGCTGGCGTACAACGCTTCTCCGGATTGAGGGTCAAGCACCGATCGAGAAAATCGACAAACAGCGTCAAATCCTTAACCTCTGCATCAGACATCCCCCGAGTTCCTTTACCCATCAGCCGAGTCTTCAGGTCGCGGGTGGGCTTCTTGAAGTCGACAATGCGACTGACAGCTCGCCCAGTGATCTTGTCTTCTTCCAGGCTGTGGAAGTTGAGCATGTCATCGAAATGGAGGTGCGAGAGGGATCCGCGCCGAAGAAGTTTGGGTGGGTATTTGCCACGGCACTCCATAATCGACCGGAGCATCTGGTTGTTGTTGCGTCCAGTAAAAAGGATCTTGCCAGTATACAGCTCAAAAAGGGTGCAGCCAATCGACCAGACATCAATCGCATAGTCGTAGGGAATACCAAGGATGATTTCGGGGGCGCGGTAAAATCGACTAACGAGATAAGGGGTGATCTCATTGTCTGACATCGAGGATGCAGAGCCGAGATCACAGACTTTGAGCAAATTGCGCTGCTCATTGACGAGCAAGTTGTCCGGCTTCAGGTCTGCATGCAAGATGTTACACCGGCGCATAAGACTCAAACCAAGGAACATTTGTTGAGCATAGGCTCGAATGGCTCGCAGGTTCAGACCAACGTCACGTCCAAACTTCTTGAGGACCTCACGCAGGTTCATGCTCAAATTCTCAAATACCATGCAAAGGTGACCTTTATGCTCGAAGTAGCGCTCAAATTTGATAAGGTGCTTCTTGTCGTCGGGATCAGCTTCAAGCAGCTGTTCCAAGATGCCAATCTCCTTCATGCCAGCCTTGCGCATAGTGTCGTTTCGGCGAATGATCTTGACAGCCACCAAGCCTCCAGTCTTGGAGTCTGTAGCTCGCACAACCGACGAGAACATTCCCTTGCCAAGATTTTGCTGGACGTGGTAGCGACCGTTGATCAACTCACCCAGCCGCACATTGTAGTAGCCTTCGGGGTCGTCCCAATTATCCATCATGCTGATGTCAAGCTCCCGGGGCTGTGGTACGGCAGTGGCAGATGCGTGTGAAGGCTGATGGTCTTTCGTGTCTTCAGCGAACATGTCGTCCTCGTCCTCCGCAAACATGTCAAAAGTATCCTTCGCTTCTGGTGGGGTCGCCTCCTGCTGAGAAGCATCAGGTAGAAGAATGTCTTGCTTCATGGTCTGCGTTTCGTCATATGCTGCCGTTGAGACATCTTCCTTTGAGCTCTGTACACCATGATGCTTTTGTCTCTCCTCTTTCATGTCAAAGGTTGGGTCATAGTCTGCAGCCGAGGGTTCATCCTTTTCGCCACCATCCATGGGTGCGTCAGCATTGGCCAGGTCAGCATCCTTCCCGATTTTGAGATCAAGAAACGAGTCTCCCGGCTGTTCAGTGGGTGTGTCAAGCGGTGACATTCGGGGCGAGTCTGTAGCCACGTCAGCCTGTTTCAGCCCATGGTAGTTTGGGCCATAGAAGAACCTACCTGTCTCATTGCCAGGAGTCGATGAATCTGTATCAGCACCACCAGCTTGCACCGCCTTGAGGTGAAGGGGCGTCGCCTGGCTTCGGTACTTGGCACGAATAGCCTCACGGCGTTGACGGCGAGCCTCCAAAGCAGCAGCCTCGTCAACGGGTTCGGAAACCGGTGCTTCTTCCACACTCTCTGCTGTCACGGGGGTATCTGGTCTGTTACTAGTGTAAGTCTTTTGATCTAGACATGGGATTATAGGAGCAAAACGTACTCATCGGCCACATGGGCGTGGGTTGGAAGAGCCTGCTGCACCTGATTCTTTTGCGTTTCAGCACCAAGCTTGGAATATCGAGAATCCCTCGGATGCTTTCCTCGTTCGCTCACAACTTTTCCAGTGGACGGCCTGCGCCTCTGGCCATCTGCCGAGGACCTAGATCCACCTGCGTTGAGGTCCGGTTCATCATACTGCTTGGGCTTTCTCACTTCGCGGTACGGGCTTCGGCTTCGGGTGCGCGTGCGCTTATCTCTGCGTCCATCGTAGTCATCGGTGTATCGCAGACCACCGCCATAGGTGTCTTCGCGGTCGTAATCGTAGTAAGACTTTGGTCGACGGGAAGAAGCACCTCGGTCATGGTACCTGTCGTCGTATCTCGACCCGTAGCGCCGCGAGGGCTCGTGCCGGGAATGCCGGTCCTCGTAATCACCACGTTCATCGTCGCGCCTGCGCTTGTATCCTCTATGATCCCGCTGTGGAGAACGGGATTGAGATCGCGAGCGCGATCTCGTCCATGATCCGCGGTGGCGGGGTGATCTACTGCCTCTCAGCGACACGGGAGATCTCGGCGCAGAGGAGGTGCTAGCTCTGGGGGGAAGGTCAACGCTGGTGCCATTAAGAGGAGGTTGTGACGAAGATGCCTTCAACTCTGAGCCCGATTCGATGATCTCACCCTCAGATGGGGTCGACGGGGACCTCGTCCTGGGAGGTGCCATGTTTTCCGACGCGTCGTCGACGATGGACCACCACGCACGGTACTAATCCTCCTCTTGCGGGGGATTCTTCTTGAATCGGCCTTTGGGGGAGGCTTCAGGAAGAAACGCTCAAGTTAGCGTGAGCTCCAGCGACAGGAATAAAATCTTCGGGGTGTTTGAAAGTCCAACCGGCTTGAGAGGCCTGCCTTCACACCAAAGCCTTTTTAGCTTTGATTATCCCAAGCTCATAGTTTGGCGATAGGCCAGGTATAAGATGCAAGAGCAAGTGCACAGCTGAAGACGTTCCACTGTGGGGAGAGAGATGAGATCAGTTGCGCCTGCTCGGACCGGAGTATCTGCGTTGGTCTGGATATGGAAGGCGGTCAACTCCCCCTCTTGACGATAAGCGGGATTTTTTTTCATTCGTTCTTTGTCCCTCCAAGTCTCTCCTCGATCACATCTCCAGATCATTTCATTCTTGTGAAAATGGGTGGCGCAAGCAGAGAAGGTATTTCTAATTCTTATGCATTACTATCGCCTCGCTAACGTCTTGCAGGTGGCAAGGTCAAGCCTCTCAAGTCCGCAAAGAAGGACAAGAAGGAGTTGGATGACGATGACCTCGCGCACAAGGAGAAGCTGAGAGCTGGTATGCATAATCTGAGAGATACAAATTCTTCTAGAATCTGTCACTGACCGATTACCTGCTCAGAGGCCAAGGCCAGAAAGGAAATGCAGGACGCGGCCAAGGGCAAGAAGGGCCCCCTCAACACCGGCCAGCAGGGCATCAAAAAGTCAGGCAAGAAATAAACGAGGCAAGGATTTTTGCAGGTACTACACAATGACTGGGATCTGCATTCCCCAGCCTGCCTTACGATCCACACGAATCATACACAAATGAAAGCATCCTTCCTTCTACAATGGCTTATTCCCAGTAATAAACCCAACCGCCATACACGAGACACAATAGCCCAGGAAGAACATCATTCAGAAATGGAATCCTCCAAGAGTATTAGGAACAAAACATGAATCGCAAACCACCGGGTATCCAACTCAAAACAAATAAGCACTCCCCCAGCCAAGGCGAACACAAGCAAAGCCAGACCACACGGGTTAATGACCGGGATCAACCTCAATCTAGCCTCCCTGCAAAATTAAATCCCGCGGGTTTCCACCGATCTTCAACTGGTGACCCGCTTGACCCAGAGATTACTGCCATCCCCATTGTTCTCCTTCTCATCCAGGCGTCTCCAGGCCCGGCTGACCTTCATGCCAAGATCATGCTCCTCCCTTTTGATCTCTGCAATCTCGTTTTCAATGCTCTGCACACTCTTCTTGACCTCCGCCTTGGCGGCCAAATCGTAGGTAATCGAGCCCGGCTGGATGACTCGAGTTAATTCATGAATGACTGTTTCCAGATTGAAGCGGCGCTTCTTGAGTTCATCTCGCCGGGCCTCGAGCAACATGATTCGACTCTGTGGATCCTTGGCTGGCTCAACAGGTGGTGGAGGTGTCGATTCAGGCTCCTGCGCGGCCTGTGAAGCAGCGTACGAAGCAGCCTGTGAGGGAGTCGGCTTCCGTACCGGTTTCCGAGAAGTTGGCATAGCGAATGGGACCGGCCGACGTCGAGACATAACGGACAGCAGATCATCATTGGAATGAGCTGCAAGGCTGACGCTATCATGCGGGCTATCGTTCGAACTGCCACCGGGACTGTTATTGCCAGTGGTGGTATGCGCAGTAGCGTTGGTCCCGTCATCTGGGCGAGAAGACTGAGCAGGCTGCATCATATTGGCAATAGCCGCGTCGAACTTGGAAGTCTCTTGCTCTGGTCTGTTGCTCTCATTTTCATTCTCCGCTGGCACGGGATTAGGATGACCGGCTGTGATCGTCGTCACGACCGTCGGTACAAAGCCCAAATACTGTAATTGGGGAGGCCCCTCGTTCTGGATGTTGGGATTCTCGCCCGATGAGAACACACGCGATGATGGCCGGCTCCCCGTTTCCGTTGATGGAGGCGGTGCTTCATTCCGCGAGAGACTGCCGATGCGGTTGCGAGCCTTGGCTAGTTTCTTTCTCGGCTGGAGTTGCTCGCGGCCCCAATTGAAAAGGTTGGATGCATGTGAGCCGGACGTCTTGTGGAATGTGTTGCTTCGCGGATTGACTTGGCTCGTCTTCCCAGAATTATTGGTTGTAGGCTCGCCTGACAAGTCATCCCAGCGGGTTGGTTCGGGGTCTGGACTCGGGGTGAACTGCACAGTCTTTGGCAGCGGCAAGGCAGTTGAAGGTGGCGAGGGTGAGGCCTGATCTCGGTCTGACTGAGCGACAATGGCAGAGGTCCAAGAATCTACCCGCCTGTGGCCAAGTGGTTTGTCGTGCTCGTCGATTGGCGAGACACAGAAGCTGCTTCCGCTATCGCCTACATTTGATCCCAAAACCGGTGAAGCCATTGGCGACACTGCTGAAAATCGGTTTGCTCCAGAGACATCGATCCCCAGTGGCACTGGTTTAGTACGTTTTGTCGGGGTCTCGGGCAATGACAGATCTGAGGCACTGGTTGATGGATGAGCCACGGGTCTGCCGGATGAGCGTCAATACCACTTACTTCGGCAACGGAGGTAACTCCTTGGAATACCTGTCTCCCTGCACAGAACCCGTCACGGCCGAGGGGTCCTGGGAGGTCACGGTGGAGGTGGGGTTGCTAGTGGCACGTCGCGATCGACTAAATGGGCCTTTAGACCACATCCTGATTCCTGACACCTGCACGTGAGTTGGCGATGCACGTTCAAATTGTGATTGGAGGAGGCTACAGGCGATCCTCGATCCTCGAGCACTCGAGCAGAAAACAAAGGAAAGAGGGAAGCCGGACGATCCACAAAATAAGGAAGCCTGTCAACCACGGGAACAAAGCAGAGGCGCCGGTGGCTGGTTTCAAGGGGATAAGAACCAAAGAGAACTAGAGTACAGGACACAAGAACAGCATGGCATCAGGCCCGAGTCGAGACGCATTAAAATGGGGGCGGTTCTGGAGTGGAGATGAAACGAGGCCGTGAGGTCAACGTCTGTTTCACCCTGGGGCGTTGGACTCTGGGGGGAAATGAAAGTCCATATATAATCCCCCTGAGTCCACGGGCGAATAGACGAGAGGCAATTCCAGAATTCCAGAATTCTCCGGTCCTTTCATTCCTTTCGTAGACCAGAAGGAAAAAAGAAAATAAGCAGTGTAGCATCACGTGGAGGTGGGGGAACGCGATGTCATCATTTGCTTCTCCGCAGAATCCGACCGGTCGACCTTCACTCCAAGCCATCATCCCCTCCCCCACCACTACCATGGCTACTACCGGTATGTTACTCAAGTCTCATTGCTGCCATCGATGAACCCTGCTAACATTCGCACTCCAGAGGGCTCAGTGCCGCAACCCGAAGTGTTCGTTCCCCTACTGTTGATCATTCACGAAGCTGTCGGCCCTGGGCCAAACCGAAAGCCGAAACTAATTCACCCCCGTCAATAGCATGTCGGTCGCATCTCCAATCAACCTCATTCTTCTCTCGCTCTTCGCCGTGCTGCTGTATTTCCACTTCCGACCCAGACAGCCCGTCTCTCTACCAAGTGGTCCGCCCCCGGCTGTATTCCGCATCTACACTCCCACGAAATTGCTCGAGTTCAACGGCCAGGGCGACCGGTCCGTCTACTTGGCCGTGCGTGGTCGTGTTTTCGATGTTACCCCGGGCAAAAACTTCTACGGACCCGTGAGTCGATCCCACTGACCAGAACCAACGGGGGGTGGTCGTTAACAATAAATAGGGTGGCCCCTATGAGAACTTTGCCGGTCGTGATGCGTCGCGTGGACTGGCCAATCAAAGCTTTGACGAGGACATGCTAACGAAGGACCTGTCCGGTCCGCTGGATGACCTCAAGGATTTGGACCAGGACCAGTTGGAGAACCTACAGTCGTGGGAGGAGCGTTTCTCCGAGAAGTACCTGGTGGTCGGCAAACTGGTTGCCGAGGGCGATCCCGAGGCACCGGCATCCTGATCAGTCGAGTTGAGGTCACACTTTGTTGGTGCTAGTGCGTGGGAGCAAGAGTCCAAAATGTTATCAACGCGGTCTTACGATCGACCTTAGATGTAATTGTACTTTCGGGCAAGTTGAGCATCTATCTCTGAGCGTACACTACAAATCATATTCAAGCGCTGGTTCGGGTTCAATTCAATTGAGGAAAATAATTGGCAACCTAGAAAAAACAGAACCCCCCGAAAACGATAACAAAGACAAAGATCTTCCCGATTAAGCCGCAAACTCAGAAAGTCATAATCATCGTGACCGAAGAATCGCCGTTGCAGTAGCAGCAAGACATTCTATATTCCCCATCCCAGAAAGCATGGGGAACATCGTTGGGGTTTATTTTACAGCTCAGCACGAATGCTCTGGGCACGGTCATGAGCTTCCTGGCGGACCTTCTCCGCGGCCTCATGGCCCTGTGCACGACCGCTTGCCGCGCCGAGCTTAAGCTGGTCCAAAGCCCAGTAGACCGTGTCCATGAACTTGGCATAGATGGTGTCTTGCGGGTTGGTGGTGCCGTACTTGAAATAAGTCGCGTGACGACGAGCAGCAGCGCGGAGCTCATTGATGCTGGATCCTTGGTAGACCGGCACACCGTACGAGTCGAGATACCTCTTCAGCTCGGAGTGCGACCACTGGTCGAAAGTGGCATCTTTTGCGGACCCGGTGGCCTGGGAAATGGCAGCAGTGGCGGAGGCGTAGTTCTCGCCGCCGGACTTGGAGGCCTTGACATAGGAATCCTTCGCATGCTTGATCAGCTCCTCGCGAGATGCGTCCACCTGCTTCGCGGCCTTGGTGTTCATCGCCGACAGGTATTTCCTATAACGCAACCAGATCAGCAAGACAATCTTTCAGGTGAGGCTTGGACCATTAACTTACAGCAGATGCTCTCTGTCCCAGGTGTCAAAGTTGTACTCGTTCCATCCACCAGCGGCCTTGTGCGCGTGAGCGCGGACAGTAGCCAGAAGCTGATCACGCTTGCTAAATTGAGGGACAGGAACGCTGCGTGCATCCAAGAAGGCCTTAAGACGGGAGTCCGACCATGTCTTGATGGAAGCATCGAATCCTTCCTCGGCCTTCAGCTTCACATCGTCGGTGGCGCGTGCATACTCGTTTCCAGCCTTGGTAGTGGCAGCACCAACGGCCTCGGAGGCAGCGGCGGACGCACTAGCCGCTTGGTTAACGAGATACGCCCGGTTTTTACGGGCGAGGGCAATCAACTCGTTGCGCTTCGATCCCTGGGGCACTTTCACGTTATGCTCGTCGAGAAACTCCTTCAATTTGGAGTCCGACCAGGCATTGAAAAGCTCATCGCTCAGCGAGGCTTGGGCAGCTTCAGCGGAGGCGACAGCGGAGGCCGCGATGCTCTTAGCCTGCAGGCTGACCAGGCGGGAGTTTCGGCGCACATAGGCAATCAGCTTATCCCGGTTCGAAGGCTGGGGAACTGGCCATCCTCGCTCATCGAGCCACTGCTTCAGGTCGGACTCGGACCATTGCTCGTACAGCCAGTTGCCGGGGTACGCCGCAGTCTCGCCGGCCTTCTTTGCGGCCGCTTCATAGTTCTCACGGGCGGCTTTGACAAGAGTGTCGCGTTTGCGGGGCTGAGGTGCCGGAATTCCGTGGCGATCGAGGAATGCCTTGAGCTGGGACTCGGACCATCTATCAGGATGTCAATGTGAGGTCGCCCTATAGACAAGGGAAAGCTCATACGTATCAAAGACCCAATCCTTGGCCTGGTGGAGATCGTCGGTGATCTGGTTGGCCGCGGTGCCAAGGGGTTTCTGGACTCTGTTGTCCCAGTTGGACTTGACGAGATTCTCTACATCCCGACGGTCGGCGGGGGTGGGGTAGGGAATATCTATAGAATGTGGGTTAGCTGGGAATGAGGATGTGACACTGGAAAAGCCACTGTCACATACCGTGGTCGGAAAGCCATCGTTCCAGTTCAGTTTGATGCCATTTGTTGTAGACTGCGATGACGTTAGCGCGAGGTGGACTCCATGTTGACCCAAAGCAGCAGCCCACCAGCTTTGCTCCACCAGCTTGAAGCTCCCACAGCTTCAGTGGATGCAAGCAGCAATACCAGGCCAGAGGCCAAGTTGAATTTCATTGTGAAAAGGTCTTCAGTGGTGAGACGGTGGTTCAAGGAGCTTCGGGGAAGCTATGAGGTTGAAGGGATGCAGTCAGTACGAGGCCAGCCCAAGATTGATCCAAGTCCGACTCACCGCCAGAAGTTAAGGAGGTCAAAGGGAAAAGCAGGTGCAGTGAGACCTAAATACGAGAGGTCGAATTCCCGATCAAAGAGCGGCAGGGAAAAGCAACAAGCAGGGATGATCGTGCAGTGACGTAGTGGGGGAATTTGCCTGGTTCCAGCAATGCATGATTCATCAACTGGCCCGCGCATTGCAAAACTCGATTGGCGTCATTCAAAGTTTGCCTCCTCTTTTTTCTATCATGATCTTGGCTTGTATTGGCCTGTACTGCTCGGCGCCATGAGCCCTTGGCTAGACAGCAGCGGGATCCACTTGCGTCATGGCCATTTGATCGGCCACGCACGAGCTTATTTAGCGACCACGGTAGGTACGCTGCATAGCTTCAAATCAGATGGAAATCAATCTTCTTGGGCAAATGAACATTTCTATCGCATTAAGGAGAGCAAAGTCGTTGGCAGGCTCTTTTACATATATTTTGCCTGAGGCCCCAAGGCCACCGCATATACTTCAAGCCGTCCAATCAACAGTCGGGTTGTCTACATACAGTATGTTTATCGATCACCACCTCAATTCCAGGTTTTCCAGACTAAGGGATTACTGCTAGACTTGTGACAATCTGCGTGTTCAATCACAATCTGGAATTTCCGATTCCTTCCATTGTTTATAGATTGCTTAGGTGCTCTCTGAAGCAGAGGTCTTTATGTCATACGACAGTTGGGCATTCACTACCTAAGCCAATGACCTCGCCGCCTCCACCGTAATTATAGTAGAAACATTATACTTCAGGTCTCTTTACGCCAGTGAATTTTTGGGTGAAAATTGGGCATCGATCTTCAATCTTCAAACCGCAACCCAGCCCTCGCTGGAGGTCGTTCGAGAGCGTAACCAAATTATGAACCAGCTATTCATGCACAAAGCAGACCCAAAAGTCCCCCTCGGTCATTGAAGCTGGCTGTCGAAACCGGGGTCTATGGCTTGACGAAGCGTTTGCGCGACAACGGTGTCACCTGTCGAGTTGTTGCTGAGCTGCGGTGTCGACCCAAATGCCTGGAATCGCAGCCAAGAGACCCCACTAAACCGAACTGTGATCCCAATCCAGAGATAAGTGGGTTATTGAGTCAGTCCTCTTTTTTCCTGGGGTGATTGGTTTGGGTGTAAGCTTGTCGAGCGGAAGCGCATCCGGGCTGCCCAGTAGCAGGCCTGAACAGGGTGACGCTGAAAACCTGAAAGAGGGTTTGAATAGGTAGATGCCAATAAACCACATTCTCTATATTCTCTATCCCAGTAGATACCCAGGAACATGTGTAGTCTGTGGATGGAATTGAAGGAGTTCATGCATACGCGCCCAAGCGGGACCTTATCGGTGCGGGGAATGATCACCCGCGACGTCACGCCCCCTGTCCACCTGCACTGCCCTTCCCTTATATCGATCTTTCCCCTTAGATGCCCCTGATCTCGACCTCATCGCGTTCGATGTCCCCCAGTCTCGCGTTATGAATGTCTTGTCGCCACACTGTCGCGAGCTCGCATCTCCCGGCATCTTCCAGCCCGTTCTTTCGGTGTATGTCTTGCTAGTCTTCCAATAAGGCTCTTGGAAACAGCCGATCATGCCACTCCCCAGCAGCTAAGATGACTCTACTAGCCTAATTATAATCGGCATCCTTGCCTCCTACCTCCCTCAGCATGTCCGAATCATCTCCCGACGAAGCTCCTTTGGAATCTCCCCTTATTTCGTCCTCCTTGGGGTCACATCCGGCACATCGGCATTTACCAATATCCTTGTCTTTCCCAAAACATCCCACGATGTCGGTTGCTGTCATGAGATCAGTGGTGCAGCCTGCTTTGCCAGCTTGCTAGGTGTATTCCAGATGGGCATGCAGTGGCTCTGCTTCTTCTCGATGTGAGTCGCATAGCCTAAAATCCCCATACTCGATCCTAACAGCGTGATAGCCTGCTTCTCTTCGTCATCTACTTCCCCCGTGCGACATCGCCCACCGATCCCGTCGTCCCCGTCTCCTCCACCGCGAATACCCCCACATATCGCACTGCACTCTCCGTGACAGCCATTTGCATTCTACATGCTGTTGTGACGCTGATTATTTCTGTCGCATTTGCGGTTCGGAACCCCGCGGCTTTGCCCACTTGGGCTAACTTCCTCGGTATTCTCGCGGCCATCCTTGCATCCATCCAGTATTTCCCGCAAATCTACACCACGCTTCGACTTCGCTGCATTGGCAGTCTGAGCATTCCCATGATGTGCATCCAGACACCGGGAAGTCTCGTTTGGGCTGCAAGCCTGGCTGCTCGGGAGGGGATCAAGGGGTGGAGTATATGGGGCGTGCTTGTCGTGACAGCGTGTCTGCAGGGGACCTTGCTCGTGATGGCAATCTACTTCGAGTACTTTGGGCCCAACAGCAAGGGCAATAAGGGTGGGTTGCGGGATGATCGGGCACTGAACGGGAACGGGGCTGTGGGTGAGACTCCCGCGCCTGAAGAGCCCGGGCATGCAGAGCAGCCCGGCGAGGAAACCCCGTTGCTGCAGAGTTGAGGACCGAGTGCTGGCCACATAGATTGTCCGTTCTTTGCTTGTGACATGGCTTACAAAAGGTTGAGCGTTGCTTTGCATCTTTATAACTAGAGCGGGGAGTAGCAAATGTCCAAGTTGATTCTTGAAGTTCGAGGTTTCCCAGACCAAATGGGCTGTAGCTGGGCTTGGATTCATGGCCGTGGACACGATCCCTCCCAGGTCTCATTGGTTGACGAGATATCCACACTACTTCGCAATCATAGCAAGTATCTTTATTGGTGCGCGCCCGCTTTTTACGAAGCAGCGTAGATCAGGCGGAAGACATCGTTGAGCACAAAGTAGCTGCCAGCACCGTCGGGCTGGAGGGAGAAGCACTGGGTATAGTTCATAGGCTTCTGCTCCTCGTCAACCTGCGTGGTTATCCTATTAGTATTATGCAGAGACAGAACTTGGTCGGTAGTAGGTTCACGTACAAGGAGGGCACCGGTCACCAGAACGACAATACCACCCTCAGAGGAGGGCTGGGCATCAAAGGTCGCAATTTGGTGGCGGACCTGCTGGAAAGGCAAACTCTGTTGATGATCATGTCTCAGCACCTTGGAATAGGTAGGTTGCCACGGTTGGGCTCGGACGGGGAGAACGAACCGCCAGCTTCTCGGTGATGGCAGCAGCACCCTGAACGGAGCTGGTCTCGAAGGTGAGCATCGACTGGTCGCGCTATTGATTCCACAAGTTTGCAGTTAGTGTTTGCTCCTAGCGGTAGTTTCCTGGCCAAGCACAAAGGCCTCGAAGAGGGAGCACTCACGTAGAGCGGGGTCAGACCGCCGCGGTTGCTGTCGAATGTCTCATAGTAGAATTGCACAAATTGCTCTATACAAAGATTGGACGGAGTCAGAGATAAGGGGTTCTGGGGTTTCTTTCTAGAGTACGCCGGCGCTCGGAAGGGGTCGCGCTGACGCGGGGCTATCTGTGTGTGTGTGTGTGTGTGCGGGTGTATGCAGAATCGATGACCAAGGGGGGAAACATACGAGCGACGGTAGTGAAGTCTGAAGCAAAATATTATATTAGCCATTGTCTGTCCTCGAGTGGGGTTGAATAGACTCGTTCCCATCAGGTTATCATCTGGTGCGATCTGGCGCAAAACGTTCGCACAGAGGGTAATTCCCAGAATATACCCTGACAAGGACCAGCCCGGGTAAGAGGTAAATATATGGCCAGCCCCCGAGAGGACCAAGCATTTAGACTCACCGGCCATTGTGAAGAGATCAAGGACGATGCCAATGTATAGAGGAAGAGAGAAGGTATTTGTTGACGTGGGAGGGGAAGATTTGGTGGGGCAGGTGAATTCTGCCGCTGGTGCCTGTGGCTGCCTTACGCCCGTCAACTGTTTACTTCAACTGTGTAAATTGGCTTCATGATATTCATTTCACTATTGTTACATCTCACTCCGAGTCCGAGGCAAACATGTCTTCGGCTTTGGGCCGCGGTTTACGTGGCCGCCGGGATACAGGTTCCGAATCAGGCTGAACAGCAAGCTCGGGCTGCACAGCTGGGCCTACTTCCTGCATCTCCTGTTCGGGCTTCTCTGCTTCGATGGGTTCGGCCTCTTGAGCCTCTTCCAGATCACTATCTTCCATAGGGACACCATCGATGTCACTCATGGATTCGTCCTCAATGACACCCCGAGGTATGGAATGGCTTTGCTGATCGGTCCCAGTAAGTCCACTTGCATCCAATGTCCCGGATGAAGCATCTTCATCCACAGTCTTCCATCGGCTCTTGCCTTTGGAGAAAGCAATGTTTTCTTTGTCCCTCTCGGCCTTCTCCTTTTCTTTCTGCTGTTCCTCCTCCGTGAGTGGTGGTTGCTCGAACACCCGGAGAAAATGCTCCTGGCTTGACTGCGGAAAGACACACCATCCTTCCCAGAGATGAAGAAGGTTCCCTACACTGCGTTTCCATTTTTCGGCTCGGAGTCTGCCCCAGTGGAGGTCCTTTTCGAGACGGCCAAGGTGTTCGAACACCTTGTGGGAGCGAAGCGCCGATTCGAACAGCTGTCGGTATCGCCATGCGTGACGAACACCGCTGGTTGCCGATGAAGATAGAATATCTGAAATGACATACAGCCCGACCAATTTGGCCGCGGACACATCTAGCCGGTCTTTCGAGTCACCATCCTCGATCTTTGCGGCGGCTTTCTCCATCTCGCGATCCGGATTGGCTCCAGTGTATGCCAGGGGGTTGAGAATATTCAGCACAATCATATCAACGGCTTCGTCCGCCCCAGCTCCTGCATGCCGGATGGCAAATGCGGTGACCCGAGCAACATCACCTCGACGAAGCTTGGCATGAGTTGTTGGCAGTCGGGCGAGGAGATGGGTGAGTTTGGCCTTTTGCAAGGGGTTCATGTAGCCGAGACCATCATTCTGCCCATACATTCCCTCCGAGGGCGGGGCTCCTCCGGCGTTTCGTCTTTCGTCTTCACCGTCTGAATGTTCCTCGTCAGAGGAATTGTAATCCGCATCCGAGACAAATTCATCTAGATGTGTGGTGAATTCGAACTTGATATCACGCTCAGGGGGTATCCAGTTCGCCCCGCCATCAAATATCACGGATGATGGTTGGGTCTTTATCCTTCTGTGGCTCCGAGGATTGGTGATGATTTGCCACAGTTTCCACCTGTAGTATACTCCCCCGGGGCTTCGGGCATCCCACAGCCAGGCCCATTTTTCATCTCTTTGCACTTCTGATCGACTCATGAGGAGGGCCTCAAATTCAGGCCCATGGTTCAAAAGATTTTCCAATGTTTTGTGGATCAGTCTTAGTTGCTTGATGTCCGATGGGGCCTTGACGTCAATTTCCATGGATAATCCACCACGACCAACGTTTGGTCCATATGAGCTTGGAGGTGCGAACGCACGGTGTGGCCCTGGAGGCGGAGCCCGATTCAAGCTCCCCGTGAAATTCGGCTGGGCGTTCTTCGCGCCAAAAGGCATTGTGCTGGTAGAAGATAGGCTGACTGTGCTAGAGATATTTGAGCTCATGGCCGCAGATGACAGATGTCGCGAGAGCGTCAAGTTGTAACCTCTACCGAGGTATTTATTTTGTAGAGCACTGACAGCGGTATCGATGTCAGAGGCTGCCGTATCGCTGGAGAGGGTGATTATTGCAGCGGATGATTTCTTGTCCGTCGGTGTTTGGCTGGGTGGGCGCAGGATATCGACATTGTCCACGGACAGATAAGACGGCATCAAAGACTTGAGCACAGCCGGGGACGTCCCAGGAGGAAGCGAGGCCAGGTACAGCGTTGGCTTAGCAGCTGCCTTCTCCGCCTCCTTTGCATCAGCCCTGCAGTCAGCTTCATCATCTGATGGGTTGTGGAATCCCGGGGGTAGAGCTAATTGCCCTGTGCTGGCATTGTCGAAGCCCAATACGACATGTGTAGAGTCCCGATTGCGCGGTGCAAATCCTTCATGAGTCCGCTTCCGAGAAAGCGACTGTGGTGGTGGCCCTAGTGTACCTGGGCCACTATTGCGGGGACCGGAACTTGTAAAGTGTCGTCGCGCAGGGCCTCCTCCCAACCCACCCCCTCTGCCCCCAAAGGTATGTGGTCGTGTTTCCGGTCGTTGTCCTGTCGACGTATCATCGTCATCAAATGACTTTACAAAGTCTTCGTACACTGCAGCGGTTTCGGCTTGTTCTCGGGCACGCTTGGCTTCGGCTTCAGCTTTCTGGCGCTCAAATGGCGATTTCTTGGGCGGCGCGGAGAGTTTGGCGGAGACATCGGGGAATGCCTTGCCTTTCGGGTCGTGCGACATGACGCAAACGGGCTGTAGCTGCAGCAGTGCTGAGCTGGGCCGCAGAGAGGCTGTTGGGAAGAGAAGCTACAGTAGGACGAAGCTGGAGTCCTTCCTGATCGGGAATGCCCGGGCGGTGAGACCAGCATGCGCTTATCGCTTGATCTGCCGAGCAGGAGCTTTGCTCGAGGTATCGAAGACGATTTGCTCAAGACCCTGGTAGCTCATCATGGTTGTACCTAATAATGTCAAATCCGATAGGATCTAGCTAGCTGTTCCTTTCCTATTTTCCTTCGGGGCCGAAGGTTGCATATTATCACATGCTAATGGTTTTCGCACCTCATAAGGTTTTAGTAAATCCGTGAACTCTAAGCTTGATTCTCTGGATAATAAAGGAAACAAGAAAGACTTTTCCTGTATACATACTCCCAAAAGAGCCATTTTCCCGTGATGTCTAGACATGAAAAGTGGTTGTGAGGCCTCAACTCCCAGACGGTAATCAATTTATCTACACAGTGCTTACTCTCCGAGCTACGAATGGCAATGCGGCAACCTTGTTTCTACATATTTCCCTGTAAATAAAAGCCCTCGCGTGGATGTCTTCAAATTGAGGTAAGGCAACAAGGCCCCGCAATGGCATCAGACACCATCACGTGTGTTGAACAGTGCCAATCGCCGATTAGCACGTTATCTCAAACAATCCCCCGGAGACAAGATCAACTCTTACAAAATGCCAGTCCTGGAGACCTTCGCGGTGCCAGCATCCGCCAATCTACTTGAATTACCCGACAATCCTGATGCTAGCATTTTCATCGCGTTCGTATCCGGGAAGGACCTCAACACCAAGCTGCCCTGGTGCCCTGATGTGCGCGCCGCCTTGCCGCATCTTACCACTGCTTTTACAGCAGAAGATGCACCCACATTGGTCATAGTCGAAGTTGGGAAAATACCAGAGTAAGCTCTACTGGACTGCCAAACAAGTGGCCCAAAAAAAGGCCATCATGTGCATTCGGCTAATCTATACCTGTACTAGATGGCGGGACCCGAAAAATGCGTACCGCACTAACTGGGCTGTGAATAATATCCCGACGCTGGCACGCTATCAGCGAGTTAATGGCGTGGTTTCCGAGACTGGGAGACTAGTGGAAGGTCAAATCCTTGACAAAGATGGTCTTCGAAAATTCATTTGGCCGTGAATCCAACAATCAACTTCTCATGGCTCATGGCTTGGGAATCGGGCTCATATTTTACGCTCATTTGGGGGGTTCGTCAGCAAGGACAGAATAAGCGATTCTTTGATCAAAACCTTCAACCACCAGTATCCCTCGCTGGTGCCTCACTTTAATCAAGATTGGCGATTATCTCATAGATACACTGAACTGTTTGAACTGAGTGTATCTACTGTCAATCTATCTTTCAATATCTCGTCCAAGTATGTGCTTCTGCGCAACTTGGAATGGCGGGAACCCATGATCTTATATTCCCGCTGGAAATTCAACTATCATATTAATCAGAGGAGTCGTGTCAGATCAAGGGTAGAAATCGGATTGAGGAGCGTAAAATACTACCAAGCCTATTCCACAGGTTTATCATACCTATACTACAATAGGCCTATCCATTTTCTGCTATAACAACAGATTTGATATGGTCAAGACATCGATTCAGGCTACGTGGAGGCTGCGCGATCTAACTCACCAGAAAGGCCATGCTATACTTGTAGATCGAAAGCCCAATGTAAGTCGGTAGACGTATACAATCGACATCTCGTTCAGTTTCCTCGGCACACCAAGTTGTTCCCGAGAAAACATTTAACGAGAGCCGCTTCCTTCCACAACAGAAATACCTTCGTATATCGGAAGATATGCACACTGAAGCATATGGGACATGCTACCATTGGACAATGTTATTTGTGTGAGCAAAGATGTTACCTTGGAACTGTCATCCTTTGTGGGGGCCAATGATAAACCCCGAGGGAACACTCGTGGTATTATCCGAGGCTGGACCGTTATCAAAATCATACCGAGGTGGCCTCAGTACTTTGGATTCGTTATCATATGCCTCAAACGGCGCGTCGCCATCAGCATTCTTCCATGCCATCGAATCATCCAAGACAATGTCCTCGACTGTGGGTGCTGTTGCTTTTCGGCTAAAAACAATAGGCATTTCGCCATTGTCATAGCCATGAAGCAATCAGCATAATACGAACCAGAAACAGAGTCTAATCTGGGCATTCTGAAAGTCAAGATAGTTTGAACGTCCGCTGATTGGACCGGTGCCTTGACATACCCAGCGTTACATTGATGGTTCTTACCCCGCGTTGTGGGTGGCCATGGAACGAAAAACAAATCGCACTTTGCGCATCAGATTTCGGAGCCTGATACCCATTTGCTCCATAACCGGGCCGGGGACGAACTCTCATAGACCCTCGCGCGTTTTGTCCTAACGGGAAAGGACCGAATGTTCCTAACCGGACTTGGCAGTGGCCCCATTTCTTCCCAGAGAAAATCCAGGGTTCCATGGATCTGAGACCTGATGTAATCTCCTAGCAAAGTCTGAACTTGACACAATTTTCCGCCATTGTTGGGCGCGAAGGAAGAAAGCCATGCCAGTGGAAGCCTTGTGTGCAAGAATAATACCTTGGCGGGTTTGTTGATTGGGTGGACGAGGCAAGAAATCAGAAGGCGATTGCACCGAAACATCGTTTGCATGATCCGAGATATCCGCCAGCCAATCTTCAGCCCTGCCGGCGCGGTGTGATGGCTCAAACTCCTGGGTGGTCCGGATGTTTGCCGAGGAATATTTTCACGCAAGTACCAGGTTTCGCACTTCAAACACTAAGTCAGGAACCTAGTAGAGAGCCTTCCGATAAATCTAGGTACCGGAATAGTCCACGCCCAAAGTATCTTATTTGGCGGTCCTCGGCAAACCTCCGGCCAGTTGGGTTCGGCGCGCGTATATCATTATTGTTTAGATTTGGGCCAGAGTCGATGATTCGCGTGGTGGTCAAAACGGGTGCGTGGCGGGTGAATGGCCTCCGTAATCCTCGACTGTCTACGGACTAGATTTTGCCCAGGCTAGAATCCCTGGGGGAAGGTGGCGATGCGCAGACCCACCGGCAGCCATGAATCAGGTCGCCCCTAAATCGCGAACACGGAGTCCATAGGGTCCAATCTCGATCTCAGGGTCCCGGGGTCAGCGGGTTAAAGTTGAAAGTAGAGAAAGGGAGAGCGAGAATGCGGTCGAGCATAATTCGCTTGGGTTGGCAGGGGAAAAAGAAGAGGCAATACCCGGTCTTTCCAGTCTTTCCAGCGATACGACCTGTGGCCCACGGTCGGGGCGGTAATTACGGTCACGGCCCCGTCTCAAACTCAGACCAACTTCCCCTTCCTCAACCTCCCGCCATCTCACCTCATCATCCTCCCTGATCCCTCCCACCCACGACTCCCAAATCGACACCTTTCAGTTGCCTTGATCCTCTCGAAGCGACCAGCATACTTCGCCTCGGATCTTTCTCCCCCATCTCGCGCGGGGTCTGCCTTTGAGCCGGATTGAACCGAATTCAGAGGTGGCCCGACAGGGCTGCCGTAGCAAGGGGACATGTCCGGCCGCATCTCATCCGACCACTCCCGGTCGGCATCACGCTCGTCTCAGACCCCTCGACTTTCCCAGGGTCAGGCATATGAACCGATGCCTCGCCATTCCTTCGGTCGCACTTCGCGCACCTCCAACCCCAATGTCTTTTCCGATGAGTATTCGCTAGAACCCATCGACCCCGACCGAATCGAACGCGCCCCTAGTCCCGCCTCTATCTCCTCCTCGACAACCTTTCGTTCTATCAGCCATCCTCAAAAACCAGGTGGCGCCAACACGACCGACCATGAGAACCCATTCGGTGATGAGGCTCGTGTCTCCACGGAGGAGCCTCATCGTTCTAGTTTACCCCAGAAGGGAGGCTTTGGCTTCTCTGCCAACCGCAGTTCCGTCGCTTCTTCCAACAATACGCCTTACGCTGTTCAACGAAATCAAAGTGTTTCCTCCCGCTTTTCCATGCCTCGGGCAATGAGCCCCTACACTGGAGCCACCGGACCTAGCCATCCGTATGCTATGTACCCCCAAGTGGGCGTCAGCCGCTCTCCTAGTGTCGGCAGCACCTCGACTATCCGCCAGAATGACCGCCCACTGGGTGAATCGAACGGTCCTCAGCATCCTTACGCCATGTACCCGCAGAATGTGGTGGATGAAGGGATAGATGACGATGTGATCCCAGTAGGGTTCCCCGGTCATAACCCCCCGTACCAGCCGCCTATGGCTCGGCGGGCCGACGATGTGGGTGATATCATTGGCCCTGACGGGCACACCGAACCATTGCCGCCATATTCACGCTATCCGACCGGGGTGGTTCCGAAACCCCCGGGTGCTGAAACAATGGCGGACGTCAACCCCCCATCAGAAGATCAAAACCTCAATTCCACGCCCAGAGACACCCGAGATCCACCAATCTCAGAGACATCATCAAGGGCTTTGGTTCCCGAGCAAAGCGGCAACAATGATCATAACGAGGAAGGTCACAGTGCTGCTCCTGCGACCGGTGTGATGGCCTTTGAAGAAAAGCTGAAGCGCAAAGGAAAGCAGACAGCATGTTGTGGGCTGCCAGTGTGGACCTTGGTTCTTGTCGCCACTGTGATGCTTATTGGAGGATCGATTGGTGGTGCGATTGGAGGCATACTTGGTCAAAAGAAAGCCGCGGAATCCGAGAAACAGTCTTCTCATCAATCGGCTGGTCCGCCTATTGTGACCGTCACAGAATCTGCCCAACTCGACTACTCTTCAATGACCAGCACACCGACCAACCTCAAACCCATTCCAACTGGTCAATACCGGGTTCCGTCAGTGCTACACAACTCCTCACAATTTTGCGTTTCCGATCACGACTACAAATCATCCTGGAAGTGTATGGATCGGCCAAATGACTTCAAGATTTTCGTCGATGGGCCAAAGGGTCATCATTCTGTTGTGTTCAGCGAAACCACCCCGACTGCTACCTTCTCCTACGGTGCCCAGCCGCCGTTTCTCCCTAAAGCGACTCAAAGCCTCAGCATGGCTATCGACACGAGCGAAACCAGCATGGGCCCCGCCCTCTTTTTCTTCTCTCTTTTCGATAAGTTGGTCATCGTGCCAGAGCAAGAATTCTCCAGTTCGATTGCCAAGCGAAGTTGGCCGGAGGATTTTAACTCGCCGTCAAGATTTCTGGATCGCAAGCAAACCGCGAAGCCAGGTGATAAACCTTGGTTCTGCTGGTGGAACCATACTATGATGGAGTTCTTTATGTATGTCAACGAGTCAACAGCAGACACCGGCACTAGCACTGCCTCCCTCGACAGCGAATTCACAGCGGCCACGGCTAGTGCTCAAGCGCTGGCGAAACGTGGCGACAGATGGGAAAATTACCCACGGAAGATCAAAGTTGAGGAGCGGCGGGACTACTCCCCTGCCCCTGACCCTTACTGCCAGCAGATGCAAGTGATGCATGACGGTCATTTGGAAGAGATTAGCAGTGCAAGCTTCAAGGTCAAGGAAATTCAACCGACGCCCACAACGACTTCCATCGACACTGCCAGTGGCGCTGGGCCAACATATACGGCGACAGCATTGTGGGCGTCTCCTTGTTACTGTTTATCTTTGACTGAATAGCGCAACTTCCTGGCATTTGAGCGGATACCTTGTTCTCCATTTTGGCTTCTTGGTCTAGGGACCCCTGGCGTTGGCGTTAAATGGGCCGTGTAGCTCACATCGGTTTATGTGCACACGATTGTCTTTCTCCACTGTGTCATTCTATTTCTCTCTTCCTTTTTCTTTTTCCTCTTTTTCCTCTCTTGGTTATCTGAAGCTTCCGGTCTTGTTGGGGTTTTACTTTGATTCCCATTTCACCCCTTATATCTGCTGCATTTTCGTCGTCCGAACCATGAAATGACATGATCTTCTCCAATACGCTCATAAAGCTCTCTCGCCTCCTCGGTGTTCCCATAGGCTGATTCTCCACCTGGGTATTTTGTAAAAGAGGGTTTGCGGTGAATATATGAAATCTCAAGCTCAAGCTGTCAAGTCCAAGTCAAGAGCGTCAGTTGAGTATTACAAGGCCATAAGCCTGGATTGGCACAGTGCTTTCCCGAGGAACGCTTATCTGCATTAGTACTACTCCATGTCTCTAACCGATGAGACTTTGCGGCTTGACGCTAGGGCACTTATGTCCTGCTAGATTGTATATGATTGTGCTCCCTGTTTCGGTGGAATCTGATATATTAGTGTTGGGTGAGATGGTATGGCTTGGAAATGATTTATCTGATTCAATCAATTATCTTGCTACATGTCTAAGTTTGTCCTTTGACCTCGAGATTATCAGACTGAGCCCAGAGTGATAACACTATCAATGCCTATCTCAGTCGCAGGCAAGGATGGCTCATCACCAAAAAAGTATCATCCTCGTCAATAAATCCACCCGGCGGTCTTGTTGTATATTCGGCCTCTCAGCTAACGTTGGCTTCTTCTGTCGAAGATATCGTTGTTGCACTTAAGTTTTCAGGGTGGGAAGGAACAGTCCTGGGTGGAATAGAGTGAATGCCAGGACAGCCAATGCAATCATCATTCCATCGAGGATCATAAAGTCCTCTTCGTTCTTCATCAGGGAGCCACCCCAGCCCCCTGCCATTTCAGGGATACTAATATGCATGTCAGCCAGCCATTCCGAGCATTGTCGCATGGAGTTTACCGATATATGCACCGAATCAATACCGTGACGTAGGCCATTGCTTCCGCTACAAATATGATCCACACCCATCTCTTCTGTCTTCTGCTCGCAATTTCCCGCTTTTCTCGGCCGCGTCTGTCTTTCCACGCTGCGATGAAGAAATCAACAGCCAGAATACCGCACACTGACACGGTAGCAACCTGAAATGCAATTCCGGCAATGATGATATGGTTTCCGGCCTGCATCCAGTTCATGTCATCTCCGGCCGAGTTCACAACGCCCCCTCCAGCTGCCTGGAGAGCAATCGATGCAGCATCACAACCGACAAAAACCCAGGTGAACAGTCTTGGTTCGAGTCGGGAATACCGAGGACCCACATAAATGATTATATGTTTCAGTGTCAAGTAGATGCTCGCGGCAATAAATGTCGGCGCGAGAATAAGACAGAAGATTTGAAGTCGAAAGCCTGGCGATGACCAAGGGTTGTAATGCATGATAATGCGGCCCACGTAGCCTGCAGCTTCCATGAAAGTACCAATTCCCAGGGCTATGAGAAAGGTCCAGCTGCGATGCGGGTGTAGATGCCTAGCATCACCTGCGCCATACCTACCAGCCCGAAATAAATGGTAAAGAAGGTGTTGCCGGCCAGGTTTGGGTAGTAGCCATATGTTGTCGCTTTGATGGAACACTCAGGGCTGAAGTGCGTACATGTCGATGCCATTGTGGCTGATCAGTGACTGCTTTGAAGGAAAGATATACTGGGCTAAACGAGTACAGAGGCACCATGGCAACTTAAGTAAATGTCAAAAATATCACTCGACACTATATCTTATTCAATTAGGCTGCGAGATTTCGTGATCGTAATCGTGGTAGCTTTGCCGTGGATGGGGGTGATCTCCATGGCAGATGTGCCACAAATGTGCCCTAGAAGCATCTTCGTGTTCGTGTTCGTGGTCGCGTTCCGCCCCAAGCCGACCATCTCACCACTGTCAACTACCACCTTGTCCACTTGTCTGCATTACTGTGAGCGAGCTTATTCCCCGTCGGGTATCTGGCGTGCTTTGATCCGCGGGACTAATGCATCGTCCTGTGTCTGGGCCGCTTTCCAGGAATCCGGTTCTCCAGTACATTAATTGGGATGGCGAGTCGCGCCATCTCGAAACCATCCGGGGGCCGAGAGAAAGCGCCCCCTCGACGATCGCATAAGAAGTCACGAAACGGATGTGACCAGTGTAAAGAGCGGCGGGTCAAGGTAAGGACACGTCGGGGGCAACATGCCGTTTACTTTCACTCGGCTTTCCTTGTCAACTAAAAACCATTGCTTCTAACGCATCCGTTGAGTGTGACGAAACAAGACCAAAATGCGACAAGTGCACCTACCGACTGCTGGATTGTACCTATCTGAAGATTCCCCCGGCTCCATCACCGCCACCTGATGGAGCAGTCACTAATGCTTCAAGCAAGTCGACGCCGTCTGAGGACCATGCAGAAAGCCATGATAACAATGAACATCCCTCAAGTCATCTGGACGATGTCTGTCATAAATACAGCATCAAGGATATGGAGCTGATGCATAAATTTTCAACCGAGACCTACAAAAGCTTATGCGGTGATGAATCCGATATGCACGACTGGCAAATCCTCATTCCCCAGCAGGCCTATACCCATGAGTTCCTCCTGCAGGGAATGCTTGCGCTCGCATCCCTACATGTCTCAGCAACCACCACCGACTCACATCGAGCCATGTCATTTCTAGACACTGCACTCCACTACAACCACATGTCCTTTGGTCCTTTCCGTCATACACTCGACCATATAACCCCACAAAACTGCGATGCTGTCTATGCCTCCTCTGCCATCATGGCTGTTCTTGGTATTGCAATGCCCTATCTGGATTCGAAGTACCGAGGGGGGCAATGCAGCATGGTGGATACCATGATCACGGCATTTGACCTCCTACAAGGCTCGCACAGCATCTCCTGGATTACCGCCCCATGGCTTCAGGCAACCATCTTCTCCAAGTATGGATTTTGGGAAATGAAGACCACCGAGCTGGATCATGATACCACCAGTGCAATTGAGCGGCTGCTCTACTTGAATTCCCTAACTGGCAAACCGGGCGAGCAAGGGCATGACACGACTCGAGAGGCTATCGAGTTTCTCAAATCCTGCTTTGCCAAGTTCGCACATAAACCCCACCCCGCGACAATACTTGGTTGGCTCTTATATGCCAGCAAGGATTTTGTGGACCGATTACGGTCTCGGAAGCCGCTTCAGCTGCTGGTGTTCATGCATTGGGGGGTCTTGGTGAACGAGCTGGGTGGTCATTTTTGGTGGGCTAAGGGGTCTGGGAAGGCTCTTGTGGCAGAGCTATTGTCTGAACTGGCCTCGTCTAATGCAGATCCCCGATGGGGGCAGGCATTGCAGTGGCCTGAGCACAAGATTGCTGGCCATGTCTAAAGACGGTCTGTTTAGGGAGCTGATAGGGTGCTGTGAGACTGGAGAAGTCTATTGGGTATTAGATTTAAGAAATAATTATTGCACAAATAACATCTGGGATGCCCAGGTTCAATGTAATTCTATTGGGGGCTTGCCAGGTATCTGAAGAATGGTATGTTTGGGAAGATATATATTTCTCAGGTGGTTGACGACTCGTACACCTAACCTATTTTTGAATGAACTCGAGAGTACCCTCGTGATAATCCCGAGGTCCATAAACCTTGCACATTAAAAACCCAAGGTTATACATCAAACAAATAATTCCCCGCAAAACCCACCGTCAAATATCGCAATGCACCGACAATGTTGATGAAAGCTGGAGTAAGCTAGTAAGTAGTTCATCGAGGCAACCGTTGTTCTTCATGAAACATGACTCATCACATCACGTGCCCAACCTGGATATGATGCGGGTAGTAGACGCAACAGGCGCCGGAGCATGAGAGCTAATTATAGCAGTCATTCATTAAGCCCATCGAGCCAGGGAGGGGGGGGGGGGAAACACTAAGTACATGTAAACCTTGGATCTAGAATAGCTCGGGCGAGGCCATTCAATGCCCAGCTGCCCGAAGCTCCCACCGGACACCTGAGGCAGAAATACTGGCGACACCTCGCACCTTGCACACCCATTCCTCCAACCTCTCCTCATCGCCCACTCCCGTTCCACAACACCCTATCCTCTCTCCCCTTCTACCCCTCTAATACTCGGTTACACTCAATATTGCCCATCGCACATCGACAATTGTTCCACCAGTCACTACTCCGTTTAAAAATCTGTCTTTGGACCTTCAGATCAAATGATCGCGTCTCCTAGATGACATTCCCTCCCCCACACCCTTCCGCCCAATCGTCGATTGCTTCTGGCACCGAGAAATCTTCTTCGGCCAGGCCCGAACTTGGTGCCTGGGGTCGGTCCGCGTCGCAAACCAGCACTCGTCGTGGGTTGACTCCCCTCGCGACCAACCTTTCCTCCACAACCGCCTCCTCTGCATCCTCCCGGGGCTTGGATGCAGGCCCTGGGGTCTCAACGCCGTCGTCGTTCTCTGCAGTTCTGAGCTCCACCAGGGGTCTCTCGGGGGGCAGCCCCAAACCCACGCAATCTCCCTTCACCTCACTGTCCGCCTCCCACCAGCAAGCACAGTCGCTTGCCTCGCCGAAGTTCCGCGCACATACCCCATCAGCGGGGTCTTACTTCTCCTCTGCCGCAGGCTCCATCACGGGTGGTGGAGGTACCGGGGGAGGTGGTGGGCCGGGATCTGCTAGAGGTGCCGCGTTTTCACCACTGTCGTCCGGCACCACGGTGAATTCGCCCACGGGCTTTGCTTCGGATAAGCCTGGCTCGGCTGCCGCACATTCCAGCCAATCTTCTCTTACGAAGATCTCAATCGCCCAGGTATTCCTTCTCCTCGACTCGATTACCGAGAAGGAAGGGAAAGAGAAGTGGGAAACCAAGGCCGCGCAAATTCATAAGGTACGGGCGCATGGAAATGACCTCGACCAGACCAAGGCTGACCAAGGCTAATCTTCTCTCTGCAGCTGGTAACTTCCAACGGAATGGAGGTCTTTTCTAAATACTTTCGGCGCCTTCTCACGGGCAATGCGCCCCAGATTTTTCCCGGGGTCAACAAGTCCGTCGAAAATGCGGGCAACTACCCCCTCCTGGTCCAGGAGCTGCAGAAGGTGTCCATGGATATAGAGCAGGCCCAGAAGATTGCTGAGACGGTAGATGCATCCGAGGGAGACATCTTCCGTGACTTCGACTTGTCGACTTTCCTGGATCACTTCCGTCTTGATCCTATTGTGAAGGTTTCGCTCGCTCTAGCATTCAAGATGACGAACCGATCGGATCTTCGAGCCAAGGGTAAGTTTGTTCGTCCAATTATAACTCATTTTGTCGCTGACCCCGCTGGTGTCTTTTTAGCCGATGCGATCCTCTCCAACTCCATTGCCCTCTTCCTCCACAGCTTGGCTACGCCATCAGAAACGAACAAGGATTTCCCCAACTCTTTCCTGGGGATCACGATTGAACGATTCATTCTATACCCACCCCGCAACTTCACCGATGAAGTCAAGGCGAAACTGGTTTATGCAGCCAATATGCGATACCAGAAGCTTGGCTTAGACATGCCTTTCGAGGTGTCCTCCGCTCTACAAATGTTCAATTTTGTGAATCCGCGTTTCACTATTGTGCGACAGCTACACACAAAGGGGCCCCGTGCAACAACGAACACCGAGACCATTACAGAGGTGATCAATGCAGCCGGCCCGGATGGCTGGAATGAAGAGCAGCTCGCCAGTGCCTTGTTGTTCATGATTCTCTCGCAGTATTGGAAACAGTTCTCTTTGGAAACATTCCTCGGTGCATATGGTGAACGACAGATTAATTGGCCACTCGTGTTCCGACACTTCGATCGCGAGGGACTGCGAGTGGATCCAAAGCAATTCGAGAAGCTCTACAATGTCCTCATAGCCGCCGCTGCGCATGACAACTCCCTTGATATCCAGAAGCTTTGGGGTGGGGACTGGGAACACCGAGACACCCAGCTATCATTTCTCACCGCGTTCATTGCGTCGCGTACAGATGCATCGCAGATCCCCAGTCTTCGCGCGACCTTCCCCAGTGACTTCTTTGAGGATGCACCCGAGATTGTGAAGCTACAGGGTGAGCGTGCGGCCAAGTCGCCTCTTCGATCTATGGATGCCATGCGAGCCATTTTTGATCTTGCACTCTTCTCCCAGGCTTCATGGGCGGCAGCGGAAAGCCAGCTGGTCATCAAAGCCGTCGTGCAGTATGACCTACCGGTGTTTCTTGTGTCTGCCCTGGCTTTCCCCCAACCATGGTCTAGTGTTCAGCAAAGTTTCGTCCTTCGTGCCTTCGTGGTTTTCATTTCGAAGCAAGAAGATGGGTATCAACTTGCTCTGCACGGTGCCTGGCGCCAGGACCGTCAATGGGTGTCGGAGCAACTCTTTACTGCTTTCACCCAAGACCCAACTGCTACAGCAGCAATCTATGAGCATGCTGCTGCCTACGGATGGCTTGAATATCTCCTCGGATTTACCAATGGTCTCGCCCTTGACCTGGCTTGTTTCTCTCACCGAAAGAGCTCTTTTGACCTCGAGAAGTGGGTTAAGAATGCTTCTCAAAAGGGGCCTATTGACATGGGAGGTCTTTTGTCCAAGTTTCTGAGGATCAAGGCTGAGGATGAGCTGCATGTACAACGAAAGGAGCAACCTGCGCCGCAGATGGTCAGCCTCGCTGTAAAGACTGTTTACACACTCTTGAGCGTTCTTGAAGAGTTTGTCGGAGATCGCGAAAACCTCACCCCTGTGCAGCGCATCTGCATTCAGACATACCCGCGGTTGATCAATTACGGCGAAGGGTTTGACGATATCATCGATGAGAACGGCCAAAATGGCAACACCCTTCCCGATACCGTCGACAAGCAGATGCAAGATTTGTTCGGGAAAATGTATCACGAGGAGCTGTCGCTCAGGGAGATGCTGGAGGTGATGCGTCAGTACAAGGGATCCCGGGACCCCGAGGAACAAGACCTCTTTGCTTGCATGGTGCATGGCCTTATCGATGAGTACCATTGCTACCACGAGTACCCGCTTGAAGCCCTGACAAAGACCGCGGTCATGTTTGGTGGTATCATCAACTTCCGCCTTGTCGACGGCATTACGCTCAAGGTCGGCCTGGGCATGATACTCGAGGCAGTTCGAGAGCACGAGGTGCATGATCCCATGTACAAGTTTGGCGTGGAAGCGATCGAGCAGTTGATCAATCGTCTTTCTGAATGGGCTGGGTTTTGCCACCTGCTATTGCAAATTCCATCTTTGCAAGGCACTCCCATCTTCCAAAAAGCTGAAGAAGTTCTCCGAGAGCAAGGAAGCCAGGGTACCGAAGGCGATCACGGCGGCTTTGGCGCTCCCGGTCCGGTTTCCCTCCCCAATGGAAACCAGGACGATTCCCCCACTACCGATGGAACTCCTCGCAAGTTCCGGAACATTCAAGTGGATGCCCCTCTGCGATCAGAGCTGTATGAGGATCCCAACGAGGAAGTTCAAGACAAGATTCTTTTGTTCTGAACAATGTCTCCGAACAGAACATTGATGAAAAACTCCGAGATCTACAGGAAGTGCTCCGAGATCAACATCACCAATGGTTTGCATCGTACTTGGTTGAAGAGCGCGCCAAGTTACAGCCCAACTTCCAGCAGCTTTACCTTGACCTTCTCGATCGTATCGGCGACAAGATCCTCTGGGCCGAGGTGCTCAGGGAGACGTATGTCAGCGTCGCGAAGATTCTGAACAACGAAGCTACCTTGAACTCGTCCACTGATCGTGGCCATCTCAAGAACCTCGGTGCCTGGCTTGGCTCGCTGACCATTGCTAAAGACAAGCCTGTCAAACATAAGAACATCTACTTCAAGGGGCTTCTCTTGGAGGGATATGACACTTCGCGTCTCATGGTCACAATTCCTTTCACCTGCAAAGTCCTTGTGCAGGCTACAAAGTCTACCGTCTTCAAGCCTCCCAACCCCTGGCTGATGGATGTGTTGGGTCTTTTGCTGGAACTGTACCATTTCGCTGAGCTGAAACTCAATCTCAAGTTTGAAATTGAGGTCTTGTGCAAAGACTTGGACCTTGATCACAAGACCATTGAACCGTCGACTATGATTCGTGATCGCAATGCTCATGTTGAAGAGATCCTCCCGACCGCCAACCTCCCAGAAGGCCTGGAGACCTTCGAAGACCTGGCCCTCAATCCCATCAACCAAGGCATTCGGAATGAGAGACTGTCACCAGCCACCATCATGTCCAATTTGCCCAGCCTCGACAAGATTCTCGTCCTCCCCCCATCGGCCAGCAGCATGGTAGACCCGAGCACTTTGCGACAGATCGTCCACACCGCCGTCGAACGTGCCATTACTGAAATCATTACTCCTGTTGTGGAGCGTTCCGTCACCATTGCCTCTATCTCCACTGCTCAGCTTATCTCTAAGGACTTCGGCATGGAAGCAGACGAGGAGAAGATGCGACATGCTGCCGGGATCATGGTCCGACAACTTGCTGGAAGCCTTGCTCTTGTCACTTGCAAGGAGCCGTTGAAGGTGAGCATGACCAACTATATCCGCATGATCCAGCAAGAGATCTCGGACCAGCCCATGCCGGAAGGCCTGATCTTGATGTGCGTGAACGACAACCTGGATGCTGCCTGCGGCATTGTCGAGAAGGCCGCAGAGGAGAAGTCCATTCCCGAAATCGAGAAAAACATCGAGACCCACGTCGAGGCACGTCGGCGTCACCTGGCAACGCGGCCCAACGAACCCTACATCGACCCGACCATGAACCGTTGGGGCTTGTTCATTCCGGAACCTTATCGCCAGGCCCCTGGAGGTCTCAACAAGGAGCAACTGGCAATCTATGAAGAGTTTGCGCGCCAATCGCGTGGCACCAGCGCTGCTCATCCTCAAAATGTCTCGACCGACTCCGGTCGCCAGCTCCCAGATGTTCTTCAAGAATCATACCCTGCCATTCCCAACCTCTCTACACCAGCTGAGCAGCCGGCAGTGCCGCATCAGACTCCTCAAGCGCAGCCGGCAGTCTCTCAAATGCCAGTTCACGCTGGGACCAATGGTTTTATTGATGCACAGGGCCCCCGCGAGCGAGTCGATCTCCTGATCGCCGAACTCAAGCACACTGCTCGCAATGCCCCGGAGGAGCATGTTAAGGACCTTGGAAGGGATAGCGCTGTTCTCCAAGAGTATAACCAGACGCTACGTACCATCTTGACATCACCAAATGGCGAAGAACTCGCTCGTTTGACTTCATTGAAAGTCTGCACGACCCTCTACACTCAATCGTCTGGACCACTGGAGCTTGAAGTGCTTGTGCATCTCCTCGCCAAGCTTTGCGACATGTCAACCTTGATCGCCCGATACACATGGGCTCTCCTTGCAGACATCGATGATGATCACATGTTCAATGTGCCAGTCACCGTTGCACTGATCGATGCTGGTCTTCTGGACATCCGGCGGGTTGACAACGTCCTGACTCGTCTCATTCTGCAGAAGAACCCCAACTCTCTGGACCTGCTTGATGACCTCATGAGTCGGGTGTTGTTCAATGACGAGCCCTCGGCCATGCGGTCGGACTTCTCTGGCAGTCTTGAAGCAATGAGTCAGTGGCTTGCGGAGGATGGAAATCTGACACCCGCTCTCGAGATTATCAGCAAGCTGCGTGACTGTGGTATTCCCGAGGCTGCCGGCCCTCTTCTCACGGACCTGGCTCGGGCCAAGCGCGACCAGATGGAGTACATCTTCAGCGAATGGATCGGTATCTATAAGGCCTCTGGTGCTACCGATCGTGCATACCACGCTTTCCTTCAGGACATGCACAACCGGCAGGTGATGAACACTGCCGAAGATTCAGCCTTGTTCTTCCGCCTTAGTATCGACATTGCCGTGGGAATGTTTGAGCACGAAGGACAGAGCCCCGGTGGCAGTCTGGACGAGGCGTTCCTTTACATCGATGCCCTTGCAAAGCTTGTCGTCTTGCTGGTCAAATTTCAAGGCGAGAGCGTTGGCGCTGTCAAGGCTAGCAAGCCTGCTTATTTCAGCTCCATTCTTTCTTCCCTGGTTCTTGTTCTCAATCACCACCAGGTCATGAGAGGGGACGGGTTCAACCAGCGTGTCTTCTTCCGCCTTTTCTCGAGCATCTTGTGCGAGTACTCCGTTGCCGGTCTCCAACACCATGAGCAGCACAAGGGTATGATCTTCGCCATGGCGCACAGGCTCCTGTCTCTACAGCCACGCTATGTGCCCGGCTTTGTGTACGGGTGGCTGTCTTTGATCTCCCACCGTGTTTTCATGTCGGACATGCTCAACATGCCGGAGCGTGCCGGCTGGGTTCCTTATTGCGAAATCATCCAAGTATTGCTTTCTTACATGGGTGAGCAGCTGAAGGCTGCCAACATCTCCTATGTCGCCAAGGACCTGTACAAGGGCGTGCTACGCATCTTGCTGATCCTGCACCATGACTTCCCCGAGTTTGTGGCTGAGAACCACTTTCAATTCTGCAATGTGATTCCAGCTCACTGTGCTCAGCTTCGCAATCTTGTTCTCAGTGCTTATCCGTCATCCTTCCAGAAGCTGCCAGATCCCTTCCGCGAGGGTCTCAAGGTGGAGCGCATTGAAGAAATGAGAGAAATCCCCAAGATTGCAGGTGACATTGCCGCTCCCCTGGAGAATGCAAACATCAAGGATGTTGTCGATGCCGTGCTCCAAAGTGACAACGCCTCGGATGTGCAAATCCAGCAGATTTGCGACGCGGTGGTCAATACCGACACTCAGGACACTGCCCTCTTCTTCGTGCCCATCAACGTGCATGTTGTGCTTCTGAATGCGTTGGTTCTGTACATTGGCCAGCAGGCTGCTGTGGAACATGCCTTGAAGAGCAATACTCGCAGTGCTCTTGAGAATTCGACCCACGCCGCACTCCTGGAGAAGCTCGCCCAGACCATGCAGCCCGAGGCTCGGTACTACCTGCTGAGCGCGATGGCGAACCAGCTGCGCTACCCCAACAGCCACACCTACTTCTTCAGCTTCACCATTCTGCGCCTGTTTGGCGTCGACTACGAGCAAGACGACTCCGAGATCCGCCAGCAAATCATCCGTGTGCTGCTGGAGCGGCTCATTGTCCACCGACCACACCCATGGGGCTTGATCATTACGCTACAAGAGCTCCTCCAGAACCGGAGCTACTCGTTCTTCCGCCTTCCCTTCATCCAGGCGGCCCCAGAGGTAGAGTCCTTCTTACTCGCTTTCCGCGAGCAAATGCGAACTCCCCCCGAATCGACGCTAATACAACTCGTGCCCGCAGATCGGACGACTCTTTGATGCCCTGCTCCAGCACATCCAACAGCAAAGCCCTCGTCCCATTGCCTAAGCTTTGCTCTCCCCTCTCCCCCCCTCCTCTCCGCCTTTACCCCGGTATCCCTATACCGCACTCTACTTCTCAACTGTATTTTCTTCACGGGGTGCTCTTGCTTTCACGTTTCTATTTTTATTTTTATTTTCTCATGTGTCATGTTACGGCCGGGATTTGCCATGGGGATGGGTTGCATCTTTCCTATTCGTGTCACGATTTCCGCATGACCTCGAGATACTATGATTTTTCTTTTCGCCGCCGCTCGCGACCTGTAATGATAAAGTCGTAAAAGCTGGAGTTAATGGTTGCACCTGCATTTGACGGCTGGGAATCTAATTCAATTTATTCTAACTGTCCTTTTCCCGCGCGAGTTTCTAGTAAGTAGTAGCTAGGGTTGGCGATTCTCCGGCTGAGGCGCGTCGATCAGTCGCCGCGTCGAGCCGAGGAACTTCTGGTTCTCGAACCTCACCAACACCCCCGCAATGGCTGACTCGGAATTCACCGACGACGAGACTGAGTATGAGAGTCCGTCCTCTCAGTCAGTTGCTATGGTGCGATTGCAGCTCCGTTCATTATAATTTCTCTAACCATATCTCCAGGGCGCCCTCCTGGCGCCAGTTCGCGCCTTACTATCCCCGACCGCGTTGCGCATATACCTGAACGCGCTTGTACTGATGGCAGCCACTCTGCTTCTATTCGGGATCTCTGGGATCGCTTACACCATCTTCTATCTGAGGTTTATCCCTACGGTCGGGGTGGATCGAGATGTTCACCTGCAGTTTGGGTAACGCGCACTCGCTTCTACAGACGAGCTGTATACTGACCGTGACCGTGACAGTGATGGCCACCCATGGGGTACAGCCTCCTTTGAGTCTGAATTTGTGTCTTCCCAGCCATATGATGTCGCCGTGGCACTGGATCTTCCTCGCACTCCGTCAAATCTGGGGGTTGGCAACTTTATGATTGATCTTACGCTCTATTCGCGCCGGGCAGATTCCGTGCTCCCTGCAGCTACCGGCAGCCACAGTCCAATTGCACGCTCTCGAAGACCCGCTATTCTCACGTATACGTCGCCGCTAGTGGACCTTGCAAGGCAGGCCGCTCGGCTGCCCTTCTATGTGGTAGGCTGGCGCCGGGAAGCGGAGACCCTGGAGGTGGCGATGATCGAAAAGGTTGAATTTGCGCGGGGCGCACGCAATCTTCCCCAGAGCTTGCGGCTCGAGATTCAGAGCGATAGGAAAATGCAGGTCTACTCTGCCCGCGTGGAGTTCCGCGCGCGGTTTACGGGGCTTCGGTGAGACCTATGACGGTGACTTCGGTTGTTTTGTATGTTTGGCTAATTGAATTACAGATGGTTCATGTACCGCTGGAAGATTACTTCCTTCGTCGTGTTTAGTTCCTTGTTTTGGACGATCTCAATGTCGTCTTTCGGGCTGACTTGGCTGCTCTTGAGCTGGGCGTTGCAGCCCGCGACACCCAACGAGAAGGAGGAAGAGGTCAAGGAGGAAACGCTCGATGTGATACCGAAACACGAGCCCGATGTCGAGGTTGAGGATGAGCCCAAGATTAAGAAGGAGCCATAGCTCTGACGTCATCAACGCCTATTCGACTTTTCTTCCGTATAGAATTGTTTCTACGGTGCGTCCAGAGCGGTGCTAATATCAAAAACCTGTTGGATCCCGCGAGGTTCTTCTATTTCTGTTTCTGATAGTCCGAGACAAGATGTCAATATCGGGTAAACCAAGCGCCCAGATTGATGATTTGCGGCACAAGATAGACTGATCAGCAAGAGATGCTGGGCCCAAAAAGATTGCATCTAAGCGGGCCATAAAAAAGAAAATAGCTGTGTACTGCGTACTCCATTTCATCGTGATCGCGATGCAAATGCCAAGCGCCTCCAACGCCGCGGGGAAAACTCGGAATTCTCCTCTGCCCCTCCATCTCTCTCCCCCAAATTCCCCCGCCATGCATATCCTGGTCAGTCCAGATCCTGAAGATCTCGTGGATAATTTCTGATTGTCGTCAGGTCACCAATGACGACGGTCCCCCGTCAAACCAGTCGTCGCCCTACGTGCACTCCCTCGTTCACTCGCTCCAGTCGGCCGGCCACACCGTCTCGGTCGTGCTTCCGCACCAGCAACGATCATGGATCGGCAAGGCGCACTTCGTCGGTGCAGCCATTAAACCAACCTATTTCCGGCCAGGAACACTACACCAAGAGGACGGCACAACGCATCATCTGCCGCGCGGGAGTAATGGCGAGCCCGATGACGGAGGTGACGAATGGATCCTGATCGATTCGACCCCGGCGAGTTGCGTCCAGATTGGTCTGTACCACTATTTCCAGGAGCGGGGGCCTATCGATCTGGTCGTTTCGGGCCCGAACTACGGCCGTAACACGACGGCACTGTTCGCATTGTCCAGCGGCACCATCGGCGGCGCAATGGAGGGCGCCGTCTGCGGCAAGCGCTCGATCGCGCTCTCGTATGCGTTCAGCTCTCGAAACCATGACCCTGTGGTAATTGCAGAGGCATCGGGTCATTCGGTTAAACTAATTGAGTACCTCTATGCCAACTGGGCCAACGATGTGGATCTGTACAGCGTTAATGTCCCCCTGGAGCCCGGGGTGAGCCAGAACAAGGTGCTCTATACCAATATGCTGATCAACAAATGGTCATCGGGAAGCTGCTTTGCCGTTGCGGATGATTCCACCGCCGAGGATCCCGAGCTGGAAGAGCAGCGAGTGCGCATCGCTGGCGAAACTGCCGGACAGAAGCCTGACACAACCCGTGAAAACGTCCCGCCGCCGACCAGGTTCCAGCACAAGCGGTTCAAGTGGGCGCCGAACCTGCAAGATGTCTACCGCAGTGTGGAGGAGAATGCTCCCGGGAACGACGGCTGGACCGTCAAGGAGCAAATGACCAGGTCAGTTTTTATTAAAACCTTTTCAAATCACATCCGCTGACAACCCCTTCAGCGTAACACCTTTGCGCGCGACGTTTATGCACACGCCTGGCATTTCCGGAGAGATCAAGCTGTGAGTGGAGATTCTGGCATGATGGCTACGACGGGTTCAGAACATGGTACATATGCATTAGATATCTGGCCTAGCTGTAGACATCATGTCCCCTGCCGTGATCATTGCATTTCCTTGGATTGGTTCTGATAGAGGGATATGTAGATCAGAGAATCAGCTTTCGCTTTACTCTATTGTCGATTGCGATGATCCTTACGTTCAAGAGCTTGTGGACCAGGCACTGAATCGCCGATTCGGGGCTGAAGTTCGCATACAGCGAATCTCGGATCCGTCCGAGTTGCCGGACTCCTCTGCGCCTCTATTCCAATACCGCGAATACGAGCGCCTGGATTTTGAGCATGTCATGTCAAGGCCATCGACTTCCCTCGCCAATGCCTACATCATCCGCAAGGCGCTGATCCGCAAACATTACCTCTCCAACACCGTTGCCAATTGGATCTCCAAACACCCCGATAGTGTTCTGCGCCGCCACTTCAAGCCCGCCTTTGACTTCGAGCTTGATTATGCGGAATTCCTCGACGAGGCTCTGCTGGAGGCGTATGAGCTGAACGACAGTCTCGCTAAGAATGCAGAGAGACCCGATTCCGACAAGGAGTGGTGGATCCTGAAACCCGGCATGAGTGACCGAGGCCAAGGTATCCGGCTCTTCAACAGCGAAGACCAACTCCGCGAGATCTTCGAAGAATGGGAAGAACCCTCGGACGATGAGAGCGGATCCGAGACAGCGCCCCAACCAGACGAAGCGTCCGGCGCGCACGACACCGGCGTCGTGACGTCCCAACTTCGCCATTTCATGGCCCAGCCCTATATCGACCCACCGCTTCTCCTGCCCTCGGCCTCGAGCCGCAAGTTTCACATCCGCACATATGTTCTCGCCAAGGGCGCCCTCCAAGTCTATGTCTTCAAAGAGATGCTGGCCCTCTTTGCCGCGAAGCCGTACTGCGCACCTCACGAGGAAGATGATGCAGTCGCTGACCTCGCTCGCCATCTCACCAATACCTGTTTCCAGGAAGGCGGCAGCTCCAATGCAGGCAGTGTGCGTCGTTTCTGGGATCTGGACCACCATGTCCCCGGGCTCGATGCAGACTGGAAAGAGCAGATCTTCTCGCAGATCTGCGCCGTCACGGGCGAGGTGTTTGAGGCTGCGGCGCGGGGCATGATGGTCCATTTCCAGACGCTGCCGAATGCGTTTGAGCTTTTTGGTGTGGACTTCTTGGTTGACGCATCTGGGTGTGTGTGGTTGTTGGAGATGAACGCATTTCCGGACTTTGGGCAAACGGGCTCGGATCTGAGAGAGGTTGTTGTTGGGAAGCTCTTCGAGGAGGTGGTCGATGTGGCTGTCAAGCCGTTTTTCGGGGCTCGGGGTGACGATACTGGAGATTTGAAGTTGGTGGCTGATTTGGATCTAGGGAGACGTGCATAGATGGTTGGTTGCAGGCGTTGGGATGGATACAAAAGAAAATCTCCCATGCTGGGAGATTATTTAGATTGTTGAAATACTTCCTCTTCCTTGACATTCTGTCCTGTCTTGCAAGCCATCCGTGTAAGAGGGAAGTGTTGGGAAGTTGTCAGAGTCTCTCCAGGCTCGAATCACTTTGTGATGAGCGAGGCCAACTGTGGAAGAGATGATCAATGAGTCGTGATGAAGGTGGTCGGTTGTTGGAAATCAGTCATTCAATATCATAGGGCCTTCTTTCATCGTAGACAACTGGAGGCGATACCTACCTTCTACTTAGGTTGAGTCTTCTGACCAGAAAAGTTCTTGATAACCCCAGGAACCAACACCAAATACAATATACACCCGAGACCTCATCTGAGCTCAAGACATGGATCCGTCCTTCCAGAAGATCTTGCCCTCGAAAAGACGCCGAGCGGTTCGAAAGACCGTCGCCGAGGCAAGAGTCCCGTCTGCGTCAAAATTGGCCCCGACTAACAAGTTCCCACTGGCATGGCCGATTGTGATGCCTGCATCATCAATCAACTCCTTGCCCTCGACAATACCCGCAACTGTACTCCCCGAAACCCGGGCTGCAGCGGCGAGTGCCAACGCCACCGTGATAGGAACAGCCTTGTGTGGTTGCCCTACGGAAAGAGCGCGAGCGAGAAGATCGACGTCCGCCGACGTCTGCTTCTGCTCCACGTCGCGTGCGTCTGATACGGAAGGCACCGAGACCAGACAGATCTTAGGTACACTGCCCGGAACCCCGCTTGGCGTCTCGGATAGTCCCATCTTGACACCGGCCTGGCGGCGAATGGAGTCGAGCTGCGCGAGTAGGTCCGGATGAGAGGTGATCTCATCGGGGGACAGGTTCCCATCCACATTTAGATCCTGCGCACGCACAAAGACACAGGGATTCGCAGCATCGATGCACGTTGCCGGGATGTCGTCGATGATATCCGTCGCATTGCCCGTGGGCAGCAATGTCCCCGTCACCGAGCCAGCGGGATGAATAAAATCAAGCTTGATGCGCGCGGCGGTCCCCGCGACGCCATCAATCGAGAAGGCTCCACTGGACGCAGCCTCGCCGTCTACAACAGGGAACGAAGAATGGATGATCTTGCCGGTATTGGTGTTGTGGATGCGGACCGATGCCGAGGCGGATGCATCCCGCACCGGAAAGAGGCGTGAATCGACGGCAAACGGGCCCACGGCACTGATCATATTCCCGCAGTTACTGGAGTAGTCGACATTCGTATTCTTAATCCCCAAGGATACGAATGTGTAGTCGATGTCGGCGTCGCGGTGAGTCGATGGGCCGACCACGCAGACCTTGGACAGGCTGGAGATACCGCCCCCGAGACCATCGAGCTGGCGCCCATAGGGATCGGGACTCCCGATGACACCGCGGAGAATCGGATCCCAGTGTTTGCGGTCGCGCGGCAGGTCTTCTTGCTTGAAGAAGACGGCGCGCGATGTCCCGCCGCGATAGTAGGCGGCGGGTAGGGAGTGTTGCTTGAGTGGACCGCGCGCCTACTGACCATCGATGTGGTCTTGAGTACGCGTATCCCAAGTGGATTGAACATTGTGGTTGTTTGAGGACATGGAAGCGATGTAGATGTATTTATTGCCAACATTCCTAGATGCGGATTTGGCCCGCGCCGAAGATCGGCGCCGTGCATCGCCGTGACTTCAACACTCAACTACGGAGAGATGATTTGGTTCATGACGAAGACGGGAAAAGAAAACAGCCGTCACTCGAAGAGACTGGTTATGCAGATTATGTTTGATTGTGCCTCCTGATCTTGAAAGGACTCGTTTCAGAGCCGAGATTTCTAGTTTGACCCTCCCCCACAACTCCTCTCATCACACTTCACTCATCAAGTATCACAACCTATTCTCATTGCCTGACAATTCTAAACTGCTAACTGATCATCAAGATAGCGTCTCTCGGAAATGACGGCCTATGTGTCTCTGGAGGCATTCCAGGCACTCATTCGCAACCTCGAAGATGACTCCTCACACAAGAACTTGGTTAATGCACTGGCCAACGCAATACTCAGCTATCACTTTCTCCTTTCAAATAGGTGGGTGACTACACCAGGCCGATAGCACGGCACCCATCTCGGGAATTTCCTCGAGTTTTGCGTCCACCGCCGCGACGAGGATACAACTGATTCATTACGTCGTGGTCGAGGCCAAGAGGAAAGACGACGACCTGGGCACCGCCGTCGAGCAACTTGTAATTGACCTGGAACAAGCGGAGACAGAGTCGGGGCGACGCTGGAGAATCATCTTCGACGGTCTGGATGTCCTCTTCTACGAGTACCATGCGAATCTTCCGGCAGGACACCGGCTCATTCCCGCGGGCCCACCTTCTCAGCCATCCCGAAGCGTGTTCCATATGCGCGATGATAGCCTTGCGGTTGATGAAATGATGGACCACATGCGTCAACGCGAGACTCCCGGCCCTCGCTGAAGATCGAATACGTCAAGCTGAACAGCTCGCGTGTCAGAGACGACTCACTGGGAGCAATCTGATTCTTCCACTTTAGCTATCACATCCTTGCAAAGGTGCAATTCATGCTACTTGAAACTGGAATAACCCGGATGTAGAATCAGTCTTGGGCGCCCCTAGAATGTATATCTACTTGCGCAGTCTCTGGATTGTCGGACCCATCGGCTCACCCGCTCGGAGAGCCTCCATGGTCTTCTCATCAATCTCAAAGCGCTCTTGACATAATTCAACCACCTGCTGGATCAACGGAGGTGGTACCACCACCACGCCATTTTCATCGCCGACCAGGATATCTTTCGGGTAGATCCAGAGATCCCCCCTGAATTGCAGGGGCACGTCGATCTCCGACGCACGAGTAAATGTGTTTGAGCCTAGAACGGCCGTGCCTCTCGCAAAGACCTGTACAGATCATTAGATGTCTGGCTCACGGCTCAATTCGTCCACTTACAGGAAAGTTCATATCGCGATGCTCCTGCGCATCTCGCATACGGCCATCGACCATCACCCCCAGGGCCCCGAGCTGCTGCGCCCGAGTCGACATCAATCCACCCCAGCAGGCCGAGGGCAGGCCCGTGGGCTGCTGGATGTACATGATGTGGCCCTCCTTATTGGCGTCGGCAAAGTGCAGCGGGGGCGAAGGACCGGGACTCTTGGTCTCGACCATTTTCACCGTGATGGCGGGGCCGTAAATGCTGGTTCCTGCGCCCGGGGAATACATGTGCAATCCATCCAGGAAGCCACCGTATGGCTGCTTCAGCTTGACCAACGCATCGCCGATCTGGGAGGTCCCCCAACAATTAGCCAAGATGGGGCCATGACATGTGGACCAGGTTACATACGTCGCAGGTGGTAAAGCGCTTGAGGCCCTGCAGGGTCTTGGAGAGAGTCATGTTGTGGTGACGATCGCATCCCCGCGGGAATCGGGACTCCACACCGAAGTAAAGTGACTCACGGGCGTTCTATAAAACGCCCGGAAATCCAGACAATCCAGACAATCCAGACACAACCCACCGTCAAACATGGATTCTCCCGTCGGTCCTATTGTCGAGACAGGCCCCGCGCAACCACCGCCGCGCACGTCGTTCTTTGGTCGCGCAGTGCATCTCGAACCTCTCGAGCCGCGCCATACAGACGATCTCTACGACGCCGTCGGCCAGCCTGAACACGCTGCACTATGGACCTACATCCCCCGGGTTCTCGCAGAGGGTAAAGCCGCATTCACCGAGCTCATCGCCTCCCTCTCCGCATCCAAAGACCCGGTCTTCTACGCCATCATCCTCAATTCCACCGAAAAGCCAGTCGGCTTCTTCAGTCTCATGCGCATGGACCTGCCGAACCGCGTCGTCGAGATTGGCTTCATCATGTTCTCACCCTCTCTGCAGCGCACCACTGCGGCCACCGAGGCTTTTTACCTGCTTGCTCGAGCCGTCTTTGAGGATCTGGGATATCGTCGCTTCGAGTGGAAGTGCGACAATCTAAACGCACCCTCCAGACGCGCCGCCGCGCGCTTTGGCTTCTCTGCCGAGGGCGTCTTTCGGCAGCATTTGATCGTCAAGGGCAGGAATCGGGATACGGCGTGGTTCTCGATCCTCGACTCGGAGTGGCCGGCGCTGCGGGATTCTTTTGAGAAATGGCTTGATCCGGGGAACTTTGATGCTGATGGGAGGCAGCGCAATTCATTGCAGGCTTTCCGGGGTTAACGGTCTTTTCTGATTATTTGCGCTACGTCGATGCATGGCTATGGCACAGCTGGTCGTCATCTTAAAATAGACGCCGCCAGAATGAAATATAGACCGGAGATGCCTAGATGACACCAATAGAGATTCTATCGGGATGTCATTCGCTAAAGCAGAGGGGTATATGAAAAGGAAGTAGCATCGTCTTTTAGCCGAATCGCTGTTTCGCCAGCGTTTGCAGCCACCCAATCGTTTCCTGCTCCTTCTCGCGATACTTTTGAATACGTTCTTCTCGCTCCGCCGCGCGCGCTCGTAGAATCTCTTCGCGGCGGATTTCCCGCTCGTTCTTCTTGCGCTGTTCCTTCTCCTTCTCCTTCTTGAGCGCAGCAAGATCGGTATCCCCGGAGCCCATCAGCTCTTCCTCTGGCGCACCCTCGGGTGATCCGCCGCGACGACCCTCGGCAAACGAGCGGTTCGCCGCAGCGGCTTCTCGCTTTTTCTCTAGTTGTCTTTCCCGAGTCCCCGGCTCGGCTCGTGGTGCGATTTCGTCTTGCAAGTGACGCACGGAGGCTTTGTGTGCGCGCAGTTCATCGCGATACTGCTCCCGCGAATCTGCGCGCGCGGCGATAGCATCTTCAATCGCAGTTTCTAGTGGGAATAATCGGTCAGCTCGATCCTTGCCGGCGGGAACCAGAGCAATCTACCTCTTTGAAGTTCAAGATCTTGCATCTTCGGTATCGTTGGACCGGAATGCGCCGCTCCTCGGTTCATGCTGGGATGTGGCAGAGTCGGCCCATAGTCATCGTCATCATCTTCGACAACGGGTGATCCACTCGCATCTTCATCCTGCGCGTAATTTGGTGACGCTCTTCGTTGCTCGGGAACGGGCTGTTGCTCTGCTGCGCTTTTGCGCGCCCGGTCAAGCGTGCCGGGATCGTACCAGCCTTCGGCGAGTTCTCCGCGGTTCCTGCGCAAGTCAGTAGAGAACCTTTTTATGAAGAGAAAAACCATCTGCGGAACGCACCATTTCTGGGTAAAGCTCTTCCATCGCCCCTTCAGCTCTTCTTCCTTTAAGTCCTCGATGAAAATCCCTTTTTGAATGTCCAGGTACATGGCGAACATGGGCTCGTATGCCTCCAGATCTCGTCTTGAGAGCTCGCGGGCGCCGAGCGGGAGAACTACCGGCTTTGCGGGAGCTTCCTTGCTGCGGTGTTCATGGCGATCATGGTGTCGGTCGTGCCGACGGTGATGCCGGTCTGATCTGTGTCTATCGGAACGGTGGGGAGAACGCGACCGCGAACTGTCACGGTGACGGTGGCGATGGGAATGTGAATGACCACGGCGGCTACGATGATGGTGATCGGAACTTGGCGCCGAAGGGGACGGATGTCGGCTTGGTGAAGGCATTGTTAGTTAGTGTGTTGAAGAGGGAAAATTGCCAGAAAAGACCCGATGATGCATGGTGTCCTTATCGCTCTTATCGCCGCGAGTCTGGACTCTGCATCACTTGAATTCGCACAATTTACTAAGATACCACCGTAGATGGGATCCTGGACGATGGACTCGAATAATCCGATTACACTGAATGACTCTGATATTCTGGCCTTGGGTGAAGTTTTCCAATGATAAATACAGCTAAGCGAAGAGGTATACAATATCCGATCAAAGCCAATCGCCCCGACTTCAGCTGGGCGGAGCGCTCTGCTCACTAGTAGCTGGCTTATCGCCAGAAGCTGGAGCCGGGCTCGTAGTCGAGCTCGTGTTCCGGGTGGAAGTAGCAGCCATCTGCCAAGACGGAATCGAGGCAGATCGACCGAGTTGCGAAAGTGGGCTGCTGCTGTTCTGCCCAGCAGCCGCGGGGGCAGCGGGCGCCGGTGATGCCTGGATCTCTTGCTCGGGGGAGGTCACGGTCGCCTGCAGGCCATTTGGCGCAGGAGATGGAGCCGTGCTAGTCTCCTCAGAGGCCGGCCGTGGTGCGGCGACCGGCGTCGAGCTGCCAATCGTCCGACCAGCCACGGATGTAGGACCACTACCCCCGAGCCGGTTGCCTAGTAAAACCTTCAGGCTCTTGAGCTCTGTTCCAAGCTCCTTCAATCGGTTCTCGTTGCCCTCGCGAGCTCCTTCCAGAGCCTTGGGGATCGCGTCCTTCAACGACTTGACCTCGTCACTGATCCGACGGGTCTCATCATCTCGCCGACGAGATGCAGTCTTCAGGTCTCCCACGAGATTTTCCACGTCCTTAAGGGCTGTGTCCAGACGCTCGGTGCGAGCGTCTTCGGCTGTCTTCAGCGCTGCCGTATCGGTGGACAGCTGATCGATTAGGGCGAAAGCACGAGAAAATTGTTCATCGATGCTCTCCTTGTCCTGCTCCAACTGTGGCGGTGTCGGCGGAGCAATAAGAGGGGAAATGTACCGCTGCGTTTTCTCTGTTAATCTCCCGGAAGAACTGGAATGCGAACCATGGCTGCGCCATACCTTGGTAACAAAATACAGCCCATATCCCACACCTCCCATTACCGTGCCCATTATAAACCAGTCCCTCCAGTCGCGCTTCGGCGGCCTGTCATAAGTTAGTCTCTAGAAGACCGATGAAATCCGTTGGGTCAATGCATACTCGGGAGGCGGTTGCCATTGACCATATGGAGGATAGCCATATCCTTGGGGTGGCTGTGGCGAGGGTCGGTAGGCGACCTGCTGGGAGGGATAACCTTGCGACGGCGAGACGGCACCAGTGGCGGCAGCAGCAGCTGAGGGGTCTTCGCCCGCGCGAGCTATGGCGAGGTCCACTTCTTCTTGGGTAAGATTCTTAGACTGCAGGAATGCGACTCTCTTTTCAATCGGCGATGATGCCACAGATGGATCCTGAAGAACTGCCTAGGGGTTAGTGATCACCAGCATCACGCGATGTTGCGATTTAACATACAGGTCACCTATCAATCATTGGTTAGCGACCGGAAGCGGAAGTAGCAGTCAACCCTTGCAATAGACACTTACAGCAGAGGCAATCAGCTCCTCGCGGGGAGCCATGATGGAAAGACAGTCAACCAGACAGGAGATGGGGGGAGGAGAAGCAGAGCAGGAGAACCGACCGTCATCGGCAGCCGCCGTGGACCTCGGAACTCCGGCCCGCCAAGACTTCCCCAGACCGAAACGTGATTGCCCGGCACGACGGTTTTCCCGGATCCGCCACCGCCTTCGGAATCGGGAAGTGGCACGTTATTGTTTACATCTTCCCGCCCAACCCTACGCTGCAAAAGCCGTCCCCTCCTTCGGACGTTTACATCGCGTGTTCCACCTACGCTGTCAATACCTTCTACTCTGTCATTGGATTACAGGAAATTTCGGTCGCTGCTTGAACAAATTCAAGTTGGTCTTGCCGCATTCGCGGCTTCGTTTTCATTATGTCGCAAGATACTGGGCTATTCAGTGTCAAACGTCCGCGAGAGGTATGCTGTCTTTTCTAGCCGTCGCGCAGTATACACGTCGCTAATATTGCTGTCAAGACCCTTGCGAGTGTCCAGAACTATTCCTCAATTCCGCAGCCAGCGTCGGCTCTCAAGCGCACTAGTTCCATTGGATTCAATAACCCGCCGTTTACCTCCCAGCACACTCGTAACTCCATATTAAACTCGGCCAGTCGACCATCGCAACCAAACTTTTCACGCGCCTCCTATGGCGGTCCGCTTGGTGCCGACGCCGGCCTGTCGTCGGTGCGCCGATCGGTCTCGAGTAATATGTTCCAAGGTGCTGGCGCAGGTCGGCAAAGCTTTGCGCCGGGCTCGCTTTCGTCCAACCCAGCTCCGGCGAATCCCCAACGACGGAGCAGTGTTTTCTCGCGACCGTCCACAAACGGACCAATGGGTCATCAATCTTTCTTCACCCAGGTTCCGGCAGTGGCCGGTGTCCCCAGAGACCCGCGACCCCTTCGGGACCGAGCCTTCCAGGCGCGTATTGGACAGGAGCTGCTGGAGTATCTGACACACAATAAGTTCGAATTGGAGATGAAACATTCCTTGGGCCAGAACACTCTGCGATCTCCGACTCAGAAAGATTTCAACTACATCTTCCAATGGTTGTATCATCGCATTGACCCCGGCTACAAATTCCAAAAGAGTATGGACGCCGAGGTCCCTCCGATCTTGAAGCACCTGCGTTACCCCTACGAAAAGGGCATTACAAAGTCGCAAATTGCGGCGGTTGGCGGACAAAATTGGTCCACGTTCCTCGGCATGCTTCATTGGTTGATGCAACTGGCCCAGATGATGGATCGCTATTGGGATGGAGACTACGATGAGGCATGCGCGGAGGCGGGAGTCGACATCAACGGCGATCGCATTATCTTCCGGTTCCTCACGGGAGCCTACCATGATTGGCTTCAAGGTGGCGAAGATGAGGATGACGAGACGGCTGAGGAAAGATTGGTCCCGCATATTGAAAATATGTCCCAGGAATTCGCTCATGGCAATGAGCGATTTGTACAGGAAATGGAAGCTTTGGAGGCAGAGAACCAGGCGCTCCGCGAGCAAATCGAGGAGTTGGAAAAGAACGCACCGGACATGGCCAAGCTTGACAAGCATTTCCGAATCCTTGAAGACGACAAACGGAAATTCGAAGATTATAACCAAAACGTCAAAGGGAAGATCGAGAAATATGAGACCCGCATCAAATTCCTCGACACCGAGATTCAAAAGACCGACGTGGAACTCAATGAGACCGAAGCGGAGCGCACGGATCTTCAGGCCAGCGTCGACCGGCAGGGCATCACTATCCAAGACATTGATCGCATGAACACCGAGCGCGAGCGACTCCAAAAAAGTCTGGAGGATACCATGGCTCGCCTGGAGGAGACACATGCTCGTGTGATGGAGAAGGAGGCCGAAGCCAGCCAGAAATTGGAAGATCTTGAGCACATTGTGAAAACATACAACACCTTGGGCTACCAAAACAGCTTGATCCCCGCCTCCGCCGAAAACGCCAAGGGCGAAGATTTCGAGCTCCAGCTCAATGTGAACGAAAATAATTTCTCTACCAGTCAGATTGGGGGTGCACCCAACCGCTTCTCCTCGGACGGCGATCGTCTCCTGGCGGAACCTTTCACGGGTTATCATCCCGCCCACTTGCTGAATCTGGACCTTCGGGGTTCAATCCGCAACAGTCTACAGTCTCTTCGGAAGGAGGTGAATGAGCGGCGCAAAAGGGCGATTGACGACGACCTGGAGCGCCGCAATTTACTTGACAATATTAAGGAGGCTATGGATGAGAAACGAAGCGAGGTCGAAGCCTTGGAACACAAACGCCGCGCGGCCGAAGAAGAGTTTGAACGGACCAAGGAGATCACCACGACTCAGAAGCTGGCATCGGATGCCCAGATCGAGAAGATGGAGAAGGAGCTTGCCAAGATGCGAGCGACGTTGAGCGAGAGCGTCCAGTTGATGGAGCAGCGCGAGATGAACACCAACATTGAGTATGAGCAACTGACGCTTCGGGCCAATTCTCTCCGCGAGGAGCTCCACACCAACGTGGAGACCATGCTCAACGATGTCATTCGTTTCAAGGTCCATGTCCAGAAGGGCCTTGAAGATTACGAGAGTTTCGTGGTCGATGAGGTGGAGCAAGAGCTGGGTGGCGACATGCTTCAGGAAGATGAAGAACTGTAGCCGGGTCGCTCTTCCTCATGACTTGATGAATTCTGCCGCGTTGATTGTCGTTTGGTATCACGTTAATTACAGCTATTTGATGTACAATACCCCGGGAACAATGGTAAACACTTGAGAACACACGGTAAATTTGAGACCCGAGGGCCATAGTTTGACGTGATTCAGGTGAGACCCTTATCAAGCACCGAGGGCGTGATTCTGGATTCTACTGCGACCAATCAGACCAATGCGCTCATCGGGTGCTGTTAACTTGAAGCAGATCGACAGTCGACGTCAGACGTATAAGCCCGAAAGTGGAGATCCCCTGTTTCATCCTAGCCTTGTCACTCCTACCCACGCCATACTCAGGCCCGTTTGGCCCTTTCGGTTCTTCCTTCAGAACCCCGATTTCCAGAACGGGCATCAATCAGCTCGGGTTTTCGGGCAATGGTTGTTTCAAGGTTCGACATGTTGATCCCAGATAATACGCACGAGTAAGCAGTCTCAGAGTTGCCGATCACCGTCACACCCGCAATATCGCTAGGCTCGGCGTCTCCGCAGGGCCCTGGGGACTGGAGCTATTCGATCCGGCCATGACGAGTATACACGAGGGGTATAAAGAGCCCTCGGTGTGCCGTTGAGATTGCTTCCATCACGGTGCTGTGCACTTGATTTCTTTCCTATACCACTCCAACCCATTCATTTCCCCTAAATCAAACCTCGCATTCCTTTTTCATTTGCCTATTTTCCACTTCCAGGATATTCTTTCCATTATGAAGTACAACGCTGTCGTCGGCCTGGTTGCCGCCCTCTCCTTGGCTCCTAACGCTGTTGCATCGAACGGCCCTAATGTTTGTATCAGCCATTCATCTATCAGAGCCTAGTCTGACTCTTTCTCGTCCCAGGATCAGTCTTCGAGTGATGCTTGGAGCGCCCCCGCTTTTAGTCTGCCTTGGGTTCCCTCTGCTGGTCCGACCGTGACCGGATCCCCATCCTTCCCGATACCGACTGATGGTTTCCGTAAACACGGGGGCTTTGGTCCGTTTGGAGGCTTTGGTCCATTTGGTCACCGGGGTCCTCCTCACGCTGGCGGCGGTCCCCCTGAGGCTATCCCGACCAATGCCACCCCATCTGGTCCTACTCTGACCGATGCTATCATATCCGATCCTACTCCGTCGGGTCCTGTCCCATCCGGGTCCATCCCCTCTGACGGCCCTGGGCCCGGTGGGAACTTTGGCAGTGACTTTGGTGGCCCCGCCCAGGGAGACTCTGCTCCTTCTGACGTCCCTCAGCCGAGCGACGGCTTTCCCAATGTTCCCTCTGGTGTGCCTGTTGGTTTCCCTCCCGTTGGCGGCTCTTCCTCGAGCTCCGGCAGGGTCTCTACTCCCACCCCGACTCCCTCGGCTGGTCCTGGTGCCGGTGATGAAGGACAGTTCCAGCGTTTCCACGCCCGCCAGCTCCACCCTATTGAGGCATAGGAATCTTCGACATAAAGCTCCTTTGTGGAGATCCCATCTTGCTGTGTGACCAGGGCGTGCTAGCTCAGTTATAAACGTGTTCTTAAACTAGGATAAATGTATAAAGAAGGACTCTGCTCTTGATCTAATTTCTCTCGTATAACCGGCTTCAGGAGTAGATTTTGAATCCAATCAATCATCCTTCTACATGAATGTAAATTGTGTGTCTCTGATTGGTTGTGGACCATGGCGCTGACTCATCCGCCCAAAATATCTCCAGCCGGAAGTCTCGACGTTCACGCGATTCTCTAAACTCGACCTTCTCTGCCCTCGATAGAATTGCCGCTACGATACTTGGGGAACCCGCGCCAATGAATACATTCAGAATAAACGATTCATAACCGACCCGCGATGCGCCACCCGATACCTGCACCCTCCGATCCCGTGAATTTCCCGCAGGCGCCTTTCGCGAGGCAGATTGCCCTGCCATGAGAAGGTGTCTGCACCCCAGCCGTTTCCTTAGAACTGGCTGCGGGTCAATCAATTATCGCCTGTCCGCTCTTTCGCACCCGGCGTTAACCCGCGTCCAAGCACGACCCTCATCATCAAAAACATCCATCGGACAAAAAGAATATAACTTTCTCAAGTCATACCATGATGGGCCACCCATTCCTCTCTCGACCTTAGGGCAGGCTCCGATGGAAAAATGGATAACTCTTGTGTTGCAAAATGTACCACCGTCTACAACCTCCCCCAGGTTCCAGCCGCCAAGTTCACTTCTCGGTCATAAGCGCCGGTTCGATCAGACCTTTAAGATGACAGAGTATCTGTCTGTGGCGAAATATTACTTTGACAAGGATGTCTTGAAGCATATGGCGTTCAACCAGAGGGCATGGCCAACGGTGCACAGGATTTTGGACAGCCTCGTCGATTCGTTCGAGATCCTCAGCCCTTACCTGATCCGTCCAAAAATTGATCTCAGCCCTCAACTGAGTGCCAGCGGGGAGTCTCTGGATGAGATGACTTCCAAAGTGCTTCGGGTTGATACGAAGTCTGCGCCGGCGTCTACATCAAACCCGTTATCACTCAATTTTTGGACCAAGCAGCCGCTTGCGCAAGTCCTCACCGACCGAATCGGGGGCGAGATACTATATAGCCTCGGTATGTTGGTGTTGGAGGCAGCCGATCAACCACCTGCCGAGGCTCGAGCTGCGATGTCCTGCGTGCACCGCATTCTCGCTCGCTTGCACCATCTCGGCTTGGTCTCTGATCGGGTTTATCAATTCACGGTTCATGATCCTACTCAGTTGTCCATACGTCCCCCCGCTCTTCACCTACTATCGCCAACCATCATGAGCATTCTATCCGATGCTGCCTGGTTAGAGCACGAGGCGAAGCTCACAAGTGCGGCTAAAGAGGCTGGAGAGGATCCTCCTTATCTCCCTTTCAGAGTGGGATGTCGCGAGCTGGGTCCTGAGATATGGATGGAACTCATCCTCTGGTGTTGCATCGAGCATGGCCTCGTCAAGCACGGCATCTTACTCATTCAAGAGATGACCAAGCGATCCGGCGATCTAGCATGGAAGTTCGAAAGCTGGACACCTCTGTTCAAAGATATTGACACGGTTCAGCAGACCAACGTTAGCACTGAACAATTTTGGCGTCGGCCCGACACGAGCGTACCTCGACCATTCAAGGGCAACAATAAGCCGCCCTTCAATGGGCTTGCTAAAAGGACCATCAGCCTTGAGATCGTTGCTTGCTTGCGAAGTGTGCTAGCCAACAGGGCTTATAATGGCATCGGGTTTCATGGAATGTCATCTTCTAAGCTACTCGCCAGAACTCGGCCTTTGAATACCATATTGGAGCCCACTTCGTCTGCAGACGATCTTCAGCCAACATACAGGACGAGCAATTGGTGCGTCACCCGTTTCGTGGAATCGGGCTGCCTGGTTCCTCGTAACGACCCAGTCTCTTTTGAGCGGTTCCTACGATCTTTTCGAAATCAGGTGCCTCCTTGGGGAGAAGACCTTCAAACGTCATCCAAAGAATTACACAATCTCACGAGAGCACAGTTGTATGATGAAACTGCTGCCTTCGTTGGATTGGTGGAGCATGGCATTCAAGGGTACACTACAGGTAGCCGAAAGAGCTCCGTGCGTGCCTTCTTTCAGTACGCTTGGCTTCAAAACATCATTGACGCCAGCAAACACAACCACATCCGGGCCTTTTTCGAGCATTTGAGTCGCTCTGGCCCCGAAGAGGTGCCATTCTTTGACTCCGGGCTTCATGATCCATCGCTAGCGCCGAACCCTTCTCACTCGATAGCCTCAAAGTCGACCATGGCCGGACTTCTTGATCTGGCCGTTAGTAGTCGGTCGACTCAATTTGGGAATTGGTTGCTGTTCAACACGGATATCGATGGCCCTTCCATTCCCCCCAGTGACTATGGAAACCCTACACTAGCATCATCCATTCTGCGTTATGCAATCATGACACGGAATGAAGAGCTCGCCCAGAAGGTCTTTGACTCGCTGCAACCGCCGGTTAGCTTCAATGTGCTCAAAACCATGGCGAACTACCAAATCGTGATGCACAAGTGGGACAGCGTGGCTATGACGCTCGATTACCTCCGCAATTTCCGAAAATCGTCCTGGGGCCACAGCAATCTCATCACATTGGGGGCGGAGATCATTCGACTGGCCTCGAGTATTGAGCGGAAGGTGTCCAATGGCATCGCTGTGGGCGAAGATGAGAAAGAACACCTCCAAAGCGCCAGGGATTTACTCTTCCGCTTCTATAACGAGGAATTTAATCTACCCAACAGCAAGAACCCGCGCGGCGCCGATTTCCAGCGCCGGGTTCTCCACCGCTTGCGAGACGTGTTTCTATCCGTCCCTGGAGAGCTGTCTCGAGTTGCCAATGAGCTGGTACTCAAAACACCAATCAAAAGCCCCAAGAAACTCCAGTACATCCCTCCAAGCTCCTTCCAAGTCTTGATGTCTGCCGTTGTTGACGCACATGGTTCTGTGGCTGGCAAGAACCTCTGGTCACGGTGGGTCTTCGAGTCACCACTTCAGGCTGGATATATCATTGAGGAGCGTGGTGTCGAGCGACTTCGAGTTCGCAACGAACGGGATCTGTCTGCCGGAGACCCAGAGTTCAACAGCAAAACCTTTCATAATGCTCAGCAAAAGGCAACCATGCCATCCGTCAACTTCCTTCGCCCCATCGCTCGGGCCGCCCTACGAGAGTTCTATGCAGAACCGAACGATCAAAATCAGTCTTCTCCTTCCTTGTGGGATCCTTGGAAGATTCCTCTCTCCAAATCTAAATGGACGAAATACAAACTCCTCCCACGACACATGTACAAGTATCAAACGCGCCACGGTGGTCTTCCACCGGTTTCAGATGCCGAGGCCGTTCTCGATTTCTGTGTGAGCATGATGCTCCGCTGCGGTCTCCGAGAACACCAGATTCACCTGGAGATCCCACATCATCTCGAGCGTTTGCGCGCCCGAGGAGTCCTGACCAGGCTGGACAAGGAAGGCCGGGTTAGGAAATACGATACGGGCGATGATCCTTGGATGGAATCCTCGCCGCGTGCACAGGATGGTTCTTGTCTGATTGATTCGCAGGAGGGACTGAGTTCGTCCACGCCAGCCGCACATTCGAGCTCTGGGTCGTCGGGCATGTAACATAATTCTTCTGTAAATCTACGAATGTATATATACCCCTTTCTTGTGATCCAATTCAAATGCTCTGTTTGATTCATACAGTCGTGCTACAGGTCATCTGGCCATGCACAAGGTACCTAACCAGCTCTTTTCAAATACTCGTGAACATAAAGTCAAATTATCGTCGTCCCCATCTGCTAACTAAGTCATATATTCAAAGATACGTAAAATTTACTCCTCCCCAGACGGGCGAAACACCAACATAAACTCGGCCAAGCAAAACACCAAACACCATGATATCCACTCCTCCCAACCATACGCTGTTCCGCGCATGATCATCCAGCGTGCAAACCCCAAAAAGAAAACCGTCACAACCGAACCCACCGAGTATCCCTCCTGTATAAGCGGCGCCCCTCGGCCGCATCCAAAAAGGCCATCCTGGAGAGAGAAACATATAGAGCAATGAGATAGGAAATATGAATGCATGGAAATAAATCCGAATAGAGACAAGTGACATGAAAAGATCAAAGTTGAAAAAGGGAGATGAATGTAAGAATGTACAGAGTACTGCGTACTTCCAACCTTGGCAAAGACAAGATATGGGAGATGCCAGGACGGGGACCCAAAGGGGGAAAGCATTGAGCCAAAGAGGAATTTTTGAGGTGTAAAGAGATTCATGGTTATTCATGCTTCTTCAGTCATCAAGCGTCGTTGGTTCGTGAGTCCTTGGGAACCACCTAATTCTGGTCCCAGCGTTCTTGCTCGTTGTGCTGGGGAAAGAAAGAGCGAATAAACTCGTCGCTGATAGGATCATACGGGAAGTGTATATCATCCGATGGTTGGGCATCTCCCAGCAGGGACAATGGATCTGACACTGACGTATCGGCTAAGGTCGGGTAATGGAAGTGATCACCGAGCGGCACAGGCTGCGAGTTGGCCAGTGAAAGTTCTTCCAGGTGTGGCCCCCAGAAACCCGTTGAAACAGGCCCGATGTTCGGTTGTTCATGAGTGGGATCTTCGGAGAGTGTAGAGGTGGGCGCAGGGTCGTAGGAGTGGGAGGGCATATCGCTAATATCAAACTTCATTCCCTCGGCAAGGCGGCGTAGACTGACGTCGCACAGTTGCCAGGCACGCCGGGAGGCTATGCTATGTTCTGACATTGCGAAGAGCCATCGAATCGCTTTCTTTGCCATGACAATGTATGTTTGCTCTTCCTCCGGGTTGTGTACGCAACCAAAGGACAACTCGAGGAGGAGGACTGTCGCCCCCTGCATGAGGTAGTGCAGGATACACCACCACGGAGAGATATCATAAAGCTGGATAGCATTCGGCTCGTCGGGAATGAGATCGAGCATTCGGTTGGCAGACTCGAGTGTTAGGAGTGCCATGTCGTGACTGAATGTCGATTTCTCATGCGGACTTCTCCCGCGTGTGTCCCGTCGACACAAACAGGGACGACCTAGTGTGATCCGCGCGCTGTAATAATGAAAGGCTAGAGTGAGCTTTGAACGCAGCAGATCTGGCCCTTCATCTTCTTTGCGGGTGAAATCGAGGACAGCTGGAAGACTGTGATACCACAGGTCGATTCGAGACCTGAGTTCACCGATGCGATTTTCAATGTGTGCCCATGGGACCATGACACAGTCGGGCGAGTAGACCTTGTTGACGATTTCCTGGACAACCACCGCTAAGTCGCAGAGATAGAGATAGCATAGACCGGGGTTATAAGGCAAACTTTTAACCCACGAGTTATCCCGACGGCGAGACGAGTGGGTGGCTTCTTTTCCGCCGGTCGGGTTCAATGGCATATGTCTCACCCAGGCACTTGCCATGACTTTGTTGATACGCTCATCCCTTAGCACAGTGTCGTTGATAATCTCAACGGCAGGTGCTTCTTGCATCTGCTCCTCTTCAAAGGGGACAGGCAGGGGCGTCGTGCAAATTCCATCCAAGATGCAAGTAGCCCGGCCAGTCATAATGCCCAATAAGTGCTCGAAATTATAAAGACACCACCAAACTCGATACCGAGCCTCTTTGGCGATATTAGGTGTTGTGGAACTCGTGCTCTTCATGTTGATGCCAAGGCTAATCGCAGATCGTACTGCCAGGGCCGAAATCTTCCATGCGCTGCAGTACGTCAGTAAAGGATATTTCAACATGGAATGCGAAATAGCTTACCGGTTGATTTGGTCCGATGCCAAGAGGTAGAAAGCAATAAGACCTTCCACCTGGACCTGCTGAAGATCAGGATGGCTGAACAGGACATCGCCATTCATACTTAGAATCCGGGCTCGGGTGAGGTATAAGAGGTGATCGCCATGATCACCCTTCCAGGGCGCATTGACAAGATGGGCATGTTTAGCACTGATCGCAAATATCAAGTTCAGGATAGCAAGCCATTTATCCCCGGGCTGAGCATGTTTCTCGTAAAAGGTTCGATATTGCGCCGTGAAGAGAGGTCGATTGATAATGGGGAAGAAGGGCTGCACAGTTTTCAGGTAGTCGTCAAATAGTCGATCAGCCAACTGTCGAGACGGCATTGCATAAGTTTCCACCGGCCCGGGAACAGAAATATCAAGGTCATCCAAGTGATAGTTGACGGCATGGAGCGTGAGATCGTCGTCTTGTCGTTTGCTTTGTCCCGGCTCCAAGGACCCCGGAAGGCCCTGGGAACGATGCTCGGCTTCTCGTTGAAGTCGCTGCATCCAAGTGATCTCCGAGTTCTTCCCCATGTATCCCGTGGCCCGTGAATTCTCAGTGCGATTTAAATCCTCTTCCACCCGGTCGATCGCCTCTAGAGAGCCGATCGACGAAGGTGTACTGGGTTCGTCGGCCTCTTGGTTCTCCGGGTTATCATCCTGCGGTGTGGCGGAATGAGACTGGGAGTTGTTGGACGAATAGTCCACGTCCAGACCATACTAAGAAGACGATTAGCTACTGGCGCCAACCTTCCAGGATAATGACAGGACAAACCTTGTCCAGCAAGACTTTGATCCGATCCGCAGTGCGATATTCAACATAAGCTCCCAAGTCTTTCAGCATGTTCTCATAATCCTGCGCCTTCTCCGACAATCGTTCCACTTGCTTCTTAGTCCTCTCCTTCCATCCGGCGGGATATTGGCAGGTGACTCGCAGTTCGCGACATTGACGGCAAACCGGGGTGTCGCCACTGCACTTGGTCTTGCGCTGTCGGCACGATTCGCAGGCGCGAGGCACACGGCGGTTGTAGCGCGGGGGAATCCCCTGGCGATGGCGGGGGATTGCGACCTTTCCATTTCCATTTGTATTCGCATTTCCGTTGATGGCGGGTTTCGAAGGCTCGGGCGGAGGAGCAGGGTCGGCGACCGAGGGGGCCTGCGGGGGATCCTGGGCAGAACCTTCGGGCAAGAGGGAGGGCAAGAGAGAGGGCATCTCTCTCTGTGATGCAAGGCCTTCGCCCGGGGGATTCTGGGGGGCTCTTCCATCGTCATGGCGGCGATGGCTTGGGAGACGGTAGGTTAGACAGATCGAGGTCCAGGCACCTGTAACTGTGCTCAATCCCGACGCGCAATGCGATTCGTCGGCTTGGGCGGCCGAAGTGGAATGAGTGCTGGGTTCTCGGTTTGCCCCCTACCAAGCGAGGGACTCCATGTGGAGATTGAAAATCACAACGACCTCGGAAGGCATTAAAAGATTCTAGAAATCGCTCGACGAATGAAGTCCCGAGGGAAATCAGGTCGAATGCGAGTGGCGGGGTGCAGAATGGAGATGTGCTTAGGTAAGGCAATTTCATACTTCGCCGGATCCATGGATTGCGTCGACGCCTTTAGCATACAGGAAATTCAGCATAAAAACCGCTTTAAATCGCTTTTGTTGCCCTTGATCGCCAGAAAAAATAGTCCCAGATCTCCTTTCTACCCATCCAGGGCGAGATAGCACCATCAAATACTTATATGTACAGGAAGAGGATATTAGAAAAAAGGAGTAAAGCACGGCGAGAGATGAGAGCCGACATGTACAAGGTCACAAGGGGTATGGGTGGAAGAGGAGCGGGTATCAGGGTATGGGTGGCTCCCAAGGCCAGCCAAGAGTGGAGAGAAATAAAAAGCAACAGAGACGAGCTTAGATCTCGCCAAACATTTCATCGAGCTCGTCGACCTCGACAGTCTCGGGGTTTTGGAGCTCGCGCCAGGAGTCCAACACGGGCTCGGCATTCAGGGGGGTCCATGACCGGTGGTCCAGAGTGAGCTTTTCATGCGATTCAGTCAACGCCGACATCTTCAAGTCAACATCGGGCAGACCGCTGTTCAGCATATCCAGGGACCGCTTGAGTGTGGACACCGGGGCGGCATCCGGATCAGCGGGAAGACTGATCTGCGGAGTCGTCGGGAGAGTGCCGGCCCGCTCCTCGGCATCCAAACCGGCATCAGTGGCGGCGCTCGTGCCAGACGAGAGCGAAGATGCAACGGAGGTAAGCGAGGGAGACGGGGAGGTGCCAAACAAAGTGGCAGCGGCGGCCTCATCCAGGTCCCGGGCATCTTGGGTGTGGTTCATGTGGGAGAAGTAGTCGCTATACTCCTCTTCCGACATGCGATCATTATGGAGGGAGGGCGAGAGTGATTCTCTATCGACGGGCGATTCAGAGACGCTCCGCGACTCGTCCATCTTGCTCAGTCCCTCGGAGAGGACGGAAAGGCTCCGGTCGGACCGGCTGGCCCTCTCTTCCGAGGCCCGCTCACGCACAGCGCTCGCAGTTTGGGTGAATTCCTTCTCATCGCCCTCCAGGGGCGGAGAGGCTGCGCGGTGCGAGTGCATGAGGCGCGAGTGGTTGGCGGGATCCAAGAACTCAGCCGGGGTTCCCCGACTAGTAGTGCTATCAAGATCTACGCCCTCCTCTTCCTCGAAATCGGGCGAGGACAGATCCACTTCGGGGCTGGGACTGCGGTCCCGCACCATGGATTCTTCCTCTTCCTCATCAACGCTGGAAGCGCTCGGCGTAATGTGCTTGCCGTCCACTCCCGATATGAGATCATCGGTCTCCGGGATGGGTTGATGAGGGAAAGTCGTCAAATAATAATACACCTTGCGCGGGTGGATAAGCACAAGTTCTTTCGCAATCGGGCACGGCGCAAGAGCCGTCCACGGACGCTTCATATAGGCAGCCAGCCGCGAGGAGAGCAAAGCCGCGGGATTAACGGAACTAGAATGGACTGGTTAGCGACGACCAGGTCTAAGGTCATTGGGGGAGGGCAAAACATACCTAGCGACATTAGAGTTGATGGCGACGAGAACGGCCGCCAGCTCCTTTACTAGCAGGGGGCGATTCCCGGTCTTCTCCAGCTGCTCAATCACGGCGACCACAATGTCATCATTAATCCCCTCCGTATCGATCTTGGGTGCGATGGCGCCGTCTAGCGGGGACGGGGGTGGCGTGTGCTCCCAGGCTCCGTGCCGACCGGCGCGCACGACGACCTTCTCGGTCGACGGCTCGGGCGATAATGAAGTATGCGACCGCTTGACTTTCTTAGCCGGGGGCAGGTCTTCGGACGGGCCTTTCGAGATGGAGGGCGAACGGCGCGACGAGTTGGGGAGGTGGATGCCGAGCGAGGGGAGCGATAGTGACTTGCGACGGGTGTTGTAAGGCATGGTGAACAGGGGAGGGAATAAAGAACCAGAGTCAAGGTGAACAAAAAGGAGAGTCTGACAGGAAATACAAATAACGATTAAAGGCCAAAAAAAATAAAGGGTGAGAAAAAAGAAAGCAGATTCACTCGGTCGGAGTGTAAAGGGGAGAAGGGATCATCGAGATGCGACGAGCTCTTGTGCTGACCGCGCAACCTGAGGAATCACCGATTCCCACTTCTTTTTCGTCCCATTTTTTCCACTTTTTTCTCGTAATTACAGTACAGGCCACCGGAATTACTACGTCGATGATTGGCCGGGGAAACTTTTTTTCTTTCATCGGTGACGGAATCTCATCCTTTCCCATGGTTTCCCATCGTGACCGTCCCCGGTTCGATTCTCTTCAACAATCGCAGCTATAGATTCCACCTCGGCTGACTTGACTCGAAAGCTATGAGGACTAGTCTACACCGCTGCAACTGCGGCGCCAGGGATGTCTGAAAAATTCGGTCTGAATTCCAGATCAGGATTTCAGACCATCCCATTCGCGAGGCGCTCCATTCCATCCTCGGCCCTAGCGCATACCGACGATGGCAAAAAGAAAAAAAGAAAAAAAAGTCAAGTGGGGGGAAAGCCATGTGTCCCATAACCCAGGGTGGATCCATCGATGCTCCAGCGGGATCCATCAACAATTGTCGGACTAATCATGTCTCAGGGCCATGAATAATAATAAGACCTCTACCGGGGCTGATTGGTCTGCCGGGGCAGAACGGCTGGAGGAAATGGTGCATGGGATGCATGCATTTTGGATCTGTCAGTGGTTGCTAGGTGACCAGTCGCCTTGGGAAATGGTTGACCGCTGCTTGTTGCATCCGAGTGGAACTGTGCAGGTTTGATGAGGTATTGCCGACCATCAATCACCTCTGTACGGAGTACTCCGTCCAGAGCACTCCGTCCCTACTCCCTCCCGAGACCTCCGGGCGAAAACACCGGTTCCCAAAAAAGATCCCTAGCGTCGCCGTTTGGACAAGATGAATCCACCCCGTGGGTCCCGATGTGACCATACCGTAGGCACTAGTAAGGGATGCTCTCAGTAGCGTCGAGCCTCGCCACTGAACCTGTGAGTTCGATATCTCCAGTTCAGAGACCTCCGGACGGTGTACTCCGTACGGAGTACGGAGTAGTCAATCCTGAATTGGAGTGCACTCCAAATCCTTTAACCATCGGCGTCGATATGATGCCAATCCTCTCCGCTCCACCGTCCTTTTTTAGAGTCGACGATCACCCTGAAGGATAATCATTACATGATGTCTGGCCGATCATGTCGTATGCGACGCATCATCGCACCCCCTTAAGATTGTTATCGAGCAAGGGCGCGGCTACAAGCATTGCATTCATGCACTCTCGGGGGAAGCACCATTCCATAGTCCATTCCCCTCTCACCTCCCCCTCTCCCGTCCTGGTGGCGATGGTCGATTCTCATTGGATCTGCTCCGCCCATGACATCGTTCACTTGAAGAGGGGGGCGATGGCCCAGCTATCGGGGAGGAGCGTGCCCCGCCTTAACCATGGCTCTTGTTCCATACAACCGGACCAAGGGAGATCGCGATGTTTATCTGATCTGTAGGATGCATGTGGGCTGTAAATGCTGCGAGTTCCTACATCGCGCTCGACGTGCAGACCGGGACACTAAAATCTCCGCATCTCCACAACTGGGATAGGGGGTGAGTGTGCACGCGACCGATCCATATGACGTTGTTTCCGTTTTCTTCGTCTCTGGCCCGCGATTCATGCGATAGGAAATAGACAACACGCGAGACAGGGTTATTGACGGAATGAGAAACTCCCGTTCCTCCGTACTTCGTGTTGATAAGCCCGTCAACTCAATACTTCCAGATCCCCGCGCCTATCCATGGATGGAATACAGTCCTTGCAGTCAACTGTCTCATCCCAAACCCCGCCCGAATCTGACTTTGTATGGATTCCGCTCTGCGAATCATGAACATCGTCAAACTCAATGGACCGAGACACACTCATGACCCCTGCAGAGATCGGCATCCTGCATGTCGGTCTGGCTGCGCATTGGAAGGCGGTCTACACCGAGCCGGTCGTTTACATCTCGGTTGCATCGAGCCCTGGCGCCATCTTTGGGTCTCCGGTCGCTTGCGACTTGCCGTGTCCTTGATTTCATGCGGGGTTGACTACTATTCCGAGTAGTTCGATCTTGGATGGTGGGTAGTCGGCTTGATTCGCTTGTGATTGCATATTCTGGTCCGTTGCGGTCTAGACTTGTGGCTGCTTGCTTGACAGACTTTGTCTCTGCATACAGCCGAGTCGGGTATCCGCGCATAGATCCGTTGGTTTTCACTAGCCCCCTTCTTCCAAGACTTATCTGTCTGCGACGCGGGGCCGTGCCAATGCAATATGGAGAGAACAACCCATCGAGATAGCAACACTGTCAGATGTGAAACCACTATCTGGTGTCGAGATCAGGAACCGGGGTGTTCTGGCCGGCGAATAGCGGCTGATTGCCAAGATCAAGTATTCATACACTGCTGCAATATATATACAACGTCTACCTCCAATGCATCCACCATCAGATGTTTTGATCAACCCTCCTTGGCCGCAAAACATATCGCCATGTCGTGCCAAAATGCCAGCGTTTCTCCTCAACAATCTCCAGTCCACTCTCTCGGACAATGGCCCCGATATCGCGGTTCCACCAACATCCATACCGATCGGCGTGCGTGGGCGCAAGATTATCCAAGATCCGATTCAGCCAGTCATAATGTGACCGACCATGTTCCAGCAACAAGATCCGCCCCTGAGAGGGTTCCGTAATCGAACCCAGATGCCGCAACGCAGCCACCGGATCGGGCATCGAGCAAATGCCCATAGTCTGCACCACGGTATCATAGTACGGCCGTGAGACCAGTCCCGAGGTCCGGTTCCCAACCGAAGAGCCCTTCGCGTCGGTCCCGCGGGGAAGCTCCACGGAGACAGAGGCCGCATCCTGCGCGCGGAATGCCACGCCCCGGTACTCCGGGTGCAGTGCCTCAAACTTCTGCTTCGTCACGGCGACCATGGGCGGACTGAGATCTACAAACGTCAGCGAGCGACAACCGCGAAGAGCCGCGCGGCCCTGCTCGTCGACGGTGCGGCGCTCGCCCAGCTCGTAAAACTCCAGGTTCCGGCCCGTGCCACAACTCACCTCGAGGACGTCGCCGTGCGCGAGGCGGATCAGGTTGGCGCGCTTCGTGCCCATGCGCATGATCTTCTCGGACATGTCGACCTCGGCATCGTAGCTGGAGGCGATCGTGTTGTAGCGGTCCGAGACGTCGGTTGGTACGTCGAGGGACTGGGCTTTGGTCACCTGGCGCGAGTACGATGCGTAGAGAAATCCGCAGTACATGCTGATTCCTAGTACGGACACACCCAGGAATGTCATCAGCCGTGGTGACATTGTTGGTCCTTTGTAGGACGGGGGCTGCTCCGAGCCATCCGGCTTGAATTGCTGCCGTGATGGGGAGACTCTTGTGCTGTAGGATATTAGATCTGGGCTGTGGCTGGCTAAGCATGAATACATACCTTGGACGTGCAGGACGAGGTGCCCGAGTTTGGACTCCTCTCGATTGAGTGATGGGCCAGACCGAAGGAACCCTTAAAGGGGCCCTTGCTGATCGAGCGATGTTCATCGCGGGAATCTCAGATAGCCACTTTAGCTCCGAGTGGGAGGTGGTCACTTGTAACCAGTGAGAGGCTTGCTCCAATTGCAGCCCTGAAAAGTCGACCAGTCTCTCCGCGATGAACGCCCGGGCGCGTGCAAAACCAGTCGAGCGCAAGACCAATTAAGCGGGAGACCCCATTCGTTGGTCCCCAAATATCAAGCGCGATGTATACGCCGAATTGCGACGCGCCGTGCCGAGCTGGAGAAGAAGCGGAGTGGGAGACACAATCGGCAGTCCGTTATCGGGCGATCTCCACCGTCCACAGCCGAATCTCCAACTCGCAAACCCCCCACGCCCGCTCCCACAGTCAGAAAATACCATCTCTTCAATTGATGAACCCGAACAAATAGAAAAAGAGAAGACTCTCAACTCCAGCGCGACATGGCTCTGCCCTCCAACATCCTAATTGTGGGCGGAGGCGTCTTCGGATGTAAGTCCGGGCGTGCATCTACCCCAGATCCCCTCCAGACCGCACTCCCACCTACACCCGATGAACATATTCCATATCGAATGGCCATCGCTAATACCCGAACGCAGTATCCACCGCCCTCGCGCTGAGCAAGAGACACCCGGACTCCGAAATCACCTTGGTGGAATCCTCACCGACAATCCCCAACCCGCACGGCTCATCGGTCGATACGTCGCGGATCGTGCGCGCCGACTACGCCAACGGCGCATACTCACGTCTCGCCGCGGCGGCCATCCAGCGCTGGCGAAGTACAGCCTGGGGCCGGGAGGGCCGGTACACGCAGAATGGCCTGCTGCTCGTGTACCCGGCGCACAGCGCCAGCGCCCAGAAGTATGCGCGCAAGAGCTACGACAACGTGCGGCAGATTGAGGGGGATAACGTGGTGTTCCTGCCGTCCAAGGAAGACGTCTTGAGCGTCGTACCGCCGTACGGCGAGACACTCGATGTGGCGGGCGGGTATGTGAATTGGGGATCTGGATGGTCCGATGCCGCGGCGAGCGTGCGGTTCGCAAAGGAGCAACTCGACCGCGAGGGCAAAGTGAAATTCCGCGCGGGAGATGTGCGCCACGTGGTGTACGACACTTCCGGGGCAAAACCGCGGGCCACGGGCGTTGCGTTCGCGGATGGCTCGGTGCTGACGGCGGACTTGGTGGTATTGGCGACAGGGGCGTGGACGCCCCGGCTGGTCGATCTGCGGGGCAAGGCCGTGGCTACGGGGCAGGCTATTGCGTATATCAAGATCTCGGATGCCGAGCAGCGCGAGCTGGAAAACCTGCCGACTATCTTGAACTTTGCCACGGGCATTTTCATTATCCCGCCGCGCGACAATTTGCTCAAGATTGCCCGGCATGCTTTTGGGTACCGGAATCCGACGCGCGTGTCCGTGCCTGGTGCGACGTCTTCTGTCGAGATGATGCAGATCAGTTTGCCGGAGACTGACGTGCCCATTCCTCTAGAGGGCGAGGAGGCTTTCCGGGTAGCCTTGAAGCAGCTGTTGCCGCGATTTGTTGACCGGCCGTTTGCTGATACTCGGATCTGTTGGTATACTGACACGTACGTTGGAACCCTTGAAATGCTCCCAGGCTTGATATTGCAAGATAAATCGTGTTTACTAACTTGTTGTGCGCAGACCGACTGGCGATTTTATTGTCTCCTACCACCCGGAATATGATGGACTCTTCCTCGCCACAGGTGGTAGTGGACACGGCTACAAGTTCTTCCCTGTTCTGGGGGACAAGATTGTGGATGCTCTAGAAGGGTCTTTGGAGCCTGAATTGCGGGATTTGTGGGAATGGACTACTGTGTCAACGCCCAAGGACGGTTCGGAAGCAGACGATCTCTTCGATGGGGATGGCAGTCGCTCTGGGGCGAGGAACTCAAATTTGAGGGAGGAGCTGGCCAAAACCAAGAAGGCCACAAGGCAAGGTGCCTTATAGACATGTAGTCGTACTAGGTTGTACATACATAGACTGTACAGGATGCTGAATATATATATACCCTGAGATCTTACCTAACGTGGACAAGCCTAGGGAACCAGACTACAATGATGGCTTACGGGGAAACACACATTTCAAGACTTTTGGTAAATTTCCATGGAGGATAAAAGGAAGCATCATGGTAAAAACCATGGCATCAATCTCCCAGCGTCCACCGGCAGGTAGCAACGACGGAAATCTAAGAGGCTCACCATTTTTTTTTTGGGCCACGACGGGTTGCCCCATCGGGGGTATGACCAAAGCACAGAAAAGAAAACAAGGATTAAAGAGGCAGCCATTCGACCAGCGCACAGAACCGCCTCACTGCGGTGTGCAGCAATCTAAATTGTAAGTCGAAATGATGAAACAAACCGGGGATCATCCAATCGCTAAAACGCCCAACAATGCTTGCATGAATAATCGTGAAATGGAAAAAGGGACAAGGTGGTCTTGGGAACGGACGCGACCCTTGTTGAATCCCGGAGCAAGAGCAAGAAAAAAGACAAGATGTTAATACAAGGATGTGGGAATGCCAAGGGCAATGATCATCCTGGCGCATTTTAAACCTTGCGGAAGTCTGGGGAGACGGTTAGTATTACCCTGGGATGACCACGAGCAGTGACATCAACATACCCGAAAGCACAGGATAGATCAGCTCGAAAGCTTGGTAGATCTCCTCACGCACTTTGGCGCCAGTCAGGACGATCTTTCCGGACACGAAAATCAAGAGCACAATCTTGGGCTTCATCATGCGGTAGATCAGACCGGGGAAGAGTTCAGGCTCGTAAGAACTGAAGTTGTGGTGGCGAGATGCCAGGCCCTCCAGACGGATGGGGAACTTGATGTCACAGGAGCCAACGATGTTCTGGATCTTGAAGTCGGTGAACTTGGCATTGAAACCGAGCTTCTGGATGATGCGCGCGTACTTGCGCGAAGCCAGCTTCGAGTCATCTTCCGACTTGGCACCGGTAACAACCATCTTGCCCGAGGCGAAGATCAGTGCGGTGGTCTTGGGCTCACGGATACGCATGATGACGGCGGCGAAACGCTAAGAAGGAAGAAGACCAGTTCAGCCACACTGTACCCTGATGCACATATCTCAGGGAGGTGTGGAATATACCTTTGGATTGTACTCAGCGTTGCGCGCGTGAAGCGCGATGGTCTTCAGGTCCAGGCGACAGTCCAGGTTGACAGTAGCCACAATGTTTCTTTGAAAAGAAAAGACGTTCAGCCATCTGGGACGTTGTGAAAACAAAACATCCAAGAGTATACTCACTGCAAAGTCGGCACAATACCGCTGCTGCCGGTGGTTGCCCCGGGCGTCGCAGCCGGAGTGGCGGGTGTCACCCCGTTGCCGTTGACGGCATTTCCACCAGCCTGGTCACCCATCACCATGCCATTTGCGCCCTGGGCCTCTTTCACAGAGGGCGGGGTCAAATCGGCGGTCCCGGCACCACCCGGGAACGAGAGTGACGAAGGCGACGTGAAGGCACGGGCCTGCTGCGCGTTGGACGGGTGGGTGGTAAGAGAATCCATGATGAAGATCAAGGAAGTGAAAGAAACGATGAGATGATAGAAACCACTACACGAAGGTGTTGTCAGCAAGGCGTTGACGTTACCGGGGTGGTGGATGCAGCAACAAGGAAAGATTCGATCGAGTCGATAACCATCATAGTAGGCGGTCGAGAACAGCAGATCACGTGAAACAAGATAATTGCTTACCAAGTAGATGGGAGATGGACAACTCAATGTATCCCCCTAAAGACGACAGGTCGCCGAGACGATTGTGAAGCAAATATCAGGTAGAAACCCGAAGGATCGAGAAAATCACACTGAAGTGTTTTCGAAAAGATTGCCGGGGTAAAAGGCGAGAGATTATAAGCAGAGGCCGGCGATGACAGCAACTGGATTTTTTTTTCCAGGGAATTTTCCTCTGTTCTTCTCCTGCTTTTTTTTTGGAATTGGGATTTTGTGTCTATCTGCGGGAAGATTTGAATGAGAGTGGACGAAAGCAAGACCTGAGTAGGGCAAGCTTCAGTTTTAGGTAGGCCCAAATAGGTGGTGTGATTTCCTGTTTAGGAAGAGATATTCTTTCCCGGGTGATCGGAAGGGGTTTTTTTAAACTTTTCTTTTAAAGCGAATTTAAAAGAAAAAGAAAAAAAAAGTCGATTCCGAAAAGTCACCGAATTAGTAGAGAGCAGAATCGAGATCTGCTGGAGGAGGAAGGGGGGAGGGGCGGGAAAGAAGAGCTGCCAAGACCGAGACAGGAATCCCAGAGGGAACATGGCGGGTGGGAGGGTGGCCCTTTATATAGTGCTGAGTCACAACCCGCCTCAGGGGAGGCTGGGCCGCGGTGGCGCTTAAAGCAGCGAGGCCCAACTCTCCCTGTACCCATGGGTAAACTGCTCCGGGGAGCCCGCTAGCGGCTCTGGGAGTCCCAACGCGGCCCAATCACTTCCTCCTTGGGAAATGATTCGCTCTACCCCGATCCACCCCTTGGCTTTGACTGGTCCAGACTCCCTTGCTTTATCCTCCGCGCTGCCCATGGTTGCAGCCAGTCGCTGTCCAGTCCGTCGCGCTCCTGCAGCCTGATAGTCGGACCCATCCCATCCTTCCACACTCTCCACCAATCATGGCCCTCTGCCGTCTTCGGCCGCTCCCTGTGCGACGCGCTATCCTCTCGCCGCTTTAGTGGATGGCAACTGAACAAAAATGGTTCTGCTCGTCCGCTTCTCTCCCTCTTCCCCTCCACACAAACAGGATGGCCCGGCGTTTGCGAAGCGCCGACCTAACATCGGTCCTCCAAGGCTGCTTTTTTAACTGGTCATGATCCATGTCATGTTGACTCACCTCCAGACCGACTCTTCTGTTCGCCGAGTTTATTGTTGACTCGGGGAGGGATGTGTCTTGGAATTCCCGACGATGAGGACAGGTGGCCGTTTGGCGATTTTGTGTTGGACTAGTCGGACTCGCGGATCGGCTCCACCGCCCGCCAAGTCTTGGATGAATCTCATGGCATGCGAGGATCTCCAGGCTGTCGCTTTGCCCATATTCCAGGGGTTGCAAAATAATGCATCTTTCACCGCACATCCCCCGTAGCTGTACGGAGTAATTTTGTGAACATTGCTCCACGGTATGCTGAATACCACCACAACATTGTCGTCACATTCCAGCCGGATGGTCCAAAGCTTCACATCCTTCTGAAGAACCTTCCCCTGAGGCGGTGTGACTCGAGGCGCTTTAAGCTTGAATAATCTGCGCGGCCTCGTATTAACTATTCTGTCAAGTCGATGATGTCAAGATTTTCTCTCGCCCGTCCATGTGATCCACGTGAAGGTCGCGTTCAGCTGATCGAACTTTAGCGTCTCCTTTAGGGTCTTGGCAGTCGCTTTGAGCCTTGGGGCTCTTTGGTGTGCACGTGATATTGACAGCTACGGAGTATGGATTTCGCGGTTAGGTCCATGCATATACTTCCTTTGGCAACTAGAAATATCTAACGGATCTGGTTCGTCTGATGGGTTCTTGGATTTCAATTAATATTCGCTGAAGCTGATCTCTAACATGCCCCTATTGCAAAAGTTCTTGACAGTTCTGGCATTCTTCTCCTACCTGCCTAGTACGCTTTTCTAAGGACTAATGGGAGGGACTGGCTGATAGCCTTGGAACGAATGTAATCTTGGGACTCACAATAGAATAGACATTGGATGGTACACCCACAATCGAGGGGTGTCGACCCGGCTTCTTATTCGACTGTTTGCTGAATTGGAGCTATGCCCCAATATATACCTAGATGAAAGTGTTGGCGCTTGGCTAAAGTTCCTTCCGCGCCCTGAAACACAGCATCACTAGGTAGGTTAGAGATCCCCTGTGATCAATGATACGGCCTGGATGATTTCAAGATTGGGCTTTCCCACTCGGTAACTGTAGACGCATTGAATGGTTACCCAATTAATTTCCACGGTACCAATCCAAGCCATCAAATTGTCCCTCTTGTACTCTTGTATTGTCTCAGATCACATGGAAAACTCCCTATGACTTCTCATCGCACCTCTCTATTGGGCGGCAAGGAAACCTCACGAGCAATATATAAATCAAAGCTGTGGACGTGTTGAAGACCTCGGGAGAATCATGAAATCTTGGTTACTTCATGCATCGTGTAATATCTACAAAAACCGCAGCGAAAATAAAATCAATTTTGTAACTTTTTTGACCTCTGGATATTGTACTCAACCTGACTTGTCTATGCAAGTTTGATGTTTGCATGGAGATCACGACAATGACTAAGCCAAGCGTGACCGCTCTCGGTGAACTGGATCAGCCGTGATTCCCATCATCGACGCTCTGATTGGCTGACTGCAGCCTCGGGTAGGCGGTTTTCGGCGTTTTCCCCAAAAAGTTCGGCTATCCAAGGCGAAGAGGCAACGCTGAACTACCTCCGTACATAACCCCTCAATCTCCTGACCCAATTATGTGCATTACTAGTTACGCTTGTGACTACTGATCCCCCCGTTCTCCGTCATGGCGTCGAAAGGTGCCGTTTTGCCTCTCCTGAGGCGCGAACTGCGGTCTCGATTTGCTCGAACCAACCCCTCCGCCTCCATTCTTGCCCCCGTGCGCACTCGCACTCCCCTCTCGACCGGCCGCCGACACTTCGCGCCTCAGTCTTTCCTCCTCCCGCGTGCTTGCACCCGCGCCTTCTCGCAGTCAGTGTCACGGCGCTTCACCGATGAAAATGGCGACTTCGATCCCCGGTCGATGGAGCGCGAATCGGACGAGGTGGATGTTTGTATTGTGGGTGGTGGTAGGTGGTTCTGCAAGAATCTGGATTGGGATGTGAAAACTAACGAGGTTGATCTGAACAGGCCCAGCAGGTCTTGCCTCTGCAATTCGATTGAAGCAACTGGCCAACGAGGCCGGCAATGAAGAATTCCGAGTCATCTTGCTTGAAAAGGCAGGCGAGTTGGGTGCCCACATCGTTTCTGGCAACGTTCTTCAACCGACGGCCATGAATGAGCTTTTCCCCGACTGGCTCTCCGAAGATAACCCTTCGCGCTTCGAGGGTGCGACTCCCGCCAAGGGTGACAAGATGCGTTTCCTGACCAAAAACTCGTCCTTTCCTCTTCCCGCGCCACCGCAAATGAACAATCACGGAAATTACATTGTCAGCTTGAACGAGTTGACCAAATGGCTGGGTGAGCGCGCAGAAGAGCTGGGCGTCGAGGTTTACCCTGGATTCGCCGCAAGCGAGATCGTCTACAAGCCGGACGGCTCGGTAAAGGGAGTTGCGACCAATGATCTTGGCCTTGGCCGGGATGGTAAGGCCAAGGACAACTTCGAGCGGGGCATGGAATTTCATGCTCGGGTGACCTTGCTTGCCGAGGGGTGCCACGGAAGCTTGACGAAGCAGGTCATGAAGAAGTACGACTTGCGACGGGACAGTGAACCGCAGACGTACGGATTGGGAATTAAGGAAGTTTGGGAGATCCAGCCGGAGAAGTTCCGTTCGGGCGAGATCATCCACTCGATGGGATACCCGTTGCCCAAGGATACCTACGGCGGTGCCTGGATGTATCACTTCGGCGACAACATGGTGAGCATTGGTCTGGTTGTGGGATTGGACTACCCGAACCCCTGGCTCTCGCCATATGGGGAGTTCCAGAAGATGAAGCACCACCCCGTGTTCAAGGAGGTCCTTGAGGGTGGTAAGTGTATTTCGTACGGTGCCCGTGCCCTGAACGAGGGTGGCTTTCAGTCGATTCCCAAGTGCGCTTTCCCCGGCGGTGCCCTGATCGGTGATACTGCGGGATTCCTCAACGTCCCTAAGATCAAAGGTACTCACACGGCCATGAAATCCGGCATGCTTGCCGCCGAGGCTGCATTCTCTGCCCTGCAAGGCGAGGACAATGGCACCGTGTTTTTGTTTGACTACGAGAAGGCTCTCCGGGATTCGTCCATTTGGAAGGAGTTGAGCGAGGTGCGCAACATCCGCCCGTCATTCAACACGCCCTTGGGATTCTTCGGTGGCTTGCTCTACTCCGGATTGGAAGCCTACGTCTTCCGCGGCCGAGTGCCGTGGACCCTCAGCCACCACGGCAGCGATGCCGAGGCCACCAAACCCGCCTCTCAATACAACAAGATCGAATACCCGAAGCCCGACGGCGAGATCAGTTTTGACATTCTGACCAGCGTCAGCCGCACCGGCACCAACCATGAAGAGGACCAGCCCGTGCATCTGCAAGTGGAGGATTGGGACAAGCACAAGGACGCGGCATGGCCCGTTTACAAGGGCGTGGAGAACCGATTCTGCCCCGCGGGTGTCTATGAATATGTCGAGGACCCTAGCAAGCAGCACGGAGTCCGGTTCCAGATCAACTCGCAGAAGTAAGTTCCGCCGCCAACATACGCTGAGACGTATGCTAACTTGAGATTCTAGCTGCATCCACTGCAAGACGTGTGACATCAAGGTGCCTACACAGGATATCAACTGGCAGACCCCTCAGGGTGGAGAAGGACCCAAGTACGTCATGACATGAACATGGTGCGTGCGTAAAAGGAGTTTTTGGGCTGGATATAGATTTTCAAAATGTACCGACTACTGTATATAATCAACCAAAGGAAAAGGATCCAAACACACTTGATAATCTTCCATGCCAGGGTTGCTTCCTGAGGCCACCCAACGTGACCCGCCCGACGGGCAGAACCGTGGAATGGAGGTGGAGGTCCACGAGGCCGCGATCTATGGGATGGGCAAGTCTAATTTGGTCCCGATAGATCCTCCTGGGCGATTCGAACATTCCATCTCGAAATGGGGAAATCCACGTGGATGAGTGATGTCCCCGGGAAAAGAAAAGAAACGAAAAAGTGAGGCGGCCAGTGTTTCCAGTGTTTCCAATCATCTCCCACCGCCAGATCTGCTTTTCTTCCCCCTCTCTGCTCCCTCCCTTTTCTTCTCCCCCCAGCTTTCCGACCCAAGGACTCCGTTGGGAAGAAAAAAAAAAAAGGTTAAAGGGCCCATCGAACCTGATTCGGCCTTTGACATTTCGCTCCGCTTCTTGGGACCCTCAGCCCCTAGGATTTCCTCCACATCACCCCCGTGGCCCAACCCCGATCCAGCCATGACGGAAGTGTCATCGACCCGACTGTATCTTGGGAATCTTCCCCGCAACGGTACGCTGGCCACCCGCACCCTTTCCACCCCTCCGGCCCTGGACTTTTCCTGCAATCATAAGCAATGCGCGACCCCCGCTTGAGGCGCTCTCCGTGGCCCACTTTCTTTGAACTGCCTATTCTATGCCGTGGACTAGCCCAGGACACGACATTTGTCATTGCGCCCTACGATGAGGATTGGATTCGTGGAATTTTGCGATTCTAACGGCTAGCAGTGTCCAAGAACGACATCGAAGAACACTTCAGCACCCATGGCTCCGGTAAGATCACTGAGATCAAGCTGATGAATGGCTTCGGCTTCATCGAGTATGAGGATGCTATGGATGCCCGTGACGTCGTGCCTGGTGAGTCCCATTGCATCGAGCCTGAAGTATTTCTTGATTTACTGACATCGCGCCTGTTTAGCCTTTCGTATGCCTCTATTGTCGCTGGTCGGTCATGGTCTTTTGCTAACACTACCCCAGATGGCAGTGACTTCAAGGGTGAGCGACTGACAGTACAGTTTGCTCGTGGTCCTCGACGCAAGGAGGCCTTTCCTGGGCCCCCAGATCGCCCCACTGCTCCTCGTCCACGCCGCACCATGTTCCGGATGCAGATCGCCGGTCTTCCTGAAACAAGTTGGCAGGTTAGCAACCCATGTCCATTCCATTCCGGATCCCCTGGAAACATACACCCTTTCTCTGGCCACCTCTCTACCCGAACCTGTCGTGTCTAGCCTATCCTTGGCGAGGCTATTGGTCTTGACTCCTCAACCCATGGACCATTTGCCCTCGGAGATCCTGGTTTTCTTGCCACAAGACGGATTATCTGGTCTCCAGAAAGACTTGATCTGGTCGTCGTGCCCTTCCTTGACTATGTTGGGGGAGGCGAAACCTCGTCTCTGGCAGTCGTGAATACTTCTCCTGGACCTAGACCCAATGCTTCATAACCCTGGATCTACTGGACGTTTTCTTGTTTTGTTTTTCCCCGGACCTGGACTCACTCTCGCCTTCTATAGGACCTCAAAGACTTTGCCCGCCAGTCTGGACTGGACGTAGTTTACTCGGAAACTGGCCGCGAACAAGGAAGAGGGTGGGTTACTATTGCATCTTGAGCCTGAACCGGGCTCCGACTTTCAATCTCATTGACATGAAACACAAGGTTTGTTGAATTCGAGACCGCCAACGATCTCAAAACCGCCGTGGAGAAACTGGACCAGCGCGAATTCAAAGGATCGACTGTGACGTGCACTGCGGATGTAAGGGCCTTATCCCGGATTAACAGGAGGACCCCCCGTCTCATCTTCTTCTAGATCCAGAGCTATGAAGACCGTCCCTACCGTGACTACCGGGCTCGGTCCCCACGTCGGCCTTACCCCCCAATGGATGACTACGACAGAAGGTTCCCAGCGCCCCGTGGATACAGCCCCCGGGATCACTACCGTGAACGCTCGCCGATTCCCTTCCGCAGGGAATACTATGGAGACGGATATGGACGTCGTACTCCCCCACGACCTCGGATGGAGGACTACCCGCCCCCTCGTCGTCCCTATGACGACCCTTATGATGCTCGGCCTCCGCCTCCTCCGCGCCCTTATGATGACCCGTATCTAGCGGGACGAGCCTATGGTCGACCTCGGACTCCTCCTCGCAGCGACTATGTGGCGTACGATCGGCCACGCTACTGGTAATGATGATGCAAACTTTGATTCTTTCCTCTGGATCTTCTGCAGATGATTTTTTACTCCCCGAATACCCGCCACGCATCGTACTGATTTCCATGGTCGCTCGGTTTTTTCTCCATGTGCTGCGATGGTATCGTCCGTTGATGGCTGGATTTCCAGTTTTTGGGTTTCATGCAGGACGCCACTGCTTTGGACAGTCCACAGCAACAGATTCCGGATCCCGGTCTCATGGACGGACCTTTGATCTAGCTAATGCTTTTTTTCACTTCCACCCCGACTTAGCGTTCATACTAGCTGGTGCTGTGCATTGATCGTTTTGGCCCTTCACTTCCATCGTCTGTACAGTTGACATGGGTTGGAGAGGCTACTTGCATTTGACGGACTTTGAATTCTTTTCTTTGACTACTCAAGATTGGGCTGATCTACGACGAATGCGAGTACAAAATGCTATCTAACCACGAGCCATGTCAATATTCAACTAGCTAGCGAGGCCGTAATGCAGACTGATATTGGTCATGATCTTTGGACTTGTACTTCGGTTGTCACCGGAATTCGCCGTTATGATCTGCATCTGCCCCACCTAAAAACTTCCCGAGCTTCCCTCCCCGCCGTCCACCACATCCAAGCTGCACTGCTGACCCCAGAGAGGATTAAAGTGCAATTGAAACCTTTGGTTGACAGGGAATAACATTGTTTCACCGCAAAACAACGTGCCATCGCGCCACTACGGTTTCGTATCCATAGCCAAGTCGCAAACTGCTTTTACGCCCCAAGCAATCGTCGTGCCTACGCGGCTTCTTTTACCGCGTCCACCACTTGTCTCTCGAGGAAAGATACCGCAACAACAAAGATGGCCAACCGCATGCCTATTAACATCCCACCGGTTCCCAGAATCCTCGACAGTGTCCGTCTTCGCGACATCGAACTTCCCCTCCCCGCAGCCCCAGATGCATGGCACCGCCCCGACAAGCCCCAGCCATGCACGGCATCCCTGAAGCTCTCATACTCATCTGCAACCGCAGCGGCTGTCGCCGATAATGTCTCATTGTCCCTTGACTACGGCAAGCTCTTCCGGCGCCTCGAAGGCGACATCCGTAACATGCCCCACCAAACCCCGTCCACGGACTACCCACACCACCGCATGGTTAGTCTCGATGGCACTCAGCGCGAGGACATGAAAGTCAGCGCCGTGGGACAAGACCCGCGTGTTACCGCCGGGATCGTCGCCAACTGCGGTCTTGGATTGCTGGACGAGACTGCCGCTGCGGTGCGCCGGAGCGAGAATACTTTACCTAGCCCCGCGGCTACCCCGGCCGACCCTCCGATTCGCGATGACTATGGCCACTGTGAAGTGTGGTTGAATCTACCCAAGGCAATGCTCCGTGCCGAGGATGGACTGGGGTATCGCAGCCTTACAGTGTGGGGGTATGCAGCTGACGCGAACGGGGTGATGGACCCGTCTACACGGTGCCCGGTTGTCCTGGAGGAGGAGTTTATTATCGGAGGTATTCGGTGCTACTGCATCTTGGGGGTGAATTCCCATGAGCGGGTTGAAAAGCAGGCGGTGATTATTTCCTTGGAGTTCAAGGGTCCCGGGCAGCTTGCTTGGGGGTCAACGGTCGTTGATACCTACCAAGCCATGACGAGGGCTGTGGCAGAGGTGAGACGCTTCATTCCATGATCTCTAGTGTATCAGGTGCTGACCTGTGAATTACAGAAAGTCGAAGAGACGTCATTCCAGACCGTTGAGGCGCTGGCGACATTCGTGGCCCGCATTGTGACGGTGGACTTTGGCAATGAGCGAGTGACGGTCCGTGTGGAGAAGCCCAGTGCGCTTGCTTTTGTCCAGCGATCAGGAGTGGAGGTTACTAGATCGCGGGCTTTCTTTCATGGCCAGTGAGATCTAGATCGGAGGCATGTGACTGAGTTCAAGATGGAGTGTCGGGCTCAGCTGAGGACATCACGATGTCTAGAAAAAACCCAGACCAAAAAGTATCAGAATTTAACCGAGATCTCCCAGCGATATTACATCTACAGACCTCGTAGCTGATCTCTCCTTGATCTCCTTGATCTGCCTGTCGCAGGCAAGGGAAATCCAATTTCACGTGAGCACCGAATCGGGCTTAGTCGCAGGCCCCCCCGGATTTGCGCCTCAAAGCTGATTTTCTTCAGCTCGGCTCTTTCACACACTCTCGTCTCCTCCGTGGGAAATTGTGCTTAACCTGAAACTATCTTAGCTTTTATGTATCGCCGCTCCTCTATGTGCCAGTCTCTGCCTCTTGCATCGCTCGCCTCGATCCCTCTGACCAGCTGCCTGGCCAACCCGAACCCTACTTTGCGCGACATCCACCTCCGTGCGCCCCCCGACGCCCTCGACGTGCCTGCAGATACTCTGCTCACCTCTACTGCAATCTTTGACTTTACGGTCGACGAGGTGATTTGGCTAGGGGTCCCGGGTCCGTCCTGAAGAAGGGCGGACGGTAAAACTGCTCGAGAGATTCGAGGCTGGTCAACACCACGCCAGGAAAGGAGATCATACCGTTGGTCTCATAAGCTGAAGTATGTCGGTTTGTTGCTTTGCTCACTTTTATCTTCTTTTTCTTTCATTGTTAATCTGCGCGACCATTAGTGGGGCAAAATGGCTGAAAGCAGAATGCCTCGAATTACCCCTCCATAATCGTGCAAACCTGAAGCTGACGAGCATAATCGGGAACCAGCAGCTGCCTAGTAGGCATCTCGAGTACATCTTTGCCATTATCCACCATTGCGTGGAAGCAATTGCCCATTGCGACTATCGTCGGCGACTCGGCATAAGCAACTGCTACGCGAATTCCCCAACTCCAAAAGGGCCCCAAAATCCACATCCTCGGACATTATGACTGCTTCAACGAACCATGATGACCTCTCCGTGGGAGATGTGTTCACCCCGCAAGCCGACAGTGCCCAACCCTCCGTGGAGGTCTCGACCAATCAACAAAGCCCGGAAATTCACATGGGTCAGCGGCTGTCGCCGGGGAAGTCGATGGCCAATGGCACCGCAAATGGAGAGAATGCGCTGCAGCCACCGGTTTTCCACCCAAATCTCTTGACGGGGAAGCAGCGGCGCAAGAAAAAGAAAAAGCAGGCCAGCCAGCCAGACCCGGCTCGTTCGACCGTTCATGGCTTCACGCCGTTGGCATCGGGCGACGAGGATTCGGATTTCTCGGCAACCAGCTCGCGCGCACCGGATTCGCGCCCTGTTGGAGGGGCAAGCCCCTTAGTCCAGCCGATTTTGGGCCACGGGGTTAGCGCGCTGAAGCTTCAGCTTGATTCGCTTAGTCTCTCTGGCAAACCCACCGCGGGTACCAGCGGCCTCTGCTCGGGAACCCCTAGCAACGCCAGTGTTTATTCCGACAGCGACCAAACCGAGGTCCTTACCAGCTACGAGGTGCCGCTAGAGCATGACTTTGTCAGTGCCGATGCTGCACAGGAGGATGGCCCGAAAACAACCGGCAATGGTCTGGACATGCGGAGCCAGCTCTGCCGAAAGATGACCGCCGAAGACTTTGAGCCCCTGCTCTGTCTTGGAAAGGGATCGTTCGGAACCGTCCTGTTGGTTCGTCACGCTGTCACGGGTAAACTGTACGCTCAGAAGCAGTTCCGAAAGGCATCGATCACCGTGCACAAGAAGCTTGTAGAGCAAACCAAGACCGAGCGCATGGTTCTGGAGAGCGTGAATCGTCACCCATTTGTCGTCAAGCTCTTCTATGCTTTCCAGGATCATGAGAAGCTTTATTTGATTCTCGAGTACGCCCAAGGTGGTGAACTGTTTACCCATCTTGCGATGGAGCGCATGTTTGAGGAGGATGCAGCGGCCTTCTACATGGCCGAAATGGTTCTGGCACTCGAGCACCTGCACCAAAATGTTGGCGTTTTGTATCGTGACCTCAAGCCCGAGAACTGTCTCCTCGATCGCGAGGGCCATCTGCTTCTCACGGACTTCGGCCTGAGCAAGATTGCTCTCAGCGATGATGACCGCTGCAACTCGTCACTCGGCACGATCGAGTACATGGCGCCGGAGGTGATCCAGGGTAAGCCATATGGCAAGGCTTGTGACTGGTGGTCGCTCGGCGCTCTCGGATACGATCTTCTGACCGGATCACCCCCCTTCCGCGCGAACAATCACACCAAGCTCCAGGAGAAGATCATCAAGCAGAAACTCGTCTTGCCCTACTTCCTCGGCCCCGACGCCAAAGATCTCCTCATCCGCCTGCTGCGCAAGGACCCGGCTAAGCGTCTTGGCTACCACATGCCCAAGGACTTGATCACTATCAAGAAACATCGTTTCTTCCGCAAAATCGACTGGGCGGCCCTGGAGCGCCGCGAGCTCAGCCCTCCTATCCAGCCCGTCGTCACCGACCCTGCACTCGCGGAGAACTTTTCCGCGGATTTCACCCAGATCCCGCTCAGCCCTACGGCTGCTCATGGATTCGACTTTCCATCCTCTCACCCCGGTGCTCGTGCTCTCTCGACTGGACAGACACCAGGCGAGTCGGATCCTTTCGGTGGGTTCAGCTTCGTGGCCTCTAGCAGTTTGCTGGACCACGGATTAGGCGTCATCGCTGCCGGGTACTAGCGGATTAGGACTTAGAGACGAACTCATTCTTCTAGTTCTCTTTCCTCCATACATCTCACTTCCTCGCTCTCCCTTCTCTACTACCTATCCGTAGTTGAATAATAAGACCCCCCCCCCGCCCCAATCTTTTTTTAGGCCTCGGGGCCGTTCCCGGGCAACATCTAGGGGGCCGTTGGTACAACAAGGGTTCCAGTCCCCCGCCGTTCGCTTAAAAAAAAATTAGAATCCACCCATGCCTTGTTTCCTCTATACTCACCATGAGGGTGTTTGAACTTCTCGTTCAACTCAATTACTTACTTTTCATATCTTTGCCTGCGGCTGCTATTCCTACTAACCACCTCCGCAAACGTTTTGATATCACGGATAGCTGCCAACCCTACAAAGAAGCAGTTCAAGATGCAGTCAACACCCAAAAACCGATGGGAAATGCTGCCGCGGATGCAATTGAGCAGGCTCTTGGGTTCCAGCTTTCTGTGCCCGCCGAGCGAGCACGGAAAATGGTCCCGCGGATATTTGGCATCCCTATCGACGGCCACTCAAGCGAACTCAGACAACTTGAGCGTAAGTATCTCCTGGTGCATTACCCTCAAGAATCTTTTGGATACTAGCTCTAACACGCTCGAATAGAGCAGTACCGAGTGATAGCCAACGCCGAGAATCGCGATATCCCGATTTTCTGCAGCCCCGATATCCTGCAGGAGAAAAATGGCGAAGAAACCTACACATGACCTACGCCACCTAAAGGAGCGATAGCATTATGGAGCCCTCCCTATAACGATTGGCTTATTACCGGTGAAAACAACAAGGACCTGTGCATACCAGGAGAACAGGGGACCCATATACCGTTTAGATTCGCTTCTAAGCATGAGAAGCAGCATCAGCTCATTCTCCTCTGCCCTATGATTTTCCGGGGTTGGGAAGCCCAGAAACAAATCAAATACGCCGCGCAACACCAAGAGGGACTAGAGGGGACGCTTTTGTCACAGTTCCACCTAACCCCTTCGAGGGTCTTATTCCATGAGAATGCTCATGCCTTCGAAGCAGGACGTGGTCAGTCAATACTCACTGTCTACGGGAGTGGGTTTCCCGGCATCGCTAACCTCTGCCGGTATCTAGCCATCGACCACCAAATCGTCTACAAGAATGCCCTGAGGGAAGTTAACGGATACGAACTTGTCACAAGGATGTCGAAAGTGAGACCACACGATGCCCTGCAGAATGCTGAGTCAAAAACTTATTTTGCTATGAGTACGCTTCCAAATAACCCGTTGACCCCGGCTAGTAGCTGACTATGACAGCGATGTATCTGGATGATTGGAACTGGTTCTCCGGACGGGCCAAGTCTCCCTGTTGAGGAGAGTACGACTTGAGACCCGGTCACATTCCCCGTTCATTACTCGATAGATACACGCAAGAACATGGAATGGATTTCCCCCCCCTCCCTTTTCTCTTTTCTGCATTTAAATCCGTCGTAGCTATTCATCAAGTACAATCCGCGAAGTCCATGGCCACATGGAATCAATCTTCCCCAGGTGATTTACTAGAAAGGACTCCAGCCACCAAATCCGGCCCTATGGCCATTTCATGCTCCGTATGCGAAGAGAACGAAGTGGTATACAATTTCTATATTTCACCTTCTTCACTACCGCCGTCTTCATCGATGCCTTTTGATTGGGGTTCTTGATTCACGCTTGCTTCGGCAGGTGTTTCTTTCGGAGGAGCAGGGTCCTTAGCATCTGATATCTCACCCTCTTCTGCGCTGGTCTCTTCACACGGTGGGTGGAAGCTGGAGACTCCGCTGGGGGGATCTCGGCCGTTGGGTCGAGATGTGGGATTTGAGCCACCTTTGGATTCTGCCGGCGTGGTCCCCATGGCACGGAGTGGGATGCGCGGACGTGACGGCGCTTTCTCGGCGCTGGATCCCGTGGCTGGATGTGGGGATACGGTGCGTTGACGCTTCGGGGAGCGTCCGCCGTTCAAACTGAACTGGAGGTCTTGAGTTGGGGTTGGGTGGTGAGGTTCCGCAGGTTGCGAGTCGGGCTCACGCGAGCGTTTTCGCCCGTTCTGTGAGGTTGGGTCGGGGGTTGATGTGTTCAGGGATGGAGGTTGGGGTGTTGGTTCGTGGGTGGAGGTGGGGTTGCTGTGGAAGAGGCGTGTTGGGTCGTTGGAGTCTGCGTCTGAGATGCTGAAGTCCGGAAAAGCCTTGCTGAGGTTTTGTTGGACGCGCTCGTAGATCTTGACGATCAGTTGACAGGCGCGGATCAGATCTTCGATGCGCACGTCGATTTGATCCCACCAAGGATGCCCTTCCGCGTCGTCGGGAAACGAAACTTTGCAGTGGCGAGCTGCCGCGTACAATCCGGCTGCGGCGATCACACGCGGCTGGAATTGCAGGCAGAGCACAGTGTACGTCGAGTCATTCAAGAAGGCGTAGGCAGCATGGCGCAGGGGCCGGTTGTCACCGACGTTCAGGAAAAGCGAGTAATCCCACAAGATCCGGTATGGGGACTCGAGCTGCAGATCGAAGCAAAGGTACTCCAGCATGATACCCTCATTTTGCAGGATCAGGTCGCGCCATTTCCAATAATCCTTGGACTGTTCGTCCACGACCAGATCTGGCTGTTTCATAGCAACACGGCAGCAAGCCACGACAAAGTCCCTCATCCGACGCATGGTCTCATCCACCTTGAACGCGACGAACAGAGCCACGGCCGCGATGACCTTTGGGTGCATCAGCTCCGCGGCCAGCTCTGGATATTGCCCGCGGAGTGAGTAGCGCATGAGAAATCGATGCATGAATACCGTTGCTGTCATGGACGTCTGCGGCGGCATTTTTAGCATCATGCTCACTTGCCAGATGAACTCGACGGCGCGATGCCGGATGTAGTCCTCCTTCTCCCGCTCGATGTTATCGATGCGCGACGGGGTGCGCTCCAGCTCCTCGTCCGTGAATAGCCATTTTTCATGCGCAGCTGCAATCACCGGGTTGGCGAGGCCGGGGATGCGTCGCTTGGTCGGCGCAGGTGACGCCGAGGGCTCCATTGGGGGGAATCGAGTCGGGGATCGGTGCCGGCGCGGCGCGGGGGAAAATCGGTTGAGAAGATTGTCACGAGGGCGGGAGTGAATTCAAAGCAATCTGTCGGCCGCAGATAAGAAAAATAGATAAAGCGCGCCGGCGCGCCTATGCGGCGGATGTTCAATTCCTATCCCAGACAAGTTGTAATGCTCTCCAATCTCGCATAGCGGGAATTTTCATCTCATCTCTGGGAAGGAAAAGGATCCAGCTTTGCGAGGCAGGGGCAGAAATGGGCTGGAGGATCGAGGAAAAAGCCTCCTGGGAGTAAAGAGGAATCGTCAAGGCTCAAGACCCAGCGTAATCGATGTGAAGCTTCTCGGATCGGAACATCTATCTTCCGGGAGGCTCTTGGGATATTCAATAATCCAAGACAATTCAATCAGGCGGAAGATATCAAGGAGCGCATTTTCCTATTGAGAATTGGCTAGCATCATTGTGAGGATATGGTGACAAATTCTACATGGGATGTCAAGAGTCTGAATTTGGCCTGGAGGCATTTGTATATCAACTACCTCGCTCTTATCGGACCCAATGGAATAACAGCAACCCTTGTTTTAATGGATGGTTTGGTATCTCTATTCCTGTACCGGAGCGCCACGCTGAGAACATGCAAATCAAGAAAGTCAAAAGCTCATTCCTCCTCGCTGACCTCACTTTCATCATCACTGGGCACATTGTATCGTCCAGTGCTCGTACCATACTGGTGACTTTGCGCCTCTTCCTCTCGAGCACTCTCCTGTTCAAATGCAGCTTCCATCTCCGCGGCAAAAGCATCGTCATCCTCCAGGTCGCCACCGGGGTCTGGGGCTGAATCGGCAGAAACCTCGGGCTCGTGGTTGGCGTTGCGTGCGGGAGAGGGAAGTTGGAAGTCTCCCATTCCATCATCGCCATCCCCGTCCCCGTCCTGGTCGTCTGTGGGGGTATTATTGGATGAAAAGTATGCTGGATTGACCTTAAACGCTGGACGCGATGGAGGTGGCGAGCCCATGTCGATAATCAGATCGCCATCTATGATGATGTTGGAACCTGGCGATTGCACCGTCTGTTGGGATGCTGACCCTGTCCCAGCATCAGATAGAGACGAGTGGATTTCTTCAGTCTCGGATGGTTCCGCGCGTGGTGTGGGTTCCTTGGTTGGTAGAATGGTTGGTTCAGCCGTTGATTTAGGTGGGTTCGGTTTGGCCGGTGGCTTGGCTGGGCGTTTCGTCTCACGGAGGGGGTTGGCCTGTTTCTTTGGTCGAGGCATGGGTTTCGAGACCGGTTTTATGGCCCCCATCACCGGGGTGTTGGCCTTACTCGTGCTGATCGGCTCCGGTGTGGTGTGGCCCGAGACCGGCTTCACGTCTTCCGCGCTCTCCTTGGGGAGGAAATGTCGAAAGTCGTATGGGTTACTATCGTCTGGCGGACCTTCGTCTTCGCTGGCACTGGCCGCAGGGCGATCCTCTCCCGATGTGTGGTCATCCTCCTGCGCGATCCGTAGTTGCTCGTATTGTTCCAGCACCTGCTTCTCCGTCTTTCCGGGCGCCGATCGGAGGTTGAAGTTGAGCTTCGTTGTCACGGGTTCCAACACAAAGACTTTCCGATCGGGATCAAACACCAGAACGAGATTGCGCTCGCCTTCCGGGTCTTCGCTACCTTGGTAGGCATACGTCAAGGTGTGATCGGCGCTCGGGGCCTTATCGGTGACGGAAAGGTTGTAAAGATCGCGCGATTGTACCGAGCGAGAGATGACGGAACGCTGCTGCGGCGTGGAGGACTTGGTCTTATAATTGTAGTTGACATTGATCAGTCGAGTGCTTTCGGAGTTCGCCAGCCTTTCGCCCAAGACAACGGGGTACTCGGCCTGCTTGGTCGGGTCAATCATGGTCGACAATGTGGGGGCAGCCATGGCGCGGCATGGGCGAGGGAGAGGCAGGAGTAAGTCCGAGGGCGGAAGCAGATCGAAGACACAAGAGATCAAAGGTCGACGAGGGGGACAAGGGGAGAAAGAGAGAGGACGAGTAGAAAGGGAAGCGTGACACAAGCAAACACGGGGAAAAGGCGGAGACTTGCCCGATTGGGTCTAACTGGGCTTGGCATATCTACTGTACATTTCATGTCTCCATTTCATCCTTGCGCTGGTACTCGACTGGTCAGTTGTTCCAGTCGTCCGGCTAGGGCTCGGTGCTTGCGCATTACGTCCTCCCATTCATATACCATCTCCTCTTCCCCGCTTAGCTCCGTCAAGATCATGCTAAAGTCGCCCCCGAGTCGACCCAGACTAGCGGCACAGTAGAGGAGCTGGGTTAATAGACTCTCCCGAGAGCTCCGATCCCGAACATTCGGCAGATAGGCTCGCATGGTGTCGGTGAGAAGTTCCATCAGGTGCATTGGGAACGTCGCAAGGGCGGAGGGGAGACGTTGCAGCGGATCGTCTGATCGTCCGGGTTGCGGTGCATTGGCAGTGGGCGCCCGCAGCCCTGATTTGGCTGAGTCCTCCTGTTCCGAGCTGAAGATATTCTTGTACAACGAGACAATGGCAAAGCTCTGCTCGCGGAAGATCTCAATGTATCGTTTCAAGTAACGGTCCGTCTGTTGGCCATCCGACCAGGTCTCGGATTTGTCCTTGGCACTGGTCCTTCGCTGCGTCTCTTGATCGGCAAGTTCACGAAGCGGGTCCAGCGCCTCCAGCGTAGTGACCAAGTGTGCCAGCCGGCAGATCAAAAAAATGGCGCCCAGCGCCCCTTCCCCACTGCCCGCGGCAGTGTCACTCTGCAAGGTCTCGAGATCTGGTGCCACACGTCGGAGCCAGCCTACAGTTCGCATGCCAGCTGCTAACCGGAGGTTTGGGGCTTTGAGTGCGACGATCAGATTAGAGGTCATGTCTTTCATCGCATCTTCCGCCTGTGACGCGACATCTTGAATCAATGGCGAATCAGGGTATAGCGTCTGTAGTCGCTTGATGTGCGCGTGTAGATCGAGGGCGGATGAATACGTGGTTGAACCGGTACCGGAGCCCGAGTTGGCGGCCGAAACGGCGGAGGAGAGGAGGGTTGGCAGTTCTAGGATGTCGGACAATCGATCCACATTGCGTGCTAGCTGCATGGCTTTCTTGCGGCGTTCCAGGGCTGCATTGTCCGTGATCTTGCTGTATTTTGTGGAGAAGCCAACGGCCGCGTCGTCGAGTTTCGGGATAGCATCACGTAGTTGCTGGGCCTCACGAGTTAACCGGGGTAGCGATGTGCATAGAGTCGTCAGGTTATCGGCAGAGGCAATGAAAGACCGATGTGAACGGTTTGACAGAGCTTGGAGAGAGAGGAGGGTGGAGTGGGAGGATTGGGCCAGCGACTGGGGTTCGGTGGTCTGAAGCGCCTGCAAGGACAGGGTGGACAGGCGGTTGAGATAGTGAGAAGTGATTGCACTGTCCGACTGTGACGCGCCCAGCTGATCCAGATGGGGCGTCAGCAGGTCCAACAACGAGTCGGCCATGATGGGGTGAGGTTGAAGTTGCAAATCAGATGCGCGCGAATCACGCTGATTCCCGTGGCCCGTGCGGCCGCATCTCCGCCATCTCGACCTTTTTCTGCTCCCCGAACCTTTGCTTTTGGCTCATCGACGGTGTTGTGCGTCCTGAGGAGTGTTTAAAGGGGGCCGATAGACCCTCCCTTCTGTGGTTTTTCTGCTCTTCGCGATCGTTCGCATCCTACCCCTCCCCCGCATCTCCAGTTCTGTTCTATATGCTTGTGCAGCCATGGGGAAGCCACGGGTGAGTATACCGGGCATCGGTTGACGGCGGACCTCCAATCTGACTTGATTCTATGCTAGATGATCATTCTTGTTCGCCATGCACAGTCGGAGGGAAACAAGAACCGCGACATCCACCAATCCACCCCCGATCACCGGGTGAAACTCACCTCGGAAGGACACCGTCAAGCTCAAGAGGCAGGCAAACAATTACGAAGTCTTTTACATCCGGATGATACCCTACATTTCTTTACGTCTCCCTATCGCCGGACGAGGGAGACTACCGAAGGGATTTTGGACTCCTTAACCTCGGATTCGCCTTCCCCCTCGCCCTTTGCACGTGAAGACATCAAGGTCTACGAGGAACCTCGCCTACGAGAGCAGGACTTTGGGAACTTCCAGCCATGCTCCAAGGAGATGGAACGAATGTGGATGGAGCGAGCAGATTACGGCCACTTCTTTTACCGTATTCCTAATGGCGAATCTGCCGCGGATGCATATGACCGAGTGAGTGGTTTCAATGAGACACTCTGGCGGTTGTTTGGCGAGAACGATTGCGCAAGTGTCTGCGTTCTCGTCACGCACGGCCTCATGGCTCGTGTCTTTCTGATGAAGTGGTACCACTGGAGCGTGGAGCACTTTGAGGACCTTCGAAACATTAATCACTGCGAGTTCGTGGTCATGACCCACAATCAAGGAAGCGGCAAATATGAACTCCAGAATAAGCTGCGTACGTGGTCTGATATGCGCAGTGAGCGTGACCGTGAGCGCATAGAGAATGGGCTGGACCCAATCCCCGTATCACCCACGGAAAATGGACCAATGCGAAGAAAATGGGGTGGTTGCCCTGATGGATGTACACATGGACTGTCTGCCGATGCCAAAAAGTCTCTCCGGACTAAGCTGGTGGAGTCCAAATTGGTGGAATACTTGCGTCATGATCACAACTCCCCGAGGACTAAACTGGACGAGACTGCTCGTGGCAGCACAGATTCTGAACGGCCATCTTCAACGCCAGCCAATCAATCTCCGCCTTATCTCCAACTGACCACAGATGGCGAGAAGACTGCCAAACGTCCTATGAGTGGTTACTCGAGCTCCGATTCCAATTACAACCCCCCAGTCAACGGTCTTGCTCGCGCAAGCCGACCTCCTTATGTCCATGGTATTCACCGCAACAGTGAAGACCATCTCCTTCATCCGCCATCCTCGCCGTCTTCTACAGCATGTCTGAAGCTGGCCCTCCTTCACCTAGGCGGCCGCGATGGAGGCGGTTCGATGAGTGGAGCGAACAGTCTTTGTCCGTCTGACGATGAAAGTGAAGATCACGACCACCATAGTACCCCGTGGATTGCCTCTCAACCTCCAAATCGGCGATCATTTTCTACTCATGTGCATCCTTTAGCGACATCTAATTCACCCCCGCGCACCCAGCCATCCCAAACCCAATCATCCCTGGAGCTGGAGCATGATGGCGATGATGAGTTAAGTGCTAGTGCGGCGGAAGAAACTAGGCACAGGCAGATACAACACCATCATCACCATCACCACCACCACCATCATCACTATCCTCATACGCATCACCGGCATAGGTCTTCAACAGTCTCACATCCACGCCATCGCATGGCTAATATCCTTGGTGATGGTGATGATCTCTCGACATACTCCGCTGGAGATAATGGACATAGCTCACCGAGCACGGAGAACCATACAGTGAAACCATCTCCCGATCATCTGAATGAAGAAGAACTCTCCTTAGAGGCGCAGCAAAAACAAGACCAGAGTATTCGTGGGAGTGTCTACTGAGCTTCGTGCTACTCAGGCCTATTCTGAAGCTTTATCTCTATGAGATTCCTATGAGTATTGGATTCAGCCATGGGCCACACACTTCCTCCGACTCGATATCACGATGCAACGATAACATAATTCCGGCACGAGACTCGACTGCGCTTGCAAATTGGGCATTGGCGTGCAGGCCCACACGGATATAAAACGGGCTTCGCGGTGTTTGCTGGTGTCCCTTCTATTGTTTCAATATTATTACAACGTTTATTTCCACGCCAGAGTATGAGCTTGAGAGTAAGCGATTCTTATTGGTAGAAAGTCCAAATTGATGAAACATCGTCTCGTCCATTTACAGCATAGCAACCCTCAATCAAGTCAAGCAAGTTCAATCCTTTCACTAACCAGCGATTGCATACCCCCGTTGCGGAATCGTGAGAATAGCGCAAACTCTCACTCTCTGCTGACGGTTCTGCTCACTGCCTTTGGCTCTTGGTCATAGTCACCTCGGTTATGTCGACGGTCCCCTCAGGATTTTCCTCGGGGTCCTGCTCTTTTGCCATCCTCTTAGCCACCTTCTTGGCCTTCTTGCGGGCCTTCTCCTTGGCATTCCTCTTGATCTTGCGTAGGGCTTCAAATATGACTATCTCTGCCATCATCTCCTTCTGAGTTTTTCCCGTGTGCCGCTCCTGGCACAGGATTTCCAAATTGTCGATGTCTTTGAATGTCCATCCTTGAGAACGAAGCCAGGCGAGGTCATCACTGCCCAAGATAGGGTTCAGTTCAGCGTAGAACTCGAAGTGCATAGGGCTTGTAGAACCAGTGCTCGTTTCCGACATCTGGCCAAGAGCTTGCTGAATTTGTTGTAGACGGGAAGCGTATTCGGCAATGTAACGTAGGCAGGAAGGAGCTTCACTTATGAGGTTGGCTAGCGAATCGGCCTCGCTAGCATTCACCGCGGGGTCGGTTCTGATGATCACCTCAATAGGGGTGTCATTGGTGTGGGAGGACATGGTTAGGGAGGCCTTTTCTTTGGTTAGATATAAATTAGGGAGGAAACTTTAGGGACTTGCCAGTATAGAGGCTAAGGCGAAGAGAGATGTGAGAGAGATACCGACTATGAACAGGATCTATAGCGGAGAGAAGAATGAGGGTATATAGTGAGAACTGATAGTGTGGTATTATTTGAATATCAGGAATATGCCAAGTTATTCCGTAAGTGTTAGATCGGTAGGTCCTATACTTTGAAGGTGTCTATATAGTAGCTATAGAAGTAAGAATCAGGCTCCACTATATACCGAGGTACTAGACGCCTTGTTATAGAATCATTTTGGACTCACTTATTTCTCTTTCAACACTCTGTGTCATAAATTCCAAGATGCTCCTCTTTTCCAGTGGCCGGGCGTAGTGTGGTTTATCTGGCTCTTCCTCGCGAATCTTGGCTTTGAGTACGAACGTATCCTTGCTGTGGATAGCCAAGCGAAGCGAGCGGCGGCGATTACCCGGTTCAATAGCCCAACATCGCGGTCGCAGTTCCTACTCACGACATTTAATGTTGGATCTGCAGGCCTGAATTTGCAGAAGTCCTGTCATATTGAGGTACACTTCCAACCTGGGATGAATGTCAACCAGATTGCCCAGGCTAAAGGCCGGGTAAACCGATTCGGTCAGCCTGCAGAACAGCATATTTATATGCTAAATATCCTCTGTATAATCAACCGACGGTTAGAGGAGGGGGGCGCCAAAAAGATGCCAGCCCGACAGTATATCATCTTCCTTGTTCACAAGGCTCTCAAATACCTCACAGATGACAGAACTATCGGCCAAAGTGAGGTTACGAGCCTAAAGAGCGAAGTTGCCTTGGCCTCAAAAGAGAAAAAGGGCCGATTTTCCTCGACGCCGCAATTTCTATATGCAGGAAGATCTCTCGAATAGCCAACTTTGACCGGCGAGGTGACCTAGACTGAAAGGAGTGCACTGCGGGAGGAAGATGTCTGCTTTTAGCTCGATGATCCCTGAAGCGAGGTCAATGTGATGCTCTGGTTCTGCTCTGAAATCGACCCTAGGTGCGCTATAAAGTAACCTATATCCCCTAGTAATGAATTTGAATATTGCAGTTTCTCAGACTTTAAGGTGGGGTGGCGAAAAGGCTCTACTAGGGTATTTCCTCTTTAATACACTTCTCATATTTTTTTTTTAAATGGTTCTTTGACTACTTTTACATCAAGTGAGATGTTCAAATACTTCATTTTCCATGCAAAAGGCTACAAGACCACGCTAGCTTTATCATGAATTCGAAGCAACTTTTCTTTGACTACTATTTCTACTCTACTCCTTGATAATCTCGATATACTTTTGAGAAGTTATAACCAGCCTTCGATGGAGCAACCAGGGGAAGACAACCCCATATCCCAGGTTAGGTCCAAGGGGCAGAATCGGCCAAATCAATAGGCTTTGTTGGTTTATTTGGCAATGAAGAATAGCGGGCGATATCTACTCGTGTTCTGGCTACTTTCGAATAGGAAGTCAACTGTCTTGATGAAGATTTAGAATCTTCTATTGATCAGAGCTACAGCCAAATGAAGAACGGCAAAAAGATATTCTACACAACAGGCGGAAGCCGGAAGATGGCAGTCTAGAGCCTACAGAACTTACAAAGGGATCGGAATGACAAAAGGAATAGTTTGCCAATTTATTTTGTTTTCTTGAATCTGCAGACACTTCAATACACGATGCCACCGCCACAAACCAAGCGATCCAAAAACCAGAGGCGGCAATGAACAAATTGAAAACGATGGCGGCATAAAGGCAATTGAAAGCATGCATGAGAAGAGCACCAGTAGACTACATACAGATCAGCCATGGAGACTAATTCAATGTTCAAACAAGACCGGAGAGGGAGACGGGCCAGACGAGGGATCATCCAAGCCACGGAAGTATCCTGTCCATGTCCCACAAGGCCCAGAGGCAATCGAAGAAACTGATCAGGTCGATCATTCATCGAGGGCCGTCGACAAGTCCCAAAGGTGAGCGGACAAGCCAAGAATCGAGTGAAGATGAAAGAGTAATGAATCAAAGTTGTTTGTTGGTCGAATAGGAGGCGAAATGCGGATAGAACCACATCGAGAAAGTAAAAAAAAAGAAAAAAAAAAGATGAGTGGAAAAGATTAACGCCGGGCAGAGACTGTCGCGTGGGGAATTGAAATGGGAATAATGTACCGAGATGAAAGAAAAGCAAAAGCATCAAAGAAAACACAATCTATGGGTAATCACCACCGGACAAGAAATGCCAAGCATCAGCGGGAAAAGAGCAAAGAATAAACCGAAGGTATGAACCGGAGGGTCATGGGTGATAAACAAGGTCAAATTTTAGGGATTCGTGATCGTCGTGACTGCGGCCCCGGCCGGAGGGAATGGGAATAGTCCGCAGAGGCCAGTGGTAACACGGTTCAACCACCGGGTTGACGAAGTCTTCTGGGGCCGGGGCGTGCCAATGTCGCCGCGGAAGCGTTTTTTCCTCTTTTTTTTTGGTGTTTTTGAGTTTTTCGCTGAGCCGACACGAACCAGCAGACGCAGAACAAAGTACTTTTCGGGGGACGCGTAAATGCCGATCGCTCAATGGTAGAGTATGGCCAGGCGATGTCAAAAGTCAAAACATGTCAAGAGGGCGTAAAAACGTCGAATCAGATGAGTGGGAAGCAAAACAACGGTATCATCGAGAAAAAAAAAAAAAAAAAACCCATGCAAAAAACGACGCAAACGTCAATGAAGAAAATAAAAAGATTCTAATCCTGCAGTGCAATCAAGGCAGAGTCCAAGGGGGTCCTATGCATCTAGGACGGTGACCTGTTTCATCTGAAAGTGTTTCATCTGAAAAGACAACCAAAGTCCATACAGTAGTAGCACGGTCATCGGTTTGGTCTGATCTGATAGATCAGCAGAAAAGAAAGAGAGGCAGAGAACCAAGGGCAAAAGTATGCCGTTTACCCAGCCATGATAGGCTGCAACGCAGGGAAAGCCGTATTACACATATAGTGCTCCAGGTGCTTAGCACAGTACATGCAGCCACAGGAAGAGCCATGACCAGTCCATACACTCTGCGCGAAGGGCAGACCATACGCCGGGGTGTGGTGATAGGACGGAGGCTGAGACCGGGGTGCTGACTGCGGCAGATACTGCGGAGGCGGAGGAACCCAAGCTCGCGAGTACGGTGGCGGTGGGTTGGAGTAGGCCCAGGGGCCAACCGAGTAGTAGTCCGGCGTGTTCGGCCCACTATGAGGGGCCGACGGCGGCGAATACTCGGAGGCGGCCGGGTTGAGCCACGAGTTCTCGATGTGCGAACTGCGCTGGTACTGCGGCGGGATAGGGCCCTCGGGGGACATGAGAGGCTTAGACACAGCCTGCTGGCGGATGACGTTAGTGTCCAGAGGGGCCAGGGGCTGCCTAGACTCCTGGTGGCGCGCGTTGGCCTTGGCGCGCCAGTTGTCCCAGTGTCGGCGCCATGAGGCAAACCCATCTTGCTGATCATAGATGCGATCGTGAATTTTCCACTCAAAGGCGAATAACCACTCGAGCTCCATCTTGTTCAGTTCGGCGACGGGAATGTTGCTGACTTCGGACCACGACTTGTTCTGGAAAGTGTTGTCATCCAGGAACTTGCTCCCAAGCAACAGTGCCACGGTCAGCATGCGGTAGATCTGGCCACTGCCGGCCTGGAAGACCCGCTGCGCAGACAGAGTGCGCATCCGACTGGACAGGTAGAACAGGCCCAGGAGGATGGTCGAGCTCGGCAGGCGGGTCGAGGACAGGATCTGGTAGACGTATTTCCGGAACTGCGGGGGCACCGAAGATCCTGGGGAGATGCTTCGCGCGAGGTCAATATCTGCTAGGGTGATCTTGGTGTTGTACAAATCATACATTCCCTGGGTCATTTCCGCCACGAAGTCGGACATGCGGTCCATCTCGTAATCCAGATGCGCGGCGACGCCTCCGGTGGCCTTTTCCTCCTTGCGAGGCTGCTCTTGCTGCTGCATCGGAGGAAGTTCCTGGCGGCGGTACTGCGGGGGGATGGCGCTCTCCATAGGCGGCAGCTGGATGCTGGAGCGGATCGGAGGCAAGGCGGTTGCCATGGGACCGTACATGGGCGCCTGGGCCAGAGGGTGCATGTCGCGGGACGGGTGCATCGCGTGGGTGGGTGGGTGCATGCTCATCGAGGTCGGCTTGGCGTAGCAAAGCGACTGGGAATACTGCTCGATGAACTCACAGCCACTCTGGTGGTAGCGAGGCGGGAACGCAGCGTGTCCGATCGGGTAAAAGGACGGCTCGTCCAGGCAACCACCGCCGTTGACGTGCGGGGGCGTGGGAGGCAGGCCGTGGCCTGGGGCGAAGAAAGACGGCATCTCGAAGGGGAGGAGAGAGGCACCAGGTCAGGAAGGGGGAGGTAGACGAGATCGCTGGTGATACCACTGCTCGTCAGCGATGAGGGCCTGTAGGGATGGAATGACCGACGACCACTTACCGTCCACAGCTCCACCACAGCCCGAACCTGGAGGGGGAAGAGTGAGAGCGCGCTGCTCAACGAGCGCGTCGCTCTGATGTCGTCGTAGTGAGTGGCTCTAGTTGAATGACATTGAGAGAAAATCTTCAACCGACTGGGACCGGAGACAAATGAGAGTGAAGGAGCGTGGGGGCACAGAAAGACCCTCGTCAAACTCCAGACGGGACTGCAGAGGCCGAATCGCAACGGTCGAGTAAGAAGCAGAGCGGCGACCCGGTCTTATTTTTTTTCCTGGCTCGCGCACACGGTAGACACTCGCGACAAAGAAACACAGAATTTTTCCCTCGCGTAGAGGCAAACCCCACGAAATCGTGAAGTCAGCAACGATACTTAATGAAAAGCTCGTTGGAAGAAAGGGGGGTTGTGAGAGAGGATGGGCAGAAGAAAGAATAGGGGAGGAAGAGAAAGGGAAAAGGGATTGTGGGAGCCCCGTGACCGTACGTGACGAGGGCCTCGACCGGGGACAATACGGATTCGGATTCCCATGCAGTTGCCTCATGTACGGTGAACCGCCGCCATGTCAACGGGACAAAGACCGAAACGGAGAATTACGAGCAATACGGAGGCCTGGAGAGAAAGAACGATTTCTAGGTCGTCGTCGACTTCTCCGGACGTTCCCTCCCCCTGCACTTTGTCCCCGGTGCAACATCCGCTCCATTCTAAAAAAAGGAAATAAAAAACGGGGACCGTGAAATTAAAACGGGCTCGAGGATTCACCGTTACTGACTAAGCCTCCGCCAATCACAACTCCCCAGACCTTCACGAACTCACATTCTCTGTTGCTTGGTCGACCTTGAATCCTTGAACCCTTGCGACGAGAGGAACTATTCTCACAGCATTTTCCCATTATTGTCACCGTCCCCAAATACTCGACTTTACCCCCCCCCCCTTTCGATCCCCCGTCCAACCACGCAAGGGTATCCTCTGAGTCACCAGTCACCGTGATGCCTGACGCATAGCGTCATGCCGCATGGTGGAGGCGAAGAGGGGGGCGCAAAGACCGTACTCCCTACCGGTGTGTCGAACTGACCGTGGCAACCCTAATTGGGCTTGGACCCGGCTCTCTTCTCCTCCAATAAGCAAGTTAATGCTCGGCGAACTTCTAGAAAATTCACCGTTGGCCAAAAAGGTACCTTACGGATCCTTCCCCTACTCCCTTTCCAGCTAGGTACAGGCCTAGCCCAAACACCCGAAGTGTCCGCGCCAGGTCAGACGGGGCCACCGTGGTTTGGTGGAGTGTCTCACGCTCCGCCTAAAATGACGGTCGTGTCTTAGTCTAGTGATGTTCGTCGGGCAGAATGATCATTAGCCCGGTCCCCTTTTCTCCCCCACCCCCGTAGGAAAAACCCGGGCGAACCCCTCTCCCTGACGTGTCGCGACAGCCGACAATGCCGCGGTCCGGGCTCGGGGGGTATAACCGGGAGAATGTTTCGTTCTAAATGAATTTTTTGTATTTCTATCGTGCTGGCTTTTGATTGGTACTTTTGTGTTTTCTTGGACAACCCGGAACCATTTTTGCCCACGGGAAGTAAATGGAGATCGGGGGGAATGGGACCAAACAACCGGGAGGTCTGGCTTCCCCGGATCCCACCACCTTCCGGCAACGGCGGGGTGTTAGATGACAAGCAACAGAAAGAAACAAGATCCAGAAAAGATGTTCAGGCGCATGCCTGCCAGAACAGAGGGATATCACTAAGATTCAACAGAATCCACACGCAAACAATGACATAGACTCGTATACTCGATAAGTCGTCAGGGAGGAGCATCGCCCTTGCGAACAGAGAACCCTCTGGTCGTGCGCGCACATAGCCCCAAGCACGCGCAGCAGACTGGGTCACACCAAACTCAAAAAACTCCGCGTTCCATGACCTCCCCCAAAGGCAGCAAAACAGTGTCGTAATTCATGATGGGAAATGAGCCGCGAGCCGATCTTTTTCCCCAGGGGCGTTTACTCGTCCTTCAGGCTTCCGACCAAGTTACGCAGCACGTCCATGATGACGGCTTCGTCCTTGGGCTCGCCTCCGGGGAATAAGCTTTCCGTCGCGTTGCCAATGACGCGGGCTCGCGCGCTCCGGAGCACTTCACGGATGTAGTTCTTGTCCTCGTAGTCTTCCATCAGCACGGCCTCAAAGTCGTCGATGGCTTTGTTCGCACGCTCAGTGAACGAGGACGACTCCGGTGGCCCGTTCGGTGCAGGGTTGGCAGGTGCCGGGCCCGGGTGCGCGTGGCCATGGCCCTGGGGCCCCGGAGCCGGAGGCCGAGGTTGTTGGGGCTGATGATGCGGTGGTGGCGCATGCTGCGGCGGCTGCGGCTGTGACTGGACCGGCTGCGAGGCTTGATACTGCGACCCAGTCGGAGGATGGAAAGATTGAGGCTGCGGGTTGATGGATGGCGGTTGCTTTGGAGGGGGCTTTTGAGGTGGGTAGGGGGATTGATGCTGCGCCGTCGGTGGTCCCTGACTGGATCGTGGAGGTTGAGACTGCCGAGGCTGTGAGTTTTGCTGGGGAGGATCGGATGCATAGGGGGATGTATAGGTTGAGGGAATGGTCTGGGCAAAGGCCGCGGGCAGACTGTTCCGAATGGTACTCGGAATCGGGAACGATGCAGGAGCGGGAGCAGGAACCGCAGCCGGGGCCGGGGCCGGTGTTGGCGCAGGCGCAGGGGCGGGAGTCGGGGTAGGAGCAGGAGCTGATATCGGAGCCGGGTTTGGAGCGGCTGTAGGAGCTGCGCTCGGTGGAGGCCCAGATGAAGGAGGCGGATAGGGGCTCGAATGCTGAGGTGCTGATGGCGCAGGGAAAGAAGTGGACGGGATTGAAGGGAACTGGAATTGTTGATGCTGATTGGGCATGGGAGCGGGAGCACCAGTGGGAGGAACATAGGTATGGGAGAGAGGCGGCATGTATTGCTGATGAGCAGGCGGCGGGGGCGCCTGCGGCTGCGGCTGTGGTGGAGGAGGTGACGGCCGGCGTTTCTTTTCCTTCTCGACGGATGCTCCAGGTCGAAGTTGCCAGGACCAGCCCTTGCCATCTCGCTCCGCGTGCATGAACAGATGACTGTTGCCATTGAGGTTGTGTCGCACACTTGACGTCCAGCCCTCGGTCTCGCACTTGAAACGGAAGTAGGGATACTTCAACTTCAACGCGCGGTAAATCTGCTTGAGAGTCATCGGGGTGCCAGCTTCTGTCAGAGCATCGAATATCAGGACAGCGTAGTTGTAAGGGGGCTTGGCCAGATCTTCTGGGGTGTAAGCCGACTCCGGAGGGTAGTTGGGTGACGGCGATCGAGACGGCTTGCGCTTCTTGACTGGAGGAGGCTTAACATGCTCCTCGGGCCGTTGCTCTGCAGAGAAAGAGCCGCCTTCCGTCGAGGGCAGAGGAATGTCCATCGAGGTGCCATCTGCCTTCTTCCGCTTGGTATACTTGCGTTTCTCCGCGGGCTTTGTGGACGCAGTTGGCGACTCGGCCCCAACAGACTCCTTGGTCGTTTTTCCAGCCTTCGGCTTGTTTTGCGACGGCGGTGTGACACCACCATTGGCTTCGCGCTTGGCGGCCATCTTCTGCTCCCGAGCAAGCTCAGCCCTTTCGCGCTTGGACATGATTCCATCTTTAGGTGGGCGACCTGGACCTCGACGCCTAGCTGGTTGCTGTCCATCTCCAGCAGCCTCAATCGAGACGACGGCCTTGGAAGAATCCGAATCCTTGCTCTTCAGAGTAAGTTTGGACGCATCCAAATGATCCCTGCCGTCAGCAGTATCACTCAACGGCGCATCCATGTCATCAAGCTCGTGCTCAGCATCCGCAGAGTCATCTTGAATTTCTTCTTCCTCGGCAGGTTGCTCCTCCATCCGATCAGCGCCGGTCTCACCGATGGGAACATCGGGAAGTAGGAATCGGATGCGAACGCCTCCAATCTGAATATAATCACCACTGTGTAGGGGACGAATCTGTCCTGGTGAAAGCCAATCAGCTCCGATAAATGCTCCATTGCGTCCTATGACCTCCATCTCAAACAGGTTGCGGTCAAAGTTATATGCAATACGAACATGTCGGCGGGAGATGCCTCGATGGCCGGCGGCGCTGCCATCGATCGTGGTTGGGGGATGAATGGGAATAGTAGGGCAGGAATCAGGCGAAGGCAGTAAGGCCAACGTATCAACGGGCTTGGCATCTCCGTACCCGTCCTGCAGGGACTGCATTGCAAGCGCGTTGTAGTCCGTTGTTGTATGCAGTTGCGCCGGATTGGCATGCAACGGGGCGGCAGCAGAGTCATCGAACGAAGATTTTGATGACCGGCGACTGACATTCAGGTTGGCTGGGAGGTGTGGTGGAACATCCGGGTCAAAGCCCATAATACCGCCGCGGTCACTGACCACGCTACCCATCATCGCGGCACTTTCCTCGCGCTTCATGCGATTCGGGGTATGAGAAGTGTTGCCACCGCTTGAACTTTTTGCTCGAGAGCTTCGAACGGCCTGCCTATACTGAATTTCTCGCTGGTGAGCGGCGCGCGCAGCTCGGACGTCTCGTCCCAGAATAAACGAGTAGGTATTGCAATAGAAGTGCCCGTCGTCGAATTCCAACTTCGCAAACGCTTGGATTCGGGGCTCGGAACCCGCGATTGATGCCGATGCATCCTGATATCCCAAAGCCGAGAGGTCTGCACCCTGCGAGAGATAGGCGGCGGTAAGGAGCTCGTTTTGTTGGAGGGCCTCGAACGCATTCGTAGGGGCGGCAGCGAAGTCAAAAGGAGGGAGAAGGGATGGCTGGTCCAAAGTCGAACTGGGATTTAAAGAGAGTGACTCCCCCGCATCAGATGGCCGATGCGCCATCTGATTCCCATCATGCGACGCTGCGCCAATTTCAGCCAGGATATCGGTCGCGGGTTTCCCACCGGTTGACAGGTTTTGCGTGCCCCTCGAGACCGAGGCCGAGTCTTGATGTAGGTCAGGATCGTGGAAAGGGCTCTCGAAAGCGCTTTTATCGAAAGATTGGTGGGTTGAAGGGTCCAATTTCACATCCCGACTTTCCGTTGCAGCTTGTCCCGGTGCAGATGTTGAGTTTGGCGCAGACTGTTTTCCGAGTAGTTGGGCCAGGAGCGCGCCGGCTGCCGACTGGGTGTGAATATCTTTCTGAGACTCAATCATAGGGAAGTCCTGGTCCTCCTCTGGTTCATCTTTAATTCCGATCGAAGTGGCGGGCAAGCCCTTGGAGGTTGGGGCAGAATTATGCATGTCGCGGATTGCGGAGTCGCTCCTCGAATGGCTCGGGGGTGAAGCGTCGTCCTGTGAGACGCCATAGTCGTACATGGGCGTATCGGTGCCTGGATCAGGCGGTCGATGGCCCACCGCTGGCGCCGTCATGGTCTGCGACGACATGCTTCTGGGGAAGAGGAGGAAGGGACAAAAGCTGAAGTTCTCTCTCTCCGGCCGGGCGGTGAGGGCCGATTGCCCGACTGGTCGCTGTTCGTGCCCGTAGTTTTATAGAAACCGCAATGATTTACTCCATTCTAGGCGTAAGGATGGGGGAAGTAAATTGGGTTTATCGATGAAAAGTGTTTTTCTGAATAGAGCAAGGTTATCTGGTGTTTTCAAAGGGACCGAAAGTCCAAATCTTGCAACCCCCTGGCCCAGACGATCCTCCGGGACAAATTTTCTCTCCCGCCCCGCCCAGTCTTCGACCCGATCCACTCTGCATGGTTGGGTGCCTGGTTCACCGATCAAGATCTACCAAAAGGGGGTATAGACCGGGTTCAAAATCATAATTGATCAGGTATGTATTGAATGCAGCTTAAGGCGCATGGATATGAATGTAGAGCTTAAATTGTTGCCATGGTTAATAATTACAGTGATACTATATACTTGAGACGGTGTGCTTGTCCGCAGACGACCTTAGCTTCAGGGCAAACAGTAGACCTTAGAATTATAGACACAAGAGTATCAACCCCGACATGAGTGATGAAAAACGTGGACACCTAGGAAATTGTGACTATTTATGCCCAATGCCAATTTCGAAGTAGTCTGTCTGTAAAATTTGAGACAACAATAAACAATCTCAAAGGACAAGGTCTCACGACCAAATCATCGACATTTCGTGGCGAGCTATCCTTTATTTTCTATCAAATACTGTAGAAGTAGAACACCATCTTCTCCTCGAACCAACTGTGGGGGCAAGCGGAGTCGCAGTTGGAGAAAGCCAAAAAGCTGCAGAACCCGAATCTTATCAGCAGCACACAAACCGCGCAAGCCACCACGGACACAATCCCCGAGAACACAATCCGACCAGGACCTTGAAAACCAACTGGGCACCCACAATGCCCAAGGCTAAGAAGCCCGAGCCCAAATCCCAGCGCGCACCCCCTAAGCCATCCCTCCCCTCCCCCAACTGGCCACCCCTCCGCCCCCTCCTCCCCACGGCCGATCTAAGCCTCGCGCCCCTCGTCCCAGACCAGATCTACATCGTGCGCAATTTCCTCCCCACCTCCCTATGCAAGAACTATGCTTCGTTCTTGGCTTCGCTGCCCTTAACCACTACGCCGGGTAAACCGAAAAAAGACGAGGCGGTGCGTGTGAACGATCGATTTCAGGTAGAAGATGCCCGGTTCGCCGAAAATCTATGGAGCGGGACCGCACTGAAGGAGCTCGTGACGGAGCGATTCGCCGACGAGGACGAGGAAGAAAGCTACGATGAATCCGGGCCGCAGTCATGGACCCCAGACCAGCGAGCTGAAAAGGCGATGCAGGTGTGGGGTGGCGCGCCGCTGGGCTTGAATGCAAATATCCGCATCTACCGCTACTCGGCGGGGCAGTTCTTTGCGCAGCATTGTATGTTTTACTGTTTTTTAATGCGTTCAAGGCTGTTTATGCATTGAGGCTAATGTTCGGCTAGACGACGAGTCGAATTCATTGACTTTTCACCCGCAAGGTTCTGCGAAAGTAATCCCGGCTCGCACGACGTGGACGCTTTTGATCTACTTGACTGCTTGTAGTGGCGGGGAGACGGTGTTCTACCCGGAACCCACGCGGGCAAATCGCAATCCGGCGCCAATATCCGTGGAGCCTGAGGTGGGCATGGCGCTGTTACATCGGCATGGGGATCAATGCATGTTGCATGAGGGGAAAGAGGTCACCGGGGGTGAGAAGTGGGTGCTGCGAAGTGACTTGGTTGTTGAGAGATGAATCCATTAACGAAGAGAGCATTAATGAGCGTCCGTGGTCTATGGCGGAGATACGTGAATCACATTGCGGCTCTCGTACAATTCTAGTCAATTTGCTCTGCATACCAGAATGGCAACGCAAGGCAACACAGCAAGATAGTGTGACAGGGACGAAAGTAGGCCTCCGTGTCCGGAGACCGCGTCGCACGTAAAAGAGACAAGATAGATACATGGAATCATAAAGAGTGTCGGGCCAGTAGGGAACCGGGAAAGATATAGAGATCGAGAGAATCGTGAAAGACAGAACGGGAAGGATAGACATGCGAATTTCTTATATCGAAAGGGGTCATCGCAGTGTTTGCATGGCCCCAATCCGACTTCATAGTATCATATCACATTCATTTAGAAACAGGAGACTTGGTGGCGTCGACCTGATACTCGGTCCGTCTCATGATATCTTCCACCGGCCCGAGCAGCCTCTTGAAGCCGTCCCGGCCCAGACGGGCCACCTTGACATCGGTCTTGGTGATGATGCTCGCGGCCCGCGGTTTGTCGTCCAAAAGAGCGAGCTCACCAAAGTAATCGCCCCGGTGATAGCTTTTGACGGGCACACCATTTTTAAGTGCCTCGGCCTCACCTGATTCCAAGATGTAGAATGCATCGCCTGGGTCGCCTTCGGTGATGATGGTCGACTCGGCGGGGTATTTGATGGTATCCAATGCATCGGCAATCTTGGAACGTTCATAGGGCTTGAGCGACGACAGCAACGGAACCTCTTCGAGGAAAGCCTCGTACATGCGACGCCGCTGGAATGCCGAGTCCATCAGAATTCGGCGGAAGGTGATACGGTCCAAACCCCACAAAGTACACTTGGCCTCGGTGGAGATGACCGTGGCAGCACGCGGGGCATTGTACATCAAAGCAAGCTCACCAAAGGAGCCACCGGGGCCCGTCGAGGCGACTTTGTTGCCTAAACCATCCGGGCCCGGCTGCACAGCGCCGGACGGGTGGATGTAGATGTCAAAATTGCCCTTTTCCACAATGTAAAAGTAGTCACCCGCATCCCCTTGCGAGATCACCTTGATGTCTTTGGCCGGGATAGGCTTCTCCACCAGTGCATCAAGCACGGTCCTGAATTGGTCGTCGTCAAGATGCGAAAATAAGAAGTTCCCACTGACGGCCGTCTTCAGCCGCGCGATTTGCTCGTCAGTCTTGGGGTGGTGCGGGGGTGTCCAGCTATCCGCTCCGGCAGAGGTAGGGTTCAGCGATTCCGCCGACACGGAGGTTCGACGGCCTAGTGCATAGTTATTGGGGAACCCCTGCCCGGATGCCGGTGGGAAGGCTCCCGGTTCGTCTTCACCTGGATTGCCAGACCCGGACCCCGGGTCGGTGTCGAAAGGACTGCCGCTGAACAATGGACCGGCGCCGCTCCCCGCACTCCCTGGTATACCTCCACTGCCGAATGCACTGCCACCGAAAGGGGTGTTCTTCGACGTGCCGCCTGAGTTGGCCTGGCGAAAAGTCATGTTCGTTGGTGACGTCACTTCGAATTCTTCATCCTCCGAGATCTTCTGGATGCCGGGTGATTTGTCGAGGTTGGAAGCGGTGTTAACGAAAGGGTTGGTACCCGGAAACGAGCTTTCAGCCATCACTGCGGTCGATGGGCCGGAGAGGCCGCCAATCCGGCCACGATGGAGCGAAATGAAAGGGAGACTGGAGCTCTTGCTGCGAAGGAATGGGTGGGATGGAGACCAGGTCTGTGGGAAGAGGGGAGATAAATTAGACGAAAGACGGGGAAGCAGAAGATGGAGAAGAAAAGGGTGCCAGAAACGGAGGGGTACAGCGGGCTCGGGGCTAGGTGGAAGTGGGGATGGGTCACGACGGAGTCTAATTGGAGAAAATCCCAGACAATGGACTCTTTCAGTCTGGAGAGGGGGGTTTCGGGTATGCAGAACCGACTCACCCGTGAACAAGGAAGGCGAGGATCGTGGAGAGGAAGAAGGAGGGGTAGGAGGAGTAAAGTTGGGGCGGGCTGGTCTGAGCTTCTTTCGTCGATCCCGGTGATCGACGTCACCGAATTCCCTTGAGTTGCGACTGCAATTGGATCCGTGGGGACAGGATCCTCGATGTGGGCCGCTCGAGAGAAGATAAGACCACGGAGAGAGAAGAAAGACAAGAATGAAATCCTACTCCAAAGGGAAAAAAGCCAAATGATCACAAGCCGCCCTCCGCACCGCGGGATTCCAGGTGTCTTCTAGAACACTGATGAGTGCATATCGCCACTGCAGACGGTGGCAAATTTCCTCGTTGAGGTCATCGTGGCCGTTTTCGGGAACCCGCAATGCCGATATAGAGTTTGACTTGGTCTGATGTGTTTTCCTCCCGAACCTGGCGAGATCTTGGGAACTTGGCCCGGCTCGGATTGGGCAGCAAGATGATCATTTCGGAGTATCTACCACCATAGGACATTCTATGACCGTAAAATCCACATTGATCTGTACATGCCAATCATTTAGAGGTAGATGGTCTTATCACGACAACAATCACGAAGAACCGAGCTGGGTTTCCTAGTTTCCCTGAAAGTGGTCTGTGTCACGCGCCCCCCACTCCAGGTCGGAGCTTGGACAAGCGCCGGTCTCTTCCTCCCTTCTTTTTCCCCCCAAAATTTTGTTGAGGTTGCCCCAATTCACAGCAATGGGTTCTTATACTTTCCAATGGTGAGTGGTCAAGACTTTTGTGGTGTCCCGGATTGTCGAGTGAACCCCTCGAGCCAGCGACCATGCTCGAGTCTCGCGCTCCACCCCCGTTCCCCCCAATTCCGTGGCACAAACCCCAATGAACAAGGATTGGACCGCTGACCGGATGGACCTCCGCATTTGCATGTAGGCCCTACGACGCGAGCGAGGTGTTTGTGACAGGCACATTCGATGATTGGGGTAAGACGGTGAAACTGGACCGGGTAGGCGACATCTTCGCAAAGAAGGTGTCTGTCCCGACGGGCGAGAGTATTCAGTACAAGGCATGCCATTTCGAAAATTTCCCCCATTCCCCCTTTCTCAGCGCTCCCCCTCGACTTCGTACCGAGTAGAATAAACGTTGCGAACGTTGCGGTGAGAGTGCGGGAGTTGCCTCAGGCCGCTCTAGGCAACGGGCGCCTTTTGGCTGACGTCATTCACCTGTCCCGCTTTCCCCGACTATAAAACCACCGACGCCACGAAGGCTGACGTATTTCTTTTATTCCAGTTCGTGGTTGACGGTACCTGGACAACTGATCCCAAGGTGCGCGAAGCCAACGACGGAAACGAGAATATCAACAACCTCCTGTTGCCCGAGGAAATCCAGGAACTGCCCGAGCTGACGTCGACCGACGATACTCCGACCCCCGCTGTCATGTCTGGTGTCACCCCCGATTCCACTACCGCCGCTCTGGCTGCGGACGTCCCCAAGGAGCAGCTAAATGGGAACATCCCCGGCACCTTCCCCGAGACGCCGGGACAGGAGTCCGAGCAAACGCTATCCGTGAATCCCATCCCCGCCTCGGCTGGCTACGGGAACCCGATCAAGCTAAACCCTGGCGAGAAGGTACCCGACCCCAGCACGGTCCATGGCAACACCGTGGAAAGTACCGTGAAACTAGACAAGGAGTCCTATGAAAAGGGTGATAGCGTGCCCCTCGGCAGTGCTGGTACTCAGAACGACACGGCCGGTCCAAGCGCCTTTGCTGTCACTCCCGTGTCTAAGAATATCATCCCCGAATCAAGCCTCCCCATGGGCGGTCCGGCGCAGCGGGCAGCCGCAGCCGACCAGGAACAGGCCCAGGCAGGTGGACCCGCCCAGCAGGCCGCCATGGCCGACCCGGGCTACACCATCCAGTCGGCGGCTCCGACCTCAACCACCGCAGCTCTGGCGGGCGAAGTTCCGCTAGAGAAGAACAAGCAGACAAACGGCTCCGAGCCCGTCGCCGAGGTACCGCAAGTGGTGAAGAACTCGCTCGCCGAGGCTCACCAAGGCCCCGAGGCTGCTGCCAACAAGGAGGCCGTCGACGAGAAGAAGCAAACGGAGAGTGAGCTGCACCAGAAGGTTGGCGTGGACGAGTCGGCCGGTGCCCCTGCTCCCACCGTCTCCGCTGCCACCCAGCCCACAGCCCCGGGTCTCACCGTCCCTCCCATTGCGGACTCTGCGGATGTCTCCCCTTGCTCGACTCCTCCCCCGGGATCCTCTCGTCCTGCCCCCGCTCCTAGCACGGAGCCGACCCCTGCAGCGGATACACAGAACACTGGACCTACTGTGACTACCGGCGTGGAAACGGCCCCAACCGCTGAAACAAGCACCCCCAAGCCCGCAGAGTCGGGCACTCATTCGGCGCCGCTGCTGCCAGTCCCAAGGAGGAGAAAAAGAAGAAGCGTATTAGCGGGTTCTTCAGCAAGATCAAGGAGAAGCTCAAATAGATGGCTCCGCATTTCCTGCTGCCCTCTAATGGTCGATACGCGCTTCATGATACCACACAGGGACTTAGACGGCGACTATAAGAGCACCGGGAGGTCTCGTTCTGCTTTGATCGTTTGTGCTGAATTTTGTCTCGCTTGATTTGTTTGTGTTTTCGATCTGGATACCTCATTTGCACTGCCTGGCCGTATTGTATTCCAGCAAGCCTTCGGTTGTCCTCTAATAGTGCTTTTGGTCGATGGACCTCGTTCTTCAACCATGCCTCTTATCATAGTATCTCGCCACTCTTTAAGCTAGTCCTTCCGCTTCAAAGTATCATCTAGTTTCTCTTCTCATTTCCCCAATAATGAATTTGAGTGTCGTAGTTTCAAACTTTTAAGGCGCGGCTCTTGGTATTTTGTTTCCTCTGATTGGTCTGTTCCATCCGTCCGAGCACCTGATTAGCCAGTCTATTCTCCGGTCCGTCCCCTATCAAGAATCTATAATTCCATATACACTTAAATAGAGTATATATCTCTAAAAGAGCTATATTATAGGACTCTATACTATACTTCTAATAGAGAGTTTTAAAAGAGCGTTCTTAGAGAGTTTAAAGTATATGTAGCTCTATAGTAGCCTTCATAATAAAACCTCTGTCCTTAAGATATTGTGTAAAATATTCTTCTACCAATTAATCAAGATTAGAATTTAGTCCTTAATAATTCACTATTCTAACCAAGAGCAGGCCGTGCAAGTGCGGCCATGTCGCTTGCATCAAATGGAAATGAAACCCTTAAGTTATTACACGCTTAGAAAATGCAGAGATCCCCGAATGCGCGCCACTCCCTCAGAATCATCACCATCCACACTCCGGTAAAAAGCCAAAAGCTCATGCCACAGTTGATCTGCCATTCTGATCTCCGAGCCACCTCCTTCACCTAATATCCGCTTCTGTTCAAATTCCCTCACGAGTACGAAAGCAAGCTCTTCGATGACTCTCATGGTCTCTAAATGCCGTCGTCCCCACCATTGGGTGTAAACGTCAATCACCGCCACAAGCAGGCTCCGGGCCTCGGAGAATCTGTCCAGTTTGCTCAGCGCTCGACTCGTACTCAGTTTCAATGCGATTGAAGTCGGATGGAACCCGTCATTGGAGGACTCTGGGTCGTCACGAACGTGGTAAAACAAGCTCAATGCTTCTTCCACTGCGCCTTGTTGCATGCGTACTTCTCCCAAATCATTCAGAATTCGGATATATAACTCCTTTCGCTCTTCGGCGGATAGGTCAGATTCATACGGTGATTCTCGGGAAAAATGAGCCGCTGCTCTTCGCAGGTATGCTTCCGCTTCGTCAAGTCTCCCCGTCATCATGAATACAACCGCTATGTTGTACATGAAGGAGAACGAGACATCTGGAGTCATGATGCCGAGCTGGGTCATCATCTGTGACGATCTCTCAATGCAGCCCAGCGCCAGGTCAAATCTCCATTGACGTGTGTACACAAGTCCAAGATTGGTGAGCACGTCGGCCAGAAATTCGGAATTTTCCCGCGTGGGAGGATGGTGATCCAGCTCGCAGTCAATCTTCTGATAAATGAGAGATGCCTCTTCATACCGACCGATGCGTCGGAACACACGGGCGAGACTTTCAAGGTCTGTATAATCAGTGTTTGGGCCCCATCTCCCTTGCTTGATATAGTTCCAACACATCTCGGCGTGTGGCCAGAGTCGCCTTATGATCTCCCAGGAGTTCTCCTCAAAGGATCGTGGAACTTGAGAAGCCACAAGAGCGATTGCAGACCGGATGTACTCTTGTTCGTGGTCTCTTGCCCTTTGTATGGCGACCATCTGAACGACTGGATGCATAACCCACCCTCGATCGCTGGCGCTGGAGTTTCTCAGCTCGATGAAAGATAAATCTGCTAGTATCGGACAGAAATGCATAAATGGTACCCTTTCCCTGGCTATGTCTTGCAGCCAGTTGGGATATATGTCTTCGCCTCCATTGTGGCACAGCTCAAACCAAAAGTCACGATGGTGGAGATAACTGAACAGAGTCAATATCTTTGCCGCTATGGGCTCGTTCTTTTCAAGCTCGTCGAAGCTCAACGCCATGGATTGAGACAGGGAGTCATCTGTCCCTGATATACCGTAAGGTGGTCCATGTCCTCTCCATGTTTCGATGTATTCATCAACAGTGCAACGATATTGGGTAATGACAGACGTGGCAAGCCTCAGTGCTAGAGGTAGGCCATGAAGCAGCGCTGCCAAATTTTCCATCTCTGTACAAAGTGAGTTAGCCGGAAAAGAGGAAAAGAGTTATCCAAGGGAGTTTACCGCTTTCTCTTGGTCTAGGGGTAATTTGTTGCCGTAGGAGATCCATGGCATCGTTTATTTTCAGCCCTTTGACCTGCTGACACGGATAGTACCTTGCCACAACGTCGCGTCTTCGAGAGGTTACGAGAATACATCCTCGGGTGAGCCCAGCAATGAAACCTCGAATGTCGAATGTGGTTTCCATCGAGGAAGAGATTTCAACTATACCATCAACGACCAGAAGCCATCTTGCATTCTCCAAGCTATTCAGGTTAGCTTGGAAAATATTCAGAAGACGGCGTCGCTCTTCGACGGACGACTTTGCGGAGATGTTGTGCCCAGGTGTGCCGATATTCCCTTGTGGCTTGAGCATGCTGATAATGCTTTGCTCGAGACTCTGTTGGCTTTCGCAATTCAGCCAGAATATCTCTCTCTCCGGATGACTCGACCGCTGCTGCTCCACAAATCTGGCTACTAATTGGGTCTTCCCAACGCCGGCAAGACCCCAAAGGCCGACAACGAGCTTTTGGACTGGCGGGCAAGAGCGATGGCCTAGTTCATTTTCGAGGAAGGCCATTTCCTCTGTTCTGCCAACAAAGGCCCATCTTTCGGGCAGGACTTGTGCTAACCGAAGATCCTGAACCGCGAAGTCTGTTGAAATTGGCTCGTTTAGAGGAGGCTGAATATGACGAGCGTTAGGATCTGTGTTCGTTAGTATGTATTTTCAACTCGATGGGCTATAAACCATACGCCTCTGAATCTCGGGAGGTAGACTCAATAGAACCTCTTTGGCATAGGCTGCCGCAGTTATCGCAGCATATGGCTGCCATTCCTTGTTCTTCGAGGCATCTGCGAAGTCACTAATTCCTCGAATCACAGCCACCGGCAACCTTGTCATCATTCCAGCCGCTTCCATCTCCACGGCGATGCCCCCATATTGAGATCTCAACTGATCTCGTTTTGCCTTGGATTTGATGACAGTGTTGCCGGACAGAATGATGCCATAGTGTACCCGTGGTCGTGCAGAGGTTAGGTCCGAGAGATCGAGATTTGGTCTTCGAAACTCTGTTCTGCTTTCCACAACTTCTAGATGTCGCTTGAACCGTTCCGGATTACGGGCACGAACTATGCCAATCGCGGATCGAAGCATTGGGTCCGTCGAATTCTGCCAGTGCTTCAATTCGAAATGGCCGTCTTCTCTTTCTTTGCCGAGATCGTATCCCACTACGCCGGGGCAATCATTCTCGGGGACGGCCACGGCGACGTCGCCGAGCTGGATGTCATGCGCCGCGGAGGGTATTCCCCCGGCAATACCGACGAGAAGACCGAATTGCAACTTGGGCAAGTCTCTTTTCACCTCCGTGACAATCCCCCCCGAAGCCGCGAGACCCTGCTCCTGGTAATAGCCGACCACGGCTACCTTGTGAGGGCCTATGGTCCCGACGGTATAGATCACATTCTGACCGGGGGATCTGGGGCAGACCTCGTGAGACTCCATGTCGAGCATGGCAAGAGCCGCCTGAAGCTCCACCTCTAGAGGGCAGAGCCAGACAATGGTGCAGTCTTCAAGGGGGTTGCTCGAGGCCATGTCGAAGCGGGAGGATCTTCTCCGGTATCGACTACCCCTGAAGATGTTCCCAAGGAGCACAACAGGGAAACATGCCTAGCTGAAAGCACCTGGGTCAAATGCGCGACCATCACGAAGGTGCAAGAGATGCATGCGGGGCTGAAGGGGCGGGGGACGCTGAGGCTGAGTCGGGCAAGGAGCGACAGCAAGCGTCCTGGATCCAAAACCCCTTTTCCCATCGCCACGAGATCATTTCACCATGGCATCAACTCCGTGGGCCAGTCCCCGCATTCCTGGAACATGGAGCCCCCCGGCTTCTTCCCCCGTTGCCCCGAATCTTGATCGGGAGCTGGTCAGTGAACTTCGCCCCAATCTGGATTATTTCTCAACCCGACTCTAGAGCTTGTCTGGGTCGCGATATTCTCCCGCGCTCTCGAGCTGCAGTCATGCATCGGGTTCCTCTCACCCACCCAGCGCACACTCGCGTAAGCGACGCCGGATCTCTTATGCGAACAAGTCATTTGATGATAGTCAACTCCGTGTCAGTAGCTGGAATGATGGACAGGGACCACCAGCACCGGTGTCCATGCGGCGTACCGCCAGCGACAATACACAGAGACAGAACCCCAGAGCTATTCGAAGCGTATCATCGAGTTTCGTCGATAGCAGACAAGAAGAAATGCATTTGAACCCGCCCCTCTCTATGCTGCAAAGGGAGCTGTCACGGCAATTGGAGACAATCCAACACCAAAATAACATTATTCAGCAACAACAAGAGTCAATCCGACGGAAGAATTCCACCATTCAAGTTCAAAGCCGGACGTTGGATCGGCAGAACGAGCTGCTTCATCATCAACACCAAACAACCGAGGGCCAGGCGAAGATCATCCATGACCTCAGAAGTCAACTTAGTTCTTTCGATAAACTGGGTCTTGACCGAGAGCGTCTTACATACCAGCGAGACTACTTTCGATCTGAGCGCGACTTTTTTCGAGCCCAGCTCTGCCGCTTTATGCCTATGGAAAATCTGTCTCACAGGCCCTGCTCCCCTCCGGACGTCTCTGCGGATTTTCATAATCTGACAAACGCTCTTCCCTCTTTAGGGTCATGGTATGATGCAAACACCGGCTCCTCAAACTTACCATCTATTGGAACACCAACACCTTATCCTCGGCCCAATGCCCAGGGGAGCACATCATTAGAAGGAATAGACCCCCACGCAAGACAGGCGATGTCGGAAAGACACCTCCCCCCGTTGAGCCAAGAAATTACTCCTTCCATGATATGCTGGACGACCCTGCTACCATGAACCAGCGTCTCGGGGCGAGGCTCGTGATTTCCCCCGAGGCTGCCGTTTCCCAGAATCATGCCACATATGACCCTCCAATTCAGTCTTAAATCTATACGAGGAGTTGCTTGTATTAAATAAATTGTGGCATGGGAAGCTGAAAAGCAGCAGCCGGGTTCGAGGTACACCCCTTCACACCCGAGCTGGCAAATTAGCACGCTTTACGGCTCATGCATTAAGGACCCGTTTGACTCGTGAAATATATAGCTGGGGACCCACAACACGTCGAAAGTGGAGATCAGATGCACGCCTTCATCAAACCCTAGAGAACTTGACGCCATCTGGCAGGTGTATACTGTACTACGCTCTGTTTCAAATTTGCACAGGGTCATGCGACCCGGCCGCATCCTTTCCCATGGGGGCAAAAAAATCTACGATGGGCACTGCCACCTGTGAAACCATAGGGGTTTTCTAAGTGGACCCGTCGACTTGGTCAAGGTACGTTGGTATAGACCGACATAACTAGGACTCCCGTACCGATTCCTAACATCTCAGAATTTTACGTACGTTCCAAAGTTGTGCATGTTTTTCCATCCTCCAGCACTGTAAATCATACGCATGGAGAGAAAAAGAGAGATAGAGAGCGTATATAGAGACCCTTCATAATAGATCACTCCCTTATGCCAAAAGGGTAGAAAAGTTATACCCAACTTAGCTAAAGTCTATAGAGCCAAATTAATATCCTATATGATTCAGGTAGTCGGGCAGAGAATCCTTGTTGTATCCAAATCTTTCTCGTTCCCCACCGGGGCGTTCTAGGGACCAATGCCTACCTCACCGCGAGCCTTATTGAAGACATGGCCCACGAAAATTTCCGGCATCCGGTTAGTAAGCCTTGAAGCCAACATTCTTAATGAATGGGTTCATAAAGTGACTCTCCGATGCAACCGGAAGTTGCGGGGAGAGATGCTTTGCCCTTGTGGGGTTCCCGCTGCCTTGTTTCATAGTCTGGGGACATACGAGTTCCCGGCGATATCATTGATATCAATATGACCGTCGAGAAAGCTATACACATATGATTTATGGTCTAACTAGAAGACTAGACTGATTATTGTTCGAGGTTCACTGATATTGATGACTCGAATAGAGTAGCGTGCGGCCCCTCTAATGTCAATATTGGTTGGATGGGTCCATCGAATGAATCACCATGACCCAACGACGATATGTTTCAACCTAAAATAGGGGCAAAGGTTTAATAATGGGATGTACCTATCATTGCTGTGTTCTACTCTCATCATAAGGCTCTGTCATGTTACACCCATCCCCAACAATTTGCCCAGGTGGACGCACCCCGGGGCCATGTGGGAAAGGCGTACTGGGGCATATCGGAGAAGCAATATATGTATACATAAATACGGTAGAAGGTTGGAGATTTTCCACTTGATCATCAAAGCTCCAACTACAATTGCCCATCATCAATCTCCATTGGAAAGCTTGTGAAAGCAAGCTATAGAGTAACGGCCAGATGGCGTCACCGCTGTCCCTTTCCCCGTCGTCTTTGGGGGAAGAACTTACTCTTCCAACATCGACTTTCCAGTCTTCATCCGCTTCATCTCTCTGGTCAACCAAAACATTCATCCAAATACAGAGAGATGCATCCAATCTGTCCTCCTTTCCAACTTCCTGGGAAACCCAGAATACGATGACAACCCCACCCGCTGAATTACCTCAATCTCTTCTCTCCAATTCGGGATTGGGGAATTCGCTCCGATTCAGTCACGTCCAGTCAACTGCAAAGAGAGGGACTGCACACAACAGTCCCTCCAAGACTCAGTCTGCTGAGCCAACCTTGGCGACTCAAGTCACCATCAAAGCTCAGCCAGAAACCTGCAAATCGGCTTCTTTGACGTGGCAGTCAAAGATGTCTGTCCCGACGGGGGTTGTTCGTTTCAAGGCCGACTACTTTGGCAAGCCTGGAACGGAATGGGTCATTGCCTCGGGCGGCGGGGCCAGGTTGATCAACATGAAAGCTCAATGTCAGGGTAGATCATGCTCCGTTGACCCCACTGACGACAGCCGTCCGATGTTTGAAAGTGGCATCGTGAAACAACGCAACAATGGCAGTTGGGCCATGAAAGTCACGCCACACATGCAAACCTCGCTGATGATCTCGGGCGAACTGGTTGCAGATAATGGCGGGCCAAATCAAACATTCCCTCTTAGCGTGTCATCCAAACTGGACTGTTGGCTTCCAGTGGCATTTAATTGCACTCAGCAAGGCTTCAAAGTCGGCTTGGACCAATGGAACGCCTATAGAGTCGATAATTACCTGTCAGAAAAGCTTCAAGATGGAAAGATCCGAAGCTACTATGACTTCAAAGACATGATCATGAAGGAGGGCTTGGGGCATCAAGATGCGAGGAGTCAAGAGTGCCGCATTGATCAGGAGTCGACGTGTGATCGACCAAAACAATATCATTGCAAGAATCTCCCGGCTGCATCCGCCATTAAAGCGCGGATGTTAATTGAAGCAGACGTCACCTTCACCAAGTTCATGCGCCTTATCTATACTACACTGGAAGAAAGCCGCGACGAAATCGGCGATCTGATCGAATCGCTCGTCGCCCACTTCTGGAAGGAAGCCGCCGGGAATGTCTGGAAAGGGGCAAAGCAAGCGTCCGCCGCGAGCAGCATAGTCGGAATTACCATCGGCGTGGGTGTGTTAATCCAAGTTTTGCTTGCAATTGTCCTACTCCCTGTCGCCCCGGCAGTCATTGGCGCGGAAGCAGGCACGGCTATAGTCGAATCTGGACTTTCAACGGTAGCCGGCAGAACTGCAGTGGCAGGACTGTCAACGGCAGGCAGAGCGGGAGGTACAGCAGCCGAGGAGGGCGCTGCAGAAGCAGGCGGCGCACTCGAGAATGCCGGTGCACAAGCAGCCAACGCAGGCAAGAATGGAGGCGAAGCCGCCGCGAAAGGAGGTGGAGCGGCCGAGAAAGAAGGCGAAGCAGCTGCGAAGGGAGGTGAAGCGGCCAAGAATGAGGGCGAAGCAGCTGCAAAGGGAGGCGAAGCGGCCAAAAATGGAGGCGAAGCAACGAAGGAGGCAGCTGAGGAAGCAGCCAAAGCCAGGAAGTATGCGAAGATGAATGCGGGCGCGGGCGTCTTCGTTGCAGCAGCTATCTTTGGTTCCAATGCAGCTGGAACGTATTCTAACCTGGAAAATCTCCAAGAAGACCCCGCCAAAACCGACACTCAGTGGAAAGCAAGCATTCACTACAAATCGCAAGCACAGCAAATACTCGACCAGACAAAGAGGTCCCTCGTCTTCGCCATGGAAAGCAAGGACACCGGTCCTGACAACATCCGGAAGATGTTTGAAGGAGGTCAATGGATAACTGAAGAGATGACCAAGGCCATTGAGAAAGGCCACCTCAAAGCGATTATCAAGGATTGGCTGAAAAGAGAAATGGTTGGCCATATTATCAGCAAGATGGTCCAGGATAGCGAAGGCTACATTCTCTTCGCGGAATACGGAGATAAGGACCAGATTCATTATGTTAACAAAGGGATCTCCTTCACCAAAGAGGACTGCGAAAAGTACTGGGTGGGCAACCAGGACTGGAATTACGCGGCAACGTGTGATATCCCATACACTCCCGGCGGTCCTCTCGGCATGGCAGTCCTAGTACGACCCAAGGTGAAAGAAAAGGGATTATGGTCCGCTGAAACCAAAAAGTGGTTCAAAAACCCGATGGAAGTCTACCTGGCGAGCCAGAACTACACCTACAAAGTTGACGCACGAAATTTCATCGCGTCCGCCATGCATGGACAAGCAACCGGAGGGTTTGGCTATACCACCCGCAATGGTAATTGGGTCACGGAAATCGAACAGAAGGGGCTGCAATCGGTCTTGGGGGAGCTTCTCAAGCATGATCCTAGTCAGGGGGGTCTTTATGCTGCGCCAACCTGCGCCGCGATCACGAACCTGGTTTATTTCCCCGGATCCGAGCCAGTGATGAGGCATTGGGGGGGGGAAATAAATTTTTCCAGTGGGCAAAGCGTGACGGCACGAATATGGATTCCAATCAAACAATGGCGGGGCAGCAAGTCAAACGTGATGGTGGTAATGATATCTTTACTACCTATGCTAAGAGTCCATGCCCATGCCAAAACTGGTGGTATCAAGCGGCTGGGGGCGAGAAACGCTTCTTCAGGGATTATGTCCGATCCAAGATAAAGGACGCCATGGAGGAAGATTGCCCTGATAGAGATGGTGTCCACTTTGCCAAATCCTTTTCTCCGGTGGACCCCTTCGAAGACGTGAAAATTTCTTGAAGGTTTATTTATCGGAATGACAAGACGACTTTCTTATTTCTAGCTACCCAATGAACTGTAGTCCTTGTTTTAAGGGCCTGGGAAGACTCGAGTGGACTCTTCTTGGTATCAATGGGCTTTTGATACTTTTGATCTGTTTTTTAGGATGAAATTCGCGGTTCCACCCGTATGTCTCTCCTTAGTGACCGGCGTTCCGGAGTTATTATTATTATATTTTCAAGTGTCGCATGAACTCTTCGTTGTCTAATATTGTGCCATGTAGATGGAATCAAATATACTACTTGCCTTCACACCGCAATCCGTTGTCCAGGCCGCCGGCTGCGCAATACTTCTTATACTCTTCAAAGTACATATCCCGTGCTTTCCTATGTTCCTTGTACAACAAGGCGTTCAGGTCGTCCAATTCCTTTATAAGTTCGTCGCTAGCCCCGACGCGATTTCCGAAGGAGAACACATTGAGACAAACCAAGAGGTCCCCATAGAGATTCTTCGACACTTTAAGTTCGTCAACCAGGGCTTCGGCCTTGTTAAGGCGCTTTGCAGCGTTGGAGTACGCCTTGTCCGCGCAGGGTGCCAGTCTCTCATCCCGGGTCAGGAGGGATTCGCCTAAGGCATACTGTATCAGCGCAAGCCCCCTAGTTGATAGTCTTTCTTGGGAGGAGGGGCAATTAACTAGAGCGTCACAAATTGCTCTAGACTTATACGTACCGCCACAGTACTCCTTTCTTTTGCCCTTGCCATCGGTAAAGCATCCCTTCTGGCATGGCGCTACAAGAATAGGCTCGTGTTCAAACAATGTCACTCTCCCATTTTGGGAAGAGAGGCTGTTCCTATACCAGGTGCAATAGTATAGGTAATCGTCCTGGATCGAGAACTGGCCTAATGAACTTCAGCTTAGCCCTTCTTCCGCCACAAAGCTCAAGGCATTTTGATCATACCAGCATTGTCAAATTTCTTGAAATCTCTACCACAGTAGGATTTGTCATGTTCGCAAAGGGCAGCAATAGTGCCCTGCGCCAGGGCCAAGGCGGTGATGATCGATGAAAGAAGCTTCATGATTTTAGAACAAGCCGGAGGGAGAAGAAGATAGTCTACTCAGAAGACTGAGTAAAGGGATTGGAAACTTGGACATGAGGGGGTCACAAAAGGTAATATTTATATTTCAGTCTCTAACGAGTATACCCTTGGTGTCCCGAGGCCCCGAGGCCGTCGGCCCAGAGCAAGTTCATCTTTCAGCTTGATTTTCAGCTCAACTCTCGTCCACACATTTCCCACTATACACACCATGTGCAGCGAAGGATTCTAATGGCCCACTGGAAGATCATGCGCACGTTCCTACTGCACTAACTACATAACTTAAACGATCCTCAAGCGCGAGGATCAGGTACCTTGTTGATTTTGTCAGGTGGTGTTGGCATGTATCTCGTAGAGTATTACTCTGCACAAAACCTGGCATTGGGGCTAATCACCAGGACAACTCATTACTCATTGCCGAGCAAACGACCTTGATGTTAGGTCCAGTATGATGTTCGGTGGAGTGAAACAGGGAGGATGGGACGCTTCACCAAGGCCATATTTTTTAGCTGCCCTAGTTCCTCAGCTGAAGTCAACTTATGTTCCATTGAGACATACTGGGCCGCTATTTGGTGCAAGCCATATAAACTATTAGATATGCTGCAGAAGTAAAAACACGCTATGAAAACCATCCCGTCTTCCAAGCCCTAGTGGAGCACGGGTAGAGCCAATAGAGTCAATCGGAAGACCACGCTAAATCCAGTTATCCAGTTTTGGGGGAAGATCGGCCATACAGCCAGCCAGCCCCCTTCTGGTTAATTCAAGGCCCAAACACATTGAGGGAAATGCCGTCGAGCAAAGAAAAGTTTATTTGGACCAAGATCTACATATTCGGACGTGATGGTTGAAGTCTTCAGCCGTACATATAGTGACTGACTAGTGTCTGCGGAGTAGAAATTACGTAAAAGAGAGCCCTTATTTGACCATCTTGGTAGATACAATAAATCCCTCTCAAGCCTTCGCAAAAGAATCCTAGATGGTTTCAAAGCCGATGCTAGCCATCGAAGAATGCAATACGAGGGAATATGTCAGTGACCGTACTCCGTACCACGTGGGCAATTGCCTTAGACAGGACCAGAAGGCCCGCTCGGTAGACCTTCCTGGTCGCCCACTGAGCCGTGTGTGCGGGGGCAGCCATCCTTTTCTGCAAAAAATACTGGGGCCGTGTGGTTTGTCTATCAGGGGTGCCAAATCGCCTAGTACACCCACCCACCCCATTGTCTCCATACCCATCGCCCCACTTTAGTATGGCCCACCCTCCCGGTCAGCACCCAGAAAACTACTATTCAATAGGGTGATGAACGATGTTCAAGTATACTTGCTTCTCACAAATAGATCACGGACAAGCGGGCGAGCTACTACGTTGAGTTTGGGTGTAAGATATAATGGCCATCCACCCAAACGGGCAGCTTGTCGGAAAACTCAGGTATATCATTTCCGTAAACTAGCCGATCGTCGGGAGGAGTTCATGCACGATGAGCGCATGAGCTGAACGGTGGATCTTGCATGCTGCGCAACTCGCCGGGGAACCATTTCCCGCTGGAAAGCTTTTCCCCCATTCCAACTCTCAACCGAGAGACCGACTTCGTACGGGTTGCCCTCCACATTACCCAGGATGCCTCGTTGTTTCAGTCGGCTGTGCGGTAAATTCTCGAAGGAGAAGGGTGGACAGAATGCCACTAATCCAAGTCATCAACCCAATGACTCTCCTGCGGGCAAGAAGCCATTGACCAAGGGAGCTCTGCCACTGCACTCCAAGTCGCAGTATCCAGAGGCATTCCAACAATAGTGCAGATTCTGCTGGATCATGGTGCCGACGTCAATGCCGAAGGACCAAACGGCACTCCCCTTCAATTCGCGTCGTCCAGAGGCGATGAAAACATAGTACAGATGCTGCGGAACCATGGCGCCCAAGCCAATATCGAGGATAAGTAGCCCGGCTTACCATTGTGTACCAAACCAGTCTATCGATATTTACGGAATAATAAATCCATCGATTGAATCGTCTTTCGAATTTCTTGCAGCCGAGGTGGATCGTCCAAGAAGACTGGACATGTTGCGGGTGAGAGCCACTGTCTGCCACTCTATAGTGCAAATTAGAGAGATGTGGGAGTGTGTGTTGCTTCGTATCATCATGTACAGTCTTTTTGGGGCTGCCAAGACGATCCAGCGTTCCGACATCGACTTGCACGCATGCTCCCCACTAGAATACTTATTGTATAGATGAGCTCGGAAAGACATGGGAAAGTATAGTTTCTAGGGTTGGACCATGCAAAGTTAAGTTAGACATGTAGAAGATCGTACCAAAAATATCGGTATAAGGCACGAGTTATTGTTCCCCTTCTCCAATGCCTCGAGGACTTCTTGATGCCCTAATATTTGTGCACATTCAATAGCCGTACGACCATTTGAATCTTTGATCGTTGGGTCGGCCCCTTCGCTAATCAAGTAACGAACCACATCGACCTCGCCAAGCTCAACCGCTTTGTGTGCAGAGCTGTTCCGAGACCCATGAAAGAGAATAGCGCCTACGAAGCATAGTCCTCGTATATAGCCGAATTGATAGGCGCGCCTTTTTCGATGAGACGTTTCAAGACCTCGATAGTATCCGATCGCCGTTCGGTTGCATGATGAAGTAGCCGGCCCCTTCGAATATCTCCGCCATGCCTAAGCATAAGCTGGATGACGGAAATAGGGCCGTTTTCAACAGCAAGGGAGAGTGGCGTTAGATCAACAGCACATTCTCGATTAGGATCAGCTTGATGATCGAGCAGCCAAGCTGTCGTCTCCTCATCGGTCACACCATAACTAAGAAAATATAAGCAAAGTTCTGAAGACATCAAGACTGCAGATCTCACCCAAGTACGGGAGGTTTAAGCTCGCTTATTGGCTGATTGATGTCCTAGCCGTATTCAAGCGCATCCTTCCCCTTCACTTTTACGGCTTCTGATGCATAGATTGGATCCATAGGCAATCCACGACCAAGAAGCCCTCTGATGAACTGCCCATTGTTTCGTTGGATCGCTTCAACCATTACCGCATAGCAGTCACATAAGTCAAAGCACTCCGACGAAGAGATTTGCTGAGTCAAGAACCTCTCGGAATTTCTGAACATCACCGTAGACGCAGAGAGCATGCAACTTTTCCAGGGTCGCGGATGGTGTTCGAGCTGGAATCCGAGGGTACTCACTTGAGTCAATAGGAGGACAATCTGGGTACTATCGTTCAACTGTATAGAAAACCAACTCAAATTCGCGATTGCCAAGGCCCGGGGAAGCGTCATAATTTGTGACTTGGGGGGCCACTTGGAGTGGGGGCGGAAACTCTCATTACAGTACGTGCTGGACTGCTTGGCTGCATCAGACCTCCTCCCGAAATCCAAAATGCCAAGGACGTCGAGGAACTGCGGTAACTGTCGGGCTGTGAAGCGTCGCGTGGGTGGATGCGTCCTGTTTCTTTCGCTCTTGTGCTAACTGTCGCGTAGTGCGACCAGCAATTCCCCCACTGTGGACAGTGTCGTCGGGCACACCAGACATGTCCTGGATACCGCGATGAATGGGAACTGGTTTTCCGTGATCAGACTGACTGGACTATCGAACGCACAGAGGCGAAACGCTCCCTCAAGGTAGCCCCGGGGTGTGTCACCTGCAAGTGGAGAGTACGATCGCGAAGGTCTCCTGGCTCACGCTAGACTAGGATACACAAAATCAAGGACGATGAGACATATCCGCACCAGTCCAGGTGTGTATTCACTGGCCGAAAGCGCGATGGTTACCCAGCCGGTCCGGGGAGATCGTACCCCTGGGAGCTGCTGTCGCTTCAGCCGACCACCATGCCGGATGTCAATTCCATCGAGCTACGCAGCCTGGCCTTCTTCCGCCAGGTGGTGGGCCCCGTTCTCTCGGGTCCGTTAGGCCGCTCGTTTTGGACCTGTACGGTTCACCAGCTGGCTCACCAAGACCCCGCTGTGCGACATGCCGCCGTGGCCATCAGCGCTTTATACGAGCGGCTCGACCAAAGTCCCCGCGATTCCGGAGCCCCGTATGACAGCGGCTTTGCGCTTCGCCAGTATAACCAAGCAATCAAGTCTATCACCACGTTGAAGGGTCCGGGCCCGTCCGAGCTCGATACAGTACTGCTCGTATGCATTCTGTTCACCTGTATCGAGTTTCTTCAGGGGAGCATAGAATCTGCCCTCTAACACTGCCGGCACGGTACTCAGATTCTCAATCAGATTCTTCATTTCCACACTCCCAAACCCGAAATATTAGCCATCATCCGGCACCTAAGTATCTTCCCGCTCTTATTTACGAGCAGACTTTCAGATCCAATTCCGAGCGCCGAACAATATCCGACAACTCCTGACTCATTCGAGTCCCTGGTCCAGGCACAAGAGGTGCTCGATTGGCTCACTTACCGGCTAGTGGGACTGTCTCGAGTGACAGACGATTATAATGCCTCCGGTTTATCCTCTTCGTGTGATCTGGAACCCCTCATTGCACAACAACAGCGGGTGATCAGTGACCTGAATGCGTGGCAGGCAGCGGTGACCAAGTTCAAATCCCGCGAGCCCATACCCCAAGAATATGCGACCATAGACCGAATCTTGCAGGCACGATGGACGGCGGGTATAACCTGGGCGTCCGCTTGCTTAGAAGATGGAGAGTGCGTGTACGACACATACATGGATCGGTTCGAGCGAATAATCGAGCTGGCCAGCCATGAAGACCCCACAGCGGTGTCATCCTTGTCGAAAACGCCAAAATTCACGTTCGAGATGGGCCTTGGAACCGCGGTGTATTTTGTGGCCATCAAATGCCGGTCCCTCCCTCTTCGTCTAAAAGCGCTGTCCATGTTGACGACAGTTGGTTGCCCCAGAGAGACCATGTGGGAAAGAGGCGATATGAAGCGGAAGGCGTTGCAGATCATTGAACTGGAACACGGTATTAAGCTCACCCCGGAGCGAATCGAGGAGATCAAGATGACGGGAGAATGCTCCCCTATGCCGCCCGAAGACCGACGAATTGGTGACTTGGGGATTGAGGGGACAGGACTGGCCGCCCAAATGATTTTCCACCTTCCTGTCTCTTAAAGTTTTACGGACACCGGAACAGAAGCCAGGCCTGAAGTTCTCTACATGCTCTATCCATCGCGGTCCAACATCAGATTGTGGGTGATTGGGTGCGATTTGAGGCCACCTGTCAATAGCTTGACCTTGCCTTGGCTCTCAACCTTGCTCCAAAGACCACAAGAATCAGGGGTGCGGGAATACCAAACGTCAACCCAACCAAGGCAATTGTACTATTGCTCCACTCATAACCCAGCATCTGATACATCTGGGGCGCAAAAAGGGGGAACAAAAACGCGGCCAGACTGCGCAGAAATTGATCCGCAGCCATGGCACGGCCGATGTGGTCCGGATACGCCTCCATCACGTACGCCTGCAACGGCATACCGTTGATTTGCATGCCGAGCATATTGAGAAAGATACCAATGTCGACGATCATCCAGAAGCTAAATGGATAGGGACATGGCTGCTTCGGCGGAGTTCATGTCGAACCCGGCGGCGATGGTTGAGAGCGCAGGCGCCATGATCGTGGATATCATGATGCGGTTGAATGCTGTCGCCGACATCACGTCTGTCACGGCCCATTTATGGCCTCTTGTCCAGTCTTGGGGATTCTCTTTGTCGGATGGTTGGGCGAAAGTGACCAGAAATGGGTCGTCTTCTTTGCTGGCATGGGGATACACGGGAGTCAACTCTATTCCTGGAAGGGTGGCCGTGATGCCATCGGAGTTGTGCTCATTCTGAGGATGGTTAGCCATAGTTAAGTGCGTCGAAGGGGTGCATGATGGAAATGACAAAGTTTTTAGGGGGGAGTGCAGGGGTGCATCAGATACAGAGCAATAATACGATCAGATAAGATGGTGATGGTCTGACACGGATGCTGCAGTCCCCGGATTTCACCCGGACATAGATCTGGCCAAGGAACTACTTGAACTCGGAAGATGGAACCATTTTATCAGTAAAGTCTCATTAGGTATTAAATATAAAATGTTCATAATCCATGACCCCTCGAACTTCTATTCTTGCATGACAATAGATCCCCCCCTTCTTCATCATATATACCCCGTTTTGATACTCGCATCTATTCCGTCGACTCCGACACTGCAAACTTGCTCAGCGAACGTAGCCGAGCACCGAAGTAGTAAAGCAGCCAGATGCCAAGAATGCCAATAACACTCAGTCCACCCAGGAGACTGACACCGCGCGCAATGCCCAGATTACCGAAGAGCGGGTGGGCAAAAAGGACACTGCCGCAGGCAAGGGCACTGCGGAAGAAGTCGTTCGCGGCGAACAAACTCGCCGCATACTTCGGGTAGCTGAGCGGAATGTAGACGAACAAGGCCTGCATCACGACGAAGACGGTTGCGCAATAGATTGTGATGCCAATCGTAGGCACAATCCAGTGAATCGAGGCGCGGGCAGTCCAGGCGAAGAGGAAAAGGCCGATGGTCGGGCCAAATGAGGCGGGGAGAGCCGGGATGAGACGGTCTTCCTGGACCGGGAAGCCAAAACGCTTGATGCGAGGGTCCATCCAGAAGTAGAGGTAGGAGATGTACATGGCGACACCGATGAGGCAGGCAACGAGGATGCAGAGAAAGACCAGGCCAACCTGACCGAGGTTCATGTGGTAGTCTGTGGGGTAGACCAGGGGGAAGGCTTCGAAGAATGAGTAGTAGATGCCGTAAATGATAGCCGTGTAGATCTGCACGAAGAGAACGGCCGGATCCTTGATGGTGATTTCCATGGGCTTGACCAGGGCGTCGATGGCGACATCGGACACGCGCATGTTGCGCTGGTCAATCTCCGACTGGGACATGAAGTGGTCGTCGTTGTAGATTTTGCGCAGGCGCTCGGCGCGTCGGAGGAGAATGGTCGCGCTGCTGGTCTCGGGCAGAAAGACGAACATCAAAATAAACACGGGGGCAGAGGCCCAGATGGACTCGTAGAGAGACCACCGCCAGGACTCAACGGGCACCGCAAAGCCACTGAGGAGGGGACCGAATGCGGCTACAAGATATGATTAGTATCGGATCATTTGGAGGGAAAGGGCTCGACTTACGTCCACAGTAAGCAGCAGCCACCCAAGCCATCATCGCATAGGGTAGAGCCATGAGACTGTACAGGTCGGCAATGGATGCACCTCCCGATGCCAGACAAGGCGAGCCAAAGAAACCCTGCAAGAAGCGCAGGACCAGCAAGCCGGCGAAGTTGTTCACGAAAGCTGTCGGGATGGAGATGATCACAAAGAGGAACATGGTGACAATATACACCGGGTTGCGACCAATCGCCGGGATCTCGCCCAAGGGTGAAAAGACCAGGGGTCCGATTCCATAGCCGAGAACATACAGCGACAGACCCAGCGTGGCAACCAGCGCGGTCACTCCAAATTCAGCCATGACGCCCTCCACAGAGGATGTATAGATGGCGGACGTAGTATAGACCACAAAAGTGTAGAGACAGATGAGAGTTGTAAGAAGAGCGCGCTTGGAGTTGGACCAGTTGTGTGGGTTCTCTGCATCATCGGTATAGTACCAATCGACCAGAATGATTCCGTCTTTGGTCTTTTTCGGGGTAATAGGCGTGGACTTGACTCTCTCGAGATCCGATTGATCCCCGGCCTCAAGGCTGGAATCTGTGTCGGAGCTGTTGGAGGAAGGAAATTCGGTGGAGGCCCGGCTCAATCTCTCGCTTTTCTCGTCACCGTTCACCCGGCCGTGGGGCTTTTCCATGCTGGGTTTTGGGTCGTTGATGTCGTACATTGATTGGATCCATGTTGCGGGAAGTTCAAAGTCGGGCTTCTCTTCGGGGTATTGAAAGTATTTGTTTTTGGTCAGGTAGCGAACCATTTGCCCGAACGGGGCATCGCGGATCGTCGCTGCCATTGGGTGGAGAGACGGGGTTGGATATTGTTGGATTGGATTGGTTGGAGTTCGGAGGCGATTGGAATTATAGTCGAGAGGACCGTGAAGTCAATGGAGATGATCTGGGAGTGTGTGGAATACATCTTGACTACATCTCAACTATTTTATATCCTCAAAGTACGGAGTAAAAACCACACGCATTAGAAATCGTCAACGCGCATCCGAGAAGCGAATAAGCAAGAGGTTGGCTCAGCCAATGAGAACCCGCTGGGATGATGAATCTAGCTTGGCACCCAGAGATGATTCTACAAGGATCGACCATCTCAGGCTGTCGGGGGCAAACAGGCCCGACCGCGGGCAAATCCTCCGAAGTAATCGCTGATTCGCGTTCAGAGCCTTGCGGGTTTCGCGTGGTCATGGCGGGATTCGGTGATTTATCAGCGCGAATTGGTCAGGCTCGGATTTCGAACCACACCGGCCAATCACGGGGGAGCGATGGATCCTCTCGCTCGGTTCCAACCAGAGACCGAGAGCGGAATTTTACATCGCGGATATATAATGGACGCAGATCCAGGATTTCGTGAATTCTCTGGTGTTGGTCTGACTGGCTATCATCAGGATCTGGTCCTTGGTTCTTCAGTGATGTGTTTCCGAGCCCCGGTCTGAAGCTGTTCGGATCATTGATAAGACAGCGATTCCAACCCACAGCCGTAGATAACATGGGTATCCGATTAACCTCAAGCTATTTTGAGGGCATTGTTTTACCAGATAAAAAATACCATAAAAGAATATAGATTGTCAATCTCAACTGACATGATTGTATTCATTCTGGTCCTCTCCAACTGACTTCTCCAAAAAAGCACAAAAATGAACACTCGTTATCACGACACTACCCCACGCACGTCTAGACCTTTGACAAGTTGACAAAGTTGGACGTGCTCCCGTTGACCTTGCCCTTCTTCTTATCACTGCAGCCGTCCAGAATCTTCTGCGCATCCGCTTTGATAGTCTTGACGTCCGGGTGCGGCTGCGACGTGCCACCCCCGACACCACCGGGACCGTTCGGGTTGACCGTGATAGGAGAGGAGATGGAGCAGGAACCGGACTTGTACCAGATGCAGGCCTGGCTGAATGGGCCCAGCACCTTCACATCGTCACAACCACTGGACTCCTTATCGGTATTGATCTTTGCGATGGCATCCCTGCAATCGTCGATCTGGGCGTCTTTGGCTCCATCTCCGCCGCAGTGCGGGTCGGAGCGCTCCTGCAACGGGGCCGGGGCAGCCCGGGCCACGCCCAGGATGGAGGCGACGAGGACGATGGTGGACAGGGAGAAACGCATTGTTTCGTCTTGATTGTTTGAATAGATATGATTTGGAAGGTATGTATTCGATGTAGAGAGCTGGAGCATATGATCTTGTTTCCTCCGGAGAATAGCCCATACTTATACTTGTCTGCTCGACCAAGTTCACCGGGTTGTTTCCTCTCGTTGACCGTCAGACTTCCTCACAATGCCATCATGTCACATTCTGATCATCCACAAAAGGGCAGTATATTCTTAGATTCAGGGGCCAAAAGGACCACTCACAAATCAGAAGCCTAGTCGATTCTCCGGATCCAAGGATATCAGGTTTCGCGACGTCCCCCGCAGGACGTGGGTGGGTGAGGGTGAGATCTAATGCATGAATATTCATGGATTGTCGATACGAGCGATGTCGACCCGGAGTAGATTATGCACAGCGTGGATATCACCCCGGTTCTCGACGTCATATGGATAGAACTCCGATCATGAGTGGACCGGGGGCATCGCCGTGGACATGGGATCCAGGGTCGATGTAACACTAGACAAGAGCATGACTGAGCTAGCGTGTTTATATGTCGGAGCGAATGCTTTCCCTTGGATGTACGCGCCAAAACAAAGTAGTAAGTTGCAAAGGAACAGCCTAGTCACCCAGGCCAGTACTCTATACCTATGAAAACAATGAAGGGCCCTTCTAACCATGCTACGGGCGATTCCCCTCCGATACATGAAGGTTCATCATGTGGCCAGCACGAACCGGCCCCAAATCCGAGAATCTTCTCACAGCCCTATGAGAGGCAAGCTCCACCACACGACTCAGCCAACACTGGATCCTGTTCAACCCACCACTAAAATCTCACCCAAGCTCCCATCTTGGGAGCGCCCCCATCGATCCCATTGGGGGCCATACGGGGAGGATCGATTAGAACGCGGAGACTCCACGACCGCCATCCAGTAGAGATCCGAGACGAGTCAGTGGCCATGGTTTTGGCCCCTGAATGATGTGTTCTCGGAACCCGGAATGTACGAGAGGGTCTCAGCCCTGTTGGAATAATAGGCTCGCACACGCAATGGCTTCTGGATTCGGTTCATTCTTCGTTTGCTGCACCGGGCTTGACTAGTCCAGGACTACATCAAGCTTTCGAGGGCAAAGGATGACGCGGTGGCTTGTTGAGACGGAGAATTGAATGCAGGAGATAAGTTGGACCTGACTCGGGTTTTCCTCATGGGAGTTAGGGGTGAGATTTCCTTTTGCTGCCGTGTCGTCACCTTCTACTTTCTGCTTAGTCTTGTCACTACGGTGAAGTCCGCGATTGGGGTTGACTCTGCCGGGTATGTTCTATCCGCTGAGTGCTTGATACTATTTGATTGGATATAATACACAATGCCAAAGATACGGGGTGAACGAGTCCCTCTCATCAAGCAGCGTGTTCCACCGACGCACATCAGAAGGGTATCGCATTACTGACTTGCCCGTTCAATTTGACCGGGTATGCCAGCATACTGTGTCGGGTTAGTGCGACTCGCGCAATATCGACCAGACCAAACATACTCTTTCCCGGTCTTGGTACAGCCACAGCCACAAAAGATCGAGGCCGGATAGCAAATGACCTGCAGACGAGTCAGCCACAAAGATACCGATGCACGCGTGGAGCGGGCACGCTGCTCGCGTCACATACCGCCGCGACAATGGTACAACAGAATCCCAGGGTTGGCCCGACGACCTTACATCGGCAGGGGTTCTGGTCGGTGCCGCACTGGAAGCAGATGGGGAAGAAGAAGAACGGAGCGTCGCACATGATGGAGTGCGACCGGGGAGTTCGCGTGGAAGGAGAATAATGCGAGGTCAGAATCGCAGGAAAAGGGGAGGCCGAGGTCGCGTTCATGAACCTCACCGCATCAGGAGCTGGATTCGATCATGATGACGCAGATGATCGATCCACCGATCGGCGCATGCGGGGTGGAAGTATTGAAACATTAACAGATTGCTGAGTTAGAAGTGAGATTATGGGATATTTGATACTGAGTATATCTTATCGACTTGATGCTTGGTGATCTGGAATATCGAGATGTATACTCCGTACTCCGTCCAGAACCCGGTCGCAGCCCAGCCACAGCACCGCCACGCCGTTGTGCCCCTGATTTGTTTGATTTGTCTTATTTGTCTCATTTGCCCTATTCTCCGCGTTTCAGGTTGCACTTTCACCTCCAGGCATTGCCCTCATTCCTACACCCAGGCAGCAGCATTTGCAACAATTGCCTAGACTCACGCGACTCCTGTTCGCCCTTGGCGCGCCAAGTCCGAATTCCAAACTCCACCAGCCCCAATCCTTCAAAGCCACACCTTCCCCTCGCTCTCCCATCTCACCTTTCCTTTTCCCCAACGGTCGTTTCCAAAGATGGGCCTGCGCAGTCTTCTTCCCCTGATTCTCCTTCTCGTGTTCGTCGCCATTCTCGCCGCCGTCGGTTACGTGGTCTATTCCATCGTGCAGGATGTCGGCAAGACCACGCGCGAGAAGATGGAGCGTAAGAACGTCGTGTTCACCAAGGATGGAATGAAGGTCGAGGTGAAGGAGATCAAGGATGAGGCATACAAGGACCGCACCCAGAGGTACAGCGTCTTCCGCTCCCTTCTGACCCGCAGCAGCTGACTCGACGACAGCGTCCTCGTGAACATGTGGAACCACACCTCCTTCCCCGCCTACAAGAGTCGGCTGTGGGATATGACCGGTGCCTCGACCGAATCGGAATCCAGCGCCGCGGCGAACCGCAAGCCGTACGTCCAAGCCGTCCCCCGTCCCCAACTCCTTTCTCCCGAGCTAACCACGAGACGGTAGGCATTCAAACTAAACTTGGCCATCGATTTCTGAGCTGTGCCGCGATCGCCCATTCTATTTCTTGCTTCGCCGGTACCTCATCTGCTCCCCTTAGACTCGGGCTGGCACTGCCCTGTGATCCTTTCTTTCCAGTGCTCGGACACACCACTGCTCCGCTTCATTCGACACCTTTGGTGTCTCCGCCGCGACATGCGTCACGATGTATGATAATGCTTTATACCCGGGATCCCGGTGCGCAGTCGACGTCCATGTCCTCTGTGCGATCTCTCGATGGCACGGCCATCTCATTTCTTGCACTCATTCCCGCATTTGCGGTTTTGATTTTTTTTTTTTTTTTTTTTTTTTGGATATAGTGATGCAAATGGAGTATATTGATGCAGATCTTTCCTAAGATAGAGAACCGAAAAAGAAAAATGCAAACCGTCCCCAGTGGGTATCAATCAACGCCGCAAGCTAAATGTCATAAGGATGCACCATTCGCCCAAACCCCTCCCCTGCTCCATCACGAGCGGCGCGCGTAGTAGCTATAGTCCTGGTTCAAACGGTAGAACGGACTCGGCTCCAGCTGCCCACTACCACCGTACCACGTGGGAGTTCCCAGGGTTTTGGGCGTGTCACAGCGGCGCACGTCGCTGAATACGAACTCGAACGTCTTGGCCCATTGTACCCGATTGTTGAGACCGTCCAGCTCCCACAATTCCTGGAGGAAGTGCAGGATCGAACTGTGCGTGTAGGCCGAGTTATTCGCGTACATCGTACCCTAGTCGTGGATGAGGGTGTTGGGCGAGATCCAGGGAGAGATCAGGAAGGCCGGGACGCTAGTCTGTATTAGCAAGTAGACAGAACAATAATAGAGAGTTTTGTACGCACCGCACACCGAGACGGGTGTAGTCGTACGAGACATTATGCCCCTCCGAAGAACCCGTAAAAGTGATGCCGTCTTCGGGCTGTGGCACGTTCATTGGCGGCACGACGTGGTCGGCAAAGCCGCCATGTTCGTCAAAGTTGATGATCAGGAGACTACGGGTGTCAGTGTAGATCAATGTATAGGGAAACGGACTCACGCGTTGTCCCAGTACTTGGAGCGGCGGAGCGCATCGTAAAGATGCTTAACCATCTGCTCGCCCGACGCCATAGGGCTGGTCGGGTGCATCGAGTCTACGGTGCAACACTCGGGATTGATATATGAGAATGTTGGCAGAGTGCCCTGCTCCAAGTCCTGGTAGAATTCATCCGCGTGAACGAGGCGATCCATGGCGTTGTCTTGGACCCACTGTGTACGGTCAGATATAGTTGCACAGCGAATGATCGATCTTACCTTGTAGATGAACGCATCGATGATGGCAGTCTCGTAGTACTAATTCTCGTGAGTACTGCGTTTCACATCCATCAGCGAGCAACTTACATTCTTCCAGGTAATGTTCTTGCGGCTCAGCAACTCGAAGATTGACATCGCGCAGGTGGTGCCGGTGACATTCTTGAAGAAACCCGCGGCCTGCTCAGTGTTATCAACGAACCCGCACGCCGACCCGGATGTTGCGAATTGCCGATTAGGGTTGGTCGGGCCGGGATGTTCGGCAAACTATACATCTTGTATCAGTCCATGTTCCTTTTCCTCCGCCCACCCAACTCACATAAGAGTCGAAAAAGGCGAATTTCTGCGCCAGTTCCGCCAACAAGGCGGTCTTCTTCTGATCATACGACTTGATCACAAAGGCTGAGTCGCCCGGGGTCGCGTGATACTTGTGGGACTGGCGTTCGACGAACCCGCCCATGTTGGGCACATCGTCGTGAGAAACGTTCCATTTGCGGAAGATCTGATAGGTGACACCGGCGAACATATGGTCGGGGTCCTCTAATGGGACCTCGGTCTCGTAGGGGGCGGCACAGATCTTGAGTGGCTCCCCCCACACGGTCCAATTGGGGTTGGTGTATTCATTGCAAAAGGCACGGTTGCGCAGGTTGTCGATATCCGGGTGGAAATCCCAGTAGCCGGCGACGTTATCCAGCGAGTGGTTCTCCAGCGTCAGGTAGACGATGTGCTTGATCTGCAGGGGGAATGACGTGAGTCTGGGCCTTCATGTCCTCGACATCCTTCACTCACATTCTTGCGTAACTGGCCCCAGACGGTGTTACCCGTTGGGTGGGTCGTCGCGGCCATGGCGAGCCCCAGAAGGGCGGAGATAGTCCAGATAAGCTTCATGCTGGATGCTGCTTGGTTCTGGTGGAAATAAAGTGAGGCGGAGAGATGATTGTATAGAGATGAGATGGCCAGGATAGGAGGTTTCACTACGAATCAACTACAAGCAACTACAACTACAATACTACGCCTGCTAATCAGTATTCAGACCAAGTGAATTTCTCCCGAGGCCAGTACTCCCTCCTCTGTGTAGCATCATGTACTGGGGCGGCATCCTTTGGGGCGATCCGGGGGCCTCAGGATGGAGTCGAGTGACCAGAAATAGATCAGGAATCGCCCCAAGTCACGGGGCGGGGGCGCCTGCCATTTCCGGTATGTGACCTGCTCCATTTTTCCTCCCCAATCACAGTTCGGTTATTGTCATACCCTATTCTCATTGGTCTGGTTCCTCGATTTAAGCAGCGACGGCCCCACCGTGCCTGTTTTCCATCGCCAATCAGGACAGCACTTGAGGCCACGGACCTGATCCAGCAGTTGAAGTCGGAAATCGCCAAGCACGGGGGTTTTCGAGGGGCCATGACTGGATGCATCTCCGCATGAGCCCTCGAATCCGCCCTCGCATGCTCTCATTTAAACCTGCCGACCTCTCCGATCCTTTCACTTTTTTTTTCGCACCTCTCCGTCCTGCCATCATGTCCATCTCTTCCCTAAGCGGCCTCATGTCGAACTACTCGCCTCTATCATCGAGTCGGGGCTCCTCGGCCGATGAAAAGGAACTAAACATGCGCCTTCACTCCGATGTCGAGGGTGGTTCCGCCCAACCCGTTCCCGAGAAAAAGTCCTCTCGCTTCATCGACGGCCGCACCGTGTCCGACGCCATTATCGGACTGTCTGATGGCATGACGGTGCCATTTGCCCTGACAGCGGGTCTGTCGGCCCTGGGCGACACTAAGGTGGTGGTGTTTGGCGGTCTCGCCGAACTAATTGCGGGCGCCATCTCCATGGGCCTGGGTGGGTACCTCGGAGCCAAGAGCGAAGAGTAGGTAGATCCGGCGAATCAACGCATGCCCGCATTTTCGCCCTTGCATGAGGTCCTAACTGTGAACGCAGGGAATCCTACAAGGCGACTTTGAAAGACACCCAGACACAAACCATGACCGACCCCGCATCCGTCTCCACCACCATCAGCGAGATCTTCGAGCCATACGAGCTCCCGTCCGACATGGTCGCACAGTTGACCAACCATCTCTCCGCCTCGCCCATGCTCCCCTCTTTCTTGATGAACTTTCAGCACACTCTCCCCGAGCCGTCCGAGTCCCGCGCCGTGATCTGCGCTCTCACCATCGCTTTGGGCTATTTTATTGGCGGTTTCGTTCCCCTCGTCCCCTATTTTTTCGTCGGTCCCCATGACGCTTTCGTCGCGCTGCGCTGGTCCATCGCGACCATGGCCCTTGCGTTGTTTCTCTTCGGCTACGGTAAGACCTGCTTTGTCTGTGGCTGGCGCGGTCGGCGAAACATCCGCAAGGGCTTGGTCGGCGGGTTTCAGATGGTGCTGGTGGGCGGCGTCGCTGCCGGGTCGGCGATGGGCCTGGTCAAGGCATTCCAATTACTGGCCCACGGACCTGAGTCGCAAGAATAACCCGCTATTCGTTCGTATTATGTTTCATGGCGTTGATGACCTTGCATTTTCCTGGCGCCGGACAGGCGTTGACGTTCGTTTGACATACTGGGCTGGCGCAAACAAAACCATTATATCCATAGGTGTATATACCGGTAGCGGAATACTAAACGTGAATAGTGAATGAGGCAAGCCGGATTGGGCTCAGCTGCAATGCCAAGGACACCATAACAAACCGCAACAAAAGCACTGTCAACAATCACCGAAGGGAAGATGTTCCACCATCTATATACACCCTCGAAAGGCCACATCAGGCCAAATCTCGAGTCCGTTCATATCTTCCCAGCCCCAGGGACACGTTGTCTCGATGTTCAAACGCAGTTCCCGACTCATAAGAGTCTCATCCATCGTATCAAACCGTCTCTCGAAAGAGTTCCAACCAAAACGTTCCCCATCACCCTCCCCAAGCTCCCACCGAGGCTGAACCGGCGTGATTGTGTCTCCGCTATACTCCATACCCACGGGTTGCTCCCCAACCACCAGAAAGAGCTCCTTCGATTTTGATGAAGCCCTCATTCCATGCGACGGTATCCCACAATACGCCAGCTCAGGTACCAAGCCATCCATAAACATATTCAAGACTCCGGCCGGGAGCGCGGTTCGCTCCACCTTCGACTGAGCCCCGGCGATATACGCATCAAAATAAGGCCCCTTACATAGCAAATCGAGCTCCTCGTCAGGTTCCATGACCTGGTCGTGCCGGATATAGATCGTATCACGCGTCGGATCAAACCGGCGCGCAAAGACCAGCACTTTGTCCCGCGGGTAATACGACACAACGCCACGCTCGCGTGCCCAGCTCACCGCGCTATTGCGCACTTCACTGTTCACCTGTGCGGGTGGTAGGAAGAGCGCTCGTTCATCGGCGTTGGACATTGCATAGTGTCAGAACTTGATCCGGAGCTCTGGAGGTAGACGGGTGAAGAGATGGAATGTCGATGACATTATTGACATGGGTTTTTGCTGTCATGAAGCTCTGGGATGGTGCGGGAGTGGGTGAGACCTTTGCTTACGCGTAGAAATGGAAAATGAGATTACACTTCCAAGGTTTGGGGATAGATCGGTACTTTACTACATTACTCTTTGCATTCTCATTAATGGTATCACCGAATGCAAGACCTTGATTATCAATCATAGATGCGGGTCAACTTTATGGGCGGGATCGATGAATCCCTGGGCTTTGTTTACTCTCTGGGGTTGAGGTGAAGACTAAGAAATTGAAAATTTCATTTCTCACACCAACTTTATGTACGATAAAAGCTAGATGGTTGATATTTCTTATCCTGTTCCCTACTGGAAAGGCAAGCAGCACACCATCAAACAGAAGCATCATAATCTATTGCGTAAATCGTGTAATCTAAATCTATCCACATGCAACCATAGTCTATAAACAAAAAAACCAAATAAATATACAATCATCACAAGCCTCTAAAAGGAAACCCTCAAAAACACCCCACTCATGCAAATATCATATCACGGCGCCAATGACGGCCTCCTAGAAGGCGTCGGCGTCTTTTCATAAAGCATAGCCATAAATGCCTCCGACTGAGCCGAGTAGTAGCATCGACGACGAATAGCCGGACCGTACTGGTAAAAAATAAACGGCATCGGTAAACAAGCGAGAGCCAGAAAGGCGACGAGCGAGGTAGCCCAGTGGATGCCGAGGCTCTGGTACATGTATTTCGTGAAGAGCGGGAAGACGACCCCGAAGATGGAGCGGAGTAAGGAGTTGGCGGCCATGACGGACGCGGTGAAGATCGTGTACGAGTCCACGAGGTAGTTTGCCACGGGAAGAAAGACCATTACCATGCCGAAGCCGAATGGGACACCCGACGCGATGGAGACCAGCCAATGGATCGAGGGTGAATTGGTCCAGGCGAACCAGAAGAGTCCGGCTGGTAGGGCGACGGCACCGATAAATGCAGGCGGGAGTCGCTCTTCGGGGGATGGAGGCCTGCGTGTGAGGAGAGCTTTCTTCTTGTAGGACAAGTAGATTGGGAAGGTTGATCCGGACGCGATGAGGATGCCAATTAAGATTCCCATGAATGCAAGACCGCCCAATCCCTCGCCCCAACCGCGATACTCTTGGTACACGATTGGCATAGCGGCGAATAGCATGTAGAGGCTAAACGAAGCGTTAGATCAGGATAGGATTCCGTGGGGCCAGGCAGGCGACACATACATTCCATAGATGATAGCGAGGTAAATCGATAGGAGCAGGACAATTGGCTCACGGAACAGAAGAACCCAAGGCCGCGACATAGCTACCTTGATCACCTCGCCAGCGCTCTTCTTGCCATGCTTGATGTCAAGGTGGCTGCGATAGATTTGTCCCGTCTTCTTCGAAAGACGCTGCGCTCGTTGCCGGAGTAGCACTGGTGAGTACGTCTCGGGCAGACAAAAGAACAGTAGAATGGTCACCACCCCCGAGAAGATGGCAACCAGTCCCTGTACCCATCGCCAGCCAGCCGCTTCAGATAGAAACCCGCCAATGATAGGCCCAACGGTTGGACCGAGAAAGGGCGCGCAGCAGAAGAAGCCAGTCGCTAGGCCGCGACTGATGGCGGGGAAACAGTCCGCGATCACACCTCCGGCGACTGCAAATGGCGCTGACCCGATGGCGCCACCGAAGAATCGAACAACCAGCAAGCCCTCGATGTTCTGGGCCGCCGCTGCCCCGGCTGTGAAGGCTGTCAGGCCGACCGAGCTAGCAATCAAGATCAACCGTCGGCCGTACATCTCACTGAGAGGCGCCCAGACAAGAGGACCAATGGCAAACCCGGCGACAAAGACCGAGATGCCTATGATGCTCAGCTCATCCGAGATGTGCAAATCGAGAATCAGGGCCCGGAGCGCGCCAGAGTAGGCCGACGAGACCAGTGCGATGGCGAACGTGTCCAAGCCAACCAAGAGGGTGAGAGCCCACTTGAAGCAAAGGCTAAAGTTCATGGGATCTCGCACATCGTCTTCGAGCCACGACACTTGGTACGGGTCCTCGTCGGTCCCGGTGCCCTCAAAGATGTAGTTGGCACATTTCTCGGTCATGCCATCCCGATTGAAGACCAGTCGCCAGAAGGGGACTCGGGGAGGCAGAGAGTCATCGGGATCCGCCAGATATGAGATCGACATGTTGCACTGGGAACGTAAGAGACGGCGGGGTCATCGCTGTAGTTTATCAACGCCCGTGCAGTGGTCGACAGTGAAGAATCAGACCTCCTTTCTCACGGCAAAGACGGCATGCCCGTCTGTTCACAGACTACCGAACAGAGTAACAATCGGGGCGGCCAAGAGATCGACCAGGGAAAAAAAAGCCTCAATCGTCGATGCCCTACGACGCCTCCACTGACGACATCCTGTGAGGATGAAACGACCGATTAGCACGCACGGGGACGAAGTATCGGACTCGTGATTGGATCCAGGGCATAGATGTTGGACAATCTGCACGCAAAGACTTGCAGTCTGCGACCCACCGGGCTACATCGCAAGCCAAACTCTTGAACTGCGAGGCTTTGACAGTCCAAGTGCCCTGAGTGTACAATGAACTCCACTGGGGGGCGGGGCAAGTCCAGGGCAAGTTCTAGGCATGCGTTCAAGCTGTCTTGGCTGGCGCTAGGATCGACGCGCCGCTAAATCCTGCAGGATTGGGGGCGGGTCTACGACGGTCGATGGAAGCTTTGATGAAAGAATCTTCAAATGCGTTTTGTCAAATTTGAGATCGCGCGACCCGGTCAGCTGTTAGGGCTGATCGCGAGGTCCACTCGGACGGTACATCGGGTTGTCTCTTCGGGAGATGCACTGCCCTGCATCACGGATTTTTTCTGTCGAGCTATACTTGATGGGGCAGGCGGGTCATAGGGCAACAATTTCCCGTCTTCCAGAAAACTTTTACACAGTTGAGATTGGTCTATTGTAGAAATTGCTCCGATGACTTCGGTAGATGGTGATCTACACGCTGATATTCTGTCGAGAATATTGAATGTCATTATATCGCTCATTACCTAGTTCCAGCCATAACCCCGAAGTAAAATAAAAATATAGAGGTAATAAATGTAGAATCGAGAAGAGGGGAGGGGAAGAGAAAGAAAAATAAAACAACGCCAAGTCTATAAGTCTATACCATGAATCATAACATCAGCCGGGTGACTCGCACGCGGAAAGATTACTCGTCGCTTCGTCGTCGAAATTGTAGATTAGGACCCTGTGTGGAGGCCACAGCGTAGGCTTGCATAGGGTATGCGCAAGCTCGGCCCATGGGCATCGAGCCACAGCCGGGGGTATCGGCCAGCTTCATATCGTAGGCGTGAACTGTCCGCGCAAGAGACAGAGTCAATTCACTCCACGCCAGCTTCCACCCCACACAGGTTCGAGGACCGGTGCTGAAGGGGTGGAATGCCGCTTTCGCTTCCTTGACTTTGTCTTCAGTGAAGCCCAGTTCCGGGTTCACGATCCATCTTTCCGGCCAATACTCGTCCGGGTTGCGGAAGATATCCCCGCGTCGGTGGTTGGCGTAGTGAGCGCCTCCGACCGATGTGCCCGCCGGAACATATGCGCCGTCGATGGTCGTTCCTCCGGCCCCGACTTCTCGAGGGAGAATGTTGGGCACCGAAGGTGTGAGCCGCATGGCTTCATTGATGCATGCGTGGAGGAAGACACAGGAGTTCAAGGCGGGCCCCAAGTGGATATCGTTCTTGTCAGCGAACGTGCTGCGGATCTCGGAGGCGAGCCGGTCCAGTGTCTCGGGGCAATGAGAAAGATAGAAAAACGTTGCAGCGATTGCCGTGGAAGTTGTGTCGGAGCCTGGGTCATCGATGAGCGTGAGGACGTACAAATCGAGTTCTGCGGAACTTACCGGCAGCCATCACCAGCATCGTTTCCACCCACATATCTTTCATGCTAAACTCCTGTCCTTTCTTGGGATGGATCATCTCTTTGAAGAAATCTTTCTGGTCGATGTGCCCTTCCTTCTGCAGACGATCGGTGGCACATTGGTACGCCCATTTGCCAGCCTCCAAGATCTTGGCCCATGCGGGGGCAAGGAAGAAACGATCCAGCTTCAGATGATAGATTCTAGGCTGGAACATGCACTGAAGAGCTTGTGAGCATTGGGACTCGGCGAGCCAGGGAGATATTCGACATACCATCATGCCTCTCCACGACATTAATTTCATCACCGTCGGCAGCCAGCGCATCTTCGGGGTTTCTAGCATGCGCGAGCTGCCACTCCACGCGAGATCCGTGATCACATCGGCCGTCAGCCAGTAGCAGAGGTTGGCCATGTTTCGAGGAAGCGACCAGGGATTCCGTTCGCCGTGCTCCGGGGAAGCAGCACGGGGCGAGCCAAGGAGGTGGACAAACGTATCGACCTTGTCCAAGATTCGGTTCTCCACCTCTTTCAAGCTGGATTCGTAGTAGAATTGGGTGTGCGCTCGACGTTTGAACGCATAGTCGTCTTTTTCCACCGCGGAGATGGTGTTGGGCACGCTGCGGCTGGCGCTGAAGACACAATACTCGTGCGGTTTCTTAGTGTTGGATCGAAGGCCGTAAATATCTTGTTGTGCGCGAGGGCTATCAAAGGATAACGAATTGGGTCCATAGCGCACGACGGGGCCTGGAGGAGTCAGAGACCGCCGAATCAAACCAGGGGCTCAGAACGTACCATAGCGAAGATGCAGCTCTCTGGTCTTTGTATGAAACCGGCCTTTAGCCACAAAGTATGTGGCATACCAGTGTGTGATTGCCCCGAGACGGGGCCCGGGGTACTTGCATAGCGGATGAAAGAAGAGTCGGTACACCACTTGAGTCAATATCTACATTGCTCTCGAGTCAGCTTGGAACGGAGAAAGGGCAAGTACAGCCACACTGACCGCACAGGTCACGAAGACCGCAGAGGTCGCTGTCCATAGAAGAAGATGCATGTTGACGGGGTTGTCGGTGATGTCCTCGCGCATCGTGGACCAGGATTTATATCCAGCCTCTGCCAAACCGTTCTAGCCCAAATAGCTCTTCCCGGTAAGTCAATCCCGTAGGATCGAGTGGGCCCTAGACCCGTATCTCGGCGCATCCACTCCTCTTTTCCATGCATGCATGACAGGTAGGCACACCTTAATCCTCGACCCTGATCCATTGAGGGGTTGCGCTTAGACAATCCGCCACAGTGAGGAGGTGCGAAGGTTAGACGGATGGCAATTCCTATGCACAATGAAGTATTGATGATATCTTCCATCCTCCGGATGTAGCCTATTGGTTTGCGGTTTGATCGTCAGGGCACCGAGCCAAGAGCATTGCCGATGCCAGGACCTCTTTGCACGTCATCACGCCCGGCAGTCTTCAGCTTGACGGTGGAGCCCCGGGGACTTGGAAAGAAAAATTTTCTGTGATTTATTTTTTCATGCTCTCTGATAATGCCCCGAAGCGTGACGACGCAGTGTCGATCACTCGCTCGGTTGGCCGCGATCCATCGGGGCGCATCGTCGATCCGAGCGTTTCCCACCAATTCATGCGCGAATTTCCCTGGTCGTTCTGGTTGTCCCTGATCAGAGCGTGGATATTTCCTCGGAGCGTTAGTCTTATTCAAAACGTGAGACAATTGCGAAAACCCAGACGGGTGGAAATGGGGCTCTCCTCGCAAATCCCTCACGGCCGCCCCTACGGCCCTACGGCCCCAAGGCCCCAACTCTCGATCGCCCCTGAATGTGAAAGGAAGAAAAGATCACAGCCCACATGAGATCTAGTCCCAGTGGTCGTCGCTCTTACTGATCCTGGATGAAACGAGATGGAGTATACCCAAGTGCGACGCTGGGCCTTGTCACACCTGGGATCAACTTTACTCTTTCCTGTCGACTCCACTGCGTTTCTTCCTTCAAAAGCGGGACAATGGCCAGCGCACCTGGTCTGTGTCTGATTCGCAAGGCTGGACACGCAGCTTCACCGTTTCTCTTCCAGGCAGCCGATCCTCTGCTGAAAACGAGGCTCTTCGCGTCGCCCGCTTTGTATAGGATACGGCCGCTCGGTGAACCAGACGGTCGACTCATCGCGCCAGCAGGAATTGCCCCATCGCGCATCCCTCCCAGCACCTCCCAACCGTCGGACTTTGCTGAAACCGCTGGGCTGGGGGGATGTCGTGTTGGGGGGGCGTGATTGGCACGTCGAAGCTCTAGGTTCAGCTGACCTCGCTCTTGACTACAGAGGCACGAGGCTCAGTTCCTGCATCTGCATCTGCACGATTCTCCACTTTGGTATCTTATTCTCTCGCACCGGCCGAGAACGCTCCCCCCCCCACCGACATACGTCGAGCTGGAAGTTCCCGTCGAATCCTTCCCCGAGCGTTCATCCTCTCGTGATATCCGAGTGGACCGGGAGTCTAGAACCGGGATCGAAGATGGGGATGCGTGTTTTGACGCCCAAATGCCCGGTGGGGAATTCTGGTCACCCATCAGGCTTGCGCCTCTCATTTATCATTTGAATTTATAGATCGGTTTACTAGAAATGGCTGCCAAGCTGCCAAGGTTCTCGTCGGCGCTAGTCTTCCTTCACCGGAGATCAGCGATAAGGCGTGCTTTGCCGTGATAGGTAACTGTGATGTATCGGGATGGATTCCGCTATGAACGGTCATTGGTGCATTGGGAGAAAAATATGCATGATATGCCTTTGCTGTATATTCGCGGATGGTACCCGGCAGTGATAACGGAGAACCGTCCCGCTCCTCACGGATTCATGCTGGATTAAGAGACAACATAGATAACGAATTTCTACGGTGACGGGAGTAAGAAAGGGAAAGACGACAAAAATAGATCTAGGTAGTCCATTGCAAACCTTGGAACTGCAAGATATATCTCAGGCCGTTGGTGCCAAGCTTCGACCCGGTAGTACCACAGTAACCAATTTGATCCCTACTCTACCTCGGAGGATTCATGTTCAAAATGAAGGTAACTTCATAGTAAGAGATGCAGGGAAATATCGCTAAATAATAAAATTCATCCTGAGCGCCCGCGGGCGCTCGAATAAAAATGCAATCAACGCAATCTTCGTGGGGATGATAACCTTGGAACCACCCAACCCAAAACCCAACCCGGGCTGCCCATGCAACGCGCTTCCTAAAAATGAAAATCAAAGCTGAGAAGCGACTAGCTCAAAAACTTCATTCGTAAATCATGCGCCCGGAAGCCACCCACGGAACGGACATGCACGCCCCCGCGATTACTGCGGCTTGAAGGGGCTCTGCACGGAGCCATACCTATAAATCATCAGCGAAGCTCTCCAAAGTTATATTTTTTAAGGAGAAGAGCAGAACTTACCCCTGCGGACACTGGTATCCTAGCCCGGTACTGCCACTCCGCATATAGCAGATCTTGGCCTTCTGGCAAGCCGGAGTCGTGCAGTTCGGACTCTTGATGCTCATCTTGCCCTGGTAGGTATTGTGTAGAGAGACCAGGCTTAGATCCTTCTCCATGCCCTCGGTGACACGGTGCCAGAAAGTCGCATTGAGGGGTGCGTCCCGGTCCCACCCTGCGGCCGGTCCGTACGTGTCACGAGCCGAGTATTCGAACTTGTAAGTAGGCCCAGAGTCTTGCAGGCTGGGGTAGTCCGAGACATTGCTGTAGTAGGTGTATGCCTCGTAGACGTTAAAGTCGCCGGTGTCGACCTCGTAGACCCGGAACCCGCTGTTCATGTTGGTCAGGGGGTCACGCTGGGAACGACCCAGCCCGTAGACAGAGCGGTGTCGGAATTCTGGACCGATCCATTGTTTGCATAGTACACCATGAATTGGTCCTCGTGATTGTGGCCCCAGAAGGTATTGGCAATCACATGTGGCGAGTACCGGTCGACGATCTGGTAGAACAGGTTGGTCGGGTTCGGCAGGGGATTGTGACCGTCCCAACCACTAAGGACATGGCCAACGATCCAGACCCGTTCATGCGCGTCTTCGGCTTGCTGCAACTCGTCAATCATCCAGGAGAAGACGCCTGAATTGTCGGGATTGGTGGTGTTGATCATGACCAGAAGGTTGGGCTTGTACCAGAAGTCTACAAACATGTTAGCCCCGCGACTGGTCACAAGAGAGAAGACCAACCGGTGTTGAATACGATAATGCGCAGCCCGTGATGCGTCTTGACCGAGTATCCACCATAATGAGTTCGAGCTTCCTCGGCATCTTCGCCACTGATCCATCCTTCATGCTGCCAGAGATCGGCTACATGGCGATAGTTCCAGCTAGACTGCTCCCCCAGACGTCCCGGGAGGCGATGCGGGGAATCAATATTCGCCGGACTCGAGTCATGATTTCCCAGAGCAGAGAACACGGGACCCGTGAGGAACTTCTTGAACATCTCGAAAACGCTCGTCTCGATATATTCCACGTATTCACGAGAGTTCTGGAGCTCGGGGTCATGAGAAGACAAGTCACCCGTATAGAGCGTCCACGCGAGAGAGTCATGGAATTTACCCTTCCCAGTGCCCGACAAAGGCCCCACGGCCTGGAGTGCAGCCAGGGCAAGATCATAAGGGGTATCGCAGTGGAAGGATCCATACGGCGAGGCCGGAAGGAGGGCCCTCTTCTCAGAGAGCTTGTTGTGGTTGTCGCTACGGCAGCACATCCCGGATGTACAATTGGCTTCCGAGTCAACAGCGAACCGGGCATCGAGATGAAAGTCGGACATGTGGAGGACCTTCACCCGCTGACCACTCGCTTTGGGAACCTGCGGATTCTCGGGCTTCGGTTTGGGAAACAAGCCAGACGTGTCCAGCGGACTAGTCTGGGGCTGCGGACAGAATGTGCTGTTGAGGTAATTGCAGATATACTGCCCGTCCAGACCCTCGACATCGGCCAGGGCCAGCACCTGGGTCCAGACAGCGCCAAAGGCCTGTCGATCGTATGTGCTCTCGCAAGATTCATTGGAGGCGAAGCGGAAGGTCTTGCACAGAGCGACCATGGCGGCGGGGACCATGTAGGGCGTGTACAAGGCAGCGGGTTTCGCGGCCGTGAGCGCACGCTTGCATTTGGCACAATTGGACTGGGAGCCGGTGGACTTGATGACCTTGGTGACATCGGCCATGACTTTCTCGATCAACTCATGCTTTTCATGGAACAGCAGGTGAGCCTGAGGGACGGGAAAGAAAGCCTCGTCCGTGCCATCGGGGATATTGTCCGGGTTGGTCAGCTCGTAAGGGAACGTGTAGTTGAGGATTGGATCATGAATGATCGGTTGCGGCTCACGAGTCGGGAGAGCGGGGGACTCATAATATGACCTGTAGCTATGGTGAGTACATACTCCTCGTCCAGTGAGGGGTGACATACGAAAAGGCCGAGGTTGGGAAGCCCGGTGCAGCGACGTAGGAAGACACACCGGGCAGCGACACCGACGGCGCCAGGGCCGAGGGAGTCGCCAGCAGACCAACACCGAGGGCAAGCTGGAGCATGGCTGCGTGGCAGGATGGAAGTCGAAGGTGGGATGGAAGGAAGAGAAGTAAGGTAGGGGGAAGAAGATAAACGATGATCACGCCGAATCAGGTAGCACCGGTCGCACGGGGTGAAAAAAAAAAAAAAAAAAAAAACACCTGTGGTTCGATAATATCTGCAGGATCCTGCAGATAATATCGAAAGGAATGGGGCCACTGTATCGGCTTTTGGCTGAAAAAAAGGCGTGTTATCGGAAAGTCAGATATAGATCTGAGGCTCCGATGGACCGGGGTTCCTGGCGTAGCGCAAGTACCACTCCTGCGAGTCCCCAGGATCTTCATTTTTGCTCGTGCAAAAGCAAACATGAAGTTCCAATGCAGCAGAATCAACCGGTCGCCTCCAGCCAATACAGATTTTTATCCATCTCGTCTGACCCGCTCGAGTCGACGATCCCTCCCCACCGCGGCTGGGACGACACGGGCCGGGATCGGCTACGATAAGCTTCGTGATCGGCAGCCTCAAGGTGCAGATCCCAAGTTGGATTTACAATCTCAATGGTGGAGGGGGGTAGCTCTCGGGATGTGGGGAAGATGGCGTCGGGAATGGTTAGAGTACAAGAGTGAACCGAGAGTGACTCGATGTTGAAGGTGGTGGGCTCGAATACAATCCTTACCAGGCAAACCAGAGCCTACGACGGCAAATGTTAGCATATGGATAAGAGAAATTACCTGGGGAATCGAGTGCCTGGAATCAGCCGGAGTCCTGATGTCATGTCCATCGGGTGCGGACAATGACGGGACCACAATGCATACGGGCGCAGTCATCGGGAATAAGAAGAGCGGAGTTTGAAAGGAATTCTTAGATTGCTTTCACTTTGCTGAATAGGCATTTGACCCTTGCTATCGAATATTCACACCCGCAACCAGTTTCCTCCGGTCAGCGACGATGCCCGTGCATCCAACACTGGAAGGCTCAACCTTTGATGCCGATATTCGCGATCGACATTTGGTTTACGATTGTGCAGCCCAGGACCAGCAGGGCCGTGCGGAGAAGTGGCGATATGAGATGTGGTTCCAGAACGAGAACCGCATCAACTACTCCATTCATGGCGGGCCGATGGCAGGCCGTCTGAACTACCAGGCCGCGGATTACCAGTGCATCCGGCCCGGAGAGCTCTGGCAGTGCAACTGGTTGGAAGAAACGGGGACCATCTGCTCGCTGGTATACGATATCCCGCGCAAGAAAATCACCACATTGATCGGATTTTCCAAAGGCCATTGGGAAAATGCCGAGGTAGCCCATGGCGACAAGAGGAATCCCGGGGATTTGGAGAGATGGCGTGGACTGGCGAAGCTCGGAAAACAGAGAGATCGAGTGTTGTTGCACGAGCAGGCGGATATTCTGGAAGATTTCCACGGCCCCGGTAACCTGGAGCCCGTCGACGATAGATGGCCAACATTGTGAGCTGAGCCGTGTCCAGTATCATGGTGATCGATCGGGATGCGAGGTGACCGATTTTGGGAGTCACGGTCGGAAACAAGTGCGGGTGGCTTCATTACACGGGACTCAGGATGGGGTCGCTGATGTATGGCACGATTGGCCTAGATCGTGTCGGACAGACAAGTGTGGATGCCATGATTCGAACAGTTTCCGTGTGGACAATAATACCCAATGAAGACACAATCGGTGATGTGCAGACCCGAATGACTAGTAGCCGGCTAGCACCCACTGGCGGGCACTGGGCAACGAGACCGGGCGCTCGTTGCGGGGTTTCATGTGCCAGTCAATGCCGGGAAACGATGTAACCCTTGCTCTCCAAGACGGAGGATGCCGAGATGTCTAACTTGACAAGTTGATGTAAGAAAAGAAAGACAGGGATGGTTTCACAGACCATCCCGCGGGAGCCACTAATGGGCACCTTTCGAAGAGCTGCCCTGCCGACTATTTGGAGCCTGTACACAAACCAGCTCGATCTGGAAGTCTGAAGGACGCTGAGGTGTACTGTGATGGCTCGGCCCACGACTGATAATGCCCACAGCAACTTGATTAGCCTGTTGATGGGCGGTCATCTGATCCAGATACCACACCTGCCACGGGTCAGATGGAGATCCTGGCGTCATGAGGGTAGTATTGTGATTCGAGGTTTGCTCGACTGCGAATTCTACGTCCGATTGTGTTAGCACAATATCGTTCACGAGGTTGGTGAAGAGTACATACCTTGGACCGGAATGGAGGCAACGTCGAGGACGGCTGTAGCGCACGACGACGAGATCGACGATGAAGAAGAAGAGAGCAGTTGGTTCAGAGCATACTCCAAGGGCTTGGCGTAGCTGTCATCTGAAACCGCATGTCGATACATGAGGGTCTGCAGAGCACTTTTGATGTTATCGGAGCAACGTGGTCCCAAGAATCCATCACAACCATTATTCGCACCGGACGGCGTCCCCGTCAAATTGCCCACGCGTAGAGCGACCTCCGAAGTGCGGTTTTCATCGATGGGGTCCGTTTTCACGCGGTGGTCGTTGTACCGCAGCCAGAACGCGGTCTTGGTCATGGGCCCTTCGCCCTTGCCCGAGGGGCTCGCGTCGAAGGCGTAGTAGAAGGTGATGGGGTCTTGGAAGAGCGGCGAAAAGTCCATCCTCACGGCCGATTGAGCGAGGGGGTCGATGCAACTGCTGTCCCAGAAAGAGCAGAACTGAGCTGCACCGCAGCGGACCACGGCGAGCACGGCAACCAGCAGGCCGAGACGGCCGGGTCCACGATTGGCGAGCATGGCGATCCGATCGGACACGAGTGTAAGGACACGTCCACCCGAGCGACCGCGGAGGGCCCTCAAAGTCACGAAGAGGAAGGGGATGGATAGGCCAGGACAGCGACGTTCATGCTCATCGTCCGATGGAGAAGGAAAAAGGGCGATCGGGGGTAGAAGAAGGAAGTGCAACAAACCAGGGAAAACCTGATAGTTCCAATAAGCCCCATTCGCCTGGGTAACGGTCCCCGCAGCACTAGCACGCTCAGTTCTCTAACCGGCAGGACCAATGAGCGAGAGTGGGCGCTAGGCCAAAGGCCAAAAAAAAGGGTCTTGGAAGTGGATATGAGAAAAAGAAGCGAAATGGAGCCTTTCCGGGGTGGGAACCAGGGAAAGGGGAAGACACCGACCTCACGCCCGCGTAGACGAGAGAGCAAAAAAAAAAATAAGCCAGACGAGATGAGCTGCCGGGAACATTCCCCGTGAAACCGCAGTCGTTTTCTCGTCCCAGGCCAGCATTATTCGCGACTGGAATCTCTCTCCCTGCGCGCTAACCCGAGCCCCCGCATACCCGAAGGCTCCGAAACAGGCAATCTCAGCGGGCAATCGCCAGTCAGGGTTGCAGAACCCAGCAGGAACCGGCCAGTCAGCGCATTCCTCGGGCTCTGGGCTGTGGAGCCGGGATTGTTCGCTAGGGCGCCCATTTGGTCATCGGACCCTCGTTTGGCGCCACAGGGACAACGAGACTCCATCGCACCTTGGCTTGCAACCTGAATCGCGACCGGGTTTTGCGTGGCGCTGGTTTGTCGGAATCCTCCAGCCACCAAAGCCGAGTGATGGCGAGGAGAGCTTGGAAATGCTGTGCTTGGGCCAAGCAGGCCCTGTGGCCTTTGGGGCCAATAGTGCGGACCCTCGGGGGTTTGCCTAGCGTTGCCCCAGCTTGGGACTGGTCAAACTCATTTTTTGTTTCGGGAGATTGGCCTTCCTGCTGGAGGAGGCAAGTGACCATGTAAGGAATCCGCCCAAAGCCCTCTCCGTGTCGCAGACAATTCCTGAAGAGCATCCCGATCTTGGTGGACACCGGTATCAGATCTGAGACGATGATCGGTCTGTCAATCACCGCCAATCTTCTGACGTAAGTACCGCGAGAATCGAATCGGCGCATTCCGACAGGATGCTCTCTGGCGTCATAGGCTGGGGGGAAAGTGTGAGACATGCGGATCTTACTCCGTATTGGGCGTGGATTTCTCGGGGTGGATGAGAGGGAGTCTTGGCATATCAATGCCGATTCTCCGGGACATTTAGATCTTCTTGATGATTGGTGGTAGGAGTACGGAGGAGACGGTGTACGGAGTACGGAGTACATTTCCGAAATCTAGGACAGCGGTGTCCAGCACAAAGAGCTACCATGCCCCAACTCCCCGTTCCTGACCTTCCCTTGCTATAGTTCCATTGATCCCTCCCCCAGTACGCCGGTAAGTTACAAAGAACAGAAAAAAGCAAACAGCCTACTTTTGCAGAGACTTGAGCCGGCCTTGGATGATGTCTCGGTAGCCACGGTATTCCTCGGCCAGCTGCCGCACCCGCTCCATTTCCCGGGCCATGTTCTCCTCGGTGACGGTCCGAATCAACTTCAAGGTCTCAAGCTCAACCAACTCGGGCTCGCTCAGCTGGGCCAGCGGGTCGTGCTTTAACAGGTGCGTTCGGGCCGAAAGCAACTTCGTGACAGCCTTGACGAGTGGCAGCATGGCCGGAATGTTGGTGGTGAGCCACGCGGCATTCTCCGGGGTAGTGCCCTGCTGCTGCCAGATCAGGTCGATGGCCGCAGCCCGCTGAGTGAAGGTCTTCTGGCTGTCTGGACCAACGGGCGATACATTGGCAACCCAGTTGATCTCCGGCAGTTCGAACTTGTTCTGCTTCCATTCTTCGTACTGGGCGAGCTCGGTGTCGACCATGCGTTCCTTGGCGAAGGCTTCGATCTTGCGCTCGTGCATGTTGGAGGCAACGCCGGCCGTGAGGGACAGGCTGTGGCCTGCATCCACCACACCGGCCAGGGTCTGAAGCTTGCGCACGGTGGTCATCATGTTATCTTCTGGCTTTGGGAGCTGGAGCCGGAAGGGGAACTCGTTGCGGCTGAGCAGAGCCAGCTGCTGGGGAGTCATGAGGTGCTCCCCAGCTGGCTCGGTTTGAAAGACATCGGCAGCGACAGCCATGGTAGGGTCCAGAGGTGATTGCAGGGTACTTTGAGTAGGACAGGTAGGTCAGTAGATGATTTCATCGATGAAATGTAGGTGGAAGTGAAGTACCTTGTCAGATACGTTGTCCGGGGAGGGGTGTGAGTGAGAAGAGAAAAGTAGCAAAGGAAGAGAATATGCAATATATCGCACTTACCAGATAACTCTCCAGGAAACACCCCAGCCAGCTGAAGGGCTGGAGTATTGGGCGATGAGAGTAAAGTCGACTTGACGCTGATGCTTTCCCGATTGGGACAGTTTCTCGGATCAGTCACACGCCTTCCGTCAGGTGATACATACTATTGCCAATCTATTAATTCAGCTTGAAAATCGATGCAAGAAGTATTGATGACGAAGCTTAATTGATACATGTTGTACAGATATTTGCACATCAGTGGACCCTGTCCACCAGATTCAGCCACCACAACCCCTTCATAGTGTACATAAACCCAGAAACGAGTGCCTTGATGCAGATCGGATCGGCCATGTCCAGCTCCCAGCCCCTCCGGATCCAGGCGTCTCGGTCAAAAGAAAAGAGATAGTCATGGGAGAGTTTCCGTTGATAAGCCCCAAACGCCACGCTTGAAAAAAGAAAATGCGAAGACATGCGTCGTAGTCCCCATATGCCACAATTGCGTAGATAGATGCCCAAACATGAAAACAACAAAGGTGTCAGGCATATTAGTCGTCATCTTCGCGATGGCCACGTTCCTTCAGGCCGTTGCCCTGCAGCCATACACGTTTCCAAGGACCGCCGTCGGGTCCAAACGCCGCCTCGCGGTCTCGTCGCATACCATCGAGCACGGCAACGATGCCGCCACTGCGAAGGCGCTCAAGCACCACATTCATTCCGTCCTTGCTCTTCATCACCGCATCACGGGTCCGACTCACGCCGATCAGCTCGATGGTCCGCTGGATGCCGGCGGTGGACAAAGATGAGAAAAAGCCCTTCTTGGGAGCTTCCTCCTCGGCGTCGGCATGATCACCGGCGGATTCCGCCTTTTTCCGGCTCAATATTTTGCTCTGCCCGAGACGAGAACGAAAAGTTACGGTGGTGAGCACCGTCGTCTGCTCGTTCTTTTTATCCATTGACAGGCCATCAAGGGCCAGACGGCTCCCGTCTGCGGAGTGGCCTTGGTATTGCTGCTTTTCCACGACACTGAGGATGCCGGTCCATTCCATGTTGCGGGATTCGGTCTCCATCCAGCCCTCGGTTGGGTCCACGATGGTGGTTTCAAGGATGTAGCTCTGACCAGAGTTGTCGGAGCCACCCATACCTTTGGGCAATAGCTTGAGAATACCGGCAGGCACCTTGGATTTCTTCAGGTGCAGCCGAATGGTATGGAGGCGCTTGGTGGCGGGATCAACATAGCGATCAATCACATCGGTGGTGAGGACATGGCGAGAATAAGGATTGGGATAGCGCAGGAAATAGGCGAGGGTGACAGCGGGAAAGGAGTAGTCATAGGTGAACTTGTTTTCGAAGAACTTCATGATGGGCGGAGGGAGAGGCACGCGGGCATCAGGGGAGGAAAGAAGTCGTCTGATCGCGACTTTTGGGAACTTCTCCAGGTGGGTCCGGGATCAAAGTTATTCCGAGCCCCAATCACCATTCGCCCATCGGTAATGATGATGTATGCGTTGTTCTCTTCCGTGTGTCCATATTGGATCTATCAAACACGCGATTCCAGGTCAACAACGGTCGAGACCCGGAGAGAGATGCAGAGTTACATCAGTTTTTGGCAAATATCCGGTGCACTCCCCCCTTTGCTGCATCAGAACACACCGTGTTTGGGCATCTTACGGGTGATCCAGCAGCGTGGTGGGTCTTTCCCTCCCAGTACCCTCGGAATCACAAGATTGAGGATCCTTAACCTCCCCTACTGGAAGTGAATTCACCCGCGATCATCCAGACGGGGTAACTTCTTGGCATTCCCCCGCCTCCTGAAGGATTATCCCAAATAGGGAAACCGAACGTGGAAGAGTTGTCGTCACAACAAGAACTACTCCGTAGAGTGGTATAGGATCCTGGAGAAGCACGCATGGCCCCCAATGACCAAAATCCTTGGGGGTCCGAGAATATCTTCTGCTGCAACAGTGCAGCTCCATCCAAACACGCTGGATACGGTGCTCTGGCGATCATCTTCCCCGCATCCGCTGAATCCAATGATCAGCCTCGGAATTTTGGAGCTGGTGAGTTCAGCCGGCGCTCAGGTACTCTCGGTCGGGGAAGAATACCAAAACTCCCTTCGCTTACAGTGGCAATTGCGCATGAGATATCCGGTGATGATTGTCGGTGAGCAGGATGATTGAAGGCTGCGGGGGTTTGAGACTATCCTAGGCGTAGTTTCGGACTTTTTGCTCCGCTGCTCATCATCATCAAGCCCGAGTGTGTCTAAAAAATTCCCGAGACTTTTTCCGGGCAAGACATCCACTCCTCGACCGCTGGCATCGGTCATGTCTACAGGACGTTGAACGGCTCGTGTGGATATGGCAGCGATTTGCGGTGTGGTCCATTCTCCCATTAACAAGTGCTATCAAAACAATCCCTGTTGCTCTCTGTTTCCTATGAAACACCCCGAGCGTACTAGAGGCCGGTAATATTTGTATCTTTAAAAGCAATGCTCGTGTGTGTGTGTGTGTGTGTGTGTGTGTGTGTGTGTGTGTGTGTGTGTGTGTGTGTTTACGTTGTATTACGTTGTAAGGCTGGCTCTATTAGATAGGCCTAGGCATATTTTGGAGCCTTGCTCTGCAAATATATTACGAAGACAGACTCCCTCCTATGTACATAACCAGTAGATTCTGGGCATATTTGGCCAGATACTATAGCCAGGCATGTAGGTAGTGTACCGATCTATGGATGTATATAGTTGAAATGTTAGCATATGAAGTACTTGCGTGGCACTAGCAAATGGTTGGCTTCACAATTATTGATACCAGTAAACAATCCTATGCATCAATGCACCGATTCTACCATATGACTCTGGAACAGGGTAAATATGCCCGACACATTTATGTCCAAGGAAAGGGCAAGGCAGAAGATGTAGCAATGAATTTGATCAATTAATTTTATTGATCCTAGGATTCTTCAAAATGGCTATGGACTGGAAAGTGTCATAACCTCTGTTTAAGCATAAGCATATCATAACTATATGCAAAGCATGACCAAGCATACTGACATATTCGGCGTGAGCTTCTCGCGTGCAATAGCGGAAAAAGTCAAGCTTCGTGGGCTTGCTCGTCGATATGGGCTACTCTGCTTGGGATTTCGCCAACGCTTCCTCATTCTCTGCATGAGACCGTTCTTTCCGCTGTTTCTCTAACTTCAGCTCCTTTCGTCGAGCCTGCCGCTTCTTTGCATCCAGAAACTTGGTCCACTTTACAGGAATGAACTTGTGGAGAAAATCCTTGTCCACTGATCCATTACTGATTGCCAGTTTCAGGGCGTCTTGCTGCTCCTTGGTTTTCATGTAGGACAATTTGAGAGCTTTGAGGTCGGTGGCTGAGCATAGGATCTGGAGCGAATTCCAGACTCCCTCAGTCGCATCTCGGAGGGCTTCACGCTGTGCATCGGTTTCTCCCTGCCTTTTGTGCTTCTGAATCACTGAACGGTGCTTTCCAGAGAAGAGCTCGTCATCTTCGAGATCCTGAAAGTAGAGAGACGTTTCTCTATCCAAGATTCGCTGTACGATCTCGTGGTCGGTTTCCTTGGACTTGCGGTCGGAAGCACTCTTCATCTTGATAGAAATAATCAGCGACGTGGATGAGAAGTCGAAGAAGTGCTTGGGATGGATGAAATCAAAGCAAAGCTTCGTGGTGTGGATGGTGGGAGAGAGATGGTAGGGTAGGAAGACGTGAGAGAAAGAGTGGTATCAACACAACTTACAACTTTCACATGGATATCCCACGCAAACAAAGGTCGAGATTCAGTTTAAGAATCAGGTGCTCTAGATTTCCTTGGAAAATATTACAATAATGTGGGCTCACTGTCCGAGCATCCATTTCCTTATTGCCAACCATCAAGCTTCCCAGATATATACCCATCTATACCCCTCACATTGATCGCGTCGCTACCGAAGACTTCGGGAGCCTATGATGGATCTCATTACCATGCTATAAAGACTCTACCTAGCTACCTAGGTACATCACTTGACCGCAACGTCAGTGCCCCATCAGAAAGAATTGAAAATTAAACGATGGCAATGCGCATTGCCTTCCGATGCTCTATTCTATGCTCTATGATAAGGTACAGTGTCCATATAGTACAAGGTGAGAGGATGGTATAGTACAAAAGTAAAACAAACCGCTGGGATATCATGCAACGCTTGCATCGGACAGAAAGAAAAGCAGCATTTATGCAACAGAATCTTTGCGCTCAACTGGCACATATATAGAATTCTCCATCAACCAGGGCAGCTCCCATGGTTGGTTCATCCATGCGTAATCAACTCTGGCCGCGGCCTCGAGCATGGTTGCAAAGGGGATCTGGGGCTTGTAATTTTCATGTCCCTGCCAAATGTCAAAGTTTACAATGGCCTCGACCAGGCGAATCTGCAGATCGCGGTCTTCTTCGCCCTCAGTGGCGATCGAGAGAAAGTCCAGTGGTCTGTCCCGGAATTCATGAGGGAGTTCGCGCAGAATCGGGTGTTCAAAATTGGGCATGTCAATACCGGCAATGACCCTCCCCGAGTTGAAATCAAACATATTCTTGATCGAGTGGCGCTCGCCCGCCCATTTAGAGTTGCGGAGCAGAGAAGCCACGACGGTGCTTCTCATTTTGGCATTAATACTCCCGTGCATGCAACCGTAACGCCACAGCACGCGGCTGAGATTGTAATGGCGATACCTGAAGGCGAGGAAAAATAGATACTGTTGGCTGCTGGGCGAGATCTCGAAGAATGGCTTCTGCATGAATCGCAATGCGAAGTGTATAGTCATAAAGACGTCTCTTCCGGACATACCGAACACATGACTGAGAGTAATGTTGTCGAGAGGAAGATTGTGCTCGAGGCAGATATTAATCAACCCCTCCGCGGCCTCGAAGTCTGCCAAGCGCTCAATTGCCTCAAACATGTGATCCACAATTAATGGGCTGAACCAATTGAGCCCGTCAGTCTTGGCCATCAGAGCAACAAACGATTCGATGCCTTCGCCACTCCGCAGATGCATAATCAAAGAATCCTGGACTGTGTACCGCAGCGCAGCCCGAATCGTGCGGGTTCCCTCCATAAATCCCCGTTTCACCATGCGGGTTATCAAAGAGGCCTTTGCACTAGGTGTGGTCAAAGCCCCCAGCAAGGCCACCCATGTCATGTCATTTGGCAAGATGTGTGCCCGAGGCATCATGAGGAGCAGTTGGCGAAAATGTCCAATGTTACGGTTGCTCGCTGCATTTTGCAACAGAATGTTGTATGTTCTAACGGTTGCCAGAGACTGTGCCAAAGTAAACAATTCTCGAGCATCCGCAAGTCGATTATTGGCGCAAAAGTACCTCAGGGCGATATTCAAGGCGGCTGATGACAGAAGCCTTTGATTTTCTTTCAGTTGAAACAGGCGTTTAATTTTGCGCGTCATCCTATGTGCATGACGGCCTCGGTAACGATCCTCTGCGCTCCTCTTGGGTGCATGTGTGAGAGTCAAGTCCTCCACAAACTCAGCAAAATCTTTCACCGTAGAGAGTGGTGGTTCAGGGATATCTTCCGGATGACTGGCCGGCAGTACAGGAGGTAGCCAGATAGCACGAATCCGAGGTATTTCAACACCCTTTCGCACCAGCGCGTCTCTTGTTTCAACAAAAGGCGCCGGCAGTTTGACGGGTGGACAGACGACGGGGTCACCCAGCTGCTGAAGATGCTGGATATGACGAATACGTTCCATCACCAACTCAATGGCAAGCGGAGAGCCCGAGAGAATGACTCGGCGGTGAGTGTTGCCCTCTTCCGTGTCCAACATTTGGATACGGCATCCATTACGGACATGGACGAACCAAATGTTCTCCCGAAATGATTCATCCGTGTTGCCTGACAGCAGGAGAGCTGTCTCTGGAGTTATCTCGATTCCCACCTGGTTCTCCCCTTTCTTGCCCAGTGGACGAGGATCATCCTGTACACTTTCCAATAGCTCTGCCATGCCATCCCAATCTAACCTGCCCCGGCGAGAGGAGAACCGAGCGTGGCGGAATCTCTCATGCAGCAACCTCCGCCGAGTAGGGAAAGGCATCTTCCACGGGCCCTCCACTTGGTCCTCTAGCGGTTTCGTGACCAGGGGTCGCTGAAGCATGTTTTGCCAGCGGTTCAGGTTGAAATTGGATTTCGAGCGACGTGAAACCTTCCTCATGGAGGGATGTACCCATGGCGGAGTTCGGCTATTGGAGATTTGAAAGGTGAGGTCTTTAGACGAGTTCTCGATGTCGGCGAAAGGATTGAAGCTTGGTTGTCTTAACAACCGATAGCGCATGCTCTCATGTAGTGTTCCTACGCCCTGTGACAGATTTGAATGGGCGCCGTCGTCATCGTCCGATTGAAATGTAGAACTGGAATGCCAACAACTTGATCGGGAGCGCTGCGACGTCGTTGAACACCAAGTAGGTCGCACAGATGGCCTGGGAACATGAGAGCATTTTAGTGATTCTTTAGCAGGCGACAGGGTCGTCATCGGTTGGCGCCGCCGCGCCGCGGAGGTGACCCATCGGGGGTAGAGGAATAGGAGAGGATCTTCGGGGCCGGCCGTGGTAGGTTCGAAGACGACAGCTAAGCGCCTTCTTAGGCACGATTGGCCACGCGGGAACATATGGAAAGATGCACGGGCATCCAAGGCGTGGAGAGAGGATAAGAAGCTGGCCCGATCTTGGGCTCCGAAAAATGTTTACGCGGGAAGGGAAGGCGGTGGAACCGACCGACGCGACCTGATCAACTACAAATTACATCAGATTTGATTTTTGGAGAACAAAATAAAATGATTGATAGAAGCGAATGATAACTGGTTTAACAGATTGAATGCACCCGTTATTTACGTACGGGGCGATAGATGTGTCCTTCACGCCCAACCTCCGCAGCTTTGGGGATGCCCTTGATCTCTTTCCCTTGGAGTACATGCAATGGCTGATTGGTGACCTTTGCTCGTTTGGATAGAAGGGTATCATGCCGAGAGACAGGCGTCAGGTCAAGCAAATCCGTGGAGGCTTCGCCATTGGAGTCAGTAAAGACATCCGGCCCGGTGACATGGCCTCGAGCAGACTCAACAGCTCGGAGGAGATTATCTTTCTTGCGAGTGATCTTGTCCGAATCTTTGTCGTTCAAGTCCCTTTGCTGGGAGAGCTCTTGAATCTCATTCACAAGATATGTGACAAACTGCCAGCGAGATATCTGGAACAAAAACATGGCCATAATCTCCGGGATCTGCAGGGATTAGCAAAGAACGGTGTATCGCCAGGTATATCGAGATTCACCTTATCATTGAGATAGTGCAGTTCCTCTCCACCTTCCCGGACAAACTTCTTCAAGGCATCGATCCGCTCTCGGTCAATCGAGGCCATTTTCAATGCCCGCATAAGCGTGGGAATATCTCCGACCTCCTCCAAATGAGTCTCCTCGTCTACCTTGGTGCCAACGCGACTGAGAAACCCGGAATCCACCCGGGAAAGCCCCGCAACACTTTGCTCTCGACTCCGGTCCCGGGGCGTGTGAATGGTAAAATAGTCCTCCGTCAGCATATGCGCATTCTCAAAGTCGGACCGGCCGCGTTGTCGTTTCTCTGGGATCTTGGACCGCAGCCGGACCCAGCGCCGCCGACGTACGAAAGAATGAAACCAAGGGTGCGTCCCATGCCACTGCGTCGACCCAAACGAAAACGAGTACTGCCAGCCCTGCTCATCGACATCACCCGACATATCAACGTACCACGTCCGCCAGGCCCACTCCCAGCTGGGATCGGGGAGCTGGGCATTGGTAATGTTGACAGGGCTCGCGCGACGGTCCTGGGTCATCCAGGCGCTGGGGTCGAAGTTGAGCAATGAGCTCTGGGAGTAGAGCGGGACGCCGAAGAAGAACCAGCCACGCTGGTTCTCATAGAGGATGTCTAGCTGCGAGTGCGATTTCTGTCGATCCGCGCGCGACACTTGCTGCTCCAATGCAGATGATTGCATTGTCTCATTTGTGTGGCTCTGCGTGCGGGTCGGTGCGAAATCGTTGGTGTCGACGCCTCTGGCATCGGTGCCATTTTCCGGTTGAGTGGATGGTCCGTCGATGGAACCGCCCGTCGAACTCGCAGATACTGATCCGCGCACGCGGGATGAATCCCTACTCAAGGGCGTTTCGGTGTCAGACGGTAGACCGAGGCGGTCTGGTTGCCATTTGGCATATTTTCGCTTGGCAAGCTGGCCCGAAACCGAAGCGCGGCTAAAATGTTTTGTCAGGCTGCCTTGGTGATTGACGGTGGATGATCGTTGGAGATTCTCCCCGCCGGAGGGCTGTTGTGAGGGGATCATGTTATCCACGAGGGTGATGCTATGAGTATCCTCCATAGCTACGTGAACACCGATGAGGTAGTGAGCGTGGGTTGTCCTAAGGAGTCGAACAGGCGTCGATATTCAGGCAGGTCGCAAAGGTCGGAAGGCCCCAGACATTATCCCGGGGGGATGCGCATTCCGGTTGGGACAATCGAGCCAGCGCAATTCGATCACGGGTCCAAAGGCCGAATCGATTGTCGTTGAGGTCGGGAGACAGATGGGAAAGACGAGGGGGAAAGAAGCCGAGTCGATGACATCGTTTGCGGGGAGCGCCAAGCCCGGCATCCCTCAACGCGTGCAAAAAGTCCCCGGTCAACATTCAGACCAACAACAATGGCTGCCCACTATCGCAAGATCGAGCTACAATCCCCTGCAGATTTCTCCTACCTCTACGCCAACACCGTCGCGCTCTCGCGCCAAAAACTCGATCTCCATCTGCCCCCATCCGCCTCGGAAAATGAGACCCCGGATCCGATGCGCGAACGCGTGCGGGAACTGGTCGACGAGGTATGTCCGCTTCACCCGCGCTAGACTCTCGCAAAAGAGTCTATATAAGTATCTCACAGTCTCGCAATTGACTGACAATTTACTAGTATATAAACCGCACGTTCACCACGGCCTCGTCTTCCGTCACTATCAACGGACTCGAGTCCTCGTCCCCGCAATTTCCTTTCCCCGGGGCCTTTACCACGCCCGAGACGGTCGAGTACGAGGCATTTGACTCGGGGCTCGCGTCGCGGGTGACTACGCTCTATGCACAGCTGGAGTCGCTCACGACGACGGTTGCGCAGCTGCGACGGGAAGCGCCGCGACAGGCGGCCAAGGCGTATGGCGCGCAATTAGCGGCGCTGATCGCCGAGGAAGGGGCTGAGGATCAAGATTCCGACCACGAGGACCCCTCGGAGCCGAGCGAGATGGACGTCGATGCGGAGAATGGGTCGACAGGACCTAAGCGACGGCGCAAAAGTACCGATCCGTCGTGGACACTGCAAGTGCCCCTTGGCACGGAGGAGGAAGTGGAACGGTGGCAGAGTGGGGATATGGCAGATGTCTACGAGGATGCGTTGCGGACATTGCAACGACTGCAGGGCGAAGGCGACGCCGACACCGAGGCCGGGGTTGAAGGCAACGCGTTGGCCACGACGGTGGGCAAGGCTGAGCGAGCTGGTCGGGCAGCAGACGTCGTGGATAAGATGTGAGACAGTGGATGCGAGTGTCTTTTTTCATTGTGGATTGTGCAAGGCGTTCGGTGTCCAGGGCTAGGATCATGATACCATGTCTTCGGTGTCCGGTGCGGACACAAGGGCTTTCTTTCTTGAGATCTAATTTGACTACGATTACGAGGCCTTTTTAATGCCAGAAACATCAACTCGTGGCGAGCAGCCATTCTTTCAACTATGTGTTCTCCATGTATACACCATGACAAAAAAAAAAGCAAGTCTTCACCTTCACTCCCAACTCGCTTTTTAAGTACTCTTCAAGACGTTTCTATATCAAGAGCAGATAGAATCCGCTCGCCTCAAGACAGACAACAGAAAATGGGCTCACATCAGGCTTTCCAGCAACAGGAGAGCCAAGGGACAAAAGAAAAAGGCAAGGTGTCCACAGTCATGAACCTGCGGATGGGTGGTTGGCGAGGATGTGTTGAAACCCCCAGGATTCTTCCGAGCAACCTGGGTGTGCTTTGCCAGAAATGGGACGATGCTGGGTAAGAGGGAGATGTGTCGTGCATCATCGATATCGACTCCCGCTGATTCTTGTATCTGCATTTTCACTTTTCTCCGGTTGTCATACGAGTGGTGTCGTCTCCAGGCAAATGCAAAGACGAGGGAGTCGGCAATTTTTATTGCATACTTTATGCGCTGGCCTGGACACCTTCCTGACCCTCGGCATCCTTCTTCTCGTAACCGGGGTCCTCGTTCGTGACCGCATCAGCATCAGCCTTGGTAGTAGCCCAAGCCGGAGTGCGGGCCCATTCGGCCTCCTTCCATGGGCCCTGGTCGGAGAGCTCACAGCCGCCCTCGCACTGGCAAGTACCGCCAAATTCAACGGGCAGGTTCTCCGCGGGGACCTGGGCCAGCAGTTCCGACTTGTAGCCACTGCCGAGAACGTGGATCTTATTGACGGTCACGGGGTCGAGGAACCCCTTGACAACGCTAAAGACACTGCTGAAGCCCCAGGGGGCATTGATCAGGTACAGCTTGCCGAGACGCTCGGGGTAGTAGTTCTGCGAAATATCTGTGGCCTGGCGCACGTAGCCGTACACGGAGGGAATGCTGGTGACACCGACACCCTTCAGGTCCATGATGCTGCAGCAGGTCTCCAGCAACTTGCCGGATTTACGCGAGCAGGCGGGAAGCCGAGGATCGGACAGTTTCTCGTACTCGGTAACCAGGTTCTGCAGCATGCGCTCGCCGGTGGTGATCTTGTACATGGCGTTCAGATCGATCTTGCCCATTTTCTCAATGTAGACGGGACGGCCATCCTAGAGAGAAAAAGCAATTAGCCGGATGGTTCGTTCGAAGACCGTCTGGTCGGGGATTCGACGAGATCTTACCTTGTCAACCTTATGGTAGTACTGAGGGTAGAACTTGAATACGTCCGGCTTCTCCTTGTAGTCGAATGTGCGGGGCAGGTCGTTGGTGCCGAATTCCTTGCGCCACTTCTCACATTCGACGAACCTGGAAAGAAACCGATCAGCAAGATGTCGAGGCGAGTGTGGCGCTCGCAGAGGGTCGGTGGAACGTACATGGTCTTTGCGGCCTCGACATCGAACTTGCGGGCCCGCAGGAAACGCAACAGAGTCAGAGTGTCCAATCGGTCGGTATATCCTTGCTGCTCGAGCATGACGCGCAGCTGGTGGACTTTCGCATCCTGCTCCGGCGAGGTGTGGCCGGGGTGGCCACTCTGGGGCTCCGGGGCGGTTGTAGGAAAGTCGTACTGATCGTACTTGGGATCGGTCGGCAACTTCTGCTCGGTAGCGGCCATTGTGATGGATGATGGAGGTGGGGAGGGAGGAGAAGAAAGCGGGAGAGAAAGTTGGGTGGGAGAGGCGGAGAAGGGGGGGGAGGCAGTGGCCACTCCTCGTGGTGATGGACACGGCGAATAGGCCCACGTCTACACTTGGACTTTGGAGGGTGTAAAAAAGAGGTGAACGTTTGGATATTCAAATTTATTTCTCTCACGATTTGCTCGAGTTGAAGGTCCAATCAATTCCCAACCGTTGTCGAGGGGCAACGTGGGCCCGGCCGTCAAAATACTGCAGGACCCGCGACAAGCTAGGAGTCTTGGTTCTCGTCTGGATACTTCACTCGATCTTCGGCTTCCACGTTCGCTCTACGGCGATTTCTTACATTCCCCGAATATATCCCGTGTTGTGAATCTGGCCAACCGAAGTCCACTTCAAGGCTGCAGATCACGGGGCAAATGGGCGGTGTCAAGAGATGGCCTTACGGTGACAACGTGGCATCAGAAAAAATCCAGCGGGATGAGAAACGCAGAAGCTCAGAATGAATTTCAGTCCTGCCGTGAGCGGAAGATCAAGTATATCCAATAACCTCTCCATCTTCACAGAGGCAGTATTATACACAGCGCGTGGAGACCCAAGCCTCGGGGAGCAGCATCAATAAGTGCCAGGAGCATTACAGGACATAAGAGTCCGAGTGATGTAAAATTCACCAAAACATACAACCAAAAACGAAGCGCTGGGTATAACTTGCAAAAAAATCCACACGAAACAAAGGAAAGAATTTCTGCGACATATCCACGGTTGGCGGTGCGCCCTGATCCAGCAGGGAGAAGCAGCCGCCATCGGGTTCCTTGGATATGCCCGTGCATCGACAACATTCACTGGCGACCTTGGATGCAGCCAGTCAGGGTTAGACCATGAGAGCAGATGTGAGAAACGGAACACCGCATCCATCAGATCATCAGAAGATCATGCGGACGTGCCGCGGTTTCGACCGTCCGAGTCGAGGCGAAAGTTTATTCGCCGGGATTCGATCTCATATCAATCGTGTAAACAGGTGGAGCGACGTCAACTCATTACCACCCCTTCTTTCGTGCAAATCGTTTGTTCAGGAGGGCCAGCACTTTCGTGACATTAAACTGAACATATTCCAGATCAAGATCCTCCAAGTTGTCCTTTTGCATCTCCAGGAGATCGTCCAACTTGAGATCAAGCTCCAGTAGTCCACGAGCTCGGCCTGGATTCAGTTAGCTTGGATTAATGGAAAGCACTGGATATAACTCACCCTTGTAGTGCAAAGAGATGACAAATGTGCCAGGGAGGGGACTCTTAAACATAAAGTAAATGTTTGCCCGGCGGTTCTCCGGCACATTGCTCCGGCGGATGACGCCCTCCTTCTCCAATTGCTGGTGGGTGAACTTATACGGGCCAAGTTCCGGTTGCTTCTGCGTTTTCCGTGTCTTGCCTTCGGATTGGCTACGGACGTTGTGGAGATACGACTTGTAGGTCTCCAACTGACCGACCAGGTAGGCATTGTGATCACGGATGGTGGAGAAGACCTCTTCCAGTTTGCGGGTCTCGTCGAGGACCTTCTCTTTCAGCGAGCCGAGGTGAACCAGCTCTTGTTCCACTTCATCCCGCAGGAGACTGAACTCATCAGACCGATCAATCACACCCATGTCCTGCAGTTGGCTCAGCAGCTCCATCGTGCGGATGCCCTTGCGCACCATCACGGCATCATTCTTGAGTGTGGCTGCAGCCTCGGCAATGCGATCTAGTCGCAGAGGTCGACGTGCCACGGAAGAGTTAGGGGGAAGTGATCGAAGAATCTGCACAAATGTCGACTTGGCCTCCATGAAGAACACTTCTTCCTGGGTAATATCTAGCGCAGCCGTCAAATCATCCAAGGCCGTCTCCCAACGGCTGAACAGCGGCACCGTAATGGTCCGGTTCTCCTTGCGCGGCACTTGGGGTGGCGCGCTGCCAAGTTCCTGCAGCAACATGGAGAGGTGCGAGTGCTGGTCCTGGGCAAGGGCAGCACTATGCTTCTCCAAGAGGCCATGCGTGGCGTACATTTCGTTAAGGGTGATCTGCAATTCAAGATCGCGCTTCGAGAGGGCGACGTAGTTGTCCATCTCGAGACTCTCATAGAAATCTTGGACTTCGCACAGGTCCAGGAGAAACTTGTTCACCCGCTCCTTGTTGGACTCGATGAAGGGCTGCAGGCTAGACATGTAGGGTTCCTTGGCGTAGGATGGCTTGTTCGCCAGGTTCTGCAGCATCTTGGCGATCAAGGTCAGGGTCCGGCGAGGCTTGTCAGTTGGAGTGGCGTCGATCAGCATGTAAGAGCGCGGTGTAACAATGGCGGGGTTGATGAAACGCAGGAAGAAGAAGCCACCAATCAAGGTACAGATGGTCTGATCCTGAGCATCCGGGTACTTGCGGCGGGAAAGGCTGCGAATCTGCTTGCAGATCCACCGAATCCCATACGGGGTCTCATCCACCGATTCAATGATGGTGGTCAAGAAGCCATTCGCAATGTCCGTCAACATCTTCAAGCGCGGGGCGATAATCGCCTGCACCTGTTGATTGTCGGCAGCATCCTCCGCGGTCACGGAGCGAGCCAGGTAGTCCGGGAGCGAACCGGTCTCTTCTTCGATCTGCTTCACCATACTCTCGTAGACCTTCAAGGGGTTGATCTCGAGATCCACATCGCGCAATTCGATCAACGAATTGATCCGATCCGCGAGAACCTGCTTCAGGTAACTCTGACCGGGTCCGCGACGGGTGTAGGTGGTCATCATGCGAGAGACCGGGGTGTTTTGACGCAGAAGGGATGAATATTCTGGAGTATTGTCGAACTGGTAAGTGAGGACCGATTGAAACATGGTGAGCAGCAGATGCTCTTCTCGACTCTCGTACTGATTTCCGTAGATGGTGAACATGACGGTTTGGAGCAAGGAATCGATCTCGGCCATCGAGACCAGTCGGCACAAGTGGGCGATATGGCGGGGCTCGGTCTGCAGGAGAAACAGAAGGTTGCCGTACTTCTGGGTTCGCTCATCATTCGGGAAGAATCCCTCTTGGGGGTCGACATCGTCGAGGTGGCTTGCTACTTCATTTTGCTGGCGGGGGTGTGAGTAACAACGGGTCTCGGTCGGGGCCGGGGAAGAATCAATCTCACCTCCTCCAGTGCCATGCGATTTTGAATGAGCAACGCTATCCGAGAATCCAGGTATCGCACGTCTTTCTCCAACACAAAGTTCTTCTTCGACTGCGAAGAGATCTTGGACTTCAAATCGCGCAGGTGTTTCTGGGCTAGCCAGATTGGTCAGTACCGGGGGGAATCAGGTAGAGTTGAACTGGACGTACCTCGCGCAAGATCGTCGGAGATTTCCAGGTCCCTGTCCTTGGCGGACATGGACAGGTACAGCGCGGTGACCGACATCCGCTTGGATTGGCGGAGCGACCGCGTATCGTGCGACGACATGGTGTTCTGTCGTGCAACGGGTTGAAATGAGGAGGAGGAAGAGGACGACGTCCGCGAGATTCTCGATGCAGGCTGGAGCATAGTCGCCACGGACATGGTGAGATTGCGGCGCAAGTTGTCGGAATCGAGTGCTTCCGACAGCGCAAACCGCGTTCAAAAACCGTGCGGTGGACTTGCAGCGACGTCAGTTGAATGTTGGAGAGGAAGGTTGAGGTGATGATCGATGAAGATGGTTGAATGGAATCTGTGTTCGCATACCTTAGGACCCCGGTGGAAAAGCCTCCCAGGGGGGGGAAGAGAAGAGGGGTGGGCAAGCCGGAAACAAAGTTCTTCGAGACCACGGGAAAGGCGCAGCCGAGAAGGGGTGATACGAAGAGGCAGAATGGCAGAATTAGGCGAGAGAGTTCATGGGAGGGGGGGGAGGAAAGATGAATGATTTAGGGCGTATGGGGGAGGGAGGGGGGAAAGAAGCAGTGGATGCGGTGGAGCCGATGATTTCCCTTTTTTTTTCTCGAGGGTCACCAAAGTCAATTATGGATTAACCTGTCACTCGGGAAAGTGATAGGATTTAATGATATTTCCGTGATAACCATGCAAGGGGAATCATTTTCCATTTCCACCCCTGATGGGTTTGTCACTCCCCCCTGACCCCGGTCCTCTTTTGTACCTGCAGATTGTCCACGAGACTTCGTATGATTACTCCGTATAATAATCCAAATCAAATCGCCCTGAAAACCGGGTTGGGGGCTTATCGCCCTGACCTCACTCTCTCCACCCCCCTCTACCCATACATGGCTCTAGTTTGCTGCACCTGCAGCTCCCGACGCTATCAACGGATGTCTCGGACGATTGGCATGTCCGGCTCCTTCTTCCGACAGGCGAATTCGCGTGGATAGGATGATGACATCGAGCACGACCCTCCATCCCCCCACGCCATCAAAAAAAGCAATCTGATTCGGATCCCCCGGGGGGGCCAATTTGACTCCTGCCTCGTACGTCTATCCCCGGGGTGCAAGCGTCCATGATCAATGCGTTTTCTTTTCTTTTTCCGTCCCCCCTCCTTGTGGCTTCCTGGCATTCTTGGTCCATGCTCTCTGCTCAGGGGTAAATGCGCATGAAAGTGGATCCCGGTGGGACTCGGGATGGAGACTCGAGAGTTCCCTCTCCGCAGCCATGAACTCTTTCCGGACGCATGGAGACTGCATGTCCTACACATGTCCTACCCCTGATCGCAGGTTCTATGCGGTGCATCTATCCGCCCTGAGACATCGCGCATACTCTGGGGTGGCGTCGGGGGTGGAATGCAACCCGACATAGTTCGAACGGGATGTTAATTCTCCCCAACGCCTTCCGGGGTGCACTACTACTGCTGTGGTGCACTACTCCGTACTGCTGTCTTCAAATTAACCACTTACCCGCCCTGCCATCCGCGCCGATCATCCAACACGGGCCACATGCATCCCATCCCGTCCATGTCATGAAACGCGCCAAGAGCCGTCGCAGATCTGTTGTAGCCCTGCTCCAACCCCCTATTCGGTGGTCTGCCTCGGGTTGCCTGATCGCGGATATCCAGGACGATCAGCCATGCATGTACCTACTCCGTATGCCACGGCTATTTGCCGCACATGACTCAGGATCGAGCAATTCGAGTGGAGATCCTCGTGCGACTATTTGCTGGATTGAGGACCCTCCCGCGCCGGTGAAGAAGATCCCTCGGAAGTGTAAATTGCCCATCGTCAAACTTTGCATTCCTTTTTACCCCGGGATGATGTCGACCATCGGCTGACCTCCGCACCGGCATTGCCCGCATGGGGGCATGTCGGTTGACTATCCAAGTCGATGTGGCGTCTGATTCGGTCTGCACCCCGGGGAGAGACCAAGGTGCATGCATCGTCTATCGTGCCGTTATGTGCGCTAGCGCGGATTTGCAGCGTTTACCCACATTCCCTCAACGCGCTGCCACAGGCTGTATGTTACATGCGTTAGTGGCCCCGGGCGTGGAAGGATCTCGGGGTTACCGTGGCGAGTACGGAGTATACTAGGTAGGCAACCATGACCCATGCAAGACCGAGGAGGTTATCTTTGCGACATTCTGGCTCTCCCCGGTCATTCTGATGTCGCAGATGGCCCATGCAGACTTCAAGCGTGATGATTGCCACCGTCCCGCTGCGAGCCAATCTTAGCTTTCAATGTATATCTTGAGACTTGATCGTCATGCATGTCCAATGCTGCCCTCGGATCACACTGAGATCCCGAGTCAATGCACTCGACCTGCCCGACATTTCTTCAATTACGCAAGAATGGTCCACGGGTATGAGCTGGCCTGAACCTAGAACCACCAAGTCCGCGGCAATGTTTACATCGTTTCAGGATATTTACTACCAACAGTATCCATGCAAGTGAAGCCAAATCACCGATCATTCTTCGTACTCCGTAAACACTCCACGGAAATAAGAAACCTTCCGATTCACCCACCATCAATCTTTCTTCTCTTGTGGTCCCTCATCCCGATCCTGATCCTGCCCCTGCATCCTCGGCAACCAAAAACGAGTGATCATCCCCTCCAAGAACCGCTGATCCACCCATTTCACCAACCCATAAATAATCCACCCCCAACCCCATAGCGACACCCCCATCATACTAGCCACCAGCAGGATCGGCCCCAGGACAAGCAGCGACAAGACCGCCCAGAGTAGCACCGCCACCGCCCCAAAGACAAACGCCCCAGCCAAAAAGACCAGCAACGGCACCCCGCAGCAGATCAGCTGGCAGACGAGAAACGTCGATGCAATGGGCCGGTTCAGGGCCGCCTCGTAGACCTGCGCCTGTTTCGGCGGGGGCAACAGCCAGTTCACCAGCCACTGGATGCTCGATTCGAACCGGTCCATGGCCCGTGGTACCAGGCCGGATATCCACGTGCTGAGCATGGTCCAGATGGAGTCGAAGGAGATCTCGGGCTGCGGGCCGTTGTCGTGGGGTCCCTCTGCCGGGAATTCACCGGGCATGACGGGGTCACTGAGGGGTTTGGTCGTGTCGCCGATTTGCTGGACTGGGTCGTGTGCGAGGGACTGGACATTATCGGTTGCTGTGGACCCGATCTGGTCGGTAGGGAGGTGGCCAGCAAGGCCTTTGACGGGATCAAGGGACATGGCGGGGGATAAGGGTAGGTATCAATTAATGGAAGAGGGATTCACGAGATGTTATGATCACTTTTCCATGCTTGATTTATTGTACGCTGGATACGGTACAGATCTATATCGGGCAAAACACGATGACGTAAGGGGCGTTGGGTAAACTTGGATGAAATAGATTAATTCTAGCAAATCCACTCGCACACCCGGAACAAACCAAAACAACAGATAGCAATGAGGGGTGTGTGGCTAATGTACACTGGAGAGTGGGCGATGGTAGCGAAGTGCCACAGTGCTGGAGGTGTTGATATTTGTTCTACCACTCGGGGATAGGATCGATTGCTGGTTCGACCACTTCCCACTGGGACCCGTGATGATGAACGATGGTCTCGTCATCGGAATCCGACAGTGTTTCTTCCGTATGAGTGCTGTCCGTGTCGCCGTAGTCTGTGACCGCGGACGAGTTGACCTTGACAGTCGAGGTATCATTCGTATCGTCTTCTGTGTCCGAGAATTCTTTGACTAGCTCCTCGACCTTTTTCTTAATGCGTGCGACTTTTCCGAGCATTCTTTGACCAGTTCCTCCCGAATTATCTCAGCGCGTGGATCTTTTCCCTCGAAGTCTTCGTGTTTCGTTGGGGCTTTCTCTTCTCCCACTGCCCAATACATACCCCCTTCTTGATCGCCAGTAGACCTTTCGTCGTTGGCGGGAAATAAGTCGACGGCACGTACATTGGTCATTTTTTCATGGTATGCTAGTTCGGAGGCTTCCTTGAGGATCGACGCCAGAAGATAAACCCCTTCGATCGCGTTATTTTCTGAGGCCATCACCGTGGAAGTGAGGACTTTGAAAGACCACTAAATGATCAGCTATAAGTCTAAAAACAGGTAGGAGCCATACCTTTCCAGCCCCGTCAAGCCGATACAAGCAAAAGTGTGAATCTTTCATGTTGACTAGGAGGCTATACATAGGCAAATGCGTCCCGCGGTTCCTGAGACGCGCCTGCGCCATAGCTTTAACTCCGTTAGAGATGACACATAGAGAGTGGAAGAACAAACCCATCAATGTAACAATCATCCTGCTCTTGGCTGCATATGTAATATCGGACCGCGCATCTTCCATTACAAGTAGGTGCTGGGTTGGGTTATATCGAGTCCCCGAGTATACCGTGCACCGGGGAGTTCCATAGATAATGCAATCATGGCCCCGCAAAGACGAAGTTTCGTTCTGTATCTCTTGATAATACTCGAAGAACAACTTCTGCGGCAGCCTCTCGTTCATCACGGCGAATAATTCGTTGAAAAAAGCCGAGAATTGAGCTCCATACAGCATTTTTCCTAAAAAAGAATTCGCTTCAGATGAGGTTAGTCAATAGGTATGAAACGTTTCCCTGTGTCTTTAAGAGCTCACTGGTAGATACTCCAATCGGCACATGTTCATACAGCTTCCAAATGCGTTTCGAATGGGTATAAGAAAGCATAGGGAATATCTTCTCCACGTCCTCCTCGACGAGTCGTTCTACTGGAACCAAATGGGCATCGAGAAGTTTGTCAGAAGCGTCCGAAATTTCTATAGCCAGATCCATGAGCCGACCAGGCGAGTAATATCCATCGGTATAATTGCCAACAGCAGCGCATAGGCGCGTGACGTTTTTTCTGAGATCTTGGATGGTTTGACGTTGGGACTCCATAGTTGTGACTTGGAATAAGCGTGGCGGTCTGGAAAAGCTATATCGTAGTTGAATGAAGGTAAAAGAGCATAAGCATTTGAAACCAAGAGGAATGAAATGATATCTGCACCTAGAACTATTTCGTCTAAAATTATCGTCATGGCTCTGATGGCTTCCCGAATAGGCATGGTTGGTGCTGTGATGAGCCCCAATGTCGTAATATATCCAGTAGGAATATCCAGGATGACAAAGTACAATGGCTAGGTTTTTGTCACTTGGAGGAATGGTGACTCAGTCTAAACTTTCTTGAATTGTAGACGCCAGCCAATGATAATGCAATTCTCTCTATTTGGTCATTTCCCATAAACATGTCATTAGAAACCATGCCTGCAGAGCCTCACAAACACAAACAAGCCCCGAGCAGGATGCAGATCATTCTAATCTCCGTTCCCCTGTGTAACTCCAGCAGTAGCGTGGGGCATATCTGGCGGAGGCCCGTAGGGATCAAACGCAGTCCGAATAGAACTCACGCCTTCCTTCAGATAGAGGACCAGTCGGTAGGCGGAGTTACCGTTCAAATAATACCGGTGGAGTCCTTTGCTCCGCAGAAAGCCCAGGCGCTCGTATAGTTTCATTGCGGCGGTATTTGTGAATTCGGTTTCTAGAACGATCTGGCGGGTCAGACAGATAAGCAACTGCTCAGCACTCCCGGCTCCAATCACGCATACCTCGTCGGCATCCCGCTCGATCATAGCATCAATAGCCATGCGCACGAGCTTCGTGGCAATGCCTTGACCCCGGAATTCCTCGCGCACGGCCAGCATGGCGATATATCCCCTCAGCGGGCCGCCGCGGTGCGGCTCCAGCTTCGACACCACCACGCCAACCATCTCATCCTTGTCGTCCATGGCGAGAAAACACAGATCGCCCCATTGGTAGAGGAAATAGCGGTAGACGTAGATGCTGTAGGGCTCGGACAGGTCTTTGGAGATCAGCTGACGCATGGCGGCGACATACTCGTTCTCGCGCGCGCTATCGTACCGCACGTAGCGGAGAGCGGAAGAGGCATCTGGGCTCATTACCGCGGCGTCATGGATGGAGAGCAAGGTGGTCGTGGACGTGGAATGGGGTGGGATGGAGGGGAGAAAGGGCGGAACACGGAAGGAGCTCTGCCATGTGACGCCGATCCGCCCATTAACGGCGCAGTCCTTGTTTTCTCTCCCGACGTGATCGCTTTGTGTGCTGTGCTCGCCTCGCTCGCTCTCTCGCAATTGGCCCCGGACTCATCGTTCTCTTTCTCTCGGGTCGCTATGCTGCGTCGCCGTGCAGGCAAGGACGATGTCCCGCCCTCGGACTCGTCCCGCAAGATCAACACGCCCCGGCTCCTCCGGCGCCAGACGGAGGAAGATAAGCTTCGCGAGGAATTCGGCGGCGCGCAAGTCAAGCAGCTGGTCATTCGTCCGCGAAGCAAACGTCGCAATGGCTTCATCTTCGTGCTGGGCGGCCTGTTCGGCATCTTCGTCGCCTTGTTTTTTGCAAACCAGCAAGACGTCATTAGCTTGGATTCGCTTCTGGACGTCAATTTCGACTCATTGATGGATGCAATTCCGCAAGGAATCGTGCGGGATGTCAAAGAATTCTCTGTAAGTGCTGCGCATTTGGAAATGGGCATTAGGCGCTTGCTAACGTTGACCGGGTACAGCAAGCAGAACGCGATGCCGTTAACTACGATTCGTTTGCAGTCGGACTGCACCTTCAAGCGCAAGGCGTGGAAGCCAAACATCCCGTTGTCATGATACCCGGAGTGATATCGACAGGCCTCGAGAGTTGGGGGACAGGCCCCAGCTCCCGGCAATACTTCCGTCGACGGCTATGGGGCAGCTGGAGCATGATGCGCGCGCTGGTGATGGACAAGGCGGAGTGGAAGAACCATATCATGCTCGACCGGGAAACGGGCTTAGATCCGCCGGGTATCAAGCTGCGCGCTGCGCAAGGATTCGATGCAACCGACTTCTTCATCACAGGCTACTGGATTTGGAACAAAATCCTGGAGAACCTGGCGACTATTGGATATGATCCAACTAATGCATTCACTGCTGCGTATGACTGGCGGCTTACCTATCTCAACCTGGAGATTCGCGACAAGTACTTCAGCCGGCTCAAGTCTTATATCGAGACGGCCGTGGAGGTACAGGGCGAGAAGATTACTCTGACATCTCATAGCATGGGCTCACAGGTGGTATTGTACTTTTTCAAATGGGTGGAGAGCGACGAGCATGGAAAAGGAGGTAAAGATTGGGTGAACAAGCATATCGACTCGTGGATCAACATTAGCGGATGCATGCTCGGTGCCGTCAAAGGACTCACTGCCGTGCTGTCGGGCGAGATGCGCGACACCGCCCAATTAAACGCCTTTGCGGTGTACGGGCTGGAGAAGTTCCTTTCCAAGGAGGAGCGCGCAGAGATCTTCCGCGCCATGCCTGGTATCTCTAGCATGCTGCCCAAGGGCGGCGAAGCCGTCTGGGGTAATGCGACTTGGGCGCCGGACGACCAACCAGGCCAAGCTATCAGTTTCGGAAACCTGCTCAACTTCCGCGAGACCAATTCATCCAAGACGCTTCGAAACCTCACAGCTCCTGAGAGTCTGCAGTACCTGATGGACCAGAGTGAGAATTGGTACAGCAACCAGGTGTTGAGCAGCTACTCCCACGGTGTCGCCCACACCAAGCGCGAGGTCGAAGCCAACGAGAAGGATCCTCGCACATGGCTCAACCCGCTCGAAGCTCGTCTTCCACATGCCCCCGATATGAAAATATACTGTTTCTACGGCGTTGGCAAACCCACGGAGCGCAGCTACTTCTACCAGGAGGAGCCCGACCCCATGGTCAACTTGAACGTGAGCATCGACACCACCGTTTCCATCAACGAAAACATCGACCGCGGTGTCGTCATGGGCGAGGGTGACGGCACCGTCAATCTCCTCAGCACAGGCTACATGTGTGCGAAGGGATGGCGCATGAAGCGATACAACCCAGCGGGGACGAAAATCAAGGTCTTCGAGATGCCACACGAGCCAGATCGGTTCTCGCCTCGCGGAGGGCCTAACACTGGTAAGTATCCCCGCAACGTCTCCAGTACAATATCTGACGTAACTAGGCGATCACGTCGACATCCTCGGTCGCGCCTCATTAAACGACCTCATCCTCCGGGTTGCTGGCGGCAAGGGCGATCAAATCGAAGAAACCTTTGTATCGAGGATCCGCGAATACGCGGATCGTGTACAGATCTTTGACGAAGAATAGAAATGACACGGCGGGCGCGAGTCTTTTTCCGTGATATGCATCGGCAAACTTTAGATTAATTGATATCCAAGTCTCCGATTTCCAAGCTTCCATAGATTCCACAGAAGCTTCGAAATATATACCGAGTAAGCATAATGTCGACATCCCCACCAGGCAAAACCGGATACCAGCATACCAACTGCAATGCACAAACTACATCCCCTCTATGGCCGAAATACATGCATATCTCACACAACCCCGCCCGGCACGCCACGGAAGATATATGCAGACCGGTCCGTTGATCACCGGGTGCCGCAGCACCGAGCCAGTCACGATGCACTGGTGATCTGCGTGCGGGGAGAGCAGGAATGTGCGGCGCGAGGGATCTGCGCGATGTGAATCCAGGATTTGGGTGGTCTTGTAACCTAGCATTACGATATGCGACATGACGTTAGGACGGATACATTTACATGGAGGGATGGATGGCCCAAAGAGGGGGGGGTATAGATAGGAGCACATCATGAACCGAGTTCAGGTCTACAAACTACGATAGATAACTACAATAGAGGCAATGGCAGGATAATAATGTACAATTCATATCTTCATCCTCTAAGAATACGGTTAACGATAGCGAAAGCCCAGCGAACACCTAGGTAATGCATCACTCCGAGAGCGGTGCAAATCCCGTCCATGCGGTTGGATCGCGCTTCATTCCCGTAGCCAGAAGCGAAGATGGGCGAGGCTGAGGGGAGGAGAGGCCTCCGTCGAATCCTGTGCTCCTTCTCAGTCGCCAGTAGTTCATGCCCGTCAAAAAGCAAGAGCCACTTGTGTTTCGGGGGCTGTCCCCCCTGGAAGATGTGTCTCCCATTGCCAACGCCGGCTATCACCTGCCAGCGGCGAAGGCCCGAAAACGAAGGTCGGGTCCATGTTATTGGTCCCATGGTAACCCCCTTTCTCTTTCTATGTGCCGATGCAAAATGTCCTCAAGCAGCCAATATCCAAGTTCTAATGCACAGCGAGTGTAGTGCAAGCAATGGGCGCCGAAACTTTTGGAGTCCGAAAAAAAAAAAACCGTTTCCCTCAAGTCCCAGGCGCCGGTAAGCGATCGACAGGAATGATAATAATGTTTGTGCAGCTGGATGAGCTGGAAGCCAAAGAAAAAAGAAGGGCTCATCCAGTAAAAGGTCGTAGCGAAAGACATTGGTCAGAATCGAAAAATAGAGGCGGATCGCCGGAAGAGGCGTCCGAGTCTGTACAAGCGAGAGTTTCCATCGGTGGCGATGCGGATGGACGCAAAACCCAGACAGGGAGGCAGGGCCCGCCACCGGAATTAATATTATAGACGGAGGGGGTCATCCACGGAGGAATGACAAGGCATGTACAGCCAGAAGGTGAAAAAAGAGGCGACCCTCGGCTCAGAGCGGACCAGAGACCGCGTAAACCGGAGGTTTCCAATGAGGATTAAAACCATAGGTGTCGAAAATGGCTCGATGCAGATAATGGTCCCAACATGTCGTCAATGTGAACGCCGTTCCAAAATAGATGCAATAATCAGCAAGCTCAAACGTGATAAGAGACGGACCGCGGGTTTTAGCGACCGGCCTCGACGTCGTGGTTCGAGGTCAGCGTTTCGCTTTCCCAGGTGTAGTGGTCATCCACGGGGCTCAGGGACCCGGAGGAGACCGAAGATGAAGATCCTACGGTCCACTCGTCGCTGTCGAGGTTGAAGTCCCCGTCCAGGCTGGCGAGATCGTAGCCAAAGTCCCGCGAGGAATCGCCCACCTCAACATAGTCGTAATCCCAGCGGAAAGACTTGTCAAGCTGCATGCGAGGCAGGAATCGAGTCTTGGCAAAATAGAAGGCCACGGTAGCCAGCAAACCACCACAGACCAGGTCCACGGCGTAGTGGTGGGACAGGTACATGGTTGCCCACCACATCCAAAGTGTGTAGGTGACCCAGAGGGGCTTCAGCCGCGGGAAAACGTGGCTCATGAACAGAGCGGCCAGAGTCGAATCCGCCGCGTGGAGTGAGGGGAACGCTCCAAAGACCACGGGCGACTGCTTAAAACCAGAGGTGTACAGGTCGATACCAAGAAGCTTGTCGATGCGAGCCAGACCTGCGGGGTTTCCTTGCATCGAGTAGTCGGCCGGAGCGAGACCGTACAGGTTCTCATACCATGGAGGCGAGCAGGGGAATAACAGCTGAATGGTGACGGCGGTCATGCTGATGTATCCGAGAGTACGAGCGTAGAGTGGAGTTGTACCCGGGGGTCCGAAGATGAACAGGATGAGCGAGACGACAAAGGGGGCACCATAATGGCAGAGACCATAGGGGATCCAAGCCAAGACGTCGAGCGCGACATTCTGGTGGGCCGACAGAATATTGCTGATGTTGGCACCGTAGAGGATGTTCTCCAAAGCGGGGAGGACTCGAACCCAAATAGCGGGCCGCCAGTCGCTAGGAACGAACCTGAAAAAGCGAGGATCGTTAGCCATGCTGACATCCGCGGCGTGCCGGAAACCTCCCCGTAACAGACCAGGCGAAATTTTCGGCCCACGACACTTCCAGGGAACAAACTTACTGGCAGGCGTAGAAGAAGATAAGCCACCCCGCGATGGGTAGAAAGGGAAGAAAGAACTGCCGGGTGATGGGCAGAAGCAGCGAGAAGAGGAGAAGCGTGGCAATGGCCGTCTTTCCGAGCGGACCGGGCGATTGGATCAGGGTGAGGGAGAAAATGCCGATGATCAAGAGGAGCAGATACTGGAAGTCATACATCGTCCACCGGTGAGATTGAAGCGAGCGGAGTGTGTCGACGGGGGAGAAGGAGGTCTGGAGCGCGGTGATGGACGAGGATGGCGATAGGCGACTCCGTAGCTTGGAACGAATCTTGCGACGCATGCGATGCGGCACGAGCATCTGGAATGAGCGCCATGGCATCTGGATTTGAAGCTTGCCGAACTGATTCTGAGTGCGATCCTTCCAAGAGGGAAAGGAGGCCATCTTCGCGGCGAGTCTCGCAGGGGAGACTCCGGGAGGGTGATTCACTCGGGGAGAAGGGGAAGGTCGAGGGATACGGCGGGGATGAGACGGAAGGAAATCGCAGGCTCACAACGGCGTCACAGCAAGGGAAAGCAAGGCGCCGTAGCCCGAGATGGGATAGGAAGAGAGGAGGGGGAAAGGTAAGGGAATAAGAAGGGGAGGCTTGGGTGGTATCGAGTATTGGTATTACGGGGAAAGTCTATGGCGTCAGTCGTGGCTCAGGGGTTGCGACGTGGCAGGTTTTGTGCTTGGAACCGGCGGATGTCACAATGTGTTTTTTTGGCGTTTCTGGCCGGGAATCTCGATGGAAATGAGTTTGGATGAAGACTCAGGACTTTTTTTTTGACTGTCGTGAAATCCACGATGGGACTGAATTTTTCATCGGATCCAAAGTGCCGGCCCGGATGTGGCCGGAGACCGACTATGCAGCGCGGAGATTAGCAGCTCCGAGTAGATGCAAGAATTCATACTCGATACTCGATACTCGATACTCTAGAGCCTATGAATTAATTGACTCTATTCAACTACTCAGTACTCCGTACCTACCACTATTCCCGTCTTTGTCTCTTCATCCTGTCCTCCGTACAAGGCGCATACAGTTGGGACGCAAATTTTCAATATAAACTGCCCCGGCGGCCGTGATTGGATCCCTTCTGCCCCCTGCGGCCCCATCGTTCCATCATCACGGCCAACGGGAGTCTGCACTGCGCTCGGCTCAATTTCGCTTAGGCCCGTGATAATACGCTCGTCCTCTCGTATCGCTCGAGCTTGGGTGATCATGATTCGGATGATCGCTGCGGGGACTTTCCGAGCTCGACCCAATCCCGGCGCGTCGCTCTCGCTACGGAGTAGACACAGCGACTCGCGGTGGCTGGGACGTGATGAGCCCGTTATTTGACAGCTCCGAAGCGTCGCGTGCAGCAAGCTAACCTCTTTTCTCTCGGCGCTCCCGGCACCCGAAAATTGAGTCCATCGTGGAGGAGAGGAGAAAACCCACCGGGTCACCAATCCGATTCCAAATCTCACCAGTCGGACCCGTTTATTATTTCAGGTTGGGGTGCACTCCATCGACTGAGCTGCTCGGCGGTCGCTCGGCGCTCCGGCGACTACGATCGGGCCAGTCATGATTCAGGGGCTATAGTTCCTTCTAGGCGCCCAGTCCTGCGCTTTGTTCGGGGGCCGCTATTTTTGTCTGAGCCCCGAGATGTTCCAAGTACGGATTGCAGTACGGAGTACAGGATACTAAGGATATCGATATCGACTTCCGCGGAGCGAGGTCCCGGGGTGCAAGTGTAGGACTAGACGGCATTGGGAGAGACCTGCATACCCAACACCAAACGTGCAGATGAGTAGGACTCGCTTCAGACACTGAATCGTGATCTCGACGGGATTTGGAGGTACGGAAGCCGTTGTCAATCTACTCGCTGCGATCACGCACTGTCCACCAGATCCCACCCGACGCCATTAAGTTCGTCAACTGCTCTGATGCTGCAGAAATAATATGCAATCTATAGCTCATGATTTAGTTGGGTCGATGGAAAGTATACATGCGAATCTTACCTAGTCGCCTGGCTCTTCCGATCCCCAATGCGGTGGTTTCTGGTACCGTCTGTACCGTGGACCGCATATTTCAGATCCAGCAGAAAATCACATACCACAGGTTCATATCAATTTCTCGGCTCGGAGTAAACCATCATAGGCCCAGTATGAACTCCGCTCTCGGCGGGAACCATCATCAAACCCACTTGGGTTCGGCAGCGACCTGTATCAAAACGACGAGGCCCATGCAAAACCACCCTTACTGAAACAACCCGTCTACATCCACATTCCAACCCCTATCCCATCCCTCCCCGACAGAGCGGTCCAAATACCCCAGAGCGGGATGTTTAATCTCCCTCGTTTCAGGATCCTCCCCCAACGCCCAATCACAATCGATCTGATCCCCATCCCCCGGCGTTTAACCCAGGCCGCAATACCCCAGTCCTCGAAAGATCCTCGTCAAAACGGTCTGTACCGCACAGCCTGGCCCCGTAATACCAAGCAGCCCGGCAATGCCCTCGCGCATCCGTATTTATTTCTAGAGGCGGTGGAAGTATTGACTCGGGGTTGTTGCCTGGCGCCAAGTGGATCCCGCAATGGGCAGTGAGGTAAGGTGGGCTTCCTCACTTCGCTCGGCCTTCCAGAGTAAGCAGCATCGGGCACGAGTTCGATCGCTGCGCCACAACGTTGTGTGGGGGAAAGGGCTTTGGTGAGGTCAGACTACATATACTCCGTAGACAGCAAGTACGAAGACTCGAGCGTGACGCGATTCACTTGGCTTATCGGTCAACGTATTATTGTCCGAGCGGATGATCTGTAATGGCTATTTTTGGCGTCATGACGGCACGGGGGCGATCCGGGAGTGCGCCAGATGGCATCTCTTTTCGGTTAGGTTGCCGCACGGGCCTGTGTTGTAAGCGGAACTTGGGAGTATACGATTCCCGGTCGCTTTATTGCGCTATATCGCGGAAAGTCTGGCGGATAACACAACTGCCAGGCATGATTATTGAGATGATACAGAAGGAACCGGATTTGTTCAATGAAACATGGCTCACAAAACAGTCGAGACTCGAACAGAGGCTTACAACACCGGAACAAGTGTCTCCCTTCGCATGGCTACCTACATTAGGCTCCCGGTGCATGTGAAGCCCAAGCGGCTATGCCCTTGCGGCTACACTGTGACGTTGCACAGCCAGGATTCCAAGGAAACCACGGCATGGAAAATCCGGTTCATAGCCACGGTCGCACTGCACGATCGACATCTTACAAGACCAGTGCACAAGGCCGATGTTCCGCGTTCAAATATGGTGTGCACACTATGCCCCCACGCTGCCCCAAAATTCCCCTTGACTAGGGATTGAGAGAGGGTACGTCACACGCCATCTAGAAACCGGAGTATATATGAAATCGAGGCATATCAATCCGCTCTTGGCGGGAATACGCTCATATCGGAATCTTAAGCCCTGCTTTGTTTATCCTAGTTCATATCACCTGCCCACCTACTATAAAAGCGACGCCGTCACAATAAAGGATAAGCCAGTTCTGTGTTGACATCAATACCTTAACCGAGAAGATGGAAACCCAAAGCATAGTGGAAGCGAGTGCCAGTCTTCGGGTAGAGCGCATAAAGAAGGCCGCTAGATAGCCAACCTGCCAGCTAATCCACCAGCCAATCTATCAGCAATTTGCCTATTGATTTACTCGCCAATCTTTCCCTAGAAAGGTGCATAAAAATTGGTCCTCCAAACCTGAATCAAGTGGTACGTTTTGCAACCTCATTTGGCGGTCCCCTGGTATATCCACTCCGCTATATTTTCAAGACTCCCAATGACGAATAGACTTGATAAATTTGGGATAAATTAGCTTCTACTTGAATAACTGCTAGAATTTTATTTCATTTCGCGATGGAAATCTATACATCCTGGTTTCTCAGTGCCTGAACCCAGCCCCTCTTCACTCTTAGTCCGCGGAAATACCCTATAGAGCATGAAACGACACTCTCCACTCTGACTACAAACGCCCGATGGTCGTCCGGTGGATTACCAAGAAAATGTGAGTTCTTACTCGATCGAAGAAGATTTTGTAAGTAAACCTTCAATTAGTTACTGCTGCCTCCAGCCCGAACTTTCGTATTCTGCCAACAATGGTGTCCTCGACAGCATGGCAGCTCCACCAGTCCACAATTCAACCAGAGGGTTGATCGGCAATACCCCATTGGTCCAATTGCACAATATCGTGCCCAGCGACCACGCTGATGTCTACCTAAAGCTTGAATCGATCAACCCAACTGGATCATACAAAGACCGCATGGCGCTAGCGATGATTGAAGAAGCCGAAAAACGCGCTGATTTGAAAACCCGGCATGACAGTCATTGAAGCCACGGGGGGAGGGGCAGCACCGGATCTTCATTAGCATTTATCTGCGTCATGAAGGGATACAAGTTTCGGGTTGTCCCCGTCGAATGCTTTCGCCGTGGGAAAATGGAGGACGATGAAGGCGTTCGGCGCAACACTGGATCTTGTACACAGTGCCCCGGGAAAAATCACAGGAGGCCTGATTCCATCCATGGTCCAGCCGGCGAAGGAGGCCGCAGAGAAACCGGGGTTTTATTTCACCAGTCAGTTCCAGAATCACGATGCACCGGTAGGTTACGAGGGGATTGGGCGAGAAATTGTCCAGCAGATTCCGGATGGGATTGACGCATTCTGCGGCGCCGTTGGAGGGGCCGGGAGGGTGATGGGATCCTCCAAGATCCTGAAGTCGCAGTGGCCGAAGACGCATGTGGTTGTTTTTGAATCGGCCTCTTCGCCCCGAGAACCCACGGCGTGGAGTGCATTGGGATCGGGGTTTTCCCGCCGCATCTGGATTCCAGCCTCTATGACGAGACTCGAAGCGTCCCTGAAGATGAATCGCGGAAGATGTGTCGACGCTTGGCCCGGGACGAGGGATTGTTGGTTGGAACATCGACCGGCATGAATGTTTCTGCGGCTGCAGAGCTGGCCAAAAAGCTTGGGCCGGGCAAGAAAGTGTCACTGTTGCCTGCGACACTGGGCTCAAGTACATGAACAGCTCTTTCCTGGCCGATAGCTGATATTGGATTGGCACTGTGGTATGATAGCATGAGCGTTCAATTGTATAAACTGCATTCAAGTGGTGCACCTTGGCTTCGTCATAGTCTCGTTGCTTCTCATTATGGCAGTATTCCCGTGGGATTTTCTTGTCATGATCATTGCCATGGATGTTCCCCGCTGGAATATTCGAATACATATAATGTTCGCCCCCCATGCTTCCGTGATCGAGTCACACAAAACTGACTAACGTGCGGGGTTGGGAAATGTCAACCTATTTCTCTTCGCACCCGGAAAAGGGAGAGTCACTGCGAATCAACCGTCAATTTCACAGCTGAAGAATCTAGGATATAATTCTTGATCCAGGGCTATCCAAGCAATTACTCATCACCATGTCGCCTCCAAAGACCGCCATAAAATCACCCAACGCCCCGGCGCCACCTCCATTCTTATCCCAGGCCATTGCGATGGGTGATTTCCTATTCTGCTCAGGTCAAGTTGGCTGCCGGCCAGACACGGGTGCTCTGGTTCAAGGTTCCATCCAGGAACGAACAGTGGGTTCCCCTACTCTTTGCCCTTGAGCATATCTCACACATCGATGCAGCGGCAAATTTTTTCGAACCTCAGATCGGTGCTGGAGACTGCTGGAACCAGCCTCGATAATGTATTCAAGTGCAATATCTTCTTGACCAGCATGCAGGACTTTGGTGCGGTGAATGAAGTCTACGCTTCGGTCTTTGCACAACCAATGCCTGTCAGTCTCGGTTCCTACTCGGACGTGTCGGTCGTTCAGATTAGAATGTGCCGCTAACATGAAACCAGGCGCGTACCTGTGTCTGTGTCAAGGAGCTCCCGATGGGAACGGATGTGGAGATCGAGTGCATTGCGGGTGTAAAGAGGGGAGCCAAACTATAGCCTCGAATGGAAAGGGGGATATCATAAAAGAATTCTCTGTATACAATGCTCTTCTGGCATGAGAGTTGAACATTCTTCCGTGTTGTGCTTGAACTATGTAGAGCAACGTTCATGCATTTGTCCATGCATCTCAGAGATGCCCACTTTGGAGACTAGCAAGTGCGAGCGCAATTTAGAATCGCGCTCTAGGGTAGTCCTGCTGGATTTGCAGTCCAAGAATCTGATTCCCATTTGGACCGGCGCGACCGTTTCACTTAATCAGGGACGTTGTACTCCGTAGTCGGTTCCTGCAGTCATCCCTTGGCGGGAAAAGTAACCGCTCCCTGGCATACCACAATGTGGGGAGTCCCGCTCTTTGGACTTGCGAAAAGTCGATCTACATCTGCAGGAAAGCTTGAGCCATAGCGAGCAATCACGACTCGAGATGTCATCGAGTTGCAAGGCTCGCCAAGCTCTGGTGCCGCCGGCTCCCGGGCGCGTCGATGCATGACGTAGCGAGTCTCCTTAGCTTTTTCTATATCGTCACCACCCCCTCCGAGCCATCCGCCATTTATAATTGTGATCCTCCCCCTCCGACACTTCTTGTGAACGCTCAAAAGCTGCATCCATATCCCCGCCCGTGCGACCACCCCTCCTGGTGCACCCGAGCCTTGACGATCCGTGATCGACGCGCTATCTAATCTCCCCTCCCGAGTTCCCGAGTTCGTTCCCGAGTTCACCATGAGTTTGAGAGGCGTCCAGTTGGGCCTGCGGGCCTGGGAGGTATGTATCGCGATCCAGGATCTGTGTCGCGCGGTCCCTGACTAGCATCTAGTTCGTGTGGACTCTCCTCATCATGGCCCTGGTTGGTGACATAATCGCCGATGCCTTTGCGGGCAACCCCAGCACCGTCAACTATGCCATGTTCACGGCTGCTTTCTCCATGTTGACCCTGTTCTACCTGGTGCCGGCTACCTTCCACACGGAATGGGCCCTGCACCCGATCATCATGATCGTGGTCGATGTGCTGAACTGCATTTTCTTTTTCTGTGCGGCCATTGCCCTGGCCGCCAAGCTGGAGTGCCACTCCTGCAGCAACACTGTAGGTTCTCTCCGGACGATGACTTTCGAATATCGCTGATTGAGTGCAGTCATACACTCACAACAATGAAATCACCAACGGCTCCGACGACCCCGCCAAGCGCTGCCGCGAGGCTCAGGCGTCGGTGGCATTCCTCTGGTTCGGCTGGGCTGGATATATGGCTTCTGTCGTTGTGTCCATCTTCATGTCTCGTGCCTCGACGGTGAACCTGCGCGGTCGTGCTGGCGGTGCCCGCCCACGTCCCAGCATGGCCCAGGTCTAAGCCCTACGTGGGCATCCTTTGTCCCGGTCCTCGAGGTTGCGACATAAAATCTTGTGAACGGCTCGTGTTGGACTGGGTATATGGAGCGATTGGGACCGTTTAAGAGACCTGCCAAAGCCATGCAAGTGGCTGCTCTTTGGCATGTCGGCTGGGATAGAGTAGGGAACAGATCGGTGGAGGCCTCCACCGATCTGATGGGTGCGAGAGTCAAGGAATGATCTCTCGCTGTGTGTATGACTTGGTTCTTGATTTTATGGATTGGGCGTCGTTTCGGATGATTTCATGCGTTATTTACGATGTCATTAATAATGGTTAATGGGTGTTTTGATACCTAATAAACGGTTGATATCTGTTAAATTCAAAAAAATGGGACTCTGGAATATGTCGAGCATAATTTATCTTGTCCCTATAAGCAATGGGGACGGGCTGGATTGCAATGTCGAGTCTGTATACAGATACAAGGAAGCTGACATGACGCAACAGGGGCGGCACCACCGGCGCAGTTGACTCATTCGTAATTGAAGAACGCATTTCACTAATTACCCTGCGACTCCTAAACTCTTCAAGCCCATTTTGCCTATTTGCAATCCCTGTCAAACCGCCAGTTTGTACGGAGTACTCAGCGGGGCACGTCTCCCCCTCTGCTCCACCCAAAGAATTTCTCCAGAGCTCGGATCCGCCACGATCTCCCCCATCCCTTTCTCCTTCCCACCACCACATCAACATGCCCATCAAGTGAGCCTGTCTGCCCTGTCTTTCTGGATTCAATGACTGACCCTCTAGCTACCTGATTCTACTGTCCCGCCAGGGCAAAGTGGTACGTCCTCGTCCCCCACCCGAGTTGTGTCCGCGGTCTTGAAGCTCTCCCAACTGACTTTTCGACTTTCTCCTCGCAGCGTTTGGCCAAGTGGTTCACCACTCTCTCGCCCAAGGAGAAGGCCAAGATCATCAAGGATGTGACCCAGCTGGTGCTGTCCCGGCGCACGCGCATGTGCAACTTTCTCGAATACAAAGGTGCGCTGCCCTGATTCCCTCCATTTCCGCCATCGCATCCGTATTGACCCGTCTCTCTCCTTAGACTCGAAAGTAGTGTATCGACGCTATGCCTCCTTGTTCTTTATCGCCGGCTGTGCCTCGACTGACAACGAACTGATCACCCTGGAGGTGGTCCATCGCTACGTCGAGCAAATGGACAAGTACTACGGCAACGTGTGCGAACTGGACATCATCTTCAATTTCCAGAAAGCATACTTTATATTGGATGAACTGTTACTAGCGGGGGAGATGCAGGAGAGCAGTAAGAAGAATGTCCTGCGGTGCATCAGCCAACAGGACAGCCTGGAGGATATGGAGGTGAGTCCAGTATTTCATCGCATCCCCTTCTCCCGTTCGATCTATCTCCCCGTGGGCTACTCTCGTGGCTGTGGCTCCCTCCACATTTCTTCTCCCATCCCCCCTATCCTTTCCTCTCCCGGCGCATACGGGCTAATGCACTCGGCCCCAGGTTGAGGAAGATGTGGTCACCAAGATCATGTAGTGGATTGCAATTCTGTTCTGTGTTTTGTAGCGTTTACCCCATTTACTGATCAATACCACCACGCCGATTCAGGACTCCGATGAAGTGTTGCGCAATTTGGACCGCGCCGGATTTTGAATCCATGGAATCGCGCGGGCGTGAAGTCGTGCCGGACGCTCACTGGTTGCCGGGCCTCCACACGTGATCGTCCCCCCTCTCGCTGGCCTGACGTCGACCATTGTGCTGTGATGTTCTTTCTTCGGCTTCATCTGTCGCTTGTAGCGCATTCCCTTGTTTCTTTGTTCTGGTTGCGGCGATCGCCGATCGGCAACTGCTTCTCCGCCTCCGGCCGCGCCTCACCTGCCCTTATCTCTCTCCGCAGCGACCCTCATCTTCCACGGTAATCGCTGCGCGTCTCGTTGCTCGTTGGTTTTGGATGAATACGAGACCCTTGCAACTGCTTGTGATCTTTCAATATGAAGGTGAGTGGTGGATTGAATCACCCGCTGATCCCCTCCGCGGCTTGTCATAGTCGTCATGGCGACCCTGTCTTCTCCCACCAACTGTACTCACCCTCGCCATCTAGTTTCTCCCTCTCCCCGAATTTGAAGATGTCACAAGTTCTCTGAACTTTGACACGGCGGACTGTCATATTATGGGAGGATGCGATCTGTACACAACCAAGGCTGCCCGATCCGATCGGAAGCTTTACAACCACATCGAACAGTCGCTCGAAGCCCAATACGAATCCGTCCTTCGTCTTTCCGCATCCTTATCCCCTCCCAATGCCCACGAGGCAGCCGAATCCTTGAATCTGTCGCGCTCGAGCCCGTTTGGCCCCTTGAGTGAACACTCGAGCCGACGGACCTTTGCCTACTTGATCGCGACCCTCAACGCCAGTCATCCCGATTACGAATTCTCCCATGTGCTCCGACCGACCGATTTTCGCCGCGAACGGCATCTGAAGCGGGTTATGAATACCGTCAATTCGACTCTTTATAACTTGCGACCACGCGAGTCCATCGACATGTCCCCCTCATCGCCAACCACGTTGTCTGGGTCTTACAATTCCAGCGCGCCGGTATGGGGTCCGAGGATGTGGAGAATCATGGACGAGCACATGTCACTTAAGGAATGCGTCGCGTACTCCTACTCTCCCGAGGACGATCCCTCGGATGCCGATGACGGAGCTATTTGGAGTCTACATTACTTCTTCTTCAATCCGCTGCGGAAGCGCGTTTGCTATCTCTATCTTCGCGCCGTGCCCATCCTCAGCCATTCTCCGGTGGAGGAGGGCACGACAACGCCTACTGGCAAGCGCACGTTTGACGACGGCTACTTGACCCCCGACCTGAGCTCGAGCAAACGCGCTCGCTACTGGTTGGGGCCTCGAGCCGGCTCGTCACTACAAGCAAGTGATAGTGATGAAGAGGAGGATCGTCATAAGACCAAGCATGTCCATGCTAATGCGGATGATGACGATCATTACATGCTCAGCGACGAGGAGATGCACTCGCGCGCCGCCCGTCGTGGCATGGTGCGCGCGATGAGTGAGGAGATAGCGGACTCCATGGAAGTCTAAGGAACCGCTTTTGGTCTTTCTCCATTCCTGTTTGTTCCCGTTGATCGGTGACTTTTTCTCTTTCAGTCGTAGCTGGGCGTTGGGCTGGTTTCGCTGGACTTGTGGCGCAATTCAACCTGCATATCTCTCAGCCACGAGGCGGCGTTTGGGAAGCCAGCACGAGTGACATGCCCTTGGTTTTGCTCTACTTCGTGTCAATATGCTTTAATGATATATTTATCCCTAATGGAACCCTGCGTCTATCAATGACGATACACGGTTCTCTGCTGTATATTCCACCATCTCTACTCACCGGCAACAACATCTAGCATTCAGACGTAAACCTCTCAATCTCAATCTCATTCCAACCGATTTCAATGCCCGCAGATTAGATCGGACGTGGCCCGTGCGCAAGATGGGGAAAGCTGTCCATTCTCCCTCCTCCACATCGCCCTCGACACACCACTCCATTGCCTCTTGATAGATTATTCCATCATGGCGGACGAAGAGGAGCGCGTTAAAGCAGAGAAGCTGGCAGCTGCCAAGAAAAGAGTATGTCTCTTCCCACCCGTGGCGTTGGCCCCTCTAACCGGCCGATGTTTGTACAGGTGGCCCAGCTCCAGAAACAGAAAAAGAAGGCAAACAAAAAGTCGTCCGCCGCTACAGATGCCCCGAAAGAGGCCGAAGCCACCGAACCTACCGAAGATGCTACACCCGCAACAGAGGAGGCCCCGGCCACAGAGACCCCCGCCGAGAAGCCGCAAGAGGACACGGCGCACGACGGCGCCCGCCCCGAACAACCGGCGGAACAAGAGTCACAAGAGAAGTCCGACGTGCCCATCGAGTCCCCCGTCGAGCCTATGCCGCCGGCTCCCACCTCCCCTGACCCGGACGCGGAGCCCGCGCCTGCGCGTCTCGATGCCCCTCGCGCGGGCCATGGCCGCCAGCCGTCCCTGTCGATCCAGTCGAAGATGCGCTCGTCGTCTTTCCGTAAGACTTCGGTCTCCCAGGGCAGCGTGTCTCCGTCTCCATCCACGTTGAAGTCTCCTCCGCAGTCTCTACCGCCCCTGACGGGGGATGGAGACTCGGTGCATGAGGTATTCCGGAAACAATCGACTCGAATCGAGGATCTGGAAAAGGAGAATAAGCGAATTGAGAAAGAGCTATCGGATGCGACGTCACGCTGGCGCAAGACAGAAGACCAATTAGAAGATATGCGCGAGGCGAGCGTGGACGGCGCAGAGCTACGGGAGAAACTGAAGCAAGCCGAAGAGAAGGCGGCGAGCATTGACTCACTGGTATGTTTGGTCCATCATCTTTTCATCTTTATATTCGCAGACTGACTGATTTTGCATTAGAAAGAGGAGATTGCCTCGCTACAGCGGCAAAATTCACAGCTTCAGTCTCGGTCACACCGTAGCAATGCCAGCATTGCTTCGCCGGGGACCTCAGAATCACCACCGGCCGATCTGGTGCGCCAGCTAGAGTCTAAGTCGACTACCATCGAGGCCATGGAATTGGAGATTTCCAATCTCCGCGCACAAGTCACCTCGCAGTCATCTTCCAATAGTGCGCATGAGTCGCAATTAGCGGCCCTCGAGGAGAAAGTCTCCGAGGGCCAAGCTGCACTACAGCGTTCCCAGCGCGAATTGGAAGATACGAAGCAGGCCCTGACACGTGCGTCGGAGAAGGCAGTCAAGGAGGGTGTTGATAAGACATCGACTGAGACCCTGATCAACACCCTGCAGCGCGAGATTGAGGCGCTCAAGAACGAAAAGAGCGAGAGTGATAAGAAGATCGAAACAATGGACAAGAAACTTCAAGCAATGGCCAACCTGCACAAGGAAACTGAAAGCAGACACCAGACCCGGCTCCGCGAGAGCGAGAAGGCCGACAAGGAGACCGCCGTGCTTCGGAAGAAACTTGCCAGTATCGAGAATGAGAATCTCCGGCTCCGCGAGGAACGTGATCGCATGCGCAAGCGTGATGCCGGCGGTGCCGACGATGAAGCTCTCGACGAGCTGGAGGATGAGGAGCGCCAACGTCTTGAGCGGCGCATCCGCGAACTCGAGGGCGAGGTGTTTGACCTCCGCCGCGGTGTTTGGCAGGAGAAGCGCCAGGAATTGGCTGGACAGCAATTCTCGGACGAGGGCGTCGAGTCCGGCGGCGACGCCGCTGCCAACGCCTTCGACGACGTCGATCTCGTCGGTGGACGACCCGATCACGCTCGCCGACGCAGCATGGCCCTGCAGCAGCAACATTCGTCCCTTTCCGATGTGCTCTCTAGTGGGTTTGCCGCGTTCACCGGCGGTGGTAACCGATCACGCGCCGGCTCGTCGAACCCTCCTCAGCCCCATTACCCCGCGGCTCGCGGCAGTCTCGAACTTCTCTCCGAGGAAAACCTGGAAGATGAGTTTGACGAGGACGCGTTTGCCCGAGCCCAGATGGAAGAAGAAGGGCGCAAGCGGGTGGAATGGGTGCGCGAGATCAAGAGCAAGCTGCGTGACTGGAAGGGATGGCGGCTGGATCTGGTGGATAGCCGAGCTGGGGCCGAGGGCGCCGGCGTAGGCATGGGCGAGATCTTTGAGGTTTGATCCCGCTGCTTGGTTCTTGGGTGTGCATGGTGTGGCTCTGGAGGCGCTTTCTCTGTTATATTATACCATGGTTTTGTTACATTCTAGCCTGGAATGAAGAACTGCATCTGATCCCATCCCATTGCTAGTCTATCATCTCGCCTTTTCGCTAGCAGATATAGTGAACCGTTCCATCCTTGTGAATCACCTGGGGCGTAACACTATATTCCTCGTTCCCCTCCATCAAACTCATCCCTGTGCAGAAAGCCGGGACGTTAGACGTGGACTCTCGGATGTGGAGGGGAGATCGGATTCACCTAATGCGAAGTAGAGGTAGTTTTCAGCATTGAGATACGAGCCGACGGCTTGATTGCCGGGCGTGACGACACTGGTCATGGCCGATAGTTGGCGGCAATTGTCCCATCCTGTTCCTGTGGGTTAGCCATCCGTATATCCAGGCTCCCATTTCCCCGTACCATAAGGACCGAGGCCAAAAGCCTCCACATCTCTCGTGAAGTGGCGGTGAGTTGCATGTGTCATTTCATGGAAGATTGCGCAGTCCAGCAGGGTTGCGCGGTCAATCGGGGTATGCCCCGTCTCGCTATTCGCGAGAGGATGGTGAATGGCACCGGGGTTATTGACCAGTTTATCGTCCTTGGCGGCATCAAGCTATCGATATGGTATCAACTATACGCTTCTGCCTTTTCTCCGTACAACCGTACCCAGTATTTGAACGGCCAATGGCGGAATTTTTCCATCGCGGGCTGGCAGAGTTGAAGGGATGAACTTCGCTGCCCGAGCCCTGACATCGCAAATGCCTATCCAATGTTAACCGTGGATGCCATCAATACATCGCTGGACGCTTTAGCATCACTGACATCGGTTTGAGATGGTTCGTCCTGAATGGGTTGTCCGTCCTTCCAGCGGAATCCATCTCGGCACTCCTTGTAGACATCTATCATCACGAGTGGACCATTCACCGCGGTGTCGCAGGCATTCCCTTCAGCATCATGTATACAGTCGTGGTTCTCCTTGAATCGAGTAAAGTCGCAAAAGACGATCATCTCATTCGGTGGCAGGGTTTGTGGCTGGGGACTGGGCTTGCCCTCGTTCTGGTCGAAAGCCACGATTTCACTCAAAACACCCGCAACGAAGTTCAAGTATTCACTTTGCTGCAATTTCTCGTTCCTCACGGCAAAGGCGAACATATCCTTCACGAGCTTCATCTCTTGCTCCGATCCCATGCCCTGTCGGAGGAATTCTAGACTGTTTTGAGCCGTCTCGGCCATGTCGAATGCGTTTGCCACGGCTTTCATCACCATGCCTGACATGTCATCCAGGTACTCTGGAGCTCCGGGGGGCCCGAACGACCGTTTGGGTTTGTGACAGGATTGGTCGAGATACCAGCCATTGACGTATTGTGGGAGGACAAGCAGGATCAAAGGTAGGAAGGTGGCGGATCGCATGTTGATGCAATAGAGCTCAACGGTCACCACCGTTTGCCTCGAGCGGAACGTGGTCCCCGGATTGGAACAGAGAAAAAATAGCGGAAACGAGAGGTGGAAAAGGTAAAAGGAACTGGCCCTACGGAGTACCCGTAGTAGCTTTTTTCTTCCTCTAATTACCCTGGTCACCATTCACCAATCTTGGCCAGGAAAGTGGTCCCTCTGGACAGCGCTATGGACCTCTGAGGTCGTTTCAGCTGTGGATCTGAGACGCATCGACATTAGATCGGTTGACCTCGATGTGTATACTTTCCACTGCGAGCGGTTTGATTCGCATGCTCTTTGCTTCTAGTACGGGCCACCAAAGCTACTCCATTCATTCCACAGTCCTCACCTGTTTCAATGATCGTAGGCCCCCGTATATGTCATGACAGCCCCTAAAACTAACCGCCCCCAGTCCCACACCACGGCCCCATCTCCCTGACCATCCCCTGATTTCCCCATTCCGTCTACTTGGATTGTATAGCGATTGACACCCCCATATCATCCTAGGTCTTGTAATACCCCGACTTGATCTTATTATGTATATCCTCATCCTCGTGCACTTTGACGCCATTAAGAGGTTGGTAGCCGTTTTATGGGATTTTCGGACAGAATCTTCTAGGGGGACGAATATGGGGCCGGAGCGTTTATTTTTACCACTCCGGCTACCCACTGCAACCTTTCCTCCTAAAGGATGATAAGTTGGTGAGGTTTTGGTCAAGACGACTCCCTCTATAGGGCAGATCCTTGCGGCGCGTGGGGCACGTTCGCGGGCCAATCCTGTCAATACACCGGGGAATCTCTATTTCACCTGCCAATTGCTAGCCAATTCACACATGCAACCGATGACAAAATCCCTAATCATCGAAAACGGTCTTCGGATTGGGACTTGAACGTCCGGTGCATTGCGGCAGTCTAGCTACACAAAAATTATTATTTCTGAAGGCCAAGCGGGAAACTTGCCTCCTGGAGTAAAAATGCGAGATTGAAGCCCAACGTAGATCCAATCTGGCCCAGGGTTTCCCGACATTTATCAACCTGATCCACGCTCGCAAATGGGCAATTGATAACCGCCCACAGGGGCCATAGGACGTGATATGCGCCGGCGGCGTGTCCCTGCTGGAGCACACCCGGTTCATCATTACTCTCCAGAACACGGTGGACATTGCCGCATATGTTCTTAATGACGGCCTGGACTCTCAGTTGCATTTTCTGCACGATATCGGAGAGGAGATCGGTTCCGTCGCCTTCGACATTCATCCCCGAATCGACCATGGTGAAAATTCCAATGGCACTAGAGTAGAAGCAAACTTCACAGGCGCGGATGAGGGAAAGGAAAGACGCCGCGACTCGACTGCTCGCGGCCGTGTCATGGTCCTGGGAAAGGGCCAAGCGGACGACATCGGGTTCAGCGCATCGCCAGTCAAGCGGGATCTGTGAATCCCAAGAGTCGATATCGCGAAGAATTGATTGAGCGGCATGGATGAATTCAAGAGAGAATTTCTGATTTCGCTTCGTCGGATCTTGGGCGTAGGTGGCCCATTTTCGGGACCGGTGATAGAATTTTAAAATCTTACAGGCGATAGTCTCGGGCGTGATCACCTCGGGCGAGTCGTTGCTGTAGACGGAAGCCATATAGTCACTGTCCCATAATTCGGAGGTTGGATCTGTTGTAGCCAATACAATGGCTTGTATTTGCTGTCGTGGGATTAGAACGACGATCAGAGTAGAAAAAAACATCGATGCACTGACTAGTTGCGTAAAGCCCCAGCCAAAGAGACTCTTCTGTCTGTGTGTTTGCCGGTGGACAGGGCCACGATGGCTGAGGATATAATATATTCCAGAGGCATGGGCATTGCGTAGCTCTTCTCGATCGCCAGACAAATCCTGTTGTGAATTTAGCATGGAGATGACGAGAAAGAAGATGCAAAATCCAACGAACCACGAAAAGACTGGACAGCAATACGGCTGCAAAAACAGCATCATCCATGACCGTATCGGGCGACGATAGAATAGATCTCAGAGAGCTCAGGCATTTTCCATAACTCCGTCTTGCTTCTGTGCGTAGCTTGTCAGATCCTGTTTGACATCCGAGTGCCAGATACGACACGCCCAAGACTGCATGTTGTAAGCAGGGCGAGTCTATCCGGTCATGTAGAAGATCAGGGAGGAAAGCTAAATGGCCATTCAGATCCGGTCCTTCTGAAGGCAGAATGTGATAATGGATGAAATAGCACAGAGCCTGCTGTTCCGTGGAGCAGGAGGGCGGTGCTCGTATTGACTTGACGGCATCATCGAATATTATTCGAGGGCCATTCGAACGTCTCATTAATGCCAACTGGTTTGTCTGTCCTGGAAGGGGATGGTTCTCGGCATCTTGTAAGGCAACATTTTCCTTAGTCTCATCCGCCGGGTCCCGTGGAAACTCCTTAGTGCTGTTCGAGGTTGACTTTTGCGTTTTCCGCGCTTGTCGTTCCACGACATTATTTTGCGACCGAAAGACATATGCATGTCGGTATCCTGGACATTGCGCCCCATATATAATACAGCGCTGGCATTGCGGTTTTGCCTCATCACACTATCAACGGGTGTAAGTGGCGGCGGGTGCCTAAAAGGCAGGTGGCATCTTACTCTTATACGACGTTTGCGACAGAGGAAACATCCTGTGCTGGGCCTACCTTCATTCACCATTCTCGTACCACCGAGGAAGAGAATGAAGAGGACGGATCCCACTAGAATGGGATCAGGAATTTCTAGCGCGGGACTAGGAATGAAGAGGTTAATATTCAACTAGTTCATGGTATGAAGTGATAAGTACAGGGTGGAGAGAGGAGGAATGACGGCCGGGCTATTGTTATTCCGGTGGTCTTGGTGGCAGAGAACCTATTTTTATAGATATTCATTGTTTTGCAGCCCATACAGAGCGTTGGTTGATTATTTTGGAGATCTAGTTGATATGATGCTTTTGCTGGTATACAGCTATATCTTCGTGGTTGGGACATACTTGTGTAGCGTCGTTATATCTTCTTGTACCTCGAGACCGGCGCAAGTACAAGCAGTGCACTCCCAACATCCATGGATCTATGTCCACCAAAACATGGCCATAAAATCAGACCGAACCGGGGGCTCCATAACTGCGGGGAAATGATACAAGGTCAAAAAACCGATATGTGTTACCCATATAGCTACATTGCATCGAGGGAAAAGAACAGAACATATGCTTCATAATGCCAGATCCAAACAAACATAATTCACTTGAACTCTATCAATCCGAGTACGACTTTCCCGTCAACACACCTTCAGATCGTGCTCTGCGTCTCCGTCCCACAACTTCAACGGCCCACCCGGACATCTGATATAGCCAACCCCCGGTAACCAGCACACCGGAGATAGTGTTGATGATGCGAATCAACAGTGTCAAAAATCCAGTCCGCTCCTCACTGATCAGCAACAAGATTGGCTCGATGTTATACTTGAAGAAGATGCCCGGCACCGTGTAAGGATTTTCGGGAATGGTGCCGGACTGACTGGTAGCCGCGTACTGGTTCGTAAAGACCTTATTGCGGCCGCTGCGTGCGGCTTTGTCGCCAGGCGCGGCTGTGTAGGCATCCAGTGCGCCCTTGCCATTGGCGTAGAGGGTTGGCACGACGGACAGGAAGTACTGGAACTTGTAGTAGTGGCTGTCGCTTTCGGCGATGGTCTTATCGAGGGGGTTGAGGAGGGAAGGGTAGTGAGGGCCGAAGGAGAGTTCGGTGATCATGTGGGAGAAGTTGAATGCTAGACTAGTGTCAGCCGAAGACCGGCAATGGGGGATGGGAGTACACGGGAAGACAACTCGGAAGGAAAGAGCATACCGTTATGATCCAGATGCGGCGCAAACTCACGGTACCCATGCCCACGCGCCGTGATGTGGAAGTCACCTTGTACCTTGTTCCCTTCCAAGCTGCCGTAGATGCGACACGCGTCCGGGACCTCGCCCCAGCGCATGCGCGGGCCCTTGGGAAACTTCCTGCTGTGTCGCGCCTCGCCCAAGACATGGTGTACATGCACATCCTCCTCCTGCGCCGACAACCGGTCCCCGCCCTCATGATTCAGGGTCTGGTACTCATGCTGACCGTCATGGATCTCGTAGTTCCGCTTCTGCATCCACAACATCCAACTCGTGTCTTCGTGGCGCAGCTTGTCTCCGGCGAGGATGCGGTCGCCCGCTGCGTCTTGAATGTTGATGCGCAAGCCTTCGCAGGGCATGTTGACGACGATATCGAGATTCAGCTGTAGATCGTGCGACACGCCTTTCTCTACGCTGAAGTGGTGGTGCTCGGTGCCCTTCCACCAGGTCTTGAGCTCATGGAGACTAAAGACCCAGCAGATCAGCAGGATCAGGACGGTCCATTGGCCACCGCGGCGGGTGGGGGTTGTGTAGGATGTTTTGGTTTTGGCTGTGATGCAGGTGTCATTAGCAATTGCGTGTTCTTTAGGTGCTTTGTTTTCGCGACGGGTTCAACCATCAACGGGCGGTTTACTCACGGAAAGCATCGAATGTCTTGAGCCCCGACAGGTTGCCCTTGTCCCCGAAGGCATCCTCATCGAGGCCTTTTGAGTCAATGCCATTCATTGCGAATGTGGAACATGGGAAGAAGGAGAGTTTGGGGCGGAGGTGGAGTTCAGATAAGGCGATGAGGCCAAGTAGCCCGATTGCCGCTCCGACCCACTTTATACTCCGACGGGACTTGTCAAGACAATTGTTTACATTTCCTGATGAACTCATTCATATGGACGACAGTGATACCGTAATGCGTGGATTCGATCAAATGCTCTACAGGCGGCACAGGCCCCAGAGAGATGCAAGATAACAAATGTACATGGGCGCAATGCCCGGTCATCAGTATAGAAATAAAGGTCGGAACGAGAGAAACATCGACTCCCTTCCACAGATGCAAATGCTGCCAAACGAACATAACGGGTATAGAATGGATGCCGTCCTGTTTCATCACCACAAATGCCGACATGACCACCTCATGCAAGAGAGAGACAGAGAGAACAGAAAAACAGAAACAGAAGAGAAGAGACGGGACAATTATGATTACAGGAGCAAGAAATCAACAATGGGGAAGTGTGAGGGTCATTATTTGCTCCTCTGTCGCACTGGTCAGCCTGTCGATTTCGGCGCTGCTATTGAGCCACCCTATCATAACTCACCAAGCTGGTCGCAGCTGCCGCCGTCGCGAGATCAGGCTTCCCACTGATGCTCCGAGCCGAGGCGCGGGGAAGAGCAGTCCCCGGCATCGTGGGATTGTGAGATGATCGCTTCGCGGGGCTGGACGGCGGCAAACCACTCACAGTCGAGTGGCGTTTCCCGGCAGTGCCCTTGACAGGGGAGTTTCCAGAGGGGTCACGGTTGCGGCTGAACGGTCCGGTTTTGAGAGTGGTCGCAGGAGGCTCGGGAAGTGGACGGCTGCTAGAGCTGGCACCCCGTTGCTTGGAGGGAGAGTTCAGGGCTGCATACATCCGGGGCCGGGTCGTCGACTTGATGCCGGTAATGAACTCATGCTTCAACGCATCGTGAGGGGAGAGCCGTCGTGCCGGATCCCAGCGGAGGCAGCGGGTGATGAAATCAAGGAAAGCTTCATCATCACATTTGAGAGCCTGCCGCAGTTCTTTCGAGCTAGGGCGGCGGCGACGACCCTTGGAGGAAACCGTCAAGCGTGGCTTGCCCAAAGAGTCGAAGAACAACTTCTTCCGTGTGCTTTTCTCGATGAGGTGCTTCTCCGGTGGGCCAAACACCTCCATGATGCAAGCCAGCTGTTCTTGTTCATTCTCGCCGGGGAAAATAGGATAACCGGTGAATAACTCGGCAAGAATACAACCCAAGCTCCACATGTCAATAGGCATGCCGTATGACATGCCGAGAATGACCTCGGGAGACCGGTAGAACCGAGACTGAATGTACGTGTACACCTTCTCGTTCTCAAAGCAACTCGAACCAAAATCGATGACTCGGATTTCAGAGTTCAGCGGATGCACTAGCAGAATGTTCTCGGGCTTGAGATCACAGTGAATGACCTTCTTTGCGTGCAGGAGAACGAGACTGCTGAGCATCTGCTTCGTGAACCGACGGATAAGCCTTAGAGAAAAGCCGCGGAAGTCGTGTGCCTTGATAAATTCGTACAGGTTGATACCCAGCAGTTCGGTGGAGATGCAGAGGTGACCACGGAAATAAAAGTTCTCCACAAAGTTGACCACGCTATGACGGCGATCAGGATCCCAGTCTTTGAGCTTCCGCAGGAGGTTGACCTCGATGAGAGCCTGTTGGTGGAATCTCTTCTTGTTGCGGATGATCTTCACCGCAACCAGAGCACCAGTCTTATGATCGACACATCGTACCACTTGTCCAAAGCTTCCTTTGCCCAGAACATCCACAACCTCGTAGCGGTAAGCCAGGTGATCGCCGATCACGATATTATAGTCACCACGGTCATCGTCATAACCAAAATTGGCGGCGCCTGAGTGGAGATCCCCAATGTGCTTCTTCGAATTCTGAGTGCCGCAAAAGAAAATGTCTCGATAGTCAATGATCTCGCCGCGCTCAAAGATATTAAGGTTGGCCATCTTCAGAGCTGCAGCCGGGCTGACACGATCCTTTGGACCTGCCTTGCGGCGCAGTTCATCCAAAGATTTTGCTGCGGCCTCAAAATCCTTCCGTTTCGAGCCCAACCGCTTCATCTCTTCGTCGGCCACTATAACATCGGCATCAACGCTAGCTTCAGTCGGACGAGCCGAAGCCGCAGCGCTGGAACGGGCAGTGCTGATGATTTTGTGAACCGGAGACACATAGTTGTTGGCGGTGCGTTGGTGAGACTGGTCACTCCCTGCAGACTCGTTGGAAGGACTTGGCTCTAGAAGGAGACTCTGTTCGCTGCTAACGCTAGGTTTGCGCGTGGCAGAAGGTTTGGTAATGCTCGACACAGATGACTGGCGACGGGGCTTGGGGTACGAAGTTTTGAGATTAGGACTGGTCGATTGCGCAGAAGACAGATTGTTCCATGTGGCAGATGCCGGAAGCCTTGGAGGGGGCATGTGGTTGTACTTGGCTGGGTCTGTGTCGACTTCAGATGACTGTTTCGCCTTGGAATTGCTGCGGAGACGAGTGACGCTCAATCGATCACGAAGGGACGTACTTGAGACAGCAACGGTCTCTGGCTCAGATGGGGTTGATATCTGGCTGAGTCGCTCTGCGGCCGGTGTGAAGATGGCGCTTTGCGTTTGTGGCCGTGGACCAGTCAATCGGGACTTAGAGTAGTCACCACTAGCCTGCTGGCGGAGGTTATTGAACTCGGAACTGCTCTTTGGCAGAGTGTACGATGCATAAGGAGAGATGTTTCGAGTACCGTTAGGTGTATCGATCGGACCAAAAGCGCTAGTGCTGCTGCCCGTTCGGAGTGCTGCGGTGGACGTGGAGCTCAGAGCAAAATGGGATGTACTACTCCGCACTTGGGTCGCGGTGGATCCTCTCTCATCTTCATCTCGATATGTCCAAAAGTTTGCCTTCGATGCCGTCATTGGAGTACTGGGGGTTTTGGATACGACTTGGTTAGCTGGCGTGTGTGACTTTCGATCTTCCGCTTCCCGGTCCTTCAACGCTTCAATTTTGGTGGTCATGGGGGTGCCCAACGGAAGAAGATTAAGAGGAGGAAGTTTCAAAGGCTGCAAACCCTTGCGCCCCAAGACAGTTGAAGTCTGGGTTCGCGACTCGGGCGTTTTTGTCGCCCGCGCGGGTGTGTACTCAGCATTGCCATCTCCCGTAGCGCTGACCCGGTCGTGGGTATCGGAATCAGAGTCGCGTCCAATGTTCAAAGCGCCGATATCAACCGGCAGGCTGGATTTCCTTGGGGCAGGGAAAACAGGCCCTTCGAGTTCACCCTTGGGAGATTCATATGCCTTGGGAATTGCAGGAACTGGAGGCACTCCCTCTTCCGTATTCGAGCTAGTTGCCTGTTCCGTTCGTGGTTTAGGGGTTGGCAATCGGGAGGAAGAAAAGTTTTGAGAAAGTCGTGGTTGTAGCGAACTGCTGGAGTTTCGCACCGGATTGTGGCCCGAATTATAGCTGGTATTTGACGAAACTGACAAACCAGAACTGTATGACTTTCTGTTCGGATCCGGGGTGGTTCGGTTGGAGGAAGGGGTGACGCTTTTCCTCGGAAGAAATGAAGGGGATTGAGTGGATGATACGGGCCGAATAGGCATAGGCTCTGTTTGCGTGGGAGGTGTATGGGGCATAGGAGGGGGCGCGATTGACATGCGTTTCATGCGTCGCGCATCTGTGGGACTGATGGTGCGGGCACCTAGACCCGTGGCATGCGGCATAACGGACATGCGCTTCGAAGACGAGGTAGGGGTTGTGACATTCGTCCCTGACGCATTCCTCACCGGCGTTCGCACGGCATTCGTTGAAGAAGACCGCGTATGATCTCCGCTCCCAGTCGCAGTCAAATAAGTCCCGCGGGGCTCGCGAGGAGCAGGCTGGAAAGACTTGGCTTTGAGACTCCGAACAGACGATGGAACTTTTGGTAGTTCATCCACGTTCGATTCCAGTTGTGCGCCGCGCGGGCGAAGGAAGTTGTTCGGGTCTGTACGAGTGGTGTCGGTGCTGACCTTGCGAGCGCTCATACTAGCCCGACGGGCGGAAGCATTGGTCGGAGCAAAGGCGCCGGAGCTGATGGATTTGCGCGAGCCTCGTGCGCTTGTATTGTTTGCCGTTGGAGGTTGCACAAAGCTTTGGCGACGCGCTCGGGCGTTCGTTGTGGTGGTTGACAGCCCTGTATGGTTCGCAGACTGGCCATTAAAGCGCGAGACTTCGCTCTTCCGGCGCGCGGCCGCGCCTCTGGTACGGTCGGAAATGTTGCTGTCGTAGCTATGGTTTGTCCACGAGCTGTTCGTGGACACACCAGAGTCTCGGTTCTCAGAGCCCCCCACACCACCGCCCCCGGGCATGGGAAAGTGGTTCAAACTCGGCTCAGCCATAATGCTGTTGTGAAAGTCGTCAAAGTTGATCGGTGTCAGAAATTCCATGCTCTCGGGGGTCGTATGATCAGAGTCGTGTTTGGTCAAATTGCCCACGCTAGTCGATCGGAGATTGTAGCCTGTGGTCGAATCGTGGATCGAGTCGATCGAGGAATTTCCCGAGTGCAAGTGGCCGCCGGATGGTTTACTGCGGACGAAAACATAGTTAGATCTCTACTGCCCCAAAAAGACCTTGACCACGCCCGCAGATGTAGCGGGGGTGAAACAGGGGCAGTGACGAATCCTACCTCCAACGTGAATTATCTTGGGGTCGGGGCCCCTGAGGGGCCTTCTGGTCACGAAATGAAAGCCTTCTTCGACCCATCCCCCCTGAGCGTGGGCCTGCTCCACCCCTCGAGGCCTGGGGATCCGAATTGTTCGAGTTGTTCATATGGAAATTGGTTGAGGCGGCTTTTTGTAGGCGACGGCGGGCCGGTGTCTCAGCTGTGCGAATCCGAGGCTTGTTAGTTCTCCGCTCCAACAGATTCAAGGGAAGCAGCAGCTCACCTCCCGAGCCCGAGTCGTCATTCCTGGTTGAATTGATTGCCCCTGACTGGTTTGAAGCAGACTTGGGCTTGGATGTTGTCTGCGAGGGCTTTGCTGGCATTGTCCTCGATCCCAAGCTCTGCGCGTCAAATTGTCAAGTCAACTCCCCGCTAGGCGGAGGAAGAATTGCCAGGATCCGAGCGCAGTGACATACAGGAGACGGAAATTTTCACAATTGACAACAAGAGCCTCACAGTCGCGCGACTCGTGGGGATAGACTGGTTACCGGTCCATTTCGGAGGGCAAGTCGAAAACGGCCGTCTGCGGTGCCCGAAGGAGAAAGTCACGAAGGTTTGGGGTAAGCACACACAAGGCGGTCGCAAAATATACAAGACATCCACCAGCACCAGCGCAAGAAAGATGAACTAGGCGGGAGCTGAAAGGAAGATTGGGACAAAAGGAGAAGAAGCAATGGAGTAAACATTTGCTTCTTTTCCCCTGATTGCGGAATACCATACCGTACCAGTATTACCCGCATTGAGCCCTCCACCTGACCGTACCCAATACACGCCCCCCGGCCTTTCCTGATTCAGCGAGCATGTGCTTGCTCCGATCTGCCGACATCCCCTCTTTCTCTGCTTCTTTCTCCCTTTGTACCATGTCGCCCGTGTGCCAGGATGGATGAGTATACTCCAGAGGCCCTGGTCAACCGGGATGAGCCCGTGTCTGTCTTCTCCATAAAGCCGAGGCGCCGGAAAGGCTCGCCAGACAGTGCGCATTCGCGTACATCGTCGCAGTCCAAGAACTCGCTGCAGGACCGGCTTTTTACCAAGTATGAATTTTTACCTGGACACAATGATGGAGGGATAGCCCACTGACACGAGCATCCAGGTTATTACAACAAGTCATCCCGGCAGATGACGAGGAAGATGAGAGCCAGTCGGGAGACAAGGCCTTTACCATATCCCCGAAGCGGCCTGCATTTAGTCTCCCGTTGATGACGAACAACTTCCGGCGCTTCAATGCCAGGTCAGTCCCGCGATAAAAAGGAATCTTTTGAACCATATGAACTAACCTGTTCGGCAGAATTGGCGTGGTTTTTCTATTCCAGAGTCGAGTCGAGCGACTGCTGAGCTGGAAGACACCCACCCATACCCTCTCTTTCCTCTTTGTATACTCTTTTATTTGCTTGGATCCTCATCTAATCCTGGTCCTGCCCATGGTGGTTCTTCTGCTCTTTATCATGGTCCCCGCCTTTGTGACTCGTCACCCCCCACCTCCATCTACGTCAACCTCCAGCACGACCCCGTATTATTCCTACGAAGGGCCGGCGCTGGCGCCGGCCAAGACTATTAAGCCCGCTTCCGAGACGTCCAAGGATTTCTTTCGGAATATGAGAGACCTGCAAAATTGTATGGCAGATTTCTCCGACGTTCATGATGCGACAATCTCGGTCTTTGCGCCACTGACCAATTTCTCCAACGAGAAATTGTCCTCATCGCTATTCCTTGGGTGTGCAGTTGGGACTGTGGCACTCTTTCTGACAGCTCACTTGCTGCCACTGAGGTTTATCATGCTTGCCGCGGGTGATGCAGCTATCCTATCTAATAATCCTGCCCTACAGCAATTCTTCAAAGCTCTTTTGCAAGAGTTCAGCGGGGGACTGGAAGATCTCGATTCCCCGTTGCCTGGGGAAGACGATGAAGATGTATGTGGTGCTGCTATACCCGCCAATTCATCCGCTGCCATGTCGACCCTGGAGCGATTGACCGAGATCTCATTGGACACAGAGCCGGAGGAGCGTGAGGTGGAGATTTTTGAAATCCAGCACCGGGCTCCTGGGAGTTCCCAGTCAGGCTGGGAGAATTTCCTCTTCAGTCCTCAGCCCTACGATCCTCTGTCACCGTCTCGCATTGCCGGAGACCGGCCGAGGGGCTGTCGGTTCTTTGATGATGTCCGACCCCCCGGTGGCTGGAAGTGGAAGAGTAAGAAATGGGAGCTCGACCTAGATTGCCGTGAATGGGTGGTTGATCGCATGATCACCGGTGTTGGGTTTGAGATTCCCGGTGTAAGTCCTGATGGCAATGCCGTGATCGACGAGGTGGGAGGCTGGGTCTGGGACCTCCCCGCTCCTCCGTCTCCGCAAGAGGAAGAGGAGATGACCACGATGGCATATGGTGACTTGCAGCAGTCAGAGCCCAAGCCTCCGCCTGGGAACCAGGATGGGACGAAGTCTGCCAACCGGGATTGGGAAGAGGCAAACATAGCTTCTTACGGAGTAGGGGAATGGCGACGCCGTAGGTGGGTGCGAGTTGTGCAGCGCATGAATCTCGCTCCGGCAGGCATTGTCACCTACTCGACCCTCGGTCAGAACTGATGTTAACTTACGATCGCAAAAATGTCATGTAACAACTTGAAGCTCTAAGATCCGTTGAATCTCAAGTCCTCTGTACACTGTCCACGTGTGTTTTGGATATCGAACATGAAATTTTATCAAGCAAAGTGCCAGACACAATAATCAAACGCCAGAATCGCCCGAACCGAATGCTCATGGGAAACATCGCATCACGACTGAGTCTTCTTCCACTTGTTGATTCTCCTCCGCAGATCGCCCACACTCTGCTGCATGGGGTTCAGCTTGCGATCCCGAGCCATGGCCGTAAAGTCCTCGCCATGCTTTTCCACCAACCGCGTAATCCACTCTTCTTCCCGCGAACTCTGGTGCCGTGGTTTTTTGGCCTTGACAGTGACGCATTCCATATCCGCCTGGCGCTCTAGCTGCTGCACAACCGCAGATGCAGGGACTGCAGTACCGGCAGTCGCCTCGAGCTCGGCATCCTCGAGATCATTGAGTGGGTCATTGAGGGGATTTGCACGTTTTCGCTCGTCCTCTTCGCGAATCACACGCAGAATCTTTCCAGTTTCTGGGTCGCGCTCGACTCGGGTCTCACCGAGTTCAATCTTCGAAGCAAGCTTGACGGCGCTGCCGTTGATCTGGAGCGAGTGCGAGGCGTCGGCCAGCTCTTCTTTTCCGGGGATTCGTTCCTTGCCACCGGCTGGGGTGTTGAGTTTGTGCAGGAGACCGAGGCGTTGATAATTCTGGGTGAGAGTTTCATTCTTGTTCCTATTCTCAGGAGCTGATTAGTCTATGCCGGAATGCAAAAGTTGGAAAATTTGCGGTTGAGAGGACTTACCAGTTCTCCGCGATGATGGCGTTGCCCAGCACGTTGATCTTCTTGTTACCGCTCTTCAGACGGTTACCCGTCTTCGATCGAGCCTTGCTCAAGCCCGAGCGGTTCTTCTTCTTCTGCAGAATCTTGCCCATGGTGAATTGGTGCGATGCAAACTGGATGTTGGGATTTATCAAATTATCGTTATCGAAACTTTTTTTAGTGTTTGCATCGGCTTGGCGTGTTTGTGCCAGGGTCCACGATATGGTCCAACCCCGGCGATAAGCGGCGCATCCTGATGTTGACTGTTGTCCTCTCCACACATCTCCAATGGCTTTGCGATTCTGGCCCTCGCGCCGTACCGGCATTGCGCTCGTCGCTGGCTATCTCTTGTTTTCGGCGTTTGCTGCCGCCCATGGAGGTTCCGGTCATCTGTCCCCTAATCAGATTGAGGAGCAATTGCAGGTATGCCATAACAACCCGCCGGTCGAGTCGGCTGCAGCTGCTAACTTGGGTAGAACTGCCCACTTGTGGAATCCCTGAATGAACAGAAGAGAGCGAATGCGCCACAAACGACAAGCTTGTCGGCTAGAATCTTTGCGGTGCTTTTCCCAGGGTCTCCTGCCGTGAATGCTCTCCTGGCCACTTTGTATATCTCCGGCCCGCCCAGTATGCTGTCACGCTTCAATGCCGCCTGCACACCCGACTAATTCCCACCAGACTTTCTTCTGGCGCTATGTCCACCAAATATTGATCCCTCTTCCCTGTCCGTCATGGTCGCCTTCGCGGTGGGTGGACTGCTGGGTGATACTCTCTTCCACCTACTCCCGGAGATCTTCCTGGGCGAGGAATCGCACGACCGCGTCAGCTTTGTGATGGTCGAGCCAAACAAGAACCTTCTTCTGGGATTAGGGATTATGGTTGGCTTCTTCACCTTCGTGGCCATGGACAAGGCTCTTCGTATCGCAACCGGCGGCGAGGGCGGCCACGATCACTCACACTCCCACGGTGCCACTCTCACGGACACGGCAACACTGGCCTCTTCATCTGGTGCTAATGTCAATGGAAAGTCTAACGGCGATGTGAAGCAGCGCAAATCGAACAAGTCCGAGAAGGACCCCGTCCCGTCTTCCGATCCCACCCCTGTGAAGGAAATTAACCCCAGCGTCAAGCTCGGGGGCTACCTCAACCTCATTGCTGACTTTACGCACAACATCACCGACGGCCTGGCCCTGTCGTCCTCCTTCTACGCCTCCCCAACCATTGGCGCAACCACGACCGTTGCCGTCTTCTTCCACGAGATCCCACACGAGGTGGGAGACTTCGCTCTCCTCGTGCAATCCGGTTTCTCAAAGCGCAAGGCTATGGGGGCGCAATTCATCACGGCCGTCGGTGCATTCCTCGGCACCCTCATTGGTATCGCCGTGCAGGAATTCGGCGGTCACGGCGACGTCGCTGATGGTGTCGTTGTGTCCGGCTTGTGGGGTACGAGTTTGTCGTGGGGTGATATGCTCCTTCCCTTCACCGCGGGCACGTTCTTGTATGTCGGTACCGTGGCTGTTATCCCCGAGCTGCTGGAGACGGGCAAGGATAAGGCTGTTGAGGTGCGCAAGACCATCGTACAGTTTTTGGCTGTTGCTGTTGGTGCAGGTATCATGCTTGCGTGAGTTTCTTCCGTTCTTCAATGTTGGAATCCTATTAACTTTCGTCAGTATCTCTTGGGATTAAGTGTGCATTTCCCCGAGCACGGGAATATTTGGAGACTGCCTGTCAAGGTATTGTACTCGACGGGAAGTCGTCTCGTGACGCGTGTAGAATCAATCGAGTCTATATTATAGAGCATTCTTGATTGGAAAGCGGGCACTTTTGAGTTCGTGTTCGTGTATCTAGTTTAAAAAGCAAAGAAGCCATGAATCATGGCGTATGACAATGTCGTGCATAGACATTCAAGGCGCCGCCCAACCCCCAGTATCCTGGTTTCCGGATGCATCACCATAAATGGAAAAATTGAGTGCGATTCAATTTTCCCCAGTCACTCCATTTGATAGACAAGTTAGAAACCACCCCTTGAAAAACCTGGACGCCGAGGGACAGCCGAATGAAATGCACTCCGCCTTAAAAAGCAACGGAAAGAAGTTGATTGAGCGCTCAGCGCGATGAATGGACATTGAAGCGGAATGGAAAGAAAAGAACACGGGTCCCAGCCGTTACTCGTTATAGTGATAGATCTAGAAAGGGTTGTTAGTTTTGTCGAGGTTCGGTGAAGGGTAGGTAGTCCATACGAAATAATCCGGTAGTCCAAACACGTTATAGCCGAGTCGCCGCGCCATTTTGGCAAACCCTTCTGTCTCAACGAGGTGGAAGAAAGGGAAGGCGGGGAACATGGCGCCGTCGCGATGAACGTCCGCTTTGACCATGAGAGCGGTGCCGCCGACGCCATCCAGGGCGATCATGCGTCGCGGATCTAGCGCTTTGAAGTCGGGAAGATATGCCATGAGCGTCCGGTATGTCGGGAGCTCGGCATACCCCTCCAGGAGAATATCCTCCGGGCTCATGTTCGCAGCGAGCCCCTGGGCCGTCTCACTATCGACCCAGGAATTGTAGTCGTAGGGCCGGATGTCCCACTTTTTGGAATCCGAGTCATAGTACCGCTGGAAGCAGTTCGGGACGATGACAGGCTTGTCGTGGCTTGTCAGGTCTTGGATGAGAGAAGGCGGAGTCTCGACAATGTCGCCGTCCAGCCAGAGCACCCACGACGTACTCGGACCGAGCGTGGTGAAAACAAGACTGTTGCGCGCACGACTCATCGACTCGCGGCGCTCCTTCTGCGCGGACATCTTATGCCGCACTTTTTCATCCTGGGATGATAGCGGCGGCACAAAGTCCTGGCGCAGGATCGAGATACTCGCAAACCGGTCATCTATCGGTCCCGATTGGGTCCGCGAGATGGCCTTCTCCAGCGCGGCCACGGCCGCGTTCCCATCCTTGGTCTTCGGCGCGATGAAGCCCAAAGAGATGAGTTCGTGTGGATAGCTTAATTTCACCAGATTGTCCCAGTATTCCGGGTAGAAGCGAGCTAGCGGAGTCAGGATCAGGATCCGCTCGCCGTTGGCGATAGAAGCGCTGGTACTGGTCAAGTTGTCGAGATTGTAGTGGACCACCGGCGGGGCCGCCCGCAATCCATCACTGCGAAGAGGCTGGGACTTGAGGAAGGGTTTCGTAGGCGGGGAGAGAGGGTGTTCGGCGGCATCTTGTTGTCGCTGGCGCGAGGAAGCGGCGGACGCGGGTGCGGAGGGGGTCGAAGGCGTCAGGAGGAAACACAAGAAGCCAAAGGCAAGCAAAGCAGCCAAGATGAGGCTGATCGGACTCGTGCGTCGCATCGAACGTGCGACGGCCATCGCCGTAGCCCCTCAATTGCAAAAGTCGAGGTTGTACAGGCGTTGGCGGTTGTCGAGAGATGAAGCGGCGATCAGCGCGACGCCGCCTCAGGCAGGATTTCAAAGCTTCCAACCAAAGATTAACAATTCGCGCAGAATTAGTCGATCATGAAGCTGAAATCAATGAAGAAATTGAAAGTGCTGAATTAATATGATAGCAGCGTTCATTTCATCTATCTCCTGTCTTGCCGGAAAGAGCGGCGTCAAGCCACCCCATGTCACTCTACAAGCGAACTATCGACACCGTCTCGACCGCGATGGACCCCATGACCCAATGGTAGATCGGATCGCCCAGGAACCAATTCTTTGATCTCGGGCGATCCCTGAACCGACCATCCGCGATCCCGTCTGCGCCGGATGCGGCATGGTCTCCATTCCCGAGGATGAACGGCTCGTCTCGTGACGGTATGCACTGTGGACAGACTTGGAAATGATGGCCAGACATTGAATACGATGCGAGGCTCTGTGCCGGTGTATATCTGTGAAGATTCATACACCAAATCTACACTAGACCGAGTTCTCGAGAGTCAAATTGACCTGAAACACGATGTGGTCCATCGCCCTCCAATGTAACGGGAGCCATCCCGTTGCCGGAAACGTGTTAGCACAGCCCTTGCTCCGAGCTTGTCGGGTTAAGGCAATGCCGAGATACCAGACAATTTTACGTGTGGAAGCAGGTAGAGTGGTAAATCAAAGGTGCAGAAGCCTTCGACGATGCTTATATTGGACAGGAAAGCCCATCAGGTCTCACCTCAAGCCGAGGAGAAAAAGAACTACCTGATCATAGACCGAGGGGGGTATAGATACATGATTCGTAATGCAGGACAAGAATTTCGAGGAAAGAGAACGCAGATGACGCAGAGTGCAACGCATTCTCATTTTGTATGCCAAACACCAATGGAAAACAAGGAATCAAAATGCACAGAGAAATGTCAACTGGGGTCTAAGGTAGTCGAAGGATTCGGATGGAATGCCGCTCGCCATGCAGTAGCAGTAGCTGCATCGGTGATCGAGCCCACGTTTTCCGCCCCGTCATCGGCCCTTGGCCGACTTCCGGTTCTTTTGGCGAGTCTTTTCGTTCTCCCGCGCAATGATCTTCTCCAAGAGATCCGGCGGCGGGCCCGAGTGCTGACCGGCGTTATCACGCGCGGATCGGTCAGCCGCATTGACCGAGCCAGCCGCCAGATAATCCCCGGCCTCGAGGACCAGCGGCGTCACGGGACCGGGGCTGCGGAGAGGGTCCAAACGGGGCGCCGACGGGCTTTGGTGGGAATGTTCCAGGAACTCACGGTACTGCCACATGCCGTCGCGGGATCCCGACGCGGTGCGGTAGGCCTGCTGGCGCGACTGCCGGGGGGATGGCGGCTGCGTGGTGACCGCGTGCGAGGTGGGACTGGCCTGGTAGACAGCGGGGTGGAATCGGGGCAGGCTCCCGAGTTGAAAGCCCGACACGGATTTGGTCGGGTTCTGCGGCCGTGAGCGAGACGGCGGGGGAGAGTTGGAGCGGCGCGGGGACATGTTGGGCGAAGTAACGGGGGAGTAGTAGGGCGAGTGGTCGGAACGCATTCTGGAAGATCGGCCTCGTCCTCGACGGCGGGTCCGAGAAGGTAGTAAGTGCTGGGATTTGGCGGACAACGAGGCCCGTTCCCAGTCTTCTAGGTAATCGTCCTTGTCGAACCGCCCGGTGAGCGGCGTAACCGGAATTCCGTCGATGTCAACGGGGCCTGGACGACGGGGAATTGGAATGGGGCGAGTGGCGGAGGCCGAGAGGGAAAGCGATTCCAAGGCGTCCGTAGGAGGAGACGGTCGACGCGGGCGTGGGGACGGCGGAGTATACGTGGACGAAGTGGCCGTCAAGTCACGCAGAGAGGACAGGGAGACCGGGGTCGGGTATCCGTGCTTGCGGACCAGACTTTCTAGATGATGTCGGGGATGGGGGGAAGGAGGAGAAAAGGCTAAGAGTGATCAGGACCACACGTGTCGCGTGGGGAGAGGCAGCAAGGGGGGGGGAGCATTCCAATTGGGACTTACAGTCGGAACTAAGCGAGGAGGGGTAGGAGGACAAAAGGGACGGAGGGTCGAGATGGGTTTTGCGCATCGCCTGCCCCTGGTCAGTGTGCAATTCATTTCCAGTCTCTGGTTCAACCCGCGGGGGTTCCCGCTCAGGCTCCACTCGATGCCGTCATTCTATCCTCCACTTTCCGGGTAAAAGAATTCCAATCCACTTACAATCGATGCCGAAGACCGCCAACGGCCATGATCTGAGCTCATTCCATCCACCTTGGACCAGCATGTAGCCGCGTCGTACGGATACTGGACCGAGCTGCAAGAGTGGAGCTTGAAATGTCGGAGAGGCCCAAAAAAAGAAAGGACAGGGGAACAAAAATAATGTGCTTCAGCAGTCACGGAAATTTCCTTTGATCCCGGGCAGAGCAGCCATCTTTAAAAGCTCCCATCCGGACACCACCTGGAGTCGGCTTCCACGCGGCACCACCCGGTGACCGAGCCTCTTCCAAGGCAGAATGAATATACCATCACCCACAATCTCCAAAGATGCTGGGTGGCGGAGCTCAAGAGGGTAAGGGGGAGTGACGATCCCCGCGGTTGATCGGCCGGGGGGTCATGCGTGGGCCGGCGCAAGTCATACTATGATTCGCACACCGGACTCAGGGCATCGACGTCCAGGGATGTTGACCGTTCACGGTTTCGGCACTTGCGCAGGGTTATTTGATCCGACCAACCAGCGGTGCGCGCTCCTCTCTCCGATCAGGCGACACCTATCACCACGCGAGGAGGGAGGGAACCGTGAGCGTTGATTTGTCCAGATCCATGACGCATGTCACTCTGGATTGCGCCCTCTCCGTACGGAGTACTCGTGGAGGGGGTGAGTGGGTGTCTCGGTTGACTATCCAGGACCCCACCACTACGCCAGTTCCCGAGTCAGGAGGGATAACTCTGTCGTAGGTGGACTGGCCGTGACGATTCAGATCGAGATCTGGCCCCTTGCTGATGGCGGGGCATCTACATGGTGCCGTGCAGCGTTACCCAAGGCGTGAATCCCCGGGTCGAGGAGGGGATGATTGGATCTAGACTCTCTCACGGGGAAACAAACAGGGAGCTTTCGGAGTTTCGGAGAAATGAGACCTCCCCGAATGCAACACACCTGGAGCGTGAAGACATCCCGGAGGACGGAGTACTCGGTGCAGACTTGCCGTGCCCCTGCAGATGTCTAATGCATGTCAAGTCAACCCCTCCTTCTCTCCCCTCCAAACCATGGCCTCCGGTTTCTGCTTCCCACTACGAGACTTGTCCGATGATGCGGTCAAGTTGACTCCGTTCGAGGTAAGTGTGAATGATCAAGCTGCCATCCTCGGGTGACTTACCCTACGTCAGCCCGCCAAGCATGCGGGTGCCTACTTCCGGGGCTCTGTCAGCCACCCCGAGCTCTACCGCTTCATGTCGATTGGACCGTTTGCCACGAAAAGTGAATTTGTCTCCGAGTTCCTGGATGGTTTCGCCGCCCAGGCCTCTGTCGCCTGCTTTGCGGTGATTGACAAGAAGAAGCCGGCGTCGGTGGCTGACCCGGAGGGGGAACTGGCCGGCATGGTCTCGTATATGGGTGCCTCGCCGGTGCATTTATCAGCGGAGGTGGGATACATTATTATCCTGCCCCCGTATCAACGCACTCACGTCACTACTCATGCCGTCGGCCTGCTGCTCCATTATGCGCTCGACAGCCCGGAACAGGGTGGCCTGGGCCTGCGTCGAATGCAGTGGCTTGCCGATCCACCCAACAAAGCTTCGCTGGCGGCGGCGCAGCGCATGGGATTTCACCTGGAAGGGATTCTGCGGTGGAATCGAGTGGTCGTGGACGCAGAGGCTCGCGGGAAAGTCCACAATGGACGCGAGAGACCGCCGTACGGTGAGCAGAAAGATGGAGGTCGAGACACGGCGTATCTATCGCTCTGTTGGGATGATTGGATCAACGGGAAGCGGGAGGTGGTGGATGCACTTTTGTCGAGGTGATAAGCCGTCTGAGGCTTTGTCGATTACAGGTCTTGTCTTCGTCTACTATACTAAGAATCGAATTCTCACTCTATGCTCATTCATGCCCAATGATGGCGCGAGGCTCATAGCACACCTCTATACTCCTGGTCTCCTCCTCGCTCAGCTCAAAGTCCATGGCACTGATGGCTTCATCGACACGGCTCGTACTGCTCAATCCCAAGATCGGCGCCACCACAAACGGTTTCGACAAGCACCATGCAATCGTCACCGTCGCCATACCCACATCTCGCTGGATGGCAATTTCCTCAATCTTTTCATTGATCTCCTGATCCGCTTCGGTGAAAGGATGACCCATGAACGCCTTCCCCTCCGTCTGGGCCCGCGCAGTATCTTTGTGTTGCCTCCACGGCCGAGCCAGAAAGCCCGCCATCAACGGACTCCACGGCAGCCCACCCACCCCAAGTTTCAGACACGCAGGAATCATCTCCCGCTCCTCCTCGCGATATGTCGGGGTGTACAGATTCTGCATCGAGATAAACTCGGTCCACCCGCGCATCCGCGCCGTATACTGCATCTCCAGAAACTGGTGCGTCCGCATCGACGACGCCCCGATGTACCGCACTTTCCCAGACTTGACCACATCGTGCAGCGCCTCCATACTCTCACGCACCGGAATCCCGGGGTCAAACCGGTGGATCTGGAGGAGATCGATATAGCTCACGTCCAACCGGCGCAGACTCGCGTCTACGCTATCGAAGATATTCTTCCGGCTTAGTCCCCACTGATTGAGATACCCGCCGTTGTTGCGCTCGTGCGCGGTCCATCGCACGGGTTTGTCGCCGTTGCGGCCGACCGGGAAGAAGAGTTTGGTTGCGACGACGATGCTCTCGCGCTGCCAGTCGTATTTTTTGATGGATTTTCCGAGAATCTCTTCTGATCCCCCGTAGGAATAGGCGTTGGCCGTATCGAAGAAGTTTAGCCCGGAATTGTAGCAGTGGTTTAGCACTGGTAGGGCTGCTTCTTCTGGGAGCGACCAGTCGATTTGCGCGCCCGGTGGTCCGTAGCTCATGCAGCCGACATCGACGCGGGCGATGCGGAGACCGCTGGATCCCAGCTGGACGTATTTCATAGCTTTATGGGGTAGAATGTAGCTCCATGGTTGTGAAGATGGATGATATATTTCCTAGGTTGGCGAGCGGGTTGACCACGGAAAATGTGGGGAATGCCGAACGACGAACTCAGATGATTGTATGAGATTGCCAAGCAGTAATTGAGATCCATTGTCCAGCCTCGAAGGAAAGCCTAGGAAACTTTGCCGATTGATCCGTCCGATCTGCATCTGATGATTAGAAACTCAAGGCATTATCCACACTACTTGCCTGGTCAACCTTGTGCCTGCCCCTCACCAACAACATCCCCTCACCATCAATTTCAGCCATGGGAATGAAAGCGCGCTGCCAATGCGGCAAGATCCAGTTTACAACACCCTTGGACAAACCCCTGAGACTGCACGCCTGTCATTGCACAGAATGCCGCCATCAAAGTGCCTCCGCCTTCGGGATCACGGCCATTTTCCCTTATTTCGAGCTTCCCGAGTCCGTGGCCGGCGATGTGGGAAGCTACATCCGCGTCACGCTGAAAGGACGTCATATGGAATGTCTCTTTTGCAAACAGTGTGGTTCGCGGTTGGCGCATCGGTTTCGCGAATATGTGCCTGCGCCTGGCGAGCAGCCCGTCGCGTGGGCGACTACGAATGTCAAGGGTGGTTGTTTGGAGGGCCTGGATAGGGAATTGATGAAGAGTGCTGTTCATATTTGGACTCAGCATGCCGTGGTGGATATTCCTGCGGACGTGGAGAGTTGGCCGCAGGAGTCGCCCAAGCCAAACCCGTTGACTCGTTGATCAGCCCCAATGCGAAAGTGGATGAGTGTGGAAAGTGATCGATGCATAATGGTATTGTGTGGAGGTGGTATCATTGTCACTGGTGTATTTAAATCCCGAAAGTATATGAAGTATAACTCAATTTTCAGAACAAACAACACAGCCATGTAGAAATGAATCAGATCAACCCACGACACAGCTCCAGCCGTTATCAACGGCTATACAAGACCCATTCATCACCCAACTGCCCTTGCCATATGTCAGGTTCACGCAGAACCCGGCCACCTCGTCGAGATCACACATGGGAGGATTGACAGCCTCATACCAGGTCTTCATCTTTTGGTAGCCTTCCATGTGGATTCCCGTCCTGAAAGCATCACCGATACTCGTATCCATGGCACCCATCATCATGGCATTGCATCGGATACCTTTACTGCCATAGTATGCGGCAGTACTTTTCGTCAACCCGATCATCCCATGTTTGCTGGTTGTATACGCCGCACCTGGAATGCCGAGTTAGCCCCAAAAGAACCAAACGCAAAACCAAAAGACTAAGACCAACCGCCAGCCCAGCCGGCCTTGCCAGCCACGGAAACAATATTGATGATGCGTCCATTGGGCGTCGGCTGCTCCAGCATATTCTGAACAGCCAACTTGCTGAGCAGGAACGGCGCGGTGAGATTGATAGCGATCACGCGCTCGTACTGCTCAATCGACTGCTCTCCAACAGGCTCGAATTGATCCATGATGGCGGCATTGTTGACCAGTACATCGATTTTGCCCATTTCACGCACGGCTTCATCGAATAGACTTTGCACCTCATTTTTATTCGCAATGTCTGCCTTGATCATCTTCAACGGACCCTTCGACGACAGCTCTTGTGATGTCTGCTGCAGCCGCTCTTCGTTGATGTCGCAGATCACCACCCTGGCTCCGGCCTCGAGACATTGGGTTGCGATCGCTTTACCCAGACCACCTCCTCCACCGGTGATGAGGCATGTCTTGCCAGCTAGAATCTGCTCTGTCATTTGGCGGTGATAGGGGAGAGTTTGTAATTTGAAACTGGTCAATAGCTGGTGAAATTCTCTTTTAATGGAGCATTTTTTTCCCCAATCTCGGAAGTGGATGTATCCGCGTCCCGTTGACAGAGATCCTCTTCGGCCACTACGACGGCTCGGCTGCTTCATTGCATGGAGAACGGCCATGTTGACCACCTGGAAGAATTGCCGAGGCGTAATCTCATTACATGCTGTGTATCAATCAGTCGGGCTAGATCATGCTGGATCCGGTGAATCCATCGAAATTCGAAGAGGGAATTTGTCATTGGCGAGGTCTACATTACGAGTCAGTCATTTTACTCTAAATCCAACAAGGTCATATAAAGCTGCAGCTCTTGGTTTAGACTCGATTGCTTGCGTTCACATGACTCGCTCCGTCTCCGTACACGCTGTGACCCCGTGACCGCCGGATGTTGGTGTCTCCGAGGCCCTAAGCCCTTCTACCGAAGAGGGAAGGTCGTGGCGGCGGCTTTGGACGCTCGGCTGAACCTGATCCGAGATCCCAACCATATCAGCAAGCGGTCAATTTTGAAGCTTTTCGAAAGTTGTGATGATTGTCGTCCGGTCTTCTTCTCGGTTACTCGTAGGAATTGGCAAGATAGCGAACGGTTTGAACCTATATACTACCTCGTCCGGAGTTTTACCCGTCGAGGCGTTGACACTTCCGTTTAGAAATCATATTAGCGCTAGTAGTGCCTCGGTCTAGTCTTTATAACGCGGATCGTCGGCACTAAAGCGTAGCATTATTTCGATTGTTTAGTTGCTGCGCTCGCTCTGGCCGTTGGCCTATTAAGTGTTATGCCGAAGCTATCATGATCTTGGTTATAAGTTTGCTAAAAAGTCCCTTCTATAGCTTCGCGATGAATTTTGTGTCACGATAACCCTAAGAATTGGTTGTTCAACTTCAAGCGGCTTGGTACTACATTACCCACCCTCGATCGCCGACGTGAGATAATGTCGGGAAATAATATCCTAAGTAGGGTGTGCGCCTTTTTAGTCTAGCGGTAAAGAATGACCCTGGATACTCGACAGATAAGCATCCGACCTAAATAGGCTTGCTTTCCAGCACACAAGGCGCTCCCCCACGCTCTGCACCTTGATCATCCACCTACATTTCGAGGATTTCGATCCGTGCTCCCTTCGCTACATTCTTCTTTCGCTGTTGTCTTTGGACTCCCTTTAAAATAGCCATCATGTGTTCTTCCGGTATGGGTCCTGTTGGATAATATCACAAGTTATCTTATATCTGCCCATGTTTCCATCTAGCTAGCTTCCATAGTCCCTGTTTCATACATGCATATGCATCATCATCTCTCATCCATCTCCATCTTGACAGGTCCACAGGCAGCGCGTGCACAAGAGGAAGGTACGACTGAGATGGAACTCCTCCCTCCTTCGCGCCCAACCTTCTCAGAGTTCTCATCCATCCAACGCTTCAACTCCTACCTCCCACCCCGCGATGTTCTTTGGAAAGGCCGATCCGTCACAGGCCATTTATCGATCCCGTCGTTTGGACCAAAGCTCCGAGTCCAGTAGCTCTTCCAAAGCTGCAACGTTTATATGGAATCCTCAAGCATCAAAACCCCAATCTCCCACTTCCTCTCTTCTCTCGTCCAGCCCCGAGAGTGTTAACCTCGGTTCGATCCTACAACCATCCAAACCGCCCATACCTCCTAGTGCGGCAGATTCCGGCTGCACTTTTTTCAACGCTCGTCCAAAACCCCGAAGTGCCAAAGGAGGTACGCTCATCGATTTCCCCCACAATCACTCGATCTTATATAAGATCACGCCGGGTGAATACCACGAAAAGATCATCTGGAGGTTTGGAAAATGTCTCGACCGCGCTCTGGAAAACATGGGGTTGAGCGATGATGATTTCTTTTTTGCAGGGACTGGGTGTAAGAAAGGCCACTCGTCCGAAACGGAGCCTGGCACCTCTTTTTATCCTGGGACGGAACCGGCGCCCGGTGCACCCTGGCCATGGTCGTCGCTCGTACTTGAGGTTGGCACTTCCGAGTCAGTGGCTCAGCTATACAACGATGCCCAATGGTGGTTTGCCAATTCCGGTCACCAGACCAAGATCGTGGTCCTGGTGTCGGCTACCCCCGTCACTCATGACGCAGACGTAGAGATCTGGATGGAGGTTACCAGCACAAGGGTCGGTGCTACTACCAGGGCCCAGGATGCCCACGCTCTGGAGCGCACGAAGATGGCCAGTATAAGGAATGGAGTCATGTCCGGGGATACGCTGGTCATAGATTTTGAGGCCTTGATGCGGCGGCCAGCGCGAGCAACACATGAAAAAAGGATGTGCAAATAACCCCGGCTGGTATTCAGTGGATGTGTCAGGAGCGGATGATTTGCTGCGGCTGGGTCATTTTGCTTCATGATCCTCAGATGCTTGAAGTTGAACAACCAATTCTTCAGCTTTTCTCTCCATGACACTGGCGGATAAAGAAAAGCCAGATGCCTCATTTCGTACCGGGTTCCAGTGTGGCGAAAATGATCGTCAAAGAATTGCTCATGCCATCGGATAAGGTTGACAGGGCGCAGCCACTGCAGCCGCCAGGAGGCCGAGCCGCAATAGAAATAGCCGAGACGACATCCGGGTTATATTGATAAAAGTGGATCAGACGGACGAGACACCAGGGCTGGATTGAGGGGTGAGAACCATCACCGAGGTGTGCAGTTATTTACTTGTCTGAGGTTTCCTGACTAACAAAAGCTGAACTCTCAACAGGGCGCAACTTCTCATCCACTTTACCCCACAGGCAACCTCACAATCCTCAAACATTACCATCCCACCATCCATCTTCCTCGACTTCGAAGAGAGGAGAAAAACACTGGCTAGCCATAATGAGCGAAAACGCAACAGGAAATGATACCGAAAACGAGAGGAACAAGAAGTGGGAAATGACATTCAAGGCCCGGATGAGGCAGATTGTCCCCGGTCTCTTTCTTGGAAATGTCGAGGCATCATACAAACGGGACATGCTTCAAGAAAATCGTATCAACGCAATTGTCTCGTTCACTGATGCTCGGTGGGTATGGTGGAACACTGCTTCAAGAGAGGCAGGAATTCCAGAACATCGTCACAAATGGGTTCAGTGTGCAGACTCATCAACGCAAGACCTTCTTGCTTATATGAGCGATATTTGCGACTTGATCGACCAAATGGCATCTCCTGCTCTTTCCTCGCTATCCGCTTTGCCTTTTGATCACAAATACGCTATGGATGATCAGCCGCATAGCTCACCCTCGGAGGCGATATTAATCCACTGTGATCTTGGCATATCACGCTCACCCACGATCATTGTCGCCTATCTCATGCGCAAACTCCACATCTCGAAAGTGGATGTATTGAATTTTGTCCAATCTAAACAAAAAGTGAAACCGAGCCCGAATCTTACTCGTCAACTTCAAGTTTGGGAGGAGGTTGGGTATCAAATATGGGAGGACGAGGATAGGACTGTCCCGAAAGCGCCATACAAAGCGTTTCTAGAAGATCGGGCTGCCCGTTTGCAGAAAAAGGGACTGACCGGGAATGAGCCACTTACACCCCAGAACCTTTAATGGCTGCATAGGGAGGGTTTAGCCGGCATGATCTTCCTAAAATCTGTACCCTAAGCATAATTAGAAGTGAGGGAATGCGGCAGTTCTTGGTACTGTAGTGGGGAGCATGCAAAATTGACTGTCTGGCACTGTATCGTCTTGGCAACTCCTACAAGAAGTGTGCACAGAGACAGTATGAATGTCACACTCCTACACCTCCCCAATGCAGTATAGAGATAGCTGTGTCCCTCCTCCCAGCGCCGTTGCGTGAGTGAGCTGGTGTATACACCTCGCTGGCTCCCTCCTTGCGATTACTGTGTAGGTTGTCGTTTCGCCCCGTCCGTCATCACCTGGTTCACCATCGGGCGCGGTCAGCTTTTTGAGCGGCCAGAGCAGGCGTGATTCGGGCCTGAGAAAAGGCGCTGATACTGTCGACAAGGTGTCTGTATTTGTATCGATTGATCGTCCTATCGCTTGACCAGTTATGAAATAAGGAATTTGATGTTTTCAGACGAGGGAAATGTGGTGTTTATCCTGACCGAATCAACACGCCCGAAGTTTACCCGGGTGGCAATGGCTGAGCCTTCCGATGCTCACGATTTTGCATAGGGTTATCATATTGAAGACACTTTCAAACCTGAGAAAACTATGACCATCTGCATAGTGAAATATCGATCCCGATTCGAAGTAAAGCATTGGATTGACCGCAGACGAATCGGTCGGGCCGTGACTACCCGTATACGAGGGATCGACCAGCGAACATCGGAAGATTCTGCGCGAAATTCAGCGTCGGCGATTCACAACAAATGTTTAGTCATTGACTTTGTTCCGTCGCGCCCCCGGAATCGACAACGTGTCGCGCCGTCATCAGGGCGAATCCTGCCGGCGTTTTGACACGATGCCGATTGGTGGCAAAGACCGTCTCGGTCCGAGACCCGGGTTTTATTGGATTGTGTTGGATGATCGAAAATGGGTCGGATTGTGTGGGGAGGGGAAAGACTCGAGGACTTATCTCCCATCTGGAGAACTTTCAATGCCTTCAATTGAGTTTGGATGTCGCGTGGGAATTGTGTGCAGCTCCCGATTTCTGCGGAGTTGAATCCTTGCCGAAGCACACGGGCCGATTCCGAGATCTCTACAACGGTCAACTCTCTCACCCTGATGCTGGGGAAATGCATCACGAGAAACCCCATACGTTCCAACTCTGATTCCCCCGCACCGGGGTAATTGGAGGTGGTTGTGGGTGCCGGGAGTATGGAGAAACCGTGACAGCACGATATTGCGCGTGGTCAAGTTAGAGATCGAAGCTTTCGGGAATTGGAGTAAGGCGCCAGGCATGTGGGTCGCCATTAGCATTTTTCTCGGAGAAGATCCTGCTGGGCTCGGGTAGCATCGGGGTCATACCCTATACCATTCTGATTTGGGATTTGGAGGCAACGGGGATTTCCCACTTTCTTCGAGCCCCACGCCGACCTTCTTAACCTGGCCATCTTCCCCCTTCTCTTCACCAGTCCGAGACCATGGGCAACCCGAAAGTCGTCGACGATCCCGCCATGGGCAATACCAAGGAGTCCGGTGGGGACTTGCTCGGGGAGATGAGCAACCGGGAGCAAAATTTAATCGATCATGGCATGGAGAAATTCTCCCGTCTGGGCTGGAAGCGTCTGGCCATTGTGCTGATTGTGGAGGCCATTGCACTCGGTTCTCTCTCGATTCCGTCTACCTATGCGAAGCTGGGAATGGTGGCCGGTGTGCTCTGCACCGTCGGGCTGGGGTTCATCGCCATCTACACCAGTTATGTCATTGGACAGGTCAAGCTCCGGTATCCCGAGGTGTCCAACTATGCGGACGCGGGACGCTTGATGTGGGGACGGGTTGGTTACGAGGTTGTGACGGTGATGCTGTTCCTGCTGCTCACTTTCCTGACTGCGTCGCATTGCTTGACGGGCACGATTGCCTTTCAGGTCATCACGGAAAGCAAGATCTGCGGTGTCGTCTTCGGTGTCGTCTCTGCCATCATTTTGCTTGCGCTCGCCGTGCCGCCTAGTTTCACGGAAATGGCGGTCCTCGGCTATATCGACTTTGCTTCGATCCTCCTCGCTATCGGCGCCTGTATCATCACCTCCGGCGTTGAAACCCACGGAGGACATAATATTGCCTGGTCTGCGTGGCCCGAAGAAGGCGTTACGTTTACGTCCGCCTTTATCGCCATCACGAACATTATCTTCGCGTACAGCTTTGCTCTATGCCAGTTCTCTTTTATGGACGAGATGCATACCCCTAGGGACTTTGTCAAGTCGATTTGGGTGCTGGGTCTCTCGGAGATTACTATTTACACTATCACCGGAGCGGTCCTCTACGCTTTTATCGGCCCGGGTATTAAGAGTCCCGCTATCCTTTCGATCAGCGAGACTATGAGCCGAGTTGCTTTTGGTCTCGCCCTTCCCGTCGTCTTCATCAGTGGATCGATCAATACTGTCGTCGCTGGACGATTAGTCCATGGTCGAATTTTCAAGAACTCGACCATCCGCTACGTGAACAGCCCGGCTGGCTGGGCCACCTGGTTGGGTGTCATCACCGTTGTCACCATCCTCGCGTTCATCATCGCGGAAGTGATCCCGTTCTTCGACGACTTGCTGTCGATCATCTCGGCTCTGTTCGTGTCGGGCTTCACTTTTTACTTCCCGGCCATTATGTGGTTCATGCTGGTGCGCGAGGGCAGCTGGAAGTCACCGAAAAACCTGGCTCTGGGAGCCCTCAATGCTGTTATCCTTTGTATTGGTCTCTTGGTTCTGGTTGCCGGAACCTATACCAGTGTCCAAGATATCGTGAGTTTTCTTATTGGAATAATCCTACGAAGCATGACGCTAACATTCTCTTAGCGTGCCAACTACCGCAAGGGAACTGTCGCCAGCCCCTTTGACTGTGGATTCCGAGGATAAACTCCCCAGGTGAGTTTCACTAGCCGAGACCCGGGATGGAATATAGCTGACCATTGCCCAGAGCAATCCTCCTTGTATACAACCCGTCGGGACCTGGGCCTCTAGGCCGATCTCGACATGAAACGAATAGATGTGTGCCGATTAGACTTTCATATCTGCTTGACAGCGCTGATTTTCTCGTAACGCATAGCGTGTGCGTTTGGTATATAGAGTTGCTGGCAACATATATGGCGAACGCCCATCGTTCCACCGTGTGCTGAGTTCAATGTTGATGCTTTTAGATTTGCGCTGCTACTTTGAAACCTAGGCGGATGAAATTTCGAGCTGTGTTCCTCCACCATGGAGTAGTATCCTTTCTCCGAGCAATATGCATCTACTCCGCACCCCGACACCTTTCTTATTTTCCGCACTGAAAGCATCATCGAGCTGTGATTGCAGAACTGATTTCCAAAATTGGGCAGGCGGTGCAACCTTGGAAGCTTCCAAGGTTGGCCCCCGGGGCCAAGCAAGGTCAACATAGACCCTGGACCTTGGGCCCAAGTGGAAAAGATATGCACAAAGGATGACCCATGCGGTAGTTCCGGGCAATCACCCCGCGCAAGGCAGATTTCTGCTCTGATATTGCGGAGTTCTCCACATCAGTAAAACTACAACGCACGAGTTGCAGGGAAGATGAGCGATTCATTTACTATGTCTTATGGGGAATATACAACGCATCAAATCAAATTCACGTGTAACCATCCAGCTTGACATCATGATATAACTGCTGCTGAGAAATACGGAAATACCATCGTCCAGTGTCCCATCACAGCACGAACAGAGCGGCGGCAAGGGCTGCACCACCCAGCACCGCCTCCTGTCCCGTCGCGAGCGGGAGTGCCGCGTTCGACGTCGGACTCGGGGTCTGTGAGGCCGTGCCCGAGCTCGAGCCGGTACTGGCGGAGGTCGTGGAGGTGACCTCACTCGTCGAGGTGCCGGTGGGATTGGCCTCGGCCTTCTTCGAGGCGGACGACACCTGAGCCGAGTAGTCGGTGGCCGTGTAGCGCACCTTGGCGACGCAGGACTGCGCATCGGCGGTGGTCCAGCTCATGTCGCTATCGCCGGTCGTGGTAGCCGTCTCGTAGAGCTTGGCGGTGTTGGTGAGGGCCTCCTTGTAGTCTCGCATATCGCGGACGCAGCAGTACGCGCCCTCTTCGTCGACGACCATGTCACCGGAGCAACATTTGGTTTCATGGAAGGTGTTTGGGAGCCAACCCGTGGGGCAGGAGGTTTTGGCGGCGGTGGCCGCGATGGAGAGGATCGATCCAACGAGAAGAGTCTTGATGACGGCCATGTTGGGAGAGTTTCGGAGCGAGGAATAGCCAAAGAGCAGACGGGGCAGACTCCCGGCTTTTAATGGGGGCAAATATCGGAGCCGAGAGTTTCTGCCCACCCCCCGGTTGTCCTATTTTAGGGCTGAACTCGGGCACTGGTCGAGTCCGGAGTATACCTTGCGGGAATAGAAGAGGGCAATCTCCACCGTCGTCTCCACTCGCTCCATCAATGCCACTCAATGCCGACCAGGCCGGCTTGGCAGGGGCCGGCCAAAGTAAAAGAGTTGGTCTAGTGCTCGCTTGGGTTAGTGATGTCTTGAACGGTCGAGAGAATCGCCCCCAACCGGGAGAAATTGCACAGGACCACGGGACTCGATGGTCGAGTCCACTAGAAACTGGGCCGCTGCATTTTATGGAGGCCCACGGAAATCAGTTCTTACCAGGAAATCTCGGTGCGAGTTGAGCACGGTAGAAACTCGGAATCGGGGCCGTCCTAAGGTGGTAAAGAGGGGCGGGGCATGAGATCAATGGAGCAGTACTCCGTATAACCAACGTAGGTCCTCTAAAGTAAGAATCTATACCGGTCGCGTAGCAAATGGAAGGATGAAAGAGCTTGAACTCGCCTCGATTTGAACGGAATCTATGCACGTTTATACATGCTGCAAATCAGAGATCGTCGCTGATCATGCTCCACAACCCGCGTTGAGAGAGCCTTATTTCCCATGATCGACGGAGAGACATGGATGGGCAGAGGGGCATTGAGGGACGAGATCTTAGACAGCATGGTTTCTTTCGCTTCACCGCGGCCATCTTCACAGACCCGTGGCAAGCAGCGGGCATTGGGGTGGTTACTATTGCCCGGTTTACCAACCGAGGGACGTACTTTTGTCAATTTTCCTTCTCTATACCCAGTTTATCTGCCTGCCTTCTCATGTCTGATGGGAGAGACTATGTTCCATGCCCGTGGCGAGGGAGGTCGAACAGTACTTGATGTGAGATGCTCTTGGTTTCTGCTTGTAGCGGGCGTGAAGGCATTGAGAGCGTGGCTGGAATTGTCAACCAACCACTTCCTCGTAGAAGAAAGCCTTTGACCTTTGACGGGGAATTCAGAAGCAAATTCCGTCTTGAGCCTACCAGGATGCCATCATACAGTCAGAGATCATCGGTGGCGAGTCTGGTATGAACCCCATCGCCATGACTCCCGGCTGTCTGGCACCGGGCAAACCTTAGATCCTTGTCCTCCCTCGACAACCCAATCATTCGATCCAGAAGTAACTCTACGACTATACGGAGTAAGTGGATGGTCGATGTTGACACTCCCCACACCGATTAACATCCTCAGGGCGGCAGAGATCGGCTCGATCGGCTGGTTTCTTGTGATTCGAGTGTATTTGCACAAATCAGAATCCCGCGATAACCTCCTTGACGTCTTCCCGGCGAGATCTGACCTCGCATGTGGTTGCGCAGTCCTCCACGTAGCGGATCGTGTAACTCCGATCTGCGCATTGTCGACAGCCACGAGGGTGCGATGGCGTCACCGTGCATTGGATATCGGTGAACACGAGTTCGGGCGAAAAAAAGAAAAGACTCGGTTACCAAAGGTGCGGAAATTGCCAGAGACGAAAGACAAGGCGATCTTGCCAGGTCTTGCCAGGCTTCAAAGTCCAGCCTTCCAGAAAGACCGGTCAGGAACGCCCCAACTGGCGGTCTAAGCCGTCTGGGGCCATCCGCTGCACGCGTGGGCAAGACGGGGGGGCCTCCCCCTGAGATCCGGCTTGAGTACCAATCCGAGCCCGGCAAAAATCCCACCGTCGAGCTGCATCTCTGCGTGCGCTAGGGCTCACGGACAAGCGGTATGGGATCGGCCAATGAACGTGGCTCGGGATGAGGATCGTCGGTGGTGCCAGCCTGCAGGACAAGAGCAGTTGGTCCGTGTTCTAGATTGGGGTTGGGCCGCCAGATGCAGAGCTCTTGATTTCGCATCTTTCGCCTGCCGTATCACCACACTCGCGGCAGCGAATTGAATGGTTTTGCGGGGTTGGAAGGCGATTGCCGACTATATCTCTGATCTCTGATCTCTGAGTGGGGGTGTTCACGGCTTCTCCATCTCGATCACCATCGCGACAGAATGAGCATGTGTGTCTGTTTCCTGCTGGGGAGCGTCGTGGCCTATCTCCTGGCCATGATCGTCTATCGTCTGTATATCCATCCGCTCAGCAAGATCCCCGGGCCTCGTCTCGCCGCCGTGACGGGGCTCTATGAGATCTACTTTGCAGCGTGGGAAGCGGGCTCTTTTGAGTATCAAATCCAAAGAATGCACGAGGAATACGGTGGGTTTCTTTCCTCCCGTTGTAAGCGTCTATCTGACCTCCCAGGCCCCGTGGTGCGGATTACTCCGGACGAGGTCCATGTCCAGGAACAAATCTACAACCTCGACCACACCGATCGTTGGATCAAGGGCACCAAAGCACTGGCCCACGGGCGTCACCAGCCCGGCCGGGCAGTGCCAGACCTCCAGCTTCGAAAACGATCCATTTCCCAGGTGCGATCCATCCTCCAGATCGAAGTGCACCAGATCATTCGCGGCCTGGTGCAGAAACACCAAGTCCACAAGGTGTTTAGCTCGAGGATGCGGCCATCCATGCCGGCGTCTCTGTGTGAGATGCCGCTGGAGTATTCCGAGAGCGATCTCGAAGATGGCCACGAGAGGCCATTGCGGTCGTTGGCCAGCCTCAATTCCAAGCACGAGGTTCTGCAAAGATCCGATCGCGTGCTCCCGTTATGAGCGGAGAAAAAAAAGTCACGAGTGCGGAGAAACCTATTCCGATCTTGTTCGGATTTCGACCGCGCCATTTCCCCTCCGTGTGCGATTGAAACCCTCCAATCTTGAAAATGGTACGGCTCTCCAGACACTGCAATTGGTGTCGCGCACATTCCTGTAGATCCCAATGCTGACTGAAACTAGCCTCACGCCGACTCCTCCTACTTCATGTCTGGCCAGTCCAAGGCCGACATCTACGAACAGCTTCTCCTGCAAGCGCAGGGTCTTCTAGATGGGCAACGGAATTGGGTGAGTGAATGGATGCGAACGCGCGCTACACCGAGAAACTAATCATCCGCGTCTCCAGGTGAGGTGAGCATCGTCGAGCAACTCCGGCTTCAATGCCGTCCCGCCATTGACTCTTTCTCTTCCCCTCCCAGCAATTTCGCCAATGTCGCCTCCCTCCTCTGGCACGCCTACGCTGCTCTCCCCGCGCCCTCGGCCTCCGTCAACTGGGCTGGCTTCTACATTCGCGATGACAAGTTCCCCGCCCTTGCGTCGCCCGTTTCTTCACTCCCGCCCCGCGACGGACGGAGCGCGAGTGGCGTGACCATCTCCACGACATATTCTTCCCCCGAAAACCAGATCTTACTGCTAGGCCCCTTCCAAGGCAAGCCCGCGTGTCAGGAGATCCGTTTCGGGAAGGGCGTGTGCGGCACCGCCGCCGCCAAACAGGAGACCGTCGTCGTGCCGGATGTACTAGCGTTCCCGGGCCACATCGCCTGCGACGCGGAGAGCCGGAGTGAGATTGTCGTACCGATTCTGGTTCGCGGCGAGGTAAGTGCTTGCCCGTGGGCGGGAGAATATAATTGGAATATACGCTGATGCGCGATCCGGGCCAGACTGTCGCGATTATTGATATCGACTGTGCCGAGCCTGCGGGTTTCGATGACGAGGATAAGAAGTACCTGGAACAGTTGGCTCGCATTTTGGCCGAGAGCTGCGATTGGTGATGATGATGATGATGATACGAGTATGAAGCATGTGTTATGTGACATGACCAAAACGGTGGTTTGCGATGAGATGGTGTCAAAAGTCGAATTGTATATACCGGTTGCATTGATTTAGACGATGCCAAAGTGGCTCTGAAGCGGTGTATTCAAGTGTTCCAGATAAGAGGATAAAAGGACACAAGTCCACGTAGATCATCCATGAAACCATTTGATTGCATATATAACACTCGCCAATGTCCAGAACACCCAAACGAAAGTATTGAACTCTCTACACTACCATGGGAAATTCGTGAATCTATGCCGTAAAATTGCCGCCGAGATCACAATCCATCGAGGACCGGATATGTAAATATAACGCCGAAAGGAACTGGTATAAACCGGGAGGAAAGCAGGATGCAACAATGCACGGGGAAAAATCACACATTCAACAGGCTCATTTGGCGTCGCATCGGGTTCGGTGACCAGGCATCTCCGTCCTCGCTGGGCCCGATGCCGCTGTCCGTGCCGGCCAGGCCGGCGTCGGTGTCGATGTCCCATTGTTCGTCCTCGGCTTCTTCGGCGCTGTTCCAGCTTTTCTGGATGGCGCCACGGGTATTCCAGCGCAATGCGCGCTGGACACTCGTGAACCACTCCCCGCTGTCGGAGACAACGGTGGGGAAGGGGTATTGACTGGCTTCGACGGTGACGTAGTCGCCTTGTCGTAGCTCGACGCGGCCTTTGCCGTCGAAGGAGCAGTAGGCAGTTGACCGTGAGGCATTGGGGACCGCGATGCGGAGGAGGTGGGAGTCAGAGAGGACCATGGGTCGGAATGAGAGAGTGTGGGGACAGATCGGGGTGAGCAGGATCCCGGGTATCGAAGGATGCATGAGCGAGCCGCCAGCGGACAAGGAATATGCAGTGGAGCCTAGGCGAGAAGAGTCAGTGAGAGCAATCAACCGAGCGCTTGTGGAAGAAACTCACCTGTCGGAGTGGAGAAGATACAACCGTCCGCTTGGACAACGGTCAACAACTCGTTGTCAGCATAGAGTTCCAAGTTCGACACATATGGGGAGGGTCCGCGGTCGATGACCACTTCATTGAGGACTTCGAATTGCTCGCCCTCCTCCACGGCGCCTTCTTCTGCGTTTTTGCTCCGGTCCTTCCGGAAAACCGTACAGGTAAATCGCATCCGCAGATTCACGCGCATGCCCACCTCACCCATGACACCGTTCAAGTGAGATTTATAGTCGGAAAACTCGAAATTCGTGAGGAACCCCAGACTGCCCAGCGAGAAGCACAGCACCGGCGGTACAACACGCTGGAAGAGCCATGAGGTGAAAAGAACCGTTCCATCACCCCCAAGCGTCAAGACCAGATCGAACTTGTCCGGGGATGTCCAGCAGAGATCGGGAGTCCAGAAATGAAGCATTTGCGCAAACGCCGGGTCCTTCAGAAGAAGCCCGGGTGTATCGAAGCGCTTGGAGTTTTTCAACTTGGCATCCACATATACGTTAACGCCTAGTTCGCTGCCGTAACGTGGAGTTTGGAGCAACCACTCCGCTACTTCGCGGGTCAAGTGGACCAAGCTGTTGTCGCGAGCCTTGGTGACAATCATGATATTTCGCACAGCGCGCTTGATTGGTCGCCTCTGTAACTGCTTGGACACCTCTCGTACGCCCGTTGCAGTCTGGACCAGCCGGGAATGTGACAGCCACTCATCATCGGCGATTTCTTCGAGAACCTTCTTGATATTCACCGCATCATCGAAGCGCTGGTGGAAGTAGCAGGGTGATTGCATCACAAGGCGCGCCGTCGCGGGCGACCGATCGAGATATCCATTCAACTGTAGATTGGATAGTGCCGCGGAAAGTTTCTGGGACGAGGCACTGCATCGGCGCTCCCTCTCATCCGGTTGGGGAGAGGGCTGGTTCCCACCGGTAGGGCTGTTAGGGCTGTTGGCATTATTGACGACCAGACCCGACCACGGGCTTGTGAAGGTCGGACCCTGGTTGTTGTTGGAAAAGGCAGATCGCGACGCGAGAGCCTTCATAATGGTCTGGCGCGGAATGCAGTCGGTCGATAGCGCCTTTTGAGAGCGAGCGCCGGAAATGGACTTTTGGCGGAATCGCCGTATGGCCGGCAGAGGCCACGCGCCGGCCTCTTCCTGAGATGGATCAATCTTGGGTGGTCCGCTGCCAGCGGGCGGCGGGACAGGCTCGTGGGAGTGGACGTCGTGGTGGGTCTGAGAAGGCTCTATGTTGAGGGCATAATCGCGGAGAAGGGACGCGCCTACGACTGAGGCGGGAGAAGACGAGAGGTTGGCCGAGGGAGACGGAGGAGGCAGCGAGGCCGGGGAGAGGATGTCGGGACGGATCGAATCACGGCGAGGCGACGCCATAAGTCGTAGAGCAGGGGTCGCGGACTCGGATGTAACGGCGATATCGAGCCTTGGTGGAATTCGACCGACTTCCACCGATCGGCAATAATAATGACGGAGTTGGCGGGGGCTAAAGTGGAAGCTCACTGAGAGCCGACAACGGAGAAGTCGATGATCCACCCGGATAAATTGCTCCGCGATAACCCCATCAGGGCGGCCTAGTCTATTCTACGTCTTGAGGGGACTTTCGGGAATGGAAAGTCTATTCTGCCTGGGCCAAGGTAATGCTGGTTCGCGCGCGCGTTGCACCGCTTTCGTGTCGTTAGAGCCGAGGCGAGCAGCCGGGGGGAATTCCTGTCGCCAGCCGATGGTCTTGGGAAGCCTCGATTGGTGGAATCGGGATCATATCTGCCTGTGTGGCCTCGAGCAACGGTGGGCCGTGTGACTTCCATACCTCGACTGCAGGGACGGTGGCATCCAGGGGAACGAGGCCGAATTGAGGGCAATTGCACACGGAGTACATGCAGCGCTGGTCAGCTGATGGGCCTCGGCAAGGTGTGCGATGTAGCCACCAAGGCCGTCGCTCGTATTACCCAAATATAGAGCACTGGGCGTATTGTGGCGGAGATAGTAGACGTTGAGAACCATCAATTTGCGGTTTCTCTCCGCACATGCCTGCCGTGGTCTCAATTCGAGTGGAACTTCCATGCATGATCATGATGGAGGCGGTCCTCCACTGTTTCGCGAACGAATCCATCCAGGCGAGTATCGTCACTCTTGTCACCCATTGCAACATCCCCATCCGATCCCACACTCGGCCTTCCGCGACATACAGAGGCTGCATGCTCGCGAATGGTTTCCCATGTCTCAAAGTCGAAGCGGCCCTCGCTTTCGTTGAGCAGTAGCTGCCCCTTGGAGGAAAACGCGAGCACGTGCAGAGAGGTGACGTCGGCGTCGGCGGTCAGAGGATCTTGAATGATGGTACCGGTACGGTTCACGCCCAGCAAGGCAGTCGAGAAAGTCATGGATAACGGCACTGCCGCCGACAGGAGGGCAAGGAGAGAGGCATGCAGAAGGGCTGGAAGGAGGGTGAGATACTGTAAAACGTCAGTACGAAGCTCGCCCAAACTTCACAGGGCAGTAGGGTCACCACTCACATTGTCACCTCGCTCGGCTGGTTTTCCGCTGATGACGGCCAATGTGATCACCACGCCTCGACGGGGAAATCCTCGCTCGCGCCCGAGAATCACCTCGGCCAAGACACTCCGTAGTATTCCCTCTACATATCGTTCCCCGACGCCTGGCATGGAGTTGCCGGGCTTCACAAAAACTTCGACGGTCGCCTCTTCGGGTTTCAGAGCGTCGCGACGGGCCGGGAGTTCAATGGGCGCATTGACCGCACCCAAGACCTCGTAGCCGGTGGCGGGACATTTGTAGGCAGCCGAGCCATCGGCACGGTTCAGAGAGGAGAGTGACGCAGTAGGGCCGACCATGGTGGGAGCTTTGACGAAGAGTGGCAGTGGATGTTTGGAGAAGTGATTTTTTTAATGATGCGGGGACACACGCTGATTGGTCAGCACCAGCTCTAAATCCGTTGCAATGTAGATGGGGTTACCGACTGGCATCATTTTTGTATTATTTTTTAGATCATTGAAAGCTCTTATTGGAGAGATCATTAAAATGAGCAGGAAAATGGGTTGGAGCCCCAATTTTCCCGAGGAGCGCTCAGTGGTAACGCACCAGGCAGACTGGGCGGGTATATTTGTACGATAATCAATGTGAATGATTCACAGGGAATATATGGGCTTAAACAGAAGAATAACAATTTCCCGGTCTATTGCGTATTTGACTACGATTGGTTGCCAAGCTCTTTACAGGGTATGAACTCCATGTTCGTAGCTCAGCGATTAGATTGACCAGGCAGGAAAATGCTCTCCATGGTATACTCAGCTATCTATAGCCCACCTTACCCTACCATTAAGCCCAATTGAGAATCCCGAGGCTGCCGAGAACTTGGAATGTGGCAATGCAAGATTGGCAAAGCGGTGATGTGGCGTAATGCAGTCATGGACTTGCCGGAACCATGGAAATACCAAGATCCAACAATCTGGATTTGTCCACTAGACTGCTAGGCATGAATGGTATGAGGAGAAAGCCTGCGATCTGAACCAGCTCGTGCATAGGAGAACAACATCTTGAGCGCGGGATTCCATGCCATCCAATCAGACGATAGCGTAGCTTCCAAGAGCATTAGCGGCTTTGCAGTCGTAACGGAATCGAAACCTAGCCAAGAAATTGTAGTCGCAATGCCCCAATGACTGGCTTGTTTGGCGGAGTGACAAGAACTTCCCCTCATGTACCGTGATGCCCCTCCTTGGCTACAAATACCTGACTTTCTTCTTACACCCATCTTCATCTACAACCTTTGTGCTTCTGGTTCCATTTTAGCTGACGTACTAAGAGTCAAGCTTTGCTTTCCATTCATTCCTTTGATTCCTTTTGAATGGGCATTGAGACGCCTCCCGATGTCGAGGAATCGACGGAGCCTCCTATATGTGCTTGTACGGAGTTCACTTCCTCTACAGATCAGGCTCAGTTGAGCTTTGAGCCGTGCGACGCAGAAAACAACAATCCGAAATCCAATTATATCGTCCCAGTCGGTACCAACCAGAGTATCTCACAGAGCCACCTTAGCCACCTCGAGGATAAACTCAGCAATGCCCATCTGTGGGAGCCATTCGAGGTTGCTTCCTTCTTGCAATCCGATCTGCAGTAAGTGGCTACCGAGGTCTCACGATCATACCATCTCACTGGATAACCTTCTAGCAATGGAATTTCCGGGCCCGAGGCCGATGTACGTCTTAGGCGTGATGGGCCCAACACGGTCCAGGAAATCAAGGGCGTTTCTGCCTGGCGAATATTCCTGAGACAAGTGTCCAACAGCTTAACCATAGTAAGAATTGGAGGCTATCTAATATCGCTCTATGTATTTATGGATATCTAGGTCCTCCTCATCACCATGGCCTTGTCCTTTGGGATCGATGATTATATAGAAGGTGGTGTCATCACCGCCGTGATTCTTCTAAACATCATCATTGGGTAAGATTATCTATGATTTATCTGCCATTGGATAGAAAGTTAACTTTCCCAGGTTCTTTCAAGACTACCGGGCTGAGAAGACAATTCTCTCTTTGCACCGCTTGTCAGCGCCCATCTGCAAAGTGATCCGGGAGACCCGCGTAACTTCGATCAAAGCAGAATCACTTGTCATCGGTGACATAGTGCAGTTGACAGCGGGTGACATCGTCCCAGCGGATCTACGTCTATTTGATGGCATGAATGCTTTTATGGACGAGGCCCTTTTGACCGGCGAGTCCCTTCCTATACTCAAAACTCCACATGTGACGCTTGCATCGCCCGGTATCCCTATAGGCGACCGGAAGAACATGGCCTACTCTGGTTGTAGTACAACGCAAGGCCGAGCAATCGGTATCGTCATTGCTACGGGGATGCACACGGAAGTGGGAAAAATCGCTTCCTTGCTCCAGGAACAACAAAGTCACACCCACAGTGGTAACCCAATCTCCTATCTACTGCAGCGAGCCAAAGTATTTGTTGCAAACATTCTCGGACTAGTGGGCACTCCGCTTCAAGTCAAGCTCAGCAAGTTTGCGCTACTGCTGTTCGCGCTAGCCATTTTGCTAGCCATCATTGTCTTCTCGGTCAATGTCTGGGATGTGCAAGGCGAAGTTCTCATATATGGAATTTGCGTTGCCGTGGCTGTCATCCCAGAGTCCTTAATCGCTGTTCTCACGATCACCATCGCCGTCGGAACCAAGGCTATGGCTCGAGGGAACGTGATCGTCCGGAAGCTCCAGTGTTTAGAGGCTGTCGGTGGGGTCACGAACATCTGCTCCGACAAAACCGGTACTTTGACCCAAGGCAAGATGATTGCTCGGTCTGCGTGGATCCCCCGTACTGGCACATTAAATGTACGGCAGACAACCGATCCTTATGACCCTACAAGTGGAGTAGTCCAGCTGGACGATATTGACTGGAATTCCACTTATCCCATCGAGAATCGGCCTTCCTTGCATGTGTTTCTCTCTTCTTTGGCTCTCTGCAATCTTTCTTCTGTGCGAAATGACAATGGCGTTTGGACAGCAATCGGAGAGCCAACCGAAATCGCCCTTCATGTTTTAGCCATGCGGTTCGACTTTTCGAAAGACTCGATCGTGAGCACAAGAAAGATCGAGCTTCATACCGAATATCCTTTTGATTCGACCATCAAAAAGATGACAGTTGTTTACAGCAACAGAACTGATCTCGTAAACGAGGTCTACGTCAAGGGGGCACCGGAAACTGTGATCCCATCGTTGAGTATCAGCAAAGATGAGAAGACACACATTCGAGAAACTGCAGACAGGATGGCGGGGGAGGGCCTTCGAGTACTTTGCATCGCCCATAAGCACACACCGCTAGACCAAGAGGACCAAGTGTCGCCTCGCAGTGCAGCAGAGTCTAACCTCCAGTTCGGCGGCCTGGTTGGGCTTTACGATCCTCCCCGGCTAGAGACAGCAGCTGCGGTGCGAAGATGCCAGATGGCTGGCATAACTGTGCACATGCTAACTGGGGATCACATAAAAACGGCCACGGCTATTGCCTCTGAAGTCGGAATTCTCGATCGTGTTACCGGAATGGTCAAATCTGGCAGGCTTGTTATGGCAGCGGACGAATTCGATAAACTCACCGACAACGAAATCGATGCCATCGAGGAGCTGCCCCTGGTCATTGCTCGTTGTAGCCCAGCAACCAAGGTACGGATGGTGGAGGCTATGCATCGCCGTCAGGCATTTTGTGTCATGACCGGGGATGGTGTAAATGATTCACCGGCTCTCAAACGGGCCGATGTGGGCATTGCCATGGGGAAAAATGGCAGCGATGTGGCAAAAGAGGCGGCGGATATGGTTCTCACGGACGATAACTTTTCTTCGATTGTCAAAGCCGTCGAAGAGGGTCGAAGGCTCTTTGATAATATTCAAAAGGTATGCATTGCCACATTGCAGTTGGAAGGAATTGCTAACTTAAACTAGTTCCTCATGCATCTGCTCATTTCGAACATTGCGCAAGTGGTCCTTCTTCTGATTGCGCTCGCATTCAAAGATACAGGGGGAGACTCGGTCTTCCCTCTCTCGCCCCTCGAAATCTTGTGGGCAAATCTCGTCACGTCGTCCTTCCTCGCAGTCGGCCTTGGCCTTGAAGAATCTCAACCGGATATCATGTACCGCCCACCCCATGACCTGCGCATCGGTGTTTTCACGCGGGAACTGATCGTCGACAAAATGATTTACGGGACATTCATGGGCTCTCTCTGTCTCGTATCATTCGTTTGTGTGATTTACGGCGCAGGCAGGGGAACGGCCGACCTCGGCGATGGATGCAATGAGGACTACAATGAACGCTGCGACGCGGTCTTTCGAGCTCGCGCTACTACATACGCAACATTGACCTTCTTGTTGCTGGTTACAGCGTGGGAAGTTAAACACTTCTCGCGGTCACTGTTCAATATGGACCCTGTTCGGTTCCCGCAGAGATGTTCTATTTTTCACACCCTTTGGCGAAATCGTTTCCTCTTCTGGGCGGTAATTGCGGGATTTGTCATTGCATTCCCAGTGATATATCTTCCCGTTGTCAACGAGGCGGTGTTTAAGCATCATGCCATTAGTTGGGAGTGGGGTGTTGTCGTCGGGTGCACAGCGATATATCTCGTCTGTGTTGAGAGCTGGAAAGCCGTGAAACGGGCATTCGGAATTGGCAGTGGAAAACATGCCATACTTACAGTGGAGGATGCTGAGATGAGAGCCGGGCTTGGTGTTCCAACACCGCTCTCATTGAGTGCCAATGCCAGCGTGGAGATGAAGTAAAGATTAGCATATTGATTCAACATCGACTTGTTTGGCAAGGGTGACGGGTTCGAATTTGTTTTACCCAAAGGGGATATTTTTACTTGCTATGATTGCCACAGAATGGATAAAGCCCAAAGGATCCTTTCTTTATGTTCTTCAGCTACGAACTACGAAATGCAAGTTCTTTTCTCACTTCATACCAATGACGGTGGGTCCCGTTGTACACAATCACGTGGGAAGAGTCTGGCGTGCCTGTACTCGGCTTTTTGGGGCCGGGCGGCTTTACTCTCCAATAAATTCCACTCTTCCACCATCGCAAATATCATGATCCCCATCGCTGAAGCTCTTTGGATCTTGAATTCGAATTGACCCCGAGGATGTCCGATCCCGAGAAAAGTTGCTCTGGGGCTGATTGCCACAACGAAGCTGGGTCGTTGCAATGCCCAACATGTCTGAAGCTCGGGCTGAAAGGAAGCTTTTTTTGCAACCAGGAATGCTTCAAAAGAAATTGGGTGAGTCTCATCAGAGCGGGTGGTTTTAGCTGCGAATCCATTATTGATCAACCCAGACCACACACAAGGCGATACACAAGACACAGCATGGTAAATTCCTTCTCCAAGTATTGAAACTGATTTATGTGTTATTTTTCTAACGACGATATAGCGGGTGGACTTTACAACCCCTTTCCGACATACCCATTCAGTGGTTCTGTCAGACCAGTTTACCCACTTTCCCCGCGACGACCGGTCCCCAAGACGATCAAGCATCCTGATTGGGCCGAAACCGGCATCCCGAAGCGGGAGATGCGTTTGAGCAAGTCGAAATGGGATTTCTTAGATGCCGCAGGCCAAGAAGCCATGCGTAAGGTGTGCAGGTTGGGCCGAGAAGTGCTCGACATTACCGCCGCCGCCATCAAGCCCGGGGTGACGACAGATTACCTGGATGAGATCTGTCACAATGCTTGTGTTGAACGAAAGGTGAGTCGACATCCTGCCCGAGGATATCGAGAGAATGGATTTCTGAAATGCCTGGCAGTCATACCCGTCTCCACTCAACTACAGTCGCTTTCCCAAATCATTATGCACCTCCCCGAATGAGGTTGTTTGCCACGGCATCCCCGATCAGCGGATTCTTCTCGACGGCGATATCCTTAATCTCGACATCTCGCTGTATCACGGTGGATATCATGCCGACCTGAACGAGACCTATTATGTAGGCGACAAAGCCAAAGCGGACCCCGACTCAGTCAGAGTCGTGGAAACCACAAGAGAAGCCCTGGATATGGCAATCGAGATTGTCAAGCCAGGACTGCCGATTCGAGAGTTTGGTAAGGTCATTGAGAGACATGCAGTATCCAGGGGCCTTGCTGTTGTCAAGACTTGGGGTGGCCACGGTATTAATTCGGAATTTCACCCCCCTCCTTGGATCCCCCATTACGCAAAGAACAAGGCCGTGGGAGTCTGTAAGCCTGGAATGACCTTTACGATCGAGCCTATCCTGACTCTGGGGGCCAACCGCGAAATGTATTGGCCGGATGACTGGACAAATGTGACTGTGGATGGCAAGCGGACAGCACAGTTTGGTAGGTGCAACTTGCGAGAGACAAAAGTCAATTCGAAATGCTAATATACAAGTCGATAGAACATACATTGCTTGTCACGGAAACAGGCGTCGAGGTCCTAACGGCGAGGCTGGAGAATTCTCCCGGTGGGCCAATCCCTATCCCGGAAGGTTCTAAATAGAAATGCGGGGGCTGGATTGCATCAAATATACCATAACTCTCTGGTATCCCTGTTTTTAAAGGCTTGATGATGGTGCATCAGAACGCCATTGCGTCTCTGACAGAAATTCTCTCCGAAATAATAAGATAATGACACCCTGGTAGTGTTCGCTAAATTGCTTTCCTTCTGCCTTCACTCTATCCTCACCGGCCTGCATAATGCGTTATTCACTTCGCGCTCCTATGTAAAAATGGGTTTTCCAGCCCATATTCCTGCTGGCATTAACGTTCTCTCCAAGAGCGGTCTTTGTATGAGACTAGTAGTATTGATCTAACTACCTCATACTCTACTTCCGATATTCATTGTTCTAAATACTTTCATAATGTTGGACAATCAAACAAGGCGACTCTATTTTTGATGAATCTAAAAGGAGACATCGATGCGTCTTTCATATTACAGTATCCCACTGCCCTTAACATATCTTTTTCTCTTGTCAGCCCAGAAAGAACAGGCATTCGATAATCAATACAAAAGACACCTATGCCTCTACAATCCCATTTACAGCGACAGTTTATTTCCCACTTGAGACAAGACTTGAGATCTCAAACGCTTGACTGTTCCCAGGCTAAGTACTTGACTACCTCAAAAGAGACATGGCCCTATCAAACTTCAGGCTGGACCCGTCGGTCGAGGTCGTCATGCCTTACAAAGAAGCATTTATCCGGGCCCGTAGGCGTTTTGTGGAAATGCTCGAGTGGTACCGAGATGAAGCATCGGAGAGCGACATTCCAGACACATACCAATTTCTCAACCCCGAGGGCAATGAAATCGAGTTACTTGCCCTGATTCCAGAGATATCAGAGGAGGGTTTAACCGGCCCGTGCTTTATGGAAAAGATCGAGATCTTCAAAATGGCTCTAAAAGAGATACTAGATGTCTGATTGGGGAATTATGGCATTGAAACCATCAACGTTGCGATGGACATGCTTAGCACGCAGGTTGGCCGATTGACGTTCCCCGGGCTGGGTCGCGATGACTTCGCCTTTGAGAAAAACAACCAGGCTCAACGTTTACATGGGTTCTGGGCATGGCCCGTTCAAGAGCAGAGTCCTATGATCCCTATAGAGACTGATGAGCTTCAAGAGTTTTGGGCGGAATTCAATTTCAACCACCAGACGTGTGAGTGTCGATCTTGTGTTGTTAGTACTGGACGGGCGTGAGCGCATCCCGAGAAGTGCTGAAAAAGGACATTTTGCTTTTGTCGATACCGGTAAGCCTTTCTTGCTAACTATTCATTTAAATTTGAATATACTGCAAACATTAAATTTCCATTTTCCAAGCGACCCGTAGTCTGGAAAATGGCTTCGCCAGTCCCAAGTGACATGAAGATTATTATAGGTATATCGATGGCTGGTAGGTTAGCTCCACGATTGACATTGAACGTGCCTATGTCTTAGCAGAATTGTCAAGCAATAAAAGAGTTCAACTGACCTAAGAATCCGAGGTAGAAATATATACTATCTTGAATGGCATCTAGGCGGGTAAAGTAAGATTAAATAGACTTGAGCATTCTATTATGCCGACCCCAATGTATTCTATGTCGCCTCGAGGTATCCGCATTTGATACAAATCATTTCCGATCATAAGGATCAGCCGGTAACTCCACAGGAAGGGGCCCGTGATCCATCTCAAGAACTTGTCCTTGCAACCCAAGTTCCGCGGGCAATGGCTTTGGAGCCTGGGCCGTAGCTTCCTTCTGGACATCCTGCATCCCATTTAAGGATGCATCGGGAGGAGTCTCTGGCGAGTTACTCTCAGCGTGAGTCTTCGCGCTCGCTTTTTTGCGGTAAAACAAGAAAAACGCAACCAAACCAATAGCCAGCACGCCCACTCCCACGCCCACTCCTATTCCAGCTTTGGCGCCTGTAGAAAGTCCCGAGTCTGAATTGCTATCAGCAGCGGGTGTAGCGGTAGCGTTCAATGTTTCTGGGAAGAGAGGGCGCGATAGCGATACGGTTTCCTTTTTGGTAGCATTCGGTCTGTCGCTACAAGCCGAGAGCATGGCTTGCAAGTCTGGGAAGAGAGATTAGCGAGATCGTATCTAAATGGATTGACATATTCGACTTACAGTTGCCCAGAACTTTGGTGTTCGACTGCTTCTCTAGACAACTCGCGCAACCGCCGGAATATCCCACGAACGCGCCCGTGTTCTGTGTGCAGTATTTGTATGCGGCAAGATGACCTTTCTTCTGAAACCATGCTGTGTCGAGCACAGGTTCGATGGGACTGCAGCTGCTGTTGCAGGCGGAGAGGGCTGGGTTCGTTTGGTGGGAGAAGATGCATGTCTCGAGAGTGTATTTCATGTTATCTGGGAGACGGATCAGGGTTAGCATTGGCCATGCCGCTGGATAGCAAGCAACTCACATAGGAACCAGTATACATCGTTGTCAGTATCGTCCGCGTAGGTTGTACTATTTTGTAGACATGTCTCGCAGCTCCGCATCTTCTTCCCTTGGCTGGTATTTTCATAGTCGCCATCGCTGCAGACAATGTCGGAGGTGTACGTCCCTTTCCCCCCATCGCAGGTGCTTTCACACGGACTTGAGGAAGTGACCTGGAGAGAGTGGGCCAGCTGCATCAAAAGCCCGAAGGCCAGCAGTCGTATGACTCGCGCAGACATCTGCGCCCACCTATTCTGCTTCACGGAATCCAGTCGTAAGCCCTCTGGGGAGGGAAAGGAGGAGTATCACCGGGTTAAGGGGTTTCCACCCTTACTGAAGAGCCTGACTAGCGAGAGTCTCTACACATAATGAACAGAACCATGTTGTGGAAGCTGACTAAGGTCATAATAAAATGTCCAGGAGAGATCGAAACTGTTGATCAATGAGCGCGGCCGCTATCATTTCCTAAAGGGGTAAGGTGTTGAATCCCGGGCAAGGCTAGGGCTGGAAAGTGGCCCTTTCTAATTATAGACCACCAATCATATGGAATGTGTGGGTACTTTTAGACGATCCGCTGTATGTAATTAAATCCCATCCTGCCCAAATCCTGCCGGGCGGTTTAGATCGGGACCAGAGATTTCTCGTTAGATCATGTGGCAAGGGTCAGATTTCGAGTTTCGGAGTTGAAGAGTTTAGAGATTGGAATCATGAATTGTTCAGGAGTTTTATTAGGGCTTGTACTCGAAGTGGAAGGTAAAGTCCATGTATTTCAGGTCTTTGGAAGACTTCTTCTTCTGGTCCAGGCTGGAACAGAACTTGTCACCCAGTTCGTATAGCTTGGACTTGTCGACGGCGATGGCATCCGAGTAATCTTTCGAGGAGCACTTTGCGTCTGCCTCTGGCACGTATTTGTCGAGATTATTGTAGACATCCGTGAGTTCTTCCATGTGTTTGTACGCAGCCTCGCGCTTGGGGTTCTGGTTGATTAGGATGTTGCCCACCACTAAGCATTTGCATCCTTTATATTTGCCCTGATTTGAAGTTAGCATGGGACGAGGATGTCGTGATTTAAGACATGCTACTAACCTCCTTGCAGGTTTTGTCGTCGTCACTCTTGCACTCGTCGTCTTTACAGCCAATGAATTCTTTCTCGTTGTCGGGACAGATGTCCTTGCACTTGCAGTCGGCATAGTGACCCTATTGAGGAAATCAGTGATGCCGGCGAAGGAGATTTTCAATCCGTGGAGAACTCACCGTGGTACACTTCCCATCTTCTCCCTGGCACGATTCGGACGAACAGGTTGGTGCATCCTTGCTGTCCTCGGCGGGGCATTTGTCCCGGCATGGACAGCCGGCCTGGGGCCCTTCCGTACACCAGCCCGACTTCGGCTTGCAACTATCGCATTTGGTTTCCGTAAAGTCCTCTGGGCAGCTATCCTTGTTCTTGGGATGAGGCAGTCCAGCTGGAGGAGGCACAAAGCCCGGAGGCGGAGGGGGAAGGGAATAACAGGTGGGATCTTGATGCCGTCCCTGTCGAAGGCGATTAGTTGGCTGATATCGTGTCGCCGAGATTGATCGAGATCTCATACCCGGATTTTGGTCCACATTTGCAGTATTGAGGCTTGTTCATCACCCACTGGTTCACGGGCTCGAACCCGTCACTCTTTCCCTGTAGGATGACGAGAGAGCAATAACCCTTCTTTTTGGGATGCTCTCCTCCGCAGTATTTATCGTCGCACTCCCATTTTCTTTCGCCAACCTGTTCGGGGCAGTAGTAGGCCTCGGGACACCTTTCTGACGGTAGCCCTTCCAGTTGATTTTGTCGTCGGCCCAGACCATCGACGCGGTAGTGGCAAACGCCAAAAGATAGAAAAGAACATGAGTTAAATGGCATATCCATGCAATTTCTTTTCTACCTGGCGAAGTGTTAAATCGGGTGGACACATTCTATAGCTTTTGGCCCCTTCGAATTCCACACAGTCCTGAAAAAGGCCCAATGTACAAACTGCAAGTGCGCTTCTTGCGTTCCAAAGTTCTAGAGCATTGGGACCTGCCGGATCACGCTTGGCTGCACAGGGTCGATTGAGGCGGAGCACGGTGCGACTATACAGCTTTCTTGAAGCCAAGAGCTGGGCGCGATGGTAGACCATCGATGGCTAGCGTCCAGGGGGTCAATGTTGGGCCTTACTCGCTTGCAGACGAAAATAGCTACGGCTGTGATGTTGATTTCCCACACGGAGGGGCAAAGCGGACTCCACTGACGACGGGGAGCTGGCCAAGATACGATCAGCCCGTTGAAGCCGAATGCAGTCTTTAAAGAGAAGCCTTCGGGCCGCGTGAGTATATCCAGTTTTCCAGTTTTCTTACACGCCCTTGAGTTCAGTACCTGCATACCCCTTTCAGTATGTGGGTTAAATCTACCCTTGTCGTTGCGGTGCTCTGCAACACAATGGCTTTGGTCTCGGCTTGGAAGATTGACGATAGCTGTTCGGGCGGTAAGCAGTCGAAATGGAATGATGTATATACCCCGCTAATGATTGATCAGACAACCTGAAGGGCAACCTCCGGGGGGCTATCGAATACATGATAAACAAATACAGGGAAAACATATGCTTACACAATGAACTGGGAGGTAAACGGCAAAAATCATGCCTTCATCCAGCTCTGCAACAATCTGAAGGACAACCCAGGAATGAAGTTGATCCAGGATAAGGATGGGAACTTCGACGCGAAGAAGATGAACAGTGCTTTGAACTTCATGGCCAAATTGGGGAAACCAATCCATATCGGACTTCCAACTCCTCCACATTGTTCCACGCGGTATGTGCCTTTTCTGATGCTGCTAGAAGAAATGGTTCCATTCTAATTTGATCATCCAGTTCATTCATTTGTGGAAAGTCCACGAGCCACAAATCACCGATGACGGCGGCTATGAGTGGGAAAGTATCACTAAAGCAAGTCGGGCAAAGTCGCTTGATAATGCAGATTCATTTTCATACACCGCGATGGGTAAGTGTCACTGAATAGATCGACACAGATTTGGAATGCTGCTGACTGCAGGCAGGGACCTGGTTCATTAAGCAGCTTGGTGCAAGTATTTCGAATAAGGGTCTGATAAGCGTCGAGGAGGATGAACTTTCCAAGCGAGATGAGCCGCATTCTCAGCCTCGAAGCCTTGCACACCGGCGCCAACACGAATTGCGGGGCCAGTGTACCCGGGGGACTTGTATTCAGCCTCATACTGAATACCCTTCAGGTGATGCATCCACAGGGCGATTGCACCCGCACCGGGAGATTTCCCCAAATAGTCGTGGCCGGTATTACGGATGACGACGCGGATGTTGTGTTCATCGGCAAATCTGAGAACTCTCTGCACGTCGGTTGCAGAGGTTACATTTGCAGCATACCGAATCAGCGGTCCGATCGTGCAAGATGTGTCGGCGTCCATGAACGGGGAACAGGAGGAATTGGTCCACCAGGCAGCCATCGGGGACGAGGATGTTTTGTAGTGTGTCTCTGGGTAGGCCCAGTTTGTGAGCAATTTCGAGCATTCTTCGGCATTGTAGGGAGTGAATGGATTGTCAATGTGGCAGACGCTTCCAATCGGAGTAGTTGCAATAAGATTTCCAGAGATCGATGCATTAAGAGCTCTGCATTCTGTCGGAGAAGGCCAGCATGGCTCATCAGGGAAGCATCGACAACGGAGGGTCGAGCTAGGTAAAAGGCGAGTGGAAGAATGACGAATGGGAGGAGTAGCAGAAACGGTGAACGGGGTGCCATTGCCGGAGAGGAGAGTAGAAGTTACAGAGAGGAAAATAACAGTCGAAGTTGGCTTTATGTCACAATCAGCAGCCAAAAACCAACAGAATCGGAAGTGCATACAACAGCGCCTGCCAGAGACACCACATCCTCCACGCCAACACATCCCCTATCTTGAACCAGACAATCCAGCCAATCCAGACCCCAAAATACAAAGGGATTACTGAAACCAATATCGGTGTTTTCCAGAACAGTACGGATGCGATGCTCCAAATGGAAACCGATATTGCAAGCCAACACCGGGAAACCCCTTCCCCCATCACCAAGGGCCACGTCTTCCGGCCTCTCGCTCGGTCTCCGACCTGATCCCTCAGATCCTGGATGTGCATGGTCGTCAATATCAGGCCTCCTATCATCCCCAGCCATTGATACCCGGTGATTGAAAGACTGGCTGTGTGACCGACCGTGCTGAGCATGGCAATATGAAGTGAGCTGACCAAGAAGGCAACATAGGCAACGGCAATGATTGGATCTCGAGTCAGCTCGTCTCCACCACCGAGGTCATTGTACATCCATGTCAGAAGCAAGATCAGACCACTTTCAGCGCCTACCCCCAGCATAGCGCTCCCGGCAAGCACGGCTGGCACGGTGCCCAATAGCAACCGTCGGGCCTGCGTGGGATTGATGCGCCCTCGCGGCAGCGAGCGCCACGGCTTGTTCACCGAATCTTCATCCACCGATTCAGGGAGCCTCTGGTTTGCAATGTCGAATACAAGGAGGTTGCCTGTATTGAAGAGCAAGGTGCGGGGGACGGCACGGATCAGAAGAGCCCCAATGCTGGGGCTCTGCGGAAATTCTGTCAATTTCGGCGCTGCAAGTGCCCCAAGGAAGCCAAAGGCTGTGCTTGGTAGGACGAAAGTCGAGAAGTCACTCTTCACAAAGTCCCATAGAACCAACGGCACTTCTGCCAATCCAATACGGGGCTCGCCTGGGCTTGTGAGGCTCTCCATCGCAATGCAAGTTGTAAGGAAGACCAAGGATTTGTGCTCGAGGACACGCGCGGTGTCATCTGCTACTAATATACCCACCCCCTAGTAATGTTGTTTTCGATCCGTGAACAACTCGGTTTCCGAGTCTCCGCGCAAGTTATGTATACCGTCATTTCCCCTATTCAACTGGGAGCCACCCTGGGTCTATGCGTCCATCATGGACTATTCATTCAAGGAGAATGGCATATTCAAGCTCCTTATATCTTCATCTCCCATGTTCTGGGCTTGATCCTGCTGCTTGTAATAGACACGGGTTGGCAGGTCATTGCGGCTTACCTCCTAACTCTATTCGCCAACATTTGCACTTATAGACTCTTTTTCCACAGACTCCGGCATTTCCCCGGTCCGGTCTGGGCTCGTGTCACCAAGGTTTGGCATGTTTGGAAAGCAAAGGACTCTCAAAATCATTTCTTCCTGAAAGAGATTCACAGGTAGTATGGAGACTTTGTCCGAACAGGTATGGCATCAAGCCCTCTTGGAAATCCTGAACTCACCAACATCCTCATAGGGCCAAGCGAGATCACGGTCTTCCACCCTGATGTCTACATAGCCATCGACGGCCCTTTCACCAAGTGTAATAAAGCCGAGTGGTACGATCTGCTGCATCCAAACAAGGCGCTTGTGACGGCACGGACTGAGGTGGCTCACCGAACCCGTCGAAACCAATGGAGTCGAGGATTCTCCCCGAAAAGTACGTCGCTCGGGGGAGGCATGGCTGCAAAGCCAGGTTAGTCATATAGTAACGAATCTAGCCTTGCCTCACTACAAAGAGCAGATTCTCCCGCTCATCGATCAACTCGACAATTGCATCCAGACCGATATTGCGACCTGTCGAGTCTCAGAGGTTTCAGATCTCTTTCAGTGGCTTGCTTTTGACCGCATGGGCAAGTTCGTACTAGGCAAGAGCTTTAACATGTTGACAAATCAGAATTGGCATCACATTGTTGTACGTCTGGAGAAAGCATTGTCCATTCTAGGGTTTCTAAGCCCAGTTCCTTGGCTTGTGCAAATTGCATTCAGACTTTTGCCGCCGGTCTGGCTCTTGAAAGACTGGGCTGCCATGAGAGGGTGGTGTGAGAATGAATTGAAAGAGATCGAGGTAAGGACTCTTACTACACGCAAAACATAAACTGATAATGTTGCTGCCAAGCTGCCCACCACAGATTCATGTCAAGCTCCAGCCCTTGCACACTTTCTCAAATATGACTCCTCAAACGACAATTGCTACGAGGACTGGTTGACGGGTGATGCCATATTGGCCATTGTCGCAGGCAGTTCACCAACCGGCGGAGTTATTCTAGGTCTTTTTTACGAATTAGCCAAAAATCCCATCCACACAGAAACTATCTACGGGGAAATTGTCCAGCAAGGTGTCAATATCCTCGACAGTCAAGATCTCGCCCGCCGCTGCCCGCACCTTCAGGCTGCTATCTTCGAGGCAATGCGACTCTATCCCTCTCTGCCGACCGGAGGAAATCGGAAAACGTCGTCTACTGAGGGTATCACAAATGCGGGAGTATATATTCTTCCGGAGACAACTGTGGTTGCTCCACGATTTGTCATTGCACGCCGTACGGCTCCTATGCCAGGTTGAATATCTTGAGAATTTTACTGACCACTACAGCAGGCGAGGATTGCTTCATAGACGCAAACAGCTTCGTCCCCGAGCGATGGACTACTCGCCCGGAAATGGTGCGAAATCGAGCTGCTATGTCGCCATTCGGGATTGGTAGGTGCGAGACTGTTTGGATAGGCTGTTGTCAAGGCTCTGATCGGTCTCTATTAGGTCACCGCACATGTCCTGGGAAAACGCTGGCTATGAATGACATAATGCTAGTCGCTGCTCATCTCGTCCGGCGATACCACTTCAGGTTTCCGCTTGGTGAAACGGGAGAGACCTTAATTAGGTGCTGGAGGGATCATTTCACAACGCATTTGGGGCGACTACGCTTGGTATTCGAGATGCGGAAGGATTAGTAGGGGATCTCAGGAGATATCATGTGTGGGTGTGGTTGCGTACAGAGACCGTGGACTTTGGGTTAGAGTCGCCTTTAACAGGGAGATTGTACAGGCGGGTGCACGCGAAAAAAGTAAACTGACTATAGGCAAAAGTTGAGACCGACTGCTTTTATTTTATCCGTGGTCCAATTCCGGACCCATTCGAAGATGTTACCTCTCGTTAGAGCTCTCTGGTTGCGTGCCCTGGATCACTTAACAGGCGGTGAATCCCCGGTTTTCTAAGGGGATTAGTTATTCTTGATAGCTCGGGGCAGACATTCCTTGTAGACATCATCAATTGCTCTGTATAATCGATCACAGAATTATACTATCTTGCAATTCTATCTACCAAACCGTCATGATTCATCCGCGAATGGCCATACAGCCATCCATTCACACCTTTCTTGATCTGACTGTGCATAGCGGTCCAGGAATTCTTTCTGGCATTCCTTCGCTTTTTTCTTGAGTGGCTCGTAACCGTTGTAATTGACCCAGCCATCCCATCCTTGATACGCACCAATCTGGTCGAGAACCCCTTCCATGAGCTCAACACCACTGGCCCATTTCGCTTCGTCTTCTCTCTGGCGCTCTTTCTCCTCGACTGAGAAAGACAGCGGACAGGGAATTGATTCCCCAATTATCTTCGACCATCCCTCTTTGAGTCTGATGAGCATTCCCTGCAGAATCGGCTCCCCGTCGGTAAAGACAGAGCCAGCTAGCCCCACGACTTGGCCGAGAAATGAACTCTTTAAGTGCATGGCTTGGGCAATTTCAGGGCACTGTTGAAGCAATTGAATGTCGTAGAGTTTGTAAAGTGATTGGGCAGCTCGAAGCTTTTTCGCTTCGAGTTGTTTCTCTGGGCTTAGGTCGTCAAAATTGTCCGGTAGTTTGATTGACCCGAGGCCATCGGGTACTGGACCTTCGAATTCAACTAGTACCAGATGATGCACTTGCAGGAATAGTGGTGCGAGGTTGACAGCCTGCCAGTCAATAGTCGAGAGGATTTCGGTTGGACGGTCCGGGTTGACAAAGATGCTGTCTCCGTGTAGGTCTGGATGCCAGAGCGTGGGCTGTGAGAGGGTTTGATCTTTCGGTAACAAAAGCGGCGCAACGTGGATATAATCCCGCAACGCTTTCAGTTTGGATTCAATACTAGGTCGGTACTGGCCAGATCCATAGAAGAAACCCTGCGGGCGAGGAAATGATGTAGACGATTCCATGCACGTGAGCTCACGGTATACACGAGCAAGGAAATAGTCCTCAGCGGAAGCCTCTAGATGAAAGAAGTTCGCTGCTGATCAAGGAAGGGTACTAACATGGTCCTCGGTCCACATCCACAAAATCTCGGCCATGGTCAAAGAATGTTCGATTGGTCGTAGGGACAACAGCAAAGACTGAGTCAATGGTGTTTCCCGCGGCGCGGATATCGACGAATTGTTCAGGTTGAACCTGTGGGAGGTCCTTCGCATAATATAGACTCCCATACATTATGATGCACTCGGCACCAACTGGGGTGTTACTCGAAGAGCTCCACGCGTGTACCTTTGGACTGGGAACATTGAGAATTTCGCGGAGCTATTGCGCTTGTTAAATTTGGTACACACAAGATATGCTGAATGCATAAAGCGATACTATAACTCACATACTCCATCGTGGCCACCTCGCTGGCCGTGGTGAAGTGTGGGCGTCCAGCATTCGGATTGGGTAGTTTTGCGATCACATCTTTCTCGTCCATTTTCATGAGAAAGACCTTGCTAAAATTACCCTCCGGGAGTTTCTGTAACTCCGTGCTGGATTTGGAGCCTGTCGCCTGCATTGCGACGCGAACAAGTTCTGCTAGATTGAACTTGGCATGGCGGCGGGGTAATTGATCTTGCTCGTTCCAAAGCCACCGACCGGAGCTATAACGGTATAGACTTGCCTCGTTACATTTTATTGTAAAGAGCCAACGATGGGTGCTCAGGATTTTGGGCGACCGGGGCCGAACAGACCTGGATGGACGTATGCTTGTCCGACTGGAGTTCCGGCGCCGGAAAGGTCTCATGCCTACTCGTTTTGAGTATGCGAGGCTCGTTTGGCCATAGAACAGTGTTGACACCCAGGTTCGAGTGCATGCATTTCGGGGGATGTGAAGCTGGTCGCTCGTACCGAATGAATAGGGTCACATGACATATACCCAGGCCTGTTTGGTGCCCATTCCAATTTTGATGCTCTTGCTGAATATAGATATGGATGCTATGCGTTATTATGGGTGGTTTTAAATTATGGTATAGGTGGCTTCCCGTGTCGGTCTATCCCCTACGAGCGACGATATATACCCCTGCGACAAATATCGGCAAGTTAAGCCCATGGTGCACTGCCCAGGTGTATTTACACCATAACCTATCTGAAGAGGTGTTTACCTATGCTATACAATAGCTGCTCATCCCTCGCTCCACGGCAGCGATCTGTAAAGCTAGAACGGGAGCAAATTGCCTCGACCAACAAAAACTGCCTGCCATGAACCATAATCCCGGTACTCCTGTCGGCCTCCACGTCTATGAGCGATGTTAGTATCTGCCCACGCCCCGAAGAGGGTTCAATTGATGCACTTACACCAATCCGTTCTTGGCTTTCATCCAAGTCGAACACATTCCCTACCTTATCCCCAACCTCCTTTCCCATGAGTCGCTTAATGACCTTGTCACCTCTCTGAAGGCCCGTTGCCAGAATGATAATATCCGACTCGATCCTGGTTCCATCGGCGAGGATTATACCGTCGGGGTAGTACCCCTGGACTCCCTGCTCACATCTCTGGACCTTGATCTGACCGTCGATGATCATCTGGCATGCTCCCTGGTCAATGTAGAAATGGCCCGCTTTGATCAGCTGATGATCGACTATACTATCTTCTCCATTTCCCCTCTTGATGGCTAGGCCAGCCTTTTCTAGTCCATCCAACATGATTTTGTCATTTACCGACATCATTGGGGACATCCCCAAGCCGAGAGTGCGAATGACAGGCGTCGGCAAAGAGTTTCCCAAAAGGTCCGCATCCTCGGTGCTTAGTCCCGGAGTGTTCCACGCTGGTAGTGCAAACTTCTCCAATGAATCGGTAGACATCACGTAAATAGCCCCCGTTGCACCATCGTTACAGTCTCCGCTCCATTGTTGGCAAAGTCCTGAGCGACGTCATGAGCACCGGTGCCAGATCCAATGACTGTGACCTTTTTGCTCTGTAGGTCTGGGGCCAAAGCCGCCGATTTGTGTGCCAATGCGTGGTAGATCTGGCCCTTGAATGAGTCCTCCCCGGGGAACTCAGGGCGGATTGGAAGATCGGAAAATAATCCCGTGGCAAGCACGACATGCTTGGGATGGATAGTTACCACATCGTCCTTTCCATGCAACTCGACTGAGTACCGTTGCGTCGATTTATTGTATTCGATATTCTTTGCGAGGGTATCGTGCTTGATGTTGAGACCCATGGTATTTTCATAATGCTCCATCCATTTTACAATATGCTCTTGGTCGAGGTATCGGGGCCAGTCTGTTGGATATTTCAGGAATGGATAGTGGTCTGAAAAGGTCGGCGTGTGGAGTTTGACCGTTTCATATCTGGTCAGCCATGCGTCTCCAGGGCGAGACGCCTTTTCCACGACGAGATATTTGAGACCTAATACTTGAAGATGGGCAGCAATTGCAAGTCCAGAGTGGCCTGGTAGTAGTGTTAATAGTTTGCGTCTTTAATTTATTGGCTGTGGCCGGCTCACCAGCTCCCACGATTAAGACTTGCAAATTGTCGTCGGGTGAAGCGCGAGACTGTATCTCTCCTTGCTGCTCCCTCAAATGTTCCAGCACGGTGAATACTGTCCATGCCTTCCATTGGTCTGGGCCAACATTGGCCAGCTTCAGAACACCTCTTCCAATGCCGAAGTCCGTCTTGAAGCTAAACCCGGAATGTATAAACTTTAATCCCCCTAAATCGGTCAATTGTGGCTGCAATGCGCCCGGTTGGTCCGGTTTGGGCTCGGTAAAACCAGCCGTGGATGCGCTCAGGTATTTGCATATGGCCTCGGCTCCATTATGACACGCGATATCCCAGGAGAAAGAGATGAAGTCTCTCCACCATGACTCTTTCTCAAGGAAATGACCGCTGACATCCTCCGGCTGGCCTTTGGTTAAGCTCTCCGTGAAGGAAGAAAGCCAGTCGGTGACAATTTTGGCTGCATCAAGCTGTTCTGGTTCAACAGATGCGTGTAGGGTGAGTGGCGGAAGAGCCGCGTATTCACTGGACATGGTGGAAGGTGGTTGCGAGACTGGAAAAGCGGAAGAAAAACGGATGGATGAAGAGCCGAGAGCGAAAAAGTAAGCAGCAGATATTTAGTTCTGCTGTCAGCAGAGGGGTAGTCTTTATAATCCAGACATCTCAATCAGGTATGCTTGCCGACTTCAAGTGTTGGCCCCAGATCGCCCCATCCAGCCAGCGATGGCCGGCTGGCTCCACCGGGGCGACTCAGCCTGCGCAAATGCAACATAAAGCAATAGTTGTGCCCATTATACCATCGACAAATACCCCGACGCATAGTCAAGGAGAGGTAAATATGTGTTGGACCACTCGGGTCGTCTCCTACTTTTTCTCTCTTCTCCTACGAGAACCCAACGGGGCGAGCGATAGATAGACGTGGGGTCTGGTGTGCACGGGCGCTTCTAGGCACACCCAACGGTTGCACAGTCCATACCGAAAATTCCGCCTTGGAGTTGGATTCAATATTCCGCCATTTTGATCGTACGACGTGAGTCTGTGTTTGTAAATAGGCAACCCGACAAAGCGCCTCGGGGAAGTGTCGACATCGAAACAGGTCATTGCTGTAATTAGATATTTTTCTCTCAAAGCAGACGTTGCATGAGACTTCAAGATATTGAGTGTGCCTTGTCAGCCTTACAATATTCCAAAGGCTTTCCGAGTATAATATTTGTCTTTAATCCTTGCTGGCACACGACCACAGGCCGTCCGCTCAGCTGTACTGAAGTCACATGCCGGTTGGTAGTATCATGGAAGGGCGCCCGTTGGCATGTCCGGTCAGCACGGACGGGGCGAAACAACAACCCACACAGTAATCACGAGGAGGGAGCCGGCGAGGGGATATACAGTATCATCTCTCGCGCAGCAGCGCTGGGAGGAGGGACACAGCTATCTCTATACTGCAAAAATGGAGAGGTGTAAGAGTATGTATTTCATTTTATCTTATGTACGCTTCTTATAGGGGGTTGCCAAGGCGATACAAATACTAAGTGCCAAATCCGTCAGGCTGCCAGTCGTACATGTATGCTCCCCACTACAGTAGTTAGGTGGGTGACCACTGGCGAATCCTCGCTGCTGTATGTTTTTGCCTTCCAAGGTTTTTTCTTTTCATCTTTTTAATTGATTTTGGTCTTTTTGGCATTCGTCGGGCCCCTCCGCCAGGAACCGCCCGAGTAGGCTGATATATAATGGCTTAATGCTCCCCCGCCTTGGATGACCCTTCATTTATTTTGACTCAAGTCAAAGAATGCGGGGTGGGAATCATGCACGCGTGGGCTGAGCAGCAATGCTATCCGATGCCAGCCTCGCCTTGTATTACCGCCGTGTCACAACCATACTCGCGCTTTATGTAAACTAATTATAGGCACCTCAAAGGCTACAGCTTTGACATTCATGGTGTGGGTTTCTCGGCGATAAGCTTCTTGATCTGAAATTGAATTGCCGTAGAGCCAGCCTTGTTGCGTGCATCCCTCCTCCTTCGACAGGAGATTTCGTTTAATGAATCCCGCGTCGATTGGGGGTCTTCTCAATACGAAGCGGTCCTCTGCCAAAAAGGATGCTTCTTAGCGACCCTTATAACGAGGCTGTCGTATATACGGGATAGTACGATACTTCAATTATACGCTGCTCCATATTCGAGTTGGACGATTGCGCCCCGTTCCTGGCCCCCAACCATTGCTCGGCATATGTACAATATGTACCCGTCAAAAACCACGTAGCGAGAACCGCTGGCGCTATCATTATCTTCAATTTAATATCCATGTCTGGCCAGGGCAAAATTCTTCCCCGTGTCATTAAATAACCTATCGTTTCCTCCTAACCCGCCTGAAGTGTCTGGTTCTCTGTAGTAAACAGTACATATTAGTGCACACGCTGTTGTCTCGCTTCGATCAATACGCATATACCTGCACGTAAGATAATCTACAAAGTAAAGAATTCTTTACCATCCATGACTTAAAGGCTGTGTTCCATTTTTTTGTACAAGATGATTTTAGGGGATGTTTCAAGTGATAAGCGAATCATCAAATCAGGCGGATCCGTCCTAGTGGGTCTGTCCTTCGAAACGGGCCGTGGTGTTTGTAGACGATCTAGCTAACTAATCAGAAGCACCAATTGACGTCTTTGGCAAGCTCCACCAGATTGAAAGTCCGAAATTCCGAGTAAATCCTCAAGAATGACGTATAGTCGGGATACTCCCTTCCTCCTAGCTCTAGAAAACACCCTCCTATCCGGTCCGCTTTATCCAGGTTGAATGACTGCCCCCAACCGAACCTCACAATGTCTTCGCTTTTGATCCTTCTCCGGTATCTTTTCTTCTTCCTTCTTCTACGCCCAACCACTACCTTGGTGGTTAAGCGACAACCCAACGAACCAGACGTCGATATAAATGCTGTTAAAGAAAAGCTTGACGACTACGTTCGCCGTTACGAAGACCCGGATCCTAAAGACCTTGCGCAATTTTCGGGTCGCGTTCCTTCCATGAAGCCTTCCTCAGATGAAGCACGCCTAAATTTCCAAGAGATATGGGAGACTGCGAGCAAGGATTCAAATCCATATCCCAATACAATTATGGTCGCGACAGCATATTTCCAGACTCTCGCTGATAAAAAGTCATTTCACCTTCTTACATGGGACTATTCCAATTTACCCGGCGACGTCCTTGTTGTGATGAGCTCACATGGGGCTTGGGCTATGAGTATACCAGTCGAAGAGGGAAGACGTATAGCGGAGATTATCAGAAAACAGGCCCAGGAGGCGGGCAAACCCCCCGGCGATTACATCAAAATGAGTGATGTTTTCATCACCCAGATAATTAAGCCCTATATTTCAGGCAGCAACGAGGAAAGTCTGAGCAGGTTTTTTGCCAATGTGAAGAAGGCAGGGGGCAGATTAACTCGCATGGGCATGGTTTTACAGAAAGAGTCCAAGACGAAACAATATGCAATAACCAGCTAATAATGGGGAAACTCAGCCGCTGGGTTCACGAGTCGCTCAGGAAATCCACCAGGCTTCACCCGGCTGTCGGGTTTGGTCAAGACAAGCCACTTTATTGGTCCGTCGAGGAGCCGCCTTTTAATACCAGGGAGTCACGCAGATTGATTCTCTCTTTTGCATATCACGATCGCGAATCTGACTGGATGGGGTTCTTGTTGTACGGGCCTAAATTACTTGCTGCCTATAAGAACAAGGAGGCCACACGGGAGCAACCTGAACCCACACCGGCATCCTCGCCAGGAGTCACGCCGTCAGATGTCACACCACCAGATTTTGCGAACTTCAACAAGCACCTATTCAATTACCTTCAGCGTTACACCGGCCTGAACGATGACTTGCTTGTTGGACTTAAAAATCGCCCTCGAAAAAAGGAAGATATACAAGATCCTATCGAGTTTGGATCACCCAAATCAGTCCGTTCCGCCCATGACTTCTGGTCGGATGCGTATTCGAATACACAGACACGTCTTCGCGCCGGGAAGATGCACGACAGATAACCATCGCGATTATGTACTTATCACATGGGACAACTCTCAGAAGTCTACTCGGCGCGATTCCGTCTGGGTGGCCACGACAAATGGAACCTGGGTCTTCAATATACCAGTACAAGAGGGCAAAGACATATACAAGCAAGCCGTGGCCGAAATCCCCGAGACCGCCACTGGACCAAAAATTGACAATATCCTGCAGACCAAGGTTTTCCAAAGGGCAATAATTGAACCTCATTTGATGTCGACTTACAGGGCGCAACAAGACCCTTCACGCTTGGTTGATTTTGTTAATTCAGTGATAAAACAAAACGGCAGAGTGCTTAAAATTGGCACGCTTCGGATGGGGAAGTCCAATCGCGGCCCAGGTGGGGGCGATCTTTTGGGGGTGATCGTAAAACGCATCTGGAGGTTTGCGAGGAGCAGGGGGTGGCCGGTGGGCGAACACGGGCTTGGAAATGCCGTTCGAACGACGTGGGCAACCGATGCGATGCCTTTCCAAGATCAGAAGGCGCAGTGGTTCCTTCTTGCCGTTCTGTACCACGAGTCTTCGTGGACCACAACGGTGATGTGTGGGCCTCAGCTTAGCTGGTTTTATCAGATCCCAACGACACCAACCTCCAACGATGCGGGGAGTCTGGACAACGATGGGGATTATCCGATGGGCGACGATGATCCGACTGAATTTGACTTTAATGGTCTCGTTGCACAAGGCCCGTTTACAGACGAGTACTGGGATGCTGCTATGACGGGCTGCGAGGAGACGTTCGAGGAATTGTGGAAGGGAGTCCCCGAGGTGGTCAAGATCACGAGCACAGGAAATGTGCGATTTTACCGATGGGGGTTGAACGAAAACAAGAAAAGAAGCTACGACCCGGAGACGCGTGGTTCCCAAAGCCTGATTGTGATTCTGCCACTGGAGCAGGGTTACATTACTCTGGAATTCCTGCAGTCTAGTTTCGAGGGAGACGAGAAGAGAAACGAAGCACTTGCGAAGATACGGAATGCGCTGCAAGCCATAATCAAGCAACTTGATAACCCAGCCGGACTTGGTATTCTCGCTTTGGTATCGACCGATCCTACTACCCGAAAGATTCACGGGGCATCGAACCTCAAAGCTGTTCTCGACGTTGTCTGACAGGAAACAAATCATTTTCTGGGAAAGGAATCAAATGCAGTTGTTTTCATCAATCCTGACCCGGGGACCATAGCAGATGAAAGAAAACTTATTGTCATGACCGCCAAAGATCACGGAGAGCAAACATCACTCGCCCATCCGCAGTCTTTCAAAATTGTTTACAAGGAGGAGGGTCAATTTGGCGCTGATCTCTACGGTGATTACAGTTTTGCGGTAACGCACCCAGCGCCACGGGGAAGTCTCATCGACTCCATCGAGGAGTACACATGGCCACACTGAAGAAGAGTACCTGTGATCGAAGATCAAAGCACAGGTGTTATGACGGGGGTCTCTCTCCGTCAAGATGGTCAAACTCTCAGACTTACATTCAGTGAGATGCCCGTGATTCAAAACCGGTTCCTGGACTACTCGGCACGGGTGCCGGTTTCAATGGCCAACACATCATGTCGCGTTATGGTTGAAGATAGTGGGGAATTTTCTCCCTTGTTTAATGGCCTTTTTTTGTTTAATTTTTATATTGGGTCCCCAATATTCGCAACGCAGGGACTATTTTCGCAACCCTCTTAATGTATCAAATGGCATCCTGAAATGCACCGTGACATCTAATTATTCACTGTTCGCCCGGATAAGATGTCACGGACCAAACTATAGTTGTATCTCGGTGTTACGAGCAATCAACCACTCTCTACTCGTATTCAAACATTGATACTTATGCCGTTCTTGCTTGATCACTTTTTTTTAAAAATTAAGTCATAGAATTGATATGAGAACTCTAAAAAGCTTAGGCAAACCCTTAATATAGATCAGGTGCTTTTGCACCTAAGGAGAACTTTTATAGGTATGCTTTGTCTCTGAAAGAATTCAGTGGAAACAGAACCTCGGTTAGCGAAGCTATATTTGACATGATTATTTAACATAATTCCAACAAACCCTATCTACGTGGCAATCGTTGGGCCATCCTCACCAAGAAAACGCCTCTTCGAACAGATCCACCGTCTTCTCGCCCTGTACATTGCGAACGGCTTCTCGCACACTATCTCCGAGCCCACCTGGTCCGCAAACACTGACGGCCAGCGCACCCACTTGCTCTGCTTTTTCGTTTTCAAGGATCCTTTGGAAATCTGGTTTACCGTGTGTCACGCTAACAGGCACGTTTGGCGGCGCGCATTCGGTCCATGGAGTGTCGGGAGCGGGGATGTATTCTTCAACGGTGTCCTTGTGTCCAGTGACGTGAATGTGTACAGAGAGCATCAGACCCGGGAATTGAAAGTATGTGTCTCCGTTGGGGTGTAAGGAGGAGTTTAGTGCCGAGTGGCCGAGAATATCGAGCATCCAATTTTGGACCCATGAAATATGGTCTTGTAGTCGTTAGAACATGATTTTGGTATCCCTTTTTATGAGTAACTCACCTAAGCTTCGGACCATCCAGATCAGATGCACTTTTCGTGTGGCTGTCTTCCGTGCCGAAAAGTTCGTCACGACTTCATGTAGGTACGACATTGGATGGGTAATGCCGATACCTCCGGCAACTAAGAGTAGCGTTCCATATGAGGCGAGTGAGTGAATCCCACCTGTTGTATTGTTAGAGACAATTGGTTCTTCATGAAGTAGGGGTAAACATACCAAATGGGCCCTCGGCCAATGCCATGGCCTTGATTCTCCCCTCGGGCGACTCCTCTGCCTTCCGGAGAAGCTTTTTAGTAAACCCATCCTGTCCTTTGACCAGAATAGACATGGTCGTAGTTTCTGATCCTCCGATCAAAGTAGCAAATGAATCGCTGGAACTGCGCTTCTCGTGGAGATTGAGTGATGTATCTTTTGTCGACTTCCAAGCCACAGTAAATGGGTGTGATGTCCATAGCCCCAAACACGGCATGTAGAGGTACATATATTGACCCGGACGAAATGTCCATGCGCGCGAGACTTCGACATCGACTCGAGCCACTGACCCGGGAAGAGCTTCCACAGTAGCCGTCGTGCGTCGCTTGCCGCAGTTTCTCCAAATCAAAATCCCGAGGCGTCCGGCTCGATCGAGACCCCATAGAATCAAAGTGCCCAGTAGCACTCGTTGTTGGTCCAGATTCTTAAGATGGTACCACAATGCGACGAAGGACATAATGGCGAGGGCTATGTGCAGATGCAAGAACAGCTCGTAGAAAGAATGTCGGACCGGCGACACTGATTGAAGGAAAATGAAGACAAAGCCGAGAAGTGCCTGATCATCGCATGGGTTAATCCCGAGAGCAAGTCCTTGTCGAGTCTTGGACTTACCACCAAACCATAAATATAGAATGGTATATGCCAGATTGTGTTCAAGATATATTCCATGCCATCTGCACGAGTCAATCAGACTGCGACACTCAACCCGGGCGGTACGAACCTGAATTTGCTTTGCCCGCCAAGACAGCACTCATATGAATAACCGCATTGACCGCAATGACCCGTCCAACCCATCGATGCATGAAGTTAAACGAGTCAAACGACAAGCCCATGAGCGACACGAGAGGGTTGTTCCGTCCTGCACTCAATACCAAGCCTGGGGTGTTCATAACAGCCAGATGGCCAGCAGAGTATTTGAGTTGAAACATCATCTCATTGTATTCTTCCCACCAATCGACGGTCGAAATGATGAATGCGACGTTCAGGGCCAGGTACACCAGCAGGAGAATCAGCTCAAGACGCAGTGGAATCGATCCCATATGCAGCTTGAAGAACCGAAACTCTCGGCTATGACGAGACCCCCAGAGAGGAGCATAGAAAAGATGCTTCTTCAAACTAGCATTAAAGCCACCGGTTCGGGAAAGCTGAGTCTGGTCATCCACCCGAAGGGCGATCTTTGATCGGTAATGATGTCGGATTCGAATAGCGGTTCTCCAAGCAAGCAGGATGATGATCATAAGTGCGACCACAAAAAGAGGCACGGCCACCGTTGGGTTCATCGGTGGTTGCCCATGGCCGTCACCTTTGAGTTGAACACCCATGTTGCCATTCGTAGGTGAGGATGAAGATCGATCAAGGACAAGGGGGGAGATGCCGCCCAAGCGTGGATGTCCAGAGACTCCTCAGGCCACAGGAAGAGGGAAGGAGGAGAAGTCACGGATCTCAAGGGGGAAAGATCAATAGGAAAGGCCGGGGTGGAGAAGAGATGTAAACGCCAACATCAGAGTGTTGTATTGGATATCGGGGGGGGCCCTCACGCAGTACATGCCGTCATGGACCCCTGAAGCCCCCGACAGCCAAGTTTGAGCCAATCCAAGATCGAAACCATCGTCGGCATACTGCACCCCACAAAAGCGTGAGTGTAACCGGCCGAATCGGGGTAGATCTGACCATCGGCTCGGCGTGAGCTTAATCGGTCTGCATGCGAGCGGTAAGTGGTCGGCGCATCCTACAGAGTTTGGCATCTAGATCGGACAAGCGGGTCCCCGGACCTGCCAAGGCCAGCGAGGGTGTGCGTAATGCGATGGTCGATTGTGACAATTGCGGGCGCGAATCAAGGGATGGACGAGGCACCGGTCTAGACGGTGATCGGCGCGTTTGGTCTGAAAACGGAATGTTGATGACTTCTCATCTCCGGCGCCCTTCGTTTCTAACCCAGTGCAACCTCCCGCGGAATCAAATTATTAGACTTGCGTGTTGTCGCTGAAGATTTTCAGGGCTTCCCCACGGTGGTGCCTGTGAATTTCGTCAATGACTTATGACTTCTCGATGCCAATTCCGTCATGGCTGGGGTGGGCGTCGACCCGATGAATTGGGACGCAACTGCAACGTCGTGGGAACAATGGTCAAGTTCGGAGGTGGAGACAAGGTAGCAACCGACGCCACAACTTGTCGTCATCTCCAAACAGTCCCGCTGGAAGAGGGGGAAGTGCTTGTCAAAATTGAATTTTCACATTGTTGTACCTCTGCGACACTAAGGTGGAGCTAGACGCGAGTGAAATATATGCCGTCAACCATTTCTTGTGAGTGAATCCTGGATCGCACGTTCCAATGTAATCAGATCACGTCCCGGTTCTTCTTCGCTCGGGCCTCCTCCCATTGTGATTCCCGGATGGCCCACAGCAAGCCGAGAGTGGTAGCGGGGCTCACCTCCAGAGCAATGACGACGCCGAGGATTAGCTCAGGGTAGTAGGCGCTGGTGATGGCATTGACTCGTCGAAGGTCCCAGTATGAAAAGAGGGAAAAGACAAGAATAACGATATCGAGGATAGCCGCCTTAGCCTGGGTTGGGCCCATGGCGTGTCCTGACCAAGATATCGTATGCGCAAGACCGTTGGGATGTATCAACCGCGAGATTCCTCCCTGTAGGATAGCTGTTCCAAGGAAGAATGTCACCAGTGGTAGAACATCTTTCTTTCCATAAAAAAGTTCCGGGCCATCGATCTTAGCGGACACTCGTGAAGCTACTCTTCGACATATTGAGAGAACCACGGGGAGAGAGGCATGGGCGATGGCCCACGCTTGTGCCGATGTTTCCACAGCGTTCAAGGTGTAGACCGTGGGAGCAACATAGGTGACGAGGAATGCGACGGGGAGAGCCTTCACCATGGCCAGATCGAGTGATCGGGCCGATGGAAAATACGACTGCTTGGCAGCCGTGGACAAAATGAAGATCGAAAAGTAAGCGACGGTTAACAATTCCCATCCAATAAAGTATGAAGCAATCGAAAATGGCAAGGTGCTGCCTCGGTCAGTTTCGGTGAAGAGGAGCCGATTCAGGATGCTCACCTGCTCAAGAACTGCATAAAGAAACAACTCCGATAGGACTCCACGGCGGCAATACTCAACACAACCGATAAGGACAGATTGAATTGAAGTTGCATCCCGGTCCACGCGTCCAGGCCGAGGCCTGAAGAGATCGATGTGTCCCATTCCGTCGACTCGGTGACATTTGAAGGATTCCGGATTGGGTAGAACACCATTGCCACGAGGGCAAGCAGAACAATCCAGGTCCAATTAACCAATGACGACCGCCGCTTGGGCTCGATCTTTACTTCATCAATGAAGCCCAGACGGCCACGCCGGGAAGGAAGAGGCAGGTGTTTCAGTCGAACTGCCGGATTGAGCATGTTTATCAGTGAACCTTGAATCGTTGCAATCGAGAAGCGTGGAGCCAGATGCTTTTGCACTAAACGTATTGGAAAACTGTCCAACGCGTCCAGTCGCTGCATTTTGCTAGAGAGCGCGACTATTTTGTCGACCGCTGGGCCTCGTTTTTGTTGGTAGAGGAGAAAGATCTTTTGGAGAGCGTCTTCGTCCGGTGATTCCTGCCGCTCAACCAAGGATTTCAGTTCGTCCGCGAGAAATGCCGCTGACAGAATTCCGTGGTTTCCACCCAGTCCACTAATTGGGTGAATCTGCAAAGTATCAGTCGTGCATAGACCGGGGATGATCTTGGGCTACTCACCTTATGCCATGAGTCACCAACTAGCACAACCCGTCTGTAGAAGCAAGTCTTCAGAACCCCTTCCTCAAGAGGTACAAGAGATGTTTGAATGCGAGCTTTGTATAGCTCACCAAATGTATGACCCGAGTTCAGGGCATCATTCTCGTACATCGCAACAAGCCGATTCAAATCCTCATCCGTGTAACGGGGGATCCCTGACCCTCGCGTCTTTTTCTCATTCTTGAAGAATAGGATCCAATACATGGTATCATCAGGTCCGCGTGCAGTTAAATAGCTGCGACCTTTGTGTGTACTTTTGAATCCCAGATCCTGCTCCAGACCCAAGGTCGTGTTGGAGATTCCAAACAAAGCACTCCAAGTACTTTCAAACGCTGCCGAGAACCAATTTAGTTGAGCCTATGCAGATGGTAAAAATACTCACCATGTTCCTCGGGGAATAGATTCAATCCGGGGACTTCTTTCTCGGCACATCGCTGCATCTCCCTCCGCACGCGACTGTGCACGCCGTCGGCCCCGATGACAATATCTCCATGGAAAACCGAGCCGTCGCTCGTTTCAACCGCCACCCCGTCCGAATGTGACTCGACCTTGACAACGCCACGCGATGTATGTACTTTTGACTTGCAAGGCAAGTTGTCAAACAGAGTCTGGATGACATGCCGGCGCTCCATGAACCGCAACCTATACCCGAGCCTGCACGACGTTAGTCTCACTGCAAAGCAGTCTGCCAAGCGGAGAAACTCACAGAGTCTCCATCCACTCCCCGAAGCCGGGCGGAGGACCACGAAACGTCCCATCCTCATTGAAAACCATCAAATGGTTCAAGGGCGCATTAACTTGCTCCAACGCGTCGAAACAGCCCAGTTGGTCGAGCACCCGCGCGCCGTGGGGCCAGATGGCGAATCCAGCTCCCAGCGCCGGGGCAATCTTTTCGTGTTTTTCCAGCACAATGAAATCAATTCCATACCGCTCGAATATGTTGGCTAGCGTCAGGCCGGCGATACTGCCGCCGACGATGATAACTTTGAATGGGGCCATGGCGAGGCGGAGAAGAGGAAAAGGGCGAGTGACAATTTGCGCGTGTCCAACACAGTTTCAATGAGGCCGCACATAGGATAACTCTTGATCTTATATGCTCTGTCCCTGCCTCGCTCTTGGATGATACCACTGTTGGCTGCTAGTACCAAAAGGGTTCCATTAACCGATGCTTCCGCGAATTCGCCCCGGATAACGAGGCTGTGGATCGGCGGTTTTTGTTGGGGCCAATCCCTGCTCTGTTCGCTTGCGATGGGGCGAGAGGCTAGGATGAGGATCGGTGTCAGCCGAATACGGAGTGGGCCATCCGAGGCTGATCGCCGTGCATTCCGCATGGGCAAGCAGATCGGGGATATCGGGAAATTGGATTACTTCAAGGATGAACAGGTCCACGGAAGTCATGGTGTTGATTTCTACACTGCTAAACGCCGCCAATGCACCGTCCCTGCCATTACTTGTTTGTTTTTCCTCCCCGATCCATCCAAAAGCAAAAACGCCTCACTTGGGCTAAGTCATCCAGAGCTCACGCGGATATTTCCTGGAGTTTCTCCGGAATATTGGGAGGCGATTGCACGTCTTCCTCAAGACTGAGACTACCATACCCCGTGTCATTGCTAGCCGAGCGTTCTCGGCGAAGTGGCTTGCCAATGCGCGCGTAGTTCAAGGTTTGGTCGGCGTCGCTCTGAAGAGACTGATCTGAGCCTCCGCGACGTCGTCGAGATTTACGCTTCCGGGAGAGGATAGTGTCTGACGTTGTGTGCAGATACTCGTCCACATTAATGCCAGCATTGTTGCAGAGGTTCTTGCACGATTTGACGATGACATCAACGAGCACGGGCGAAAACCCATAGAATGCTGGGTTGTAGGCGTTGCGAGCCCAGTAGATCAGCTCTGCCGCCACTCGGCCGAGGTTGGGAATATCCCGAGGACAGACCGCAAATTTGCGAATCGTTCGTGACTTCTCATGCTTCTCTTCGGCTTCATCATCGGCGGAAGACGCGGCGTCGGAAGCAGGTGCCGATGGCGAGGATGACTCGGACGAGGCGATGTAGTCGATATCGGACGCGAGAACATGCAGCAAGTGATACACCGCCGAGAAGCCCAGGAGGCTCAATTCCACAGGATCAATTGGAAGCTGGTTGAACCAGTTAATCGCCTTTTGAATGGTAAACGAGGCAGGTAGAGAGGTGTCGCCGGAAGATCGGGCGGTAATGATGGCGGCAATCATGGCGCATCTAACTGCAATGGAGATCTCATCTCGGACGGAAGTTGGAAGGGATGAGTCAATGAAGTTTGCACTTTGATTGCGCTCGCCCTTTCGCTTATCCTTTGGAAGTGCAGCGAGAACAGAGCCAATACTTTCAATACGGCCCTGCTCAAAGAACACGGCCTTCATGACAAGAGCACGGGTGTACGCAGCTGACAGGCGAGGCGCCGATTCAAGGGCCATGCCAATCTTATCTTTGAACTCGTCGCGGCTTGCCTTTGAAACTGGGCCACCTTCACTTGCCTCGAGGTATTTAAGGAGCGCGGTCTGCAAAAGATGACTGGACCACCAGGCCGCAAGGGCGTCGACGGAGCATTGGATGGCTGGATCATCTTGGACAACATCGAGCAACACCTCGTCGTCACCGGTACCTTCTTGAGTGGGTCTGTTCCAGGTAAGGTTGACGGCACGTTGGATGATAGAATCAATCATGACATCTTCGCAATCGAGCTTTGTTAAAGCCGCAAGGTGATTCGGAAGTTGATCGGGATGGCCCTCGGGCAGAGCGTCGTTGATGTCCCGCGCAACAGCCCATTGATATTTGGCCAAAGCACGAGCGATATCGTTGGAGACTTGGAATGTCCATGATCCAGGCTCGCCAACTCGCCACATCAAAATGCGGACATGGAGCGCCTTCAGGATCATTCGCATCGGACTGCGTGGAAGGGTGCCAGCTGCAAAGATAGTAAGGACGAGTCGGCTCTTGCTGATCTCAGCGTCGCCCCCGGTGAGCTGTGCGTCAATGGCAATGTCCCAAGTCTTCGTCCGGCCCTTCTCATCTTCTTCTGTAATTCCCGTGGCCCATGAGTAGAGTTTCCAGCCCATAAAGCATCGCAGAACATATTCAAAGCATCGCGATGTCACCACATACCACTCCCGGAAGAAGCGATGACGGGGAACGCCGACCCGCTGCATGCTGGTAAGCCAGGCCTGGCGTCGGAAGTGACTAGATGTCGGGGCGTCATTTTGAGTTTCAGCGGCCGGTTTGGAGGGCGCAAGTTGGGTAACGGCCTCGGCGTTAAAAAGGTACACAAAGACGATGAATGCGCTGCCAACAATCAAAGTGGCTAGGAGCAGAAAATGGGAAATAGCCCGCGCGTGCCAGGAATACCAAAAGTTTCTCATGTAATACTCCACGTATGCAAGTCGAGGCGATTTCGCTGGGCCAAATAGGTTTAGTGGAATAGCAAAGAGGCCCTTCTGCTCAGACTCCGACTTCTCAGAGCCTAAGCCTTCAAGCACCATCAGTCCAGCGAGGGCACCCAGCATATACTTATTGGGCATCTTGGAGCGTCGTCCAGAAGCATCTTCACGTCCATAAACACCCTTCGGAGTTGACTTGATATAAGACTCGGCAAATATGCCTGACTTCGCGCTTTCGGCGCGCATGCGTTTGAACGCGTCAGGAACTTTGATCATCCCCTCAGGCGGGTGATGGGAAGTTGGAGAGCTGTCACTCGAAATTTCTTCGGGGTTGGAAAATACACTCGGCGACGATGCGGAATTAGAATTAGAATCACTGGAGGCTGCGTAGTTGCTGGGGGAAGAGACGGATGCAGTGGAAGTCAGTGCCTGGTCTGCGGCCTTGTCGACCTGCCGAAGTCGATTTTTCAATGAGGTGTTTTCATCTTCCAGGCGCTTATTTCGAATCTCGAGGTGCTTGATGTACTCGGTGGCCTTTGACAAAATCGAAGCTTTGTTCAATTTGCTAGCTGGGGTCGTTGCTTCGGCATCGTCATCGTCTTCGTTAGAATCCCCATTCAGGTTCTTCGTTCGAAGGCTGGGGATACTATCGCGTAATTCGGCAATTTTATCGTTGAGATTGGCTCGATATCGCTTTTCAATAACGTTGTGAGCTCGCTTCTTCGCGGGCATCTTTTTGCCCGGCTGGACGGGACCGGATACGGTAGTGGCGTCATCATCGCTGCCAGTCTTGCGCTTGCGACTAGCTCTGAGAGTCAAAATCGGTGAGACCAAGCCAGACTGAGACTGTTGACCGATCGATTCATTTGATGCGTGGGAGCCCTGGATACCCCCGGTTCGGCTCAAGCTGTCGTTATTCTCAGAGGGTATTTCCATCAATCCAAGTGGGAGCTGAGGCGAGAAATCCTTTGGGTTTATTTGGCTCGGCGAGCTCAGCGTTGTGCCTGGAGACACAAATGGAAAATCGACGGGAGTGTTGTTTTTCTGGTCGCCTTCCGAAAACATAGGTTCGTCCCATCGCATCCATTGGGTCCAGTCCTGATTTGCGTTATCTGATGTCGGCGGCGCGCACACGCCTTGCGACATATCGCCACCGGAGTGACGCCGGGGCGAAAAGAGCTGAAAGTCATCATCCATGCCGGTGGCCGACATGGCGCTTCAGCCTCAGAGGTAAAGTTCCAGGCCGAAAGAGTAGCTAAAGTGGACAGCAATGTTCAACAGCTTAGGATGCAACACTATATTGGACTTAGTTTCGCACATGAGGAAATGCCGGTGAAGGTAGAACAGCTTCCAAATATCGCTCGATCATGCGGGGAAGGAAGTGAAGTGATAAGCAAGATAGGCGAACTTACTGCGTCCTGAAGCTATAGAAGAAAGTTCGGTGCGCACAAGGACTGTCGAACCGCACGACTAGCAGAAAGGCACTGGAGAGGGGGGATGTTAGAATGAGAATCATACGCGCTGCAGCCTAAGCCATTGGAAGGATGAGCTAGGCAAGACCAGGATACCCACCCAAATGAGTCCTAGCGCGGCGGGCTCGTAGGACAGGAGGGTGGATTCTCAAAACAATTGGTCTACCCCTGCAAAGGCGATCATCTCCAGAGGATGAGGACAGTGGGCCATGCAAATTGTGCCACGCGAAATCGGACACGAAACAATGATGTTAGAGAAGTCGAAGGTTGAAGGTTTGGACGACGAGTCGTCGTATGATCGCGGCTCGCCGCACTTCCGGCTGTCGGTGGGACCGGCCGGGGTATGAGCTCTGTCAGTACCGCTGAGTCACCCCTTCCTCGCCCTGGATTGTGCGTTAAATACGGTTATATGACCGTATCACTACTATTATTTGATTGGCAGTTTGAGGATCCACCACCCCTGATGACTAAGTTCTGGGCATGTGATTTCCCCCTTCTACCGCGTAAGTCAGTTCTTCTGCGTTGATGTCGCTTTCTCTGTGCTTGGTAAACTTTGTGGCCCTTACTTAGGACCCCTAGTTGCTCGGTTTCAACCTCTTCAGATCGCCGCGGATGGCGGTGCTCGGTCTTGGCCCCCACCTTCGTGACACGCAGACACGAAAATCCAGCACACGTTTTGATCTTATCTGATCGTGGAAGTGGGCTCCGTCCCCACTCATCCTCCGGTTCCAGGAGCAGCGCGGCGCAGGGCAGCATCTTGAAGCCGGTCTCGGCGGAAACTCTGCTCCAATTCCCCGCACGACTGCCCTCGCATTTGCCAAATAATTGGCCAACTTGCCGACAATCCCTGCATCACCGGGTCCCAATCGGTCTACGCTCGGCAGAAATTTGCCTCGAGAGCAAGACCTCAAGCCATGAACCATGGTTTTACCATATATAGTTCAGCGTACTTCTCATGGGTCATTTGTGACTGCTACGTTATTTCCAACACAGTCTCTGAGTCCGGTCGCTCGCGTCATTGGGTACGTGGCACACCGACCGCTGGTGTCTTTCTACCTCACCGCTCATCAAGGAAAATACCATCATCGATTTAATCCTAGAGCCAACTTCAACCCTTGCTTACTTCTGAGAATCCTCACCATCACCTGATAGTGTAGATGCTATCTCCCCAGGACGACAGCCATGGCGTGAGAGGATGTGACCCAAATATATATATCATCGTGAATATTGCCCGTACCCTAGCCAAGGCTGTCGTTCGCGTTTGTCAGAACAATGACTGACGCGGAAGGCGTATCTTGAGCTCAATTTGAAAACCACGGCATCGGGACTGATGAATGTTGAACGGAGCCCTGGAGGAAGATGACGATACTTGGGATGCATGGACAACACCCGGGAACCGCCCACGGGTCGGAAGAGTGCCTCTCAACCCCACCTGGGCAGTGAAAGGCATCGTAACCTTGGCTAAAGATTGAAAATAATACACCTGCATTGGCGTCTAGTTACCCGACACGTTGAATAGAAATGTTCTCATGGTGCAACCTTTGGAATAAGTGGAACGACTTGGATATAGGTAGTAGGTAGGCCTTTTCCTTCCTGTTGACTACTCTGGGGAGCTCCTCATGTTTGACCAATCAAGTATCCACTTCTCAATGGGTGGTTTTCGTGATCTTATTCATGATCGGCATAGACAGCCCTCCAGTGGAGAGCCCTCGCGAATGCAACGGTATTGCTATAAGACTTCCATCAACTAGTTCGAGGGCCGCTAGCTTGACTGAATAACCATGACTCCTAATTATTGCATAGCAACCCAATAATGAAAATTCAAAGCTTTATTGGGATCGGTAGGACGATTCCATCGCTTTTCAGTTGAATAGATATACCATACATCACTCAAACGTGTCACAGGATCATATGCAGGTGGATTTCTATCAAAGTACGTTGCTCTAAAAATGCAAAGAGAGTCTGTACTGGGGAAAGAACCGACATGTACCGTTGAATATGTCAGACTATATTTTCTCTGGACCACGAACCAACTACCGACAAGCGCGTTGCGCCAAAAATATCTGCAGTACGAGATAATCCAATAAAAGCCCGAGAAAACTCAACAGAAAAAGGCGAAGAGTTTAACAGAAGCGCATTGTTGGGTACGAATCATCATGGTCGACCTTTCTGGGTGATGTGACTCCGCGGATTTAATGCTAGGCAAATTGTCAACTCCGGGAAACGAAGAATGGATCAGGGAGCTTACTGCAATGTCCTCCCACTTCTCCCAACCACGTCCCTTTACTGCTGCGAGCTCATCCATGGTGAACTGCTTGCCGGTTGTAAAGTAACCTGCGTTGATTTTGGCATCGATCTCGACTCGCGAATCGCTGGGAATCATATCCTCCGGGATGGGGATCCGCTCGAGAATCTGGATTCCGGAATCAACAATGGCGTCGTGTTTCATGTTGGACATTGATAACATTCGATCGATTTTGGTGATCCCGAGCCAGTGGAGAATATCCGGCATCAATGCTTGGAATCGCATCTGAGGAGTCAATGCCGTCAGCATGTTACTTGGCAGGAAGGAAGGGTGTCCATACGTCACGGACTCCAGCGATATTTTCAGTCCGGGTGAAGTACTTGTCAGCAGTGTCTCCGCCACGTTTTCGGGCATTATACACGAGGTATTTAATGACCTCGCCCAGTGCTCGGCCTTCCTTGCGGAAGTAGATGACAACGCCACTCCCGCCATTTTGCGCTTCACGAATCGCTTCGCGGATTCCGAAGGCGAGATACGGTCGACAGGTGCAGATGTCAGATTGGAAGACGTCGCTACCATTGCACTCATCGTGAATCCGCAGGGCCAGCTTGACTTTCTCATCCGAGACTCTCTCGGGCGGACCAAATATGTATACTGTCTGCCCTCCAATAGGTGGCAAGAAAACTTTGAGGTCAGGTCTGGTAATCAACTCTGGATAACTACCTCCAGTATGTTCGAACAGAGTTCGACGAAGGGTTCCTTCATCGACGCCAAACCGTTCCGCTACCCCGGGTAAATACCACACTGGCTCGACAGCGACCTTTGTGACTCTGACTTCCCCGGAAGAGTCCACAACGATTGAACCGTCAACTTCAAGTTGACCATCTCGGATGGCTTCGCCGATTTCCGCTAACTTCATGTTCGCTCGCGTGATTGCCATCGTGGGACGAATGTCCCATCCCGCAGCCAGCTCCTCCTTGTACTGATTGACAATGTCATGTCCGTATGGGTCCATGGACACGATCTTTGTTTTGTCTGCCCATGAAGGGTTCCAGGCGAAGTTGAATGTTGGCTCGCTATTACGGAGGTCCGGTCGGAAATCAGCATCCAGATCACCGGCGGCAATAGCTAAGGCGTTGTAGATGCTGTAGCTGCCGCCATGAGCACCGATGGCATTGCGACGTTTGACGAGGTTTCCACTGCGAGAGACTACTACTGGTCCTCGAGACTTTGCATCGGCAGCTCCCCATTCGAGAGGCACCGGATCGATGCCACTCTGACCAGGATACGTAGTCAACTACCGCCAGTTAGCATCCCCACACACATCCCGCGCACTCCTTGAGCCTACGATAATATGCGAGCTGTATCGCGAAACCGGAGACTGGGGCATGGGTTCAGGCATGGTGAAGATGAAGGGAAGTTGATTGTGGGAAAGGACAAGTTGGCGAGGGAAACTGCACGGGGTGCAGGTCCATGTGACCTGTGACCTGTGACTTGTGACTTGGTTTCCCCCCGCTCGTTATCGTCTTATCTTCCCCTTTCACTCGATTCATCCACGATCCCTGTATCGTTTATCTATGACGCTATCCCGGTTCTGGAGGAGCTGAACGCTCCACTTTACCCCGATGTTGATCGGATACCCCACTTGGCCTCGGAGTACTCGGGGTTCCTTTTCTGCTCGGAGTATCGAACTCCGAATAGGGCATTGTCTAGCTGAGAACAGCTGAGACAAATTTTTATTCGATTCTCTGCATACTACAATGAGGTTTGAAAGTCGGTGCCCGTCATGGATGTTCTCGAGCTGAGTTTTATTTTAGCGCGCGCCGACGTAATAATAAACCCGCTTCTTGTGAGCCTTGTCGTCGCGACAAAGTGCGATGCGACCACGCCCTGCCCATATGCACGCGGTGCAAGAATCGTGCCGCGACTGCACGGTGTTTCTACCATCCGGCACCTCTGACACGAGGCAGAGGACGCGAACAACCCAATTTCCATCTCACAGATGGGGTTCCTTTCGACCGGTCGAAATCTGCACGGTTGGTGGAACATTACGTTGTACATTCAGATCTAATTCCGGGGATGGTTCAGGAACTCTCATCTCTGCGAGGACACCCATGGGAACTCTCACATTCCGGTTGTGTTCCCCGATACAGCATTGTTCAGCGATACCTCCTGCGGCAAGCCACTGTTATCCGGCTACTTTGGGCCCACAAGTTTTGTGTCTCTCATGACTGACGATGTCGATTTGGTCTCGCGGGGTGCAAGCTTGGATCCAGAGGCCGCGCAACGGGTGTTGCCTGTTTACTGGGCCCAGAAGGTCTCCGAGGTGCTGTTGGGCCTCGAAGATTTCACCATTTTCGAGGCGCTGATTCATGAATATTACAAATTGAGTCAGACAGCGGTGATTCCAGCTCCGTATATATTAAATGGGTTTCCATCCATGAAGACACTGTGCAAGGATTTCAGCTCAGCCAATACCGGCAGCGACTTGATCTCCTCGGTGACTGTCAGGATCATTCAAAACACAGCCGAGACCTTTCGCATACCACCGTCAACTCCAGGGAAAGGATTTCACACTATCTTCACCGGCTCGGCTATCCGCTTGGAAGTTATTGGCGTTTTGTGTTGTCTTGCCGGTCGAGCGGCATACATGGGCCTGGCTAATGTAAAGCTGGATGGCCAGGTGTCACGGTCGCAGTTCGCACGCACGATGCTTGCGGCGGGTGATGTCGCGCTACACGTTTGCAAAATCCTGACTCCGTTGAATGACTTGATCATATGGCTAGTATATGAGAACTTGCTCCTTTCCAACTTGGTGAATGGAGACTCCAGTAGGTAACGCGGCCTTGACCAATTTACTGCTGCTAAATTATATATATCAGGTCCGCAGAGTTGGAACCGTCTAGGGGAATTGTCCACCGACATATTCGCTTTGGGTCTTCATCGCTCTTCCAGTGACCCAGAAGGAGTGATGGAGTATTTGCTTGAATCACGGCGCCGACTGTTTGCAGCGGCATATCAACTGGATAAAAGCATCGCTACTTTCCTGGGTCGCCCGCCGCGAATACCGTTGCGATATTCAGATTATCAACTACCACTGGATATTTCTGATACCGCTCTTGCTTCGGACAACGAGGGCTTACATTTTTTCAAAGCCGACCTTGATGAAAATGGCTGGCATTTGCAGAGGCGTTTCCAGCGGGCATCCTGGATTAGAATGCGCTACATTCTGAGCACATTCAGAGACGAAATTTTGGAACTTTCCATGCAGAAACTGACTCCAGGGACCATCGACTCTCTCAAGTAAGACTGTTTTATTGAACCAACCCCACTGCGATCTGCTCACTTCTGCCAGTGACCTTTCCAAGCGTTGTCACCAGGCCTGGGCATCGCTTCCAAGTCACCTACGCTACACACAAAAATGCCAGGAAAAAGACTATCCTGTGGGAACTTGGCTTATGTTGATCATATCATATCTGGCGTACCTTTATAATGATCTTCTCATTCAAAGGCTATTGGTTGGGAAGAATAACCCCAGAGGAAACGGTCCCCTGCTGTCCGCAAGTGCCAATATTTTAAAAACCGTCCAGACTCTCGGAACAAGGCGTGAGCGAATGGTCGATCTTCGACCGGACTTTACATGGACCGTAGGTTAATTTCCCTTCTAGGATATGCGGTGCTGACTCCCTCCACTATCCCAGATCCTTCTTTACGGATTAACAAGTGCAAGTCTGCTTATCAAAGCTCTCCAACATGAGAAACGAACGAAAGAAAGCATACTTTACGACGGATCTCGATCGGCATTGATTCGCAATATTTGTGTCTTCATATATCACCTTGAGAACACTCTCCTACCTGACAATGCAAATTACGCGCTCTTTCAGCGTGCTAGCCAGGCATTTTCCAATATGATGGATGAAATCCTAGAGCCCCAAACTCCGATAACAGATTTAGAAATAAGTCACGATCAATCGGAATTTGACCAGCTGATTGACATGAATGTGTTGGATATGTTCAATACGACGGATTCTTGGGTTGCATTCGATCAATGGCTACTTTAAATGTCCTTTACAATTCTCATTGTACACTTCTACTTCTTTCCGCCGAGATGCCCATCTTGAAAATCCGTTAGAATATTATTAAAATCTTCTTGCGATACCCTTGAATACAAGTCGCGTGAAGGTTGTCCCCAAACCAATCATAAAAGCCACACCTCGAGGGATTATGCACCCAAGGAAAAGTTAAGTGCAGTGAAGATATGATCCGGCACTGTTTGTATATGGCTTTGCTTCGGCCTAGCTTTCTTGACCTTGCTCGTGCCGGAGGATCTCATGGGGAATGAACTCGCATGTGTTGGGTGGTAGGGACGATCGGCGCTGACAGGAAACTTGTATAGAGGTCTACACCGAGATCCTGATTCTAGACGATAATCAGCAAGACGTCAATACAGATGGGGCTGGAAATTACATACCGTTGTCGACTGGAGCCATGAGGGCGTAAACTTTTTGGCAACTGCAAATACCCGTCGGATGAGGGCACCTGCTCAGAGGACGACCAGTTCTGGGCACCTTAACCATCAATCGATCAAAGTGCCTGCATTTTGTGGCTCGGTGACCGCGAATGCATGGCTCGCTGGTTTCAGACCGAGTTAGTATAAACACGAGAGGCTCGGGGGAGGAATATTTACCAGGACCACTTGATTCCTTCTTCGTCATAAGGCATTTTGAATATTTGATGTGAGATGGAGAAACATTTTCAGTACATTTACCATCTATGTACTCTGTCCAGGGTGCCAGATGACGATTTCTATGCCCGGATTGTCGCAAGCGTCGCCCTACAAGCGATGTCTTTGCTCCTGCCCATCATCCGCCATGCTGGGACGGCAAGCGGGGTCATTGCGAATCAAATTGATTGTTTTTTGGAAATCGGTAAATCCTCTTCTCGTCCGAGAGATATGGTCTTGGTGGAGCTGGTTATGCGCTTTCCAAATCAGACCCTGTCCCAGGCACACCCGATGTGCATCGTGCATCCCTGAGCCGTCCCAAGAACTTTAGAACCGACTTTTCGAGGCCAAGCCCCATAATAAAGGTGCTTTTTCAAGCGAATGGAACTTTAGATGGCAACAACAATTAGTTGGGAAGTTCTCGTTTCCCATGATACAGGCTGAATGTTGGTATTTCCCAATACTCCAAACCCTGCAGGTCTTGTTGGTTTTACATGCATCTTGTGAACGAGGTCCAAATTATATCAACCAGTGTATTTACTTTGCCGAAAATGACGGGGTGACGGAATAATATATTTCCAAGGCGATTTAAACCCCCAGCGAGTTTCTCAGACACCCGTCCAGACTATTGACACTTCCGCCTTTCAAATATTGACAATCCACCCCCACCCTCAGCATTATGATGCAGGAAACTGTAATGTATATGGGAGACAGAGCTGAGCCAACCCTAAGCTGGAACTTGTGGAGAAGATCGACGTTGAAAAGTCTCATAAGATAAACAATTCATGACTGGCGTCAAAGCAGGCATCCAGCTTCAAAGATCGACTCGGACATCGGTATGCCCAGGAACTGCATCGAATCCAGAATCATGATTTTGGACCGCGTGAAGTTTCTCCTCTAGTGCAGATGCATCCTCGGGAGCAAATTTCTTCATCTTCGCAACGAACGCATTGACCTTGTCGTGATCAAGTTCGGGGACACCATCGGCACCGGTTTTGGCAAATTTGGCAAAGGGGCAGTTTGCCGCAGCAGAGAGACTAACAGCTGCTAGGAAGAGGAAGAGGTACAAGTTCATTGTGGTGGATTGGAGAGAATTTGAAAGTGGTGAATCACTTCGTGAGGGTACACAAGGAAAGTACCAGAACGAGGAAGGTAACGTGTCGATCGCAAGTCTGCTCAGGTTCAGGGGGATGAATGAGTGGCTTTTTAAAGCACCAATTTCTACTCGCCCCTCTATGGTCGGTTTCTCCACCACAAACTACCGGCCTGATGGCGAGCTCATGGTCAATGCACCTTCGATATCTCCGGCCACGCCTTATTTGGGATTCGGTGACGACGAAGGTCGATCACTTCTGGCTGAATTTCGGTGAATCCTTCCCTACGCTAATGGTAGTAAATCCGTTAAGTCTGCGACTAAGACTCGAGGGTGCCGATCTCTATATCAGGCGTTCAAGAATACGAGATTTGCAACTTGCGGCGATCATCACATCATCAAGTTCACCGATCGTAGAATAGAAGCGGTCAATAGCATAACAACTAGAAATCCAGAAGAAAGCTTTTAATGGTTTGACATGGGTTTATAGCCTCCGGCCCAATCGAGTGCGTTTGCTTCTTTCGGCGAATTTTGGGCTAGGACTGACAGTGATCATAGGGGCTTTTGTTTAGATCCCCTTTTTGACACCCCTATAATTTGTCACTCTTCGGGATATGACGTGATTTACGATAAGCATAATTGCAACCCTGGGATGAGGATCATTGAGGGGTACTGCATGAGCTCCATGTAGGCTATCGTGTGTCCAGGTGGTCGGGGTGAGATGTTGAACGGTGGGGTAAGACATCATCCGCGTCGAGACCCGTACCGAACAGTCCGTAATTTATACACGTACCACGTCGTATTGGTACTCTATAAAAACAGTAAAAAAGTTGACTGATGATGCTCGGCGTCCGAGCATATGTCGGTTAATGTAACCGGAATAAAACTTCCGATCTGGGAGAGTAAAAGCCCTGTATTTACATCCTTCTCAGGTGTTGTTCCTATCCACTTCGAGATATTGCTCAAGGATAAGGCTTCCGTGTCAGATATCTGGGTCGAGACCCCTGCCCAATAGTTTGTTGTGAAGTTGGTCGATTGGCTAATATGTTGCGCTACAAGCTGCCAAAGATGTCGAGGAAGCTATCCAACAGCCAATCGGCTCATGTCATTAAAGATCCATCCATGCATCCTTCTCAGGCACTGGCCAGGACGTGATTGCTTCAAATTGCAGGCGTATGGTGTGACTGCAGCATGCCTCTCGGCCGATAATCTATTACCCAAGATGTGCCGCTGTCACTTAGAAGTGGCTCCCAAAATTTTGACATGCCGCGAAACGCTAACAAGGCGTCTCCACCACAACCCCGTGGGAGGATCTGCGATCTGGAGGACAGGGGTAGCGGATCCAGACGAGCCATCAGACCAAATGGAGATATGGCGCCATCACGCCTGCTGATTGAAGTGGGTCGAGTGTATGCCCGGATCTCAAATCATTGACATCGCACTCCGAATACAATTCTCCCTTCGAGGCAAAGCACAACCCCGGGCGATTTCGACTTATCTCTATGTCACTTGGCCTAGTTTGGGTTTTCTCATAAAAATGGACATATCATTATGGCAATAGTAGATCGCAATTAGGACAAACAAATGAACTGGTGTACAATGTACCGCATCACTCCTATTTCGTACCGTATTTTCGGTAGAACACACGAACCATCATTCGAGCTCCAGCGTTTTTCCTCGCAAGTCTCTTCATACAGTACTGGATATGTTTCCTTCGCTTGGACAGGTCATAGCCCGTCTCGGTTTTCTTAGTGTAAAGCTCCCACTCGGCTTGCTCTTCGTCTTCCATGGTAACGAGAAGATTAGCGGTTTTCTCTTCCGAGAACTCAAATGACGTCCCGAAAAGAACGGTCGTGCGGCTAATAGGGTGGAGCTTGGGCGAGCGCCAGTCGATGGGTTTCCACACAGGTTTGACCTTCCACGGAAGACGCCGCTCCTTCATGCATTCCTTCCACCAATCCTGGAAGATGCTTAGGAAATCCCTCCCGCTCACAGCGTGGATGGGCCCGCTGGTTCCATACGCGAGGTGGGCCAACAGTCGGTCTGCCACGACATCCACGGGGACTTCGTCGCTGGTGGCTTCGAGCATCGGGTTGGTGGCCCGCGTTGCAAGGACCATGGAGCGGGATGGGGTCAGCATCACAGCCGCCGAGAACAACGTGCTCGGAGTCGATAGCGGCATGCTGTATCCCTCGAATGGATACGTTTGGGCGGGGCCGATGATGGACGGCCGAACGATCAGGAGCTGATCGCCGAGTTTCTTTTCCATCAAACGCTCCGTCAAATGCTTGGCGTAGGTGTAAGCGTAGGGGAATTGCTCCACAAAGTCATGGAACTTGACCGGATCGTCGTCATGCAAGAGATCCTCCCATTCGTCGAGGGTGGTGTCACCGGCAAAGGGGTAGATTTGCTCGTCGATCCTGACATGCGGCGTACCACGGGTTTGGTACAGATTTGCGTTTGCGTACGCCGTAGAGACGTACACGAAACGGTCGAGGTTGTCGCACTTGGTGGCAAGCTCAGCGAGGTTCATGCTTGCATGGACGATCATCTTCTTGATTTGCTTCAACGGGCGAGCAAGATTGATTGTGGAGGCCACGTGAATGATTATATTGAGCTCGGGCTTCAACGCATCGAATTCACTGTCCATGTCCATTTTCTCAATGTCACCTTGAATGACAATCAGGTTGTCTGCGCCGAGAAGGGTGTCGGCTTCGGCGCCCAGCCACTCTCTCCATTTCTTTTCCAAGGATCTGGAAAAAGACATCAGTATTAGTATCCTGAACAACATTCAAGGAAACTTACTCGCGCCCTCCTCTGCAGACCAGATAGATCTTTCCCACGCCAATGGCCTTGGTGACAAGTCTATAAACGATTGTGGTCCCCAAGAACCCTGATCCTCCAGTGATCAGGATGTTCTTGTCCTGGAATCTATCCCACAGGGACGTCATATCGCAAAATTGTGTGTTTAGATTGAATTGAGAATCCTTTCCAAAGAGTAGTCAGAACTGGCGATGTGCGAGAGTCCTAGTACCATGTTTTTATAGACGTTCCCCGTTCGACTTCCCTCGCTCTACCGAGACAAAAGAACCCGCTAGCCACAATAGTATACTCTCACGCCATCTATGGACGGCATTATGCTTACTCGTATCATCTGTCGGTCTGTTTTTTAGGTTGCATATCGATTTTGCGTGATTCATAGCAAGAATACGCAGATCTCGCGCAACATGTGTTGTTTGTGACATCGACGAAGATCCATGCATGAAGGCGGCTGAAATAACTCCAAATTCCAGTAATTAGTTTACTTTCTTTGGACTAGCACGGATCTTAGCTTATGCATTTTGGGTCACCACGAGCTACTGCACCCCGGTCCATGGGGTTGAATCACCTCATTGTTCATGATAATTCAGTCATTCAGCCTTGCCTTTGGTCTTTCTATGGAGTGCCGTTGCTTGAGTTATACATGTCTTTCTCAAATCATCTAGTTAACCATTAGAGAAGAATCTCGGCCGAGATCCTTCCAGGCCTCATGAGCGCCCAAGTTGAACGATTCCCAGTCCACCAACATGGCTTGCCGAAATAACTCCGTATCTAATGCATGTGACCATGAATCTAGCCTTTAAACAAAAATTCCGAGGCCTATCGGCCGAAAACTCATCACTCATGCTGAAAATCATCGACTTCATTTGGGCATTCTATGTGATGGGCCAATCTTCTCAGACTGGACTATACTTTAAAACAATGTTTCCTTCGGACTCTCAAATAGAATGTCAAAAGTCCCTTTACATAATCTTTATCTCGACATCGGAGAGAAAGAAGTCAAATCCTCGATTGTGTAACGTCAAAACGAACAAGTCTCAAAATGAAGCCAGATGCTTACAACCCCCACGAGGATTGAAAAAAAAAGATTTTCTGATCATGTAGATCGGTTGTCAATGCGGTAACAAATAAAATTTCGAGTCAATACCGGGCGATCCTGACGTGCTGAATGTAGAGGCAGTAATCTAAGCCCAGCTCCACTGATACACCGGTAATTCGGGATGGGATTCACTAGCCTCATAGACTTGCTTACACCTCTAGTCCCTCCATAGCTCATAGCCCGAGTAGCAATCACGTCTTATTATGGGATTTGGACGAAGTATGAGTTAAACTCCCGGATGTCGATAAATAAGAACGGACAATCCATAGGCTTGGGATATCGGCATCTTTTCTGCAATCCGCTTTGCAAGATGGAGTTGTTCAAACTCTTTCTCATTCCCTTGTTCCTTCTTATCTCAGTCATCATAGCCGCTACCGATCTTGAATATGAATATATTGTGGTCGGCAGCGGTGCTGGTGGAGGTCCCTTGGCTAGCAGACTCGCCCGGGAAGGTCACAAGACCTTGTTGATCGAGGCCGGTAGTGATCAATCAGGCAATCTCAACGTCTCCGTTCCCGGGTACCAAGCCGCTGTCACCGAGGACACTTCCCTTCGCTGGGATATATTTGTGAACCACTACGAAGATCAAAAGCGCGCCCAGCGCGATCCCAAGTACACGTGGGAGACTGCGCCATACAAATACCACGTTGGGCCCAACCCTCCCGATGGTGCCAAACCTCGCGGCATTTTGTACCCTCGTGCACAGGCATTGGGAGGTTGCACTCCTCATAATGCTCTCATCTGGATCACCCCGCACAACAGTGACTGGGACAACATCGCGAAGCTCACTGGGGACGATTCTTGGCACCATGAAAACATGGACCAATATCTCCAAAAGGTCTACGAATGGTTACCCACTCAGCCCACTGATCCTACAATCCTTGTGAACGACCTTCCCCTTGCCCAGCAATATGTTGCTGGCGCTGCGGCCGCGGGCCAAGGACCGGGCCCTCTCGTCGCTGTCACCGAGCTGGTGAATCTTCTTGCCAACGATCCCAATAGCCGAGTCAACCCTGCTCGCGATTCCACCCAGGGCTTCTTCCAGGTTCCTCTCACAATGGACTCGGGCAACCGCACTGGCGTGGCCGATTTCATTAAGAGCACCGTGGCCGGCGGGTTCCCGCTGGATGTCCGCACGAATGCTTTCGTGACTAAGATCACTTTTGATCAGTCTGGCGAAACCCCCACGGCCACCGGTGTCGAGTTTCAAGACGGCGAGTATCTCTACAGGGCCAGTCCTCGCAGCCAGCACAGCAAGCCGGGCACTCCCAACTCCGCCAAGGCAACCAAGGAACTTATCATCTCCGCTGGCGCCTACAACACACCCCAGCTTCTCAAGCTCAGCGGTATCGGTCCCAAGGACGAGCTGGATAAGTTTGACATTCCGGTCGTCAAAGATCTCCCCGGTGTCGGCACCAACCTGATGGATCGGTATGAGGTTCCCGTCAATGTCAAGCACGAGAAGGATTTCCCCATTCTCAAAGGCTGCACGTTTGACCAGAAGCCGCATGACGAGTGCCTGAAGAAATGGGAGGACAACCCGTATGTACTCGGTCAGCGCGGTGCTTATGCCACCAATGGACTGGCAGCCACGTTGGCTGTGAACTCCGAATATGCCGCGGACTCGAACATCGACCTTTACATTTTCGGTGGACCCATCAACTTCCAAGGCTATTTCCCCGGCTGGGCCGAGCAAGCCGTCGCGGATCACGCGCACTTCTCGTGGTATACTCTGAAGGCGCACACGCGGAACCACGCTGGCACCGTCAAGCTGCGGTCCACCGATCCATTTGACCAGCCCGAGATCAACTTCAACTACTTCGATACGGGTACCACAAAGGACCACGCGGACCAGTCCGACGTGGGTGCAATCGCGCAAGCGGTCAACATCTCTCGGCACGCGTTGTCGCAGTACAAAGATTACGGCATCTTGGGCGGCTCGCCCTTTGAGGAGGAAAATCCCGGCAAGGATGTTCAGAGTGAGGAGGACCTCGAACAGTATGTGAAGGATGTTGCTTGGGGTCACCATGCATCTTGCACTGCGCCCATCGGACCTAAAAGCGATCCGAATGCTGTGCTTGACTCGGAGTTCCGCGTTCACGGCGTCAAGAATCTCCGTGTGGTTGACGCTAGTGTCTTCCCCGATATTCCCGGTGTCTTCATCACGGCGCCGATTTATATCATCTCTGAAAAGGCCGCGGATGTGATTTTGAAAGGTGGAAGGTGATAGGTGATTTGATTTAAGATTCTGGAGGGTACGCCTTGGGATAATTTGCTCAGTGTCGAGTCATTGGATAAACAATAACTTATTCTCTTAATTTCTACCCATCGGAATGATTACACGTTTTCTAATCTCTGTTCCTTGTCTATCGAGACTCATTTCCAAGGCTCCATGGTTCAGTATATCTCTTTCAGGTGAACTAAAACTTGTCGTGAGTTTTGATAGATTATGATGATTATATTTTTTCTACATTCTTCTAATGTCTTTGACACGAGATTTTCGAGTTCATCCCAATCTGCGGGGTTCCAAGGTTGTCCGATCATGCAAGCAGCCCAGGGGTAATCCCTCTGGCGACCCCCACTGCACTATTAGAATGGCATCAGTACCATCATGGATGATGAGGCTTTCTAGAGTATCCCTTTCGAGCTAACGCAACCAGCATTAATTTCAACAAAAAAGGATGGCTCTCGTATCGACCATTACATTGTATGGTCAGTGTCACGGCCGTTACATCCGTTCATTTCCACTGCCCCAGGATCCGCGCTAGCGTTGGGATCGGCGCTACGAACTATGCATCGTCGTTCTCCACCACCAGCACGTCTTCGGCTCTTAGTATGATCACAACGAACACTTGGCTGAAAAGACCCGAGTCCATTCTCCTTGGGCGGAGAAATGGTCCACTGTGTCCCCAGATCCTGTCAGGCCCAACCAATGTCATTCTTCGAATTAACAATTGCACCATCGCGTCCTTGATGACTTGAATCGATCATCGCATGTAGCTGGTCGATCTTCTCGGGTTTTCAGAGCGTTAGTAAAGTCTGTGCGGTAGGCTATTTGCAAGTCTTGTCTTCTCTCGGCCGATAGGGGGTCTTTCCAGGCCCAGGGTCCCTTTTCATCGCCAATCACATCCAATCTATCGTCATCAAGATACCTTCCCTTCAGCGGATTCTAACATATCTCGCCATCAAGCTTGTCGACTTCATCATTCTTCTTTCTCCATAAAATCGATAGCAGCGATCGTAGCCATGAAATTAGGCTCTGATGCAATTTGTAGCTTCAAATGCTCATCTTGGCTTGGGAGAGTTCGTGGACGCTATAGATCCCCGTACTTAAAAGGCAACCCTCTCGGTCCACTCTCACACTTGTATTCCTCGTATACACTCATTTTCTTCCCTGGGGTTCTCACCATGAAGTTGTCATTTACTCTCGCTGGGTTGGCGACGCTGGCCTCGGCCTTCCCCGTCATTGACAATCTCAATGCCGAAGCCCACCAAAAAGCTGCCAAAATCGCTGCCCGCGCCTTGAAAAACCTCGAGGCCGAGGGCCTGAGCCAGCCAGTACGACGTGCCCCAAAACTTCCCTTGCCGGAGGATGCGTTGGGTCTCAGTCGGGCGGAGACTAACTGTGGTCCCACCATCCCCTGTCCCTACTTTGATGCCAAAGAGCAGTTCATCTCGGTCGAAGGCGAGTATGCCTACGCCAATCCGGGACCGGATGAGATTCGAGGCCCTTGCCCCGGTCTCAATGCTGCGGCCAACCATGGTTATCTCCCTCGTTCTGGTGTCGCTTCGATCGAGGAGACTGTTCGTGGTCTGAACAAATGTAAGACAGCCTCAGCCTACCACCCATCGAAGTATACTAACTAACTCCTGCAGTATACAACCTAGGAGTTGACCTCGGCGCGTTCCTTGCCGCGTATGCTATTGTGATTGACGGCGATCTTCTCGGTGGGACATGGTCGATTGGAGGCCCGCAACAATCTGACCCCATTGCACCATTCTTGGGCAATGGTCAGGGTCTATCCTACTCCCACAACAGCTACGAGGGTGATGGCTCGATTGGACGCCTTGACGCGTTCACGAACAACGGCGACGCCCACTCTCTCTCCATCGAGAAGTTCGAGGAGGTCTATGCAGTTGGTGGTAACGACACCTCGGAGAACGGGTACGACCAGCGCTACACCATCGACAAGTTCCGTGCCAGATATCACGACGTGCAAGCCCACTCCATCGCAACCAACCCCTACTACTTCACCGGCGCTTTCTCCACGATTGTCGTTGTGCCTGCTGCGTATAACTTCGTCATCAACTTCATGTCGAACCACTCAGAAGAGGAGCCATCTGGATATCTGGTACGTCCCTCTTTTTCCCAGGGAATGAGTTTCAAATCTAATATGTGACAGGATGGTTACAACTTCAAGCAATTCTTCGGTGTCACCGGAAAACCGGGCTCCTTCGTCTGGAACAAGGGCAAGGAACGCGTCCCCGAGAACTGGTACAAACGCCCCGCCATCTCACCCTACGGTCTCGCCGACGTCGCCGCTGATGTCGGTATCGGATACCTGGCATACCCCGACACCCTCAAGATCGGCGGCAACACCGGAAAAGTCAACTCGTTCACGGGTGTCCAGGTCGAGGACCTTACGGGCGGTGTCCTCAATGCGAAGAACCTGCTTGAAGGCGACAACTTTGCTTGCTTCGCCTTCGTTCTCGCTCAACAAGCCATCCCTCATTTCCTGAAGGGTCCGCTCGACGCGATCAACAACGCGACTTCCTTCCTGGACCCTTTCCTCAAGCCCATTCTCGATGTGCTTGAGTGCCCTGAGCTGGGTCAGTTTGATCAAAGTCTGTTCAATCAGTTCCCCGGTTACAAATATAGCCCCAAGGGCCCGGCTACGAACTACAAGGCGTAGAGTACGTCTTGTAGGTGTCTTACCATATTACCCGCTGAGCACACGGTCAGCAAGCGTTTCTCTTCTCTTTCTGAAGGGCTCTTTGATCAAGGCTCTGTATGATGTTGCCGATAAATTTGGAGGTAGAGGTTGCGAAATCCGGGCCTCCTGTGATTATCATTTATTCTAAGACTCTCTTTTCTTAATACCATCAATTTCCTTTCCCTGAATATGATGAATTCGAGTAACTTGGGTACCAACGTTTTCATAGAAATACCTAAAGATAAATTGAGTTTTGAGTCCTTAGCATTGCCTGTGGGGGGTTTTAGGGGAGAAACCCATGGGATTGGCTGCCCAGGTGAGCGCCAGCCGTCGATATATACGGATTGCTGCTTCCAGGGTTGTTGGATTTATCGACAGACATTTCCCAAGGTCCAAGCCCGTTGATATTTCGACTGCTGGGCCGGGCGTCAGTGGCCAAGCACCCGTGGACCCTTGAGCGAGTGCGCGACATATATAATCCGGGGAAATTTCACCACAACCGGCCTCAGGTGGTTTCTTAGGTACAATCCTGTTTCTCGCGAACTCCAAGATCATGATAATTGTCCATACAATAATTAGAATAGATTGATCGCACTCATTTGGACTCAGAAATTACAAACAAGGGTATTGGACAAAAAAGACATCACACTTATATATCCCCGCAAGCCTAATCTCTAGGCCTCTCGCTCTCATTGACAGCAACTGTCTTTGGCTGTCCCTCTGCCTCGCCTTCTCTCGGGACTCCAGTCGGTGCGGGATACGAAGCTTGAGGTACATACCCCTGCGGAGGATACGCAGCCATGGGAGGCGCACCAGGTGCCCCAAGCGAGCCCGGGGGCCCGGGAGGAGGATACCACGATCCCGGCGGCGGATTCTGCGTGGGAATCGGCAGCGGAACATGACCCGTCAGACCCAGAGCAACCGCAGCGGGATCTCTCCTGCGAAAGAAACTCTTGACCCAAAGCGCGAACTTTGATCCCGCAGACATCTCCTTCCACCTCGCGGCAAGGAAGGCCTGCTGGTCAGGTGTCTTGGCGCCGTACTTTTTCACCGTGATGAGAGTCAGACAGGAGACGATGGGACAGAGCAGCGCAAAGCCGTATGGTAGCCCCGTCCGCGCCTTGTGGCCGAGCATCGTGCGTCGGAAGATGAACCAACTTTCGATCAACCCAATGATCAGGAAGAGACCGAACCAGCCGAAGAAAATTGCCAGGCCTAGCGCAACGGGTGAAATGCCCCATGTGTAGTGGCATCCGTCGGAGCAGCAGTAGCCGCCTGAGAAGGCGCTGCCGCCGATGTACCAGATGAATTCGTCGCAGCTCGAGTAGCTGCTGCCGCCGCTGCGGTAGGTCCCGCTTCCGCTGCTGGAGCCGGAGGTGTAGCGTCTGCAGGAGGTGTACCGGGCTGGTTGGTAGTAGGAGTAGAGCGAAGAGTAAACACTGGTTGGCAGGTCGCTTGGGTCCAGCATGGCCATGGTACTCGTTATTCTGTCGGTGATGTACTGGTACGTTTTCGTGCTAGTGACTACCGCGGTGGGCGTGACAAAGTTGTCTGCTTGAACGGGCACGTAGACGCGGAGCGCGGTGGAAAGTGTCTGGCTGGTTGTATAGGAGCAGGAAGACGGTGCAGTGTAGACGACATCGACATAGTAGTTCGAGTATTTGCGACTAGTGGTGAGGGAGACACCGGCCGTTGGCGCCACGACGAGGTTGACCGCCGTGACCTGGGCGTAGCTATCATCGGTATAGGTGCTCAGGACCTCAGGGTTCGTTCCCGTTGGCGAAATGTCAATGGTCTTGGTCCGGACAATTGGATCCCGGGTGTACCCCTCGAGGGTATATCCGTCGACGGCGGTAGTCTCGACAAGAGCAACATACTGCGTGCCGAACCAGGGCTCGGCGCGTACCCAAGTGGAAAGCGCGCCGAGCAACAGGGAGGTTGCAAATAGCTTCATCTTGGTGGCGGCTCAGAAACCAAAACAAGGCACCGGCGGAGGGGCATGAACAACTTCAAATACACCCCTCAAAAAGAATGGTCATCTTCACAGCCCAGCAGCTCGAGCGAGCCTTTCCCGATCCAGCCCTATTTTACGAGTCAATAGACCCGGTTCCATTTAGCCGCACGACATAGCCCACATTTAGGATTGGGAACCGAACGCCAAGCTCCTGGACTCACAGATTTCCTCCCCTATCGAGGCGTGTGATTGGTGGGGATGCTCAGGATCGGAACGATCCACTGCTCGGGCAGTCGTATGTCCATTTCGGGAAAGGAGAGCTTGGCCCGAGCACGGCTGAATACGAGCTGGCCAAGACTTTGGGAGCGGTCGGTCGATGATGACTGTTGGGGGAACTGGTTGAAAAGGGCTGTGGCTGATGCGGGCGATCTGGTCCATTCGATGTGGTGTTTTCGCCCAGGACGCCTCGGTTAGCAAATGGAGTGATTGGAAGGGGAACAAAGCACATGCGCAAATTGGACCCGCGTGAAACCTCCAAAGTGACTCAATGGGGATAAGTGTTAAGAGTGGCTGTTTGTTTTCGCTCCTACAGGATACTCTCAACCTCTTGGTTTTAACTCATGGATTCTTTCGGAGATGAGATGGCGGAGCAAGTCATTCGTAAATTGGTATCTATCCCCCGGACGATAGCCGCCCAGACAAAGCAGGACAAAGATCAGATTCGTAATTCTTCATACATTAAGACCACCCTCCGGTGGCGCCACGATCTCATCACTGCACGGCGAAGTTGGCCTGAGCCCGCTGGTTCTTGATCGTCTTCTTGATGATGCTTTCCACCTCGTCCCAGTCGCTGGTGTCGATGCGGTCGATCGTGCACTTGAAATGCTCCTGGATCTGGCGCAGCATCTGCCACTCGTCGCGGTTGGAAACAAAGGAGATGGCCACACCAATGCGACCAAACCGACCCGTTCGTCCGATACGGTGCAGGTAGGTCTGGTAGTCGGGCTCTCGCCCGCGCCCGGGCTGGTGGACCTCCGGGATGTCCTGAGGAAAGGGTCAGTCGGATGCCTTGGGGGGGGGGGGGGGGGGTCCGTGAAAGATCCAACTTACATAGTTGATGACCAGGGAGACGGTCGACACATCGATACCACGGGCGAGAACGTTGGTGGTGATCAGGACCTTGGCCTGGCCACTGCGGAACGCGTCGATCACCGCGTCTCGCTGAGAACCCTCAATTCCACCAGTCAAAGAAGCCACAGTGTGGCCCTCGGCAAGCATCCGTCGCTCAATTTCGGCAGCGGATTGACGAGTCTACCCTCGAGGTCAGCAAGCAAGTCAAGCGATCAATCGCCCGGTACTACTCACCCGCACGAAAATGATGGAAGATCCGACGGTAAGCAGACCATACAGCTGGACAAGGTTTCGGAACTTCTCTTCGTCATCACCACAGTCCATGTACAGCTGCTTGATACCCTCCACAGTCAATTCTTCGTGCTTCAGTCTAAGCTCATTGGCTCCTGGGGCAAATCGCTGTGCGTAGTGGTAGACGTGATCGGGGAATGTAGCCGAGAAGAGAACGACCTGGATGGTCCGAGGAAGCATGCTAAAACCAGTTAATCAACTTGCAGCGGCCGAGTATTATAATGCGATGACTCACGCCTTGACACGGATACACTGATCACCGAGACCTTGCAGGTCAAGCATGTTGTCGGCTTCATCCAAAACCAGAACCTTCAGGTTAGCGGGGTTGAGAATGCGCTTCTTGATCATGTCCTGCACAGTTCCCGGGGTGCCGACGACAACCGAGCTAGCCATTCTGGAGGGACGACTAGAGGTATCAGCGGGCACGGCAGTACCAATGACCAGGTTTTCGAGGAACTGTCCCATGAGCTGAACGACACCGACGATTTGGCGAGCCAGCTCTCGCGTCGGGGCCAACATCAGGGCCTGCGGGGTGGTTTGCGCAGTCGGGTTGGAGAGGTCGATTCGGCTCAGAGCGTTCAAAACGAAAGCAGCGGTTTTGCCAGTACCCGATTGTGACTGGCCCACGAGATTTTGAGGGGGGTTAGCCATGAGCAGAGGCAGAGCGCGCTCCTGCACCTTGGATGGCTGACGGAAGTTCATGGCCGAAAGACCCTTGACAATGCGCTCATCGCTGTGTTGACATGGCGGTCAGAGATGTCTCAATTATAGCTTCACTTGGATACTCACAGGCCAAGGTCGTCAAAGGACTTGACCGAGTACAGAGGGTTGTTAGGGTCCGCTTGCAGATCGCTCAGCTTCACCTCCACAGAGTAATCGGGCTCCTGAAGGTCCGAGCCATGGAGCTGTGTGGGCGCTCCATCCGCGCTGTTCTTGTCCTGCGACGCGTCTGCTCATGTAGAACGTACACCGATTAGCCAAAATATACACATCGGGATGGGCGTCGGCGGGACACAATCGAGGTGGAAGGTGCAATTGGACTCGTCCGGAGGGCTGCGTACCGTCGGGCTTGGAGATGCGATCGGAAAGAGATCCCCCAGTCTGGGGAGCTTCGGTATTTTCGGCAGACATGGTTGAAGAAGGGTGAAGGTGTGCGGAGGTTAAACACAACAGCTGAAGGGTTCCGCGGGGTCAAAAAAGTCAACCCCGGAGAGAAAGACCAGCCACCGCAGATGTGGGAAGGAGAAAGAGCGGAAGGAAGGGAAGCTCTGGAGATATCACTGGATGCGAGTCGCCAACAGCAATGCTTAGCAGGGAAGAAGTGAAGATCGAGTCGCAGAAAAGAAACCCAAAGGATGGTTTATGAACTAGTCCCAGATAGGCAACCCTACATCATCGCTGGATTTGGAATCTGGAGCAACCTGACCGGTGCCTGATTTCTCTTGGGAAAAGAATAAACAGGCGAAGAAATGGACCTCCAAGGCATCTCAATCATGAATCATTTACCAAATTCGTCTCGAGTCACTCCGTTCACATTCGTGGGGAATGCCGTAAAATACCGTTGATGCGGTGAGGTTCCGCGGGGCAAGCCATACCGTACGGTTACAGGCACCGCCCATGCTCCCCGCCTTCTGCGGTCATCGTTCTGTCCGATTGGACTTGGCTATTCATCTTCATGCTGCCTCCCTCGGTCTGCTAGCTCTTTCCGAACCAGGGAATTATCCGGAATTTTTCGCCACCATCTAGACGGTCTTCGTAGCCCATGCGTGGCCTGACCCAGACCACAACACGGCCATGGCGGCAGCAGACGTGGCTCCCCAGTTTGGAGCGGAGCTCAAGGTAAACGGCCCATCTCTCCGGAAGAATTGCGATAGGCTAACGCGATCTTTGCAATAGGATACTTTCAAACCCGTCAACACTTGGGTATGTCCCGCCGTCCCCCGCCACGCCGACGTCAGATTGTTCGATGGGGCGGAGCTAATGCAACCACGTTGCACAGGTCACGAACGGGATCGCGTGGCTAGACGAGGTTCAACAATTCTATCGCGAGCGCAGTGTCATCGAGAAGGAATATTCCGCCAAGTTATCCGCCCTCTGCAAGAAGTACCACGATCGCAAAGCGAAGAAGATCAGCCCGCTGAGTGTCGGCGACACCCCGACCTTGACCCCGGGTTCGCTGGAGAGCGCCTCCCTCACAACATGGACGACTCAATTGAGTACTGTCGAGTCTCACGCTGCCGAGAGGGATCGATTCGCCACTGAATTGGTCACGCATATCGCCGAACCGCTCAAACAGGCTGCCGCGCAATACGAGGACATCCGCAAGTGTCATGTCGATTATCATGCGAAACTGGAAAAGGAGCGCGATGCATCTTATGGAGAGTTGAAGAAGGCGAAAGGCAAATATGACGGCGCTTGCCAGGAGGTCGAGTCGCGACGGAAGAAAATGGAATCCTCTTTCGATCATGGCAAGGCCAAAGCGCAAAGCGCATATCAACAGCAAATACTGGAAATGAACAACTACAAGGTGGGTGTCTGTGGCGCACGCATGGCGGGTGCACGCTAACCTCCGCAGAATCTGTATCTCATCAGTATCAACGTCACCAATAAGCTCAAGGAGAAATTCTTTCACGAATATGTCCCCGAAGTCTTGGATGTAAGACATATGGTTCGACTAAATTGGGATATCTATTGACGTTGCCAGGGCCTGCAAGATTTGAACGAGACTCGCGTGGCCAGATTAAATGCGCTCTGGACCCTCGCCGGGCAGCTGGAAAAGACGGCGCTAACCAATAGTGTCAACCACACGACAAACACTTTGAATGAAATCCCACGCAATGACCCCCGATTAGATTCCATGATGTTCCTTCAACACAACGTCACGCAATCCCAAGAGCCTCCGAACATGGGCTTTGAGCCGAGTCCTGTTTGGCATGACGATGCATCTATCATCACCGATGAGGCTGCCAAGGTCTTCTTACGAAATGTGCTCGGGAAGAGCAAGGCACAAGTGAGGGAGTTGCGGGTCGAGTCGGACCGGAAGAAACGCGAGGTCGATGCCGGTCGGAGGACCCGGCAAAACATTCAACAAGGGAAGGATAACCGCAGCGAGGTCGAAACTGTGCGATCCATCTTTGTCTTCCAGGAATCCCTGCACGAAACAGAGCGCAAGTGGCTTACAGCTGAAGTCGAAACATCCACCATTATCGCAGTGGCGGGCGACTTGTCTCTGGGGGCGAAAAACCACAACTTCCGCTCACAGACATTCAAGATCCCTACCAACTGTGATCTATGCGGAGAACGGATCTGGGGTCTATCCGCGAAGGGGTTCGATTGTCGAGATTGCGGCTATACCTGTCATAGCAAATGCCAGATGAAGGTCCCCGCCGAGTGTCCGGGAGAGCAGTCGAAAGAGGAGAAGAAGAAACTCAAGATCTCTCGACAAGAACAAGCAGGGGCATCACCCGCTATTGATCTTGACGCCTCCCCGGTATCGACAGCTGCGCCATCACTCACCCGCCAAAACACCATGAATTCACTCAGCTCTGGGTATGCAGCGAGCACGGGTCGGTCGGTATCGACGTCGAATCTTGCCGCGCAACCGACACCCGAGAATCCCGCAGATGAAGCCCCCGTCCCGGTCGCAGAGACCAAGCCAACTGTCGCAGCAGCGAAGAGGAACCGGGTGCTGGCACCTCCCCCATCGGCATATGTGAGCGCTCCACCGCCGATAGAAATGGCAGCTCCGAAATCAAAGGAACCAAGGGGCAAAATGATGTATGCCTACGAAGCGGGTGGGGCGGATGAGGTGACGGTGCAGGATGGAGACGACGTGACAATTGTAGAACCCGATGGTAAGATTGAAAAACATCTCTGCCCTTGAACACTCGGCTAACTACAGCTTCAGACGGGTCCGGATGGATGCGTGTCCGTGCCGGCTCCAAGGAGGGTCTCGTCCCCGCTTCATATGTTGAATCTGCCCCAGCCCCGTCACCGGGGCCATCTGCCAGTCCTGCAATGCCGGAGCGTCCGGGGTCAACATACTCCAATTCTTCGGCGTCGCTGGCGGGCAGCGCCGCAGCACCCAAGCGGGTTGGCCCCGCCGTGGCACCTCGTCGTGGCGCCAAAAAGCTGCAATATGTCGAGGCCATGTATGACTATGATGCCCGGAGTGACATGGAATGGTCAATGGCAGAGGGTGATCGGTTTGTTTTGATCACCCGCGACACCGGTGATGGATGGGCGGATGTGGAACGCGGCGGAGTAACCAAGAGCGTCCCCGCAAACTACATTCAGCCGGTGTAAAGCAAAGGTGTATTATCTTCAGCAATACAGGAGGTGTTGTGATTGCGTGGGGTCGTTGCAAGTCCATTTGAATCTTCCCTTTTGTTGCCCTCTAGCATGATTTGCATCAGCAAGGAGCGTTTTGAGGGTTGGTGCTTTGCACGCTGTCTGTATGTACCAGGTTTGAGACTTCTGTCAGAAGTAGCGGACTTGAGACAAAAAACACATATTCAAAACTCTGGAGACATTATCAAATTATGCTGGGTATCCTTGGATAGCCCTCGCGGCATGCATCGTAAGTTCACCTCCCTTGTTGAAGGGCAGTCCTCGCTAAAAAGTCTTTGTACTCCTGGATATTTAGAATCGCTTTGGACATCCCCATCGTATTCAACCCCTGAGCATCCACCACCTTGTCCCGGAGTTCCATGCTACGCTTCCACGACGGACGATACTCCATCTGCCGATGCCACCTCTGGACATTTGGCCATGGTGCGAGGGGATCTTTGCCCTCCGGTGTTGACAAGAGAATATCAAGAGGACAGTTCCACGGTAGAAAAGCAAGATCCGCAAATGTACATCTGTCACCCACGAGCCACGTCTTGCCTTCGAGGAAGGTATCCAAGACCCCCAACACCCGTTTGACTTCATCGGTGTAGCGCTCGATCACGGACGGCGTCCTTTCGGGATTCAAGATTTTGAACCATCCTACCTGCCCAAAGTAAGGGCCTCCTCCACACATCTGGAAATGGAGAGATTGGTAAAGATGATGTCGCTCTTGCATGGAGTCGCAGGTCAATCTGTTCTCCGTGTCGTAGACCTCTTCGAGGTATTGGATGATAGCCGCAGACTCCCAGAGAGTCAGATTCGTGTTGGGATCGATAATGACGGGGACGTGACCGTTGATCCAAGGAGGTGTTTTGACGTTGTCGAATTTGAAAGATTCAATCACGTAGGGAAGCTGGAGCTCCTCGAGGATCACGATGATCTTCCATGGATTCGGGCCCGGGGGGACCAACCAGACCACGATCGGCTTCATATTTTTCATTGTCGGTGGTTCTTGGATTGGCGTATGTTATGGTCAAGAGGCAGGCAGGCAATATTGTGGAGCGCTTCAATCAACCCATATAGATGCAGGGGATAATAATGATCGAGTGGGGATCAAAGGGTGAACCGTGTGAATCGTGCAGATAGCGTATTGACCCCCCCCTTCAGCGGCCATGGTTCATTTATAGATGCACGAGGATAATTTCTCCTTAAATTTCACCGCATAGCTGCGTGTTGCTGGGTAGAATTCCGTCAAATAGCGCAGTGGATACTGTATTGGTTTGTGACGGGTGGTTCCATTGCTCCATCCAATTAATCCGGCTTGATCGCACTACTTACCCAAGAAGGTATCGACCGCGCCAATGTTGTTTACCCCGCAGATTATAGGTAGATGGACATTTTATTTGAGAATTTGTGGTCTGGGAACCAGTGATGACGCATGAAGAGAGTGTGTTGCGGGTAATTCGATCCTTTGCCCCAGCCGCGGATGTCGGCGCATTGCGACAAGTGTAACCTTCGAAACTTGAACATGAGTATGAGAAAACTAGAGTACTGACCGATCGGGGAGAACAGAAACATTGGCAAAAATTGGGCGCAAAGGGGTTTGTTACCTCCGACGCGACAAGAGCAGGAATAGAAAGCAGGAAACCGAAATCTCCTTGTAGAACCCCCTTCAAACATCAATACAACCCCGCACATATAACCCATTCCGCTCTCTGTCAATTTCTCACTCTCCAGGGGTGCGGAGACCTGACCAAACAATGTGGGGGGTAGCACTCTTCATCGCGGGGCCAATCTCCTTGGGCTGCTCGGAAGTCTGCCTCCATGTCGGCTGCGACTCCAGGGCTTCGACGTACCTAATATTATCACAAGTAACCTAGGACCATGAATAAGTAGTATATTATCAACTGCGAACAGACGGCCGGGGCAAAACGAGGCGTGTTTGGGGTTTCGAAGCGAAATATATTGCGCGTTCATGCGCGCCGCTCAGCGGGAACTTAGCCCGACGAGTTGCCAGTTGGAATTGTGTTCAACTTGTTGCGATTTGCCATACTCATAATCATCATCATTCATTCCGGTGTCATCTTAGATGACATCCACTCTGGTTATTGGGCCACGGACCCAAGGCCACTATCTAGATGCTCGAACCCGGTCTCCGGTGACCACATATACCTCGACCAATCCTCCACATGGAAGACGTCGTCCGCCACCCCGGCTGTGACATCCACATCCATGTTATCCAGATACCCCAGCGAGGCATCATTCATAGTCAAAGCGGGGTCCAGCGGGATATCAAAGGGGTTAGCCCTCTCCAGTGGACTGAGCAGGGGCACGGTCTGCACTGTCGAAGCTTGGGTCATAGAAGACGAAGGGAGCAGGCTGTACATGGGGTCGAACAGGTCCCGAGACAGTACAGAATCCAGAACGAAAGAATCCGGGGCCGATCGTGAAAGTGGCGGGACAGGAGCAGGTCGAGCATTGTAGCTAGACGTTGTCATGCCCGCATTCGACTTGGCGCGACCACCATCTTCAGCTCCCGATGATCCCTCGGAACCCGACCAGTCGCCACTACCGGCTGCATCCCTTGAGCACCGTTCATTGCGGACGGGTGTATGCGACGAGGATGCCGAGGTTGACCCGGACCGAGACATGCGGGTCGACACCGCGTCACGATCTTTCCCAGCGGGCCGTGGAGCAATGGGCGTGAAGCCATGGGGATTGTGATGGCGCGGGTAGAGCCTGGCGTGCGTTGTTTTCTAAACCATCAGCACCACCTCGCCAGAGATCCACCACCGGTGGCGTGGGGGGCACAAAGGCCGTACTTTGGGACATTTCAGCTCGGCATCGCGCTTCTGGCGCGAGTGTTCGACCGGGGCCGCACACGGCGTGGCATGACAGATTGTGCAGGTCGCAAAGGGCCGACCCTTGCGCTTGATGCGAATCAACGGTCGATCTGGGGTCGTGAGCGTCTATCCTATCACCGCGAAACGGGGCAGATCTCACCATGATGTTTGCAGCTGGTCACACGGTGGCCCCGTATGCAAGCCTCGCAAGCCCACTTCTGACCTTCGATAAGCATCCCTCGATGAGATGGGAGGGAGTGATGGGCCCGATGGGCCTTTTATACGGCACCCCCCTCACAGCCTGGTCCCGGCTGTGCAGAGGGGAAGCTATGACATACAATGACACAAAAAATCGGCCCTCGACGATGGATCCCCAGCCACAGGATCGACCGCGGAACGGGCATCGCGGCGCGATCAGACGATCAGAAGCTTCGGATGCTCAACCATGGGAGCTTGGGCCAGTCACAAATTTCGGCGTGCGGCACTTTCTGCGCGTGGGGCGGATCGATTTTGATCGACCAGGCACGCAAACACTGCTCTTGACAAGGGGCTACGATTTCCTGTACATGCTAAAAAGGACACCCAATGATGAAATGCGATTTGTGGGAATCGGGACTGTTCCATGCGGGATTTTCAGTCCTCGGTTGGGAGGTACAACGACATGGAAATCATTTCCCAGAGTGTGTTCCCCCCCGGACTGCCAGATCGGTGCTAGATCTGGTCTGCAAATCCCTCATACTTGAGATTTTGCACCCCGGGTGAATCCACGACTCCCACCCTATCGACCGATACAGAAGTCTCCCCTCGCCAACGCTCGGGTCTCTATGGGGCTGGTGAATCCGACGCATGAGATCATGCCAATGATGCTGGACCTGCCAGCGCAGAATCATCGGACCCCGGTCTAATCAAGCTCGTAGCTGCAACTGGAGGTGGCTGTGCTGCGGTTCGCTTAAGTGGCGTTGCATTCTCGAGTGACGCGAGTCACATTCACGGTGGTGTTTCACCGGTCTCGAATGCTTTCCGGGACTTTTGATTTTTCCATCGCATTTCTTCTCTTCTTTTCCCACACGACCGAGGAGAGCAGCTCGTCGCGCCCGTGCCTGGTCCCCGACCCATTATTATTCCTCCGGACAATCCCTGGAATCCCAAACCGGCCAAATTAAGGAAAATTAAGCTCCGGCGCACTCCAATCAGCGTGGGTTGATTCGAGGTTGCCTGGGCCGTGAACTGGCCCGTGTTCCCCTCCCCACCGGGCCCTAGTATGCGCCATTTCGACGACCCCTGAGGCATTTTCTTTTCCCAATTGTTTTCCACGCGATGTGAAAATTTGATCCTCTGAGGGATCCTGTCTCGACGGTGACTTCACTTGGGGTTGGGGTTGTTGGGTGGCTTCTTTACCGAATCGGTTCCTGGATAACCGAGCGACATCGGTGATATCATCATGGATTGGAGAAGCAGAGCACGTAATTGTCACATTCACCCGACCGTCCCAGCAGGACAGGTTAGTATACTCGCTAGAGCCTGCAATCTGCCCTTGGGTATCTCGAGCAGAACTATGATTTGTTCCTTGACTTGCAATCTGGATTCTGTTTATTAACCACCATACTATGGTTGATATTCCACATTCACATGTTCGCTCATTCAGCTAAAGTTCAACTCTGCTCATCCTTTCGACTTCTCGCCAGAGATCTTCACAGACGACTAGCGACCCTCGAGCTCTCGCTCTATGCGGTGACCAGGGTACATGAGAGAAAACCCCATGGTCGCTCGACATAACTTGCCCCCTCGCACAGGCTGATCCAACTACCGACATCCATCTCAGTACATCGGCGCTGGACTATGACCAGGATATGATCCAAGTCTTGATCCGTCAAGCGCGCCGGCCGTAACCGATCGAGCAGTCTGTGAAGGTAGACCATCGAGTTGATATCGCCTTGCTAGGGCGTTGTGTTAATCCTCGTGATCTATTACTCATTTCACAAACTCACGCATGGCGTTCTTTTGGCAAGGTCTTCGACGGTATGGATCTGGAGATCTGATCTGGAGCCTGCGTCATGACAAGGAAAGAGGTGAAAAGGATCGCGAGAGAGGAGTGTCTCATGGGGATAGTATAGATATAGGTATCAACTTGATCCGAGATATACACATAGGGATGTCGATGGAACTTGTATATCTATCACTACGGCCCTCTACTTCCCAGCCAAGCATACACGGTTCCTCGTGATGTCAACTCAGTCTCCGTCCAGTCAAACAGCGTATCCATACACCATTTACTTTCTGCATCCTCATCATCTTCGCAGCCGTGGATGCCCGGTTCGCGCCTGGACGCACCAAGACCGATAGGAGCGTCGATATGACTCGCTGATTGGGTCTTGGGGCGATCATGCACGCGCAGCGTGTCGATCGCCTCGATACTCGTTCTGGCATCATGGTCGATCGCCATGATTCGTCCAGTTCGTTACACGTGGGATATGCGGTGCGAAGTCGCGATGAGATCGAGAAATACCACGCACTCAACACCATACATACAACTTAGTCTACGATAAGGGAGGATTACACGATTGCACTCAAAGATCATTCATTCATGATATACTGGTATCTTTTGAAAAAATCTGCCGGGTCGCTGATTTTAGCAGGAGACCTGTCCCGCATGTAGAAGTCCACGAGTCTTTTCGTCGGCGCGGGGCCGGAACAAAGGAGAGGAACCAGGAACTCGCGAGTCACTCGTTAAGAAACAAGACACTGGAAGTGCTGGGGGGAGGGGGAGGGAGAAAGGCGCTTAGAAGCCGCGACGCTCGGTGGCGGCCTGGACGCGGACGCGGCGGCCATCAAGCCTGGGAAGAGTTAGAGATGACTTCAGAGGAAGCAAGTCGGTGGTACTTACTCCTGCTCGTTCAGGCCGTCGATGGCGGCGTTGGCCTCCTCGGGGCTGGAGAAGGTGACGAAGCCGAAGCCGCGGCTGCGACCGGACTCGCGGTCCTTCAGGACGACCTAGAGAGGGGTTAGGATTATTACTCAAGACTTCAAGGATGGATCTGCGATGAACGTACGGCGTCAAGGACCTGGCCGAACTCGGAGAAGGCATCACGGAGGCTGTCATCAGTGGTGGCCCAGGCGAGGCCGCTGGTATCAGTTAGCTAATGCCGGGGATGCAGTCGAGATAGAGAGAAGGTACTCACCCGACAAAGAGCTTACTGGACATTTTGGGAAGGTGGGGAAGATGTTTGGAGAATACTGAAGATGGAAAGAAAAAGAGCGCGTCGACGCTCTATTTATAATTTGGGCGAGAAACGGGCCAGCACGCGATTGTGGGCGATAAGCGAGACTACAAGGTCCTTTGGAATGGAAACCGTGATTTCTACATGGAATTTCAAGGCGAATCCGAATCTGCTGAGGAGGTGGTGATCGGGCTTGATCTTCTGATGTCTCCTCCTGGGAGTTTCCGGTTTTCCATGCTGCTCAACCCCGCCATGGCAAATCTCGACTTTTTTTTTTTTTTGCCCCTCTTCGCCCCGCGCTGAATCAGCCCGACTGGTTCCAAGGTTCCAAGTATTCCCAACGAAACGCCCGAGTGACCGGGCGTGCGGCAATGCGACATGATGGCAGGTCATGATAGATTCCCCTACGTGGTCCGCCACTGCTCGGTCTTCCTGTCCAGACACTCCTCCTGCGCCCGCGCCCATTCCGCTCGCACCATCTCCGCCCGCGCCGGCGATCGCGGCGTGATTTTGGCCGGGAATTCTTCGGGCATGCAGACAAATCCCTGCGTGAGCCGGTTGGCATCAGGGATGATGGGCTGGCCCGCCGCGTCAAGCGCCGGTTCGATGTGGAACGCCCAGAGGATGCGCGACATGCCGAGGAACAAGCTTCGCTCGGCGACGTGGACCCCCGGGCAGAGGCGACGGCCGGCGCCAAAGGTGAAGACATCCCTCTGCGATCCCTCGCCGTACACCGCGGCATCGCCCAGACTCCGCCGGTCATCCCGGTACCGATCCGGGTCGAACGTGCGCGGGTTGGGGTGTCGGCTGGGATCCATGTGGATGGCCCAGACGTTATTGAAGACGCCGGCACCTTTGGGGATGAAGTAGCCTTTATATTCATCATCCTGGGTTACGGCGTGAGGGGCCCCTCCGATGTTGGCAGTAGGCATCCACCGTAAAGTCTCTTTCATACAGGCGCGGATATACTGCAAGTCGGACAAATCGTCCATCACGGGCATCCGAGACGCGCCCACCACCTCATCAATCACAGCCTGTGCCTTGCGCTGAACCTCCGGGAACAGCAGCATGGCCTGTACAAAAGCGTAGAGCTGATTCGACGTGGTGTCCGAGCCCGCCTCGAGCAACGTCCCCGATACGTAGGCCGCCTGGTCATCGCTGAACCCGTGGCGTTTCTGTGCCTCGGCCATGCCCGCGCAAAAACAATCGTTCAAAGTTCCTTGACCCGCCTCTTCCTTGGCCCGCAGCCAGTGTCGTCGGTAGAGTGCCTTCTCCCGCTTGTGCATCTCCTTTCCTTCCCGTCGCACGGGGAGAAGAAAGTCGGGCAATCGGCGCAACCAGGGGAAAAAGTCAATCAAGACGGCCATCCCGGTCTGGTTGATGGCGGTGAACCGGTTGAACCCATCAAACAGCTGCATCATGTCCATATTCTCGTAGGTCGGCGTGCGCCAGCCGAACAACATCGTCGTGGTCAAGGCATTGGAGTAGCGGCGAATATGCATGAGGAAATCGTCGGGCTCGGTGAGGATTTCGTAGAGCATTTGTCGGTTCTCGAGCATCTGGTAGGAGATGTATTTACTCGAGACGGAGACGTTCAGTAGGCCGTGGATCATTTTCCGGAACTGTCTGTCATTAGTATCATCGCCTATGCTGATCGGGGGGAATCGCCCACCATTCGCCATGTCGGTCCATATGCCTACTCCCGAATTAGTGATGCCAAATGGAAGGTGAGGAGAGAATGTACCATCATCAACAGACGCAGACCCCCGCTGCAAATGGTCTGTCCAATGTACATCTCCAGCCGGTCCGAGTAGATCGCACTCCGCTTATCGAGCAAGTCCTTCACGGTTTCATCGCTCGACAGCAAGATCATGCACTTGGTGCCCAGCATCAAACTGTAGATCGGACCGTACTCACGCGCCCATTTTTCAAACTGCAGATGGGCATCCCGCGTGGGCATCTAGACCAGTCAGAACCCGTCATCACAACTCCCAGTCAACGCACCTGATGAAGATTGCCCAGGACCGGCAACGTCGGGGGGCCGGGAGGATAGTTTTTCGGCCGACGACCGATAGCCAGGATTCGGGAGAGCGCGAAGACAAACAGCGCCGTGCCCAGAACAGGCGTGATAGGAAGCATCGTGGCGCTGCAACAAAATCGGATTTCCACAAGCGCCCACCCCGTCACTGGCGAACGCCCCCCGGGCATGACCCTGAATTTATAGCGCCAACGTCATAACCATCCCCAAAATGACAAGCTGGACGGTCGAATGCCGCAAGGTGGTGACGATCAACCCGTGCAACGCCGCTAGTCCGACGTGCTCGTTCGTGCAGGACCGGCGCTACTGGTTGCCTGCAACCCACCACGCCACCGAGAAGTCTCGGTCCGGAGATCTTGGATCTGAGAGGAACGGACAAGAGCCAGTGTACGTACTCCGCAAAACGAAATATACAACGGGTGGAGAATTGACACGGGTTGCGCCGCCGATTGCACACCCTTGATTGGATGTGTTCCCGGGCTGAACCGAAACCCCTGCAAACCCCGCTCACGGGGGATACCTCTTCTTCTCTCGATCTTCATGACTTTGGTTTTCTGTGCGAGCGGAACTTCGTATCACTGGCATTCTCTGTGGGTGGTCATCATACTTTATGTTAGCGGTTTCTTCGATCCTCGGAGATCCTTCGGGCGGGGCGCAGCGGTGAGGAATGTTGGGAATCAGAGGTATTTAATAGGTTCATTCGACTGTGAAGATGGGGGCGTTGCCTGTATTTTCCGAATGTGATAACTAGACCGCAAAGTGACAGATTCGCACTGGATACTTCAACCTGATCGGCGTCGACACGCGGTTCCACGTTATTCTCATCCTTCCGCGATCTACATCTCACTATCGACGTAACTCCCCCCAGCGGCGAGCGTCACATAATAGAGATCCGTCTCGGCACAGATGACCATGCGCCCTTTCCCCGCGAAATTGAAGTTCGCCGATGTCATGCCCGTGTATATCTTGCCGATGAGTGTGCCCGAGGGATTCCAGACCTGAACCCCGTCGCCACACCCGGCATAGACGTTGCCCAATGAGTCGCAATGTATGCCTAAATGGGATACAGCTCGTTAATCCTAAACTAGAACCATCGTACTCTTCTTACTCCCCGGGAAGTGCTCAACTCACCATCGGGCGCACCGGAGTTGACAAAGGCAAAAGTTTTGCGATTCTCGAGCGTGCCGTCTTTTTTCACATCGAAACGATAGCTGGTTCACCATTTTTAGTTTTCAAAAATCAAGATATCCGAAACACAACGTACATCGACGCCGGACGAGAGAAATTCAGTCCGAAGAAACCACTGTCGATGCCAGTGTCGGTGACATATGCATAGTCACCATCGGGTGAGAACGTAAAGCCTGCATCCCAGGTCAGTCACTTCAGGTATATACTGTGTTATCCAGGCCTACCGTTCGGGTGGTCAAATCCATCCGCCACGACGGTCACAGCACCGGTGTCGGGATTAAACCGATACACTTGGTCCTGCAGACCCGGCGCGGGACGGAAATCTTGGACCCAGCCATAAATCGTGTCGGTGAAATACACGTCTTTGCTTCGAGGGTGGACGGCGACATCGTTCAGGGAGTTGAATTGACGGCCAAAGTAATTATTCAGGAGGACTGAGAAGGGGTGGTTATTTTTTGGTTCGTGATAGTACTGAAACTGTGCACAAACCGGTCGTGTTGTATGGCTTTTGCGGGTTCATCACCCATAACGAAGGAGGTTTATCATCTCCCTGGCCTTCGCCGGTAAAGATGATCTGGCCGCGGTAGTTTGTTGCGCCTGTGATCTCTAGTCAGATAGTGATATCTTCAATATCCCAAAGACCATAACTACCATTTGGATTGATCACCATCGGGGACGAAGGTACTGTCGACACCTTGACCATGCCTATAGCATCTGTCCTGTTTGAAACTGCCGCTGCGTCCGCGAGGGAGACCTTTTCGATGATGGATGACTTCTTGAGACCGGTGCTAGCGTTCTTGGCGCCTGCATTCTGGACGAAGAAGACCTCGTCTGTCTCGTTCGACCTGTCATACCATTTAGTGTCAGCGTTAAGCTTGGTTCACATTTACCCACGTACCATACAACCGCCTCATGATATAGCGGGTTCTTTGGCGAGTGCGCAATCCGGGTGAAGGTAGGAGATTTGCCGAGGATCTTGAGAAATTCCTGATCATAGACATGGAATGGGCGTCGGGTGAGGCTGTCTTCCGTCTGTCCCGGAGGAATAAATGGCTTTGGCAAAATACATAAGCTGATATTCGTGTCTTCAGTGAATGTGGCATACGGTTTTGGCATTGGATTCCGTTGGCGGCTTGGTCGTATTCAACACGTTGAATGCGCGTTGATCGATGACCTGAGCCTGGACAGGAACATCGCTGCCCCCGACTACGGGCACGAAGCATTGACCTAGAAGTGCCAAGGCACCGAGAACGATAGAAAGCACGGGCATGGTGAACCAGACCCGAAGAGAAAGTCAAGATTGGCTGGATTCAATTCCGATGCATATGGAAAATGCCAAGGGAGAAGGATCATTTATCTACCACGACACCCGAGGGGTATTCCAGGCGGAGACGCGGGGAAGATGAAAATGTCCGAATTTCTGGAGACGATGATGTATAACTTGAGTGTTCCTCCAATGAAGGATATCTGCCCTGCCGCTTCCCCACATGCTTGGTGGTTTGCAGTGGCGAGGATTGTTCGGAGTTGGTCCGAGTGACCCCCACGAAACCCGTAGTTCCGATGTGAAACATGGACATCATAGCGTGGAGTGTCCATAGCGGACAATCAGCAGGGGTATAATCGAAGTTGTCAAAGTTGGAAACTCCAAGTGAGAGTATCTCGAGCTAATATTCTTTCGTCGACCACGACAGATTGAGACTATTGAAGATATTCAACATCCTCGCTCTCGCCCGACTCGGAAACTCCGATAAACATGATCCGAGTGGAAAGAAGAAGACTGCAATTCAGGGCAGACGCCTGTTGATCGAGCAAGTATAGCCCACAAGGGAAAGGAAAGATAGTATTGACTGGGCAGAACCAGAGACCCCGCTTTCCAATGTGACCTCAGCAGGACCATCAAAGGATCCCTTTACAACTATCTCCTCCCTTCTCAAAGGCTGAACCCGGTCGTCTTGCCCTACCTCTGTTGCCGGTCGGTCATGGGCAGTAGGCGTCTCAAGCCCATAGATGCCGGCTATCACATGTGGCATATCGATACCTGGTGTGCCTCCCCATGTCGGATTCAAGACCGACTCATTCTGCGCCCGTTCCCCGAAATAAATTCCGTTGCAGCTGTTCTTTGGTGATTCAGCAATTTTTTCCAAGGTCCCGAGGTCTGCTGAGAGGTCAGCACCGTCGAGGATCTGAATGGACATGAGGTGCGGTAACCGGGGAACGTGGGATCATATTCGAGGCAGACGGGACTTGTTCACGACCGAAGCTAGAAAATCAAAATGTTACGCAAAGGAATTAGTTTCAAACTGATTTTTATTGGATAAGATCACATGTTCTCTTATCTCTGCCCATGTTTCCATCTAGCTAGCTTCCATAGTCCTAGTTTCTGCATGCATGCATCTGCGCATCATCATCTCTCATTCCATTCCATCTTATGAATTTTTAATTTGGAAACGAAGACCAGGGCGTATCTAAAAAGACGTAGGTTAGGTGGTCCTAGACAGGTACACCTCCAAAGTGTTCGGAAGTTTCTGGATATCAGTGTCCCGACAAGCGAGAGAATCCATAATGACCCTCATTCTAACTACATCGAAACATCCGAAATGTATCGAATTTATGTATTTCCCGGCTATTTTCGCTCCAACCCATCACTGCCAATCTTATCTAGGTATCCGCGCCTCCCAATCCGGAGTCCGCGGTTCGGTCTCCGGCATACGCGGATGCAACCCAAATCCAAATGACGTGGAAACCCAGCCTCAACGCCTGAGCTAAGCAAGATATCCTAAGCGGTATCAAATTCTGACGGGTGCGCCCTCGACAGGATAATTCACCCAGTCCCTGGCATCAGCCTGGTATCGGTGTGTCGACCAAGATGACGATTCAACAGCATACCTCGGCCGTGCGCATCGTGGAAGTAGGTCCGCGAGACGGCCTACAAACGATCCACGACCCTGTTCCAACGATGACAAAACTGCATTTGATTCAGCGACTATACCAGGCTGGTCTGCGCAGCATCGAGTTGACTTCGGCCGTGTCGCCGAAAGTGATCCCGCAGTTGGCGGATTGTCGGGATGTCCTAGCCAGTTCTCAGGTCCAGGACTTGCTGCCCGATCCCGGTCTTCATCTTCCAGTGTTAGTCCCTAACACCAAAGGATTGGAGATCGCGGCAAAGCATTCCGTGCGCGAGGTAGCTGTGTTCGTTAGCGCGACGGAGGGATTCAGCAGGGCGAATATTAATTGTACCGTCGACGAAGGGATTCAAAGAGCGCAGCGAGTTATTGAACATGCATCCATTTTGGGAATCCATGTGAGAGGGTAAGTCGAAATAAACGGGTCTGCAGGCCGAGACTGACATGTTTAGATATGTCTCTTGTATTTTCTCCGATCCATACGATGGACCAACACCGCCATCGCAGGTCCTGCACTGCGTCAAAGCGCTGCTTGATGCAGGCTGTTACGAAGTCAGTCTCGGCGATACGCTGGGCATTGGGTCCCCTTCCAACGTGCGCAGTCTGGTCACGTACCTGACTTCCAACGGCATTCCCGCATCAAGCCTCGCGGGTCATTTCCACGACACGTATGGCCAAGCGGTTGCAAATGTCTGGGAAGCGTATGGCTGTGGCATTCGCGTATTTGACAGCAGCGTGGGCGGACTTGGGGGCTGTCCTTTTGCGCCCGGCGCAAAAGGAAATGTCGCATCTGAAGACGTGGTGTATATGTTTCACAATGCTGGCATCGCGACGGGTATTGATTTACCCAAGCTGGTCCACGTTGGAGACTGGATCTCGAAAGAGGTTGGAAAACCAAATTCCAGTCGTGTTGAGGCTGTTCTTGGGACCGGGAACTCTGCCCAGACAGTATTCACAGAGCAAGACAGTCCCGCCAGGGACATCCCGACCGTGGCGGATCATATCCTGACTAGACAAACTGGCGTCAATATCCGCGACACATGCAGTCGTCCCAGGAGTGGAAATGAATTGACGGCATCTGGGATCACTGACCTCACTGGCCAAATCGACTCTCTCATCTCGCGGATCATCCATACGGCAGACAATGGCCAGTTATGTGACGGGATAGATCTCTATGAGAAAACCACGGACGAAAAGTACGATGAAGGAGATCATGATCAAATGGAGCGCTTGGTCACCCTCATTCAAGTGTCCGACAGTGTGCCCGAGGATTAGACCCAAGGCGCAGTACCAAGCATGTCACTGGCGCACAAATAAACCCCTAAAGTACGGAGTCTGGTGCAACGAGAGATCTATTCGATACAGTCGATCTTACTTGATTCTTGAATTGTTGCAGCTATTGGAGAATAAAACATGTTGTACACCCCGAGCAGACCATCATATCAGCCGGATGTGATCCACCCACTGAAGAGAGTCACGGCTAGGTAAAGCGTAGAGCTTGAAGCACGAAAAAGACATAAAAGCATAAAACATCACAGAAAAACCAAGCTGGCTCCGAGGAGGGTCGACAGGACAGTCACGACTCCGACCGCAATGGGAGCCATGCTCATGTGCGGAGGGTGGAGACCCGCGGCCGCAGCCTTGGAGGAAGATGTGGCGGGATCACTGGTACTTCCAGTCACTTTGCCCGAGCCAGGGGTCGCAGTAGCAGTCGACTCAGTGCCAGCTTCCATACTTCCATCACCATCGAATCCCTTGCCTTTACCAGCACCCTCGGTGAGATACTTCTTAGCCGGAGCGGGCATAGCGGGCAAGGATTCGCTGTCGACATCCCAGTTGGGAGCGTTCTTCTTTGGGCAAGAGTTGGCGCCGCCGTCCTTGTTGTAACCACCATTGCCCTCGGGGTTTTTGGTCTTGTGGAAAGCGGTCTTCAAAGCATCAAAGTCGGCCAATTGCTTGGTTTCGTGGCCATTGACCTTGACCAGACCATACTTGCTCGACTCCTCCGAGTATTCGTAGACCAGACCACCGGAGTAGACACCCGTCATGTCAGTGCTGTACAGCGACTCGACCTCCTCAAACTTGCGCTCGTTGGTGTTGCAACCGTATTCGGAGAGGAACAGAGGAAGGCCGTACCCGGTGAAGTTCTTGACCTTTTGATCCCAGCCGGAGGTCTTGAAGGAAGATGGATCGCACCAGGAGTAGTCGTTGAAGGCGAAGAAGTCGCTGCGCTCATCGTCGGTGCCGCAGTTCATATACTGAGCCATTTCAAGGCGGTTGGTGTCAATGTCGGCCTAGCGAGTGTTAGTAACTGTCAACTGAAGTCAGGATAGGACACTTACAGCCGAGTATCCCACAGGTACGTGACGCAGTTTCCGAGCGCGCAGGAACGAGCGGATGTCACGAGTCACGGCCTTGACATAAGGAGCCGCGGCGGAGGACGGGCCGTCGTTGATAACTTCATTTCCAGAGAAGAAGGCCAGTGTGTTGTCGTATTTGGCGAATTTCTCCACCGTGGCGAAGATGTATTGAAGGTAGACGTCGTTGTAAGACTTCTTGGGCTCCGCACGGTTCAGCGCATACTTGGGCGTGTTGACGTCGAGCACCAGGTAGATGCCTGCCTCGGCGAGGGCCTTCATGCAGTCATCATGGTCCTTCGAGTTGTCAACCGAGTAGACACGGATGGTGTTCAGGCCCAGCTCCTGGAAGTTCTTGATGTTGCGCTTGCACCCTTCGGTGTCAGCGATGGGATCGGCCAGCTTGGAAGAGCCACCGGGCTGGTAATCGACACCACGAATGTAAAATCGGTCCTTGCCTCTGAAGAAGGCATTTCCCTTGACGGTGATGGGAACAATTTTGTCATGTTTTTCCGTGTCGGAAGGGCCAGCCAACACGGAGGAGGCGCCGAGAATAAGAGCAGTTGCCAGGGAAGCTAGAGAGGTCTTCATGATGGCGGATGTGATGGAGGAAGAGAAGAATGAAAGCACTAAAACGCGTCAACGAGCGACGAGACTGGGGGAAAGAGCGGCGGAAGGGACGAAGTCATCAAGAACGTAGGGATGGGGAAGGGGCGACTGTTATACCTGGCCATGTCTCTCTCCCAGCCACAAAGTCGATCATGCCGCAAGGGATTCCGACCTTGAATGCATTTGCCCGTGATGACGATGGGTCAAGCCACGGGTTGTACTCAGGTGCCCCTTGAACAGAGACCTTGTACATAGAATGCCCCACAATGACATGTCAACAAGGAAAAGGAAAGATATCATTGGCCATTCCGTGCATTCAATCTTAAATTAGCTCCTCTGCAGGTTCGTGAAGGCTCGATGCATTGGCTTGACAGTGGCTAACCGGGGGATCCATTCTTCAGGCATTCTATTCCTGATGAATTCATGTCTGGGCACCGCCAAAATGAAGAAATGATCTATGTATCAAGCGAACAGGTAAAATTGAGTCTATGTGTGGTACGATAGAATGATTCTCGACTACTCGACCCGAATGGCATTGCAGTCTGGACTGTGTCACACGCCACTGGGAAAGTGACATCGTGAAACATTTCCATTTGGTATGATTCGATGAGATCGGGTTCGTCCGTGTCTGTCTGACTGTGCACCCACTCCATGTGATATCGCTAGAAGTCCGAAAAGCGGACAATCGGGGACGTACAGTAAGTATTGAGATCTATCTGAAGCTGAGCTTTGATTAGATGCATGTTAATCATAGGCTAAGAATCTCACGTCTACCGCAATCCCACATGCAAATTGAAATTGACCTCAATTCCCATGCGCACGGAATGATTGGAATGCCCTGTGCAGGAAAAGAACTCGGCTGTAGCCGCTTTCCGAGCTCTACATCACTCTGAGTGCCGCTTCCCCAATTTGTTCGTTCCATGAATCCAATCCAACAACCCGATCGATCCATAGTTGAGATTGAACTTCTCGTGATGCAAGTCATGCATCTTCGCCTTGTTATTGAAGAAGTCGTAGCCACTATGCACAGTTGCCGTCATGAACAGCTCATAGCCGAGAAATACCCAGAAAGTAAGTACGTGGCTGCCCAAAAGCTGGGGTGGCAAGGAAATAGGCAATGCATTGGCGAAAATCTGTTCAATGGGATGCGCGAACTGGGCAGCGAGTGCAATCGGCGCAGTAAACTTATGGTGCTTTTTGTGGATGCGCACGTAGAAATATGGCGCGTGGAGGAGCCGGTGACTGTAGTAGAACAGAGCTTCGCGTAGAAGCAGGCTGATCACAAAGTCCCGTATGAACTCGAATAGCGATGGGAGCGATGCATCGACGCGGTAGGATGATTTCGAGCCCATCCGACTTGTCATCGAGATAAGGCTCAAATGTAGAATAGACGACAGGACCTGGTTTTGAGACACGACGATAAAACAGCGCGCAATGTCCCGCCGTGTAGGCTGTTTCGGGGCAGGTTGGATCTTGTGGCGGTGGGAGAATGACGGTGCGATGGTGTCTAAGAGTAGGTACCCTATTGACGGCAGCCAGAATGTCACAAGCTGGACCAGCAACGTTCCCACAAACTCGATTCGCTGGGGCGAGTAGGAGTCCACGATGGAAGACCAGAATTGCTCAACCCTGGGGTTCACGAAGCCACTGTAGTCGCCGAGTACATCCATGATAGCGAGCGAAACTGCGAGTCAAGTTAATCGACCCATGGAGATGAGATGCCGAATTTATACGAGCCTCGGTTCTGGGAAAGGCCTTCGCCCCGCATCGATCAACAGGTGCCATCGGCAATGATGGTGGGTCTCGGCTAAGACCTCGAGGCCATGTGAAGTCTGCATCGATGCGAGATGCATCTTATAGAGATCGAGTGAAGGAGCAGTAGAGTTGCCACCATTTGGAATTGCTTGGTGATCTCGTCCCCGTAACCGGGCCGCTTTCGGCCCGGCCAAGGTGAAGCGCGACCATAAAATGCGAATGGCCTCGCCAACTTATTTTCGCGACTTTGACCATTGATTCCCACAGCAGAGTCGAAATAATGGTAAGAGACACTCATCCATGGAATTGTGCAACTCCAGCACCGTTAGGATCATCCTTGTTGATCTTCGTTCCAGATGAACTACATTGAATACGGCTTCAGCCGCCTATTTGCCAACGCGAAAGGACGCGACGCGAAGCTCTTCACCAAAAGCGCAGCCTTTGCGCAGCACACTCAATCGAGCATCCTCCTCGAATGTCGTGACATCGGTCCGTCTGGATCTTCCCTGCCCGTCGACCTCTCCGCGGACGGCGCGGGTCATTTCCCCTCGCTGCGCTGGCCAGCGGCAGCCCCGGAAACCAAGGAGTATCTGCTCGTCAGTGAGGATCCGGATGCACCGCTGCCAAACCCCATCATTCACGGCCTTTATTATGGCATCCCGCCCACCGCCACCGGTGTCGGTGCGGATGACTTCCTCGAAACGGCCGAGCCTCACACGCTCAAGGGTGGCTTTCGCTATGGCAAGAACCGGAAGGGCACGGTTTACATCCCCCCGCGGCCGTTGGTAGGCCACGGTCCTCACCGGTACTTTTTCACGCTTGTTGCGCTTACGGAACCCCTTGATACGAGTGGGTTCAGTGCACTGCCCACGATCGAGGAGGTGGCGACTGCGATCAAGGGAAAAGTGTTCGCATGGGGCGAGTGGGTTGGTTCGTACGAGCGGAAATGGCAGTAGCTTGTGATTTGTTTGGGATGTTTGATCGCGCTTGGTCGAGTCTGATTTGCGATACCCAATGGTTCGCGTTGATGCGAGTCCATCACTCCTGATGTCCGTTGTGTTTGCTTTGTTGGCGTCGGTAGGATTGCCCGGGATATAGTGGAGCTAGAATGGGCATTGTCTCAAGCCGGGGAGAACTATGGGTGTGATGAGGGGATGGTGATGCCAATGGTTTCGGGCTGCAGGTGGCTGCAGATTTGCCCGTCGGACAGATCTCGGGGCTTGGGATGAAGCTGTCCACAATAGAGAGATAAAAGATACGGGACAATAATAAGTTCAATTCCGATCGAGGCAAGGTTGTTGGTACCTTATGAAAAACACTGATTTCACCTCGGGTCTACAAGAGACTCAGGGGACAGCAAACTTCGAGTTAAGACCCAGCTGCCATGTGTTGCCACGAAGAGATCGTCCGATTTGAAATCGATCTGGAACAATGTACTCAGTACTCCGTAATAACTCCCTCAAGCTCGTTGTTAAGGTTGCGGATGTTATCTTAGCCGAAAGCCAAAGGCTGGCCGCACATAAGGAGAGCCAGGCCGAAGGGGTCATGTTTGTGACATGTACAGTCTGCATATCGAGACGAGTCTGATTGGGCAGGTCAGTGGTTCTAGACTGCGACCCCTGTCACTGATCATATTCCACCCCGATGACAGCTTGATCACAAGTCATATGCATCTGCTGCTTGCAATCAGTGATGATAGTGGTCAGCGCACCTACAAAAAGCACGAAGACATCATTACTGCCATATGAGTTGGAATTTCATGGAACCATCGACCATATTTATGCCGGAGATCCGGCAAAATCACCGATTTGCCCGGCTGTTATGCTGGATTGTTCCTCGTTCCTGCGCACGAGCATGGGTTGACATGTCACAGCGAGGCACAACCCTCCCGCATCCTAGCCATATCGGCCCTAAATTAAGGTCCAGGGGCCACCGAGGGGCCATCCCTGGATGAGATGTCAGAACGGATGAGCGCCGGTCTTGCTCGGCCCAGTCCTACATTTATAATGGAGTCGTTGTGTGTTCAAGTTCCAGCATTTTCGGCACGGGTTGTCACTTAAGTTGCAAATATACCGTAGAGGAATACTCTTTCGGGTCTCACCATGTTTCTGCTCAAGCATTTCGTGCTTGTCGTCGCCTTGCTCGAATTTGCTCTGGCAGCGGCCACCAGATTTCCCTCGAGGTCGTCATGTAGCAAGGAGGACATGGCCGTTCGGAAAGAATGGTAAGCACAAACATTCCCTCGAGTTCTCTCAAGCTGATCATTCTCAAGGGGCGAAATGCCTCCCGCTCATCGGTTTGGATATACCGACGCCATATTGTGCCTGATGAAGAAAACCCCACGGCTACCTACCGAACACTTCCCCGGGGTCCGAAATCGAGTCGATGATTTTGTCGCGTGAGTGTAGTTCACAAGAGAAATTCGTGCAGAATTGACATGCAACAGCACTCATATCAATTACACGCTTCACGTGCATTACAGCGGGCTGTTTCTCCCCTGGCATCGGCACTTCATGCACCTCTGGGAGAGAGCGCTACGGGATGAATGCGGGTATAGGGGGTTTCTTCCGTACGAAACCCACGCACGAGCTTTGACTTTGCACTCATCACTGCAGGTACTGGGACTGGCCCCTTTCATCGAACCTTAGCGAGAGCACGCTCTTCGACTGCAGCGGGAGCTCGCTCTCGGGCGACGGGGCGTACAACCCGGACGAACAAGGTCTCTCCGGCGGTGGATACAACGTTCCCCGAGGCAGTGGAGGAGGCTGTGTCACTTGCGGACCGTTCAAGGACATCAAGATCCATATGGGCCCGTTCTCGCGGGACTTGACCTCCGTCACGGAGATCCCGGCACCGGGCTTTGACTACCACCCGCGCTGCCTAAACCGCAGCTTGAACAACTTTGTCGCCAGCAATTATAACAATGCCACCGTCGTCGCGCGGCTGCTGGCGTCCACGGACATTGTCGACTTCCAGACCGTCATGGACCACTGGCCGCCGCGTCCCGATGGTGTTTTTGGCGTTCACGGGGGTGGCCATTACAGCGTTGGATCCACCATGCAGGATCTGTTTTCCTCGGCGCAGGATCCAGTCTTCTTTCTGCACCATGCCATGGTCGATCGGGTCTGGGCGATGTGGCAGGCCAAGGATGAAGCTCGACGACGGTACGCCCTCAACGGCACCACCGTGTTGATGAATCCGCCATGGGCAGAACAAGTAACCCTCGACACGGAGCTAGAATTTGGTATCCTGGGCAGGCCCAGGCGAGTTCATGAGATCATGAACCCAACGACGAACGGGTATTGTTATCGATATACCTAGACTGGTTAAACCGCCGAATTAAGTTTGGTCGAGAGGGTCCACTTGCCACTAGCCGTGGAAACTATTCGTGCTATCGGCTTCGACCGATCCTGTCCGGATAACCGGCCGGATCATGGCCGACGGTTTTTTTCCTTGCTTTTTCTTGTTTCCTGGTGCTCCGTATTCCGTGATTCCCGCGACAGTGCCGGTCTGCTGTTGTGCATCGTATGCTGACGCAGGCGCAGTTGTTGACGCGGTCCACTAGACCATGGTTAATATCAGGCACCCGAACCAATCTTCCCCTTTTCTCGTACTCCCCGGAAGTATGACAACACGACTCGAGCTATTTTGGGTGACACCGAACCAATGGTGGGCCGACGGTGGGACCTCTTTTTTTCTTCCGTTTTCGAGGTTCACGAAGTCAGGCAGGGAGAGGGAATGAAAAAGAATAGAGAACAGAAAGCAACAGCAGTAGACTGAGTCCGGGTAGAGGAAGAGCAAAGTCGGTGCAAGAACATTGAAGCGGGACGATCCTGTAAGCGCCGATCCATGAAGCCGAATTGTGTCAAGCATTGAAACTTGCATTTGCCCGCGCTAGTTTTAGGCCACACCGATCGAACCCAACCGTACGGAGTATTTCTACGGCGCTTCCCACTTTCTTTGTTTCCCAATCTCACTTTCCACCTTGCATCCTGCATTTTGCACTTTCCCCTCTCTTCATCCTCCCCACGACCCACTCGCTGATCATCATGGCTCGCCCCAACCTGTTCTTGCTGTTCATCTCGCTGATGCTTCTTTCCCTTGTGGTGGATGCATCCCCCGTTGATGGCCCCGTGGCTGCCCGTGAGTCTCTCCAGGACGTGCTGGCCGGTATCGAAGTGGCCTCCATTCACGATGCTCTGCACGCTCTCTCCTCCAAATTCCGCGACGGCATTTTCCCCACTGACATGCGAGCCGCCGAGGCCCTTCAAGACGAAGATGAGACCATTGCCAGCCTTGTTCGGGTCATGAAGCGAGACAACGCGACTACCTCCGAGGCGTCCACCCCGGTCGTTGTGCCTTCGACCAGCGAAGAATCCTCCGCGGCCCAATCGACCGTGGAGCCCACCATCGAGCCCACCATCGAGCCCACCTCTCAGCCCACCTCCACTCCCACCGAGGCCCCGACCACCGCCCCGACCACTGCTCCCACCAGTTCGAGCTCGAGTACTAGTTCTGCCCCCACTCCCACCGAGCCCACGACTACGGTCCACTCAACCTCGTCCAAAAGCCAGAGCACCTTGTCCACCACTTCGTTGCCGCATTCGACGCTTAGCACTACCACGAGCACTACCTCCCATACATCCTCCAAGTCCACCACTTCCTCGAAGAAGTCCGCTAGCGAGTCCACCTCGACTTTCAAGAGCACTACTACCATGCCCGATGGCAGCCTGAGCACCATCACCTCGACCACCGTGATTCACGTCAACCCCACCGGGGACAGCTCGCCTGCGGCGACCACCACCGCCCACGCGGGTCTGCAGACCGGTGGCGCTGCCTTGACTACCGGCATGACCCGTGAAGTCATTGCTCTGGTCGGCGGCGCTGTCGCCGTCGCAATGGCTCTGTAGGAGCCCCGTGCTGGTCCCGTGCCGTGAAGGCCTTTTGTTTCAATCAATGGCGTTTTTTTTTTTTTTTTTTTTTTTTTGGAATCCTTGTTTCCAAGCCGGCATCAATCCTTTGCATAGCCTATCTCATCGGCCATCACAATCCTTACGACTCTTTCCCCACCTTGCGTCTTTCCTTTGGGCATTGCACCCGGTCTCGGGTTTCAACGGTGTTTCTGGTCTCTTGTTTTCTGCGGTGGAAACGGCTGCATCTTAGCGTGTGCACATTTCACATCTTCCATGTGATTAGTTATTTCTCGAAAAAATATCTTCAATTGTGTCTCTGTGCTCTGTAATTCAAACGTCAATTGCTATCAACATGGCGATGTGCCGTCATCCAAGTATATATGCTCTTCGGAATGTGGCGGGGTATGTAGTAAAGCCAATATCGCGACTGGAATGTCCGTCATCTCTCCACCGGTTTCATGCTTGTCCGGGACAATTGCGGTTTCAACATTATTCGATATCACCGTCCCAGGTTCCCTTGGCCCTGCCACCGCTCTTCACCCGTCCAGAACCGCACCACGCTCTCCCATGCCGCGATGTCTCCGTCGCGCAGCAGTGCGGCTACGTCGACGTTCAGCGGTGAGTCGGGCTGGGGGTCCGTCAACAGTTGGTGAATGGCGGTCAGCGTCGACGAGAGCGTGTAGACGGGGCTCCAGTGCTCGGTCGTCAATAGGGTCAGGCAGATCTCGCCGGTGGTAAAGGAGATGTTGGGGTGTGAGATGCGCGTGGTGAAATGAATCGAGGGTGGCGCGAGGGGGTAATTTGGCGGGATAGCAATGCGGAGATGCCAGAGGCCGCCTGTGGACCGTGTGAGCTGCAATGAAAACCTTTGAACCGATCGGGCGAGAAGAAATAGCTGTTCGAAGAAGCCCGAATACTCCTCATACCTTCGTATGGCGACCCGTTCACGCCCTTCAGCACGGCCTCCCACCGCAATAGATCCTCCTCGTCGACAGGGCCCAGATGGAGCAGCGCTTCGTTCGGCGTCTTGGTATAATCCTTCAGTTCGCGCAGCAGGCGCTGCGTCGTGGAGTTGGACGCCATGCTGGAATGGTGGAATGTGGAGGAGGGAGAGACCTCGGTGGAAAAGGTCGCGATCGTCGCCGAGGCCGGGGAACCTCGCGACCCTTGGCTCCGGCGACCTCCACATGTGAAACTTCCCGTCCACTCACGTCTCCCTCATTGCTGACCTTTTCGATTCACCATGCGCACCTCGCGCGCTTCCAAGGAGACTGCAAAGGTTTTGCAGGCATTGTCGCCTCCTAAAAAACGCCAGACGCGCAGTGCTGCCCTCAACCCCAGCGCGCTGAGCAGCTTTGCATACCAGGCTGATGCGCCTGTGAAGACTGATACCCCGGCAATTGCCCGTCTGCCACGGAGCGACGACGAGTCGTCACTCTCGTCGGCTGATACGGCCGATATTGAAGATCTCGTCGAGCCTCCGCCGAAACGCCAGAAATACGATCCAACATCAATCCCTCGCAAACCCCTGAGTCGGACGCCCCGCAAGGCCCGAGAGACCGTCGTGAAAGATGAGCCGGATGAGAAGCTCAAGACACCACAAGCGAGACGTGTGCCGGCGCGCAAGATCCGCGCTGCAGATGGAGAAGTGACTATGGAACCACCCTCGAATTGGGAAACAATGTACAACACCGTCAAGAAGATGCGCGAGGATAACCCAACTGCGCCGGTAGACACCATGGGCTGTGCAGAGCTATATTGGCGTGCATCGTCGCCGCGGGACCGGCGATTCCAGACATTAATTGCATTGATGCTCTCATCGCAGACGAAGGACACCGTCACGGCTGTCGCGATGCAGCGACTTCACACGGAGCTAGGCGATACTCAACCTCCAGACGACGTTGTGATCAAAACCGACGATGAATCAAAACCATCCGAATCCAAGGATAGTACGCTCAACCTGGCGAATATCCTCGCCGTCTCGCCAACCAAGCTGAATGAAATCATTCACACGGTCGGCTTTCACAACAACAAGACGAAATATATCAAGTCCGCCGCGCTGATTCTGCGCGATCAATATGCCGGCGACATCCCTTCCACGCCGGAAGGTCTGATGAGCCTGCCGGGTGTTGGTCCGAAGATGGCTTATCTATGCATGAGCGCCGCTTGGGACAAGCACGAGGGCATCGGGGTCGACGTTCATGTCCACCGCATTACAAATCTATGGGGCTGGCACAAGACCAAAAATCCCGAGGAAACACGCCTCGCGTTGCAGTCGTGGCTGCCACGGGATAAGTGGCATGAGATCAATAAGTTGCTTGTTGGGCTAGGACAGACGGTATGCTTGCCTGTTAAGCGAAGATGCGGTGAATGCTATCTTGCTGGTACGAAATTGTGTAAAAGTGAAGTAAAGGGGTTATCGTCGGTCAAGCCTGATCCTGCTATCAAGCGAAGTCCCGTGGACGAGCCAAAGATCAAGGTTGAACCCTTGTGATGGAGTATATGTGCCTGACTTGTTTTATATTTCTGCTACGGCATGTATTATATGGGCTCTTTTTCTTTAATCTTTCATATATCAATTAGCTGGAGTGCCTAGTCTAAAAACCTGACATGACGTTGTCACCTATGCCTAGGACAAGACTAGAGGTATCCTTTCAGAGCGAAGACAAAGTTCCAGTGTTTTGTCCGTCCGGCCATTGATCCAATGGGTCACTTGAAATCTTGCGAAAACGAATGCCTGACTTTGTAGAATCGCATTTGGAAAGATATATCCTCTGAGAAACGCGCTTCCAGATATACATAGCCTGAAATATACCATCGCAGGGATGTCGGACTCCACAACCGATTACCGACCGCTAAAAACCACATTCACCATAATTCAGATATCGAAATAAATCTGATCAATGCTGATATTCCGCTGAAAATCCACCCGTAGTTTCGTTCACGACCGAATCTATAGGATGACTAACCCGCTGAAGTCACCGCGGACATAAGTGTAATCCCCGAATAGCTCCCCACCACTCATCCCACCTAAAATCAAGTGAGCCCACGAACAGTGTATGCGCCAAACTCATGTGTTAACGGAATTGACCTCAGCCCACAGGCCATAATGGCCCCACCAACACCCATCTCGATCCCCCACTTCGCTGAAACTCAGCTCCAGCTTCTCCTCCACGAACATGAAGCTGAAGTCGCCTCGTCCTCTCTCGCAACAACCGCCGCGTCGGTGTCGCCATCTACGCGGCGCACGCTGCAGGCTACCGGCTATGCGCTGACGGGTCTAGTACTATCTCAATGCCGCACCGGCATGGGTGGTCGTGTCGTCGGCGAGTTCGCTCCCGATCCTGCTGTATACTCCGGTTCCAAGACCCAAGACAATTCTTCGCGTGGGTCAGATGATCAGCCGCGTCTTGGGTCCCATGGTATTCGGGTTGGTGATGTAGTTCGCGTGAATGATGTTGCTGCCGGATCTGGGAAGAAGGCAGGGAAAGACAAGGGCAAAGAAGGGTCAAAAGAGGATTCTAAAGGGGGACCCGAGGGTGTCGTAACTCGGGTCGGCGAGAGGGCGATTTGGATCGCGTTTGGCCAGAGAGGTGGCGGCGCACGCTCTAAAGAAGATGACGAGGCGATTGAGGAACTATGGGGGAAGAAGCTCTGGGCGTAGGTCCCACTGTTTTACGATTGCAGAAGACGAGACTAATGTGGAATTCAGAGTCAAACTGGCCAATGATGTCACATATAGAAGGTATGATTCCTGATAGAGGATTTGTGGGATTGCTGCTAACATGTACATAGAATGAAACAGACCATGGAGAAGATGGCCAAGATGGCAGAGAATGAGCACTCCCACTTTCAACGGGTGGCATTTGGACATAGCAACCCGTTACAGCTGGACTATGAGTCTACAGAGCCTATCGAGTTCACGGACCCTACATTGAACGACTCGCAGAAGGATGCAATTCGCTTTGCATTGGCGTCCAAAGACATAGCTCTTATCCATGGACCGCCCGGGACGGAAAAACACATACATTGATTGAGCTCATTATGCAAATGGTTCAACGAAAGAATCGCATTCTCGTCTGTGGACCATCCAACGTATCGGTCGATAACATCGTCGAGCGGCTGGCTCCAAAGAAAGTCCCTGTTGTTCGAATCGGGCATCCGGCGCGTCTTCTCCCTTCGGTATTGGAACATTCCCTTGAAGTTTTAACACAAACATCCGACGCGGGGGAGATTGTCAAAGATGTACGCAAGGAGATCGACCAGAAGCAGGCGAGCATCCGCAAGACAAGGACCGGCAGGGAGAGGCGGCAAATCTATGATGATCTCAAGCAACTTCGCAAGGAGTTCCGAGAGCGCGAGTCCAAGTGCGTGGATAACTTGGTACGGGAGAGCAGCGTAGTCCTCGGGACCCTTCACGGAGCCGGGGGCCACCAGCTCAAGAACCAAAAATTCGATGTTGTGATCATCGATGAAGCCAGTCAGGCTCTGGAGGCTCAATGCTGGATCCCGCTGTTGTCGGCAGATAAGGTGATTCTTGCTGGTGACCACTTGCAGTTACCGCCTACCGTGAAATCAACCAACCTGAAGGCGAAGGGTGCGTCTGCAAATAAGGATGCCGAAAAGCAAGATGATACACCTACGAAGGAGCTACTGAAGGGGGTCTCATTGGAGCGAACCTTGTTCGATCGTCTGCTCTCACTCCATGGACCCGGCATCAAACGAATGTTGACAACACAATATCGAATGCATGAAAAGATCATGCGATTCCCGTCGGATGAGCTCTATGAATCCAAGCTCATGGCTGCCGACTCAGTCAAGGCGCGGCTCTTGGCAGACCTGCCCTATGAAGTCGGGGGCACCGACGACACCCAGGAACCACTTGTCTTCTGGGACACGCAAGGTGGTGATTTCCCAGAGAAGACGGAAGATACAGAGATTGGCAAAAAGGAAGCGCTTCTCGGGGAAAGTAAAAGCAACGAGATGGAGGCACTGGTGGTTCAGCAGCATGTTCACAGTTTGGTGGACGCGGGGGTGAAGCCCGAGCATATTGCTGTGATTACACCCTACAATGGACAACTGGCGCTTTTGTCCCAGATGCTCCGTGAGCGATATCCCGGGCTAGAACTCGGCAGCGTGGACGGCTTTCAAGGTCGGGAGAAGGAAGCCGTGGTGGTGAGTCTCGTGCGCAGTAACGCTGAGCACGAAGTGGGATTTCTTGGAGAGAAACGGCGCTTGAATGGTAATTGGCCCCGCGTGCTCACCTTCCTGCAATATGATCCAGCTAACGAGACGATCGCAGTGGCCATGACCCGCCCCAAGCGACATCTCTGCATCTGCGGGGATTCGGAGACCATCAGTCGGTGAGTACACTGTTCTATCTCAGGAGCACGGCTGACCAGATCGTAGGGGAAGTGACTTCCTGACGCATTGGATGGAATTTCTAGAGGAGCATGCCGATATACGATATCCCGACGCCGGGGATCTGCTCTGAGCACATTTACACCTCGTTGAACCGGTCTTTGGCCTACTTCCGGCTCTCCATAGAATCACCACTTAGACAATCACCCTAGATTTCCCTCTAAAACCCGGTCGCACGACCTTCAATCCGAAACTCGCTGAGACCGATGCACCAAGCCGTGGGCTGTGGGACCAACCGGTTTGGCCATACTTTCCTCCTTCCAGCATGACCGCCGATCATCCCCTCCGCCAATCTCCGCCAATCATCCACTCTCATCGGCCTGACATCCCAAAGGATCACTGAGTTGTCCGGTGGACTCATGACATAGCCCATGCGGGAGACTGCGATCGACAGCCTGCCATGTGGTGTTTCAGACCGACCGTGCAGCGACCCCTCCGCTGGACGCGAACGCTGCCCGGTCTCGGCTTTGTTTCTCGTGGGCCAAAAGTCCAAAACGGCCGTTCTTTATCCTGCTCCACTTGGTCTCGGTGGAGCGCGGCGCTCGTTTGAAATGAGAGCCACCGTTCGTGGGCCATCTGATTCGACCCCTGGCCTAGTTTCTGCAGTTTAGGGTTGCGCCGACCAAGTAGCGTCGTGTGCTGGATCCTGAACGGGGCAAAAGCCCCTTAAAAAGGCGTTATCGTCCACTGCTCGGCCGCGTCCACGTCACGCACGGTTGTGTTCCTTGTGTCGAATTTTAGATTGCCATCCGGTCCAGGTCCAGTGCTCGTCGGTTGTGGCGCGAAGTGCCGGTTGTGGGGGAAGCTGGTCCAACTCCTCATCTACTTCTGTTTTCTCCCGGAGCCTCGACCTTTCTCCATCAACTCTTCACCGTTGCCCGACACTCGTTTGACTCCTGTTATTCATTCTGGCCCCGTGCTTTTCTCTTTTTCTTTCCTTCTTCTCCGTCTTCGGTCAATTCAACTCCATCGCCTCCCGAGACTGGCAAACGCCCAACCCGACGGGAACTCTGCAGGTGTTGCAACGATGATCACCATTATACCAGTTTCTGTAGGGAATGTGTTTGTCGATAATGGATGTCGGAACTAACCCTTCGCTTGGCAGTTCTTTGTACTTGCTCGATTCGATTGAACCATCCCCTGGCCTCTACTCGAATCGCCGAGTCCCGCTGAGCGGCCTTAATTTTCCATATCCCCTTGATTTTGGCCTTCTCGACGTCCTCTACATCGCCCACCCTCCAATTGCGTATTTTGCGACGATATACCCCACGTGCCGCGACGAATGCTCCTTGTAATGATTATCGAGACCCAAGTTTCACCAAGTCCACCCGCCTTCCTCTCGTGACCGTGTGTACTTGTCCGCCGCCATCATGCCGAGAAACGATACACGGTCGATCGCAAGCGCTGGCAGCGAGTCGATCGGCAGTGTACGCCATTCCGGCCTCCGACAGCGATCACCGTCCGCCCGTGAAGAGCGCTCCGCCTCGAATCCGCCATCGTTCTCGCCGAATACCACTCACTATGACACGGCACTGCCACCGATCAGCTTTCAGCCGCCCATGGCTCACCGCCGCACGGGGAGTACATTAAAGACCGTGATGCGGAAGATCTTTAATCGAAAAAGGCAGAGCCAGACCGATGGGGTGGAAGAGAGTCCTCACGAATCTTTCTATTCTGCTCTTCCGTTGAGGAACTCGGGCCCGGTTGGCGAGGGCAAGTCCTTTTTGGCTGTGCCTCCGCCGCCGAAGTCAAAACGCAGCAGTCCTTTATCGGAGCGGAACCTGAAAAACATTTCAGAGACACATCTCTCGCCGATCTCGAGTACGTTTCCGAGGGATGCTTTGCAGCAACGGCCGCGGCGCGCAACGCTCCCGAGCGTCGTGTTTTCCGAAGACGAGTCCCGATACGATGTAGCTTCGAGCGCCGTGTCGGATCCCCAGGAAGACCGCCCCCACATGCCGGATCAAGAGCGCAGACGTTGTTTGTTGCAGGCCCGACGCCGGTCTCGGAGTGCAGATGCACTGCGGGACCTCGTGGGCGACTCGCACATGTCCCCTAGTCCTTGGCCGCCCCGCACCGCGTCGGTTCCAACTTCAGCTCCGGACTCGAAATCGCCTCCCCACGAGGGAAGCTCTACCAGTGGTCGCTCGGGCAGACCTTCCACTGGGACCACTGTTACCAGTGTAACGCGGGCATCAGCAACGCCATCCATGTCCGAGTCGGACCGGGCGGAGCAGGTTAGCCTTCCACCAAACATGAGCAGCCTGGTGCACACCATGCAACAGGATGATGGTCTTACGGTGGAGCAACGCTTGAACACGATCGAGGTGAAGATGATTGACCTCGAGTTTGCGATTGCGCGAATGCAGTCGAGTCATGAAAATACAAACACCGAGCGGCCCTCACGGCAAAGACATGCTCCCTCCTCCGACTCCTCTCATATGCGTACCAAGGCTTCCGGGTTCTTGAGCTCGTTGGAGCGTGACGAATCGCCCAGCCCCCTGGTTCACCTGCCTAGTGGGCGCCCGACCAGCACCAGTACGATCCGACCTGAAACTATGAATTCCCGCACTCTTCGCGCTGTGCCGTCAGCCAACTCATTATCCGAGTTCCAGGGTGTCTCTATCGAACAATACAGTACCCTCGTCACACTTCTTCGACGCGAGCAGACCGCCCGCAGGAATCTGGAAAGTCAGGTTTCCGGCCTCCGGGACGATATCCGGCATATGCAGCGGGCGGTACTGCAGTCCATGGAGCTTAGAACCATGTATCCTGTGGGGAGCATGGATTCCCAGGAGTTCCTCCACCTTCGACGTGCGTTAGACGACGATGCCTCTTCTCCGATCCGAAACGGAGATGACCGACCAAACGGCAACTCTGACAATGACTCGGAAATGGATCGGCCGGATAACCATGCTCGGGATGATCCTTTCGGTCCTTCGAAATGGGAACCTGATCGGCGGATCGTCCCTGCTCCCATGATCTGATCCTTGTTTTTCCTCATTCCCATGACTGAGAACTCGCTTTCGGCGATGTGTATGTCGCTGTTTGAAGCGACGAGGGCTCGGTTATGTTGCCTTCCATATGAACTGAAGGTGCTCTCCCTCCTCACTCAATCCCTCCTTTCGACCTTTTCCTAGTGTTCCCGTCCGTTGATGCATTTTATGCGCCCGGGGTTCAAGATTTGCATTCTGATATCATGCCGGTGAACCTCTCCAGACAGATGATACCCAGTTTTTCCTTTCCTTCACTTGCCACGGTCAGGCCACTCTGAGCCAGGGTTGTCGAACATGAAATGAGCCCGGCTGGCTTTGACAGGGCAGTCTTCGTTCTGCATATCCCGCAACGGGTCGCAATATTGCCATAGTTTCCGATGATAAATGGATTTACTCCACACTTCAATATGGATACCCGTAGTCCTACCTTGGGGTCCTATTCTAAAGTGGAGCATGGATTCCCAGGAGTTCCTCCACCGTCGACGTGCGTTAGACGACGATGCCTCTTCTCCGACTAAGCCCTAATACCGTATATTCTCTACGGCCCTGAGCCAGCATCGTAACAAATCCCAACGGTCTCCCCACAAGTAAACAAGCCCCTCCTCATCCAATCATTTCGCCCAGCACCACTTCTCCTTCAAGCCATTCCCCACCAACACCCCGAGATACGAGCATAGGCCCCGCAATCCAACCCGCGTCCAGGTACGTTTTTGCAATGGAGAATTGAGAATCCTCAGTCTGTTCCCTGGCCCGTCTGTGCCTTCTCATGCCCAAAACAATGGCCACACCCTCAACCAAAAACTTCACAGTAACCATCATCGGCGGTGGCATCGGCGGCCTGGTCCTAGCAGCGGGTCTACTCCGCCGCGATGTCCACGTACAAATCTACGAGGCCGCGCCCGCATTCGCGGAGATCGGCCTCGGTCTCTCGATTGGCCCGGCCGCGCACCGCGCCATGCCGCTCATCGATCCTCAGATCCGTGAGATATATGACTCTCTCATCACGACACATGCCGATAGCCCCGGCTACGAGGCGTTTCGGCAGACCTGGTTCGAGATGATCTGGGCCGGGAGCGAGAAGGACGGTGAGCTATTGATGGATCTGAAGGCGTTACCATCCGGACAGACAACGCTGCGTCGTGCGGATTTCCTAGATGCTCTGGTCGGCTTGATTCCGCCGGACATCGTGCATTTTGGGAAGCGGCTCGATACGCTCGTGGAGCGGGGGCACGGCGTCGAGTTGCACTTTGACGACGGGTCTTCGGTCTGGGCGGATGTCGTCGTTGGGTGTGATGGGATTCGGTCCCGGGTCAAGGAAGCTATGCTCCCACAGGAAGCCGTCCTCACGCAGCCGCGGTATAGTGGGATGTACGGGTACCGGGCTGTTCTCGACATGGACGATATGGTGCGTGCGGTTGGGGATCAGCGCGCACGAGTCTCGACGTTGTATGTTGGACGTGGCGCGTATGCCATTTCTTACCCGATCATGCGTGCGAAGAAGGTTAATGTGGGATTGTATGTTTTGAGTGATACCTGGGATTGTGAGCAGTGGGTGCGGCCGGCGAGGAAGGAGGATATGGAGCATGACGCGAGTGGAATGGGCCGATATGTGCAGTCTCTCGTCGAGGTATGTGGTTATGCTCTCGCGCCCCGGTTGCGTGGTTGACTTGTCTATGTGCAGCATATGCCGGATCTCTCCCAGTGGGCCATTTTCGAGCATCCTCCCATTTCCACGTTTTGTCGCTCGCGTGTTGCTCTCTTGGGAGATGCGGCTCATGCGTCCACGCCGCATCAGGGCGCTGGAGCTGGACAGGCGATCGAGGATGCGCATGTCCTTGCCGAATTACTAGGTGACGCCCGTGTCTTGTGCTCGGACAACGTCACAGCCGCCTTTCGAGCGTACGATGAGATTCGAAGACCGCGCAGTCAGAGAGTTGTCACCAGCAGCAAGGAGAACGCTTACTTGCTTTGTTTGTGCCTTGATGGAGTGGGTGATGATGAGGCCAACCTTCGAAATACCATTGAGGAGCGATTGCAGTGGCTGTGGAATCTAGATGTGCTGGATCAAGTGGAGCAGGCAAGGCAGAGGATGATGTCCTACTTGTGAGCTTTACCGGGAATTGCGATTGCACCACAACCCACAAGTCTGGAACGCGTCGATTCAGCCAGTGGGCCGAAGTACTCGCACCCCGGATGATCGGCAACCATGTTGCCTGTGTCCGTACCCAGGCAATCCGGGAGTCGAGAGTATAAATCAGGGCTTGTCTCGCAGGTCTGCAAATATCCTTCATCCATCACAAATGGCGGATATCATCATCGTGGGTGACCGCCTCGCGGCGTCAAAGATAAGGTTATTTTGATCACGGGTAGGTTCCCCACCGATCCAGCTGTTCTCTCCTTCCGACCACGCAACTTCGCGCAATCTATGTTGGATCCACTGCTCGACATCACTTGGCTATGCTCGTTGTCGGATGATCCAATAATGTGAACTCGCCCTCGTCTATTTTTGTTAGTGGGGGTTTTATTTATACGGTGATCCCAATCATCCCTACGTCCACACTATTGGGTATCCTTGGAAGGCAATGTCATCGGAATTAAATTGCGCGTGGCTTATGGTATGCATATCTCCGATCGGGAATATCATGCTCTGGACATGTGAGTGGACAAGCTGTAAGACGTAGTTGATTAGAATTTCCATGCGCAATTCTTCACTATGATCGTATAAAAGCCCGTCATCGTCTACTATGCTGATACTCAATCTTAGTCCACTTCACCTGTGAATTCCTTCAAGTGTTTCAACTTTCAATTATCACCATGAGCATCATCACCTATACCCTCGCCTACAAGATTGGCAAGAAGTATGTTCTTGCACCCATACTTTCCTCCGACGCATCTGACCTGTATGTCCCCGAAAACAGGACAGCCAAGAAACACGAACAACAAGAAATGACCGCACTCCCAACTCCGCCTCACCAGCCTCAGCAACAGCCTTCCTATCAATATAACTGTCCGCCCAACTATCAGTCCCAGCCGAGCTACATGACCGGCGGCCTACCCTACGACCCAGCCCTACAAACATACCCACATTCCTCGAATGACCCCCGCGCAAGTTACGCCCCCACACACGCGTCCGAGTCCGGGTATTCTGGTCCCGCGCAAGAGAGGCTTGGGACGGCGCGGGATATGACCAATAGCCAGATCCAGGAACTGGAATAGTCGATCCTGGGCGTCATTGCAGTCGTGGAAGTGAATTTTGGAGTTGCCACTATCGGCGTTCTATCCGGCATTTCTAGTGGTTAAGTTGTTTGGGGAGAGTTACTCGTCGGACTTTCCGTTTCTCGTTGTTCCAATGAATATATTGATATTGAAGGTTCCCGGTCAGACTTGGTTGGGATGGAAGAGGAAATCAGTTCTCCCTTTTCTAAAATAGGTTTTTTACGAGGAAAATCGAGGCCACAATCCAAGCAAATTAATTCGCTTCTGAATTCCCTCAAGCGTACTGAAAATGTCACATATGATATCTACAGCTCGGAAATGCATGATATGACTGACCTCGACCGAGGTTCAAATGCATGGATTAGATCACTCATCAACATGGCTAAAACCACGTCCAAAAAACAATATGCAACACGGCTGAATTCTGTCATGAGTTCATCGCGCCTCGTCAGGCGAGTCTCTTGAAGGCGTCTGCCGGAAAGATATGTAAAACAGGGTCCAAAAAAAGTGTATGGCCAAGAAGATGCAACAGAAAAAACCACAGCGAGCAGTTTGAAAAAGTAGATGTAAGAAAAGAAGGGACAAGAAAAAAAAATGACCAAGTAGAGGGTATCCACGAGAATTGAAAGATTATGCCCGCGAGACAGGGAATGATGATGCCACATGCTCGAATCAGCTGCCCAGGCGGCTTGGTTAAACATTGAGGTAAGTGGAGGCAAGGAATGACGAGAAACGAATTAGACCACAATAGTAGTCAAGCTCATGCAGAGCCACACCGGAGGTGTGGGATGGAGACGCTCCAAAAACACGTTGCTTCGGGATGCAAAATATGTGAGAAATCTGGCTGCGGTGCTGGCGAAATTGCCCGAGAAAAAAGACGAGGCTTTGTGCATCGAGGCAGTCTATGCCTCGGGGGCAGACTTCTTCCGCTGGAAGATGCTGCGGGTGCGCGATTTGCTGCGCGGTTTCTTGTCGCTGCTAACAGTCCGTCCTCGCGAGCGAGAATTGGACTCTTCGGCCATATATTTGTCTTTGTAGATCCTGCGAGGGGGTCAGCATTGATAGAACGAGTGTCCATGTGGAAGTACCAACCAGCTATTCCCGACCATGCTCATGCCATTGGTCTCGGCCTGGCGGTAGAACCGCGCCGCCTTCATCATATCCTTCTTACAACCAACGCCCTCAGCATAGCAGAACCCAGCTTCGGCCATGGCATCGACATCGCCCCATTTGCCAGCGATCTCAAATAGACGCAAAGCCAAGGCTTTGTCTTGCTCAATGCCCCAACCGTTCAGGTGACTGACTCCAAGTTCGTAAATGCTCAGGGCGAATTGGGCACCGTAGACCTTCTGCAGCTCCTTCGCTCTTCCGGCACCGGGGGCATCGGGGTTCTCAAGAATTTCCAATCCGACCGAGTCCACGGCTTTGCGCAACCACCGCACGCCCTCTTGCTGATTGGACCGCATGCCCCAGCCGTGACGGCAGGCCAGCGCGTACAGCAGCATGCCAGTTGGATGGTTCTGCTTCGCCGCGATCCGCAGGTGATATGTGGATTCATTCAACGAGCCCTTCTCATGGAGATCGATACCCTTGCTGACATGCTCTTCGGCCGAGACCTGCATGGACGACGCCTGGGTCTTGGCGGTCTGTGGCCGCAGCGTGCTCGCTGAATCTGCAGATGACACGGTTTCATCCTTATCCTGGCTCTTTGACTCGCTTTTCTTTAATCGGGTAGATTCGAGAGATGGTCGCTGGGGCGTGGGCGCCGGGGCGGGCAGGGGTGTGGGTCTCGCAGACGCGGGAGGACCGGGGGTTGGTTCTCGGGACGCGGGAACGGGGACAGGAACCTCGTGCATCGAATGCGGTTTGGGGGAATGCGCGGGCTCAAGGCGGTCAGACGGGGGCGGAGTTTGCGCGGTGCGAGGCACATCGTCCGATTTTCGTGGTGGCGTCTTCTCAAACAAAGGCTCGTTCCATTCGAAATGAGGCGTCTGCAGCCCAGCAAAGATCACCGAATCCCTGGAGAGCATACGGCCTCGCGGCAATGAGTACTTTGCATACACATATGAAGACACGGCGGAAGAGGGCTCTCCCTCGGCGGGTTGCGTTGCAGCGGCCTCTTCGGTCGATAAGGGAAGGACAAGTGGGGTGGGTCGGCTAGATCGATGCATATGCAGTGAATTCTTATGATGAGATTGAGGGTTCGAGGTGGGTTCCGTTGATGGACCCGGGGCCGAAAGACTCGTGCTAGATCGGCTAAGCGGGCGGGAGAAATTGAATGACGGCCGCGGGAGATATCCATTGTTGGAAGTTTCCGAACTCAGGGATGGCGAGCGTGGATGCGGACGCGCGGGATATGTCGACATGGGCGAATACGGCAGCGACACTGCGCTTCCCGACGAGAGCTTGCGCGGGTTGGAGAAGGTGGAGCCCGCATTGGAGCTGCTGTAATCATCGTCGGAGCTCTCCTGGTGCACCTTGGCGCTGCTGGCGGGTCGGGAATGAGGCGACGCCGGGGGTGCAAGGGTCCGGGGGATATGGAGTTTCGAGCCCGAGTCGGTGTCGGTAGAAGACTGGCGAGATGGGCCGATCAACGCGACACCGACGGGGGAGTCGGCTGTGCCGCCCGCGAGCGACTCGGGAGAGTCTGCGCGCGGCACTCCATAGCTATCCGAGCCCGCGTGGTACATGGTCGTCCGCGGAGTCGCCGAATCATCGGTACTATCGGCATTGCTGCTCGCATGCGAGATCGAGCTCAAACGAGGGTGTTCGGAGATGGGACGATACTTGGGTTCCTCGGGTTCTGGGCGGGATTTCTGAGTCGGCTGTCGCGACAGACCATCGGTCGACGTATCGCTATGAGGCGCGCGAAAGTAGCCCGGTCGAGGCCGGGACAAGGATCGAGCGACGCTGGACGGAGGCAGGCGACTCATTCGCCGCTCACCGCGACTCGATTCATCCAGCTGCCTGGCCAAAAACCGCCCCTGGGCGGCAAAGGCATCCAACGGCGACAGAGCGGGCGGAACCTCGCCATCAAAGTGTTCGATCCGCGGGGAGGGGATCCCGCTCCGCAGGGTATCGTGAGAATTGGAGCGACAGTCGCTCAGCTTGCCACGGATGTCCATCACGAGAAGCTTGCCACGCCGGGCGGACGGGATGTTGACACGAGGAAAAGAGCGACTCAAGTTTGTTCAACGGACCGGGGCGATCCAAGGGGCACCTCGATGACAGTAGACATGGAAACAAAGCCCACGGCGCCAGGGGTGGTGGGAGGGAGGAGTGGGGGGGGGGGGGGGAGAAGGAGTTGACAGCGCTGGGGTTTAGGGGAGACCAAAACGGGCGAGGCCCTGACGATCCCAATGCAACTCGATACACGACGATCCACCGAGGAACTCGATATTTTTACCTCGCCAATGACCGTCGCGACCGATGACGATGAAGGGAGATCCCTTCCCCGTGGACCTCGACTTGGTCAATTGTATTCAGGGGGGTCGCCAAGTCCGTCGACGCCATCGCGGCCCAGCCCCAGCCAACCCTTCTAGAAGGGGGTGGAGGGGATTGGGAGGAGTTTTGGATTTACTCCGTAGTACTCCGTACGATGTAATAGTGGCTCTTTTCGGATCCATGTTTCCCGTTTCCATTATTATTCCCCGAGTCGGGTTGGTGGAGATGCCGGTGTTTAGGGTTTGGTATGGGGAGAGGTTTTCTCTAGCCCTACGTGTCAGATCTGATTTCACCAGATGACAGATCATGTATTTCTACTTCGTACTCGGTGGAATATGTATAGTGATTCATTTGACTACTCCGACCTCAAGTGTCGGACTTAGGGCTGGTCTTGGCCATTTCGATCCCCGCATCCGTCGAAAGTCCCGCCATCTTCCGCCGGCTTACGCTCTCTATTTAGGCTAATCATGCGAGGGCATAAGGCTGACTCGAGGTAGAAATATCCCGGGTAGTCACAGGGAAAGGGAACGCTGGGATTCTTTCTCCGTTCGCCATGCGCTGCCTGCCATATCCCACCCTGTTCGGCGTTGAGCCTCATCGCGATTCTCTCCACCACTATGAAACATCCTGGCTCTTGCATCCCACGATCCTCGCGGCTCTGCGTGCGCTCATCTCCCTGTACATCTTCACCTCGATCGTGGTCATCTGGGCGTGGAATGGCACACACGGCAATCGCTCGGCGATCGGTCAATCCTTCAGCTATTTCACATGGCTCACCTACTGGGGACTCGGCTTTTATTTCCTCGTCTCCGCCGTCCATACATGGGTCTATGCGCGCACGGGGCGGTCCATGCTCGATCGGTGGCCCCGAGTGTGTCGCGTGCTCCATGCTCTGCTCTATACTACCATCACCACGTACCCGTTCCTCGTGACGATTGTCTTCTGGGCCATTCTCTTCTCGCCTCCATTTTACTCGGATGTGTTTCGCGGTTGGTCCAATGTATGAACATCCATGGAGAACATCTAATCTCGGCCATGTCTCACCCTTCCCCCCGCCCCCGCATCTGACCCCTTCATTCCCGCGAAAAACATATCCACGCACCGTCGCTGATGCAATCATAGATCTCGCAGCATGGCATTAACTCCTTCTACGCCCTATTGGAGATTGTCTTCCCTGCTACCCCTCCGCACCCCTTCCTCGCTCTTCCCGTCCTAATCTTTCTCCTCCTGCTTTATCTCTGTGTCGCTTATATCACAGTGCATACGCAGGGGTTCTACACGTACTCGTTCTTGGACCCCGGGGACCACGGCCAGAAGAGTGGGTTGGTCACTGGGTACTGCTTTGGTATTTTGGCCGGCATCTGTGTGCTCTTCTTGGTTTCGTGGGGTTTGATCTGGTTGCGCCGTTGGGCGACGGGAGGGCGAGTGAAGAGGTCTTCGTTGGACCCCTTGCATAACACCGATGGGCTCCGTAGAGAAGCACACCGTCTGCAGTCCGAGCAGAGTGAAATGGAGCAGTTACCGGTGTAGAGGATGCCCAACCTTGGAACGGAACGACTACTGATAATGGAGTCATGGATGATGGTGATGATATGTACCTGCATTATGGAGTGAAGATTAGAGAATAATGTACAAATTGAGTCAAGTTCCACAGAATAAATTTTTTTTTTCTTGCCGGGAACAACGGCATGAATGGAGGTTTGATCCGTTCTATACCCGCTCCCAGCTGGTTTCACTGCCGCTGCTAGGACTGCTCATCCCGCGGGCAGATCCGCTCTGATAGCCCATCATCAATCCAACTAGGCCACTGGGCAACCACGCGCCGATCACGCTGTACGAGCGTGCACCACGGCCCACGTAAATCACCTTCTTCTTGGACGTCCGCCGCCCGAACAAGTCGTGCGAAGCCGGGTCTAGCGCGTCCATCACGGCGTGGTGCAGACCTCGTGCGGATGAACCTCGCACGGTGCTAGGCCCGGCAGACGCGACGGGGCGGGACTCAATGCTTGACATGTACTGGGACCCGTACAGCGCACGTTGCTCAGCACTCCAGGCAAGGATCTCGGTGCCGGTGATTTGGTTTGGACTGCGATAGGCAGATCCCAGGTCAATATTCCCGAGCCGAAGCTCCACGACATGGACATTGCTTCGTTCCAAGAGTCGAAGCTCTTGGCGAAGTGAGGTTGCAAACCCGGAAATTGCACGGGTCGCCGTGACTTCTGGGCCTGCAAACGGCGCAGATAATGATGATGAAATGGACGGGCAGGCAAAGATGATAGTACTGCTGTTGCTCCGGAGAGTCAACAGCGGCAGGAAGACCTGAGCGGTGAGAATGGGGGAGAGGAGACGGGTATTGACGGTATCAGCCCATGAGGATGCCGAGATAGTTGCAACAGGACCGGTCGCGAACTTGGGCGAGGGAACAATAATGAGGCCAGTCAGCTGGCAATGATGGGGAGGCATTCCCGGATGGGGATACTGCGGCTGGATGATCTGAGCCTGGAGTCCAAGCAAAGAAGGGTGGATGTCGGACGGCGAAGCAGTGGTCTATGAGGAGTCAATATACATGCTTTTCATAGCAAGGCAGGGCGACAAACGGCAGTCAAGTCCAGCCAGAGAGCCTTAATGTCGACCCGGTTCTCAGACTGAACGATATGTTCTTCATCCGCGGATGACACAGTCACATATACAATGTATCCCCGACGCTCAAGGTCCGCAGCAATAGCTCTAGTCATGGGCTCATGGGGCGATCCAGCAACCACTGTTGCCGCAGAATTAGCACGGCCGTTTCATAAACTCCGGATCTTGGTCTTTGAACCTACCCACAATCTCTTTCCGCGCCCCGTTAGCGGCCCTCCGTGCCTTTCTTCTCTTGGCGTTGAGCCTTTTGTTTCCATAGAGCAACACGAATCCGGTACCAACAAACGCCAACATGGCCGCGGACCATGCGCGATTCTGCGCTATCCAGTCCTGGATTCGGTCGGTCAAGCCGCGGGACGAGGGGCGCGGGGCATTGCGGATCGAGGGTCGGACAGAATCCGGCAGCCATGACTGCTCGGACAGGGTGCTCCGGATCGTGTTTGCAGCATGGTCGACGTGCCGGTCGATGGAATCAGCGACCTGTAGCGAGTATCGCCTGACGTCATGTGGTATCGACGCAAGCTGGAAAGCAGCATTAGTACCGGTGCGTAAGATGCTCTATGTAGAGGGCGAGCTTACATAGTCGAAGAAGAACTGATCGTCGCTCGTCATATTGTTGATGTTCGTCGAGAAAGAAATCACGTTTGATAAGATGGCGCTCCACGCCGAGCGGCGGTTCGGACATAACGCGGCTTGGCAGAAAATTATGTAAGACGGATCAATATGTTGCCCGATATCTCAGGCGTCGAACGCCGCCAAACATGCCACTCTTCCATTCTTCAATATTTTATACCGGTGTCTGTGCTTTCATCCGGCGAAGCCATCGCAATGCCGATCACCAGATATATTTGCACATGCGGGGAATTCGTTAAACGAGTCTCTCCGGCAGAGTAGGGACGAGGATCTGCATCTTTCTGGTAACGACCGCAATCATTGTAGCTGTGCTGCTACCGTCGTATGTTCCTCTGTTTCTCAAATTTCCTGGACGATGGAAAGTCTCCATCGTCCTCCTTTTGGTGGCCAAAGCGCAATGCCTTTCGCCGCGCATCCGACTGGGCGTCACTCTTGGTCCTGGCTCCCAAACCAAGCCCATTCCACACCCCAGGAAATCTACCCGAGGGAAACACATCGTCTGGTGGCCAAGCCAGGGTCCTTGCCTCATCAGGGGGGTTTTATTGGGGCCAAAGCATCGAGTAAAATCAGTGTTGGGGCCAAACGTGTTTTCAAGATAGTTGATGAGACTTTGCCGGGCCATGTCAACGATACACTGGCCTTCCTCCAGGAAGAGTAGGACCCCCCCAAGATAATACCGTGAAACCTTGATTTTCGCAGCACTGAAACCCGCAGGAGCTGGCTGGTTCCCACGTGTGGGCCTCTGATGACCCGGGGAGCAGAGGGAGGGACGAACAGGAAAAGAGATCCCACGTTTAGCGTATTCTATCTGGGGTTTCAGCTCAATCAGGGTCCTGGAAGATCGTCGGGATATGGCACCGTCTGCTTCGAGTATTCGGGACATACCCCATTATAGCGCTGATCCTGGTCGTTTGACATATAGGCCCAATGTCCAGGTGACCAGTCTGTGCATTGGGCTTGGAACATCCTGATAAGATCCGCCCCAAAGCGAGGATTAAGCCCAAGCCGCCGGGTAGGGTCAAGAGCCGCCCCATGGGGGTGGATGGATCCTCCCGGGCACCATCGGGGCGGTTTATCCTATACGCGATGGTGGTAAAATGTTGAAACCCCGCTTGTTCGATCCACTCGGCCAGTTATAACAGCTGAAGTTCTCCGTCTTGAAGGATTCGGGCTCGTATCTATGTTGATATCGGATCGCGGGTGAAACGGCGAACCCCATATCCCTAGTGCGCAATTACAACATCGTCCACGTGCCCTGCCTCTGGCTGGACTCCTAATGGCCGAAAGGCTTCGGTAGGGTAGAAGCGATGGACGAAATGGGGCGACTACCGGAGCATCCAGTGGCTACAGCACACACCTTGGGTGTTGTGGTCCAACATCATCCAAGTAGGCCGGTTCACATTCCGCGAAATTTCCGAGCTTTGAGAATTTGGCCGTAAGCTGTCTGGGGAGCGAAGGAGCACGGGAAGCCTCTATATGATGTGTAAAGAATTAAAGCAAGCTTTTCACTCACATTGAGGACGGTGACAAGTATCTCGGATGCTGCCATAGATCGACAATCTCCCACCCACATTCGGTTTTTTTTAGAACCCGCGATCGACACTTCACCTCGACTTCACTCACATGCCAATATAAATCCCCGAACAGCCTCTCTTGACTTGGTACATCATGAAAGAGGTCTCGTAATGGTCATTTTGGGAGACAATCCATTGGTCATATCGGATGTTCGCCTAAAAGCCAAGATTGAACTTGACGGTAATGGCTTCGCGTACTGGAAACTTATAGAAAAACAATTGACCAACTCGCTCAACATATCGTGTTAACATGTCCCCATCGTTGTTATCATCGTGGAATCGGGTTTATGGTGATCCCCTTGAAACAGAATGAATTATCTCTGAGTTGTCCATCGGCCAGGCCTTCATCAGATCACAAACACTATGGACATGCGGAAATTTCGGCAATCTCTCGAGACTGGATTATTTTTAGAATCAACAACAGCGCTTTTTGAGCTCCATCTTCGACTGAGGAATCCATACTGCCAAGACCTAAAATACTACCTTCCCCCGCCACGGGGGCCGAATTGGTCGGAGCTCCTGAAACGCTAGGCACCGACCTACAAGCCGAACCAATTCTACCCCCGCTGGACCCTGAAAACGCACTTCCCGAAATAGAACCAACTCGGTGTCTCGGAGTGTCCCTTCTAAGCTATACTGGGCACAATGCCAAGAAGGGTTGCCCCATCTGAAGCTTAAACCAAACGATGGAATTGGACGGTCAACGCAGGGCCCCGGTCCACTCGACGGACGCACTGTATGACAAGGATCTCCTCTCGTTCTTGGTATAGCGTTCCAAGGCATTCAAGCCCCCATGTACTAGGTGCATATCACCTGGGTCATCCTGAGATACCCCCGTAGCTTTTCTTAGGAAATCCGCTCTACCTTGGCTCATGCAAGCAGGATCAGGGGTGCTTCGGTAGTCTTGTTTCTGGGTCAAAATACCGTGTGCATGAAACTTGCCCCTCGTCTCTTTATAATTGCCGCCTTTCCCTTCATCTCCTTGGGTGGCCAACCTTGTCTGTTCAATATGAAGCCTGCTCCCTTGAAGTTCTTTCTCTTTCTTACGGCTGCCACGTTCGGAGCCGCCTCGCCTCCCAATGAGGTAGATATTCAATCCCACCTGGTATCCGATCCGAAAGAGGTATCTGGAAAGGAGTATGATTATATCATTGCCGGTGGTGGCCTGACTGGTCTCACGGCCGCCGTCAAGCTCACCGACAACCCCAAGATCAATGTGTTGGTAATTGAGAAAGGGTTCTACGAGTCTAACGATGGCTCCATCATTGAAGATCCCAGCAAGAATGGCGATACCTTCGGCACCAATGTCGACTACTCATACTCGACCGTTCCGATGAAGATCAACGATCAGGCATTGCAGATTCGGTCAGGCAAGGGCCTTGGTGGATCCACCTTAATCAACAACGCCGCCTGGACTCGTCCAGACCACGTCCAGCTTGATGCCTGGGAAAAGATATTCAAGAATGAGGGGTGGAACTGGAAGAACCTTAGGAAATACATGGACCAGGCTGAGCATTCCCGTCCACCGACCTCCGCTCAGAATGATGCCGGCCATCATTTCGAGCCAGCGTGCCACGGCCTTAACGGCACCGTTCATACTGGTCCACTCGATAATGGGAAGCCATGGTCTCCCGTCACGTTCGCTCTCATGAACACCACTGCGGTCCTTGGCGTTTCCAATCGAACCGATTTGGCTTGCGGTAGCCCTCATGGCGTGTCCATGATCTATAGCACCGTCCTCGAAAACCAGACTCGTGCCGATGCGGCCCGTGAATGGCTTGCTCCGGCTTACGACCGTAAGAACCTGAAAATCCTGACGGGCCAAATGGTCGGAAAGGTGCTCTTCGATAAGGCCGGACGCACCGCCAACGGTGTGGAATTTGGCACCAACAAGGCCATCAAGTTCACTGCTACCGCCAAGCGGGAAATCCTCTTAGCTGCCGGCTCTATCATTACCCCCCAGATTCTCGAATACTCTGGTATCGGGTTGAAGAATGTTCTTAATAAGGCCGGCGTTGAGCAACGCGTTGATCTCCCCGTTGGTGTCAATATGCAGGATCAAATCACCACTACCGTCGATAGTCGAGTGAAGAGCCCGGGCAACGGCCAGGGTCAAGCGGCCTACTTTGCCAACTTCATTGAGACATTTGGTGAAAACGCACTGAATGCCACCTCGCTACTTCGCAGCAAAATTGGTCAATGGGCCCAGGACACCGTCGACCGTGGAGGCTTCCATAATGTGACCGCCCTCAAGATCCAGTACGAGACCTATCGTGACTGGCTTTTGGACGATAAGGTTGCCTACTCTGAGCTCCTGATGGACGCGAATGGCAAAATCAAGTTTGACGTGTCGGCCCTGCTTCCCTTCACCCGCGGCTCGGTCCACATCCTCAACAAGGATCCCTACCTCATGCAATACGCCCTCGACCCCAAGTATTTCTTGAACGAACTTGATGTGTTTGGCCAAGCCGCCGCCACTAAGCTTGCTCGTGATCTTTCATCGTCTGGTGATATGAAGCAGTACTTCGACGGTGAAACCACCCCGGGGGACAAACTAGATGCCCAAGCTGATATCGATGCGTGGATCCCCTACGTCAAGGATAACTTCCGCTCGAGCTATCAGGCTATTGGTACCTGCTCCATGATGAGCAGAGAACTAGGCGGCGTGGTGGATTCCAATGCCAAGGTCTATGACATTAAGGGTCTGCGTGTGATCGATGCCTCGATTATTCCTACTCAAGTCTCGGGGCATGTGATGTCTGTCCTCTACGCCTCGGCACTCAAAATTTCAGAGGCCATCCTGAAAGACTATAAAGATTAAGAGGCCTTTGGTAAACACGGTCTTGGTTTCTCTTTCGAGTTTTGTATACTGTTCGTCTGTGTACATTTGTCGATTACGAATTATATTGTGTTGCATTCCAATTTTGATGTCATGTTTCAATTATCTTCCAAGGCTTTGACTCTATTCATAGATGCAGAACTACCTAGCACATAAATATTGGAAGTATCCATGGTTCCGAGGTTCCAATGCGCGAGATTTGTCTTGTTCCAAGCCAGCCCGGGCTGGAGGTTGTCGCACATATATATCACCATCATCGAGCTCAACTTCCAAACTCGATATCCATCATTCCGAGGGCATCAAAGAATTTCGAATCTACCGTTTAAGTGGATCACTTTCATATTCGCACGTAAAAAAGTCCAGATCCCAAACGAAGTCCCGTGTGATCGCCTGCTTTCGATCCATAGCACGTGACATATTTGAAGCCTGAATCGGCGGGCCGCTGATTATCAATAGACGGGCATCTCGTTTGCATCCCTCAACTCCTTCCTACGCTGTTCTGGGCACTTGACTGTTCTCTCACACGTATTTAAAGCATCATTTTGTCATATTGAGAATGACTGTTCGCCGGTGTGCTTTGTCACCGTGACTTTGATTCGGCTGCGAGATTCTTTCTATCAACCATTCTTCAATCTGCCGTCAAGATGCGAGAACTAGATGCCTTGATCTCCGAATATCGACATGAAAAGCAGAGGCCACGCGAATCAGAGGCCCTATTCATTCTACGGAAGGTGGCATCTGTGGTCAAACCGATCATGCGCCAGCGTGCCTGGCGGGTCGGCTCCCTGTGCGAGTTCTATCCGCGTCAGAGCAACCTCCTGGGACTGAATGTTAACTCTGGTCAGAAGATATGCCTGAGACTACGGTATGCTTCTGACCAACGGCAATTTCTGCCTTTTGAACAAGTAGTCGATACAATGCTTCACGAGTCAGTACCTCTCAATTTTGCCCTTGTCCGAGCTAACAGGACCAGGCTTTGTCACATCGTGCATGGCCCACATCACCGAGAATTCCACGCTCTGTGGAACCAGCTACGAGATGAGCATGAAGAACTCGTTATCAAGGGCTACACCGGTGAAGGCTTTCTCTCTCAGGGCAAACGACTTGGCGGATCCCGAATCCCTCTCGATGAGGCACGCCGTCAGGCTCGCGCAGCAGCTGAAAAGCGTCGAATTCTTGCCAAGAATTCGGGTAAGAGGCTCGGGGGTGCTCCTGTTCTACGGGGGACAGACATGCGCAAGGTCCGGGCGGATGCTGCCCAGCGCCGCATGGAAGTCACCCAAGGGTGTGCATCGGGAACCGATCGAAGCGCAGAGTTGGCAGAGGAAGCGTCGAAGAATGGCTTCCGAACAAAGGCCGAGGAAGATGACGCGAATGAAGAGGCTATCCTCCAGGCCTTCATTGAGTTGATTCAGGAGGAAGAGCGGGAGAAGTACGGGAGTGCATATGTTCCCCCAAGCCAAGAGAACCCGGCTGGACCGAGGAAGAATACGTCACGAGCACCACAGCCCGACCATAATGGCAATCCGCAAATATCTTCACATGATACGCCCGTCGCAGGTTCCTCTAGCTCGTCAACTCGAGCTAATAATGACTCGTATGAGTCTGCATGGACATGTCCGGCGTGCACATTGGAAAACCCGTCTAATTTCCTATGCTGTGATGTTTGCGCTACAGAAAGACCACCCCCATCGAACACCAAGTCTACACTGGGCAAGAAAAATTCAAAACCCGCTACCAGAGCACCACCGAAGCCACAAAACCAGAAGAAGCGGCCCGCTCAAGCTAATGAGATGGGTGAGCGAGAAGATTCAACCCCGCAGGATACGTTTACTTTCAAGAATCGAACACGGGCCTTAGACTCACTCAAGTCTCTGAACCGTGATGTTAACAAACGACCGCTAGGATGGGTTTGCAACTGCGGTACATTTATGGAGAGTCAATGGTGGACCTGCTCTCTCTGTGGAACAATGAAACCTTCATCGTGATTTGAACAAAACATTCGGGAATAGCTACGACCACAACGACTTATGAATCAAAGAAACATCTACCAATGCGCTTCATTTTGCCCGAGTTGAGTCTGGCACGTAAATCAAAATAGCCTAATCGGGACAAAACACACACGTGATCATGACTAAGTCCTTGATCCACTCGAACAAATATCTGCGCCACGTCCAACCTCCCGCTTTCTCTCTCCCTCTTCAACTCTTACACCTGTTGCCCGCATGGAAAACCACTCAAAATGTTCGAGTGCTTGTCCATAGGGGACAACTGACAATATGAAGGTATGTTTCAGCAGCATTCTCCATTGAGTCGACGCACAGCACCAAAGTCCCGAGTCCAAACGAAACACTCCAACATGATGAGATACTCCGAACCAATACATTTAGGAAGAGCCGGAAAAGGTATGGCAGAAGGTGGTCTTCGAGATTACCGCTGTCGTCGATGCTTATAACGGTTCTGCTGATGGAGGTTTGGACTTGGGCTTTGGTCGTGCTCGGGCCCCTGGAGGAGAATTGACAATGTCGATTGCGATCGTTGCTAATATCGTCGCTCTAGGGTTTTTCTTAATCGAGCGTCTCTGGCCTCAGCAATGACATTTTTTCATCATGGATAGATAAATAAGAATTCCATAAATACTTAAGATTCTTTCCTATGATACAGTGGTTGTATTTCTCGAAACTCCCAAGGATATAGAACTTTTAGGACATTCAAACATGAAATCCAAAGGATGATAATTGCCCACAACGCCCATTGTCATGCTTCTGCACCGGTCATCTCAAGCAATGCTTGTGAATTGCCGCTTCTTGCCAGTTCCCTTCTGCGTCTGCGGCTCCGTCCATGTCTCCTCATCGATGTAGTCCTTCGTACTCTGCGCGCGGATCTGGTTGCCAACGAATTGCAATGCGGAGAGGTTAAAGCCCATCTCATCCTTCTGGCGGGCCAGTACCCGGCGCAGCGAGACGCGGATGCTGTCGAGCATCGGGCGCATCATCTTGCTGACGACGATTTGGCGGTGGTGGGTCTTGAGCATGAAGAACAGCACGCGGCATGTCAGGGGCACATTCCATTCGCGTTCCGCCCAGATATTCAGGAAGGTGAACAGGGCAGACAGCTTGGAGAATGGCAAGACCAAAAGCGCATCCTGCAAAGCAGCTGCTGGGATCTTCTGCACAGTGTCCAGGACATGCCGCTCAGCCGAGACGTTGCCCAGCGCCAAATAGAGCGGGTTGCGGTCTGGAGCGGCTGCCTTCGGATTCCTTGCCTTGAGCTCGCGCCACTCGCGGACGACCTCGAGATCTTCCATGCCCAGATCCAACGCTTCCATGATTTTTTCTCCCGCCATGAGGGTGCTCGTTGTCTGCTTGCCTGCATCGACAGCTTCGGCCTTCTCGCCATCCTCGCCATCCTCTTGCTCCAGGGACGCTGTAAGGGTACTGTCGTACGCTTCTTCCATCTCCTTTTCCCGTTCTTCTTCTAAGAAGAGGGGCTCGTCGGTCTGTTGCCAGATGCGGATACTCTTGTCGTGGCTGGCACTGACGATGAATTCCCGGAGTGGCTCATTGCCAAAGCCCAAATTTCTCCATGATGACCAACAAGTCTTTGAATCTGCTCGAACTTATCACCGTCCCAGTACTTAATGACACGATCCTTGCTTGCACTGAAGAAGTTATGACCGTTGCCTTCTTTATTGTTTGGGACGAAAGCAACGGACATCACACTGTCTTCGTGTGCCAAAAGGGCCTTGTGACAGTCACCAAAGTCCAAGCCCCAGAGACGGACCATTTTGTCCGCCGAGCATGTAACAATCAACTTGCTGTCATATGAGATATCCATGCTCAGGACAGGAAGTTTGTGGCCGTACAGATTCAAGAACAGCTTCAACGAGTCGGTGAAGAAGACCTTGACTGTGTTATCGAGCAATGAAACTGCCAGGAGCCGGGCATCGGGCGAGAAACGCAGACTGAGGATATCATCGTTGACTTTCAGCGTTCTCGTGTGCACCAACTTAAGGCGTGGAGTTGTGCGCTTTGTGCCAGCGATCTCCTCTTGTACCACCTGGAAATTCCAGAATTTGGCGGTCTTGTCTGCACTTCCGCTGACCATGGACTTTCCATCGGGATGGACATGCAGAGACCAAACGGGTCCGTCGTGTGCCTTGATGGTATCTAGTAACGTCGAAGATGCAATGTCAAACACCTCCAGTTCTCCATTCTTATTACCAACGACGACAATTTTATCACCGGGAAGGAAGGCCGAGCACAGAGCATAGCCACACTCAAGGGTTCTCAAGCAGGTCTCCGTGCGCACATTCCAGATCTTAAGACTTCCATTGGATGCCGATGCAAGCATCCCGTCCTCGGAACTCAAGGCGATAGACCGAACGTCCGCTCGGTGGCCAGGAATCTCGACGGCCATGCTGCGATTGTAGTCGGAGTCCTCTTCACTCTTGTTTTTCTTATTCGCCGTAACAACGCTGTAGGCTTCGAGCTGGTTGTTTGTCGTTGCCGCTAGGAGATTCAAGCTGCTGGATTTGTTCATCATCCAGTCAAACGAGCGAACTTTCCCACCAGTGCGAACGATGACATGAGGAACAAAAACCTCCGTGACTGGCGCAGAAGAAATGTCTTCAGGCTTCTCAGCCGGGGCGTCTGCTTCTTTGTCTTGGTCCTCGCGTTGACCCTCCTTTTCCTTCCTGCGCTTGCGCTTGCGTGCTAGACTCTTTTGAACTTCGGTCTCCGAGCGAATGCGCCAAATCTCGACGGATCTTTCAGATCCATGGACACCGACATAGTCCAAACGGGGGTGGAAGTGGATGCCGAGGGTGCGGTCCTTGCCGTTCCGATAAAAGGTTCCCCGATCAGTGAGAATTTTGCGACCTTCTGCACCAACCATCTCTTTGGAGATCTCAATCATTGCGCCTTCGTTGATAGACCAAACCTTGAGCTCTCCATCATTTCCCGCCGTGATGCAGCCACCCTGATCAGGCGAAAGGCCTAGACTCCAACATTCGCCATTGCTTTGCGCGATGTGGGTTTCGATGCAATGCTGTGATGCCAGATCCCAGACCTTGATCAGAGCGTCCTTGCCAGTTGTCAACAGGAAACCCGCGTGTTCGCTCAACCCGGCGGCATTGAGTAGCTCCGGGGACGGAAAGAGGAAGTGGAGGGAGGTGATCTGATCGGTATGCCCGCGAAGTCTGAATAGACCGACTTCGGCGATGAGATCCCACAGGATGATATCGGTATCCTTGGATCCACTCGCCAGGCGTACACCTGCGTTATCGAAGGCTAGTTGGGTAATGGCGGATTTGTGGCCGTTGAAAGAGATGATCACTGTGCTGGTTCGCGAATCCCAGACCCGAATGCTTCCATCCTCGTAGCTAAAAACGACCAGTATTAGTGAGTGAATATGTCACCTTATGCGGTGGAGAAAGCTTACCCGACTGCGAAAATATCCTCGTCGGTCTTGCTTTGCGTGACCGCCGTGACTTGGGCCCTGCACGCCGAGTCGCGCCAGCGGCCAAGAAGCTCTCCCTTCTTCACATCCCAACAGAGAACCTCTTCGCTGGCGCCCACAATGGCTCGACCGGCGCCGGTTTGGCGTGCAGCGCCGGCAGTATGCTCGTCCTTCGACCAAATAGCATTGGACGACGCCGAGGCGACGAGCCCGAATGTATTCGAGTGCTCGAATTTCCTGGAGAATAGAATTAGACATTGCCAATCGCATCCGAGTGAAAACGACACTCACAGATAGGATTTCACCATCGTCGGAGGTGGATGGGGAAAATTTTCGGCGACGCTGTTATCGGTACAAAAATTAATACGGGCGGCGACAGAGACCTATCCGGCTCCCCCACCGCCCATGACGATCGCGGGCTGTGGCATCTCCCAACCGCCATCCCGTCCTTTTCCCTCGCATTGTGCCCAGTATGCTTCTCCTGGACTATCAGAACGTGTTGATTCAGTCCCTCCTGACGGAGCGGTTCGCCAGGTACGTCTCTACTCCCCGCTCCCGTCCCCGATGCATCCTCGACCCATTGTATATACTCTAGGCCCCCAGCTAACGGTTGCCCGCAGTGCTTCCCCGGCTTCGATTGACCAAGTGGTCTCCGATTTCGATGGCGTCACCTTTCACGTTTCGACACCCGAAGCAAAGACGAAGATCCTCATCTCTATCAATGTGAAATGCTTCAAGGAGCTCGTGCAGTACGGCGCTCAGGCGGTGCTGGAGCGGGAGTACGGTCCCTACATCGTGACACCCGAGCCGGGCTATGATTTCTCAGTCCAAATTGACCTGGAGAACTTGCCCGCTGAGCAGGAAGCTCGGGATGACCTTATCATGAAGCTCGCCTTGATGAAGCGGAACGCGATGGCTGCTCCCTTTGAGAGAGCATTCGACGAGTTCACCAAACTTGCAGAGGAAGCCTCCCAGTACACGTCAGAGTCAGCGCCGCAGGGTGTGAAGGAGGGCGGCGAGGTTATGTCGATCCACTATCGCGAAGAAGAGGCCATCTACGTCAAGGCCAGCTATGATCGTGTCACGGTGATCTTCAGCACGGTCTTTCGCGAGGAAACAGACCGGATCTTCGGGAAAGTCTTCTTGCAGGTACGCATTCCATTTCTCTGTGCTTGGAGGTAGCAGACACTCACACAGCCCAGGAATTTGTCGATGCCCGACGACGAGTCGTGACTCTACAAAACGCACCCCAGGTTCTTTTCCGCAACGACCCTCCGCTGGAACTGGAGGGTGTCCCTGGCCTTAAGAACACCGGCGAGGGCCAAATCAGCTATGTCACCTTTGGTAAGAGATGGCGATGCACAAGGAGCCTCTGACATAGCTAACCGAACATGTAGTTCTGTTTCCTCGACACTTAACCCCTCAGCGCCGCTACGACAACATTTCTCACATCCAAACCTTCCGTGACTACTTCCACTACCATATTAAGGCCTCAAAGGTAGGATCCGTCGGGTCTTCATGTGGGAGCTTTCGATTGACTTTCTTCAGGCATACATCCACACTCGAATGCGTAAGCGCACAGCAGACTTCCTCCAAGGCATGTTTCGTCCTTTGCTCTGTATGAACGCTGCTAACAAACCACAGTCCTCAACCGAGCCAGACCAGAGAACGAAGAGCGCGAGCGCAAGACGGCCAGTGGCCGGACATTCCGTGTGCAGGGCTAGAATGGTCATTGCTTCATGTTGATATAAGTGTAGCCGAGCGTTGATGAACAAAGCTTTCAATTACAATCATTATGAATTCTAGGTCTCCATCCCTCCAGGTGACTTGAAATTCCAGATGCAACTGCTTGTTTCAGCGGGGAAGGTAGAGAGTCCGGCCAGGGTCGCCATTGCCATCTTCGCGCAATGAAGTCGCAGTAAAGGCATGGCCGTGTTAGTTGTCGTGCTCGACCTCTTTTCCCCTTCCACCCAATCTTGATTTATGTTGCGTTCCCACACCCCCTACGAACTGAACTTCCCAACCCCAAAGGTCAGCACGAATGCCACCCACGATGTTGACCTCACGAACAAGTCGGTTCTTCGGCTTGTTTAAGAGACGCAGCAAGCGCAATACTAGAGGCTCCAAGACCTCCAGCGAAGAGTTTCATTCAGCTCCAACTACTCCTACTTCTCTCATCCATCCAAACAACCCCGTCCACCCCACCGACGGGGAACACCCAGAGGACCAGCGCGACGGTTTCTACAAATACGGCGAGTCATTTGCAGAAGATCCCCTCTCCTTAATTCTACCCCCATACCAATCTCCTCAAGACAACAGTCCACAGCAACGAGATTCCGGTCATTTCGACGTAAGTTGACCGTCCTTTCCATCGCAAACGAAGAGAGTATCACCTGAACCTCACCCGCTGGATACAGATGGCACCTCGACGCCGTCATTCTCGCCCGCACACCGTGAGCAGCGAGGAATGGGTTGCCACTACAGCATCGTATTCGTCCTCGCCTTCTCAGCCGGCGCAGGTACTCTCTCTGCATGATCTGACAGACGTCCAGCGTGCAGCCCATTTTGGTGCTGTGCTGAAGATTTTCACCAAGATCTTCACCATAGCAAAGATTCTGCACATTGCTTTTCTGGCGTATGGTGTCCACGTATGTCCATCGGTCCCGTGGAATGACCAAAACTAATCGTATCTCATTGCAGCTCGACCACTCTCAGACCGGGCTGCTGTTCTGGATCAAACGTGCCGAGGCGGAAATTCGAACAGATTCCCTGAGCAACCTGATCGAGATCGTCGAGAACTTGTTCTATGTGCTGTATTCGCGTCTAGTCTTGGAGATGGCCAACATGGAGCTCGCCGCTCTCTTCAAGATGGCAACTCGTCCGTCCACTACTCACCTCAAGTTCGTGCTTCCAGACCCCAATCATCTCTATCGGATTTTCCTCGCGTTTAAAGACGTCCTGGATGCTCCCTCGATGTGCGAGGCACCTCGAAGTGATCTTATCAGCTATTACCAGGAAAGATACATTCACCGTGTCACTACCCATGAGGCCACCAGAGAGATTTCTCTCGATGACGTCCTTGGTTTCCGCCGATATGCCGTCAACGTTGTCTCGGAGCGGCCATCGTCCTATTACGACAAGTGGGAGCATCTCATTCCCTGCTTCGACAGTATCCCAGCCAACATCATGGCCATTCTTGCCGAGAAGTATCTTACCGTCGTCCCCAATGTCGTTCCAGATGATGATGTTCCCTTGTCCGATCTGCCATTTTACCACCTCAAAATGACTGACCCAGAGGCATGGGAGCGGGATATCATCATGGACCATCGAATTGCAACACTGGCTAAGCTCCAAGGAAGAAGTATCGGCGATGAGCGCCGCGACGACCGCCGAGTGCGTCTCTTGCCCCTGTCGAAACAGCAGAAATGTATCTGCGCGTCGATCTGTACCTGCGCCCGTGATTGCACCTATGATGTCGAGCGCTTCTGTCCCTGTGCCGAGCGCCAGCTTCGCATCATGCTGGCCCGTCGCCGCAAGGACACCGGTGGGTCTGGTTTTATGACCCGCGCTAACACTCTCGGTCGCGCCTTTTTCCACGGCCTTTCGAGCCTCAAGCCTGAAGTTGAAAGCCAATGCATTAACAACCAAATTCATATCGCCCTGGACCTCTTTGAGCTGGAGATTCAGAAGGAGCGGGCCAATTTGCCGGCGCCGGTCTGGACCAAGCTGTTTCCTTTGACACCTCTGCAGTGGTGTTGAGGGGGATGGCTTGGATAGCCTGGGTCAAAAGCCACACGACGACAAGCTGCCGTCATTGGCAACGGGACTGGTAGGGCGGTGGAGGAGAAGATCTGCATTGCGGGGAAGTTTTCTGGACTGAGATAAATGCTGTCAGCGCGAAAAGTCGTCAGTGTGACGCATACTCACCAGGAGAACTCGTAGGGGGATTTGAAGCTCTTTTGGCATGTTTGTGCTACTAAATTATGTAGCCCCGAGAAAACAGCGTTGAACCACATTCAATGGGGGCATGAAGGTGCGTCCCATATCTTTACCGGAATGTGAAAATCTGCCTATTGCTATGGCTGTTTCCGACACGAATATTCTCCTGATCAATACTGTAAAATGTGCCGCCCTTAGCCATCACATTGAGATCACGTATATAGTAGTGGAATCTTCCGTCGGGCTTGTTTCGATCTTTCCACCTGATGAATATCCTTGTGTTATCAGATGCCCACCAGTCCAAGTGTTGCTCATGGGCCTAGCTTGGACCCAAAGTTGGACACGGCCTGCCCATGAGCGATTCCCGAGGGTGGCTTAGCCTGTCCACATACAAGCAAGGCCTTACCGAGGGTTCGCGCAAATTCGCGTTCATACGGCGTGTCAGGAAACCATGAGCATATTGATGTAAGTCGCGCTTTAGTTTACATTTATAAATCAATTTTCGGTCAGCATATGGGAAGCAGCTTTCATAATTTATACGGTGTTTAACTGGAAAAATTAACAATCCCACAGTAAACTGTTCATTATGACCTAAGCTATCAACCAACGTTGTATCAGCGAGAAGTTCCCATAGCTGTAGGCGGCTCTAGTACATGGCTCATAACAGGGTATTATATGTTTCACCTACCACAACCCCTACGTTCTATACATCAGCACTATATCTCCAGCCAGACTTGAGAGGAACTTCCGGAGCGCAGAATTCTTAAGGTTGAGTGTCATGGTTGTGTAGCGTTGAAACATTGCCAAAAACAGCAGCACTAAAATCACAAATCCTTTATGAGCCCACCCCCTTTTTTAAAGCGCCAAAGTCGCTCCTGGATTCGAATGTAGGGCGACCATTTCGAAAAACACATAGGGTAGGATGAATCTCTTGCTGATGAGTGTAACCTTTAAGGACGGTAGCATCCTCGAATCCGGTAAGGAAGTTATCGGCTTTAAGGTCTGCGATTCAGTCAGAACGAAAACCAAGTTTGTTATAAGAGAAACTGGCAGTGGCTGTTACCTATGTGAATTATATAACATTTAGAATGGAGGAAATCCAGACCCTGCAGTAAGATCTTCAAAAATGCCTTGAGAACATTTGAAGGCACACCAATGCTTCCAGGATGTTTTCCAAGAAGCCAAAGCCGCTCCCTAAGGGGCTCAAACACCAGACAGAGGTGATCACCAAGCACTCGTACTTGAAATGATTCTTTGGCCAGCCTAATATATGTACGACCTACGTGTTAGACTGCAACCGAGAAATAAACCGCGATATTTCTAGCTCATCTTGTGCAGACTTCGTCTCGTGGACTCCAGAGTTGGTGATTTTCAATGTCACATACTTGGCTGACTGCCAGGTCCAGCTTTGTACCGTTAGAATAGACTCTGCGAATAGAGGTTTCTAGCCCACCGAGATGTATCTCTTGCTAGCCAGCCGGTAGAATTAGCGCCCCACCCAAGTTTAGAAATGATACGATATTTACCAATGGCTTCTCCGATGCGAGCAGGATAGTATTTCAAAGGGTCGTAACCTGGGCTTCGTTCCTCCTCTACCGGGGAGGTCTCAGGAACAGCTAGAGAAGAGATTGCCATTCTGTTTCTCAGCAAGAGGGACCAACGTAATTTTCTGAAGCACGGCCGAAGCAGAGTCATCGTGGGGAGCGAGAGATGTCAGGACGAGAAGAAACAGCGGAGTAGTATAGAGCGAAGGGGGTGCGAGAGGCGGAATGGAAGTACTGCAGTCCGGATTATGTGATGGAACCTTTTCCTCGCCTTGCTAACGATGCTAGGAGAGGATTGAAGGTTGGGCAGTAATGTCATTTGGTGGTGGAGGTGGGATGTATTTCAGAGAATGTATTGATATAGGTGATTGCATATTTCCTTGTCGAAAATCCAGCCTCCAGGCACGGGAGAAACTTGAGGCTCTGCGGTGGAGGTGCACCCACCACGTCAAGAATATTACAGTCCGGAATCAAACATCATAGACCAAGTTTGGAAAATACCCCAGCCTAGCAGGCATCAAAAATCCGGAATCCGGGGTTGGCCGTGGACTGAGATGACCAGGCATACTCGGTAGAGCAGAGCACAGGGCGTCGGCGTTGCAGGCCAGTGAAACTTCGCGATGCTCGGCCTCACCGGTGAAGACTTTTCTGGTTTCCTCCTGCCTCTTCTCTCGATCTCGACTTCAGGTCATGCCTTAAAGGATTCCATGGGCTGAGACCCAGTCATGGCAACCATGGCAGGGGTTCCACCTGCACTCTCGCGCCCATCGCGGTGGATCGCAGCCCTAGGAGTTCGGCCTGTCCAACAGACCCCGGTACAAGCGCGGGCCCGGCTCTACCACGCGGCAGTTTGGCCCTCGTACGGCATCACCACGCCCATTCCCGACCGTCGTGCCCCTACTCCTGCAACTCCTTTTCGCTTCGAGACCGGCTATGCTCTATGCGCTAAACGGCCTTCGCGTCCCTTCCCTCCGCCCTTCCTGTCGCCGCCTTCGACCTCTTTCTCCGACCCCTTGACTACCCACTCCCTCAGCCAGGATAAGAGATTATCCGTCCAGGGCGAACTCATCCGCGGCTTGAATAATGGTGACGATGCGATCATTGTCGCCGAGAACTTCCTGGGTGTCAACGATGGCGTAGGCGCCTGGGCGACTAAGCCTCGTGGCCATGCTGCGTAAGTGGTTCCGCACAGGATACCGTCTGGACGATGGACACGGGCTAACACCGTTACAGGCTATGGTCCCGGCTCCTCCTCCACTTCTGGGCCCTCGAGATCGAACGCCATGCCCCCACAATCACGACCGACCTTGACCCCATCGGCTATCTCCAGTCCGCGTACGAAGAAACGCTCCGCGCGACCACCTCCCCCACCGAGTGGTTCGGAACGACCACCTCTGCTACGGCTTTGCTGCACTGGACAAAGGAGCAAGATGGCACCGAGGCACCTCTACTCTACGTCGCCAACCTGGGGGATTGCAAGGTCATCGTGATCCGTCCTAGCGAAGAGAGGATTCTCTTCCGCACGGCGGAGCAGTGGCATTGGTTCGACTGCCCCATGCAGCTTGGTACCAACAGCGTTGATACGCCTCACAAGGATGCCGTGCTGTCGCGCGTAACTCTTCGCGAAGACGACGTCGTCCTGGCCGTGTCGGACGGCGTCATGGACAATCTGTGGGAGCACGAGGTACTGAAGATTGTCCTGGATAGTCTACACAAATGGGACCAGGGTGACGTACAGACATCGCATCTCGCCCCTCCTCCAGACTTGTCCAATGATCGCATGGTTTACGTTGCTCGCGAATTGCTCAATGCAGCGTTGGCTATCGCTCAAGATCCATTTGCAGAGAGCCCGTACATGGAAAAAGCGGTGGATGAAGGCCTTGCCATTGAAGGAGGTAAGTGCAGGAATTCTGTATCTCTTGGAACGCATAACTGACTTCTCGACAGGCAAAATGGATGATATCTCCATTGTGGTTGCCTCATGCAAAAAAGGCGATCGATGAACATTCCCTGCTACCGTGCATACATTTATATCAGTCAACCAAACGAGGGTTTATTTCGGTATCTCAGCCCTCATCTGTGTTGAAAGAGCCATATCTGCCTTCCCGGCCAGCGGGCGCACCAAGCAGGAACTTCACGCCCCGCCGAGGAATAAATCTTCACCGGCATAAGGGTGCAGAACCTGGAGATCCGATCCACAGCCTTCGGCCTTTGCGAGCTCTCTACAACCTGCTGTTCACAGGCCACACTCATGACTTTACGTTCCTCTAATACCATTGCATCGCTGACGGAGGTCCGTCCGGTTGGGTTACTTCCTTGCATGTTTCAGGTTTTTCGGCGATTCGCTAGCTTTATGATACTACGTTAGAATTCAATTCGCACATATTAATTTGAACTTGATCTGGTCTCGGAGTCGAATCTTCCTGTTCTGTATACTTCGCACGGGCCACATCACCGCCTCGCCCGCCGCCCGGCAAAATGAAAAAAAGTTTCGTCCGCGCAACAAGCGGCAGCAACGCTACCTCCGCAATTTTACTTTTACTCAACCTACATCATTCACCATGAGGGCCAAGCGGTCAAAGAAGTATCGCAAGCTCATGCACCAATATGAGCTTGCATTTGGTTTCCGCGAACCCTACCAGGTCCTCGGTATGCCTTCCATCCAAAGCTACCTCACGACGGCATACTGACTTGCGAACCAGTGGACTCGAATTTTCTCCGAGCCGTGAGCTCTTTCAAGATGGAATTGATACCCGCGCTGGAGAGGACCCTCCAGGGCAAAGTCAAGCCATGTCCGTGACAATTGCAGCCCGAGTCCCAGATTCGGAGACGTAACTAATATGGCGACAGTATTGACCAAGTGCTCGCTCGCTGCGATTATGGCTGCGCAGCCTACAAATCCTAAGACTGGCCAACCCTACCGGCCCCTTCATCTTCCCCCTCCCACAGAAGTTCCCCTCCGTCACTGCTCTCACAACGAAGATTCTTCGCCAATCGATGAGATTGACTGTCTCCTCTCTCTCCTTTCGCCTACCCCAGATGCCAAGAAGAACAAAGAACATTATACCCTCGCGACCGCAGACCCACCGGCCGCTAAGAAAACCGACAAAAATGATTCATCTCAGCAGCGAAAACGAAAGCGCGACGAGGAACGTGAAGAAGAACGGGCTATGCGCCGTGCGAAGTCTTTGCGTATCCGGGCACGCTCTATTCCCGGTGTTCCGATCATCTATGTCAAACGCTCCGTGATGGTTCTCGAGCCGATGAGTACGCCGTCCGAGGCTATTCGTGATGGAGTTGAACTGAGCAAATTGCGCGCTGGGCTCGATGCCGAGCCCTCTCTGGGTAAAAGGAAACGTGAAGCTCCCGCCGAAGGCGTTGCCGCGCCCGAGAAGAAAAAAATCTCCGGGTTGAAGAAGGCCAAGGGTCCTAATCCGTTGAGCATGAAGAAGTCAAAGAAGAAGGCCGAGCCATCGGGGCCCTCGAATCCCTCCAAGACGGAAAAAAGTCAATTAGATACAACTGGGCCGAAAGACGTTACCGCAGATGCGGCTGAACATCAGGAGGTCGACGAGGCTGGTGCTGCAAAGACCAAGAGGAGAAGGCGGCATCATAGAGGCGGAGCCCGAGAAGGCAATGAAGATGCTGCGCCCTCGGCTGAGTCTGGTCATGCTGTCGAGGTAGATGCATGATCGCTTTTGCTGCACTTGCGTTTCTTATCTGTGGCATGGCGTTTGGGCTGGATTACATTGAAAAGTTCCTTGAATATCATGCCATCGTTTATCATATCATATCATGATTTACTTTGAATTGAAAAAATTACTAGCGCTTGTTATGTTCTCTTCTCGATGCAGAGGAATCATATTTGTTATTTACATAGACATCCCATATCGTACAAGCCGTCATTCTCGAAGAGATTTCGGATTCAAAGCCACGATCCCATACAAGATACAACACGCCAAACACCAGCCCTCAAGTCCCGGTTGTCATCCTTCAAAAAAATCTCATTTCTTCTCGGTCGTCGTGTTGTCCGCGGCTGCAGTAGCTGGCTGCTCCAGTGCGCGCTCCCGCGCCCAGATGTCTTCGATCCGTCTCCGGTTGCCTCGCGCCTCATCCCGGTTGCGCTTAGCTCGGTCGTAGCGCTCCGATGCGAGGCATTTGTTAACGTCCCGTTTGATGTCGTTGCAGTTTCCCAGGGCCTTATAGAGAAATCCGCGTGCATGGCATTCGTCGAGGGCAGTCATGATCTCCTCGCAATCTATTGAGCACAAGTTAGCACCGGGGAAATCAACGGGTCCTACTGGTTCAAACGCACTGATATTATAAGGTGTATGCAAGTGAGAATGCATCTTGGCCGAGTCAATTCACAAGCTCAAAGCCCAATCGTCGTTAATGAGGTTACAAAGTCGTCGAACCGGCGCGATGAAATCCCCGGGCGGTGAATTGTTCTGCCGGGCGGAAGGCCCCTCCAGCACACCGATAAAAAAAATATCGCCGATAAAAAAGGTTCCCAGACTGAGTTGTGACATTGTGTTTCGCCATGTCTTCTATGATTACGACCACGGCATGGGTGCGGCGAGGCGTTGCCGCACAGTTCCCTACCAAATATGAAATTGACGAGGAGGAGATGGGCCGGATATCGAAGCTTGCTCGTACGCAACTCGAAGAGGCCCAGGACGGACTGAGTGCTGCGCAGGGCGGCAAGGCCGGGGAGGATGGTGAGGATGCTTTCATGGATGAAGACGACAAGGCGGATGATGCTATGGATGAGGATGAGAAGACCAAGGAGGGCACGGACTCGAAGAACGAGTAAGGAATTACGACAGATCGAGGTTATTGAGTTGAGCACGGGCTAATGGTTTTTCACAGTGACGATGTTCTGAAAGAGTTCGACCTGGATCACTACGATAGCGATGAAAAAGACGAGGACGGCGAGAAGATCACCATGTTCGGCAATGTCCAGTCGCTGGCTTACCACCAGCCCAACGAGGCAGATCCTTATCTTGTCATGCCCGAGGAGGAAGATGACGAGGAGCGCGAGGAGCTGCAGATCATGCCAACGGACAACTTGCTCTTGGCTGGAAAGGTCGAGGACGAGGTGGCTCACCTTGAAGTCTATGTCTACGAGGATCACGCCGACAACCTATACGTGCACCATGATATTATGTTGCCGGGGATTCCTTTGTGTCTGGAATGGCTCGACATGCCCGTTGGAAAGAACACCGAAGGCCGGAACCAAGGCAACTTTGTCGCCGTTGGAACCATGGAGCCGGATATCGAGATCTGGGATCTGGATATTGTGGACTGCATGTACCCCAATGCCATTCTCGGACAGGGTGGGCAAGACTCTAGCGACGCCAAGAAGTCGAAGAAAAAGAAGAAGTCCAAGGCGAATGACGAGTACCACATCGACTCGATCCTGGCCCTGGCAGCCAACCGGGAGCACCGCAACCTGCTGGCCTCGGCATCCGCTGATCGCACTGTTAAGCTATGGGATCTCAACACCACTAGCTGCGCCAAGTCCTACTCGCACCACACCGACAAGGTCTGCTCGCTGGACTGGCACCCGAAGGAGGCCACGGTTCTACTGAGCGGTAGCTACGACCGCACCGTTGTGGCCGCCGACATGCGCGCCCCGGATACCAAGGCCCGCTGGGGCGTTGACAGCGACGTGGAGAATGTGCGCTGGGACCCGCATGACCCGAACTATTTCTTCGTCACCACCGACGGTGGCATGGTCTACCGCTACGATATCCGCAATGTCCCCGCCAGCCTGTCCGAATCGAAGCCCGTCTGGTCGCTGCAGGCACACGATGCCTCCGTCTCCGCCTTTGACATCAACCGTGCCATCCCAGGTTTCCTGGTGACCGGTTCCATGGACAAGGAGGTGAAGCTGTGGGACATTGAGAATGACAAGCCCAACATGGTCGTGTCCCGTAAGCTGGACGTCGGCAAGGTCTTTGCTGCCAACTTTGCTCCGGATGCCGAGGTCGGCTTCCGTCTGGCTGTTGCCGGCAGCAAGGGCACTGTTCAGATCTGGGACGCGTCGACCAACGGGGCTGTGCGCCGTGCTTTCGTTTCGCGCATGCCCGACCTCGTCGGTGATGTCCCCGAGCGTACTATCGGTATCAACCCGGATGATGAGAAGTCAGATGACGAAGGTGAAGAGGCGACTGATGCTGGCGCGGAAGGCGACGCTGGCGGTCGTGATGGCTGGGAGTCGATGGATGAGGATTAGATCCGAGGCACAGAGATACCCGTTCAGTCATGATTGATGTATTAAAAATAGATTTCTTATGTTATTCTCAAAATGAGGACATGATGACGCATGTGTACAAGTCAAAATTGTAAACATTGTGATCTGCCCAACGTCGACCTCATCGTATCCGCGTATATGTTCATGTTATCCGAACAGCTGCCATTTATTCCTCAAATCCAACACCGGCGCCATGAGACCCTTTCACGGCATGATCGAATCCTCGGTCCGCGTTGAATTCCAGACGCTCTCTTTCCTCCTGGGAGAGATGGGGCTTCTGGTGCGATTGGTGCGATTGGTGATGCGATTGGTTGTCTAAGAGAGCTTAATAAGGCTTCCCTCGTTCGATTGCTGTGGCAGACTTACCAGACTGGTTTGCCCGAGTAGAAGTGTTTTTCTCAGAGGCCTTCTCGCCGTGATGGGGATGGATGGCGTCTTTGGCCTTGTGGAGAATCCCAGACATGATTATCTTTGAAGTGCAATGTGAATGATTAGTTTGTTATTGATATCGCAATAATATGGAAGTACTGAGTGTTTTATATTCTCCAGTATCCATATGACGTAAAAGAGGTGGGGATCCTGATGTTGCGACCTTTGTCTACAGTATACACAACTGTGCTAAGCCTTGCCAAGTCGACGTGATCGGCTACATCTCTCCAACTGCACCATTCTGGAGTAGCCATGGGACTGATTGAGAACCGATTGGAGACATAATCTGATCAATATCAAGTATTTAAATTGAGGGCTGGGATAGTGTTCTGGCCAATTCCCATGTTCCCGTGTGATGGCATCATAGCGGAGATCTTGACTCGCAAACTGGTTGCACGTTTCCGAAGATCCCGAGCATTAGTAGTTTGTCGATTTACCATGTTTGCGACAAACATTATAAAGACCATGTATAATTTAGTAAGTACTATTTATTATACGGTGGCTCGGTTTCCTGGAGGCATCAGCAGCCCCTGGTGGTGGGTTGACATCATCGCTCACATCATCATGTCCAGCCCAACGAAATCCAAAAGTCGGAACACCATGTATTGCTCCATATTGTCTTCTAATCCAATAATAACTCCTAAATGATCAAAATAGGTCGCCATTTATGCCATGCCCTTGCCACGTCTCACACAACCTCCTGGCCATGAACCAACGTCGTCAGATCCAACAGCCGGTTCGAGTATCCCCATTCGTTATCATACCACGCCATGATCTTAAAGAATTGCGGATTGAGCTCTGCACAAGCCGGGGCATCGATGATAGCGCTGTGCGGGCTTCCATTGTAGTCGCTGCTAACCAATTCCTCGTCGGTTACCCAAAGGACACCAGACATACTTGATTTGGCGGCGCGACGGAACGCAGCCAGAATCTCCGGCAAAGAGGTCGGTTTTTCGGTGCTGATGGTGAGATCGATCATGGATACATTGGGCCTAGATTCATTAGCATTGTTTGGGAACCTTATTGAGCTTCATAGACGCTTACGTCGGTACGCGGATTGAGACGCCTGTCACTTTTCCCCTCAAGTCTGGAAGCACCGAGGCCACGGCTTTTGCGGCGCCTGTCGTCGTTGGAATTATATTATTAAAAACGCCCCGACCTTGATAGATGTTAGACCTGAACGGAATGATCGTGCGGCGGGCTGCACTCACCAAGACGTCGATTCTTCTTGCTGTAGCCATCGAGAACCTGCTGGGACCGAGTCGCAGCATGCACCGTTGTCAGAAACCCCTGGACAATACCGAACTCCTCGTGTAGGACTTTCAAGACCGGAGTAACGCAGTTTGTAGTGCAGCTCGCGTTGGAAACCACGCGGCAGTCATCGGTCGCAGTATAAGAGTCCGAGTTGACACCGTAGACGAACGTTGGCGAATCCGAGCTAGGTGCGGAGATTAGAACGCGCTTGGCGAGGCCATATGTAACATGGTCCAGGGATAGTTCACGTTTGGTGAACTTGCCCGTGCATTCGAGTACATAGTCGACGCCCAGACTGGCCCAGTTGAGTTTCTTCAGATCCCGCTCGGAGGTCAATGCAATCGATTGGCCGTCGACGGTGATCAAGTTATCGGAGTGAGCTTGAATGTCAGTGCGCTCGTCCAGGTCGCCCATTGAAGAATCATAGCGGATCAGGTAGATCAGGTCTTCGACGGTGATGCAGGTGTGGTTGATGGCGACGACTTGGATATCAGATCGGACGAGAGCGGCACGGAGAACATTGCGACCTGATGTTCCAATGTAAGAAAAGAGTATGACTGAAGACTCATTATATTCAGTCTTACCTATGCGGCCAAATCCGTTGATACCGACTCTACATGCCGATGGAGATCGAGCCTGGGCCACGGGGGCGTCGTTGATAGAGGGAGCCATGGGAGAATGTGTTATATGATAGTAGTCAGGAAGACTGTAAACACCCAGAAAAAGACAAATATTGTATATACAAACTCAATAGAGTCCTTCGATCAAGGGGCTATCTCGATTCTATAAGTCCATCCCATCTATTGCCGTGACACATTGACCTCCACCCAAGCCGACATCACCCGCAACAATACGGATAACAATTCGGCTTGTAATCAGTATGCCGCAGTAGGAATGACCGCGCAAGAGAACTGACCGTGCCAACATCTCCCGAATGTCCACGGCGGCATCTCCATCGGATACCCGGAGAAACCGGCCCACAACAACCAATTGCAGACACAATTCCCGCCGAATATCCCGCGCTCACGTCCCGACCAGAACGCGGACATGTCAAATCCGGGCCAATGGCCTGCCGCAAAGGTCCCGCTAGCCCCTGGTGTGATTGTGGCTGTCGCGACTCTGGGGTAAAAGTAGCGAAAAACGGAGGGATCCCGAACGTACCTCCAACCTTCTATTGGCTGCCTTATACCTCGATCCGGCCGAAACCAGGACTCACTCGGTGCCAGTTTGTTTCTCGCGGGGCTGGTGACTTATTGTAGCGCCGTGATTTGTGGACTAAGTCAAGTCCCCGGTCTTCGCCGCCGCATCGGCATTCCGATGGGGTCGCGGGCCACCGAGTTTTCGCCAAGAGTCCGATTTCGCCGATCTAGTCTACGATACATGTTATTATCTGAGATCGCATTAATTTAGTTTATAGAGGAGCATAGACGAACTTGAGTGATGGACTAACCAGCATATATTTTGATAGTCCGGAACAGTGGCCTCCCACTGATATTATCTATACGACGAGCTGTCCAAACATCCAATCACCAGGTGCTACGATGAGAGGCCATGTTTTAATCTCTCAAAAGTAAGCTGATGTGCTGATGTGTATTACGGATGGTTGCTACTTTCCCAGCTCCGGTGGTTCCTGGGACTTAAAATGCCCATGCATTTAACTCATGGTCCATATCAAAGTCGTCATAATCTATTCGTGGGTATCAATTCCATTAGTATGGCCGAAGCCCTTGTACAACCACTTGTAATCATCCGCGTCCTTAGCACCCATCTTCCCTTCGTACGTAACGTTGAGATCTTCGAGGTAAGGACGGCAGTTGTTGATAAGACGGTGCTATGCAGCCGATTAGCCAAACTTGCAAGGTCGACCGTAAGCCAAGGTCGAGAACATACAAAGTGGTTATCCCAGCTACCAAAATCTTTCATAGAGTTATACGGGCTCGAAGGCGTCTTGGAGTAGTCAATGACCGGAGGATTGACCCAATTGACCCGGTCGTGACCTTGGTGTCGTTGGGATAAGGGTTCTTGGGATATTCATCCGCACTAGTCACGGTTAGATGTTTGTCCTTCACTTCCAGGGGAAGAGGGGCAAGGAAAAGATCGTTGGATGCAGGCACACTCACAAGTGCTTAATGCGCTTATCCATGTCAAGTTTCTTCCTAGTATCTTTATTCATATGGTGGTCCAGTCCATGCCAAAATCGCCGAGAACTTCTCAAAGAGTATCCGCGGGCTCATGATGGGCTAGCGAGGTGGCGTAGCTATTCGGCTCCGTGTATATTCTTTTCAATGGACGGGGAATTTATAACCGAGCCTTGGAAAGTGATTTGATGGACACTACAAGGAACCCAAGACCAAACAGGATATTTCCATTGGATCGAACAACTTCCTCTTGATCGCTCCCGATTGTTGACCACCCATGTGTGACACCCGGGGCATAGTTCGCCCCATACTCAACCTTCCAACTCAATCCGTCGTCCTCATTTACAGGGAGAATGCATGATTTGAAATGGTCTCCATGGTCAATCCTACATTGCCCCGAAACTCATGTTCGATTCAACATTCATCGCGTGGACCCGCGTCTTGGCATTCCGCTGCAACCATCTCCACCTCAACATCGTCGACTAGTTTCAGGCCGCACCTGCAAGACATTGTGATCTTGTCATCTGGACAAGATATCGGGGACGGCGTTTTGTGATTGTGCGCCCCGAAATGAATGCGCCTGGACACAACCCCGCGTCTCGCCAGGCCAGTCCCACGTCGCGAGACCATCATCCTCGCAAGCGCGGAAGAACAGCGTGTACTCGGTGCAAATCCAGAAAGCAAAAGGTAAAGTCCACGAGGTCTCGACCTGCGCCTCAAGTGCTGACAGTCCCCTCAGTGCGATAATGAGTATCCGACGTGTTCCAACTGCCTGAAGGCCGGGGTCACGTGCGACAAGTCGACAGTGAGAGACGATGTAGACAGACAGAACGAGTAAGTTTCAAAATCCCATTGATGATATTCCGCTCATTCCGTATTGCAGCTATACTCGGGCCCTGGAAGAGCGCGTGGCATTTCTGGAGCAAAAGCTAGTCCAGTCGGGTCCGCCAACCGGGCAAGCCGCCCCCGGGGACGCTGTTTCACTGCCGTCGCCCCAATCCGGGCATACACCATCCCAAGGAGGGACATTTGGACTAGATAATAACCCGGTCCGAGATATGGTGGGCCTTCTCGCGCTCAATTCCTCGGAAGCCCCCGCCTATGTCGGCTCCAGTTCAGGCCTTTCATTGGCGGCCAACCTGGGTGAGATGGTCCAGAATAGCGTCTGGAACCAGTTCCTTTCAAAGACGGACAATCAAGCGTCCTCCGAGTTACGGAATTCCTCACCCCAAACTACGACGGGGCCTCTGGCGAATGCGTCCCGAACCAGTCATGGATCTCAAAGTCAGAACCGTCTTCTAAGGACCGACGAGCGCCCACCCAAAAATGTGGAGCCCCCGTCGGATGATATGGGGGTGAAAATAATTGATACATACTTCACAAGACTTCACACTAGGTACCCATTTTTGAATCGTCGGCAGATATGGCTACTCCATGAAGACAGATGGCGCTTGGCAAGAACACCGAATGAAGGTCTCACCAGATCCGATCGATTTGCCATCTTCAAACTCAATATGGTGTATGCGATTGGAGCGACACTATTGGAAATGAGTGAAAAATATGCATACACGGCACCCGAGGTAGGAAATATGGCCCAATATTCTGGTTTCGCATTACTGAAAATAGCAGCGTTTCTATGCCACTGCCCTTCAGCACGTCCCCACCATGTGCGAGGCTCGTTCCACCGATAACATCGAGGCCATGGTTCTTCTCGTTGTCTATCACCTTCGCACGGCGACCAGCCATGGCATGTGGTACATGGTTGGTCTTGCAATGCGCACCGCGATCGATCTCGGCCTCCACAGGAAGGCAAACGAAACCAACATGGACCCGTTTCTTGTTCAGATGAGAAGAAGACTCTTCTGGACTGTTTACTATCTCGAGCGTGTAGTATCCATGTCACTTGGTCGGCAATTCAGCATCTCTGATCGTCATATCGACCTTGACCTGCCGTTGGACGTGGATGATGACATACAGGATCCAGCATTACTCCAAGCACCCCAAGACGAACAAAAGCAAACCACCCTAACATATGCTATCTTTCTCCTCCAAATCCGGCGCATCGACTCTCGAATCCAGCACAAGATCTATCGTGCTGATCGCCCACTGCCCGCTTTACGACCCAAAATGGATTCCTTGTACCTGGAGCTTGAGAAATGGAAAGAATCGGCTTTCCTGCGTTTCTCAGGCCCAGAGCTTGAGTATCCCACGCTCCACTTTAACCGCGCCGTGCGTTTGCTCATACAACCGTTTCTCCCCCTTCTTCCCATCACAGACCCTTACTATCACATTTGTATTCGCGCTGCGGGTGACATCTGCCAGTCGCACAAACGCCTCCACCAAACCCTCGAATACGGCCATTCATTCTTGGCCGTGCAAACAGTATTCATGGCGGGAATTACCCTGCTTTATGCATTATGGACACACACTGACCAAGTCTGGTCCGTCCGCATGAGCAACGATATCCGCGCCTGCTCGACGGTTCTTTTCGTCATGGGCGAGAGAGCGGGGTGGGTGAAGAAGTATCGCGATGCTTTCGAACTTCTTGTCAACGCCGCGATGGAAAAGTTGCAGGGCAACGAGGCCGCCCGGAATGCGGGTATGGCAGAGTTGATGAGTGCCCAGCATGCGGGCGTATCTGCTCACAATCTCGACACGGGTATGCTAAACGGGGAGAGATTTGTCCCCGTAAACCCATCCGGCATGGCTCAGGAACCGTCACTCGGATCGTATCCCGCGGACGAAACTGATCACGCAGTGCGCATGGCTCTGCAGCTTGCCCCGTGGATTGAACAGGACGAAAGTGATCCGCTATGGATGCCGGACTTTCAGACGCTGGAGAATTTGTCTGGGACGTTCTGGAGCCATCCAGACGCAACGTTTTTCGATGCCTTATAATATAATTGGATAGCCTTAATGCCATTCCTCCTGTATTTGGATTATTACTTTCAGCCGCGAGACAGAAAGTCGGCATCGGTGGATAAAGTCCTAAATTCAATCTCTTCGACCCTTTCGTCATGAGGACATGTCTTGAACATCCGGAAACCAGCCTGCCAAATCAGGCACATCAAATCTTCCAAGGAACCCAAAGTCCTCTTGCCCGAGAGCCATTTCATCCCAGTTCATATAATGATTGATCGCTGGTCCGGTTTCCGCATCTCGGAGATCTGAGTATTCAAGTACAGAATTAGCAGCAGCATTCTGAGCGGAAACCTCCGACGGATCAACTTCGCATCTTTGTTGTTGGCCACTCGTAGCAGTGGTATCGTCACGGGAAGCACCTAAAACATTATTAGTACCAATCTGAATTAAACCTTCCCAGGAGGCAAGAATTCAATGCTATAACCTACCGGCGTAGTTTTGCACAATGTGTTGGTGCGTTACTTGGAGAAACCGCAATGAGTTGCGTGCCGACAGACTAAAGGATGACATGTGCATGAGAATTTCTTCGCACTTCCGCCACGTCTGGTCTACCGTGCGCGCGTCGATTTGGGTCAGAGTTGCACGGCAGGAGTATGACATGATGACGACGAAGCCGGCAGTAGATGTATCTGTCGTGTGTTAACCATTGAACCCCCTGAGGCAAGATGAAAAGCATACAGAATCCATTATACCACCATGCGTCTGTGACAGAGGTTCTGTATGTGTCATATACAAGTGAAACAAGCTCTACCGCTGCAGATACGCAGGCGGCGGCGCAGTTGACGGACATGGATGTGTAAATGGGGTTTCTCTCTGAACGAGTCGGAGTGGAGGCGTCGGGTTGTTTCGTGGAACCTGTGCGCTCTTCCGAACAGAGCTGGGTGAACATTGGTCGGTACAAGAGGAGGCGAAGATGGATGAACCTGTTTCCAGTGAGCCATTGCCTTCAAAGAAGATAATATCAAGTACCTTGCGCGGAGGACGTTCCGCTGACGCTGAAATACCGATCTTTGATCGCTGTCTGGGGTGATCGGCAGTTGCGGTCGTGTCCAATTGAGCACAGCAGGAACATTGGACTCGTAATTTGATAGCCTATCGTCAAGCTCCATGATCATATCCAAGCTTCTTTGATTGTTGCTCTGACGAGACATGAAGCGATGGTTTGACCCGCTTTGCCATGCGTTGTAGACGTCCGACAAAATTGACTCTAAAATCTTGTACAATTCAATCGTGGAAACATAAAAGGTCATATGCCCCAGCTTGTGGTCGCAGGGTTGCCCACTGAGGTCACACGGGTCATCTCTTTGAAGCTCAGGCCGCATCGCAGGGAGTGGAACTGGGTAGATAGGAGATACATGAGAGGTCATACTTGGCCGACCATAAGTCATGCTCACAATCCTAATTCGGTAGTTAGAGATACCGATCACAAATTCCCGTAGGGATCCTTACATGTCCATGATAACACATCCATGCCAGGTACGATGTCGAATTTCTTTCTCCAAGGGCTTCATATATCTGTGCGTGGCCTGCTCGTGGAGGCCAAGGCCCTGAGCAACCCGACAAGCCACACCAATTGCATTCCAGCACCTGTTGGGGTACGGGGTACTTTGGAGAAGAAGCGCTATTATCAAAAGTGTCTGGACAACACCAATTGTGGATGTGTCGAGAAGATCAAGTCCAACGAATCGTTTGGATCGCAGGAAGAATGAGTACACAGCAGCTTCCCGCTCTCGCACTGGGATATCTGAGAAATGACATCCTAAACCAAAAATTGCATTCAAAGCACAGTGAAAGGTGATGGACTGTGGCCCGGAGTCGAATGAGCCCCCAAGCCCCACACTCAACTCTGGTAACTGGGGTTGAGCCCACTTGGAAGAGCCCCACAAATTTTCATATGCTTGCTCGAAGCTGGGGCGGTGGAAGAATGGATACAAGCAGTATACCCGATCCCAATAACACTCGAGAAGGTGGTCAGCGAGCGGTCGAGGAGGGAGAGAGAAGTCTTCAAAGCTGAATCCCGCGGGTGTGGGGTTTGTATTCATATCCCGCCATAACCCGGTATCGTTCGTCAAGGAACCTGATGTGTTACCGTCGACACTTCTCACGGCTTGCATGTAAGATCGAATTGGGATTGAGTCTCTAGCGAGACGCATGAAGGATGCAGCGGAGGAGTTCCCGTAGTATTCCTCTCGGGGAGAATCAGTCGCATCGCCGTCTTCCGCGGCAGATATTGCTCCCATCGCAGTGACATTTCCGTGGGGGTTGTGAGGTGAGCAACGGACGTTTGTAGATGGTGATTGTAAATGATCAATAGATTCTAGACCACCCAGCACTCTACTACTATCCTGTTCGCTCCGTCTATGTTGATAACAGGATGAGAGACTGGGTGTTGTATTCGAGGGCCTTGACCATGGTGTGGCGGGAAAAGGATAGCGTTGTCCAATAGAAGAGATAGACCCCAGTCCTAGAAGCCCTTCAGCGGCTGTAGAAGTTCTGGACTGCGTATCGAGAGAATCTCTAGTTTCGCGCCCGTCTCGGGTCCGAGCCGGTCCTCTATCGGCTTCAGCACGGTCAGAGGGCGCAGGGGACACATCGACCCCATGCTGCACACATTTATCTTCCAGTTCACGTATTCTGTCATGGAGGGTTTTAAGATAAGCGTCGTTACTTTCAGAACGAGCATTCTCAATCTTATACACGCATCGATCAATGGGATAGGATCGTCGAGCGCAAGGCCCGCAGATCGGCTTTTCCCCGTTGCAGCGGACCTTCTTTTCCCTGCACGGTTCACATGCCAGTGAGATCTTGCGACGCCGCGGCGTACCCCGCTTGATGGCTCTAGATGACATATTCGTCACTAAAGACTTGTCGCTGCTTGACAAACCAGTCTTCCGTGCTTGGCCGTGGACAGCGTGGGTCCATTTGGGCCTTCGCCTATGGATTGTCGAAGACGTGCTGGTCAATCGAGGCTGTGGGGGTGGGTGCTCGTGTTCTCGATCAATTCAACAATTCAACTGTTGCCTGGTGTCATGGCATGGAAGAAGCGCGCGATGTTCGGAATCGATCCGGTGTATCACGTGATAGTCCCTGACAGACCCATCCAGATGACTGGCAAACTTGCTTAATTATTTATGAAGAGTCAGGCGTGTTTTGATGGTTCAAATAAGCATCAGATATCTTCCCACGCACCGATGCAGTGTAACTCATCATCTCGAGGCGAAAGAACCGGCGGGATTATCGGCCTTCGGGATGCACCCGAGATCGACACGCCTCCGGGTGTATCCCGGGATTGACGTAGGAGCCAGAACGCATCACCTCACAAGATCAGTCAATCCGTGTACCATGACTGGTGCAAATCTCCTTTTATTGAGTTTCGCGGACTCGGGGGAACTCTCAACCCCGTATCCCAACCCAAATTCGGTTCCTGCCTCGTGACTACAATACAAAGACTCCTCTACCCCAGTTTCATTTCCTCAAAATCAACGAAACCAATGTCACGCCTCCCTTTCTAAGAAATCACTTTCTACCGTTCCCCCCTCAAATGCACAATCAATGCAAACCGAGCATCAATCTATCGCAGAGCCACTCACGCATCTCGCCCGACGCCCGCCCGAGGACCATGGCCTGCAATGGGGTTCCGACCCCAGCTTCCAATATCACGGTTTCTCCTGTCCTATCGGCAGTTGGACCGAAGAGCGAATGGTCCGGAACATGATGCGGAATGTGACTTTCATGTGCCGCAGCTTTGATATCGAGTTGAACACCAACCCCGGCATCCCGCTCTTCACCTACAACTCTGCCTCGGGCGAATGGTCTTTCCTTGAGCGATTAGATGGACCATCTCAGTTGGACGTACCGGCGAGTGAGACCGAGGTGCCCTCTCTTAGTCCCGATCTCGACAGCAATACCAAGAGCACAACCCCCGAGTCCGCATCGACATCGAGCATATGTAGTTCCCAACGGATAAAACCCAGCACAACACCATCCCGAAAGCGGAAATGCGTTCAAAAACCCGGTCAATCTCTCTGTCATTGCCAAACGGAGAAAAGACGGAGAGAAAACATTAGCCAGTGGTACGATCGTCTTTCGCAGGTCGTCCCCGCTCTCAGAGGGCAGAGCTTCACAAGGAAATATGTCTTGGAGGGCGCTGCGAATTATGTCGAGCATTTGATTGATGGGAATCAGGCCTTGCAACAACAGTTGGATGAGATCAAAGCTAAAGAAGCTACATAATGTAGGTGAGGCATTGTTCGGGCTGTCGTTTTCTATATATTTCGGGGGCTTAGTTGAGAATGATGAGATTACGAAACTCGCATTGCAGAGGACTCTCTTCAAAAACCATTGTATATTTCTGTCATATTCACACCCAGAATTCAAAATTCGCAAACCTTGCTTGGAACTTAAACCCTCTGTTGGGGCTAACACTTGATCTTACCTCACTAGGCCTTGGGTGCAAATAATAATGTCATGACTTTACCTTTCACTGTCTATACCTGTCGGCTAGGTAATCCCCAGACGGAAGGTAAAGGTTTAAAATGACAAGAATATATATAATATTACAGGTATGAAGTCTGCTGGTGAATCAATTACAAAATGGCCTCTCGAATCCCTTCCCATTCTAAAAGACCGGCACATAAGTCTTCAACCCCTTGGCCAAGCGCGCGATCTGGGCAACATAATAGTTCTGCAATGATTCATTAGTACATTCACCGAGAACAGTAGTTCTTTCACGATGCAAACTCACCGTTTCAGCCCCAGCTCCAACAAGATTCTTCGGTATCAAACGCGCATACCACGGAATCGGCACCTTCTCCAACGGCAAAGCGGCCTTCTCATCAGAGATACTCTCGTCGAGAAGCAGCAGCGGCAACTTAGGGTCAATCGCCGCCGGGCGTCCAATTCCAACAAGATCACAGGCGCCATCGCGGATCGCTGACTCGGCACCGGTGCGAGACCGGAATCCACCCGTCAACATAAGGACCAGGCCCGGGTATCTTTGACGGACTTCTTGTGCGAACTCGAGGAAAAAGGCCTCGCGCGCAGCGGTGCGTTCGCTTTTCGGTGCTGCCGTGCGGCCCATCATTCGTGGATCTTCGTATGTTCCCCCGCTGATCTCTATAAAATCAATTCCGGCGTCAACGAGTAATTTGATTTGTGCCATTGTATCTTCGAAAGTCGCGGAGCTGTGATCGGCAGAGTTGAGCTTGATGCCGACGGCGAATGTGGAAGGTACCACTTTGCGGATTTCCTTCAGGATATCAAGCACGAAGCGCGCCCGCTTCTCGGGCGTGCCGCCATAGTCATCGGTGCGGAGGTTTGTCTTGCTGCTGATGAATTGATCTAGACACTATTAGCAGAGCCAGGTACGGCTGTGCATTGCCCACTCACCAATCAAGTACCCATGCGCTCCGTGCAATTCGATTCCCGCGAAACCTGCATCTGACACCAATCGCGCCGCGTCGACAAATTGTCGAATCACTCTCTCAACGTCCGCCCGTGTCATCTCCCTCGGCGCCGGCCACGCTACCGCCGCAAAGACCCTCTCCCACAACCCATCGCCCATCCGGACGGGCACCGCGCTAGGCGCGATCGTTGGCGCGAATATTCCCCGGCGTCCTGCAATCCGCAGGGATTGTCGACCAGGATGACACAGCTGCGCGAGTGCAGGTGTGCCGTGTTTTTGTGCCTTGTCGGCATATTCCTTCCACTGTGCGATGAGCGCCTTGTCACCCTTGTACTCGGCGTGAATGGCTGGATCAAAGGGTGCACCGAGATGATCCACATCGATTTGGACATTTCCTGTGTCCAGTTATTCTCTAATCACTTTCATACCCTCGCGGAGTTCGGGTGGTGTTGGGCTCACCGGTGAGGATACTTCCCCATCCACCTTGAGCCCATTGCTCGTAGGCATCTGTCAGGCCTCCGCCGGGATGATTGCGTTTCGCAAGTTGCTCGGCCATTGCTGCCTGTCCGTTGTCGTGAGTCTTTGCTTGGAGTATAGACCGGGTCTCAAATTGGAGGTGTTCCGTACCTTGGACAGTCGGTTCGGTAGGACCAGTCCACAAGGGAGCTTGACGGGATCCGCCAACGGGGACGGCATGGTGAGTATTTTCCTCGTACAGTGAGATGATATCTTTGCGATAGAATAGAGTTGGATGCAGCACAAAATTTCGTATATGCTCCCTGCGCGACGTTGTCAGTTAACTTGAACATGCACACGAAATCCGGTGGGAATACCAAGACACAGATCTGGTGGAGAGTTTCCTATTCCTCCACGGCGATAATGGGTGAATATATAACGAAGCCAACTTCGGAGTTGTGAACCAAAATCCCCAAGTGACCTCGGCCCATTGCTCCCTTAGTCATCCCCCATCCCCTCGCGGAGAGACTCATTGCGCCGTGGACGATCCAGACAGAAACGAGTGGATCGCGGACTGCGTTTAACCCGATTAAACCCTGGACGAAAGCGTTCTCTGCAGAGCGGGTGGAGTCTGCAAGGACCCGCTCTTGTTGCGAGTCGGGGTTTTGAATTCCTCCGGTGCCAAGCTGTCGATCTTGAATTTATGGGCACATGTTGAGAGATTTGGTCTGCAATTTACGTTTACGATATTCTGCAAAAAGATCGTAGTGCGGTATGTTCAGTCTCATGATTTTGCTACCTAAAAATGCAAGTGGTGGGTATTCCAATGAGAAAACCAGAAAAACAAAAAAAGGATGTAAAAGAAATATACCCAAATCCCAGCCAAAAATTCGCTCCAAACGAAAAGAAAAAAAAAAAAAAAATTTCCAAATAACATGTCCAGACATCACGCAGCGATCCTGTCAGGGCCAGCGATTAGAAACACATGATATGCAATGCAGGACAATGACCAGCGCAAAAAACAACAACTATGCAATCCAGATCAAGGTCCGGGGAAGATGATCTTACAGCTTGGAGTGCTTGTCCTGCTCCTCCGTCGACCCGTTCAGGAGCGGCGACAGCGAGCCGAGACTCGACAGCAGGTGGCCGACCTCGCGCTCAAGGCTGCGGACCTCGGTGTGCGGGTCGTACATGCGGGCCTTGATCCAGTTGTCCAGATCCTTGTCGGTCATGTTGCGCAGCTGGGTCTCGCGGTCGACCTTGTCCTCTTGCGCGGCGCGGATCACGTTGCGGGTGACGACGATGCTGACCTCGCGGATGCGAGTGATGTCCGGGTACAGCAGGCCGCGCTCAATCTCCTCGGCCGTCAGGGCCTTGGAGAGGGCTTCACCGGAGGCGTAGATCATGCTGTCGGTGACGCGGACGGCCTTGGACAGGATGCTGCCCAGTCCGATACCGGGGAAGACGTACATGTTGTTACCCTGGCCGGGGTAGTAGGTCTTGGTCTCGCCGGCGGCGTTGGTGAACGCCATGGTGGGAAAGGGCGAGCCCGAGGCGAAGAGGCAGCGACCGTCGGTGTTGGTGACAGCGCTCTCAAAGTCACACTCGGACTTGTGGGAGGGGTTGGAAAGAGGGAAGATGATGGGGGCGGTGTTCCAGTCGGCCATCTTGCGGAGGATCTCGGGGGTGAAGACACCGCCGAGGGTGGACAGACCCATCAAGATGGTAGGCTTGACGTGGTCGATGACCTCCTCGAGAGTCTTGTATTGCTCGCCGTTGTTGTCCTGGCGGGCGAAGTAGACCTTGTGGTCGGCGAGCTTGTCACCGCGGTCGGCGGTAACGAGACCCTTGGTGTCAACCAGATAGAAACAGCTGCGAGCCTCATCCTCGGTCATACCCTCGCGAACGAAGAAGTCGACAATCTGCTTGGCCACACCAACACCAGCACTTCCGGCGCCGAGGAAGACCGCTCGGTGATCCTTGCAGGGCAAGCCGGAACGCTTGACGGCGTTGATGACACCGCCCAGGATGACCGCACCGGTACCCTGGATGTCATCGTTGAAGCAAGTGTAGGTATCCCGGTAGCGCTCAAGTGCGGGAAAGGGATTCTTGAAGTCCTCGAATTGGATGACAATGCTAAGCTTCCGTTAGTCCCATGTACCCCTCACCCCCTCACGCAGATGCGGGGGGCCAAGACAGGGGAGTCCGAACTTACCCGGGCCAACGCTCGGTGAGAGCCGCCATCAACTCATCCATAAACTCACGCTCCTCTTCGGGGCTGATCTTGTCGCGACGACTGCCCATGTACAGTGGGTCTTCCCGGAGGATCTTGTTACCAGTGCCCAAGTCCAGGGTAAGGGGTAAAGTAGCCTCGGGACGGATACCCGCACATGCGGTGTACAGGGCGAGCTTTCCAATAGGGATGCCCATGCCGTTGATGCCCAGATCTCCTAGTCCGAGGATTCGGGAGCCGTCGGTGATACATGTGATCTCGACGGTAGGCTGGGGCCAATTGGCGATCACCGCGGCAAGATTGCCCCGATCTTCCCAGCTCAGGTACATTCCTGTATTCAGTGTTAGCGCATCCGCGTTGAATTCGTGGGTTGCGAAGCACCTACCCTCGGGCTGCTGGTAGATCTCGGACCAGCGCTGGCAGGCCTCGCCCACAACGGGGGTATAGATCAAGGGTGTCAGTTCCTGCAGGAGATCGGCTTAGTTTCTGGGGCTTTCGTCCAATCATAGATGTGTTTTTGACATACCCGCAAGTGATCGGTGACCATGCGATAGAAGAGGTGGACATTGTTCTTGCGCAGAGTACTCAAGTAGAGGAACTTGTCGATGGGGGTGTTCTTCAGGCCCAGCTGGGCGAGGCAGCGGGTCTTCTGGGTCTCGTAGCTCTCGGCGCGCGGAGGCGTGAGGCCGTAGGTGCGCAGGTACTTGCGGATGTAGGAAGGATTGGCAGTGTCATAGTTGGCGTCGCTGTGAGGGTTTACGCATTAGCGGGCACCGGGAGAGGGGAGCACTACAAGCCCGGCCACGTACGAGGGAGTGTTGGAGTGGTTCATGAAAGGGGTCGCATGGACCGGCCGGCTTTGTGTGGGAGCAAATCGAGCCATTGTGTCGGACGAAGAGCGCAGCTTACTCGTCGAGGAAGAATGATAGCCAGAAGAGAGACGGGGGCGGATAGTTTTATGTACCGCTACCAGGCTAGCCCTCCCCTGGGCCGACTGTGCGCACATCATAGACATTCCGAAGCACAGAGAAAATTAACCGGGACCGCGTGGAGAGGAAGTAAAAGCTGAGGCATGATTTGAGGTCGGGAAGAGTCGGGGATGCACGAAGGGATGAGGGTCACTCCGGGGACCCAGGGTGTGGATAGCTTCGGTGATGGCAGCGAACCGTTTCGCGTGGATGGGCGGTGGAATCTGGATCCCTCACAAAGCTTCTTTTCTTTTTCGGGAAGCAGATCCAGCAAGGAGGGAGCTCCATTCGCCCTGTGGAGACGGCCGACGCCGAGCTGGAACCCATGGGGGGCCAGCGTCCTTTTTGCTTCGGAGTGCGAGCAGACGATGGGCGCATTGTGCATCCCCGTCGGGTCCAGATGAGGACAAGATGCGCGCCACCGGACATCGTCTACACGGTAGTCTGTGGTCCTGTCGGGATGGAAAGGAGAATGACCAAAAAGTACAGAAAAATACACGGTAGAGCTGGAACTGCTGTCGCGTGGCTAGGAAGCAGCGTGATTGGCTGGCGATGCCGGGGAGGCGCGTCGATGGAGTCCAGTCCACTCAAGTTACAATATGTTACAATGGGAGGATTCCCTTTTTTTTTCTTTTTCTTTCTGACTTTTCTAGAGCTTCTAGAGTTTCCGCCGGGATGGTTGGGTGGAGTCGCCGTTGCATCTGTACATAATTGTTGTCCCTGTATTGTTTCCCTCTGGATCTATATGACATCCCCGGGAAAGCGGGAAGCGGGAAGTGACCGGCGGGCGGCGACGGCCGAGAGTCGATAGGAAGGACGGAGACGTGTTTCGAGTTGGCCGCGTTGGCAATTCTTTGGCAAGCCCGTTCGAGGCTCTGAATGGCCTCTCCCGCCGATTTAAGACCCCCAGCACGGCCCTGCGTGATTTTTTTTTGGGTCCGGAACCCACATTTCGGAAGCTGAAGATCGGAATGCAGGGATTTTTCGGCGGGTCCTGATTGGTGCAATCGCCGGCACTGGGCTGCGGTGTCCCAACGGTTTCAGATCCGCGCGAGTCGTCCTCGTGTGGTGTGCTGTACTTCGTAGCTGCTGTCATGGTGGTTGGCATTGCCGTGTTGGGTATACCGATCGAGTCCGTGCCGGAGTCCGGGGAGACATGAAAAAGCAACCTTGTACCTTTCCATTGGCGCACGAAAAAAGGAAATAAATTAATGAAGAAACGAAATAAGAAATACAATACCTCTCAATTCCAAAAAAAGGAAACAAATCCGCAATATCCAGGAAAGACCGGAGTCCGTCGTTCATACTTCGGGTCCTTCTCTCTGCCAATCAAAGGCCGCGACCGATGACTTGCATCGAGCTTCCCCAGATTTGTCGATCCAAGCTCCAGATTGACCCAGAGACGGTCCGGTATAAGCTTTCCATGGTTGGGACAAAAGCAAACATCCATCATCATCATCGCGGCGGGTCACCAGCGTGTACAACGTGTAGTGGCGTCATCGGACCAAAACAGGTTGACGCTCCCTTGCATCGGCCTCAGCACATCCCCCCGTATCACAACCACATCTACCACCCCCATTTACCATGTCCCAGACCCTGTAGGGCGACTCGTATCCACCATGCCCAACGAGACCGAGCCCCTTCTGCCCCGCTACGAGGATGATACCTCCCGCCAGCGTCGCCTGCATCAGAAGTTGCACTCGTATCAGATGCTGCGCGCCCTGTCCGAGGGGTACATGCCATCCACCGAACAGACTATCGTCAATCTCCGCACTTTGCTCGCCTCCGACATCCTTAATCTCCGCAACCAGGCTATCGGCAGTGTCGGGCGCCAGCTCGTCCGCGATGCCCGTCTGTGGATCGAGACCTTTATCGAGTTCCTCCATACCAAAAACAATGAAGACCAGCTGCAGGATTTCCTATGGCACCTCTCTCGCTCCCGGGTAGCTGTCGATAGCTCCCGCGTGACGCACCAAGCCGCCAACGTGAAGGCGCGTGCGGATACCAAAGCCGGTGGGTCGCTGCTGGATCGTGACAGCGGAACTAGACGCTTCTGGGCAATCTGTGACTAACGATCGCCCAATAGCCTACGATAGCCTCCGCACGGTGGGGAGCTTGCTTCTGACCAACGCGGACTTTCGCCTGTTCATCGATGACATCGCCACGGTGGGCCGCCAGATCTTCGCTGACACCGCGTCCTCGCTCGCCGAGACCTCCAAACAGGTAGCTCGCGACGTTGAGCCGTCGGAGCAGGAACGGCGAGCTCTTGCGGGACCCGGTGCCGACGAAGGGCGTGAACTGCCACCGGGGCATGTGAAACAAGAGGTTGAGCACACAGTAGAAGCAGCAGGCGAGGGAATTGCTGAGACCGGGAGTGCGGCTGTGCAGAGTGCGAAAGAGCACCTTGCGGGCCAAGAAAAAGATACTCTATTGTACCGTCTCAAGCAGGCTGTTCGGAAACTCCGGGAGCGATCTGACTATACTGATTCTGTTTCCACTCTTGTCCAGCTGTTGAAGCGGTATGCGCTTGTCTATGCCAGTGCTGCAGAAGACGCGGCCTCGGCGGCCGAGTCTGATGCGGAGGCCAATGATGACCTGAAACAGGCCGTGGACCAATTTTGGGGACTACTTCGTGAATTTGGCAACGCGGAAGAATGGGATCGACTGCAAAACAGGTTCCATGATGTTTTGCGTCATGCAAACAAGGACCCGGAGTTTGAGCGGTTGATGGGAGATACCGGGAACTCCTTGCAAGACATGCTCACCGATCCAGACTTTTTTGAAAGCGCACCCCAAAAACTCGAAGAATTGCAGCGGCAGTCCGACAGAGTGGGGTCCGAGTCAGGCTTGCGCAAGGACATTGATGAATTCCTAGCCCAGACCAAGCGAACTATTCGCACTGTGCCGGAGGACCCGGCCGTGTCCAAGCTGTTCAACGCCACCAAGAAGCTCCAACGGGATACATGGGATGCATACAATGATAAAAAGGCCGGTATACCATCAGACTTGGTCGACATCTTTCTACCCGTCATTCTGCGCATGATCCAATACGTGCCGATTCCGCGATTGGAGGTCAGCGCTCCAGAGATGGACCTCCTTGTGGAAAATCTTGTCCTCGAACCTGGCCACACGGTCAATTTCTCTTCCTTCCTACCGCATCGAATGCATCTGACAACACGGAACGATATCGAGGTGGTCAAGAGACATGCGAAGCGCACAGACACGGCCATCCGCACTGCTTTCAACTTGACGGTCCAAGGCCTCAACATCAGTGCGCAGGACTTTGGGTATTGGCTCAAGACCCACACCCTGTTCTTCCACATGAAGGATGAAGGTATCGCCAGCTTTTACCTTGACCGCCGAGGTATCGATATCGGCCTCGATATCGAGATTGGTCGCGGTCGACTAGAACAGATCTTCACCTTGCGCGGTGTACGTGTTCGCATTCACAAGCTTGACTACAAAGTGCAGCAAAGCAAGTGGAGGTTCTTGCTGTGGCTCACCAAGCCGTTCCTCAAGCACCTTGTTCGGCGTGTCCTGGAAAAGAAGATCGCCGAGGAGATTGTCGCTGCCGCTGTTGCTGTCAATCGAGAGTTGGTGTTTGCTCGGGAGCGCCTACGTGCGACGCGCATTGCGAACCCGCAGGATCTGGCGACTTTTGTTCGCGCAGTCCTTGCGCGGCTCAAGCCCGCCGATAGCGACGTCGAGGCTCGCATTGGCCTTGACCCCCCTGAAAGTGGTGTCTTCCAAGGTGTCTATGCCCCTGGGAGTATCGTCAAGACTTGGCACGAGGAGGCTACTCGTGCCCAGGAAGCAATTGAAGATGGAGATGAGACACATGGGCTTGGCTACACCTGGCGCAACGACATCTTCGATGTTGCATACGGCTGATAGCGAGTTTTTATTCCGGGGGCTTTATGATTCATGATCGATTCGGATTTTCTTATGACTGGGGTTATGGGGGCAAGGTTTTCGCAAGATACCTTAAGCAGTTTAGTACATTGTGTCAATTGCATCCATTCGTGTTTCGGACAGGTACACCGCACGTGACCCGGCGCAATATTGTTCCTCATGTCGCGATAAGGATTAGCTGGCCCGTTTGACGAGGCGTACAATCACATTTCTTGGGAACGTGTCCAGTTCATCGGCGAACTTCTGTCTCCATGCCAGCTTCTTGATCTGATCCACCCTCAATCAGAGACCGCGGCTCTTGCGACCATTCTCTCCACCTCCGCCGAACACGACACCTAATCAAACACTTCCGGCGGAGTGTTCCTGCACATCATTGTGGTTGGCCAATTCCAGTGGACTAGCTGTCGCTGCAGCTAATCCCCGCACCCGAATAATCTCAAAATGCAGTTATGTCGCTTCCTAGTCGCGTTGGCAGTGGTCTTGTTTGCGGCTGTTGTCATCGCCGCGGAGGACTACTATAAGATTCTCGGATTGGACAAGTCCGCCTCGGAGAGAGACATCAAGCGTGCATACCGGAATCTGAGCAAGAAATACCACCCGGATAAGAACCCGTGAGTCTCTCTATTCAATTCATGTTCCCGCACTCTTGTCATGCCGAGGAATACTACCTGGACCCCCCGTACTAATCTATGCTTGCAGCAACGACGAGGCCGCGCGCGAGAAATTCGGCGAGATTGCCGATGCCTACGACGTCCTCTCTACCTCTACCACCCGCAAAATCTACGATCAATACGGCCACGAGGGTGTCGAGCAGCACCGTCAAGGCGGTTCGGCGGGCGGTCGGTCAAATGACCCATTTGACCTCTTTTCGCGCTTCTTCGGCGGCGGTGGTCATTTTGGCCATGCGCCCGGTCACCGGCGCGGGCCCGATATGGAGGTTAAAGCGCATCTTCCACTGCGCGATTTCTACACAGGACGGGAGATCAACTTCCTCGTCGAGAAGCAGCAGATCTGTGATGCGTGCGAAGGGACCGGCTCGAAAGATCACGAGGTCATCACATGTGACCGGTGCAGTGGACGAGGCGTGGTGATTCAGAAACACATGCTCGCGCCGGGTATGTTCCAGCAGGTGCAGATGGCATGCGACAAGTGTGGAGGCCAGGGGAAGAAGATCAAGAATCCGTGTCCGGTTTGTGCTGGGCAGCGGGTTGTGCAGAAGGCCGTTGAGACATCCGCAAGCATTGAGCCCGGTATGGACCGGGGCACGCGGTTAGTCTTCGAGAACGAGGCTGACGAGAGCCCTGATTACATCGCCGGCGACTTGATTGTCATTCTGGACGAGAGAGATCCCGAGCTTGGATCTGAGGACCACGAGCGGACGGATGGCACGTTTTTCCGTCGCAAGGGCAAGGATCTCTTCTGGAAGGAGACGCTGTCATTACGCGAGGCTTGGATGGGTGATTGGTCGCGCAACGTTACTCATCTCGACGGGCACGTTGTCCGCCTAGGCCGCAATCGCGGCGAGGTCATCCAACCCTGGGCAGTGGAGACGGTGCAGGGCGAAGGAATGCCGCACTACTCCGAGGGCCATTTGCATGACGAGCATGAAGAAGGCTCCGACGAGCCCGGAAACCTGTATGTAGAGTACGCGGTCGTGCTGCCGGACCAGATGGAGAGCGGGATGGAGAAGGAGTTCTTTGCTCTGTGGCAGAAGTGGCGCAAGAAGATTGGCGTCGATCTGGCGGCCGATAGTGGCCGGCCGGTGCCTCCGCCGGCGGAGGAGCCAAGGGATGAGCTGTGATTTTGTACTACTGTATATTGCATGTCTACACAGGCTAGATTAGACTCGCTTTTGCTTCCCATGGCGTGTGAAGGAAGGTGTTGGTGGTAGGAGTTGAGTTTCCTGGCTCATGCTGGGACAATACGAGATATCGTGGGAATGTTGATTCGCAGTTCCATTCCAGGGCGAGCAATCACATGAAAACCAATGTAAATACTATACATTGACAAAGGTCTTGGGCTACATCGGATTCTTGTATGTTGACCGTGTGCTCCCAAGGGCCCCGGGGATGATTTACACCCCGGGTCACCGTTCAGCTGGTTCCAAGGCTGTATAATCCATGTGTAGGATATCCCAGTAACGCAAAAATCACGACAAACCATCCAAACTCTTTTCAAGAAACATAAACGCAATCAACATATCTCCTACTTGGAGTAGGTATATGAGCGACATTGCGCGACAGCGTGTTGATTTTCCATCCCGTGAAGAATATTACCATTTCCCCGCTATCACCGGTGTGCCCAATCTGCGACGGTGATCTTGCTAACATTCGAGACCGTCTCGGAGCGTGCCAAGTCTCAATCCCAAGCCGAACTATGGATCTTTTGGTCATTCGACTCAGCGCTAATGATTTCAGGGAGGTGTGATTGGATCGATCCCAGCTACAACTGCATGCAAGGCCCCCGGGATCATACAACCGACTAAGCGCCATGCTTTGATTGGCCAACTAACCAATCTTCACCTGGAGCAGCTGAAATGGTACCCCCTCCAACGATTTCCTGAAAATGGAGTGGAGATGCCCGATGGAAAGCCGAAGATAAGAAGCGGTCTGACTTTGACACGGCAGGAGAGGCGCTAGATACGCCACCATTAGATTGATGAGTTAGTCCCGCAGAGTGACAATTTATCGTGCCGTTCTCACATCAATATTTATTCTTTTCACTCTACTTGAGATCAAAGAATTACGAAAACAGCCATGGAGTCCCAAAGAACCGGGTTCCAGACGCAACGGGAGGTTCATCCCACTGAACTGGTGGAAGGAGGGGTATGTATGGCTGCAAAGTACTGTGGATGGAATTCGAACTAATATCCAACAGCGTCTGAATACCGAGATCAGTGTCCAGGAACTGCGCGATGCCATCCCCGACTACTGTTTCCAACCCTCGTTGTTCTGGTCCACCTTCTACCTCGCTCGTGACTTGACATACTCGATCATCTTGCTCGGTGGGCTTTATTACTCTTTACACACCGAATTCGTGAGGAACTCGACCATCGCCTACTATATCGTGGTGAATGTATACGGATGTTGCCAGGGGATCGTCTGGACAGGGCTATGGGTGATTGCCCACGACTGCGGCCACAGCGGGTTTTCAACTACAGGCCTTCTAAACGATATGGTAGGATTCGTGCTCCACTCGAGCCTTCTGGCCCCATACTTTGCGTGGAAATCTACCCACCGCCGACACCACATCTATGCCAACCACATCGAGAAAGACCTCAACTACGTCCCGCCCCAGCGATCCGAGTATGCGGCCAAGATTGGACATGCAGCGGAGGTGCTGGATGAAGTGGGTCAAGATGCCCCGATCGTCCTTTTTCTGCGCATCCTGCTTCAGCAGGCCATTGGATGGAACTGGTATATTCTCTCGAATATCACCTGCCCGCCATCGGCCGTGATCAAGCAAGGCATGTCAGCCTGGCGACACAGCCATTTTGATCCGTGGGGTGCACTTTTCCGTGACTCGGAAAAGTATGCTATCCTGCTGAGCAACTTGGGTTGCTTCGCGACAATGGCGGCACTCTACCAGTTGTACCGAGTGATTGGATCTTTCGAGGTAGTCTTCTGGGTCTACATTGTCCCGTGGACTTGGGTCAATCATTGGATCGGTAGTACTCTCTTTCTGGTTTCTGACCTGGCTGACAACTGATCTCGTCTCGCCAGTCATGATCACATACCTCCACCACACCCATCCCTCCGTGCCGAAGTATACATCCGAGTCGTGGACCTTCCTCCGCGGAGCTACGGCGACCATCGACCGCGACTTTGGTATTATCGGTACACACTTTATGCATCATATCTCCTCCGACCACGTTACCCACCACTTATTCTCGCGCATTCCGCACTACTACAGCCCCGTCGCGAGCAAAGCTATCATCCCGCTTCTCGGGAAACATTATCACGGGCGCGCCAAGTTCCGCTACGAGGATTTGCAGATTGCGTTTCGCGACTGTCAGTGGGTGGAGGGAGATGAGGAGAAAGATAGAAGGTTTGGCTTGCGGAAGGAAAATCAGACGGCCAGTTCCCGGGATGAGGCATTGTGGTACCGTGGAGGTGTGAGTCCATCTCCCGAATACAAAATGCGGGGATCAGAATTTGTGAAGAACAAAGAAGTGTGACATGTATGAGGCGCTGAAGGATCCAAGGAGGAATCAGTGCATGCGCAGAATGCAGTGTATATTCCTCCTGGATTCTATTCCAATGTCATTGTCTGAATCAATCGGTGGATCTTCCCCTCCAAATCCAAAGCCGCAGCATGGAGCGCCTGGTTATCAGACACGGCTACATGACTGGCCACCAAGCCATCCGGCAGCAAGATAATCATGCGCGTAGACCCATCTTCCTGCTCGACAAAGCCACAGTCGAGCGGGACATGTAGTGCCGCTTCCCGACTTTCTCGAATCAACCCGATTGCAAAAAGCGGATTGCCAAAAATGAACCGGTGGATTCCTCTTCCACTTGTCGAGGAGTTTTCACCGCTAGTTTGTGTTGTATCGGAGAAGGGTGGAAAGTGGCGGATCCAGCGCCCATGGTCGAACTCAGTGAAGGTCACAAAGTCCGTGGACGTCCCCGTGGAGCGCACTGTCTCGGCAATCTCCTCTGGACTGCTTTGCGCACGCATGCGAACCAGGTCAATTTGTGGCACGAGTGTGCGAAAGCGATGAATGGTTTGTATGTAAGATGTTGGTATGGTCACGGCGAGACGCTTGACCGCGATGGTCTCTATCGTGGCACCCGGTGGGAGGGACGTCATGACGGGATGAAACTGCACTGAGAAGAAAGATGAAGAATTCAAGAAGCAGATGGTTATTGGCCTGTTGCTGACATTAGCTCGCCAAGCGAAGCCTATCATCCTGGGCTGCAGACTTTCTCCCCGTCAGCTCACCCCACCATGACCCTCAGAGATGGCCATCCCATTTGGAATGGTACCAGACATAATTATGACACTTATTATAACCCTTCTGTGTTCTTTGGTGTCGTCATCTCCTTGGTAGGTCCTGTATGGAGTGGTGTCGACCCCAAGCTGATGTGTCCCAGGTTTCGAGTGTCCTGATTTACCGTCTGTGTTTCCATCCCCTGGCAAAACACCCGGGGCCATTGCTCGCACGACTGTCAGCATGTGCGAATTGGTATCATGCAAAAAAGGGAGATAGACATGAGTGGATCCAGAGCTTGCATGCCCAGTACGGTATGTTAGAAATATATCATAGCGAAAGACGGGTGCCTTTGACACCCACACAGGATCTGCTGTACGCTTCACCCCCAACTCCATATCATTCAATACAGTTAGTGCTATGGATCAAATTTTCAGATCACGACAGGCCGGCGCGATCAAGTCTGACTGGTATGAATGCATCCGGGGCTCGGCCGGGGGTTTCGAAAGTACCCTTACTGCGAGGCAGAAGGCCCGACATGCAGTCAAGCGACGATTGCTGTCTCATGCATTTTCGGAGCGTGCCATGAAGGATTATGAACCGCGGATATGCAAGCTGGTCAGTACTTGGTTGGACTGTTTGGAAGCAGAAGCAAAAGGACGGGATATCATGGATCTGGGCGAATGGTGCAATTACTTGATTTTCGACATTCTCGGGGATTTGGCTTTTGGAGATTCGTTTGGGCTCATGACCACGGCGAGTGAGCGCTTTGTGACTGGTCTTATTCCAAAAACCACAGGGGGTTGGTATTCGGTACGTGAACGGGATGGTTGATGAGAACGATACCGAGTACTAACATCCCCAGCTTGGATATCATCCCCTGACCAAGTCCCTGCGCTATCTCATCTTCAACACAAGGTTGGGCCAGTGGATTGGCGGACAGTCATTCCGCGACAACGTTCGATTCCGGGATTTCTGTATCGGGAAGCTCAATCGACGCAAGGCCCAAAGCCCGGGAAAAGACGAAACCCCTGGAAAAACTGACATGTTCGAGCACCTTCTGAACGGGAGAGACCCCGAGACGGGACAAGGATACCCAATGGGTGACTTGGCCTGTGAAAGCGTGTTGCTCATGGTCGCGGGATCCCAATCCACATCCGGAGGACTGGCCGCAACCCTGTTCTACCTGGCACATCATCCCGAGAAACTTTCCAAGCTCCGGGCAGAGATCCGCACCACATTCACCACTGAAAGTGCAATCCGGTATGATGGCGGCAGTGCATTGATGACATTGCCATATTTGCGCGCCTGCATCGATGAAAGTCTCCGCCTCTCACCCCCGACCCCGGGCCATCTTCCCCGAGAGATAGTGGGGAACAACGGGATGGACATAGACGGCGACTGGTTTCCCGCGACGACGAATGTCGGTGTAGCACCTTACGCAATCCATCGCAATGCGCTGTACTTCCCTGAGCCGCTCGAGTTCCGGCCAGAACGGTGGCTCGGAGAGAGAGACAAAGAGACGCGCGACGATCTTCAATTAGCCTTTGTGCCGTTCAGTGCCGGGGCTACCGGATGTATTGGACGGCAGCTCGCAATGATGGAATTATGCTTGGCTGTTGCGAGGCTGCTTTGGCGGTTTGACCTCCAGGTAGCATTGCCTAGCCGGAACGGGCCCGTCGAGTATCGAATAAGGGACTGCTTTGTGGGAGATGGGGATGGACCTTTTTTGCGGCTGATCCGAAGCCCTGGTAGTGGATTTTGAGCTGGTGCGCGTGATATCGCCGGGCTCATTTTGTTCCACCAGGGTCAAAATATCATTCACACGTGGCGGCCGGCATCAAAAATAACATTTAGCCAGTCAGAATGGCTGGGTATCTTTTGAACTAAACAATATACCCATTGAAAACAACAAGGGAGCACCGGCGAGGGTGATAATGGGACATGCTTGTTTGTACCTGGATTTCCAATCCTTATTTTGCGGTTGCTACATGGGGAAGCATTATCCGACCTCGTTTAGACTCGCTTATTTGGAACAGGGGGTAGATTTGATCAATCGCAAGTTACCCAATCCCAGAGATAATTCAAACCAGCCTTGCCTAGATCACGCTCGGACTAGGGATGTATACGGAAGAATTCCGATTCCCTAGAGTTACCAATCTTCGACAAGTACGAAATAAGAACAGGACAGATTAGGACACCTGCAGGTCCTCAAAAAGGACCTCTTTGAGATCTCCAGCCAAGATGCCCGACGAACGATGGGGCTAGTCTGTCTAGCAGGGTTCATGCAGGCCTGGGAAGTTTTCCAAGCGCCCGGAAGCCTCCCACATGTTCCTTTAGAGCCTTCACGACCCCACCCGCGCTAAATTTTCTTTGATGCAAGGCCGATGGCACTGGATCCGATGCCCAACCGACCAATGCAAGGCACTCGCATCTGTGACCGTCTCAAAATGTTCCGGATTAAACTTTTTTAGTCGCGATAGTGCTGGAACCGAACCCCCAGGAATCTAGACACAGGGATCAAATCCTTTCATTGAATCAGTTCACATGGCGTGAGCAAAAAGCCAAATAGCACTGTCGACAAGTCGGGGGATCTTGCGTGGCGGGGGACGAATGAGAACAGGTCGACTTCTTTGACAGCGGGCCAAGTGGGTCGGTCTGAATCCTGGCGCCCACGTTGTTGCTTGGATGACTCTTGCCTTGTCGGGTAAGCCCTAGACCAGCTTGAGAATGGGACCAAGCAAATGCGGTGTAGATCTCAAGGTCTGATTCCAGGAAAACGGCGCACCATACATATCGTGGCTTCCGGCGTAGAGGTTCCGCAATTCCCGACCCAGCGCGATGGCTGAGCTACCACGCGCGCTTATCTGGTAGTGAAGGCTGTTTCCTGTATATTCTCTGGAATATAGAGCATCCTAGCTAATGTAAGGAAAGTTGGCCGTTAGAGACATGGCTAAGAGCACAGACGATCTCCTGGAGAATTCCCAGTGAAATCCATGGCCCCGGAAACTGAATAGCCGTCGGCCAAAACTTCCATCGGTGGACCCGGGATAGATATGCGAGATGCTGCGCAGACCGGACAAGGCTAGGAAAGTAAATCGTTGGATCCTGCGCCCATGGTCCAATGATGACCACCGGAATTTCCCAGCTGCACCCTCTAGACTGGGGATCGACGATGCGTTGGACATGCACGCGTAGTTTCTATTGCGTTCCCCGACCAGTCGGAGGAAATTCAAACGACAGTGCTAACCGACAGGTTGGTATGGCACAGTAAGAGGCGTTTGAAGGAGGACAGGGGGTGGAAAACGATGAGATCCAAAGAACGGAGAAATCCGTGCGACACGGGATGATCCACACGTGAGGTCAACGTGCTCAAGGCGGGACTCGTGGACTTACTTTGGCTTCGTCTCGGCCATAAATATGTTCGAGCCACCCTGGAATTGTGTTCCAAGTCACGATGCGGCCGATTCATGGTAATGACGGGAGCATGTCTTCCGATATCGTGGAGCCAATTGCAATTATTGGTCTTGCGACTCGATTCCCGCAGCAAGCTACTACTACCGAGAAGTTGTGGGAGACTCTGCTGCAGGCTCGGTCGACCTGGTCTCCAATACCAGAGGAAAGGTTCAACGCGGCTGCATTCTATCATCCAGACCCGGAACATGGGGGCACGGTAAGTGATTGCTGCCAGGTTGAGTTGGTGATATAGTACTGATCAAGAGGGCCTAATGCTAGTTCCATGTGCAAGGAGGCCATTTCCTCGCAGAAGATCCCGCTTTCTTCGACAGTGCCTTTTTCAACATCGCGAGGAATGAACTGTTGACACTGGACCCGCAGCAACGCCTGGTCCTAGAAAGTTCCTACCATGCTCTCGAAAATGCTGGTATTCCCATGGGTGATACTATAGCCTCGAGAACTTCCGTGTTTGTCAGTGGCTTCAACCATGACTATCTGGGAATTCTCAATTCAGACCCCGAGACCACCGCCAAGTACAAGCCGACTGGCGTGACGAATGCTATATTGTCAAATCGGGTTAGCTGGTTCTTCGATTTCAAGGGACCAAGCATGACAATTGATACTGCTTGCTCCAGCAGTCTTGTTGCCTTGCATTTGGCTGTTCAAAGTCTGCGATGCAGAGAAAGTGATATGGTGCGTCGTGTATTACCCGTGACGAAGTTCCGTCTAACATCTTAATACAGGCCTTGGTCAGTGGAGTGAGCATCCTGGAAAACCCCGTTGAAACAATTGGGATGAGCCACCATGGTTTGCTTGGAGCACAAGGGCGGTCTTTCAGCTTCGAGTCTCGAGCTGAGGGATACGCTCGTGGCGAGGGCGTTGGCACGGTCATTCTAAAGCCATTGAGCATGGCTGTGCGGGATGGTGATACTATCCGAGCAGTGATCCGCGAGACCGGGGTCAATCAAGATGGAAGAACGCCGGGAATCACTGTGCCCAGCGCAGATGCCCAGGAAAGATTGATTCGAGAGGTCTACTGGAGAGCAGGCCTCAGCATCGAGCAAACCAGATTCGTCGAAGCACATGGCACCGGTACGAGCACCGGTGACCCAGTCGAGGCAGGAGCACTTGCCCGGGCATTCAAATGTGGCCGAAACACACCACTCTATGTCGGAACAATCAAATCCACCATTGGCCACCTTGAAGGAGGCTCCGGTGTGGCTAGCATCATCAAAGCAATCCTCATACTGGAATCGGGCATCATTCCGCCCAATCATGATATCCAACAAACCAATCCAAAGATACCCACGAGAGATTGGAATATCGAGTTTCCCAAGTGCAAGACCCCATGGCCGTCGGATGGGCTTCGCCGCGTATCTGTCAACTCGTTCGGTATCGGGGGTACCAATGCCCATTGTGTTCTTGATGACGCCTTTCATTATCTTCACGATCATCACATTTCCGGTATTCACAACACGACTCCGGTTGTTCCAATAGCGGACCAAATGAAGGCTTTGGATTCCGGTAAATTCAGCACGGAAAAGGCCCTGACCTTGAACACATTCCATCCGCCTGAGGAAAGTGACAACTCCGCGTGCGAAGTGACATTCATCGATACCCCTACAAGTGACGATCTCAGCGCATCGCCTACTTTCGGAAGCTTTGACGTATACGGGGTTTTTCCTCGGGCCCCCCGGTTATATATGCTTACGGCATTGGATGAAGGAGGTGTCAAGAGGAACGCGTCTGCTTATGCTGATTTTCTCACCCAATCGAGCCACCCGGGGTTGTGTGACAACTTGCTTGATGACCTCTCTTTTACACTCTCCACCAAACGCAGCATTTTTCCATGGAAAAGTTTTGTCATGGCCTCCACGACGAAAGAACTGGCTTGGAATCTGATGGAAAACAATTACACCAAGCCAGTCAGAACAACCTCTCCCCCCGAGATTGCATTTGTCTTCACTGGACAGGGCGCCCAGTATCAAGCAATGGGAAGGGCTCTGATGACATATCCGGTTTTTCAGAAATCGATGGAAGAGGCATCAGATTTCATAAGACGACTAGGCAGTCCATGGGACCTGATAGGTATGTTTTCTCACTACAAAAAAATGAAGTTCTTCCAAGGTTGTACTTACTTGCTCGCAGATGAATATCTGGCCGAAACAAAGCGAACACGTGTGAATCTCCCCGAAATCGCACATCCACTCTGCACGGCTTTGCAAGTCGCTATCGTCGATCTTCTGGCTAGTTGGGATATCTTCCCAGGCCGTGTGATTGGACATTCGTCCGGTGAGATAGCCGCAGCATACTGTACCGGGAAGCTGTCTCGAGAGGGCGCCTGGAAGGCAGCTTACTACCGCGGATATGTCTCATCCAAGCAAACATCCTCCAACGGTGCCATGATGGCAGTTGGTCTGGATAAAGTGCAAATCGAGGGATATATGGGGACTGTACGTGAAAGTTCTCATGGAGAGCTCATTATCGCCTGTTACAACAGCCCCAGCAACAACACTGTATCTGGTGATGAAGACTTGGTGAACCGTTTGAAGAAGACCCTGGACTCTGACAGTGTTTTCACTCGAAAACTTGATGTCAAAAATGCATATCATTCCTCTCACATGCACCCTATTGCCGACGATTATCGTCGTCTGATGGGGAATCTCTTCCTTGGACGAAGATTGGCGACGCCACATGGAGTTCAAATGTTTTCCACCGTCACCGGGGAAGAGATACACACTGAACATCTCCCTGCCCAGTACTGGGTTGACAATATGGTCTCGCCTGTCCGTTTTACCGGTGGATTGAGTGCGATGCAGTCCAGCGTTAAGGCCACCACGCCCGATTGCTTGTCTTATATCGTGGAGATTGGGCCACATTCCACGCTGCAGAGTGCCATCAAACAAAGCCTCGGCATCTCCAATGGCCAGCCGGAGGCGAAGTACTTGCCAATTCTGAAGCGCAATGATCCTACCTTGAATGTTCTCCTAAGCACGGTCGGGTTTCTGGCTGTCGGTGGCTGTCAGCTAGACCTTCATAAAATCAATCTTGCATCTCGTGCACCCCCACAACGTCCACCGAGGCTGCTTGTCAACTTACCCTTGTACAGTTTCAAGCATACAGAGAAGGTTCTGTATGAGAGTCGGTTAAACAAGAATCTGCGTGGGCGGAAATTTCCCCGCCACGACTTATTCGGTGCTCCTGTTGTGGATTGGAATTCAAACATTCCAAGATGGAGGCATTTCATTCGCTTGAATGAGAACCCCTGGCTCAGGGACCACATGGTATGTCTTTATCCTCCGAGGCATTTATATTCTTAATAACCAGAACAGGTGACAGGAAACTATGTCTATCCCGGGGTCGGTTATCTCGTGATGGCCATTGAAGCATCGCGCCAGTTGTCCCGTGAGGGTGCTGCTACTGGCTTTCAGCTTCGCAATGTGTCATTGAAGCGTGCCCTTGTCATTCCCGACACCAAAGAAGGCATCGAAATTAGCCTTGCTTTGACAGCGGTAGACGAGGCGTCTGAAGCAAGATTATGGCGAAGATTTCAGATTAGCTCTCACAACGACACAACCAATGAATGGATTGAACACTGTGTCGGCTTCATCGCCACCGAATTTAAACCAGAATCTCGATCTTTCGCTCTCGACCGCGAATCAGTGGCTCAGGCTGAATTGTGGAAAACCCAGGTCCAAGATGTGGCAAATGTCTGCAAATCCCCGATAGATTTCTCGCGTGTTTACGACAATCTTCAAAATGGGGGTCTTGGATTTGGTCCCTTATTTCGCAACCTTGATTCAGTGCGGATGAGCGGCTCCAAGCTCGGGTTGATAACAGGTATTATAACGGTGCCTGACATTGCCGAATCAATGCCAAAGCAGTACATGCACTCTCATCTCATTCATCCTGCGACCATGGACAGTATGATCCATATGATGATCGCCGCTGTGCTTGATATTACCGGAAGTGATTCTCTTGACAAAATCAGACTTCCGACATTCATTCATGATATGTGGATCTCTGCAGAGCTGAACTCTGCGCCCTCGCAGAGATTCTCGGGGCATGCGTCTGTCTCGGTAGCGGCATCAGAAAAGTTGGAGGGACAGATATTGATTTCTGACCCCAGCACTCAGTCTTGTTGTATCCGCATGGATGGTATTGAGCTCACTCCACTTGAATCCGGTCCTGTTGAGTTCTCTGACCGCAGGCTGTGTACTAAAATTGCGTGGAAGCCCGATGTGCATTTTCTCGACACCACCACTGCACGTCAGTTAAGTTCGACCAGTGACAGAAACCACGAGGACGGCATCTACTGGGTGAAACGCCTTCAACTAGCTACAATGCTCTATGTGACGGACGCTCTTGCAGACCTCAACGATCTAGATTCTCCGAAACTGGACCTTCACCAGCAACGATTCTACGATTGGATGCGATATCAGCAGGAGAGACTTTGCGGGAACGCTATCACACATCTATCCTGTGAAGAGTTCCATGCTGTCAACCAAAATGCCCCTCTCAAGCATTCCATTTTGCAGGAAATCGCAACGCACAGTGCCGAGGGTGCCATCACTGTCCGGATGGGCAGCAACATTGTCTCGATGATGCAAAAGAAGATAAGCCCTCTTGATCTAATGTTCGGACAAGATGGAGTTATGGAAGAGGTGTACAAAGAAGGGTTGCATCTGTACAACTTACCAGATCATCTGCATAACCACCTTTCCCTCCTCCAGTATCAACATGCTCAACTCAATATATTGGAAATTGGTGGAGGAACAGGCAGTTTCACTGCTGAAGTGCTCAAAGTCCTCGCGCCGCAGCATGACACAGCCAACTGGAGCATTGCAAACTATACATTCACTGATGTCTCATCCGGATTCTTTGAAAAGGCTCAGCAACGCTTCATGCCATGGAGAAATATCATGAATTTCCAATCATTGGATATTGCGAGGGACCCTCGCGACCAAGGATTCAAAACGGGCACTTACGACTTGATTTTCGCCGGTAATGTAATTCATGCTACGGCCAATCTGCGAACCACCCTCCAGAATTTGCGATTCCTGCTCCGGCAGGGTGGACAATTGATCATGCAAGAGGGTATCCGACAGGACTTCCTATGGTATCCACTTGTCTTTGGTCAACTACCCGGATGGTGGCTTGGACATGAACCAATTCGAAAGTGGTGCCCATATATTCCCGCCTCTGAATGGCATGGAATTCTTTCCGATTCAGGGTTTTCGGGGGTTGACATTGAATATCCAAGCTCGAACGATGAAGATCTCACATGGCAGAGCATCATGGTCTCTACTGCTATTGCCGACTCCAAACCAGTACTGGAAATTGTCATTCTCTGCTCGTCTATTCAAGAACGGCGATCGGTCTTTATACGAGACCATCTGCAGAAAAAAGGTGCTTACATCTCTCTTGTCCTACCACATGAAGTTGCGGAGATCAACTGGCAAGAAAGAGTCTGCATTTCAACCATTGACCTTGAAGACCCCATCCTTGCCGGAATGGATAAAGTAACCTTTTCGAATATCCAAAGGTTACTAATGGAATGTCAACACGTTCTGTGGCTTCTTCCAACCGTCGACAATGACCCATTTTCCAATATGAGTCTGGGTCTACTCCGTACAGTCCGTTGGGAGCGGGACGCGGATGCCTCGAATATAGTGACCTTGGAGACACCCAATTTGCAGAATGTGGATGAAGAGACACTTGCGGCAACAATCCACAAGATTGTTTGGTATCAATTCGTCGACAACGTTGATGTAGACCGACATGCCGAATATTCTTTGAAAGAGAACGTTGTTCACATCGGCCGTCTGTGTGAATGGGACGAGCCAAACAACTACCTCTCACTTCAGTCATCAAATTTCCAATGCGAGCCGCAACGGCTTGGTGATTTGTCACATCCGATCGAGCTCATTTCGTCCTTGGGGGATCCTCGTTGGGCAACCGACTTGCAACATACCAATCCCCTCGGTGAAAATGAAATCGAGATATCTGTGCGTGCAGTCGGGCTTGATACAGATCCTCATGCTGTCATAGTAGTTGCAGAGGGTGCAGGAACAATCCTGAATGTTGGTTCTGCCGTCAAAAGCCTTCATGTTGGGGATAACGTGGTTTTCGTTTCACAAAATGACCGCAAAAGTTGCCTCCGGACAATGGTCCGTGTCAGTGAGGAGGTTGCTGTCAAGCTGCCAGAAAATATTTCTTTTGAATCCGCAGCTGCATTGCCTTTAATCTATGCCGCTGCAATATACGGGCTCGAGGACGTGGCCTGCTTAGCAGAAAAAGACACTGTCCTTGTCCATGCCGGGACTTCTGCATGTGGACAAGCTGCCATTCAATGTGCAAAGATGGCTCATGCGGAGATCTACGCAACGGTGTCCACAGCTAACGATGTCGAGTTCCTCGCCACGGAGTACGGGATACCGGAGTCCCACATTTTCTCCAGTGAGGACTTGAGCTTCGTCAAGGGAGTTATGCGATGCACAAAGGGCAAGGGTGTCAATGTGATCTTCAACACGCTCACGGGCGAGATGCTGCAGGAGTCTTTGACTTGCATTGCTCCATTCGGCTGTTTTCTTGACTTGTCTAGAAAAGGCCGGTTCACCACCCCTATCGATTTTGCTGCATTGGGGAGAAATGTGACTATAACCAACATAGACATTGCTGCCATGTCTCAGCGGCGTCCCAGGCTTTTGCGAAGGCTGATCTCAGAAGCTCTCAAGCTTCATGTCGAGGGGCGAGTCGGTCCTCCCCATCCGCTAGACATCCTTGACTTTTCTCAAACTAGGGATGCCAGCGAATATATTCGGAGCAAAGACGGGGCAAGCAAGATTGTGTTTTCTTATGATCCATCAACGACTGTCCCTGTGATTCCGGATCCCCGTTCCTCCTATCAGTTTGAGGAAGCAGCTTCATATGTTCTTGCTGGGGGTCTTGGAGGTCTGGGTCGAAGTCTAGCCCGGTGGATGGCATCTCGTGGCGCTCGAAGTCTCATATTTCTTTCTCGCTCAGGGCGTGTCACCGAAGCCGTCAAGGAGATGATCAGGGATCTTAAAACCTTCGACTGCAATGCTCACATCTTCAAATGTGATGTCTCCGATGCGTCTAACCTCCAGGCAGTGATTGCAGAATGCTCGATCTCAATGCCACCGATTAAAGGATGTATCCAGGGATCGATGGTGTTACAGGTAAGCTCTCTCTCCTTGAATAAACAAGCAATGTCTAATGCCACAGCAGGACGGGACCTTCGCGGGCATGTCTTACGACGACTGGCAAGTCGCGGTTGAACCCAAGGTGCAAGGATCGTGGAACCTGCATGAGGCTTTACCCACCAACCTAGACTTCTTCGTGATGCTCTCTTCGGTGGCAGGCATTTTTGGAAACCGCGGTCAGGCTAACTATGCGGCTGGAAACACGTTTCAAGATGGTCTTGCAGCATTTCGAGCCGCCAAGGGGATGAATGCCTCCAGTATCAATCTCGGCAGCGTGTCCAAGGTTGGGTGGGTCGCAGATAACCGAAGCTCGATGCGCACGCATACTGCAACATTGTTCGAGCTGTTGCGTGAGAACGAAGTTCACACTGCTGTCGAGTACATGATCGACCCAAGGAATAAGAAAAAGCTCACCGACGGGGCTTCTTCGCAGCTCGTTCTTGGACTACCTACCGCGGAGATCTGTCGCCAGAATGGGATTCCACCGCCGACATATCTCAACTACTCTCTGTTCACTCATCTTCGGACCGCAGCCGTCCCAACAAGCACGGAAAAGAGCGAGGCAGAAGCCATCAGTACCGCGGATCTTCTCACGGCAGCATCGAATCTCGATGAAGCAGTTAAGATCGTGTCAGCTGGCATTAGCAAGAAGCTTTCTTCTCTACTTGCGATCCCGGTCTCTGATATCAATCCCCGACAGTTCAGTTTTGGTGGCATTGACTCCCTTGTTGCGATGGAATTTCTCTCCTGGATCGTCAAAGATTTGAAAGCCGAGGTATCGTTGCTGGATATAATGAGTGCACAAAATGTTCAAGCACTGAGTGAGAAAGTCTCTCAGAGAAGCAAGCTTTCTGTGCGCGCTTCCTCAAAATGATGACTTGGTTTTTCATTGCCTGTATATTGTGCTGGTTTCCCCTGTCCTCCAGTAGGCCAGGTTTGCAAATTGAATATAATTGCGATGATAACAACAAGAAACACTTCTGTACAGACGTAAGAACTGATAGAATTCCGCACTTCATGAGTGACTTTAATCAGAATTTTTAAACTGAATTGTTGCAAACGCAGAGTTGATCTGCATTTATTCGAGTATCTAGTCACGTGGTACTGATCTCGCATCATCACCTGTTGATCAGTCCCACCGGCAAAAAGACACCGCCTCGATAACGGAATTTTCGTTATCGCCGCCGGTGCTTGCAGGTCGTCTGGTTCTCCATACATTTCATCTTCGCTTGAAACCCGCTGGTCACTGAGTGTCAGTGACGGAACCGCCAATATGGTCCGTCAGCTAAAGCATCACGAGAAAAAGTGAGTCCCAAATTCGACGACCTCCCATATTGCACGACATCAATGCTAATTTTGACAGGCTCCTCAAGAAGGTCGATTTCTATAACTACAAGACTGATGACAACCACCGAGAACACCATATTCGCCAGCGATACCTCCTCCAAGATCCGATGGATTACCGGAAATACAACAGTCTCTGCGGTTCCATGCGCTCGTTGGCGCACAGGCTTTCCCAGCTGGACCCGGAGACCGACCCCGTGCGCAAGAAGCTCGAGTCTGAACTGCTGGATAAGCTGTGGCGTATGGGGATTCTGAAGCAGTCCCGGGAACAAGGCGCAGGATTATCGCGTGTGGAACGCGAAGTGACCGTCTCGGCGTTTTGCCGGCGGCGATTGGCTGTTGTGATGGTTCGCTCGGGGTTGGTTCAAACTATCAAGGCTGTGAGTGTGATACTTGTTCCGTGCTTGAGTGGGATTGGTGGATCTTGTATGGAATCAGCTAATCGGATCTGCAGGCGACTACCTTCATCGAGCAGGGCCATGTCCGCGTTGGAACTGAAGTCGTCAACGACCCGGCCTACCTCGTCACTCGCAACATGGAGGACTTTGTGACATGGGTCGACTCCAGCAAGATCAAACGCAATATCATGCGCTACCAGGACAAAATGGATGACTTTGATTTGTTGTGATCGTGGCAAAAGTTTTTGTGTTAGATACCCGGCGCTTATGCATTTATCGGCCTGGCGTACCGAGAATAATGATTACCCCTGGACTTGATCGACGATTTTCGATCCCTTTTCCCCTTCATTTAACATAGTATTTCGCGAATGCCGACCGAGGACCAGCATGGTCTATACCTTCACCTTCCACCTCCAATTCCAGTCCAGTAGCGCCCATCGTGACAATGCAACACTAGTCAGACCGACGAACAAGACCGCCGCATAAAACCCAACCAAGACCTGCGGAGTGGTCGATTGCAACAGTTCGCCACCAACGGGCACAGTCAAAAGCACACCGAACGCGGCAACGCTATAAATGGTGCCATAGAAGCGACCATAATCTTCTGTCCGACATAATTGCCCAGCGCATACCGGGGCCAGCGATATCCAACCCCCTGAACCAAATCCAAAAATCGCTACCACCGCATAAAGAGTGGCTTCGTCGTGGGAGCCGAACGGAATCCAAACCGCTCCCATGATAACCAAGGTGATAGCCGCAAGTGACAAGAGGATGTTGAAGCGGCCGACTTGATCCGCTGCAAAACCGGGCAAGACCCTCCCGACAAGACTCATGCCGTTCAATACGGTCAGTGAGTAGAATTGCATGTCCAGGCTGCGGCCTGTATAGCGGACATACGTTGGCAACAGTGCAGCGCAACCAAAGATGATGAACTCAAACGCGAAAACGGCCACGGCGAGGAAACACAGTCGCGGTGATTTGAACGCGGCGAAATCGATTGTGGCGCGACTTTTCGTTCCGCTAGGAAGTCTTCCCTTGACAAGCGCTATTCCCACAAGATAGCATCCCAGGGCCATAAACGCGATGATCCGAATCGACCACATCCACCCATACTTGTTGAACAGGGTGCGCAGTATCAAGGGTATAATTGCGCCTCCGGCAGAAGAGCCGCTCATACAGAGACCCGAGGCTAGGGCCCTTCGGCGGTAAAACCAATGGCTCAGCACGGCAATGCTGACTGTAGTCACGACAGCTGAAGAGATGCCGCCTAAAACGCTGAGGCAGAGCATGAAGTGCCAGTACTGGGTACATTCCGCGAGAAGAAGATACGATATCACACTCGCCAGTGAGCCGCATAACAGCAATATGCGAGGTCCATATCGATCGAAGAGTGGGCCGACCTGTACCCCCAGGAATAGAGTCAGAAAGACCAAGACGGCGGTGATCCAGCCGACATCGCGAACTGTATACGCAGCCAGTTGGTGCGTACTGAGATAGTCTTGGACGGACCCGACTGGACAGTCATTAGCATGCATTCGGATCATCGAGGATGTACATACTGGCTGTTTGGAACCCAAAGGATGGAAACATCAGCAGTGCCGAGCCGAGTAGACATGTCCATGCGTCGCGGCCACCTTCGGGAAATGCGAGACTCACGCCTGCATCGGGATTCTCTGGGCCGACAATTTCTGCCAGTTCATGGGTTTCTGGGTGCGCCGCTCGTCGCATTTTGCACGATGTTGGAGGAAAGTTGTGGTTTCCCGTGGAAACCGTTCTTATCCGATGTCATCGATAGGGCGCGGGGCTCGGTGGAGTCGAGACTGCGTTGCAACCACTTCGGATGGATACTTTTTGATTGATAAAACCAATTGACGCGGTTGCTGTTATTCAGAGTCAAAAATCATTTCTCTAGTATACTGGCCATCAAACAAAGTCAAAGGAAATGGTGGTGTCAGTGTAAAGAAAAGACCATACTGGAACAAAGGATCAAAAGTCCACAGCCACGCGAGGAAAAGAGGGAAACTTAGTCTACTTCCAGTCTAGTGCTATAATCACTTTGTGAGTCACAATTTTTCATTGAATACAGTATTGTATTGAATTTCTAGCAATGTATCAGTGACCGCTCTACGCGCATCTCATCGGCGACCTGAAAATACATTAGTCAAGTCAATGCAAACTCCTACACAAGTACCCAAAAAAGTATGGAAGCCTCTAACTGTCACCTTCCAGGCTTGAGAGATCCGATCCCGCTTACCAAGCCGGGGCAAAGGTGGCAACAAGGCAATAGCCAGCTCTCGACGGCAAAGTGGGCAGCTCGGTGGTTGTGCACAATCGAACCATGCTGCAATACAAGAGGGATGATACACGTGCATGCAGGGTAACGTGACCAGAGACTCACCTGGGCATACTCATCCTTGCAGATGGGGCAAGAGGAGTCCGTTCTCGCAAGCAATTCTTCATCCGCCATGACCCGAGACATATGGGGGAGGATTTCAGGTCCACTCGGCCGGCTGTCAATTACTTGAACAGCCGATTGATGTGTCAGGAATGACGAAGATTCTCGATGCTCTTGCTGGGTAGAAGCTGCGTGGGTAGTATGCAAATGCCCATGAGCACTGCCCTCGGATGAGAGCGGCGATTCTTGAAGAAGGTCGACAATGCACACAGCAACGGCACGCTTCATGTAGCCATAGTCACGGTAACGCGATGAATATACTGCAAAGTCGGAACTGTTGCTGGTCTGGTCCATCAGCACGGATAGAGCGTGCCGCTCGCGTTCATGGTAATGATAAAGTCCCATCAAGTCTGCCATGCTTCGAGCCGACTCCACTATAATCTCGGGATAGGAGGGACTGGCGGGAGCATGTAAGTCAGAAGAGTCAGTTGCAGCATCTCGATATGCTGAAGGGGTTGTATCAGCCATGATGTAATGTTTCTCCCTTGGGTCAGGGGATTCAAAGTAGTGTTTATCAGGCTGGGTTGGTATAAATTATCAAGTCAAATGTACACCGAGAGTTGGAGTTTGTGTCGGAGCTTCCATTTTATAGAGATCTATAGTGATATGCATAGAAAATGTCGTAACTGCGGTTCAATGAACCAAATGGCTTTCGCGTAGAAACAACGCAACAAAGGGCATTAATCGACCATCTTGGAGAGCAAGACAATAACCAAGTAACATAAAGGTGGAACTTCATCTACGCCCGGTGGCTTTGTTTATTTTCATCGAAGAAAGAGCTACAAAGACAACCCTGGAAGGACATTTGGTCTCCATCTGATCTTTCAATGGTATTTCTCTGGTCTTCTCTGCTCTCTTGGATGTCACCAGGGACACAGTTGGCTTTATATACCTAATCACGGTAAAAGCCTAAGCGTGACGAGGCCTCACGCTCGTTTCTATCTCCAACCTTCAACGAGACATGGATGTTTCAGGGAATACGTATTTCCAAGTAGATTGACTTTAGGTTCCTTAGCATGGAATAGTGGTGTCAGTTTTCGAGCTATCTGTGAAATATCAGTTTATCAATCATATCGTTGAAAGTGAAAAAGTATAATTTTTCAAAGCCACCAAGCAAAGATGTGATCGGTAAGAATCAGTAGCTAGGAAAAAGGGGATACAAGGGGGGTTCTAATTTGGTCAAAATGACTTTGCGTAGATCCAATAGAAATTGAGTGGGCTATTCCTTTGTACTCCGCAGCATAATCTGTTCAATGTATTGGTCTCTACTCGAATGCAGTGAAACCTCTCCACCCAAGAACTCGAGGTCGGGTGAAAGAAGTCGAAACACTCGAGAAAACTCGACTCCAAAAAATCTGTCAAAGAAATACCATCGCCTTGAATAATGTCGATGGTTTCTTTGTAAAGTTTCTCGACGAACTCATTTACTTAAACTCAGCACGATTCCTTAGATTCCTTAGGATAGCACTTTCATATCGACTCAGAAAAAATTGAATCCCCTACCAGAATGCCACGATCACGCCGCAACAAAATCCTCCGTCGAAGAAATAAGTCCGGGGTAGCAAAGCGGCCCCAATCACCTCGGCCACTGTATCAAATCCCGGAACAAGTCACATGGCCTATGGGAGACACGATCAGGAGGACACGTTCGCCGGCGCCGTCGCCATCTCCCCATGGGTGGAGTGAGAGTTTGACCGGGCAGAAGCGTTCACGTACCGGCACAACAATCGATCAAGAGGCCCGGCCTGGCCGAAAGCGAAAGAGGTCAAAGAAAGCCAGGTATAGAAGGAAACGATCAAAGAGGACATGTTCCACCAACGTGACCTCTTGCAAGCGTGTCAAAGTGGAAGATCTCGATCTGGACAGGTCATACCTGAATGAGTATATTGCACTGCCGTCGATGGAGAACGAGAATCGGCCTCGGCAGACGCGATGGAGACATTCCGGACCGAACCCTCTGACGGACCCCGCCAAGTTGCCGAAAGGATGGAATACCAAAGAACCGGATCTGGACGAGAAGTAAGGTTGTCCTACACATAGGATGTGTGCTGTAAGCTGACAATGGACAGTGACTTTGACGCCCAGATCGCGCGATGTCTAGAGCGTATCGAGGATAATATCATGCCCGCGGTATTTGAACAGCGGTTGATTCAATACCGATCTATGAAAGAGAAATACGAGTGAGTTGGCACCGCACAAAGCCTTGTCTGTCTCTGGACTAACTATATCATAGGAAGCAGTGGGATGGAGAAGATAAAAACCATAGTTGGGAGGTGATTCAACGAATCAATTCGTTGAAAAGCCTACGCGCCAACCTCAAGAACGGCGACCCGAACGGAGAGATGATTAATGTCAAGGCTCTGTTGAAAGCGTATCGCAAGGGGAATCTTTTGTGGAATTCGGGACTCGTGACGTACTGGTCCAAGGGGAGACAGCTGTGCCAGCCGAGACGGTTTGACTGGGATGAGTTTGAGGCTATCGGTGACAAATATGAGTATCGTAAGGCAATGTGGGTTGAAGGAATCTGTCTGGATTCTGTCTGTCCGGTGATACCATTGAGATTCATATAGGCGTGGATCTTCTCGCACCGGACCCGGTCCTGACTCGGCATTTTCATGCAACTTTGTATTCAGTCGGATGGTTGGAGTGAATATCAGCCACTTCCAAGGTTGACCTAGACCGATTTGTTTTGAATGATATCGCTCTTAGTATTCCAGGTCTGGGTATATGTTAGAGAATTAAACCAATGTAACTCTGTCGACAACTTTACAACTTTATTTTCCATACAAGATCAATCAGTGTTCTTTCGTCTGCTAATCCCAGTCGGCTTGAAAGCTTCTAGCTACTCAAATCAAGATGATTGAATTACCCCTTATACTACTTTATATCTACGCGAGAGCATTCTGCACGGAAGTACAAGTTCAAAGTGTATATGCATGCCTAGGTGAGCTACCAATATTTACAACTCCAACAAAAGGGTATCGCAATCTGATATGCAATGCAATGCACAAAGCCAGCTAGAGCTAGGCCAGGCAGCCATCGTCCGGTCGACAGCCTGATTAGTGGCCGAGTAATGATATGTTCAGGTATTCATGCAGGGAAAAATAACGGGGATGCAAGGGGGGGGGGGGGGGGCATGCTAATGCAAGTAGGAGCCATGTACTCATGTGGTATCGTGTTGAACGGCAGTCCACACCAGTGCGGGCTGCCGGGATAAAAAATGGTCAAGTTGAAGGGTAGGGGCGGGGGAGTTAGTGACAGGTCTTGGACCGACGGCCTGACCAGAGGCGTCGAGGGTTCCCGGCGGGATTGCCTTTGACAAGGAAATCAAGTAATTGCACCTGCGGCTTGCCGCGTGTGTCTTCTTCGTCTGGGAGGTCCATGCGGAAGCGGCGCACGCTGCCTTCGCGGCTTGTGCGGCCTTCTTCGAAGAATGGAGTGCGCGTGTCGCTGGCCTGGCACCAGCGCGGTGCGACCCGTCGCCACAGTCCTCGCACACCGCGACTGGCTCGGTCGATCTTTTCGTATTCCTGTCGTCGGGTGGACGGCGACGTCCACTCCATGACTGTCGTCGGGACATGGATGGAGGATGACGAACGGCCGTGGGCGTGGCTGACGGCGCCCGTGGGCATGGTATGAGATCGATCCCTTGTCTGTAATGAAGGGCGTGTACCCAAGCTCAATGATGCGCGATGCTCGGGCTCGAACCGGTAGCTGGAGTGGGAAGAGACGACCGGGGACGGTGGGGCCGAACCACCCGTTTCGGAGGATGTACGGCCATGATGAGATCGATACGATGACGCCGAGCGCTGCAAAGATGAACTCGGGCGGGCCTCTTCAAATGCTATCGCTGAGGGCTCGGGATCGTTGAATAGACGACATGACTCCCGGTGCAGTGCCAACAGCGACTCTCTTCTTTCATGTGGGGTAACTCGAGGTGGCGGGACTGGGACAATACTGGCGGTGGTGATGGCTCGGCGCGACGAGTGCAGGGAGCTGTGGCGACTCGGGGGTCTTGATCGAGCCGTACTATGGGAGTTGGAGCGAGAATGATGGACCGAGGTCGCAGCAGATGATGGCCTGGACGTGGTTCGGGCACCGGGGCGGGTTGGTGAACCCGGGGCCGTGGGCGGGTCGATCCTCTTGATCCGACGGCGGTCCATGTCTGGTTCAGAGGGTTCCGATGGCTCGGAGGAAGCAGAGGACAGACATGGCTCTTTCAACTCCGTCACCAAGGGCAGCTTGTTATCCCACGGCAGGGCAGGCGCACCTCCCAGGAGATCGCCACATGTGACGGACGCCATCGGTATTTAGACTTCAGCAGAGAGACGGCATGACGCAGGCACAAAGACACGAACAGAAAAGGATCCCAAAAAGAAAAGGACAAAAAGAAAGAAAAATTCCCGCATGCCCTCGGCCACAAAGCAGGGAAGCCTTTATAAAAAAAAGGCGCCACACCGCTGTTCAAGTCGGGTGGGGAAGAAAGCGCACGAAAGCGCACGGTCTGGATCTTCACCGCACGCAACCCAAACGCCCCTGCAGACTGCAGGGGCTGATGGGAGTCTTATTGGCGCTGACGAGACCCATTTCGTCGTCTGTCTTGCCGCCGGGCACTGGCCCCACCATCTCATCCCGTGGCAGTCGAGGGGTTTGGAGGGCGAGGGGGAGAAAGATCGTCCGTGGGGTTCAGTGGAATGATATCGCCGAGCAGAGAAAAGAATGATAGGCGGGGTACGGCGAGGGGGAATCCCGTGCAAAGTCTAACGCCAAACTCGTGGCACTTGGCGAGAACTAGAAAAGACTAAGTGCTGCACGATGTCGATCGGCGAGTCGAGCTTCTGCTCCCACACAGCCTGTCAAAATAGCTGTGAAACTGAAACACTGGGCGCGGCGCGAGATGGTTTCAGTTCTACAGAGGGATGGCGATAAGGAAGAGACAAAGAGGGGGAAGCCAAAGGTTTGGGATAGTGGAAAATTATGTACAGAGTCCAGCCCAATTCAACCCAAACCCTCGCCGAGACGATCGTTTTTTGCAAATCCCGATGACATCAAAGTGCGTACAGGAAATCCGGGTTCTCGCGATCCGTCAAATCCAGCCACTCCTGGTTCTCCATACGCACGTAATCCGGTCGCGCCTGGATGGCAGCCTTGCGCTTGTTCTCGCGCCAGTACCACCACCAGATAAACAGCATGATGCAGATCGACAAGGAAAAGCAGACCACAATCGAGATGATCGCGGGAATATAGCGTGGAGCATCCTGGGGCCGGAAGGTTTGCGGTCCTGAGAGCTTGTTAGCAAGTCTACCAGTGTCGCTGGAGTCCCGGGGTACGGACCGATGATGTTGCCCGCGCAGTAGCCGATCAAATATAGTGCCGCGACGGTGGTCTTCTTGGTATATCCCGCGACATTCGACGAGATCATGGCTAACAGCGCGACAAATGATGTCGGGCTAGCTTGCGTCAGGTAGTAGCCGATCAACCGACCGACAGTGTTGGCTTCTGGGAGCGCAGCGATCAGAATCGTCCCGACCAAGGCCGCCACGAGGCCGCCCAGACTGCACAGTATGCGCTGGTTGGTGATGTGGCCCATATATCCGTTCAGCAGCAGGGCGATCACCTCGACCACTCCGCCGGGGATACCGAGGATCAAGCTATTCTCATTGGAATAGCCAAAACCCGTGATCTGCATGATACCGTTAGAAAAGTCAAGAATCGCCCGATAAGACGACTACTCACCAGCTGGCTGAAAAAGTTGGTGATGCCACCGTTGGGAATGTCGGCAACAATGGCGTAGAAAAAGAACGCCCAGGTCATCGGGTCCAACAAGGCCTCCTTGACTTGGTACCACTTGAAATGCTTGTTACCGATACCCTGCTGGTTGACGCGGACCCGCGCGATGGCCAGTACTCGATCCTCTTCGTTCAACCACCGCGCATTCAACTGGTTGTCTGGTACAATCCACAGGAAGATGAACCCGAGCACAATGGTCAAAAGCCCGGTGACGAGGAACAGGATTTTCCACGGCTCGATGGAAGACCCGTGCTTATTCGTGCCGACGGCGATGCCGTACGCGACCACGCCGCCCACGATCTGGCCGACGCCGTTGAAACTGAACCAAATGTTGACCCGACTGCCTTGTTCTTTCTTGGTGTACCACTATCTTGGGGTCAGCACCGTTTCCGGCGTGGAGAGGCCATGCATACCTGAGAGGTCAAAAGAGCAAACCCGGGGGTGACTGCTGCCTCGAAGACGCCGAGGAAGATCCGGATGGCAACTGCACCGGCAAAGTTGTGAGTGGCAGCAAAGCAGCACAATGTGAGCCCCCAGATGAGGATACATGCGGCCGAGTATTTGCCCAGCGGCAACCATTGGAGTAGCCGAGTGGTCGGGTACTCCCAAGCCAGATAACCTGGTTTGGTGTTAGATTGGTCTCCAACCGTCTCGACCGGGCATCACACGCACCAAAATAAAACAAACTCCCTAGCCACTGATACTGATCACCGCTGGGATCGAGGTGCAGGTCTTCTTTTAACCCCATGACACTGGCATAGGAAAGGGTGGTTTCTGCGGCGTTGTCAGTGCCGGGCCACGCGCAGGGGTCAACCACACAATATCATACTGTCGAGAAAATTCATGCCGTAGATGAAACACATAATAGGCATCATATGCCAGTCAATCGTCCATAACAGACGCTTGTTCGTCGACTCATCCAGCTCGATCGCATCGCCCTGCAGCTCGGCAAAGGCCTTCATCGCCTCGTCGGCATCATGGGCGTGCTTTTCCAGCGTGGGATCGACGATCTTGGCCTTTTCGACATCGACCGACGACGACATGCCGACCGACTCTTTCTCCTTCTCCGACATGATGGCAGCGGAGGCGAAAAGCGGGGGAAGGGGGAGAGAAACCAATGTCCAAAAAGCAAAGGTTTTCAAGGGGGGGGAAGTTGAACCGGGCGCCAGTCCGGGACTGGGAGGGGTTCATATAAGGTCTCGTCCACGCATCTGGCGGGTTCATACCGAGACCGTCCATCTAACTTTTGGCTGTTATCTCTCCCGCGTGGTTGATTCCTTTGCTTCCTTCCGATCGACGCCGGTGTAGCGGGTCTCCCCACGATAAGACGCCGATTGATCTGGGGTTGAGCTGGTGTGCGCAGCCATTGGATGCGGCGAGGAGGGGAAGGAGGATCGACACGATGTGATACAACCATAAAAGCTCAGCTCCGGTGCCAAAGGGTCGGGCTTGCCGGGTGGCGGGGCTGATTGGATGGGTCGGCAGCGCTAGTCCGGTCGTGTGTCCGGGGAAAAAGAATGAGCGGATACGGAGATGCTTGGTTCGGGAAGTTTCGGTGTGCTATTATCTCGGAATTCGTACAGGACGTGGATGTGGCAGTCCGTTGCCAAGGATGTGATGGCGTGTGCATGATAGACTTCGCGTTGTCGCGCCTATCTGAGCCCTATCTCATCCTACCGAGTAGTGCGCCCCGGCCATTCTCTATGATAGCATCTCTAATAGCTCAGATCGAGTCGTAATGTCATTTTTAAGCTTTTGTTCTTTATTTACACCCGGGCCTCTATTGGCCCGCCACTCGAGCGAGGTACGCCTCCCATCCTTCCCTCTGGTATTGCTTGGCCGCCCCAACGGGGTCGGGGGCCGCATAGATGCCCCGCCCAGCGATGATAAAGTCCGCGCCTCGGCCAATCGCAGACTGTGGAGTCTGATATTGCTGGCCCAATTTGTCACCCTTGGACGAGAGATTGACGCCGGTGGTGAACACCACAAAGTCCTCGTCCTCGCGGGCGCTTACCGTCGACGGTACATCGGTGAGCGAGCGAGTCGACACAAACCCAAGGACAAAGCCCGGGTATTTACGCGCGTAGTCGACCGAGGCCGAGGTGTAGTTGCCCGTGGCCAATGATCCCTTCGAGGTCATCTCAGCCAGGATCAACAACCCCCGGTCTGAACCATAGGGGAAATCCTCTGCCTTGGCGGTCTGGGTGAGAGCTTCGACGATTCCTTCGCCGGGCAGCACACTACAATTGATAATGTGGGCCCACTCGGAGATACGCAGAGTGCCACCGTGGTACTGCTTCTGGACGGTGTTGCCGATGTCGATGAACTTGCGGTCTTCGAAGATCAGGAAGTTGTGCTTCTGGGCCAATTCCTTCAACCCGGTGATGGTGGCGGGGCCAAAGTCGGACAGGATATCGATGTGCGTTTTAATCACGGCGATGTAGGGCCCGAGACCTGGAGAAATGCAGGGATGAGTCGGAGATTCTGGCGACACAGCGCGGGCTCACTTACGATCGGCCAGATCGAGGAGCTCCTTCGTAGTAGTGACATCGGCGGACACGGTGACGTTGCTTTGCTTGGCCTCCGCCACCTCAAACAGTCTTCGGGCGAGCGGGTTAGGGTGGTTGGTGGCTCGCGCTCCGTAGCTCGATCGCGATTGAGAGGACATGGTTGGGCGGGGTTGACGAGCTCAATGAAACGGACGCGCGGGGGAAGGAATCGACGAGGTCCGAAGGGGCCAAATTATGCAATCGAATGATCCCTCTCGCGAGAGTGAGCCCTGACACTTGTGAAACCGAGCGACTTGCAGAAGTTTTCTCCGACTTGCTGGATTTATTCGCATCGCGGGACCTTTTACGCCACAGTGGACCACCCGCCACGATTACATGTGGCGGTGCGTCTCGGGATCGTGGAATCGTGTGGATTGAGCATTTAGCATACGGCTATAGAAACAAATAACATTGCAATTAGAACGCGATCAGGTCCCGAGCAACACCAAATACACTCAGTCCCCACAGCGCACCCTGCGCAAGCCAGAAGGTAGAGCCGAGCATGCGGCCTTTACCCTGCGGCTTGCCGGAATACACATAGCCGTACAGGAACAAGATGCGCGAGACTACCCACACTCCGCTAATGACAGCGGCAAGTTGAGGGTATTTCAGGCCGGCGACGAGAGTGAACAGGATAGTCTGCGAGGCGTTCTCGACATAATTGGCATGGGCGCGCTGGGCGCAGTTGAATTGCTCGGCGTGGGCCTAGCGATCGTCAGTCGGGGAAGTCAAGTTTAATGCTGTCTGGACCTCACATTTTCCTTGCACTGCTCGATAGTCGCGTAGCTGTGCGGGTAGGGCACCTTGGCCTCCTTGCGCAACGAAGTGGTGATGATCCCGTGGATGAAACCAAGCACCGGAATGACACCGAGGCCGATAGCGAGGGCCGTGCTGGGGTTGTTAGTGAATCGTCATCAAGGTGAGTCGCGTTACTCACCCGTAGTTGGAAGGAACCGTGATGGAAACCATGTTTAAAGATGATGAACTCGCAGTTGCAGGTCGTGGCCCCCTTTATAGTTGAAGCCGCGCGGATCCGCGGGTTTCGCTGGCCTCGGGGTAATCAGTCTCCCCGACCCGCGCTGATCCCCTTCCATGCCGTGCCATGAACTTCGACCATGAACTTCGTCATGTTACCAACTTTGGATGTCGGACATCATACTTACTCTTGCTGGGTGATGCCCGAGCTATAAGCGTCATCGTGCTAGGTCTCAGCCAATCAGCCATCCTCGGTGGCTTGTGGGACTATGGCGCAACACCTTGAGCTGCTGTCATCCCATCCTTGGCTCCAGAAATCGATATTCTCAACTTCGCATCTATCCATCGGCATAGTGGCCGTCTGTGAATAACGGACTCTACCTAGTGTGGTGCTATGTGAATCTTGGTCTGGCCACAACATATCGAAAAAATGGATCTAGAGGGTCATGATAGATGACAGCGATCTGATTCAAACAGGTGAGAGAATAAGACAGGAATAGATCAGGATGGATGCGGAAAATCCACAAACATCATCGTCCAAGTTCATGGGGGATGGCATGGTATGCTGTCACCGCAATGAGACATACCCTATGTACCGGGATTTCTCTGCCATTGCTTGGCCAGATGGTGTTCCCTTTGAAGGTTGCGCATTCCGCTAGACCTCGACGTGGGTGTTACATAAGCGCTCTGGTCTTCCCCGTGAATGCCAATTACCTATCCATGGATATTACTTTCTGATGACCCTATGTAATTTATTTACCTACTGAAATATTAATATATTTTGATATATTATTGTAGAACCCCATGGATAACCCATACACCCATTGCGGGTTGATAGGTTGCATCCAAAGCCCAACCAAATTACGGGCTGGGTTGGGTTGGGTTTTGGGTTTTGCGGGTTGTGTCCATGTCTAATCCATATGTAATACTCAGCTAAGAAACTCACTGATCCTTGTCTGAGCGTCCTAATCCGCCCACTGAGCAGAGTCAAGCGTCGAGGTAAGCAGCTTGGGGGCTTAGGTGTCGGCTTCGAAATTTTTGAATATCGACGGGTTCTAATAGAGGGAAACTTTACATTCCTGCCCCAGAGGTAGTTCCGCGGGCTGTCCACTTCCACGCTTGGTAACAACGTTCCAAGTTCTCAAAATCATTTCCACTGGCATCGGGGTAATCAGGGGCTAAGCCTCTGGTTCGCAAACCCTCGCAATGCTTCGCAGATTTTGAACAGCGACGAGTCAGAGAAAACCCCGTTTAGTTCCGCCATACTCCATAGAGGTACGTGGTTCCGCGGACTGTCTCCACCTTCATACCAACAACGTCTAAACATCCTTCACGCTCACTCGGTTGGCCCACCTTGTACAAAAGAGCCTCAGGCCTTTACTGGGCCCCATATGGCCGTAAGTAGAAATTAGAGCGACTGGCCCCCAAAGGGGTATAAGTATAAATGAAATAAATTCAGGTTTCTGTAAACATAGGCAATCATCGCTTTTGAACTTCCTAATTGACGACTATCCCATCTCATTACTCCCTCTTGCTCATACCTTGCAATTCTGAGAATCACGATGAAGATATCACTCTTATGGTCACTGACCCTTTCTATCTTTGGGGTCGGTCAGGTCTATACTGCTGCATTACCAGAGAAACGCATAGTGCAGGCCAGAAGGTAAGCAGCACTTTGAATTCCTATGTTTTTGTGTAAAGAATGAATAAGAGGAGGCTAACTTCTTTTCTTCTCTGTAATCCCACCTCGCTGCATCGTCGTGCTTTCCCAAGTCTACATGGATGGGATCATAGCAACCAGGATAAACTGGACAAGATCAAGTCTGGCTTTAAAGACATGCATACTGTGGTAGTGGCTGTGCTGCAGGGTAGTGCTACCCATGTTGGCCTTTGGTGGCACGTCCTTGGCAATTACTTTTGGTTGCAAGACGAGCATGACTGCGACTACGACACGAAAGTGAGCAACTGGGTCCACAAGATACTTGCAACAATGGTGTCGGACCCTACGAACAACATGAGTGACGAATATGGCTCTGAGGACCTCAAACGTATCAGTCTGTGGGAAGAAGACTTTGACAAAAAAGACAAAGGGGCCAGTGCATACACCAGTCATGAAGATCACCCGAGAATGCATATAGGACCCAGTGGGTTCTTACCAGCCTGGGTTCATCTAGGCAAGACTCCAGCAGACAAATGCGCGTCTTTGGGAGACGAGGTTTCTGAGAAAATGTTACTCTTTGCTACCCTCGTGGTCCATGAACTCACGTATGTCAACCTCCTCACATCTATCTTGCCCGCACTGGTAAACCAGGCGACTCGACTGCTTAGGCGCTCCCCTAAAGCAAAAGGGGGAAAAGAATTGAAATGGCGGACTGACACCTCTCTTATTTGCAGTCACGCGAAGACTATCATGAACACACTGCATGAAGAGTTCTCCCAGTGTCCGTGGGGGTCCACCATGGATATCCAAACCACCACTGGGGTGATGTATGGACCATACCGAACAAGACAACTTATGTCGCAGGCTGCCTATGGCCATGTTACAAAGTCCATGGATGTGTGTAATGCAGATAATTACGCGTGGTTTGTGACAGTAAGTCTCTTCCATCAGCAAGCTTTTCTTCTTGTCTCGGATGGGAAAAGTTTTAGTGTGCAGTGTCTAATCGTGCATAGGAACTTTACTGGTCTATCACCTGCGGAAGAACCTTCGGGCATCCCAGTCAAGATGAAACCAAGGGTCCAGGCGGCATGTGGGAACAGTGACCACGAATCTTCTTCAACGCCAAGTACAGTATCGGTCGAGGTCTACATTCTTATGTCTGTTGTGATAATATGATTTGTCTTTTTATGTTTGCAAATCATTCTAGGCGATTTAATTGAAAGGGTAGGAAAACACCGGGTGATATACCCCACAAATTCACTTTCCAAGTCTAGTTTCGGGAAGCTGCGGGTCCCACGAGCTTGATTAAAAAGCCACAATCCATCACTGGCTTTGTTTAAATTATTTCCCAGCTACTGCTAGTTCATATCCACCCGTAATGACTTCCTTCGCCAACCAGACGACGGGACTCGATGAAGAGCCATGTGATCCATATGCTGATGCAGAAGACGGTTTGAGGTGATGGAATTCTTAACATAGAGGCAGAATGGTAAGTACTGTCAAGTTGGGGCGCTCTTCGGCAATTCTAGTCAGTCCAGACGGTTTGATTCAACAGTCCACACAGTGGCCCTAACGGGGACGGAGTCGCCAAGCTGCCTGCCATGCTGGGAGGAGGGACATAGACATCTCTATACTGCAAAATGGCGGGATCAATGAGTTTGTATTGTTTCCTATCTTCGTGTACAAATCTTCGTAGGGTTGCCAAGATGATACAGTGCTGGATACCATATATGTCGGGTCGTCAAACATGCGCGCTCGCTCCTCACTACAATATCGAGGAAACAGATTTTAGAGCCATGATGGATGATAGCGATCTGATTCAAATGAGAGAATAAGAAGCGAATAAATCAGGATAGATGCAAAAAACTCCACTAAATAACATCATCGTCACTATTCATGAGGGATGGCATGGTATGCGGCCACCGCAATGAGACATGTCCTAGGTACGCATGCGACTCACGCTGCCGTACTTGGCCTGCCACGCGAAAAAGTACAACAGCGCCCCGAGCGGCTGTCCGACCAGACAGAAACTCACCCAGAAGATGCAATTGCCAATCGTCTTGCCTAGGGGGTCCTTCATCTTCTCCAAGGGCTCGGTGAGGGCAATCAAGGGCAACTGGAACATCATACCCACAAATGCGACACCTAATGTCAATTAGCGAGTGCTTAAAAATGAGACAGCGAAATATTTACCAATGAAATTGTGAGTCGGGATCCCCACAAGCATTTCATGAAGGATGGCGGACAGCGTAAAAACCATGCCACTCGCGGCAAGAGGGCTCCATCCCCGGCCCACCAGCGGAGAAAAGACGTGTCGTTTCATAAAAAGGTAAACCGGTCGGTTCCAAGACCGCCAATAGCCACCCAGACTGGAGCTGTTCCACCAGTCTGTGTAGAACTCGCGATCTCCAAAACGCATCACCTCAGCAAGAGCATTCAGCAGGGCCTGGAACAAAGCGAAGAATCCCGCAAGCCATATGATGAGCGAGATGGTAGACAGCTTCATGACGCGCTCCAAGATCGAAGCAATGTCCATCACGGCGATCTTCTCGATCGAATTCCGGAGAACGGGAGCTGCATATTGGGCGGACAGGAGCCAAATGAATACGGACAGACCGATGAGCTCCGCTATGCGCTTTGCAACAAATGACCAACGGATCGATGCAGTACGCGGGTACACGGGCTGATAGACCAATGTCGGAGCGAGCCAAAAGTATACTAGATTGTTAATGGTGATGTTTCTGGGGTATGGGCATGAGGCATAGATCTCCGGCAAACCCGGGTCGGCCGAGGGGTTAAGGAAGGCGAGGCGCAAATCTCGGTTGGTGAAGGCATAGGAACAGTTCTTCAGCCAGACAATGATAGCATGAACCTGGCAAATAGTTCCAATGCCGGGGTGGTGGATGTAGAAATATACCACGAAGCTGGTCACAGCGAGACATAGGGTGGCATTTAGCGTATGAAGCAAGGCTGTGTAGGGCCAAGTGGAGCGGAACTTTTGCTGGTCATACTCCTTTTCCTCGGCGCTCTTCTTTTGCAGGCCGACGGTTTGTTTCGCGGAATATGCAGCAGAAAGCTCAATCACATATGCCACGAGCAGATGGCATGGAACCAGCGCGAACAGCACGGAGCCAAGAAGGAGGTCTTGTTGCCGGTAGTCATGGCATTTGATGCAGATCAGAACTCCATACTACGCGTTCATGTTAGACTCGACGCGATTGTCATGGATAGTAGTCGCTTAACACACCTTCATGAAATTCTCAATAACTAATCTCAGATTCATAGCCACTGTCCGAACATGTTAGCCAATCTGCTTCGCTAGCCTCTCGAACCCATCCTACCAAGCACCAGCACCATCAGGTTCCGAAACCCAAGAAAATTCGGGGTTTCCGTTGCGTCTCGACTGAGACTCGAGTGTCGGAGCTCTGAATGGTAGGCGGCTACATGGCGGTACTGACTGCGTCGAGCTCGTTTAGGTGGGACACCTGCATCGCCGTTGCGAGCCCCATTGGCAGGTGGGGAGGAGCTTGGAAGCTCATGGGCTGTTGTGACAGCTTCCGTCGAGACCATTCTTCAAGGTCCGACTTGCGATATGTATCGTGCCAACTGCGAAACTGCAACAGGGCACCTCAACAGCAGAAAAGCGAAAGCAAGGCCCGGGACATCAACAGGAAATGATCTAAGGCCAATTGCGAATGGCGGGGACTGCGTGATTCCGCCTGCCAATCAGCACCGACTTCTCCGCCCGGCAAAAGCTCCAACTCGCATTCACGCTTATCGACTTTCCCTTCGAGCTCCCCTCAACTCGGTCATGGTCGCCGCGCATTCCTTTGCTTGATCAATTTGAATTCCCTCGGTCGCAATGGCCTACTACGATGAACACGGGGGAGAGGGCCAGCTTGGTGGGCGCTTTGCGAAGAATTATGACAACGGCCCGGTTGGACCGCGTCGGCCAAGTACGTTTGTTCCGTGAAGATCTGTTGGCGACTTCGACTAATACAATACACTACGCGCAGGGCTTGTGACTGATTATGGCTCGTCGATGGTGCAATGGGTGCGCAATCGCCAACCCCGATATCGAGGAGAGCATCGTTTGGAGATCGAAAGACCAAGCGCGAGCTATACCGTGGACGTGAGTGTTGCGCTACAGTGGCTATTGCACTTCGATCCGAGACTAATATCTATCCTCTGATCATTCAGATGCTCCCTCCCATGGCCCGAACTCATTCTCCCGTCGATACCATCCCCGTGCGACACCTCCACCAATCGATCGGAAAATCAAAGAAACCTATTGTGGTAGTGCGATGGACCCCCGAAGGAAGGCGGCTGTTGACCGGTGGCCACACTGGAGAGTTCATGCTCTGGAATGGCACGGCTTTCAACTTCGAGACGGTCATGGATGTGGGTGAACCGGCGCGTTTCAGTATTCGCCCTTGCTAATTGCGACTGCGACAGGCACACTACGATCAAATCCAAGCGGGTGTCACATCGCTCGGCTGGTCTCATAGCCAGGATTGGCTGATTTCTGGTGGACAAAGAGGTGATATCAAATACTGGCGGCCAAATTTCAACAACGTCGAGACAATCGACGACGCCCACCACGATGCTGTTCGAGACCTCGCCTGGGCTCCAAGTGATACCAAATTCCTCTCTGCATCCGATGATACAACCCTGAAAATTTTCGACTTCACCTCCCGCACGTGCGATACCGTCCTGTCCGGACACAATTGGGATGTCAAGACTTGCGACTGGCATCCGGCAAAGGGCTTGCTGGTTTCCGGATCAAAAGATCACCAGGTCAAGTTCTGGGATCCACGCACTGCGCGATGCCTGACCACCCTCCATAACCATAAGAACACTGTTACAGCCACCCGATTCTCACGAGTCAATCACAATCTGCTTGCAACGTCGTCGCGGGATCAGACGGCGCGTGTTTTCGATCTGCGCATGATGCGCGATATTTGCATTCTGCGCGGCCATGAGAAGCCGGTTTCTTCTCTAACATGGCACCCAATTCACAGCAACCTGATTTCTACCGGTGCCGAAGACGGCTCCCTCCATCACTATCTCCTTGACGAACCGAACCTTCCCAGTGGCCAGATGCCTACCGTGGCACCGTACGATAGCCCGGACCCTGCCAATACTCCCCCGCAGGTGATTTTCCCGGCACATCGCATCCAGTATGCGCACGCAGCTACGATCTGGTCGTTGGATTGGCACCCATTGGGTCACATTCTTGCATCTGGATCGAAGGATAACTTTACTCGATTCTGGTCTCGAGCGCGACCTGGTGAGACTAGTTACATGAAAGACCGCTTCCACATCGGCGAGGAGGCAGCAGAGGCCCAGGGCACCTGGAATCGTGGTTTCGGTCGCAAACAGATGCGTGATGAAGAGGAACAAGAAATCGAGGATGAAGCCGACAGTCTGGTTGACCAGCGACGACCTGGCGCATCCTCTTTGCCTGGTATCCAAGGTGCTCCTCAACCCGACGGTCCAGGGATTCTTCCGGGGATCGGAGGCGCCCAGCCGCCTCCTCCAGGTGCCATGAGCGGGATGGATCCCGGCCGCCTAGCTGCTATTATGTCCACCCAGCCTCCAGCAGGCCAGCCACTCCAGCCGCCACCCGGTTTCCCTATGCTTCCCGGAATGGCTGGGATGCCTCCTCCCAATATCGACCTAGGACAGCTCCAAAAACAGCTCGCTTCCCAGGGCATCCAAATGCCCCCGAACTTCATTCCAAACATGGCAGCTGGGATGAGCGGTCTGCCCGGTTTGCAAGGTGGTGGTATGCCCGATCGCGGCCGGCGATAGTCGCAAAATGTCTCTGTTTGCATGGGAGTATCACATCCGAGTTGGGAACCGGCGTACAGGACACATCAGCGTGATAGCCACAATTAATCGGGACGGCGGCGCTCGTTGCGAATTTCGGATTCTTCGTATGATAGAACAACCGACGGTGAACTCAACATCGGTCAGATTCTACGTTGTATCGTAGGCATCAAATGGAGTAGGACAGAGTTCCCAGAATTTAGCAGCCGTTCAAAGTCCGCCCTGCATGGGAAAACTCGTCATAATCAGAACCATCACGTTGACGCTGCCCCAAATGAAGGGAAGCCAGGTTGACATCCGGAAATTGCCAGCTTCGTAGACCGCGCCGAGCCTGTCAAGATTCAGTTAGTCAATAAACAAAGTGAAACAACGAGTATCACTCACATCAGCCCAACGATGCTCCCAGACAGCAGCGCCTCCAAGCCCGCGATGAAGCTATACAACAGCGGGACAATCCAGATAACACTCCAATTTCGACAATGTGTCAAGGACGCGCAGCCCGCAACTGTGAGATGTGTCGCGCCATAGAATATCAAGGTCCAGAATAACGTGAAGCGCCAAATGTCTTTCGTGTAGTAGAGATAATAAGCTTGCTTGTGATGAGACGGCAGCGGGTCGTAGAGTGAGGGGAACGCCGGTGTCTGATAGTTGATCGGGACTCGGCTGCTAGACATCGAGGAAATGCTACTGAGCCGGGGCTGCAGCGATAATTAAATGCAGGTCATGGCCAGTGCAGATGACAAGCCTGGATCGGTGGGAGATCCTCGACGCGCGATTGACGGTGACGGGTGCTGTTCCCTTGTTTGCACTGTTTGACTAGTCCGTCCGGACCTCGGCTAGTCTGGGGTTCTCCGCGCTTCAACCATTCGCTTCCTCTGTGCCATGTAGATGGGCGTTCTTGTCCAACTCGTGATTCTTCATGGCGACAGAACGCTCGTTGGCAGCGCTTCTGCGCTCGCTACAGACAACCTCTAGCTTTGAGGATGCTTCGGCGTAAGTAGCGCTTTCAATCGCATGGTCATCGACTCCGGCTAATCCACCCCCAGTCTACTTCCAACCGCGACCAGCTTTCTGTCTATGCTGGGAAACCCATTGAACCTGAGTCTCCTGGCGTCTCAGCTTCTCTCCGCGCCGGCTTTGTGGAATCACCCGGTGGATATGCACGCATGTCGCAAGATTATGAGCGCGTTCAACACTGCCGCCATTGCTGTCTTGCAAAACGACACCACAGATGAACCCCGGATACAGTACGGTCGCAATCGGCGGATTGAGCGCGAGGCATGGGTCAAGGCGGTAGCGGAAGGTGCAGACGATAAATCCCCGCGATGGAGACACATGCTTTTACTCGGCGGTATCTTGTTGGGATTCGAGGGACAAAACCGACAAGGACTTCCGTGGCATGTTCGGACACGTCTCGAGTCGGCCCTTGCCACGGCTGCACAATTGGCGCTTGAGAATCTGGACCCCGAGGCCGGCGTGGATGGGTATTGCGTTACCATGGTCCTGAACTACACGTTCGAGCTCTTGTCAGATCTGGAGAGAAGTAAGCTGAACTACGATCGATTGCTGCCTGTAATGGTGCGGTCAGCTTTCATCTCCCCGGAAGGTCTGGAAGGTGGGTATTTCCTAGGTGCCATTGATAAGGACATAGTCGAGACTTCTGGGAAGAAGTTCCGATGGTCTCCTAACTCGCCGACCTTTGGGATTGTCTCGACCTTATCTTCACGTCCACTTGTGTCTGCGCTAGGGCCACTCTCTCGTCTGGTGTCTCATGCAATCGAGAATGTACGAGATCCTAGACTCGTCGCTCAGGCGGTTGATTATCTGGCGGACTTTGTTCGTACCTTGATGGTTCAGTGGCGCCAAAACAAGCTATCAGAGGTTGACCTGGCCGAGGAAGCTGAGTTCCTAGAAGCGGAATCCCTGCAAACAACAATTCCCGCTTTATGGAAGGTTCTTCGGAATTGTTTATATTCCATGGTCATCATCCTACGTGCTGTTCTGGGGAGGACCATCAATGACCCAGCTTTAGCTGCTAGCAGTAGTAGGTTGATTCCCCTTTCATCTGGACTCGCACAATTGACCATTCTAGGTGCCCCTTATCTATCCATGCAGGCCCTTCATATCCTTCGAAACCTCTACTTTATCTCCTCACGGACCGGTCAAAATGCATCATCTCAGCAGGCGTTTGTCTTTCTAGCTGCCATCGACATCCTTTCTCAGTACCCAGACTTGGCGGAGAACTTCCTCCGCAGCATCAAGCCTGGTGACCATGGTCAGATTCCCGATCATCCGGTGGAACGGTGTCTTGATCTTTTCTTTTTGAATGCCGCGGAGCACTTCCCCCTGGTGTTATCACCGGAGGTGAATGAAGAGCTGCTATTGTCAGCGGCCTTTCCTTATCTGGCTGCCGGTGCAAACAGTCTGCTCCTTGAAATTTTTGAGGCTGCCCACAGTGTGGTGTTGGTTGTTTTCGCCATCCCTCACAATTCGGTTTTGGCGACTCGACACCTACCGTTCTATATTGAAAACCTCTTTGCTGTAAGTCATCCGGTTGTTTGCGTGTTGTCAGTTTCTCATTCCGTTATAGGTCTTCCCTGAGAATCTGTCTGCGCGGCAGTTCCGTCTTGCCTTCAAGACTGTTATACAAGTTACAGCACCTCCTTCACCACTAGCCAACAGCCAACCACTCTTACCATCCGTCCTCCTTGAAGTCGTGCGCGACCGTGCTGTGAACGCCTCCCCTGCTCCAATCACACCCACTCGCCAGAATAACTCCAATTCAAACCTCGGGAATGAACCACCTCTTTCCGCACAGGCCGTGCTCACGCTTGCTCTTATTGACTCCTTATCGTTCCTGCGGGTGGATGATCTCAAAGAGTGGCTCCCACTCACTGCAGAATTGATCAACATGATTCCCGATCGGGGAATGCGCCACGTTTGCATTGATCGATTCTGGCGGGCATTAAGTGGGGGTGAGATGGATGTCGACCGGGCGCATTGCTGTGTTGAATGGTGGAGTACGCAAGGTGGCCGGGAGCTGGTTCTGTTTGGGGCTGGTCCTGCAGGACCAGGTTCAGATGAGAATGGGCCCTATATGAGTGGTGCTGTGGGGGCAGTGGCACCTGAGAGTAAACTATGAACCTTGGAGATGTTGATGCATTGTTTGAGCGTTGTTGTGCCATACTATATACCAGGGACTTTGCAAAGGCTATATACTTGTTGATCCTTGCACCACGTAGATCTTACATCGAAGGGTGGGTGGTCACAGAAATGTTTACCATACCACATGGATGTCGATTATGACAGTTAACATGCACGATAATATTTGTAGAAGAAATAAACGGCCCCGGAGAGACAGTCCTAGAGATACTCTCAACCTCCTAGCCTTGAAACCACTGTGGTGATGCTGGAGATCTGATGATGGTGTTTGCTTGTATATATTGCGGCTCCCGAGGCACCGTTTGCGCGCGGAGCTTGACTTGGTCTGTAGCCGTGACCTTGAAAGAAAAAAAGAAGCAGCAAAAAATCTATCGGCAAATATGAACGCGTCAGGTAGACAAATGAAAAGCTAGAAACACGGAGAGTTGCTGGTGATCTTGTTATTGGCTTCTCTCCACAGCACAACGTCACTGATCTTCCTCTCGCGTTCCCGAAAAAAAGCTGTCAACTTCCCAGATTGCCTTGACTTGGACTCACTCACTCCACCCCCAGGACTTCCCACTCCCCTGAATCACTCAAGTTCTTTTCTCTTTCGCCTCACTCCCACCACCGCTAGTTTTGGAGGTCTCTTTCGATCCGGAAAATGTCATGGCAGAACCCCCGCCAGAGAGCTCTCACACCCCGCCTGGAACTCCTTTGAGCGATTCTACGCGACATCAAGGCGACTTCATGGAAGATCACGATACCCACGCGACTCGAAAGCGCCCGCGGCTTGACAGTGGAAGTGGTGTGGAGTCTTTGTCCATCGACAGCGCAGCCGTGCCTGCCTTCGATATGGACCTTACTCCAGATTCTCGCCCTGCTGGCAAGATGACCATCAACGTCAAATCCCCATCCTCCGATATGCCTCCCGAGTCTACCGACACCGTGCCTGCACATCCTGCCTCCCCGCCGGCTCCGCCAACCCACGCCGACGCGACGGCCGACAGCGTGATATCCATTCCCTCTTCACCTGCGCCCTCGCCTTCCCATAGCCCTGAAATCGAGGTGGCTGCCCCCGAAGATATGGATCATGACCCACACACATCCAACTGGAAGCCTCTTGAAGAGGCTATGCGGGACCAAGACCAGGACCAAGCGGCCCCGGAAATTGTCGAAGTCCATAGCATGGCCTCTTTAGTCGAACTGTTCCCAAACGTGCGGGGAAATCTCAGCGCTCGAGAGAACTTGAGCCGAGTCTGTGTGATGATTGAGAGATGTACGAAGACCTGATCCCTACTTGAGCTAGGTTTTGATATTAACGCTGCCGATAGATGATGCGCGCGATACCGCAGCCCTCACACTCGTCAAAACGTGGATCGATGAATGCGTGCGGAACCTGGACCAATTTACCCCGGAGGCATTTGCTCATGAACCCGATTTCTGGCGAGCCGTGCCCAGCGTCGTGGAGAGCCTTCTACGCCGGCAGTAAGTGCTAGCCTCGAATTCTTGCTTCGTGACCTGACTAACAGATGCTCAGACAACCCCTGCTGCCGGAAAATAGCGAAAATCGTTGGGCTGACCTGGAAGCGTTCTTCTTGAACTACATTCGCATCACTGTTCGCATGGTCAAGCTTCTCACAGAGCTAATGCGTGAAACGAGCGATGAGCCTGAACTCCAAGTATCCGAGAATGTGTGCCAGCGCTATTTGAACACGCTCCAATGGGTTTATCAGCTCCAACCCACGCCCTACTACATCACAATGAAAAGATTCGCCGAAGAAAGGACAAGAAATCTCTTATCTCAGTTACGAGTACAGAGTATCGCCTCGCATATTGATGTTCTGGGCGCCTTCGCGGAGCTGGCTGATCAACTCCTTTCGATCGCCCCCCAGTGTCATAAGTTGGCCAGTCTGTTGGGTTCCATCCTTGCGATATCCAACGAGCTAATCGCAGACCCAACCGAACGAGAACTGAACCTGACTCCAAACACAATCGCCAACTTTTCATCAGATGAATCTCTTTTGGAAAAAGTTTACCATATTATCCATTCCATCGACAAGAAGTACCAGGAATCCATCCCGAAGAAATATTCATGGGTCACGAGTGATCTGAGTGAAAAATTGTTCAGTAACATGACCCGGTCATATACTGTGCTTTGCCAGCGGTCTCCCAAAATTGCGCAGCTTTTGGCCCATTCCCTCTCCACGGAGCTTCCAGATGGCCTGGACAACGAGAAATCCGCCCAGGTCATTAGCTGGGGATGGAGATTCGGTGTTCTACAAAAGCTTCTTACTGAAGGCCGGATGGAGCTCCGTGTTCAAGGCGTGGAGACGATGCAGTCGGACCTGATCCTCATCTGGCACGAAAAGAATGGACCAGACCCTGCTGGAGTGTCGATTCCATTAATTCAGTATTTGGTTCGTTTCATCAAGGACCACAAAATCGTTGACTACCTTGTTGGGGTCGATTCTCATATCCAATTGATTGGACGAAGCTGCAACATCGTTGGTTTCTTGATTGTCACATCAAGCTACACGGATGCAGAAAGCGAAATTATTTGGAAGACCATCACAGAAAGCCAAGATCGTCGAATTGTCTCTGAGGTGATGAGCATGCTTATTCGGACATTCTACATGCACGCGACCACCTCACCAGCTCTTATTTACATCTGCAAAAAAGTCTTGGTGCTGCCTCTGGCGCGATTCGATGCTCGTACGCTTGAACTGTGCGAGGTTCTTCTGGGCCGCTTGTGCGATAGACCCAGTGGTTTTGGCGGCCTTGACCAGATGGATGTCACTCCCCTCCGCCTCTGTATGCGCCTGATGCGAGACAGTACAGCAGCCGAAGACCTTCCAGTCGAGCAGAAAGCTCATTTACAGGATTTTGGCGGGAAACAACTCAAAAAGTTCTTGGCAGCCGGTATCAGCAATTCCGATAGAATGGAGATGTATGAACGCTGCATAGCGGATATTGCTGAGATGAATCAATTTGTCGCTGGCAGTATCCAAGTGCTCCTCGCCCTGGTTCCAGTTCACGATCTTCCCGAGATGCGGAAATTGGCCAATGAGTTCGACCTGACAAGTTTGGTGATCAATGATCTTCTAAACTTCGTACATGGGCCACAAGTTGACTTTACTGCTCCTTTTTCAAAGTGCGAACTAGCTTCACGGCTCGGGATTTTGATCCGTCTCATCGATGCAGTGCCTGATACCATCACGCCTGATCTCAGCAGTCGTCTATGGAATGAAATACTCCTGTCAGACAGGCTTGCAGCTGAGGGACAAAAAGCTGTTTGGGGTATGATGGTCAATGCCTTGACCGGTAGCTCTCAACGCAATCAATTCCTTGAACGGTGCATCCATGAATATCTCCCTGCCTTGGGGCCGACTCACTTTTCCCGCGAGTCGTTCGCTTTCGCGAAGAATGCCATTGGTTATGAACTACGATTTAACCCACCACCGATCGCCGATGAGAACTCGGTGGTGTTAATCCCCGGAATGGATAGGATTTGGAGCTTCATACTGACGGCGCCGCCGGGGACAATCGAGGCCGAGGCAGCAAAATTTGCAATTGACACTTATCTCGATCACCCAATTATCAACAAATCGCCACAGTCTGCCGTACAAGCTACGCATATTGCTATTGTTGATCGATGCGTGGATCAGCTCAAATCCGCAGCCGCGGCTTTGAAGTCAGAGGAGAACAGTGTCATGGAAACCGAGAATATGGACAATGCTCTGCAGGAACAGGACCTGAAGTTTCGCCGCTCCCTGCTCTTCCTTCGTCAACTTCTGGGTGGTTTGCGGACTCGGCCGAAATATAGCCCCCCACAGAGATCTCCCCCACATCTTCCCCAGGGGGCCTTGAAGGGAGATCCTGTGACCATCTCTTGGCAAGCCTTCCAAGGCGAAACCAGCACCAAGATTAACACGATGGTGGTCGGCGAGCTTTCCACTGCGACTGAATTCGTGGAAAAGTTGAAGCAACTCACTGGGTTCTCTAAATTCTCGGCCATCTGGAATGGCCACCGGATCGAATTGCTTGAGAGGCCTGAGGCCCTCGTGCGTGACATCAAACACCCCACTCTTCTACTTCTGTACAAGGCTCCGAACACTCAAGACGTCACGCGCGATTGCAGACGCCAATCTACCTCACTTGATTCCGAAGTTTTGCAGCATTTTGACGAAATTTACGATCTTCTTGCTCTCAAGAATGATCTAGCTCGGGAAGTATGTCTTCAACGCCCAAGAGATATCGATTTATTGTTGACTCTTCACCATAGATTTATGATTTCCTTGCGGTATTCCCACCACAGGCGAGAGTCTTGAGTCTTGTCAAGTCAGAGACCAACAACGAGAAAGACCTTTTCCCGTTTCAGAAACCATTTGTCGCCTTGCATTCCCTTGGCGCATTACAGACTTGCCTTCGCGAGGAAGCGGTTGAGGTAAGTTGGACGTTACCACGAATGGACACTCTTCTCACTGGCTTAATTCGCAGGCTTCCCCAAAGCAGAGCTTTGTGTCTCATAGCATTGAGATACTTGTGGCATTTTTGATGAGTGACGAGATTCTCTTCTCTCTGCCTCGAGATTTTCTCGGGCTTTCTCTCGCTGTCCGTGGGCTGGAATGTTTCTTGGCAGCTCTTGCCGGTAAGCCGACGACCGTCATTGTTGTGTGATAGCAATTGTAATAATCCTTTTGCAGCATACCGGGCCGTGAATGAGAGCTCCGTGCTCATAGATAACCCGGCACCCTTTGCAAAACGTCTGTTGGATATCCTCGAGAGGACTCGCCTAGCTACTCCAACGGCAGAGACTGCTATGGTTCTTCACAAAGCCATTTGCAACTCATTCGGTCTTCTCATCGAGGGATCGATTCGCAACGCTGAGTTCTGGGATGCGGTGAAACAACAGACTCAGTTCGATGTCCTTATTAACGCCCTTACCCTCGAGGACACTCGACAAGGCGTGCGGAATGAAGTTTCAGAGAGGATCAAAATGGTCTGCATTCCGACAAAGTCTCCGAAGCAAGTGACGAAGGCTCTTGAACAACCCGAAACTTCTTCACCCGCGGAAGCCCCCGCTCGGATTGACATGCTCGCGTCCATCTGGGATGCCATTGTCCTGATCATTCCTAAAACCCCCGACTTTGCCTCCCAGTCTGCGGAATTCTTCAAAGTTGCACTCTGGGTTTTCCACTCGGTTATAGAGAAATCCCCCAGGGATATGATGTTTAGCCACTACCTCCAACAGTGGAGCAACGTCATGTTCCGCCACCAAACAAAAGAGGTATGCCCTTATTTGAAAATCTGTCTGAAGCGTGCTAAATAATTATAGTTTGTTGGACGTGAGCCTATAGACCACTTTATTTTTGGCTTGGTCTGTCTCCTGGAGCTGTGTCTTCAGCTGGCCGATGATGCTAAGTTTGAGTTGGAGACCTTGTACAGTTTGCCATCAACGACATGTTCTTCGTGTTTTGCTAACCATTTTTGATAGTGATGTCGCAGCAGGAATCATCAATAATTACCTTTTTCCTGAACTTACGCCGGAGCCGCACGCCTCGAGCTCTTCGAGTATTGCTCCGCGAACACCTGTCATGCACAGCGAGACGCGTAAAAAGCTTTACAACATCGTGAACCTTCTGTGCAAGCGCCATGAAGGGAATTTGTTTCAAGTCATGACCTCACTGGAAGACGTGATCCCTAGAGGTTCGTTTATCTTCTCAATATTGTCAGAATGTCCATTTTCTCACTAATTATACAGATTATTCTTATGGCCCCAATTGGGCTTGGGATCGATCGCATATGATCAGAAGCCGTGTGGGGTATGCAGGTCTCAAAAACCTTTCGAATACCTGCTACCTTAATTCCCTCATGACACAGCTTTTCATGAATGTCGAATTTCGGCATTTCATGCTTGGACTTCGCCTTGTGGAGCCCGATTCATCACAGAAGCTGCTTGGCGAAACTCAAAGATTGTTCGCGTCCATGCAAGATATCTGGATGAAGAGTTTCGATCCGCAAGATTTCGTGGAAAGCATTCAAACATATGATAACGAAGCAATCGATGTCACTGTACAGATGGATGTGGATGAATTTTACAACCTCCTATTCGATCGCTGGGAAGCCCAGGTCCTTGATCCCGAGGATAAGCAAAAGTTCCGGACTTTCTATGGCGGCCAGTTGGTGCAGCAAATCAAGTCAAAGGAGTGCTCTCACATCTCGGAACGGCTTGAGCCATTTTCTGCGATCCAGTGTGACATCAAAGGCAAGGCTAGCCTTGAAGAGAGTCTACAGGCTTATGTCGAGGGCGAGATTATGCAAGGAGGTAGGTCTATCTGCGGAACTTACAACAGGTCATGGATTAAGAGGTTTTGGCAGATAACAAATACTCCTGCACGGGCTGCGGGCGTCATGTTGATGCCGTCAAACGGTGAGCTTGTCTCCAGGCATAATATTTAGCACTCAAAACTCACTTGACTATCTCCAGGGCATGCTTGAAAGATGTTCCTGACAATCTTATTTTCCATTTGAAGCGATTCGATTTCGACATGGTCACCATGATGCGAAGCAAAATCAACGACAGATTCGAATTTCCCGATCGCATCAACATGACACCTTACAAGGTCGAACATCTCTCGGACCCCGAGTCGCCCGTTGAGCCGGATATCTTCGAGTTGGTTGGTGTTTTGGTTCATACTGGCACCGCCGAATCTGGGCATTATTACTCCTACACCCGGGAACGACCTTCAGCCAATTCGGGATCCTGGGTTGAATTCAATGACTCGGATGTCAGTCGATTTAACCCATCAACAATCGAGGACCAATGCTTTGGAGGAGATAGTGGCTCCGCCCATTCGATGGGTTCCAGCCATGTCAATAAAGTCTGGAATGCCTACATGCTCTTTTACCAGCGCGTGTCTACGATGGACCAGTCCAAGCAGATCTACCAACCATTGGAAGCTGGCCTTCCAGTGCGCGTCCCTGTGCCGGTCTTTATCGCCAACATCATCGCTCTCGAGAATGAATTGCTCATCCGCAGCTATTGTCTTCTGGATCCTCAGTTCATCTGCTTCGTTCAGCTATTGCTGAGTCGCCTGCAAGCCATGGCCCCCGAGTCGGTGCACAGACGTGAACTTGAATTCCTGGCCATCGATCTCGGCATGGAAACATTCGAACAGCTGGTTGCTCGTACGAAAGATAATGTCGGAGTGGACAGCATTTTCAACGAGTTGTTCAGGCTGCTTGGTCGATCACCCGCGTCAGCCTGCAGGGTACTGAAATGGGTTTGTGCGCAAAGTACTGCAATGCGCAATCTCATTCTCCGATGTCCCTACGAAGACGTGCGCCAGAAGGGGATTATGCTTATTATGGGAGCCGCGAAAAAACTTCAGGTCTTCCTCAGAGACCCTGCTATGGGTGAAAATGAACGCAGGGCTTGGCAGAACCACCTCTTCGAGGCGATTGAGCACATCCTGGACATTCTTGAGACTCTCTGGCCGTACCTCCAAACAGTTCCTCGTGCGTGGGATGACTACTTTGAGTTGCTCATTCAAATCGCCCAGTCCGGGCCCGTGGCCATGCAATTATTGCTAGAGTCGAACATGTTTCTCCGGTGCCTTGAGATAATTTGGATCGACCAAGATGACAAGAAGAACCTCAGGGATTCTTATCCAAACTATTGGCGATTGATTGAGAAGGGCCGTCAGTTTTCCTACACAAACATGATGTCCTTGTGCTCGATTGTCTTCGCGAAAATCGATCTTTCAGCGCGGCCGGTTCCCGATGACCAAAACCGGATCCCAAATGCCGACGACAAGTTCCCTTTGAATGTTTCTGAAAGCCTGTTCGTTTGGCCGCTTGAGGAAAATCAGTCCCTTTCCCTTTTGACCAAGGTCCTTGCCCACGAGAGCTTTGGTCGCCAACAAGCTAGTCGCAAGATTTTCGCCACGTTCGTTGCTGCAGAACCCGAAGCAGGGTTCTTGGCAAATATTGTGAAAACGCTCGAGGTGGGATTGCTGCTCTCCCCTGCAGAACTTTCCGTCCCCTTCCTTGATGCGGCCCTTGCATTCTGCGTTTATTGCCCGAACGAGAGCGATATCAACGATATCATCTGTATTGTCGCCCGGGGAGTAGACACGATCAACAACAGCGCAGGCAGGGAGCACATTGATTTTTTCGCACGTCTTTGCAGCATCACGAATGAACGGACAACGCTGCAACCTGACTGGTTCACAGTGACTGTCCAGGCGAGAATCCCAGATTTCGCTCCTGCTTTGCTCATTGATACGGATCGGGACGTTCGTCAAAAGACACTGCAAGTGATCAATACCTTGCTTTTTTCCAACACAGAGGACCAACTGCCCGAGGACATGCAAGCCAGATGCCGTTTTATTGGGCGTGAATGTGCGCAAGCCTGCGTTGAAAAAATTTCCAGGGCATTTCTCCACGGCCAATTCAAGTCCGTGGAGTCGAGACTTGTCCATCAGATCAAATCGACGGTCAATTTTTGCCTGGATGCTTATTACGATGACAGCGAGGATGACCAGAAGACTGTCACAACGTTGAGAAGTATGTTTATGTCTGTCCTGCTCCATGGCTATGACAGCCGGCTAACTTTGTTTTTGTTTTATAGACGCTCTTCTATTCTTGGACCAAATTACCGTTGATGACCCTGATGACCTCGTCTCCGGTATGGTTCACCCACAAGTATTCCACTCGCTTGTACTAACCTAGAAACCAGAATCCGAAGCACCTTCACCTGAGGAATGGGAAGCAACCTCCGCCATGGCCAGTGACTCCGAAATAGGTGTTGCCGGCTCTCCCTAGGTCTACAGATACCATGCCTTCTTTTATTTCCGTGGTTTTTGTTTTTATGATTGGTGATTTGAACCCGTTCAGCGCGACATGGCAGGCGATGACAAGCCCGCATACGATTAAATGACTTCCGCAATGCTTCTTTCTTCCTTTTGGGGATTTTTTTTCTTTCTTTACGTGGCTCGGCGTTGCTTTGTTTCAAGCCAGGGCCTTGGGAGGCCGGGTTTGGAGTGTCTTAATAAAAGGCGTTCTGGTAGAACTTCTCGGACTGAGAAAGCGATTTTGCAAAAACAATTAAGAATTGCCCGGCCATCGGATTTGCTTGATTCCGTGATTTGTTTATGCATCCATGGGCTACAAGCCTATTACTTAAAACAGAGCAATGAGGGATCTCAATCAAATTGCGATATATTTCCATGATGGTACATAATTCAGGCGCCAGCGCCGATATCTTGGTCTTCGACCCATTTTCTACTTTCTCGCCGGATATTCGTGATTAGACGTCTTCAAATTCTTCGTCGTCTTCATCAGACTCCTCTTCGTTCTTGACTTCATCGGTTCTGACCGGAGCCTCTGCCTTCACCTCCTGCTCAGGCTTCGCGTCAGGATCGGGCTTGATGGTCGGCAGAGTGGCGACGGGCTCAGACTTCATTTTCTTGGCAGCAGGGCCGTCATCTGCCGGGGTGGAAGGAGTCCCGACGGTGGATGGGGCCGCGCTAGATGCAGTGTCGTGTTCACGCTTGACACCAGCAACCGTAGAGGGGGTTGGGGCACTGGTTGGTGCGGCTGCTGTTCCCGGGGTTCCCGGTCCACTCGTGCCGGAAACGCCCACATCCTCGAATTCCTCGTCGAAGTCATCCGAATCTTCTTCGGCACTGCTGGCATCTTGTTGCTCCTGCAGGGCCTTTTCGCGTGCCATTTCTTCGTAATAAGCTGCGACCTTGTCGTCCAGTGCGACGCTGGGCTTCTGGTCTTCCTCGAGCTCGGGTTTCGCGAGTCCACCAGCCTCCGGCTTGATCTGCCCATTGCCCAAGGGGACTGCGTTGACGGTTGATTGCGTGTGCCACACTGGAAGGGCATTCTGCTTCTCCACCGCGGCCTTGCGAGCGGCCTCCTCGGCGTGCTCGGCGGCGGTCTTCTCTTCGGCGGACGTAAGCGAGATTTCAAGCGCCGCGCTGTCTGTTTTGACCGTGCCGCGGTTCGTGACAGTTTGCTTGACGGGGACTGGGATGGAACGGGTCGGGTGGGTGTCCTGGTTGCGAGGAATCTCGACCTTGTGGTCCCAAGCGGTGTCGAAGTCATTGGCTGGGATCTCAACAGAGTCGATTTGCTTGAGGAGCTTTAGCCATTTATCCAGTTGCGCCATCAGCACGCTATTTTTCTCATGGCCGGTACGGTCGATCCCATTTTCGCCTTTGACATCCTCGGTTCGTTCTAGGATCGCGCCGCAGTTTTGGCATTCGAAACCTTCCTCGGAGACGAGACTGAGCACGTCCAACTCCGTCCATTCTGACCCGCAGCGCAAACAGATGTACTCCTTGCGCTCCTGGCTGGGGGTGTATTGCGCTTTGATGATGGAAGTGAGTTGCGAGATTTTGTATTTGATCCCGTCAATGACCATGTGGAGAGGAATGTAGTAGTATTCCCGATTGACGGGCCGTGTCGATCCGTCGCGAATTTCGGCGCGGGTTCCCCTGTAGGTTGACAAGATGGTTGAGTTAGCCCCAGATACAGAACTCCTGCATAGAATGGAGGTCTTACACAGCAATCAATCGGTTCTCGCGCAGCCGACCCAGCAGTTTCCGGACATCCTTCGGCTGCATCCCGATCAAGAAGGCAAGGTCTTCGGCATGGAGACTGTAGCAGACAAAGTTAAGCAGGTGGAACCAACTTTCAAGGCCGAAGAATACCATACACCGAGTGTAGGAAGAGCGCATCTATCACGAGGACGTGGCGCGTCTCGTAAAAGGCGCGCACAACGCTACGGATGAGGGTATTGGCAAGATCCATTGTCGCGACAGCTCTTCGTGTAAGGATGCGCTCAGGTAGGTGACCGGTGGCGGAGGCCGGTGCGAGAGGGAGGGAAGACGGAGCTCCTGATCACAAAATCAAGGGTTTCAACCGAGCATGATAGTTCGCCCACCGAGGATGTTGAGCAATCGTTTCAAGGAGAGGCAGAGCGAGACAGCGCAGATGCAGCGCGAAGCCTGGGATAGAAGACAAGAAAGAAGTGAAAGCGGCATCGATAGCTCGACAGTCACGTGTCAGAGCTGCCGCAGTCTACCGACTTGCCCTTTTGAGCTAGCGCGGGTCGAGAAAACCTCCGCGGCGAGATTTGATGGTGATTTCATTTCACCGATTCCATGCGCGCCGCAGCTCTATCAAAGCACAATTTGCCTGCAATTCTCAGCTTGCCTGGTCGTCCAGCTTCCATTAGGCCCTTGCATTTCACAAGATCGGCCAGTCCTGTTCGTTTCACACACCAAGGTCAGGGCAAGCTTGATTCCCACGCGCAGTTGTCCGAATTCTTCAAGCGAGTATCATGGCCGACGACAAAGGCAGAGGAGAAGGAGCTGGTGGAAAGCGTAAGGACCGCGATCTGGGAAGGGCACAATGGAGGTAATTTCCCCACGAATCCCTGATCTGCGTCTTCCAGCTAACCAAGGAAGTCGACAAGTGATAGATAAACGAGAACGCCTGGAACGACAAGAAGAAGCCAAGCGCCGAAAGATAGAGAATGGGGAGGAAGTGGCAGCACCCGTCTACGCCACACAGTTCTCTCAGGAGGAGATCGCGAATGAGTCGCGGCGCCCAAAGAAGAAAGTGGCCGTGCTTATTGGGTACTCGGGGAGCGGTTATCACGGAATGCAACTGTATGCCTACGATCCTATGATGGCCAAAACTTCTAGTACTGATGGAAACTTAGAAACTCGGACAAGAAAACGATTGAGGGAGATCTGTTCTCAGCATTTGTTGCTGCAGGAGCCATTTCGAAGGCCAATGCGGCAGACCCAAAGAAGTCCTCTTTTGTCCGCTGCGCGCGCACAGACAAGGGTGTTCATGCGGCAGGCAATGTTGTTTCACTGAAAATGATAGTCGAGGATCCCGACATCGTCAAAAAGATCAATGAGAAGCTCAGTCCGCAAATTCGGGTATGGGGTATTGAGCTTACTACCGGCGGTTTCAGCTGCTACCAGCTCTGCGACTCTCGGATTTATGAGTACCTGATGCCGAGCCACTGTCTCTTGCCACCGCATCCGTCTACATATTTGGGCAAGAAAATTGTAGAGAACGCTGAGAAGGCTGGCGACTTGGATGCTGTCGAGGAGAGGCAGCAGGAGGTCTCTGATTTCTGGAAGGAGGTGGATGAGACAGCCATCAAGCCAATCTTGGAAAGCGTTCCGGAGGATATCCGGAACATCGTTCAAAAGTCTCTTTTCGCCGATGAAGCAGAGGAACAACAAGACAATGGGCCTGAGGGTTCAGCATCGGAACCCGAGAACCCAGTCAAGGCATCTACAACGGAGCCCGTGGGCGCAAACAAACAGCCAGCATCGGATGTGACACCCACTGAGCCTGGAGTATTTCAAATGGACCCTCGCGAGCAGCTTATCCACGACACCATCAAAGCCGTGAAAGCCGCTTACTTGGCGGCTAAGCGTGCATACCGGATTCCCGCATCCCGGGTCGCCCGATTGCAGGAGTGCCTCTCAAAATATGAGGGCACTAAGAACTACCACAACTACACCATCCAAAAGTCCTTTAACGACCCTTCTTCTAACCGCTTTATCAAGTCCTTCAAGGTCAACCCCGAGCCAATTATCATCAATGGTACTGAATGGTTGAGCTTGAAGGTCCACGGTCAAAGCTTCATGATGCATCAAATCCGCAAAATGGTGGCCATGTCAGCCCTTGTCGTTCGGTCAGGTTGCAATCCTGATCGCATCAGGGAGACTTACGGACGTGAGCGCATCGCCATCCCCAAAGCCCCCGGCCTTGGGCTCCTGCTGGAACGACCTCTGTTTGACAACTACAACAGCAAGGCCGAGGGCCTCGGGCGCGAGGCCATCAGTTTTGATAAGTTTGCGACTGAAATGCAGGAATTCAAGCAACGTGAGATATATGATCGAATCTTCCGTGAGGAGGAGAGAACTGCTGCGTAAGACAGATCCCTTTCTAACACTGTCTATGCTGATATCTAACGCGCTGCAGATTTGGCTCTTTCTTCAACCACATCGACCATTATACGGTGGATTATTTCATGTACGTTACGTCCGGCGGCATCGAATCTGCCAAACTCGCTGTCCCGCCCACGAGAGACTCGAACGGCAATATTCCACCGCAAAGAAAAGATGGCAAGTCACAACGAGAAATTCTCGCAGCTGTTGAATCTGGCTCCGAGGGCGAAGGCAAGGGTGACGCGTAGGCTTTGAAGAACCAACATGTACATCACAACGCTCACTATGGGCGGGAAAAAAAATCTCCAGTCCATGATACACAATTGACACAATCAATGCATTTCTTAACGCTGTTAAATACTGCGCGACTTGATCAGAGTTTTAGCATAGGCCTTGTCTTCAAGATCAGACCGAGAAGTGATGATCCCAGGCAAAAAGTCTTGTCAGAACAGCCGTTCACGCGTGGCTTGGAAATTAAAACCATCAGGCAGGCTTCACTTCACTCATCACCTCACCCATTCTTCTCGGGGCCAACTTCTTCACACCATTGAATCCTCTTCTCTATCATCCTGACAAGTTGTCCAAGGACCCATATCAGTTGCCGCAATGGCAACAGATGGACTACTCGCTGGTCTCCACCCCAATTCGATGCCGAACCGGATCACACGGAGAGACTTCGTGTGATGGCCCATCAGTAAGAGCTCCAGTCACCCTACTTTCACCCTATTTGACCGGTACTGAGCATTCCTAGGGCCTTTATGAACCCCCAATGTAGTGATGTGGTCCTCATTTGTGGCACACACCGTTTCCCAGCTCATCGAATGACTCTTTGCCACTCTTTGCCACTTTTCTAAGTATTTTGCAGCTATGTTTAATGGCAATTTCAAGGTAATGGCTAGCCTCGACGATCTTACTGAACCAGCTGACCCCCATAAACCACCAGGACTCTAAGGAAAGGACAATAGAGTTTCATCCAGAAGATGCACGGTTTATGAAAGCCATGCTAGAGTTCCTATATCTGGGAACGATGAATCCCCAACTGGACCTATAACAGGGAGGCATCGGAATACTTCAAACACAGCCCAACTTTTGGGCATCGATGTTCGCTTGTGGGGAGTACTTTGGGATGCCGGCCCTCAAGAAGAATGCGAAGTCGCGTTTCATCGAGTGCTTGAAGCACGGGCAATTCTGGTGACTGGAAAGCGTTATCCAGGACGTATAGGGAACGACTTACGATGGAGAGCGTGAACTGAGAGACGCTTTGATCGAGATAGTCTTTTATCGTCGATCGTTTCTACGGAAGGATCCGGCGCTTGATCTAGACGAGGAACTATTGATTCGGAGTCCAAAATTTGCAGCAGACCCCTCTCCTGCAGCCTTGGAGAAGATTGATGGTTACAAATATTAACAGCAAAGAGGGAAAAGGTATCTCTTCCAGTTTCGGTGGAAGTAAGAGAATACCGTGCTTATTCCTCGCGGGCTCTTTGCCATTTTGAAAGTGAGCGTTGCACACTCGGGGCCCTGTAATTCGCGTGGGCATTCCAACCCGGGCGATTTCCTTATCCAAGATCACAGCAGAGCTCTCATTTACTAAAGACTTGGTCATTCAGATAGCAAAGTGCATATTTCAGCAGGTAAATCTCCATTTGATCATAATTTTCTAGCTATGATTCCACTTTGATATATTGAGGCCAGCCGGGCTCACTTGCACTTCTCACATCACTGACATTAAGTGTAAATATTTTTGTACTTATCTCTCTACATCACACTCCCGGTCTCTACCGAAGGGCCCTCGGTGAATCCATCTTCATCATCGGTTCATCCAGATAATCGTTCAGGTCACCTTATTTCCACTATTTTTCTCATTCCTTTCTGGATTTATTGAACCAACATCAAATCGTCATTTGTCCTTTTATCTTCGCTTCACTTGCGACCATCATTATACCCCTCTCGTTTTATTCACTGAGCATCTACATATCCTCCTCCGTTCGCAATGTCTCAAGACGACATGAGTGAAGGCACCTCTTCCTCGGAAGGAATACTTCACTGTTTCGGGGACAAACACAGACGCGCATTCCACATGCGACTGGAAAAGGTAGCCGAAAGGTACGTTTCAAAGGTCAGTGCTTCACTCATCACGTTTACTCTAACAGATGCGAAAGTATGTGGAAAGGTGAATCCAGTGACTTCACCATCGTCTGTGGTGAGAGTCGCTTCCCCGTCCACCAAGCTGTCCTTTCGGAATCCTCTACGTATTTCCGTGCGCTTTTCAACGGGCAATTTCGGGTAAGATGCCATTTATAAATTTGTGCAGTGACGGCGTCTAACGGAGAAAGTAGGAGTCCCAGGAACGTCAAGTGGTCCTCTCGGACAAAGAGCTTGAGCCGGGGATGATTGGGAAGATGGTCGAGTTCGTTTACACGGGTGACTATTGTCATCCAGCAACACACAGAATCCCTCGAGATCCATCGACGCACCACAACCCTTGCTTGGATGCTGCCATGTACATCCTTGGCGACTACTTTGGCATCGAAGACCTACAAGATCTTTCGTACAGTCGGCTCCACGATTGGGCTCTTTCCGGACCTGACCTGGAAATTTTTCAGGACGCGGTGGATCGTATCTATGCGGCCACGACCGAGGGGAGTGAACTGAGGCAGGTATTGGTGGATGCGGGCTGTGAAGCCCAAACCGGCGAGGGAAACCTTTTGATGACCCGTGCGTTGACGAAGCGGTTCTTCCACCGAAACGCTGAGTTTACTACTGACCTTCTGTTCACTGTCGTTGAGAGATTGGTCAATCCGCATCTCATGCAAGCTTTCAAGGGGTAGCTGCATAGATTCGGATCTGAGGTGCCAAGCGTGGAAATATATTCTACCCAAAACATTGCCCAAAAAAAGTAAACCGAGGAATCGACAGTAGTTACTTTTAGACATGATCCGAAAGTCAAACATATAGACGTCGCCGAAATCAAACGTCCAGTTCTGCCACATTCCCTGGCGCAATATTCATTTCCGGATGAGTGTGTCCCGTGAAACTGTCCCGCGCTACTTAACTTTCTTGGTTGTTTAAGGCAAGGACAAATAGCTATTCAGAGCTTAGTCGTATGGATGCATAGACAGCAAGCCAAAAAGTCTATTGATAATAAAAAGCCCACGTCAACCACGTTTTTCCAACTTTGAAACGCCGGACCCTGGAGATCAGCATTTTGTCAAACATGGCCAATAAGCAAGCGCTGACCGTCATCGGCGGCTGAGAGGTAAGAGTCCCGCTCTTCTGCATGCCGTTGCCCCGTTTCTCATCCCCTTTCGATGTACCCGATACCATGGCATTCTAACCCCGAAAATGACTTGAATAGCTGCCTACACAGGAGCTGGAAAATGCTTTTGACAATAGCAGCATTACTTTACAGCCTGGGCTCTAGAATGAAGGAGTTTCGAGCAAGGGCATTTTCTCAAATACTCTGACAGAGAAAAAAATGCTTCATCGCCAAGCAAACCCACCATCGATTGTGAGCGCCTCACGGCGAAGTCACGTGACAACAATCGGCCGTTTGTCGTTGCGCAGGGATCGTTGGCCACATTTCACATTTCTCGATGGATTTCCCATGTCGAACGAATGAACCGTGCGTTGATACTATGCCTACCTCTTGGCCCGGCCAACTCTTGGGCGCAAGCACAATGGATAAGGCATCAGGATGCCCAGGCAGGGGCATCGAGGGCATATTGAGCGGTCCTCGTAGGATCGTCGCGACCCAGCTGGCCGATAAATCCCTCATGGTGACCTTGTGCTTTTTGCTTTTCTTCGTCTGAAGGCCAAGTGCAGTACGGCCCACCCTCCGACCCAGCTCCTGCATCCTGAGGCTTCATGTCAACCGGTTTTCTGTAACTTCGTCCTTTCGGTGTACACGGACGAGACGGGGATCCGATCTCGGTACTCCGTACACAGACCCGCCAGAAACCAGGGGCAAATGGGGCCTGGCACCGAACCGAGCTCGTGTTGAGCTCGTATCAGGTTTTGCGCTGCGTTACATGGTGCGTCTCGGCTGGCCTTAGCGCAATTTCCCTCGCGTGACCGGGAGCATGGGAATGACGGCATATCGGGGAAACCGAGCAGGGGCCGAGCGAGAAATCTGGTCGAACCCAAGCAATCCCTTTGGCCCCCAAAGCGCGCCCGGCCCGGCCTGGTCCCTCCCGACCCGGGCACGGGATGGTTGATGCATCATTCCGTCATCCGAATGCTTATCTTGGGTTTCCTCGAGGACGAGGAGATGTTCAGTGTTGACCATCGAGTATTCTTGACCACCGCGATCGGAGCAAGACGGATCGCAATTCTCCTGCTGGTTGGGGAATGGTGCAGTGGAGTCGCCGGTGGATACTATGCACGAGCGCGACATCATTCGACCCATCGGGCCACATGGTTGAGCCGTCATGGTTGGCCAATATCCGACTGCAATTATCTAATTCAGGTTGGCCGATCGGTGACAGGATTTTTCTCGCAGGGCTAGCACCACCGCTGGACTTTTTCGGCCTCTCCACCGCGTTATATTTGTTGGGCGGTTTCCCAGTGATCTTCCCTTTTCACTCTCGCCAATCCGATTCACCACCGCGAATCCCAGATTGTCGCTGACAACCATCTGTTGGATAGTTTCAACCAAATATTCTCTCGCTCTCGCTCTGGCCACACAAACTTGAGGTTCTGAAAGTAGCAGCACTTAGTTGCGTTTTCATTCCCTTTGCGCCCTCATCCCATCGTGCAGCCTGCGAATCCGAACAGCCTAGCGACAGCCTTTTGCGACTACTATTCCATTGCGACACTTGTTTTTTTTTTGACGAATCAGCTCAGTAACACGGCATCCGACGCGACACGGTAGAAAAAAGAGAGAACGGGAACGACCAGAAAAAAAATACCCTTGCGCAAGACGAGCTACGCCAAACTATCCGTTGCGACAAATCCGATTTTTTAGCCACGCGACTGTCCAGTTGTGCCCGATAGCGATCTTAACCAATTAACCAACATGCCTAACTGGAAGGATCTCTTCGCCAACCGCGACCGACGGCAATTCCCCGAGGTTGTGGTTCCCCTCGCCAGCGACGCCACGCCTCGGGATGCGAATGCCGACTCCCATGCGAAATCCAAGGACGTCCCCGCCGATGGATCCGGTTCCAACACTAGTCTTGACCGCGGCTCCCTGCAAGAAAAGAATGTGATTGGTAGTCCGACCACCACCACCAAACTGACCCTGGAAACCCTGCGCGCAGAAGTCGAAGCCGATGTGGTTGCCTCCGGTCATAACACTGTCTATGACCGTACGTTCGAGTACCCCAGAATGCCCAAGTATGGTGGGCCACGCGACCGGGACTTGTATATTGACCAGCATCCCGCGTATAGGTAAAGCCAAGGTCATCAATCGCGCTGTCCAGGACATTGGAATGGGCCGTTACCAATGGGGCTTATTTGTGCTCTGTGGTTTCGGCTGGGTTGCCGACAAGTAAGTCTGATCTCGTCGTTGATTCAAGCTTGGCGAGGCTAACCTCTTTTTAGTTTGTGGCTGCAGGTATGAAGACTGTGGAATCAGCCATTATGTCATCCACTAATCCTCTATAGGGCGTTGCGCTCACCTTGAGCCCCGTTGCAATGGAGTTTGGTGTGTCCGAAAATGAGTCTCGTTTCGCCACCTGCGCTCTCTTCGTCGGTCTGATTGTCGGTGCTTCCTTCTGGGGTATTGCCTCGGATGCTATTGGACGACGACCTGCTTTCAACTCGACTCTTTTCCTCTGTGGTACCTTTGGTCTCGCTGCTGGCGGCGGGTCCACCTGGGTTGGGTAAGATAGTTCGAGTGTGCTCAGAAGATCCTATGTACTAACCATTCATCAGAGTGTGCGCTTTATATGCTTGCCTTGGTCTCGGTGTGGGTGGCAACCTGCCCGTAGATGCCGCTGTGTTCCTCGAGTGTCTGCCTCCCAACTCGGCCAACATCCTCAGTGGACTGGCCACATGGTGGTCTGTCGGTACGCTCATTTCTAGTATGCTCGCCTGGGCTTTCATCCCCAACTACTCGTGCACCGTGGCTGCGACCTGCACCAAGGCGAACAACTGGGGTTGGAGATATCTCGTGCTCTCCTTGGGTGCCATCACCTTTTCCATGTTCCTGTGCCGATTCTTCTTCTTCACACTCTATGAGTCGCCCAAGTTCCTGGTGTCGCGCGGTCGTCAAGATGAGGCCGTTGGCGCTGTCCAGGGAATTGCTTACAAGAACAAGACCACCACCTGGCTCACCGAGGAGATCCTCAACGAGATTGGCGGGTACCCGGAGGAGGAGCAACAGAGCGAGTCGCTGTCGACCAAGGAGATCATCTCCCGATCCCTGGAGCGTTTCTCCTACCAGCAGATCGCACCTCTTTTCGGAAACACCCGTCTTGCTATCTCCAGTGCGTATTCCCCCCATCTATTCCTCACAACTGCAAGGCTGACATTGCGCCAGCCATCCTGCTCTGGTTCTGCTGGACTTGCATCGGAATGGGATACACCCTGTTCAACGCCTTCCTGCCCCAGTACCTGAGTGCCAACTCCAGCCCGTATGAGACCTACCGCAACTACGCCATTACCGCCGTCTGCGGTATTCCCGGTCCCATCCTTGCTTGGGGTCTGGTCGACCTCCCTTACTTTGGTCGTAAGGGTACCATGGCCGCCTCGACCTGCATCACCGGTGTCCTGCTGTTCTGCTTCACAGCCACCAAGAATGCCAACGTCCAACTCGTGTGCTCCGCCCTGGAATCCTTCTTCCAGATGATGATGTACGGTGTCCTGTACGCCTACACGCCCGAGGTCTTCCCCGCCCCGAACCGTGGCACGGGAACCGGTATCGCCAGCTGCTTGAACCGTATCGCCGGTCTCATGGCCCCGATCATCGGTATCTACGCCAGCACCAATCCCGTGGCCCCCATCTACGCCTCCGGTGCCTTGATCCTGGCCTCCTTTGTCGCCATGATCTTCCTGCCCATCGAGACGCGGGGCAAGCAGTCGATGTAAGCGGCAAAAGATTACAAAAGGAGTGAGAGTTGTGCTTTCAAGATATAGCACGCGACCGGGCGGACTCGGTCGAAGTGAAGGACTTCTGTATATGATCCATGCATTTAGCAAGCGAACATAGTCGTGTTTCTGTTGAGAGTTATGTTTTTTAATCTTAGTTTTGAGAAGCCAATACCCGTTTAGTGTTCTTGCATGCTGTTTCGACGAGTCCGTAGAATTCCTGATCTAAGTAAGGCCTATTCCAGATTTTGGAATTGGTAGTTGTTTTCAGATCTTCGATACAGAAAAGCTCTCATTCAATTAAAATATGCCGAATATGATAATATGACATCGCCGTTGCAGGCTGACGTTGCCCTCGGTGTCGACCTTGATGCTGATGCCATCTGATGGGGTGCGCTTGGTCTCTGCGTTGCCTTCGGCGACTAGCGCTGCCAGTGCCGCTGTGGCTAGAGTTGCAGTTGTGATGATGGAGTAGCGCACGGTGGATGGTGTGTGTTTTGGATTAGTATTGCCCTTTTGGGATTGTTATAGTTTGTTCAAGACTTTCTTGGTCGAGATATTACACTCAAGCGGGGTGAAATAGAGAGGAGGTAGTTTCGAGTATGGCGAGGAGCGGTTTCCGTGGTTTGTTGTCCGCGAGTGTTGAACTTATCCTTTGCCACTGGCAGTCCTGCATTCAATGAAAACGGTACTGACGGACATCGAATCACCAAAATTCTCACTTAAAAGAGACCAGTACTCGAAATATCTATGAAACGGGTGTTTGCCTTGTGGGAAATCGATCGAGGGATGGCGCTGAGATATAAGGTTCAAACTCAATTTGGCTGCCACGAACCACGCGGCTGGGGACGCCACTTCCGGCTGCCAGATCGTTGGAATTGCAGCGAAAAGATGATAAAAGAACAGAAACCCGCGGAAAGGCTCTAAACTTTCTACAGGGTTCCAGATTTTGGGCCGGAGCCAAGACCAGAATCTGCCGCTTGCGGAGGAACCTTGTTGGTACCCACGCGGGAAAGGATGCACCTAATCGAAGTTGATAATATGCAGCATTTTACCAACTTGTCAGCGGACGAATCTTGCAATGGATGCTGGGAAGATAGCGAGTCCCATCCACGGAAGCCGGGTTCGATATAGCGCGTCGTGGCTAGCTTGAAAGTAAATGACGAGTGTACTAAGCCCAGACAAGATCGATCGACAGAAGAAGATCATCGAACTTCATTCGCCTGGGCAGGTAATATGTTAAAGTCTACGGTGTCAACACAGAAATAGAAATGGAGTCAAAAATTTCTAAAATCAGGTTATGAAGTTCCCGAGTTGTACGTTGAAATATTCTCCTACGCCCAGAAAAAGCTTCTATGCAGTCTCTATTCTTATATTACAGTAGCGGATCAGCTATGGGTTGCGCTTTTGCATATATCATCCAGATTATTTAGCTTCAGGACGACGCTATCTTTGCGTGACAGGTCCACGAAAGTCCAATTTGCCTTTCGAACCATTTTCAAGAGTAGCCAAAGGCCAAGAAATACAGATACCTACACAGTCAAATTTGATTAGCATCTATTCTTCGTTACGTAGGCGCGATATAGGGGTGTTCTTACCGTAAGATACGCGGCGAGGAAAGGGAGCAGATAAAACCCATTCCAGAGCGCTGCCCCATTCGCCACCAACAACACAAACAAGCAGCCCGTCAGTGCGACGTAGGCCAGAAATGGTTGGCCGGGGCTTCGGTATGGAAAATCGGGTTCGTCGCGCTGGACAAGAGGGACCTTCTCTGATCGAATAAAGTCACGGTGTTTTTGTATGCTGCAGCATGCTTAGCCAAGGCCCCCAAGTACGCTGCGCGGTCCGCTTACCAGTGATAAAATCGAATAAAGGCAAGACATTCACATGCCCATACAATAACATCCCCAATCGACGACATCTCACTCAGCACTTCAATAAACTGCGTAAAAAAATTAGCTCAGAACCACAAACAACCACAGAGCAATCGAACCATGTTAACGGTGGACCGAGCACCGCTAGTGCCAGGCCCATTAATGAGCTGCAAAAAAGGCACCCACCAGAATGCAACCGCCGAGAAGAGCATGGCTCGCAATGGAACGCGATGGCTGTTCGTTTTTCCCAACAAAGCGAAGATTCGAAGGAACCAACGTTGATTTGGACCTCCATCTAGCCGGCTTGTCAGGCCGAATAGCGTTCGCGAAGAGACATAGAGATTGGTGCTTGCACAGGTAAGACAAGTGAACACGAGGAACGCGTTGAACACGTCTTTCAGATGGGGAATCTCGGAATTCGACGCGATAATGACAAAACTCGCTCGGGTGACTGGCTTCATGCAGTTTGGCTCGTGGTTCAGCCAGCTAACTCGAGGCAGTTGGCAATCCTCGCGGCTGATGTCGAGGGTGCCTAGGACACCGCTGACCGTATATGCGATCGTAGCAAGAACGGGTATGAAGATCGCGGAGAATTTGACGGTGCTGCCGACCACACTTTGTTTCCGGCGTGGAGGGCCGTCGATGGGAGATTCAGGGTCTGCGCTTGGCTGTGGCCATCGGGCTTCCAATGCAGAAGCAGCGACAACCTCAACCCCAACGTATGCGAATGTTGCAATCGAAACACTCATGCTAATATTGCGATGATAAGTATAAATGCTAGAATGTTCATGAGGCTTCCCTTGGGCTTACAGCAGGGAGATAAACCAATTACTGGCAGCCTCATGGTCAAAATCCGTTGGCTTGTTCCAGTCTGTGGCTTCCAATTAGTATTCGACAAGGGCGAAGAGGAAGTAATCTCACATTGAGCGCCCATCGAGCGGGTAGGTCTTGGTCCAGCTGATTCGAATTAGTGAATCTGCTTGTGACGTATCGTGGTAAGCAAAATACCTCCTACGTTGATGGCAATCAGGAAAACAATGATCACGATCAAGAATAGGATCTTGATCGTGCCAGAAACCACCTCGAGGGGACCGTATATCTGCCGTACCAAGTCAGTTCACCGGGATTGAATGCTCGCGGGGAAGAACCGACCCTGATACTGAGAGCATTAAGTAATACTAAGCCAAGGGGTATAAGGAAATAGATTATTCCTCCCTGGATCCCCGGCTTATCTGCGATACCGCTCCAAAAATTGAACTCGGCCGCGGAAGTTGCAACTGCCGCCGCGAAGGACATCGAGTATGTGAACCTATTGAAGTCAGCGATTCCATCTACTTAGCTTTGAGACTGAATATACCAATATGTGACCCCAACTGCGATTCCAAGCTCAACGTCCACGAACTCACTGACATATATGGACAGCGCACCGGGGATGGGCCAGATGCACAGCATTTCCGTAATGCATTGCATAACAGCCCATGATAGACAACCCACAAAGAGCAACGACAGTAGCACAGCCAATGGTCCTCCTAACTCGAGGATTTGACCGCCGCGCCAGTAGAGACCGGTACCAAGGGTTGCATTAATCGTTATCATCTGAGCCGATTAGTCCAGTGCCAAACCGTAACGAACACCGATCAAGGGGTCAGAACGGACAAAAAGATGGATGCCTCTTAACTGTCTGTTGACGGTTCTATCTGGGCTTGGTCGATCAATGATCCGCTGCTCCTTGTTCTTTTTGACAGGACCAATCTCCACCGAAAAGGTCGAGGTAGCTTGAGAGTCACCGAATTGGCTGGTGGACCTGGTTTGATGAACTTGCGGCGTGGGCTGCAATAGATTGGGGTCTGGAATAGGTGTCCGCTGCCGTTGATTGGTAGCAGTCCATGTATACCCAGCCCAGTCTGGTATCCAGTCCATCAGCTCGATCCGCGGCGGCGTTCCCGGGGATCGTGGATGATCGGCCATCGCTGTCGATAACCCACGAGACGAGGCGGCGTAGTAGCCACTGGATTAAATCATATCAGCAGGTTCGAGGGCGCAGTCATATGTGAGGATGCGGTTTTCTTGAAGTCCGTGTAATCGACGCCACCGAGGGAAAGCCACTACTTCACGGGGCTGTGCAAATTAGCTCGCGGCGGTTCGCCCAGGTGAGGGGAAGCCCCCATGTTTTCTTTTCAGCATTTAGTTCTCGTCACCATTGGAGAGTTGAAGATAAGAGAAATGCGGTTTCTCAGCCGCATGGTATGGGCCCCACGGGCCGGGCAGGTACGAACCATTACCGACAACTCGACATTGTTTGCTTGTTTTCGTCCGACAGTAAGCGCCTGCAAATCACCAAGAGCATCTGGTTCGCATGCGGCAGTTCAGTCCGAACTCGAAAGGGGGGACTGATCATGTCTCCATCCAGATTAGACCCGCATTAGACGAGCCTGATCTGCGGTCGATGATAGGTGATCGGTTCCCACGACTCCGCCACCATGCAGCAATCTCCCCTGTCACTTGCAGCCCGGGGTACAACCCACTCGTGACGTGGCAGTGAGCCCGAGGTGGCCATTCCGGCGAATCGAGCCGCATCGTGCTGGGGACTTATGATGTCTTCATCCCGAAGTTGCGGAGCACTGCCCCCAAAGTTCACACGGTCTAGCTTCACGATGCCCTTTTCATTTCTCAAAACAGCGAATGAAACGGAAGAAGACCTGGTGGTCCAGAACACGGCTGAGCGATACCTGAGCAAAGACTCCCTGCAAGCGCTCCTGGAGCGCCTATTTCCCACCCAGAAGGACTTCAACATCCGGGTAAGTCGGCGCATCCAGTAAGTCGTGCTTAATGCTGATGGACCATGTAGAACAGAAGTGAGCAGTGGGTTTTCACTGCGCCAAGGGAGGTTACCGAGGTAAGAGATTGTTGCCATTCCCGAAGTGTGTTTGTTGTTGTTGACACAACATGCAGGCCGAACTCAGGTGAGACAAGCATCAGTGAGAAACTTCACGCCACTTTCTAAAAGAGCTGTGGCTTAGTTCCGCCCGAGATTGACTGATTGGCCTGCATTTGATCAAGAATACGAGGCTCGAAACTTCGGTCTGTCCGACGGGGCGCCGGTGGTTGCAGTGAAATATGCAGGCACGCTGACTTTCAGCCTTGCCATGGCCTATATAGTCGGATTGTGGAATTGAAATTATCCATCGATATCTTTTCTGTCCTCTAGAGAAGTGTCCAGCCATGACTGTCCATAGGTACTGCACGGACCAACAAGGATGCGTGCGCATCTTGGAAACGCGCCATGTCGCATCAACCCCGTCGGAACTGTCATTTTGCGATCAACAGATCAATTCCCTCGAAGCTCTGATACAACATATTGACAGCGCTGATAATAGTCTATACGCATGCCGGCTTATGTGCGTCCTTCCAATCGCAACAGGTGATCGTCGCTAAAATTGATAGATCGATCTGCCAACCCAACTCATGGCGGCCTTTGCAAACGGACCAGGCGATGCTTGATCTCATCGTCGAGAAGCACAATATCAGCCCATCGCTATGGGATATAGCGTCTTGCTTTTATCCGCGGGGCTTGGATCTTGAAGGAGCGTTCTGTGTTCCGTATACCGAGTCTCGTGCCGGGTCGCGCATTGGTAGGACCCAATGACCACTTGTAGAAGGCATCAGACTGACAAAGGACCGCCAGAGATCTCCTATACAATCCGATATCCCGAATATAAATTGAAAGGAAAAGAGTGGGTAATCCGGCAGACTGGGATCTACCACCAGTATGACACTGCTACTCACCAGAGCGTTTGGTTGCTGTTCAACCCCAACGACCAGTCGCAAGTGCAAGCACGAGCGGAGGAGTCCCTTCGAGAATCGCAATTGGAAGTAGAGGCAGATCCTCTTTGGATTCATCGACTTCTTTTCGCCACATACCTTCCCGGGTGGAGGCATTATCTTTTGTCACTGGAATCCCAGTTGCTGCCCATCAAAGGCCTCGTTGAGACGGCCTTCATAAACGAAACTCTGCGTGCCGGATACGACAATCTCCTCGCCTTGAACACTTTGCAAAATCGATTCCTCCAAATCCCCACCATCTTGGCTTCGGCCACCGAGGCGATTGATGGTCTTGGGGGCACGCTCCCTGAGATATCTCCAGGGTCGGCTGTGTCTCAGGAGCTCAAAAACTTTCGCCGTCAGTGCGCCACATATTCCCGCAATGCCTCGCACCAACAACACCGCGCCGAAGTTACCTCTCGGCTTTTGGCCGACACACTTTCCTTCCGGGAGCAAGTCATGACAAGAGAACAAAACAAAAACATCTTTCAGCTGAACAAGTCCGGTGTTTTTCTCACAAGTCTTGGTCTCATCTATCTCCCTTCATCATTTGTTTCCGTGAGCATACCATCGCTTGCACCCGCAGCGAATATCAGAGTCCACTGACGGCTTGGCAGACGTTCTTCGGTATGAACTTCTTTGATCTCGATCAGGTGAATAACCGGATAGTCGGCACATCCATGATATGGATCTTCGTCGTGTCATCTATCATCTTGACGGCTGTCACATTCTTGTTCTACTATGGACTGCTGTATCGGGATGGCTCCTTTTCTCGCAATCTCGTTCCGAAAGTGCAGATCCCTCAGGATTGGACCTTTCAAACTTTAAAACGACAGTTGACATTCACAGGTGGCACAGAGACAGAATTAGAGGAGTCTCGGTCTCAATAGTTCACGACGTTCTTCATGTGTTTCATTTTGCCATTTGCTCTCATGGTCGGACTGGGTTGCCGATGTGAATTTTGTATATTGCGCGTTGATTGGCACTCATCAAAGCCGTTACCAGCAGATATTTGCCCTCGCGTGTGCCACAAAGCCGGGCGGAGAATTCATCGTTATAGAAGAGCCCCGATATCTGGGCTCGCTCACGCAACTCGACTTCTCTCGTGTTTTGATCTGGCATCTTGATTTCTAATACTAGTATAGCGTGGCTGGCGGAATGTCGACCCAGAGCGTAAAACTTGTTGTCATCGGGATCCATCATCAGTAGTAGAACTCGGTAGGTTTTGATCTCGGCCTCGATCACAGGTGAAGTGTTATTATTTGCAAGATTCGTGATTCGAAGGCGCTTCTGTCTGGTGACGATGGCACATTTGTCGGGCTCCCGTTGAAAATGTGCAAAGGTGGTGAAGAAGCTGACGTGATTGCTACTGTCTAGGCCCTGGTAATTTATTACCATTTGGCATAGGTTCAAATCGCAATGATAGTGACATACTTGTGATTCTATAACTAGAGTGTCCATCATTCTTGTTGGAATGTTAAAATGGATCACGCGTATCTGGTGCTCACGTCTGCGAGTGGTAGAGCAAGGCCTCAGTGCGATATAAATGTCGTCATCAGTCGGAAAAGACAGTTGGATAACATCTGCCGCTGGGTCATCAATTTTATCTATCCAGGGTGAAGCTTCGATGGACATTGTTGGAGCAAGAAGTAACCACCCAGCATTATGGCTTTTGTCTCGGTCTCGAAGCACGCAAGCCATGGTGTGGCCCCCAGGAGCAACAGCCAATTTAGTTATCTCGGGATGTTCCAACGCGTATGGACGATGGTAATTGAGCGTTGCATCCACGAAAGGACCTCGACGTAGATCGAAAATATAACACTGTTAAAAACTTGGTGTCAGAACGGTAACACGTTGCCATGTACTTGGACGAGGCGTACCTGAAATTTGCCCCCTGAAGTAGACGCGACCAGGCATTTATCCGTCAACACAATACTTTTCAAGACGCAATTGGTTTCGCTGATGATAAATTCATCCGCCGGCTGGGCCACATCATTCCCATCTGAAGATAAGGACTGGGATGTAAACAGGGATATCTTCTTGTCAGTCCAAAACACGGCCACAGTCCCATCACTTGAGATCTCGCATCCTTTAAAAGAATCTTTCGAGCCCAAGAGCCATTTTTCAATATGACATCCGGTGTTTTGGTGCGTGTTGTGATTGGGAACCTTGTGCAGGCGACCATGAGATGCAATTTTATCGGCCAAGCCGCGGTAGCGAGAAGTGTGTCGAATTGCTGAAGATTCCACCGTTTTGTACACGCTGTGGGTTTTGTGAAGCTCTTCTCCTAGCTTACCAACATCACATCGTTTTGGCTGCTCTTGGAGTACCGAGTCTTCCAAAAACTCGAGCATCTCTTTCAACGCCTTCTCTTCTTCCCAGGTTCCGCCTCGCTCGGAAACTTTCTTGATCAGACGGGCATGCCATTTGGTGACGACCGGATGGGTTTTGGAGAGTGCAAATCCCTTGTTGCGCAAAAAGAATCGGTCGAAACCATCCGACTTGGGGTGCTCCAACCGCTCATCTTGGTAAAGGCTCACGCCAGTTGCTCCTTCTTCGAGATAGACGAAGACAACACTAGCCACGCAGCCCAGAGACCAGACATCACTCTTCTCATTCATTGTTGGTTTCCCAGCGATGGACTCCGGTGCCAAAAACTCGCCTTCCCCACGCAAATTGACGGTCGCAGAGGACTTGAGAGGCTCGCGGCGACGGGCAAAGAGGGTATTGAAATCCCTGTCACTGGTCTGGCCCTCCCGTCTGGTCTTCACACGGGACATCCCGAAATCGCTTATCTTCCATATGTGTTTGCCCTCAGCATCAGCCTTTTCAAATATGAGAATGTTCCTAGGCTTCAAGTCCATGTGGTAACAGACCAATTTTCCCCCGCCGGCTATTTCAAGCCCGCTGTGAAGAAAATCCAACCCCCCGGCAACGCCCCACAGACATAGAATTATATCAGCCTTTTTCTCGATGGTTTTGGGGGGCTCTCGATAATATTCCATCATGTAATCTTGCAGATCGAATAGAGCAAGAGGCATGAATAAGCTGTAGCTCGTCGGGCCAAACGCAAGTGCACCGAACGCTTCGACTATATTCTCGCATGAACGATCGGAAGATAGAATCTTCTTCATAATTTCATGATCAGGTTCATTCTTGGGCATCTTGCCGAGCTCGCTATTGATGATGTAGTCTTTGCGCGCCAGCTCGACCGGTTCTTCGTTGACCGATTTGAATTGGGGGTCGTAAAAGTGGCCTTTTGCTATCTTGACCTTGTAGACGGTGCCAAATGCACCACTCCCAAGTTTGCTTTCTTCCAGGAAGGGGAAGCGTTGTCGCCCCGTCTTCTGAACGGGGACCGCCTTACCCTTGCGAATGACGACGGGGCAAAAACATGCCTGTTCCTTGATAAACATGCTTGGTGTCACCTCATCCCCAAAGAGTGCAGCCAGGCTATCCCGGTTGGCGGGTAGGACACATAAGTTCGCTGGCCATGTGTCTTTGGCCAGAAGCTGAATGGCGAAGGTCCGAGCGGCCTCGATGCGGCACGAACTGAAGAGCAGAATGGCCAGAAAATCATGGAGCTCCCGCTCGGATACTCTGGAAATCAGGGTGTCTTCGTCGATGTTGATATCTCTCGGGTTTGATCCATAGACCCTGGAAAGGTCGAGACTGCGGAAGAAGCGTAGGAGAATCTCGCGGTGCAGGATCTCCTTGGCAGTTCCTTTGGTTGCGAACCGTTTGCTATCTTCGTCTCTTCGCTCGAGGCGAGCGTCTAGCAATGCGTAAACTTCATAACAGAGCTTGTCATACGTACTGGACTCCATCATGGGTACCCCGAAATGGTTGGGGAGTGCTGGGCGGGCGCAGCTCGTATGGCCCAGAGCCTCATCAGATCATGTGCTTGTCATCTGACTTTTGTTTTTTTCTTTTTTGGCAATCAAATACTATTGATGGAGAACTTTTACTCCTCCGGTCTGGAGCTTCTAGAAATAACGGGAATGAACCCATAGCACGCACAGTTTGCTACCCAAGACAGCCATATACCTTTCTCGGCGGAAGGAGCTCTTTCGCTGGTCATTCTCCAAGCGGAGTTTCTGTTAGTTATACGAATTACTCCTGCGCTGTTCTTAGACCTATTCAATTACTAAGTGTGTTTGTAATCCGTAATTAGTTGCACAAGGATATTTGAGTCCTTGGCATGGGGCTTTTCTGTGTGCATTTTCAAAATAAAGAATTGATTTTCATTTATGAAGGGTCCCCAGGAGAGGGCTCTTTCTGACGAAATAGGCATAGCGTAGGTGGGTCCCTTCTCTCCACTCTTCCAACCTCATTCTCACCCTCGTAGAAGACGTAAAACACGTGAAACACAATAGGTGCCCTTTCGGGTTTTACTACATGGGCTGGCATGTTTGCGAGGCCAGGGCTGGAACTTCTATTCTAGTATGGATCAATTTGCTTTGATAATCAGGGAGCGCTGTCACAGTAAATTTTCTCCAAACATTTTTCTCCGAATATCAGCTTAGCCAACAGTTTCATCAAGCATCATTCGATGCTTTCACTCCGGAAGATACCTACGTCATAAACACTGCCGCCTTTCTCTCCCGTCTTCATTCCACGAATTTCTCCAACCAAGCAATCTCACAACCCATCTGGGCTTTTCATGAGAATCTCGAAACGCCAATCAAGGACGATCGCTACACCTGCCGCATTATGACTGCCGCCGTGTGGATTCTTTACGCTGGACAGTGGCTCTTTACCGAGGTTGTTGAAACTCCGCGCTCATTGACAGCAAGTGATGAACGGCGCTGGGGGCCGGGAGAGCTTTACAAAGGGCCTGTTCTTGGGTTGCCGCGGTGGAAATTCTGGAAGCAGGCTTTGCATGCGGCCTCGGGAAACAAGAATGCAAGGGACGAAGCTCAGAGATTCGCTCACAAAGCCGTTGATTTCATGGATGATCTTGAGAAGGTTTATCAAGTGGACTAGGACAGGACGATGAAGCAAGCCGTTTATTTTTCGGTTCTTATGAACAAGTTTCTATCTTTTATATTAACATTACCATGCCCTTTGTGCGGAAAATTGATACTTGGGTCTCATACTCGGCGAGTTTGTTTTACATTCCAAGCTCATCATGGTAAGGAGTTGTCGACTGTAAGTTTTCATAGGTCATGTTAATGCAGTGCGTACGAGAACGAACTGTCCTTGGTAGAGCCAGCAGTGAGTTGAAACTGAGCTTGTATTTCGGTCACTTCTTAGACCGGAAGTGAAGATATGATGAATATGCTCGAGACGTGGGATACAATGTATGGGCTGGATACTACAGTGGAGACAGGATGTAGATGTGGTATCTCAATCCTTATCATAGTTACTGGCACCTTCCCTATATTCAGCTAGTGATGTTTCCCATCTGGTTAGGTGGGTTGCCAGGGCTGCGGTGCGGTCTATTTACTGCCCTCCCCTTCTGTTTTTGTTTCCTCTTTCTCTTTCTCCCCCCGCTGCATTTGGCTGCGTTGCTTCTGCTCTGAGTTCTGCTCTAAGCTTTTGGCATACCCCCATCTGCTGCTCTGCTTGTCTTCTCTCTGAGAAGCTTTTACTTTTGCTGTTTCTGTTTCTGTTTCTCTTTCTCCCCTCTCACCGTTTTCCGTCCGCCGCTTCGTGTTGGCCATGGTCCGCCCACGCATCACGACGTTGACCGGTCTGACCCGGCAACTTCTGTCCAGCAGCACTGCTGCTGGGCGGGAGATTAAGCTGAGTCCTCTCCCCTCTTCCTCCTCCCCCTCCCCCCTTCTCTCTGTGCAGGCTCCGCCTCGCTCCTCTTACCGTCTTCCCCTCACAGGTACCGATTCGCGGAAGAACCGCCCTACCCTCTCTGTCCGGGATGTCCTGGCTCAGGTGGCGCTTAAGCGCCGGGAGGAAGCGGTCAAGAATCGACGACCTGTTCCTCCGGTTTCGCTGCCCGGCAAGGTGCTTCCCGCTGCTGAGCACCCGATCGAGCTCCCGCCCCGTCGTTCAACTCGCCCCGGTATCCTCAAGAAGTCCGACCAACCCCAGAAAGCCCGCGCCCGCCACGTTTCGTTTGGGGAGACTTCTGTGAAGATTGTCGACCGGTGGATCAAGAGCGACGATCCAGCCCCGATCAAGCCAACGCCCCGTCCCCTCGCTGGCCCCAGCATCCTGAAGAAGTCAGGCAACCCTCGGAAGGCCTCCGCTCGCCATGTTTCGTTCGGGGAAAAGTCTGTGCAGGTTGTCTCTCGGTGGATCAAGCCTGAGGATAGGGACCCGGTAAGCGAACCGTCTCCGATCTCCACCCCTCCCCCTCCCCCCGCTCCCGTTCCCGTTCCCCGCCCCATTTCTCCGCCCCCTCCCCGCTCCGCCCCCGACTCCGCAGTGGCCTCCGCTCCCCCCGCCTCCCCTCCTCCAGTTGTCAACGAGCCAGTAGCACCGACTCCACACCCAGCGCGTGAGAAGACCTCTGAAGAGGGCACCAGTCGGTTCCCCTGGGGGATTGCCATTGGTTGTGCAGTGGGATATGTGTATGTCAGGTTGCTGCTGAACCGTTTTGGCTTCTGAGGTTTCCCTCACTCTCCTTTTCTTTTCTTTTTAGTTTCTCTTCTCTTCCCCTGTTGGCTGTGCATTTCTTATCTATTTCCTTCTGTTTTCCTTGGAGACGCCCTGATGAAAATCCCGGAAACCCTTAAAAACAATCACCCCCATGGAGTCTTATCTTCTTGCCCGTTTTCCTTTTCCTTTTTCATTTCATTTTGAACCTGTCCATTTGATAACCCCGGAAACCTCGAAAAAAATCGCTCCCATGGAGTCTTGACCCCTTGCCCGTTTTCGTTTTCTTTCCTTTGGTGGTTCCACATCGAAATCCCTGAAAATCCCGAAAAATATCGCCCTGTTGGACCCTTTCTTGCCTTGCCCTATTTCCTTTCTTTACTTGCTTGCCTCCATTTGGTTTCCGCTTCTTGTGTTCTGTGGGAGATCCCTAGTGGATCTCTCTCCTACTTCGACAGGCAACAGATTCTAGGTCGAACCGAATTGAGGGTCATCGAAGGCTCATGGTGGTGTTGGCCGTGCCAAACCCCAGTGAGTGAACACCATGCCTTCATAATTGAAGCTAACCATTGCTTTACAACTCCAGTCTTTTGTCGAATCGAACCGAGCCGAATCAAGAGGGTTTTCGCGGGGCTCATGGTGGCGTTGGCCGTGTCCAACTTCAGTGAGTGAGTGCGCCCCTTTTCTCGTATTACATGCTAACATCTCCATCCTCAGAACCGAGTCGAATGAATTTCTTGGCACGGCTAATGGTGGCGTCGGGGGCCGGGGGCCCCGGTAAGTCATGTAAACTCCCAAACCGCTGACTGGAATGTTAATGATCAAAATGCACAACCAATCGAAATACTTCTCCCCTCGCCTCAGCATACTCGTTGAATCCTCGATCAGCTTGATAAATTGTGGTTCCCTCACCAGTCCAATGGTACGTTTCATGTGGGAATCGTTTACAGCAACTACTGACTCTCTCAGTTCGATGCTCAAGATGAGTCTTTGGCCTTTCTGGTAAAGCTTCATGATGTTGTACGATTACAGTTTATGGAAAAGAATGCTTGCCATGGGTTTCAAGAAGGTGGATAATGGGTTTTTTGATGTTTTCATGGCTGGCATGCCTCTGAATTCTTGTCACCGCATGGTGGATCCTACCTTATCTATCCATGCGAATGAAATTCACTTTTTTGCCTGAGCAATCATCTGCGAGAAACCGTCACGAAACTCTGCTGCCGTCGAGACATATCCTCGATGATTGAGAATCTTGTCCATCATGAATTCATGCACCCCGTCGGCGGGATCTGCACAACCGTCGGAGATCACTGAAACGATGTATTCGGCGTCCGTAGCTGCCAGGGCGGTTCTCAGGACGCAGCCCGAGGTACTTAAGCCCGTGAGAATCAACGATCGGATCTCATGGTCCCGAAGAAAGTCCTCCAGGCCACTCGATCTGAAAGCAGAGACATGACCGGCCCGCCGAGTAAAAGTGACTTCATTGTCGCTCCCACCCTCGTGTAGCTCGAAAACTTCCCCGCCCCCGGCTGCTTTCATGGCAGCAACAACGGCGGTGATTCTCGCCACATCCTTGCAAACCTCGAAGGGCGATAGGTCGGTGTCGATGAGGGCGTGGATAACTTGGATTCCTTGTACTTTTGCCCACTTGCGCATCTCCGCAGCGGTTCGTAGTGCTGCGGCCGTGGCTTCAGCCCCTAGTTTCTCGACGAACGTTTGGTGGAAGTCGAGGAGGAGGAGGGCTGTCTGGGATGGGCCATAGTAGCCCGGCGATGCTTTGTCCGTGGCGTCGAACATGATTTGTGGATTGGATGTGCGGGGTGGCAGTTGGGGTGATGGGGGGAAAAAGAGAAGCTCGAATGGTCATGAGGTGGGAAGGAATGGTTTAGAGCCTTTGACTTTCCGCCGACACTTATACCTCAGGTGCTTGGGCTGCGAGGTGATTGAGTTCCCCACTGGTTGTGTTAGCCGTTAACGGGAGTGTCAGTCGTCGACCGCGAAGAAGGGATTCGGTGAGTGCAGATTGAAGGTCCACTCTGACGAGTGTTGGTTGAAGTGAAAGGGGATTCATACGGAATTAAGGATCTCGAGCTCCCAGGCGTCTGTCCTGCCTGATTCGTCCCGGTTCCGCTCACCACAAAGGCCGGTACCGGGATTGGATTAGGCTTAGTCCCATTTCTTCAAGCCAGTACTGGCAGAACTTCTTCGGTGTTATTGTGCGGCGCATTCTCTCTGATCATGGTTCCAGGCATCATGAATACCAAAGTGGTTGAAACCACTCGAGACGGTGGTGACGCTCGGAATGATCCTGTCCACCCCGGAACAGAGCACCGTGACTACTCCGTCTTCACAGTCAACCAGAAACGTGCTATTGTCGCGGTGGGCTCTCTCGCAAGCTTCTTCTCACCTTTATCCTCGAGTATCTATTTTCCAGCCTTGGATACGATTGCAAAGGCTTTACATGTGTCGACCTCCAAAATCAACCTCACTGTGACAACATACCTGGTAAATATATCCGATAACCATGGAGACGTCGAAATGGCTGACCATTTCCCAGATTATGCAGGGTATTGCACCTACGCTTATTGCTGGTTTCTCTGATTCGGCTGGCAGGAGACCTGCGTATATCATCTGCTTCACGGTCTACTTGGCTGCCAATCTGGGCCTGGCGCTTCAAAATAGCTATACAGCTCTGATGGTTCTACGATGTATTCAAAGTGCCGGCAGCAGTGGCACTGTTGCACTTGCAAATGGTTTAGTCGGTGACATGATTACCTCCGCAGAGCGAGGCTCGTACATTGCCTTTGCCTCGCTTGGAAGTATGCTCGGGCCGTCACTATCACCTATCATCGGAGGCTTGATCAGTCAATATCTCGACTGGCACTGGCTCTTCTGGTTTCTGCTTATCCTATCCGGTGTCTTCTTCCTCTCGATCCTGCTTTTTCTCCCAGAGACCTGTCGCAAGGTCGTGGGCGATGGATCCATAGCCCCACCCTGGATCAACGCATCTGTCACCGACTACATTCGCCATCGCAGACGGGAGAGGAAAGGCAGCGTTCCCACCCCGGAGCAAATTGCACATGTCAGACAGAACTACGCATTCCGATTTCCCTCGCCCCTGCCGACCTTGAAAGTCGCAACCGATCTCGAAACGGGAGGTATCCTCCTCACAACCGGACTCATGTACGCGGGCTTTTACGCTGTTATGACCGGCGCAACGACCACTTTCCACGATATCTACCACTTCAACAATATCCAAACTGCACTGATGTATATCCCGATCGGTGCCGGCGGCATCGCATCCGCTTTCACGACGGGACGTCTTGTCGACTGGAACTATCGCCGACACGCGGTTCGTGCCGGGTTACCCGTGGTCAGGAACAAGGGGCAGGATATCAGCCACTTCAACATCGAGAGAGCCAGACTGGAGGTTGCGTTACCCATGTACTACCTCAGCAGCGTGCTGATGATTGCCTTTGGTTGGGTCATGGGTCGAAATGCACATCTTGCGGCGCCCGTGGTATTGTTATTTTTCAGTGGCTGGGCGTTGAGTGGGACTTCGCAGGTCCTTAATGCCTTGATGGTGGATATTTGGCCCGGGAGCTCGGCTGCCGCCACGGCGGCTAATAACCTGTTACGTTGTGAGCTCGGTGCGGCGGCGTCGGCGGCGATCAATCCGATGCGGATTGCGATGGGCTGGGGATGGGCGTTTACGACGTTGGCGTTTATTTCGATTGCTGCTTCGCCGATGTTGTGGCTGATGGCTAGGTATGGGATTCGGTGGCGACAGCGGAGGATTCGGAAGGAGAAGTCACAACAGTCGCTGTAGTTTTTTGGGGGGGAAATATTTTATTACGGAGCATGGGCTATACGTAGAATATTCATGGATCGTCTAGTTTCATACTGCGCACAGACGGGGTTTGGGGTTCGGTCAATTCTCGAAACCAACCACCCTCTCAAGACATTCGCCAGTCATCTCCACCTAGCTTCTGCTCCCGTGGCGCAATGGTAGCGCGTTAGACTGTGAGTTTCCACGCAGTCTTTGTTCTCTGATCTTGATGCTAATTCCTATCACAGTCTATAAGATGTATATCTAAAGGCTGCGGGTTCGAGACCCGCCGGGAGCTACCCAATTTTTTTTTGGGGGGTTTTCTCTGCTGATTAACATTCCAAGTTTCGGCGGATAGTTACTGTCTGTCCCACACTTAAAGATACTTGAAGCAAAACGAGTGATGAGCCATTGGATCAGAAGTGTTTGTTGATTTTCTTCAGTTTCTAATTTTTCTAATTCCATTATCTGTTTCGTTATGTGAATATAAATATCCCCTGGGAAGCTCAATGTTCTTGAAATCAATCTCTTGCGGCTCACATCCAGCATATTGAGCCTTGGCCGTAGTAGTGGCACCAGTCAATAAACCCTTGGCATTCAACATCGTACTGAACACGATTCCATGTGAATGGGCCTCTTGCCAGGTACTCCCCATCTCTCTAATATCGGAGCCCGCAGCAGCCGGTCCTTCTTTCCGATAATGACCGAATAGGAGCGGATACGGCGCGATGCAGCGCAGAAAGAATCCATGGTTGCTGAGGCTGTTGGTGGGGTCGCATAGCTCGCGCAGATCATTGTCAAAGGGCTGGCTATTGGGTTCGAGAGACCATTTGGTCAGGGTCCTCAGTGCCGCTTCGTATGTGATACCGTAGGCGAGCGAACAGGGAACGTCCGCGTAGTCCAGCACGAATCTCGTCGTCTCCATATTCTTGCCCGGGAGTTGGAACTGAACGATTTCGTGGCCGATTCGGTTCGTGCTTGGTGCGACGGTCGGGTCGTCGGGGATCACGTAGACGCGGCTGGAATCTTTCGATTGTCCGCCACAGCCTCCCAGCCAGAGGATGTCCCACTCGTTGCCGTACGGTGAAGGGGTGGGCGATGTGACTTTTGGAGCGCGCGTGCGCCGCGCGCGAATTGTTTGAGTTGGGCTTTGATGGTCACGTCCCAGTCAATATCGTCTTCGAAGACGAGGGCCGTTGGGATTTTTTCGGCGACAATCCTGCATTGAGTCGTGTTAGAGAGTTTGCGATAGAGAGCCTTCTCCATGCAGATGCATACTTTTGCAGGACATTCATGTGCGCGCGCCAGGCGGCAAGTTCGGGGAGGCTGTCTTCTCGCTCTTTCCATGACTGGATCTTGGTCAGATGTGATGTCGATCGACGAGGGAGAGATGCGTACCGCCGGGTGTGACTTATCCGACATCTCGGCTAGACGAACGCCCTCGACCCATTCCAGATCGATGTTTGTCAGGGAAGTGCCGATGGTCATGGCGTCTCGCTTGTCCATTCGATCTTTCAGGCCGATCGCGAATACACGGTTGAACTGGCAGACAGTCAACACTGGGCTATACATTGAATGCGCATGGCACGAGGTGGACTCACTCCTAGCGTTGTATTTGTAATGTCGTCCAGCGACCTCTCGATCTCTCGTTCGGCATGATGTGGGGTATATTTGGACTTTAATTGCGACTTGACGGCGGATGGGGTTGACAGTTCAGTGGCGGCCCTCTTTCCATAGAACGAATTCAGAATATAGCAGAAGAACAGCAGTGCGCAAGCCGCCAGGAGAATGACTCGGGGGAAACGGTAGGCGACCGTCATTGTATCGCGAGTCGGTGCCGTTCCTGAGGCATGGATCAGAGCAGAAGAGGGTTCGATGATGAGCGAGTCAGGCCTCCAGGGTGAAGCCGATAGGGGCGAGATAAAGTCGGAAATTTAACGTCCTGCGATCCATTCCGCCTCGTCTATCAAGTACGGAGATCGGATCCGAACTTGTGCAGCCTTGTGCTGGACTTACGCATGAGACAGTCGATCTCTGCCCGTTCGGTGTGCGATTCAGGGTCCTGTGGAGAAGCTGACACTGGTGATGTGGGCCGTCTGATCCACTGGAATAGGCAATTTGTGCGGCCAATACGGAGTACTATGCACGGAGTGGGGGTTGAATAAGAAATGGAGTCATTTGAGGCGGATCCAAAAGGCTTCGGCGCCGAACCCTGTTCAATATAGAGCCTTGTATCAATGCATCTCTAAAAGAGCGTGGTCTGCTTTGATTAGGAAATCACAGGGCCTCCGAATATTGTTAAATTTATAATCCGTGGTTTCTAGGTCGGGGACAATGTCAAATTTCAACATTTATGAGTCGTTCCGTATGTCAATGGGCTTCGGCATTAAGCATGGCGTGTAGTTTAGGCCCCCAACCTGGACAGTCTGTCAAGGCCCCGCTGCGATTAGCGCCAACAGTTTGCAATGTTGGGGGTGAATATCCCCAGGTTTTAGACTAAACGACTTGGCCTGGTCGGGTCCAATTATAAGCTTCAAGTGTTGGGGGCTGCATGTCCCCCCTAATGATCACTATTGGTTCTTTTCGATCAACTGACCAAAATCAATACCCATGGGCAGACGAAAGCAGCGAATCTCTTATCATCAAACACGCCCCGTATGATGGAGCTCACACAACAGCCACCACTAAAATACAGGTCCAGATCTTCCAGTTCTGCTGCGCTGCAACTAGGAGTCTTGGAGAATGACGTTCGAAATCTTTTCGGCAAGCATATCTTATCTCGTTAGCAGATGGCCGATCCATGATCTCAGCGACAATCACTTACAGACTGTCGACTGGGGATGCCCGGGCGGCAAAAATGGGAATGCACTCGCATCAACCACGCGCAGACCTTCGACTCCGTACACGCGCGCCTGCGAGTCAACGACCGCCATCCGATCATCCAATGAGCCCATCTTGCATGTACAAGCAGCATGCCAGAGAGTCATCACATTGTTCCTGATAAATTCCAAGATCTCATCGTCAGACGTAACTTCTTCTCCCGGATAATACTCTTTCCCAACAACCACGGGGGCCATGGCCTTGCTTTGGAATGCCTGTCGCATCCGCTTGAACATGGCAATCGCGACCTCCTGATCGGTCGGATCATCAAGCCAGTTCAGATTGATGACGGGCAAGTCCGAGGTATCCGCCGATTTCAAGCTGATGTTGCCCCGGGAAAGCGGCGCGACCAAGACGCCCAACATCGAGGCGTACTGATAGCCATCCTTGGGCTGGGTCTCGAGAAGATTGGATGCATTGCCGATGTATCCAGCGCCGGAAATGTACTATGAGCTGGTTAGCAACCATCCCCCTTGTCTTCGTCGACATCGACTGTACCTCTGCTTCGGGCCAATCTGCCGGATACTGTAGCAGGGCCTTCTTGGACTGGCTGGTGAACTTTTCCCGCAGAGACTGAGGAATCTTTTCCCATGCCAAATAGTCCGCAACCGGGTTGGTCAATGGTCCGGTGGTGGCGATGATTCCCGAGAGGGCCTTTCCAGCAGCGTAGACAAGATCGTTGGCGAACTTGGTCAAGGTGGGAACCTGGACCCGATATGACGGAGCGAAGAATGGATGATCCCACAGGTTTTGACCAACACCGGGGCGATCGGCGACGACCTCAATTCCTTGCTCCTTCAGAGCATGCGAGGGCCCAACTCCAGATACCATCAGAAGCTGCGGGGACTGGAACGCGCCAGCCGAGACCATCACTTCCTTGGAGGCTTTGAGCGTCACGGTGTTTCCAAATGCGCCCTTCACCTCCACTCCGGTCGCTTTTTTGTTCTTGTCAAATACCACCTTCTTCGCAAGGGTGTTGGTGTAGGTCGTCAGGCTGGAGGGTTTGATCTTGGAGAGAAAAGATTGCTCTGAGCTGCTGCGGACCTCATTCGAGGGGTCGATCGTGGAGCTACAATACTGACCACCCATCAAAGAGCCCATGTTGAAGTCCTTGGCCTCTTTGATACCGATCGCCTTCATGCCAAGGTCCATCCAGGACGAGAAGGGTTGGGCATAGTTGGCATACGAGACCCGCAGAGGACCCCCATTGACATCGAAACCGTCCATACTGTACTGGGCCGACGCATTCTCTGCTCTGTCTTTCGTGTTGGGTGGGGTGAAGTGAGCGCTGCGCTTGTATAGAGGCAAGACTTTGTCAAAGGTGTAGCTGCTATCATTCACGGCGTCGGCCCATTGTTGTAGCGAGTCGCGAGTTGGTCTAATTTATATCAGCTTCAAAACTCAATCACTGAGCACGACGGCATACCGTTGATAGATCATAAAGTTCAGAGCAGAGCTACCAGCCATCAGTATTCATCTTCAAAGGCACGGCGAGATCACTCACGATCCACCCAGGCACTTCCCCCGGGCGTAATGAATTGCACGTCCATTGGCTCCAGGCTGACCCTCCGTCACGAATCCCCAATCCACCGCGGACTGTGTCTTCGGGTCCGAGCCACAGGGCAAGACATCAGCGGCGGGAATGGCTGCCAGCGATTGGGATTCATAGTTCCCTCCCGCCTCAACCAGGGCCACCTTGAAGGATTGCTGCGCCAACCGCGTCGCAATTACACTTCCTCCAGTCCCGCCACCAACAACCACATAGTCGAATGCTGCATCAGTCAGAGGACCGCCCCATTGTTGCAAAGGCTCAGCCCCCACGCCGCTCGCCTGCAGCGCCAGGAATGCGAGTGTTGTCCGAAACAGCATCGTGAATGTCGATCATTCAGTGCAACTCAGAGTTGACTTGGAGGCTCTGATATCCTTTATGGAACCTCGACATCGCATCGTACTTGATTGGATTTGCCGAGGTCCCGGCCATGCGCTGTGAGATATGACCATACTGGGATAACCTCCGAAACGCTCGACAGGAAACAAGTCGTTGATCGCCCACGCTGAATGAAGGACCCGGACATTTTACCCCACGCTAGTCGGAATCACGACGCTGGTTTGCATGACTCAAAATTAGACGGCCCAAATTACGGGCCGATCGACATCCCAAAGCTGGGCCGGGACCCACGGCACAGACTGATCAAGCATCCCGCCGATGCTTCTCAAAATGGGAGCACGCGATGTGTCAGACATGCAGATCTGACTGGACCGTTTATTCTCGCAAATAGAGGTGGTTTGAATTGATCGAGTATGTTGCCGCGGGCGCTGGCCAGATCCACCTCGGCCGTTGATCCTGCCAAGATTCGTCCCCGTTTCATCTCTGTCCAAGGCAATCAGAGCTTCGGGTTTCATCTTTGGATGCCAGAATCAGCCTAAGTACTAGATATCCTCTGCTATTTCTTGGCTTTCCGTTTCCGCTTTAGTACTCATACCTTTAGACGCAATCTACAAAGTTAATGGCTCTTCAATTATCTTGTGCACTTGGCTAACACGAGCGCAGCATCAGTTGAGTATAAACTGGGGTTGATTGCAACGATTAAATAAATCTGACACAGAAAGAGCACAAGAAAAATGATCGAAGGCAGTGCCTTACACTAGCATCTTAGCGGCGATGATCACTTAGACAGCTTGTAATCATCACCGAGGATGCCTTTCCATTTCTTCATCGTGATGACATTGCCTTTATAGGGAACTTGGTCTTTGGGCACGGCACTCATTTTCTTTGCATCCCAAGGAGGAATGTATAAATGATCATGGCTCTGATGGCAAACCTTGTTGACGGTGTTGGGAGCCTTGACGGCATCTTTGCATTTGGGCGTGAGGAGGACCTTGATACAATCCATGCACCAATACATGTCGCCGGGAGCATCCCAAGTAGCGCCGCAACCGCAAGAGCAGGGGAGAGAAAATGCCTGGTTAGGACTTTCCAGTTTCATCAAGGCCAGGGCGGTGGCGGCATTGTCGACATCCTTGAATGGAATGACCGTGAACAGAATCTTCGTGTAGGCAAACATGTCGTTGCTGTCATCCTTGTCGGATAGAAGTTCAATGGCCAGTTTCAATGTGTTATGGACGGCCTTGCGAGCGGCTTTCAGGTCTTTATAAACAACATAGTACCGAGCCGAAAAGAGGCGCAATGGGAGACGCATTTGGTCTTCTGGGACTTGCTCCGGCACAACCTCGCTCATGCGCCGCAGCCACTTGTTGGCATCCTCCTCGTTGCCATCGTCTTTGGCTCGCTTGGCGTTGCCGAGGTAAATGGTTCCCAGCCTGTATCCTACAATGAAGAAGGCAGCAGCCGGGTCTAGGCCGGTATATGGAACATCCCGAGCAGCACCTTCCAATAACTCTCGGACAGTCTCAGTCGAAGTACCTGGCAATGCCGAGAGAGCCGAAGCGTAGGAATGCTGTAAATTGAACGAGACAGGAAAGTCCTTGGCTTTGATCGCAGCTTGGGTTGCATTCTGATAGATGACGGGGAACGAGTTGAACATTCCCCTGTCCAACGCGGCATCCAACAGGAAGGTGTTCATGTTCTTTTCACCGGCGAGATATTCCAAAGTAGTCATCATTGGAGTGAGATAATTCTCCTTTTGGATAACATTCACAGCGTCGATGATTTCTTGGAATTTCTGACTGGAGGAGAACCTCGAAAGAATCTTGAACGGGATCGCATACTGGGGATCGGGATGTAAGAGGCATTTGTTGTACCAAGCGATTGCATCATCGAATCTTTCTCCCTCCCAGTAGATGTTGCCCAAATTGTAGGTCATCTCGCCGAATGAGCCTGGGTGCTTCTCCATCCACGAAGCATTGCCTTCGTAGCGCCCAACCAACTTCTTCAGGATGTCTTTTGATTCCTTCTTCGAATCGGTTAGCTCGGCCAGAAGCAAGCCGGCTCGCCAATTCTTCTTATCCATATGGATTGCCTGGCGACATCGATCTGTCGCATTGGAGATCTCGCCACGGTGATGAAAGATAGTGGCCATTTGAAAATGCCAGAAAGAAGTCTTGTCCTTGACTTGGAGCTTTTCTTGACACCAGTCTTCAATTCGTTGAGTCATCGGGGGTGCTTTTTCCTTGTGTCCACTGGCAGGGCGGGGGATCGGGTCAATCTAAAAGATGCATTAGTCTTGATTATCATAATAAGTTCAGGTGGCTTACCTCGGACACGAAAAGCTCGACAATTTGGAATGCCGCATATGTGACTTCTTTGGACTCGAATTTCTGAAAGACATACTCGGCCATGCGAAGCACGCTAGGCTCAAGCAGGGCCTGCAGAGGGATATGTCCATCCAACACACCCTTCATCCAAGCCTCCGCCTTTGTATCATTCTCGAGATCTGGTGATGTGTGCTTCAGCCAATTGGTGATCACTTTCATTGCATCCTGATCAAAGATCCACTCTGGATACGCCGGCTGGGGACGCTTTGCCCAGAAAAGGTTGTCAATAGCTGGCCCAAAACGGAACAGTCGAACCAAGTTATTCCCAATCCCCTTTTTCAACTCGCTATCTATCAGCGTGAGATTGACTTCAGACATATGATCCATCAAGTGCCGTGCTGCATATCCTCTCAGAACTTTCAGCGAGACAGCATCCTCGTCAACCAAAACACCAAGACACGTCTTTGCCAGATGGAAATGAGCCGTGTTCTCATCCTCTCGGAAAATTTGCTCTTGCTGGGGCTTCAGCTTGGAGTCAAAGTGTTGATGCAATTGCAGCTTGTTCACCAGGTCCGGTGGACACACGGTACCGAGGAAGTGCTTGAGGATGTCGACTTCGCCTTTGTTGACTTTATCGCCGCTCTTCTCTTCGTCCTTTGTGGTCGAGGCACGTACACGGAGAGCAGGGGGAATCTTCTCGGACCTAAAATCCACACACCCATCGTTGTCGATCTCGAACAAGAGGAACTTCTTTCGAAGACGCTCCTCGAGGGGAACGAGGGAGACAGCTTCATTTCGGAACTGCAGCACAGCCTGCATCTTCTCGACCGTCATTCGTTCCATCGCAAAGGTAATCCAGATGATTATTGTATTGATCTCCCCCAGCTCTTCGGCCGTGCGGATCTGATTGAGTCTCTGGACATCAGCTCCGATTCGCAGACTCAAGTCCCCGCCCGCCTCGTCCAGGGCTTTGAGGATATCCTTGTCCAGGTCCATCGAGCTGATTCTTTCCAGGAAATTATCAATCATGTAGTAATTCCGCTTGGTCTTCTGTGGGAGTGTTTTCAAGATTTCATTCCGGAGCTTCACGACTTGATCATCTTCCTTGCGAGATAGCACACCTACACGATCCATGTGAGTGTCGACGTACTTGCGGATGTCGTCCGTGTTCTCGCTCATGGAGAGAGCGGGGAAAGACAGGCCTCTTTTATTGAGCTTATCGACAGTTCCTTGGGTAGCGGTGAATAGGATCCGGACCGATTTGTTGCTCGAGAGTGACGCGTTTTTCAAGAAGTCGACCACACCATCGTGGACGTTCTCTTTCTCATCGCCAAGTTTGTTGATGACGATGTAAAATGTCGCATCGATGCTTTCCAGCGCTTTGTGATTGTGGAGCAGGAGCTTGGTCAAGATGTCCTTGGGGTCGATCTGGCCATCTTCCTCGGCCGTCAAAGCAACGGATTGCATATACGAGGCGTCACTATTGGCAAACTGCCAGATGATGGATTTTCCAAGAGCATTGATCCCCGCATTGGCTTTCTTTTCATTGAGGAAGAAGAATCCAACTAAATGTCTCGAATCCATTTCCTCGCCGGAGCCATGTGCTCGCAGATGGGAGATGGCATTGGCAGCCAGAAAGCTTTTTCCCGATGCTTCTCCCCCAACAACGGCCAGAACGGGCGTGTCGGACTTCTTTTTTGCCCAGGCGCGGAAGGCGTTGGTCTTAAACAGCCAGTTGCCCGTGTCGGCCACGGTATTGAGCCGAATATTTTGATAAGTGGAGCCCCAACTGGCGATCGGCGCTTCGGCGTGGCTGTCCCATGTACTCGCGCCCTGGTCAAATGCAAGTATCTTGACAAGCGTGGCTTTGTCCTTTCTCTCCTTTTTCTCGTCTGCCTTCTCCGATCGATCCCCTTCAAGAAGCTCCCTGGCGATCTTGGAGTTGTCTGCCGCCTCTTTGGCGTTCAGGTACGTGTCCGCTGTAGACTGCAGAAGCTCGCGGTTTGCGAGGCCGTCCATGGTGGACAGCATATCCGAAAACTCATCTTTCGACAAGAAAGCAATCTTGGCATAGGTCGTAACCTTGAATAAGGCGGATGATCGCAGCCTTATCGCTCTCTCGCAGACGTAAACAAAGTGGCGCAAGACATCGCAGCAGATCATGCTCATGTTTTTGGACATGTTCGCCTGGACATAGTCGGTGAGTCGATTGAGGAAGTCATTGCATGCTGCAAAAACCGAGTCGAGGGACTCGAAGGCGCGTTGGTAGCCCTGGTAGGCCGCGATGACGAAGTTGAGAGCATTATAGCATTGCCCGGCAGGAGCAAAAACCTGCGACGCAGCCTCTGCCACCATCCCTCCAACGACTCCAATGACCTGGAGAGAATCATTGAAGACTCTTTTGACCTTGTCCATCTTCTCCGACTTCTTGCGGTTCTGAATGGCCTGGAGGTTTTCTCTCACATTGTCGGCTGTGAGGTTCTCGTCATAGTTCTTGCCATGGGACAAACTGGCCAGCTCGTGCATCTTCTCTTCCATGTCTCTCCATGCCGAGGCCAGTTCTTTATTCGCTTCGGCATCAGCCCCGGTCGGGACATTGCTGGGTGCCGCGACCTCCATGATCGCGTCGCTGCAGAGCGGAAAACCTCACTTCCGGGGAGAGAGATCGGTTAAAGACAGCTGCCGAGGTGGGGGCATGGCGTAAGGGCTCAACTTTCAGCTCGCAGAGCTTTGTTTACCCGTCGATCGTCGCTCGTGGCCCAATCTCATCCGGCTCCAGTGAGACGGGTCGTCTTGCCATCCAGGATCGGCATCGGTGATGGTCATAGCACGATGCAGATGGTGTTGTCGTGCAAGACACCATCCACTGGAAGATTCGAGAGCAATCCTCACCTGGACGCGACATTCTGCTCGCGTTGCTGTCGAGTATCCACCAAGCTTTTCCCCTGACGCTGCCATGTTTGGATCGCGCCCGGCACTTCCGTGATGGCTCCACTATTTTCCCTCAGGAATCCTGATCCAACTGAGCCAGCCCCGCCGTTCACATCGTGCCGAAGCGAACCTGTCATGGTGGTCTGCCGATCGGAATCCTGCACTGTGGTCGATCCGTGGCCAAACACAACTCGCTCTACTTACCTCGACGCACGGACGTTCCCGATTGTTTGCAATTGTCTATTGACCGGTCTGATGGAAGCAAGGTAGCTAAGACTTCGAACACCGCCTCAGCTTCATTGCTGAAGGGATCAAATGAATATCATACTTACCGGAATGAGTATGTTCTTTCAATCCTGGTTTTATGTCCTTGCGAGATGCTGACCACCATTTGGAGATTTGAACAAACTATAAATCAGCTGCAATCGTACTTTTTGCAGTGACCTCGAATGGCTATTGTATTTCAGCCGAGCTGGGGAGATCTCGCCTCCAATCAAACCGAGTTCACATGCTAAAACTCTCTTCTTACAGGTAGTCAAGGCCTCAACGTCGTATCTAAACCCAGTCGCATATATTCACCGAGTACTCGCTTAGGTTACATTTCGCTACATATCCGCGTTCAAAGCTTGGCCGAGTACACCAACACTTTGAGGACATAAGGATGTCGGAGAGCTTGCACGCATGGTCAGCTTCTTTACGGCCCGCCGATTGTCATCATGATCATACGACGATCCTAGTCAGGATTCTCACATGACTGAGGGATGATAATAGAAATTTTGGAGCATAAAAGGACATTTAACCGGGCTACGAACCAGCGAAGAAAGCTCACAGATTCAGCAGCATTCAATAGGTTGTGACTACCTGATCGAATTCAATTCAAAATGAAGCCCTTTCTCCTTCTCAGTTCCCTCTTCATGGCTCTGGTCAGCAACGTCGCTGTCGGCTTCGTTATCGAGCGATCTTCTGACTTCACGCGATGAGATCAATACGACAGTTTCCGCGTCCTTCCAGGGCATGGTCGGCTCCATCCAAGCAGACGGTAAACATAGGCTCGAGTTCTGGAATGAAGGCCAACTCGAAATAACCGCCCTTGAGCAAGATGACGGTGGTAAGTATGTGTCGGTTTAGATGCCAAGAACAAGGGATGACGGGGCATACAGGCGTTGCGCTTTATGATGTCGATGGTAACGTGCTCGATATTGAGAAAGTAGAGGAGGATGGATCATCACTTGAGAAACGCGTCCCTATCTGGCGAATCGCGTTGCGGTTTGCCCGACTGATCGCCAGGTTTGGCCGGAGGGTATGGACGTTTATCTTCTGCGTTGACACCACGCCGTTCTGGGATTGTGGAAACGATGTGAGTATTCTCAATTCTCAATCTTTTCCGTCATTCGGTCGTTGAGCTCATTGATATTTAGTTCCTGGACTGCGCTGCGAGTGGTCATGCTCCTTGGGCGTGTCCCGAGGGCGGGCTTTGCGTCGGGGCGGCTATCTACAGGCACTGCAAGTAGAGCCTGCGGACATCACGTATACTCCGTACATTATCTCGGGTAGACTGGTAAACCTCAAGTTACAATGAACAAGAAGAGCAGAAATTTCAACAATCTTTTGACTGTTCGTATCGAAAATTGGGGGTTATGGATCCGGTTCATGAGGCTCGTATATATATATTTTGACACAACAAGCCCAAACACAACAAATCAAATCTCCCCCTAAACCTTCTTTCATCGAGTTCCCTTGGAAGAACAAGACGAGGACATTAAAGTAGAGAATCTGACATTTCTTAGGTATGGTACAATTGTCCATGCCTGCCTAAGCATTGGATACTCAGCGTTGGGAAATTATAAACACCTTATCATACAAACGCCAAATGATGTTATGGTACAGTTTTATACACGAACAAGTCCAGCTTAGATCAAAGCCTGGCCACGGAACATGCCCTCGCGGACTTCACGGACAACATCCTTGCGGTCCTTTTTGCCGACGAGAACAACACCACGACCACGCCGACCCATACGACCCAAACGACCCAGACGATGAATGAAGTCGATTGTCGTATGCGGGACATCATAAAGAATCACCGTCCTCGCGGCCATAGTGTCAATACCTCGAGAGGCAATATCGGTAGTCACCAGGACCTGAGTATTGGGCAGGCGACGTTCAACTTCAGCCTTCTTGTCCGGAATCTCAAAGGGAATGGTTTTATCCATCCGAGCTTGTTTACGAAGCAGCGTGATTTCGTCCGCAGTGGGCGGTTCCTCGATCTCGGTGAATGATGCAAGAATCTCTTCTTGCTTGCGAGAGCTGGAATCGCGAGACAGGGAGACCGCATCAATGCCCTTCGAACACAGAAACTGAGCAACCTCATCCGCCTCCTCGCGCTCGTTGACGAAAACGATAATCTTTTTCACTCTGGGAGCCATGTACGTCCTCAGGGTACCGTAATCATCCCCGTCGTGCTTTTCGCCCGCCTTGCCGATGGACCAGACCACATCCGCACATGCGAGACTTCGGTTTCCACGGTAAGGCACCTTGTCAATATCCACCACTCCTAGCTGTACTCTGCGGGGAATAGCATGTAGATTCGGGGTTGTCAACCGCCGAATGTCAGGATAGCGCTTGCGGAGTTGGGTGTCAAGACTTCGTGGGATAGTGGCGGAGCAGAAAATTAGTTTCTGGAGAGATGGGGACGCTCTGTCGATCACTTCGGTGGTCGTGGGCAAGAACGAACGGTCCATCAAAGAATCAGCCTCATCGAGGACCAGGTGACTGACGCGGCTAAGAATGTAGGGATCGGTCTTTGCGATAGATGCGAGAAGGTGTGGCGTCGAGACGAGGATATCGATGCCATCGGGATGGAATAGGGCGTTTTTGATTCGGCGCGGTGTGAGGTTCGAAGAAATCACCGCAGAGCGATATTTGACGGTGTGTGCCAAATCCTTCAATTTCGCACCCACCTGTGCTACAAGCTCAGAGGTAGGCACAAGAATGATGGCTCTAGGACGAGCAGCATCAGTCATGGGGGGCTCCTCTGGTTCAAGGTCGAACGTCCTATTCTTTTGCCTTTCTTCTCGCTCCTTTGCCTTTTGTGTCTCCAATGCTTCTTTTTCTTGCTTTTCCTGCACCTCAGCGCGCTTGATAGCATCGACAACTGGCAGAAGGTATGCCAATGTCTTTCCCGATCCAGTTTCTGCCGCAAGAAGAAATTGATCGTATTGCGGACCATCTGCATCGGCCTTCTTGGTCTGCTTTTTCTTTGAACTGTCGCCCAAGAGCTGAGGGATCGCAAGACGTTGGATTGGGGATGGACTAGGATCTGCAAGACCGGGCAAGCACTGGGCATAAATCGATTGTCGGATGGCGGGTAGGAAGGGAAAGTGATCGAAGCTCGTAAGGTTGGAAATTTTCGCTTTAATAGCGTTTCGGCGACTGTAGGTGATCGGGGACAAAGTGGTCTGCATCTTCAACGCTTTGTACAACGGGCTTTCCTTTTTTTTGGGCTTATCCTCCTCCCCTGAGCGTTTAAGGGCAGCCTGGGATCGAGTGCGTGGTGTATCCGGAATGCGAGCCTCCGTCTGATTCATCGAACCGAAGGGACCAGCGCGATTTCTATCAGAGCGCGGCTTTCTTAACGACGGCTTGGCGACAGTAGGAGACAGCGTCATGCGCGCGGCCTTGCGGTGTAACTTCCCAGTAGCCATGGATCGCGTGGCCTGCCATGTTGACAACAATGCCGGTCTTGTCGCAATGGCAGCGCGGCCTTGACATAGGGAACATATGGAAGAGCGTATTGGCAGAGGCATTCTGCCTAAAAGAAACAACGCGGGTCGACAGGAGGACGGGGAGTGGAAGATGGCAACGCGCCGGCAAAAACCAGATTCTCCGAAGAGATTGACGCCATGCCTGATCGAGACTCGGGCCGATCCTTCTGCCTCAGGTGTCAATCTCAGGTCACGCCCCTCACACGTGATGAGTCAGCCCCGAACCCCCTCTGTTGCTATGGAAACTCCCGCGACCGTCAACATCAACTTGCTTTGGGGTAACAATCCACTCTCTGATCCATGGAATAGATATCGAGATCCCGCTCCCCTCTTATCCTTCACATCCCTTCGTTATCCCTTCGACTTTGACTTTGCGACGTTGTCGTGATCGGCCCGTAACATTCTTGACAAGATCGACACGACCCCTTCACTTTTATCGCATTTGTACCAGGACTCGCTGGCAAACATTTCCCACGCGACTCCTGGTATCCATTACCCAAGGTATGTTGTCCTGTTTGTCCCCGCGGATCATACATCGCATCTCTCCAGTTGGGCTGCTGTGGATGTCAGATACATCAGCTGACCTGTCGCAGTCATTCTGTTGACCTGATTTGTTTATCGCACCTGGTTCAACGTCTTCAACAGCATGGCGAGCGGACTCGGCCAGCGGCCACTCTCTGAAGTGAGCCCCATGGCGCAGAGACGCAACTCGCCCATTTGGAATCAGAATAACACTGTGCGTTGACGACCCTGGCGAATGCTCTGCGAAGCCACTGTGCTAACGGTTGTTTACAGACGCCGAGCGGCGAGTCCAATGGATATGATGTCTCCCCTTTGAACAATGTTTCGTCTCCGCGGTCCTTCTGGAAAGGTCGCGACTCGCCATCCCCATTTCCCAAAGGCGCAGAAAACCGTATGCCATACGATCCTGAGGGCTGCTACCTCCCGGCGAAGCGCCCATCCCTCGAGGACTTGAAGCGCGTATCTCGAGTGAAAAACCACAGCATGTTCCGCGAGGGCCAGGAATATGACCCGGCAGCAGTGTCGCTTCCCAACCGACCGTTGGCTACCGACCGATCCCCGAATCGCGAGAGCCAGATGAACCTCGCCAAGTCGCAATTCGCTGACGAGGACAATGCGAGCCAGATCCCGCGCCCACCCTCCCCGAGCAAAGATCAACCCTCCCCCGGCAAGTCGTCCCTTTCCAAGGGCAGTCGCTACGGCAAAGGCTTCGATCCAGCGCACGACATCTGGTCCGAATATGATAGTATGGGCCACCGCCACGCTAAAAGTGTGACCTTCGATGCCGCTCCTCCCCAAGTTAATGAATATGAAATGCGCACCCCTGATCCATCCTCGATTGCATCGGGATCCCGTGAGAATAGTTGCGAGTCCGACGAAGAGGAAGAAGAAATCGCCTTTGAGCAGGAATCCTCCGTTGAGCGCGACGACAGTTTCGACGCGTCATTGGAAGACACCGAGAAAACACCTGTTGTTTTGCCTGAAGACTGGCGGTTTATGAGTCCTGGCGGCGGCCATGAAGAAGAAGATTCATTTGCGGAGGATGTGGACGAGCACACCGCCGAAGAGCGCCCGTCATCCCGCGATGGAGAATCTGCGCATCACACGCGAGTCGATTCCCTTGACTCCAACGGTGAACGACGGCCTCTGCCTCCTCTGCCCTCCGTTGCTCGCATGTCTGGATCGCAGCCTTCGTCACCTGGAAAGCTGGGCAGCGCTTTTGAGCTGGGGAGTGGCAGTCTCCGTGGCATGCCTGCACCGCTAGCTCCAGCCTCTTACAGCAAGTCCGACATCAATGGCGAAATGTCCCTGGAAGATAGGCTACGCCTAATGATGCTTCAAGAACAAGAGACCCAGGGAGATGATAATGATGGCCAAAAGGACATTCCCGATTCCAACGTCGGCCAAGAGGCTGACGCCAATGAGGTGTCAAAGGATGATTTCTTTTCTCCGCCACGAATCTCCCGTGATTCGATTTTGAGAGACATTCGTAAAGGCGACAACTACGATGATGACGATGTTTCGAGCTTCGATGACGACTCTCACATCGCCTCCAGTCCTCATCCCTACGACACTTACGACCCTGACGTCCCCATTCCTTCCCTCGAAAATGACGACGATGATGACTCTTCCAGTGTTATTGTCAAAGAGGAAGCACGCGATGACGACCTTTACGCCATCCCCGACTACTATCAGAACGCTTCGGACAACAGTCTCTCCTCGCGTGACCAGCGTGCCAAGTACGACGAAGACAGCAACTACTCGCTTCGGTCAGCCGCAGAAGCCGCAGGAAACGAGACTGGCGAGAAGGACTCGGGCCAAACCACTCCCACGGCCGGGGAGGGAGAAGCCGCTGCTCAACAAGAAAGTGAAGTCAAAGAAGGCCAGCCGGAGATGGGAGCTCAGCCATTAGACATGGCCTCCATCCGCCAGTCTCTAGGCCGCCCCGTCACCCCCGAGATCAAGCAAGAGCCAGAATCCGAGCCTTCAACGCCGGATTCAGTTATCCGTCACCCGGTTGAAGAAGAAGAGGAAGAGGAAGCCGAAAGCTCATCGGACGAGTCGGTGCCTGAGCCCGTCGCAACCATCAAAGCTCCAGGGGCAGGTCTAAAGACACGACCATCCTTGACCCCCGCTGATCTTGAAGCCATGGCAGCTACTCGTCGAAAGATCAGTGGACAGCATGCGCCGCCCGTGCCATCGCTAACCAAGCAATTCTCCAAGGAATCGGAGACCGAAGGCCAGGAGAAGAAGCCCTCCGATGGCCCGCCGCAGTTGTCTTTGCCATCAGACTCCGCCCAGCGTAAACCCAGTCTTATGAAGCTGGACATCCCCTTCAGCATCCAAGAAGAAAGCCTCGGCTCTGGTCTCACCAAGGAGTTCGACCGCGTCATTGAATCCCAAAAGGTTGCGTTCGACCTCGCTCTTTCCCAAATTGACTCTCAGCCGTCCGCGCGCTTGGCGCCATTTCAACTCCAAGAGTTTCACCCTTCAGCACATCAATCATACGCTAACCGTCATTCGCCCAAACAGAGAGGATACCTGATGAGACAGAATACGAAGGTCGTCATCGCCGACAACCGCAATGATGAAGAGCCAGCTACGCCTTCCGAGACCACCCTGGACCCCCGTGGCACCCGATCCGCCGGGTCATCACCTCGCAAAGCCAGCCAACAGACATGGACGACTGTCCCTTGGAACGGTCAACATCGTCGCCCGAGTGTGAAGATGGCAGGTGGAATTCCCAAGAAGAAGCCAGTACCCGGGGCCGGGGCTGTGCCGCCTCTTCCTGGGCAGGCTAGCAATGTGCAAGAGGCACCACCGGCTATTGAGGAAAACGAGCCCGCTTTTGAGGATGGCGAGGAGCGCGGTCGTTTGTTTGTGAAGGTGGTCGGAATCAAATACATGGATCTTCCTCTCCTACGTGGTAAGCTCATGATGACCCCAGCACTTCCGACCTGTGGTTCTAATGTCGTTAGGCGAACGCTCCTACTTTGCCCTGACACTGGACAATGGCCTCCACTGCGTCACGACGTCGTGGCTTGAACTCGGAAAGTCAGCTCCGATTGGCCAGGAGTTCGAGCTCATTGTCCACAATGATCTGGAGTTTCAACTGACTTTGCAAATGAAGGTGGACGAAAGCAAGATGTATCCACAGGAGGCTGCAGGCTCGCCCTCGCGCCAGAAGGCTTCGGCTTTGAGTCGAGTCTTTGCCTCACCGCGGCGTCGTAAGGAGCTTGATCTGAAGCAACAAATGCAGTCCCAGCAACAAAAAGCCAATGACGTGAATGGCCCTGTTTGGGATCGCCTGCGAAACACCGTCGCTCGGGATGGCAGCTTTGCTCGTGCCTACGTCGCCCTCAGCGACCACGAAAAGCAAGCGTTCGGTCGGCCTTACACCGTTGACATCGCTTGTTTCAATGAATGGGCCGTTGAAGACCAGCCTAGCAGTGTCAAGAGCAAGAAGAGTGCCACCAGCGTGACAGCACAGCGCAGGCCTCCTTACAAGATTGGCAAGCTGGAGCTGCAGTTGTTGTTTGTCCCCAAGCCTAAGGGTGGCAACGACGAGGACATGCCCAAGAGCATGAATGCCTGCATCCGCGAGATGCGTGATGCCGAGAGTGTCGCCGCGCGATCCTGGGAAGGCTTCCTATCTCAACAGGGTGGTGATTGCCCGGTGAGTTGCCCGTTATCTTACCTTTTACCTTCACTTTTGCTAACTACCCTATCAGTACTGGCGTCGTCGCTTCTTCAAGCTCCAAGGTTCCAAGCTCACGGCTTACCACGAGACCACTCGGCAACCCCGAGCCACCATCAATCTGGCCAAGGCTGCCAAGCTAATTGATGACCGGTCATCCCTCATGCAAAAAGAGACCAGCATCCGCGGTGGTGGTCGTCGGAAATCTGCGTTCGCCGAGGAAGAAGAGGGCTACATGTTTGTTGAGGAGGGCTTCCGTATCCGCTTTGCCAACGGTGAAGTGATTGACTTTTATGCCGACAATGCTGCAGACAAGGATGGCTGGTTGAGAGTCATGTCCGAGGCCGTTGGCAAGGGTGCCTCTACCGGCAACGGTGCCGTCAAGCCTTGGGCCAACCTTGTGCTCAAGCGGGAGCGGAGCATGAAGACTCGTCATCAGACCGGGGATCGCCTCAGTGGTATTCCCGCCCCTCTTTCACCGGTGACAAACCGCCAGAGTGCAACTGTGACGAGACCTCCAGCCTCTGCGGGAACAGGAGCGCAGGCGCCCCAATCCCCACGGCCGCGACACAAGCACACCTACTCACAGCCCGAGATGGGCAGTGCTGAAGCTCGGCGACAGAAGACTCGGTCTCTGATGTTCTAAAGTAGGGACCCCTCTTTCCGAACAAAAGCTCTCCTTCGCTTCTTCTGTCCATGATGCCACAATAGCCTCTTTACTATCTTTCTTTTGTTGATTTCCTTGCTCACCCACCGTCTCTCCCGAACGGTCCGTTTCTTTTCACTGTTCCTGACATTTTTGGGGGCGCTGGTGTACACTTGATTTTTCTTTGTTTTGTGCCATCACCTTGAGCAATGTTTTGTGTGTGCAGCGAGGGCGACGACAATGCTATGACCCACCACTGCAGGACACCTCTAGATGTTTCCCTTTTGAGATCCTGCTGTACGTTAATGAGACATACTCTTTTGGTTCTTTTCTTGAGTCGATACTTTACTGCCTACAAATGTGATTCATGCCGACAATCTTGTATTTCATCTAAACTCTTGAGATTCTTAGAGCCGCTGTACTTTCAAAGTACTTTGGATGGCAATGTATGGGATGACCGGAAGCAGGATCACAACATCGACCACTGCTTTTGATATGTCCTCGATGCTAAAACTGGGCAATCTAATTTTCACCATCCTCCTGGTAGCCTATCCTGGGACAAATTCCCCATCATACACAGCTTCGGCGTCATCACCGTTGGCTGGCAGGCCACGCACGTCATGTCACACACGCAATCCAGCCATGTGCAGGCTATTATAAATCCAGAAATGTCTCTAGCACATGCTTGACATGGTCATCCGGCGAGTTGTCTGGTGCATTTATCAGCATTATTCGATGGGCGGCCGGGATTGCGTGCTGTCCTGACAAATGGGGACTCAACCCCGCAAAGCCAGGACTATAAAACGGATCATTCATTCCGGCAATGATTTCAGGTTTTTTTTTTTTTTTTTTTTTTTTTTTTTTAACCACGGACAACTGTGAGAGATTCTGAATCATTTTATTGAGATGGCTTCAGCAGCTGTTCAAGCATCAACGGGCCATGGATCTGCTTTGGCGCAGAAACCCACCGTCCCCGTCTCGGACCGTCCGCATCATGTCCAGACGACCTTGAATTTCTTGAAAGAGAACGAAGATGGCTCGCCCCCAGAACCAAATTACGTCAATAGGCCCGAGTCCTACGACAAGCCAGTTACGACCATTCCGGCTACAATCCACGATGTCAGCGGCCACGAGCTGGACTATACCCTGGATGGCAATGGCTTCCAGTTTTATTACCACGAAAGTGCCGAAAAGGACTTTCTAGACGACGAGAAGATCAAGCGAGAATACTATCTGGAGACGGAGCAGTTGCTTAAAGATGCGTATGTCATCTACCTCGTATCGCACGTCAAGCCATTTCCTAGACGCAGACTAACATTCTCAGAACCGGCGGGTCTCGAGTCTTTATCTTTGACCATACGATTCGCCGTGCAGCAAAGGACGAGAGGGCTTCCTCGCAACTGCGCGGCCCTGTTCAACGTGTGCATATCGATCAATCTTATGAAGCATCCAAGAACCGCGTTGCCTACCACCTCCCCGACGACGCCCTCGAGCTCCTCAAAGGAAGGTATCAGATCATCAACGTCTGGAGGCCGATCAAGACCATCTTGAAAGACCCGTTGACTGTTGCTGATGCGCACTCGGTCCCGGACAGCGACCTTGTCGGCGTGAAGCTGATATATCCGGACCGCGAGGGCGAGACATATGCCGTGAAGCCTGATCCAAATATCCGCTGGTATTATCGATATGCACAGACGCCGGACTTGGTGACTTTGATCAAATGCTTTGATTCCAAGACGGATGGACGTGCGCGTCGTGTACCGCATTCTGCGTTTGTCAATCCAGAAACGGAGTCGGAGGAGGGCAGAGAGAGTATTGAAGTGCGAGCATTGGTGTTTCATCCGGAAGACCGCGATTGAGTCTTTACAGTTTTTACGAGTGTATTTGATGAATTGTTTGAACGCATAATCATTCGTCATTGACAGGCCACTGGGAAGTTGGACTAGTAACTACGGATATAAACAAGGTATATTTATTTGCCCGAAACCTCTTTCACGGCGGCGATAATATCGTTGGGTCCAAGCCCCTGGGCATTGATCTGCTCATGCAAGCCACCGCAGCCCTCCTTGATCGCCCCAATGCTCTTGAACTTGGGAGTCAGCTTGCGCTCCAGAAGGTGAGTGCCGAGACGAGAGCCAAGACCCGTCTTCTGGGCAATGGACTCGACCACCAGAACGAAGGGAGTAGAGCCGTAGTTGCGGATCGCGTCCTCGTCGACGACGTTCAGGGTGGGCTTGTTAATCAGACCCACGTCGAGACCTTCCTGCTTCAGGCGCTCAACGGCGTCGAGGGATCGGTAGAGCATATCACCGTATGAGACGATGTAGCCGGCGGTACCCTTGCGGATGACCTCCTCCTTCCCGGAGACGAACTTGTAGCCTTCGCCGAACAACTTCTGGTCGGTGCCCTCCTTCAAAATGTACGGGACCTTGGACCGCGTCGAGAAAATGAACCGCATACCCTTCTCCCAGAAGACCTTGTTGACGACAGCCTTCATCTGCTCCCCATCGGCAGGGAAATAGAGCGACGTGGTCTCAGCATCCATGAGGCCGTTGTCGGCGAAGAAATGGTTCAAACCAAAGTGGCAGGTGTTGTCCGCCATCTCGTCGACACCGCTGTGCGAGAAATGAGAGAGTACAGTGCAATCGTTCAAACGAGCCATGGTAATTTCGGAAATGCACATCTCCAAGAAGGCCGAGAAGGTCGAGAACACACCCTGGCGCTCGCCGTTGCTACCGAACCCGAAGCCGGCGGCGGCGGAGAAGTTGCCGCGCTCCATCACACCCGATGCAACGAAGGACTCGGAGTGCTTGGACTGGATGGCCTTCAGACCGGTTGACCCGGCCAAATCGGAGTCGATGACCATCACCCGGCGGGCGGCTTCTTCCTTGCTGAGACCATCAAGCACGGCATTGACGGCCTCGCCGAAGATGGAGCGGTTGGCACCCTTGTCCTTGGAGACACCAAGGTATTGGTGCGGGTTTGATCGGCCCTTGATTTCATCGTAGAACGCAAGCTGCTCCTTGCTGTAGCCGCGAGTGGTGAGGTACTTGCGGGCAATCTCAACGCTAATGACATCGTGCGCATGGGTCTCGCCCTCGATGCCTTCAATACCGGCAGCCATCTTGCGGTCCACAATCACCGCAGCGGGGCCGTTATAGTTGATGACCTCGCACATGGCCTTGTACAGCGAGTCGACATTCTCGCCTTGGGCACGCACAACATGCAGACCATGTCCCGCAAGGGTGCGGCCGATATCATAGCCCTTCAGGTACTTGGACGGGTGACCGGCAATGGTAACATCGTTGTTGTCAACAAAGACCTTGACGTTAAGGTTTTGAGCCACGGCAATCCGAGCCGCCTCCGCATCGTTTCCTTCCTGCTGTGATCCGTCGGAGCCCAACAGAATCACGTTCTTATCTTTGTTTGCCATGGAAATACCATTCACCATTCCCCACATGTGACCCAGACGGCCGGAGCTGAACTTGACGCCGGGAGTGAGGCCCAGCTCGGGGTGGCCAGGGAGCTTCGAATCGGCATCACGGTAGTTCAGGAGGTGGTCGGGGTCAATTTTGCCGTCCATGGCGGCTAGCAGGTACTGCGTTGCGACCCGATGGCCTGCCTCATCGAACATCGCGTCCACGAAGCCATTGGGGTTCGCATTGATGAAGGCCAGCAGGATACAGACCTCGGGGGCTGTATCGAAGGGTCCACCGGTGTGACCGGAGACACCGCGAGCAGACCCGGTCGCTGTGAAGGCGATGATGGCATCGCGGAAGACGTTGATGTTGTTCAGAAGGTCATTCTTCTGCTCCGCGGTGAGGGTCGGGTTGTTCGAGTCAAGCTTGAGCTGCTTGAACTGCTTCAAGTCCACTGGAAATCTGTGTCCGCTCATCTTGGTGGGCTGGATTGATGAAGAATGAGAGAACGAAACTCCCCGGGAATCCGCGTATAAAAGGTTGCATTGAAAAACCGGATAGTGATAAATCCGAGGAGGAGGGGCGGTGACGTCAGAAGCACTGGGATCATCCATGCTTCTCTGGTGGAGATTCTGGAATAACTTACTATAGATGGCAGGCGATGGATTTGCTACAGCCAAATTGAGCTGATATTTACGGTCGACATGTTCTCCAAAAATCGTCTACGTCGTCAGCTACAGTTGTGCATGATCAATGCCCAAAGCTTAGCTAGCCTGCTATCTATAACAACTGAAACCGGGATCACCGGACCATAGAGCTCCGCATTCATCACTACCAAGGTGGGAAAAGATTCAATGGTGGAGAAATATGTCTGACGCTCGGAGCTGCTTGATTTAACCTCCACGAGGGGTGCAAGCCGACCACATCTATACCAGGATCTGCGCAGAAATTTCTTGGCTGTCTATAAAAAGTGCGAGTGTAGCCATCTAAAACAAGAAAAACAAATGACACATCTTCGACATCTACTTCCGCTCCAGAGCTTTCTCCATGGCCGACACTCTCTCGTCGATTTTCTTAAACGACCAGCTTTCAAAGGCCGGTGGGTAGATGAAAGGCCGCAGATCGAATCTGTGGTCATCTGGACTGTAGCTTTCTGCGTGATAGGCTGGAGTCGCAACGGTCTGCTTGTGACGGTTGATTTCTAGTATTGTGTTAGCCCATGCATTCCTCTGGGACCGGAGGGCATCACATACGGTAGAAATGATGGAAGCGTTTCACCTTCGTCGCAATATCGCGCGGACTCAATTTGCCTTCCCCACCCCATTCGTTCAGAAGTCTGAGGAACATGCGGTAAGGTCCGAGCTTGTTTTGCTTGCGCAGCGTCTGCATCTGTTAGTTCCGACTGTGCCAAAGAGTCTTATTGGGTTACTCACCCCAAAGCGAGATAGCTCCGCGTAAGTCATTCCCATGTCAGCTGCAGTGACTCGGTCAGTAGATGTGCATTGAAATAAATCATCCTACATACCCTCATCACTCTGTACGTAGTTCTCCGTGATCGGCTCAAGTTCCGCAGTTGCTATATCGATGTCAGCGGTGCGATAGAATCGAGAAAAGCAAGTTTTGACGTACGCGTAGCATGGATAAACTCTTCCAGAATAGGCATGTCAAAGCTCTTGGAGGCCCACGCGATGAAGCTCTTGCTATAGCTCAATGTCAGCGGGCGGTCATCAAACTGGGGATAGAATCATACAGGTCAGTTTTGCTGATGGACCCAATAGGGTTGAGATCGGCAGAGCTACAATCGTACTTGGTGAGATCTACAGTTGTCAGCTGCCAATACGACCACCACCATGTAAGCAAGAACACTTACATCCGCGAAGACATTCATCAACATTGCTGGATCCAAGAACAAGCAAGCTGCCACCACCCGGTCGCTGGCGAACAGTCGGCAACATCTGCGCGTAGTAGTACGAAATGACCATACGGCTGCGGGCTTGAATGTTTTGCAGCGCCAAGTTTTCCGTCACCGACCCTCCATGAACCTTGAACTTGGGCTCGAAACCGGTACCTTGGGTGAGCAAGTTCTTGGTAGCGTGGAAAGTATCATCGATGTTCAAGTCCGAGTGATAACTGCCAATTCGCTCGGAAAGGTCTTTGGCGCGCTGACGAGTCTCTTTGCTGCTTTGATTCTCCATGCCTAGGTAGACTGTGTGGAATATTTGACAACAGAACTCTTCGGGGGTATTTGGTAAGTTATCCGAGTACGCAGCGATTCTTCGAACGTCGGCAATGACATCCTTGTTGCCAGCCTTGACGGCCTGGACTACCAGGCGGCACATGCTATAGACGATAGTGGCAGTCGCGCACGAGTCAATGCCCCCGGAGAGTGGTACCAAGTAACCAGCAGCCTTGCTTCGGCGGACTTGAATGGGTGATTAGTGATTGGAACACATTGAGAAGACACAGCCAGTGGACTCACGGTAATCCCACAGCCAGCATGCTGGCCCAAGTGCCTACAGGGAAAAATTGTCAGCATTTCCCTTCATAAAAAGATGTCTCGTTTTGCAGGAGGCCACTCGCCCAGGAATACATACAATTTCCTCCTCTGGAAGGTGATACTTGGCCGCCTGGGGTGCGGATGGCACCTCTAGAACTTCAATGTTGTCATGGCAAAGACTGAAGTCAACCTCAATCCTTTCATAGATGGGTGCTTGTACGGCCTGGAAGCCACGGGAGGGGGCAAAGCGGTAGGCCCGCACCTCCTCTAGATCAACCGTTGCTGTCAGGACTTCGACATCTTCTAAACTGAATTGAGACCCTTGTACAACTATTTCGCCATTGACCATGATCATGGAGCACCCGTCATAAAGGAGGCGATCTCCGTCACATCCTACAATTGTGAGTAGATGAGTCTCGTTCGACAGGGGATGACGAACCAGATTGGTTGGCGTAGAGATAGATGCCGCCATTTTTCCGGGTAGCCTCTTGGATCAGAGCAATTCTTTCATTGAGTTTCCGCAGGCTGTGGTGCGAGCCAGAACTATTGGTGAATATTTCGACTCCATTTAATCCCCTAGGCCAGGTCAGTGGGTGATCTCGAAAAGAAAAAAATGCATCGCGTACATATTGATATGCGGTGCTTGAGGAGTGAAAAGTTCCTCACAAGTCTCGGCCGCGAGAGATGTGTCGTTGAGAGACAGGACAACATCACCGATAGGGACTTGGCGAGTACCCTGGTGTTTCTGAAACCGAGGTGGGAGATTGTATTGCTCAACGTGCCTCGGCCTGTTCCACGGAGTAAAGAATCGGTTTTCTCTGAAATTTCTGTAAAGGCGTAAGCCATTTTCCCAGGCGCCCGAAAACGATGTAGTCACGGAAGTGGCAGAAATCGGACATGGTAGTCCGGTTCTGACTCGGACAGATAACATACCCATCGTTGGCAAGGTACATCTTGGGACGAAGACATAGAATATTGCCATCAAGAATAATTGCACGGCTGTTAAATCTACAACCTCGGTGCATGATCGGCAGACCCACGTCAAGAAGGATTCCGTGTAGTGAGGGATCGGTGACGATGCTGAAGAGCATGTCCATGGACTGGTCGTAGATATCAGATTCAAGGAAGTGATCGAGACTGTCATAATTGTAAGCAAACTTTCTTATGCGAATATATCGTCATATACTCACCATCCATAACCACTTATTTCCAGCTCGGGACCCGTTCGCAAGCTCGCACCGGCTTCTTTGGCCTGGTGAATGCTGCGCTTGATGCGAGCTAGATTGCCTTCCCAGTCAAGCGCCCACTGGTTGAGAGAGCATGTTGCAACAGTAATGAGATTCGCCATGTTTCCGGACCAATTCCTCGACAAACTCGTCAGAGAGAAAGGAGCAGCAAGAAAAAGATGGTGATGATCGACAATGGCGGGGATCTTGCGTAAAAGGAAGGCGGTAGACATGCCATGCGGGGAGCTTCTCCGACGGGATTAAACTAAATCCGGTACAAGATCATGTGATTTGAAAGAGGACTATAATACGGAGAGAGAGCGCAGGTCGCAGTTGAACCCAGGGGGGTTTCAACTTGAGCCTAGGGGGAAGAATAGGTCTATTACGTGATAGGGTCTATGCTCAGAGTAGGTAGGCCACAAATTGCCCGATTAGTGAATGACTAACCATAGTACTCGTATAAAATCCCTACCTAATATAGTCCGTGTCTCTCCTGACTCCCGACTAACCCTCCCCTAACCCCCAACTAGGTACCCCCTAGGCACCCCTTAGCCTCCCTCTTCCCCTCTTAAATTAGGTATCCCCCCCCCTATCTCCCTGTATATAGTTAAGATTTATAGCCTATTATTAAATCTCTATAGCTCTTAGTATTTACTATTCAAAAACACTCTATATATAAAAATTATCTATAAGGTAAAAAAGCTTCTAAGTATTTAAACTCTATAAATAGTGATTTTATATATGTTATTTATGCAACCAACTCTAAGATAAGGTGAAGAATTTTTGAATATATAAGTAACGTACTGTGAGGCGGGGCGGATAAACGAGTTGGGCGTAGGTACGAGCATTATTAATCAAAAGGTCACGTGACCCCGGGGGTAACTCACCCACCCCCCCCCGGGATCATGTGAGAACTCGAGAGAGCGAATTATCCTGGCTTAAAGACTGGGAAAGTATCAAATACCATATCATAACAATTCCCGTTGTAACACCAGACACCCTTCTCAGATTAATGTTCTTTCTTGCTCTGCACTACGTTCTTCCGAGGAGACTCCACGAGACGAAATTCAGTCGCAAATCATTGGTATCATTTTTTGCTAAACAAACTAAGCTCCTAAAATATGGGCAAATTGTCTTGCACTGCTGAAGATTACTCTGAGCCATAGTACCAATCCGACACGAGGATTCCAATCGCCGATGCCTGTATGTTCAAGTCAGCTATGCTTCTTTTTCAGAGTCCATGGTGCTCTTACCAGTGCTATGTCCACGCCAGGTGTAACAGTCAAGTCCAAAGCGGGACGATACTTCGATCGCGACTTTCTTCTCAGTGCCAACTTGTTGTTGTGATTGACACTCTCCCGCAGCTGAATGATCTTTCGGCTATTGTCCGACACATCAAACGTGTTCATCAGATGTCCATGTTTGACGACTGTCAACCGAGATCCCCGGCTTCCCTCAGACCTTTCCTCATCCCCCGCGCCATTTCGGAATATCATAGTCAACTGATTCGTACCCCAATCCGGGGACGCCTTGAGGATCGTGGAGTCCGCATCGTTACTCCCCGGCATGGTGATGGTATATGCGTCGGGGGAGTACCAGGGCTTTTTGTAAATGTCGAATAGAGGCAGGCCGGACTTGTCGCGGAACTCGCGACACTCCCGATCGTTGTATTTGCGCCCACTGGCAGTGAAGGCATCGGCGCCGGCATCGTGGAAGATGTCGTACGCTACCTTGGACTGGGAGTGGCCCTGTGGTTTGACGACGAGGGCCATTTGGTATTCGGCGATGTGCTCTTTGCGAAAGGCGACCTCATTTTTCGGGGGTCTCAGAGAGGGCCGAGGGCCAGAATTTTTGGGGAAAATGTGACGATCGAGTCGTGCGTGGCTGATAGTTGTGACAGACATGGCGTAAAAGTTCTTGGTGGACTGCGAATATCCATTTGGGGCCGGGGTGGGCGGCGCTTGCATTGATATGCCCGGGGGCCGTCAGTTGCGTCATGGTCGTGATGATGTTGGGTTGTGGCTAAGCGCGAGTGCCTTGCGACTGCCGCCCCCGGCCCCCTTGTTCATCACTTTGGTTGGATCGGCATTCAAGCAAATCCTCGAGGGTCCCCTCTCCAACTCTTACTGGTGTGGGGGACGATGCCAAGGCCATACAGGGCTGAGGGCCAAGTGGCGAAGCATTTGTATGGCAGAGGCCGAGTCTGCCTCGCCCTGAAAGCCAATCGTGGAACTGTTCCGTCTCCACTAGGCTGCGCGCACTGCCCTCGTGAACTCCACGCTGTGTTGCTTGTTTGTCCAGACGGGCGATGTCGGGGACCAACATCGCATCCAACTTGATCGGGATTAGTCATGCACTTCCTCCGCAACGACGAAGCCATGGCGAGAGCCATCAAGTGACTCTAGCCCAAAATGGCAGCTTCATTTGCAGTCAAATCACTGGATCATCTGGTCCTGACCGTCCGCTCCATCCCGGAAACGGTGACCTTTTACACCAAGCATATCGGTATGCGGCACGAAGTCTTCAGCTCCCCGGCCAACCCCGCGATACAAAGGTAAATCGGACGTGCCATGTGCATCATTCTGTTCGTAGTGAAAGATCTCACATCTATAGAAATGCTCTTATATTTGGGAATCAGAAAATCAACCTTCACCAGGCTGGCAAGGAGTTTGAACCCAAGGCCAAGAATGTCATGACGGGCAGTGCCGATCTATGCTTTTTAACCGATACCCATGTGGAGAAGGTTTTACAAACCTTCCGAGAGTCGCAGATTGTGGTAACCGATGCTGCACATAGGAAAGGGCTATGAAAGACTGATCGCTTTTAGGTTCTAGAGGGAGCTCAGATAGTGGAGAGAACTGGAGCCGTTGGCAAACTGCGTAGTGTTTATGTCCGGGATCCCGATGGAAATTTGATTAAGCTTGATCTTACATCCTAAATATAACTCCCCATGCTCACCCAGCAGGGTCTCAAACTACCAGTAACATGGATGTCTACATCCCTGTGCCCGGAGATATATACCTCCTCGGGCTCTTGTGCTTAGGGTCGCAGTGACACAGAGCATCATTTTCAAACGCGCATATAACTCCAGCCGAACAATACAGTAGCCATCAAAGCAGAAAAGTATAAATCGTGTGGGATCACAGACGCGGCACCTGTTGTGACGGCGGGAGTTGTAGAGGTGCTTGACGGGGTCATCTGTCTAATTAGCACATTCTCTATTTTGATAATCGAGCCAGGTAGGATTCAGTCATACCGTTGTGGAGGTTTTATTGCTGACAAAGGTTGACGAAGTTTTGTCAACACTCATGGTAGCAGTAGCAGCTGCAGCCCCGCTCGCCGAGGATGGGCTTGGAGTGGCATCGTCTTTGCATTCTTCCGCAGCAGATTTCACATCCGAGCCATAGTATTTCCAGATGTTATATGTGAGAGCATATTTCAAGCATGAACTCAGATCCGCAGTGAAGGTAGAGTTGGAACAGAAATCGCTAGAGCGAGCAATGACAATTACCTCACCTGTTTTCATGGCCAGGGCGGAAAGTGCGAGGGATGTCTGCGAATCTTACCGCATGCTTTGTGGCAATTATACAGCGGAGAGCCAGGAGGGATATTCTGGCGTTTTTGTACTCCTGGTATATCAAAGGCGAGAGCCGAGGACATCAAAAGAGCTGAAAGCAACACGGGTAGCGCAAAGGGTGCCATTTGCATCATGTTGTAGCGAAATGGGGATGTGGAAGTGTTTGTGAGGAAGCGACAGTGAATGGTCAATGGGGATTGCTTCAACTTCTCCTATTTAAAGCCGTGCCATCTCCTCATCCATCCAACAGCTCGGCTAAACGAACCGGTTTGTATGGCTTGCATGTTGATTCATGTTTTAGTGTTGACACCCTGCCCCTCTCTTTTAAGTCGACGAATCTAGGAGTGACCTTGATGTAACTCAAAGCCCGGTACGTTATATGCTTTTGGTGGCGGGGAGTCCGATCAAATACTCCAGCTAATGGGCATCGGCGGTTCCTTGCCGACTCCCTCATGAAGATGCCAGGGAAAAACTAGGAGCCTCGCTCCGTGCTTTCCGGGACTCTACCATTTCCATTATGGCACCAACTGGTCCAATCGCCGAAGAGCCTGGATCTTATCAATCTAATTTCCCCACCTCAGCAAGCGCTTTTCCGGTCCCCGGGCCTATGGCTGGTTGAGACTACTGCGACGCTAAATCTAACTGCAGCGAGCTCGTCTCTTCCCTGCCAATGAAGTACAGTTCTCCTCCCTGCCCCATGTGGCGTTTTCTTCGCTAAATAGATTGGCGCATCTGTATTCGCTCTTGCAGATAAGACCCGGATTTCCTTGCTGCCATGGATCCGGTTCTGGTATGGTTTCTCGTCTTAGGTAGTATTTGTTCTGCGAGAACATCCATGCCGAACCAGACCAACGCATGGGTCTCTTCGGGCGACAACACTAGTGCCTTCGGTACATTCCGCCAACTCTTGTCTTTTTTCAACCTACCAATTGCACGTTGGAAGGTAGCGTCTCCGAAGCTGGTACGATATGTAGCCGACAGTTCGCTCTCGCCCAGACTTGATTTCAATCCATTTCTCCTTGACTTCACATTGCCCCCAACATTTAGACCTTCCGAAATTACAAAATGATCCTACATCGTGACGGCATTCTCGTACTAGTCGAGATTTTGTCTCTCGCATTGAATGTCAGTGCAGCCACTGATATGGGACCCGCCGCCTTTCTTTGGCCCCCGGATAGACCCTGGGGCGCTGCACAAGACAACACTCCTCCATGTGGCTCATCGGAGGGGGTAACCAACCGGACACAATTTCCTCTCGGTTGGTCTGATGCCTGAAGATATCTCTGGAATATGCTAACTGCGTTAGCCAATGGCCGAGTCTCACTCGTCTTGCAAGATGAATCGTACGACGTCAACCTTGCCATCTCGTACAGTGACAGTGAGTCCACTTTTCCCAATGCCTCTATGCGCATAACTAAGCCCGACAAAGATCCCAAATTCAATAACGACTTCGCCACTCTCGTATCCTCCAGCAACTTTCCCGAAATCGAGCCTGGTCATGAGTGTTACTCGATATCTCATCCACCGTCGAATATTACAGCTGGGTTGAACGCTACTCTGCAATTATCCCATCTGTCCACTTTCGACACGGATGAGAACCAGACATTTTATGCATGTGCAGATATCACGTACGTCGAGCTCAGCTCATTCACGGCGCATCCTCTTTGCTTTAATGTCTCTGTTACCGACAATTCAACTTCCAATTCCAACTCAAACTCCTCTACAAATAATTTTTCAGCCAATCCATCCTCGAGCGGACTCTCCGGTGAACAGATTGCCGGTATTGTGGTCGGATCCCTCGCAGGCGCGGCATTGATTGCAGCTGCATTGTTCTTATTATGGAGCCGTCATCAACGCAAGGTACAGCGTGACAAAGTGATTGCCATCCGGATGAGTGACTGGACTCGGCAACCTCGGAAGACGGTGTCTGTTGAGACGAATCAAGCGTGATGATGCACCATTACCATTTCAAATGGTATTTATACTGGCTGAAAGCGTCATGACTGGTACCATCATGCGTATATTTATCAAACCCTCGATAATGATGCGATCGATGACTTGCACTTCTCTCTCCACTTTACAAAGTAGGAATTGTGACAGGGATCGGGAATTTGGGCGACGTGATTGGCCCCGACAACAGATTTGTGGCTGATTTAGTCTATATTAAACAAGTCAACATCAAGTCTTTCCTGGCCTTTCCTTTGTGCCATCTGCAAAACAAGTTCCAGCGCCGAGCATATGCAAAATTGTTGTCCGACATGATTTAGTAGCCCGCATCAACGACGTCATGTCACTGAAAACAATGTAAACAGGGTAGGGCCGATGCCCTACGCGACGGAGCTTATAAATATCTCCCAGCAGAGCTACCCGTCTTTCTTTTCAACCCCATGAGCACGACAATTTCGCATCACCTTGGTGCGAATTTCTCGTGTCTGATGTCGACTGCCTCGGATTTCGACCGCCGCCAACCCTGACTAACTGTCCGCGACCAGCGCCCGTGAAAAACACCGATACGCTCCACCGTTATGAATGAATAACCGTGATCGAAGTCGAGTCGATATTGAATCTGCGACCGCAGACCCTGTCGTTCCCGCCACACCGATCTTCACTGGCGGGAACGCTCCGACTGATCAGGTACGATATTTCCTCGCTTTCAGTGTGCATTTCTCGTGCCGGCTTCGGTGATGATACCTTACTTCCATTTCCTGAATCATTTTTGAAGAAACTGTAAACCTCACATGTTTCAAGACGGGTCTCTGAGTTGCTGTTTTTCGCATTGGCTTTTCCATGTCATGATCTTGGTGGCTTGGGCTAATTGGCGATCTGATCAGACAGGTAATCTCGTCTATGCGCAAGGCTTTGTAACGGGAGTCATTCGCTGTCTTACGCCAAGACATAATCAGCGCCTCGTTTTCGACAGGAATGGCATAGTGTAAATTCTTGCTTGGCTTATAGAAAGTGGTGGGTTGACCATAGGGTCTTTAGCTAGCTGCTATAATTGCAATTTTGAATTTACTAGAGTGTATGAACCTGGGCCATTTTCTTTACGCAACTCGTAGTCCTCGCGGTATAAATTGCACTCGTCTTGGTCGGGATAGGCCAAGCACGAAGACCAGAAGTCGGCTTGTCGAGCCCAGACTCTGGGTAATTCAAGTATTAATTACCTCATAAAAAGCACAAATTGCCTCCATAATCCGGCGGAGAAAACCCGAAATTTTCGCCCGTTTGTCATGCTGAGCAAGCGTCTGTGTCAGCGGAAGCCGCTGGTTCCGCGGCTCGGACGGCTTGTGCGGCTCGGAGATACCTGAATCATACAATAGCCTCAGCATCAATCATCATCTCAATTGCGGAATAGCTCCGTTCCATTTTTCACCGTCCCTTTATAAGCCACTGCCACCTTCCAGCAATCTATAAATTATTCCCAATCCCCCGCGACAATGGCAACTCGTACTCTTCGCCCGATATCCACTCTCCACTGCATCCGAAACAGCCTAGGATCCACCTCAAGAATCGGCCAGAAATTATTATCTGTCCAGACCCCGCCATCACGTCTAACACAGCTTCCTCTGCGTTCATTCTCGTCTTCGCGCTCAATTCGCACACCACAATCCACCATGTCGACCGACGCTTTTGTCCAGGCGGTTCAGAACCGTCGTACTATCTACAAGCTCGGCAAGAACAGCCCCGTCGATGATGCAAAGATCGAGGAGCTCGTCAATTCCGCCATCTTGAACGTCCCCAGTTCCTTTAACACCCAATCCACCCGTCTGGTTGTTCTGCTGCACGAGGAGCACGACCGGCTGTGGGATCTTACCGTGGAGGCCTTTGGTAACCTCGTCGCTTCCGGCGCGTTGCCGGAGGAGTTGTGGAAGAACCAGACTTTGCCTAAGCTGCAGGGCTTCAAGGCTGCCTATGGCACAGTATGTTCTATTCCACCCCTAAGTCATATACGATACTAACAGCGCCAGATCCTCTTCTTCGAGGACCCTGCACACATCAAGCCCTTCCAGGAGAAGTTCGCCACCTTCAAGGATCACTTCGAGCCTTGGGCGGACCACTCCAACGCCATGCACCAATTCTTCCGTAAGTTCTCCTTCCTCTTGAAGCCCCGATGTGGGATCTGAGCTGACTCCTACAGTCTGGACCGCTCTCGAGAGTCTTGGTTTCGGTGCCAACTTGCAGCACTACAACCCGCTCATCGACTCGATGGTCGTTAAGCAGTGGAACCTGCCGACCGAGTGGCGTCTCGTCGCGCAGCTCGTCTTTGGTAGCCCGGAGACCCAGCCGGGTGAGAAGGTCCAGAAGCCCGTTGCCGAGCGGGTGAAGATCTTTGGCAAGCAGTAGATTTTCTATCTGGCTGTACATGATGGACGACTTTCTTTTGTTAATTAGACCCTTGTGAAATAGTCTCGTTGAAGCATGACTCGAGAATAGACCGATTCAATCCCCTTCGCGCTTCACGGCTCGCTGGGAACCTCGCCTCAGTGTGGTTGCTTTAAGAAAAGGACTCTCAGTTGAAGGGAGCAGAATGCATCAATGGCTCTCATTTCGGGAATGTACATCTCGCTCCGGCCGTGGCTGAATCTGGAGTCCATGATATTCATGGTGGAGAACGAAACTCGTCCTCGTAGTTCATAGATGCTCCCGTTCAGTCATGTGATGGCTCGGGCCTCATACCCCTGATTATTCCTTGTATCCCTTTCCATATCCTGCAAATCAATCAATCAATCAAGGGGCCAATATCCAGATTCGAATGGCTCCTGGCGATATGGCCTAGGAGCAAGCCGAGGAAACGTCAGACAAGCGGCTTGTTCAATTTCTTGAACTTGACGTCCCAAGACCGATCGCCGATTTCATCCTGAGCCACAACAGAGGCATTGCTACGAATTTTGCTACTCTCAGAAAGGGCTCTTACCACATCTCCTTGCGGTTAAAGTACCGAAACGGTGCCACCGTGATCCGCTTGCTGCAACCCGGCGCTGTTCTCTTTCCCGAGGAGAAGGTCGTGAATGAGGTTGCTATGATGCGCTTTCTTGCCGATCAAACGTCAATACCGATACCATTTGTTCTTTACTCTGGTACAAAGCAAGAGAGCCCGCTCGATCTTAGCCTATTTATCCTTATATATTACATCGAATATAGAAGGGGGGGGAAAGGATATAACGCTCTGGATATACTGGGATATCCCCTAGAAGAGCGCGGCGCTTTAGACCCGGGAATCGATAAAAATAGGCTTAAAATGCTATATAGACAGCTAGCTAGAATTCTGCTCTAGCTCTATAAACCCTCTCTGTCTTCTATTGGATCTCTCGGTTAGATCGATGACTTCACCTAGGAAGTTCCACGCCGACCTTTATCGATGAATATAAATAAACTTATCCGACTAAGTGGCTTACCACGGGCAAAACTGCCTGATCTACATACTATATTTAACATATCTTCACCATATACCGAAGCACTTACGGACCTAAATATCGATTATTTAGTCTACCAAAGAAACGACGCCGTAGATTCCGCAGATGACTGACTTCCGGCCGGCTAATGTCCTACTTGATAAGGATATAAAAATTACCGGGATAGTGGATTAGGAGTTTATATACGCAGCCCCCGTTGAATTTTCTTAAGCGCCACCTTGGTGGCTGCTGATTGAAAAGTCTGAGCTCTGGCTAAAGGGTCTTAAGGATTGAACAACTATGTTTGAATATCGTCTGAAAATATTTCTGGGGGCGATGAAGGATTGCGAGGAAACGGCGATCCAATACGGTCGGTTAGACGAAGACCAGCGACTCTCCGGGGCTATACAGGAGAGCTAGGAGAATGGAGATTTGTGGATAATCTATACAATAACGCATAGCTTTGCATTCGATGCTATATACTGGCAAAAGATCGACCCCTGGTTACTTGGACACGCTGAAAATCCCGATGAAGCGTAGACTCGTCTTGTTGGAGGAGATGGAAAAGGATGAGATGCTTCTGGTTACTTGAAAACTGACCGAGATGAAGACCAGGGTTTTGGCGTGGTGCCCAGATGAGTATACCGTGGCATTTCGTGAACAATTGAAGAGTCGAGAGGATGAGGTAAACCAGCGAGACTGAAGCGATGATATGGGTCTTTCTCTCTACATTTTCAGGCATGATTGCTTGTACAGATAGGTTTGCGTGGAATCATTCGTGGTGCCTCTGTCTCTTTAAAAATAATCATGTACAGTAAACCAGGAACTGTCACTCTTGTCTGCACGCCGTTCCATCATCGCTCGGTACGATACCACAGCTCGGGGGGATCACCAAGACACTCGCCGATAGTCACCACTGTAGACCGAGATTAGCTTCCTATAACGCAGGTTCGAACCAGAATTATCAATACATACTGCTTAATCCGCGCATCTCAATTTCGTCAAGCATATTATCAACGAGAACCTCCACGGTAGTCTCATGCGTATCGTGAGCAAGCACAATCGTGCCCCCGGTATCGAGCTCCCCGCGAAACTTCTCAAAGCTGACCCAGCTCCGTTCAGGATGGTCATTCTCAAAGTCCTTGGTGTCGATACTGGCCCCGATCACATGGTACCCGAGGTCATTCATGGCCGTCAACACGACGTCGTTGAACATCAGATAGGGCGTGCGCATGTAGGTCGGGAAGAAGCCGACGATCCGCGAGAATGCATCCTCGAGCTGCGTCATTTGCGTGACTATGGCTGGATAGTCCAAGGTGTGAAGGAATGGATGGTTCCATCTATTCCTGTTCAGCGACGATCGGTGGCATTCAGTAAAACGATACATACGTGTGAGAGCCCAGCTGATGGCCCTCGGCGAGAGCGCGCTGCACCAGGTCTGGGAAGGCGTCTATGCTGCCTTTATTCACGCCGTTCAAGAAGAATGTTGCGCGCACGCCGTGCTCAGTGAGTGTATCGAGCATCTTGGCTGTGTAGATGTATGGTCCATCGTCGAACGTGACGGCGATCGTGCCCGGAATTGTGCAATGGTTGATCACGGCACCGAATGGCACCGTTGATGCAGTTGGACTCGGCGGTGCGTTCCGGATGATTGGCATCGCAGTACCCAGCGATAGAGAGGCCAAAAGAAAGAATGGGGTCAGAAGGCCGGAGTGCATGATGGAAGCGTGAGTCGTGTCTACTCGATACAGAGAAATTCGGGAGAAGAATTCCAGATACGCAGCAAAACGGGAAGTACAGCATCGTCGCTGCCGACTTGGTGGGATCGACTTTTCATACATTCAAAATTGCACATGGAAAGCATTTCATCTCACACAAATCAGATAGGAATACATCGAGCAAAGGTATCAAAGATGAGACATTAACCCCTCTGCTCTGGGAAGTAGATCAAGGGGTAAGGAGGACGAATAACGTCCAATTCCGAGCATTTAACCCCGACGGGTCTGCTTCTTCATGCTCTTGCGGTTGCCCTTCTGGCTCTCGCGTTCCAGGTACTTGCGCTGCTCCTCGGCAGTCATGCCACGCAAGATGCGCTCGCGCTCCTCCTTCTTGATCTTCTCCGCAGCCAGCTTGCGCTCCTCGGCCTTCTCTTCCTCCTCCGCCCGGCGCAGCTTCTTAACCTCCTCCTCGCGGACATTGCGGATCTTGCGCAGAACCTCACCTCGGAAGTGAGCGACATTAACTAGCTTGTCGGCAAATCTCAGGAACTGAGAAAAGAGGGGCAGGGTGGAGTTGTAACCGGCGGGCGAGGAGAGGTTGACTGAGAGCTGAACACGCTTCTTGGGAACGGTCTCATTAATCCTAAAACATATTAGTGGCAAGCCACGGCCAATGATAGATAGAGGACTTACTTGGTGGGCTTGTCAATGGGCTGGTCAGTCACGATCAGGTACTCAAAGTCATGACCGGCCTCCTCGATGGCCTGGATAAGGTCAGGAGTGAGAAGAGTCTCGGTGATCTCATGGCTCTCTGACATCACCGTGACCCAGTTAGGGAGCTTGGGGTGATCCTTGGAGAAGGTGATCGAGGCATCGTACCGGTCAGTACGGAATTTGCCCATGTGACTCTTGTGGACGACCGCCCAGATAAAACCGTCGTAAGCCGAGTTGGCGACCTTGACGGCCGAAGAATCCTTGCCAAACACGGGAACGAGGTCCTTCTCCTTGCCGTCAAAGGCATACATCAGGGCCTCGTAGCGCTCGGAGGGAGTCTCCCAGCTCTCAAAGAAAAAGCTGAAGACGTACTCAATGAAGTAGGTGATCGGGTTGTAACGCTTGGGCATCTTCAGCGCGACATCAAGGAAGGCGACGTTCTGACGACCAGTCGCATAGGCGGCGAACTCATGAGCCGACCGTTCCTTGATTGCGCTCTCCGGGTTGACCAGTTCCACCGTCACCGAGTCCTCGTCCTCGGGAGCCGGGCGCGCAATGCCATCAAATCCAACCACGGCAAACTCCTTCTGCAGCGCAGGGATGTGAGCCTTGGCCCATTCGCGCGCCTTCCGACGGTTCTTGCGGGTGCCCCAGACGTGGAAGAACACGATGAGCAGAATGAAAGGCAAGATCATAGCCTCCTGCTTGAAATCCGCGGGCGAAGTCCGCTCCCAGATCCGATACCATGCCGTGTAAGGGGCGGTGCTTCCATGCGTATTATAAGCTGGGACGGTGGTCGAGTCGGCGACCAAAGACGCCGGCGACGGGTTCGGGGCCTCGACGAAGTCGGCGAAATCTATCGGCGGTTAGACGGGCGACAGCATTGAGCCTAAAACCACGTACCATCGTCTGGTTTGGGGCCAGATGGCGCACCAAAAACGTTCTTGAACACGCCCGCCATGGTTGGGTGAAGGATTGGGGAGTGGAAGGGAAAGGAGGTGGAAAGAAATGAAGTGCGGAGCGACGCTGGCTCTAGCGCCCCCACGCCTTTTACTCCAGTTTCTCTCGACATCGACCATGTTCAATTATTGTATATGCCCCATATCCCCCAATCTCGTCAATAATACACAAAAAAGTACTCAGTGAGTGTGGTATCCTAGAGAAAAGTGCAAATAAAAAAAGTGAAAAAGGAAAATCCCCAAGAAAAAGCCCAATGAGACAGCACAAATCGACGCCAAAGCTTCACAAAAACCCGATTTTTTGTACAGTCCCGCTTCCCAGCAATGAAGAATAAAGTTAGAAGATAAGTGTCGTAACAGTCATTAGCTCAAGCCTGGCTTGATAGAAGAAGAGAAAAGTGTTGGAGAGATGCGCCCGGTTCAGTGCCCATACGCCGGAGGTGGTGTGTCATCCTGGGCACGGGTCCAAAAGTTGCATGCGTTGCTTGCCATCAATTTTTCATCGCGCATCCGGCGAGCAATCTCACCTGCAAGTCGTTCAACGAGGAGAGGGTCGACGGCATCGCCGGGGGCGTTGTCTTCCTTGGTGAAGGGGAGAACGGTGGCTGGCAACGGGGCACGAGATCCAGACGGTCCGGCCTCGGCTTTCTCCTGGGGCCGAGTGCTGCGCACTGTAGCACGGGGAGTCGCATCAACGTCGCCGGATTTCAAAGGACGAGTGGTGTCGGTGGAATAAGACGGTTCACCACTTTCGTAGGTCATGGACCCGCGTTGCAGCGACGGACGTGAGATGCTAGTACGGTGGCGCTCGGGGATGAAAGGCAGGTGAGGGTCGGTCTCCGGGGACAGCGGAGGAGTGACCGGATCGTCGGACTGTTCATTCACCGCAGGAAGAGGCGCGGAGCAGATGGACGGCGGACCGGTGGATTCCGTCATCGCTCGTGCACCCTCGTCACTAACGCTCATGGCGTCATCGGTCGTCTTCGGCTTTCGCAAGTCCACCACTCGCTTCTTGCGCTTGCGAGAATGCGCCTTGGAATGACGACCGGCACCCAGACTCAGACCATATCCACTGAACGAGTGGCTGGATAGAGAGGGCCGGCTCTGTAGGGAGACCGTGCTGGCGGTCTCGTGGATAGATGCCGACAAACTGCCCACCTGTGATTGTGTTCGAGACAACGCTGGACTCAAGGGAGAGACAACACTGGCCGGGAATTCGCTCGGGTCGGTAGGGGAGGTCCATGCCCGGTAGACCACTTCTTGAATCGATGGCGTAAACAGGGACAACGTCCGTTGGGAGTCCGTCAACGCAGCGAGGCGAAGGAGGTTCTTCTGTGAGAACAGGGAATGGGTTTCAACCGATGAGTCGAGCGATAGTGAGGCGATTTGGGATTCATTCAGTGCGTTGCCGAGCGAGTCGACGGGGTCCTGCGGCGGACTGGCCAGCGGGTCTTGACCGGGGCCCTCGCTCGTTGTTTGATCCAGAGTTTCAGGCTGATTCTCTGTCTCCTCTCCGGCGCGATATTCCGGTACCCATAAACGCAGCGACAGGCGATGGATGATCGCGGGTAGTTCATCCATGAACAAAATGCGAAGTTGTGCCTCGATTTCTTTCTGTAGGAAGTCGCGCACAAACGGGATGGAATCGAACGTGGATGAAACCTTAAGCGACTCGAGGGGATCATTGCGAAAGACGACGGTGATTCCCTTTTGTTTGGAGAAGACGAGGATCACAAAGCCGGAGAGCTTGAAATCGGAGAGTGTAATTTGGAGGGGGATGGTAAGCGGGGTCCTGAAAATCACGAGTGTCAGCCATTTGCGACGAATGATTTATACAAATTAAGGCTGCGCTTTCGGGGCATCATGACTTACGCGGCAGCCAGTGGTTGCGGCGATGCGAAGGCTGGCCGTGTGAGCAGGTAGGTGTTCAGCGGGTTGGCCTGGACTCGGGTCTTGAGAGTCAGGAAGGCGTCGCCGGAATAAGACATCTTGAAAATGCCGCGAAAGCGATCCTCGGCCAGGTCGCCGATCTCCAGAATCTCCAGGTTCGGGGGCATCGAGCCCAGGTTCAACTCGGTGACGATAATATCATCAACGATGATGGGCGGCTTAGGCGACTTATTGAGCGCAGCCGTGAGCAGCTCTTGGGCGCGAGTGTAAAAACTCGCGTCCGCCATCAACGGCGACCAGTTGAAGTTGAACGCCATGCCCGGGCATTGAGGATGGGGTAAGTTGAGCGTAGAGTGGGAGAGGCGTCAGAAGTGACGGGGGGCAAAAGCGCAAAAAGTCAGGAGAACGTGACAAGGGAAAAGTCACTCCCGAGGTTCGGACCTCGCGTGCTCCCACAACACGATTTCACCCGGTTCCTTGAATGCTTGGATGGGAAGAAATTCTCCTTCAATAACAGCGGATATTTTATTACTCTCGACTTCTTCTTCAACAACTCTCTATCACCCCGTTCTCATGCTGGGTAGATCCTACATACCGGATTTCCTCTGCCATGACTTGGCGTTCCCCTTCCGTGTTAGTGCTCAGACCTCGCCGCTTTTTGCTCACTGAGCAGAACTGAGCACGCCTCTGAGCATCACCTGATAGTTACTTAGCTGAGCAGTCTGATTCACTCACTGATCCTGGTCTAAGCGCCCTAATTCGCTTACTGAGCAAGGTCTAAGCGTGGGGCTAAGCGGCCGAAGCGACCTCAATAAAACACACCACGCTACCTGGTTCATGTGCTACCTTCCCTCACTAAATGAACCCAATTAACCTATCAAAAAAACACTAGCATTATCAATATAGTAATTTATGGTGGTAATTTTACTGCTTTCTGTTATACCACAATAGAACCTACTACCTTATGAAACCAATTAGTATTACTCTATATACTATAGGTGTAAAGGACTAATACAAGTCTTAAATTCAATCTAGTAAGGCCACGAGCTGTGTACAAAAAGCCTAAAGAAAGGAAACTCGCGCGCGTTTCGAGGTAAAAACGGGGGCGGGATGTTGATGTCACGTGTTACACGTGATGACCCTCGGGCTCCAGCCCGTTATATAACGATATATTACGATTAAAGATCTCCACTTGGCTTTCTTATGCGCTATTTCTTCGCATAACCCGCAAATTCCCGTAATATAAACCAGAGTGCAAATTTCGATATTCCCTTCCTCTGCATTCCCACGAAGAAGTCGAGATTAATGACTCCGCCGCCTTTGTTCGCAACTTCCCTTGCAACTCTCTCAGGTATGCAAAGGCATATAGGTCACTATACGTACCAGACTTCCTCTGCCAGGTGAGCTTTCCTATTGTAGGTGCCGCCGCTTTAATGAGGGCACCCAGAGTCAGGCTCATAAGTAAACTTCAGTCCGGGCTTAGACTCAATAAGCTACTCAGAGTTGACTACGTGACGTATTAGTAAGGTCCTCTAAGCATATAACTAGAGCACACTCACTAATAACTCAAAGGTTGCTCTACTGTTTGATAAGGTAAACAAAGATAGGTGATGGTCTATATATCATACGATCTCATCGGTTACTATTTGAGCATCCGGGACTTATAACCTCTTAGCAGAAGGCGACGCTACTAGGAACTAACACTGGGTTATGGTAGTAGCCTATACTTTTATAGGCTCTACGTAATTTGTGTCGTATAATGTCCTTCGATTGTTCGTCCAGAGAATGCTAACGATCAAGAGAAAAGTATTCTGGGAAGAAATTTGTAGCTATGGACCCTATAATTCATCATACAACAGAGAAAAAACAACAATCGAGAGACCGGAACGATCCAATATCGACTCCACTATGATCAAATTTGAATTATTTCTTCGCCGCCTTTTCATACTCAGGTGTTTTCTCCCACTCTGCTATGAGATCCTCGATCTCTGCACGACCGTCACCACCTAGGCCCTGATGGGGTGCGTAGGCTAGACCTCTCCCTAGGAGGTCTATCATTTTGTCTGATAACCCCCATTTATGCGTATGCAAAGCGCCCACCAAAGTATCCTTGGCAGAAGGTGGATCCTCAGGCGGGTCCCTGTTGTACATGGACGCCGCATTAGCATTGATTTTGTCGCTGAGCCTCCGGACATTATCACGTTGTTCCCATCCAACGAGAATATGGAGTGCCAAAATTGTGGCCGCGTATACGTCATTAGCCGACGAGTCTCCTTCCCCGAGAGAGCGCATCTCTATGATGACATGGTTAGCAATCAAATCAATATAAACGTTGAAAGGGGATTAAGAGTGACAAACCGGGGGATCGGTAGTGTTCAATATTGGGTTTTTGTTCGTCGTTGAACGTGTAACTTTTAACGTCCGATGTCCAATGAAATCCATCTAGTTGAACTTTAGGCAGCTTAAGCTTATTCCCAAGCCATGACTTCGCTTCCGGTTTGCCCACGACGGTCTCCAGGCTCACGCTGAAGTGAGCCAGCTTGCTCCCCTTCATATAGGCTAATCCCTTGAACACATCCAACGTTCTTAAGATCAGATTTTCTTTGGCCACTTGCTTGCCCTCGAGAGCATTGCTGAGGGGCAGAGTGATTGGAACCATAGCCCACCATTCCGGCTGGTCGCATTCTCCCTTGGTCCAAAATAAGTCCATAGGGCCACTAATGTATTTATTCTCGGGGGTCCTGCCGAGGAGCATTGTCCAAATTTGCCCTTCCAATGCCGTAATCGCAGACACAAGCACCGGGGTGATGGCGCCATCTTTTTTGGACACCTTGGTACCATAAACGCGCTTCCCGGGTGCCCTTGTATGTTCCTCGTCGAGCGTAACCTCAATGTTGTATCCGGAAGTTCTGTAGGTCCATTCTTGACCTGTGGTTTCCCCTTCGGTTCTCTCCTCAGTTCTCGCCTTCGGGTGACGCGTGTTTGCATCCGCTACTCGTGCCCGAAGCTCTGGTATCTGATAGTTGGCAGTTTGCTCGTAAGTGGGAACACCGTCAGACTCATCGTAGCCGGGGGAGGGGCATCAGCACCGGTCCCCATCAGAAAATCGGTATGTCGTGCACCGTATACAGGAGGGGGTTCGTCATCTCGTCGAGAGAAGCCGATCGAATCGGACGTTTCGAGCAATTTGCTGCTAGGGTTGCTGCGGGGGAGCGCAATGACGAAGCAAATTGACGCTAGGTATAATAGCGCCAAGACATTGAGAAATCTCGATGAGAAGTTGGGGAAAGGAGATTTCACCAGACCCGAGGCCACCATCTTGCGAGGCATGCTTGGCTTCGGGAGCGAATAAAAAGGAAGAAGCGGACTGAAGCGGACTGAACGCGTTTGGATGGGGCAAGGAAGAACCTAATATACGTTTAGCAATAGGGGTTTCTATTTTTATGAAATAATACTGTGCTACTCCGGAATTTCGAATATCTGATCTGCATCCCGAAGGAGTGCGGGTCAAGCCAATAATAAACAGCCTTGAAACATTGAAAAACCTTGTCACCTTGCACCCTGTTTAGCGTAAGATCACCTCTTTTTTTTGAGTCGTTATTCCATCCATGACAGTCCCACTGATATAAAAGATTTCGCACAACCTACCTCATGAAGTATTTGTGTATGCTACGTACCTGCCAGTTCTCTTTTCAATCATGAAAGTTGGTGGGAAATGGATCCTGCAAAGCCCGTCATGAAACAAGGGGCCAAATAATGGAGCCGGTCGCACAGGGGCCACACTAAACGACAACTTCGTGCCGAGAGTTGGGGGCGAGAGCTGGTGTCGAGAATGGGCGTATACGAGGTATCCACACCGTCTCCTACGTCCAATAGCAAGAGTTGTATGAAACGCAGATGGATGTACATAACTAACTGTAGATAGTTATATGGATTTAGGGGAAGAAAAAGCGCACTGTGCGTTTGAATAAGCGAATGAATCCCAAAGATTCAGGTGCCTGGATAAGAAGCGAGTTTGCTGTAAGATACTAAGCCGCTAGTAAAGAATCTAAAGCTGGATTTCTCGTTATAACCCCCTCCCTCCCCGCGCCTCCAGATAGCTCGCTGGCGCCGTTTAGGGCCGTTCTAATATAATCTCTCCTAATCTCCTTCGATCAGGTGTCGGATATCCACTAATCCTAGCGTCTGTGTTACGGGGACGTTGGGCTAGAGTTAGGCTGGAGCCTGATGGTAAGGCTCCCACCCGATCCGTAGATGGTCCCGAAGCGGCTCCGGGACCACGTGATTGATATCGAATGAAAACCCAGCCAAGACAGATCGGAAGGATTTCTCTCCTTCAAGATTCAGTCTTGGATTTTACCCCACAATTGGTTATCCTCTTCTTGCCTACCAATACAACCCCTCTTAATATAATACCAGAGGCTCTTATGACGTATCTACCTAGATACCTGGTATTGTACTCTATAGCCAGTGTTACTCGATTTAAATTTACTTAAGTCACACTCAAATGATAAAAAGGAAGATATCAGAAGCAGACAATCTCCTCAATATAGTATCTAGAATTCAGTTGCTTCAGTGGTGATTCCTGTAAAATCTGCTTATGTCAACCTCTAGGCTGACAATACTTGGTGTGTCCCAAACACTTTTTGAGGTGTGCACCTATCAATACCCGCATGCTTAGTTCTGCTCGGTAAGCAAAAACGTTGGCGAGATCTAAGCACTAATACAGAAAGGGAACTCCAAGCAGTAGTAGAGGAAATCCGGTATGTAGGATATAATGACTACAATTTCGGTGATACATAGGAAGCGATCGCTTTCTGGAATGAATAATACATATTAACGTGTATTATTGAACCATGCTCTTGATGTTGTCATCGTACGGCATAATATGTATATGATATATGTGCTCATATACAGTAATATTCGAAATCAGTTTTACCTTTAATCTCTCTATCTCGCGGCGCCCCACCTAGAGCACACTAGTCCAACTTTCAGCTGGCGTAAGGTACAGTAAAGTGATCTCACGTGCTGAAATTCTCTACGGAGTGAAAGTTTACCTCAACCCAAGTCTTATTATGTTGATCATTGTTTCTTCCTTAAGCGTATTATTTCGACTAGATACTCTCGAAAAAGGAGGCTTTTTGTATATAAAGGGCTAATATAAGACTTAAATTCAATCTAGTAAGGCCACGAGCTATATACAAAAAGCCTAAAGAAGAAAGGAATCTCACGTGCGTTTCGAGGTCGAAATAGGGGCGGGATGTTAATGTCACGTGCCACACGTGATGACCCTCGGGCTCCAGCCCGTTACATAACAATACATCTTTTTAGTCTTAGGTATCCTTCTGTTTAGGTTTCAGATACTATCTTTAGCTATATAAACGCCGAAAATATAGTCGCTCTTTGTCGCCTACGTTTAGTAACGCTCGTTAATAGTCTTATCTTATTAAGTAAAAAAGAGATTTCGGCCTATGATTAAAAAGAATCCTAATAAAACGCCTAGTGATTCGGATAGAGGAAATAGAATAGAGAGATAGAATAGTATAGGAAACTAATCTAAGGGTTATAGCTTCAATTTATACCTAGCGCTTACGCACAGATGTCAATATACAGATTATAGAGGGGATTTTGTTCATATCGTTATATAGAAGAATTAACCTAAGCCCTCTATTTTGCATTATCGTGTTCTAGGTAATGGTTCGGGAGGGGCGAACTAGAAAAGGGGGTGCCTCAAGAAAAAAAAGTATATGGTAAAAATAAGGGCCATCAATATGAGACCGTCTCTCCGTAGCCTGAGTGCTCAGTCGATGGCTCTGAGCAACCTCTGAGTAATCAGTGAGTACGCTCTGCGTGCTCAGAGAGCATTACTAATGCATCACGAAGCGAGCATGACTCTGAGCGCCCTCATTAAAGCGGCGGCACCTAGAATAGGAAAGCCCCACCTGGCGGAGGAAATCTGGTACGTATAGTCACCTAGGTACGTCACATCGCCCTGTGAGCCACTCCACCCTTTCCGACCAGCCCCGAAGATATTCCCACTTGGGGCTTCCTCGGCCATTCACGTTCCCTGCAGAGCCAGTACATGCATAGGCCTGCTTTTTGAAGTCCCGTCCACTCTGGGGCAAGGCCGATATCCTGGGCGCGACACGATAGAAAGGTCCGTCCACACTACGCGACCTTTGCGCGGGCCAGAAGAAGTCAGCTTAGTGTCGATCCCATCCTCCCGGCGCGTTTCCAGGGGTCCAGCCCAAATCTGACCCGGCCTCTCACCCGGTCATCTCCACCGACCTGGTCTGGCGGGCGGGCGGGTCATCACGCATGTCTAACGCTCACGCTCAGCGTTGGACTGTCACATCGACAAATACGGCAAGCCACAATGTGACCTTGTCAGTTTCCTCGTAACAGATAGTGGCCATTCAACACGAGGTAAACGTGCTCTGGCAATCATTCCGTGGGCGTGATTCAGTCTCCATTTGTTTTCTGTCCTTCGATATATATCTGTTTCAACCCCTGGCATTGGTTTCGCAACCCCTGTAGATCGATATAGGTTAGAAACAGTTACCTATCCTACTCCGTACTGTATGTTAAATTTCGGTGATTATGCTGTCACAACTCGACGGTCCATCGACAAAAGGGTTTTGTCATACCCAAGCTATCTTCAATATTCCTAGTACTTAGGATGAGTCCGAAGAAACACCACCTGAAGCACAACATGACAAGCCTCATAGCAGTTGAATCATGAGAGATACATCTGAACTATTTACAAGCACTTTCTCAATTCTAAAAACCATTCAAGTCGACTTTGTAGCCCTTATGCTGATTGGTACTGATACCAAATATGGATCGCCTGAGCAACGGGACGCTAAGCCGCATTAGGCTAAACATCAATAACCTTCTCGGCGATGCTTCGCTGCTTCACCCTTTCACCATCAATTCCAGTTTCAATCTCGCACCTCCTTGCTGATACTGTCTCGCAGTGCCTGGACTGGAGTCAACACCATGCCAGCCCCGTCGCCATTCACCACTCATGCGCCACCCATGCAGTCATCGAAACCAACCACGCGTACAGTAGCCCAGCGAAAGGTCTACGGAAAGCGACGAAACAATGCGGCACGGGCGGTCTTTGAAGAAAACAGCCCATCGAGAAAATTGCAGCAGGGCTCAGCCCCAATGGACGATGTGGATGTCATACAAGCGAAATTGGCGGAGGTGACCATCGATGAGGACTCCGTTTCACCAAAAGACGAGACGCAGGAGGCCAAGGATGTAAATGAATCCGAACTCGAACGCCAGCCACTCGATCAGTCTTCGCACCCACATACCCCCAATGAACCGATCGATACGGATGAGCAACCAGTCCCAGGAGCCCAATCCGACACGCGGAAGAACTATGAAAGAATGGTCGAGGTTCGGATTTCCTCGAAGAAGTCCCGACACCAAACCACGAAATCTTCAGAGATGAAGGAACATTCTAGCCCAGGGACATCGCCAACATCTTCCCAATACTCAGAACAGGAACAGAAGAGCAGCCAATCACCAGAAAAACGAACACGAAAGAACGCCGCGCGCCGGTCCTCCGGATACGTCCACAACCCCAAGCCAAACACCTACGTCCGCCCTATTCTCAACGAGGCGTTGTCCTCGATTGCATCTCAGAATATCCAAAAATTCAGCACTTGGGCTTCGCGGTCTGCAACCATGTTCCACGTCACTAAGCTGGCCGAAGGCTCATATGGTGAAGTCTACAAGCTGAATCTACGTGAAGAGAACAGCCGTCCCGCAGTATCAAAATCCAAACTGGCGAAGTTGAGGGCATACGGAGATGGCGTTTTCAAGATCGTTCCCCTGCGCGCGCAAAGCGGGCCGGGGTCCAAAAAGTTCACCAGCATCGATGAAATCGTGTCGGAAGTCAAGATGCTAAAATATCTCGACCCGATCCCTGGATTTGCGCGGTTCCGTGAGATTCACGTCGTGCAGGGACGTTTCCCGGCGTCTTTCCAGAGCGCGTGGGACTATTATAAGGAAACCAAGGACGACTGTTTGAACCCGGACCCCTCCAACAAGAAGGCATACCCCGATACGCAGCTTTGGGCAATCATCGAAATGGACGATGCTGGATGTGAACTGGAGAAATTCTGCTGGTCTTCGGTCTTTCAGATCTACGACATCTTCTGGGGTGTGGCTATGGCTCTGGCACGCGCGGAAGAGTATGCTCTTTTTGAGGTGAGTATTGGACTACATGATACGGTCGTCGTATCTTCTAATTTGTTTCTAGCATCGAGATCTTCACCTAGGGAATGTTTGCATTCGCTCCACGCGAGCAGATGGGTCTATGGTGGTCCCAACAAATCTGGATATCGCGCGCCAGTCATCCCCGAGTGGCTTTGGAATTGGGTCACTGGAGACAACGATTATTGACTATTCGCTTTCTCGTGCTGATCTCCGCGTGGCGGATCTGCCCGACTACCCGAGTGGCGTGGTTGAAATCGCCTCATCCGATCTGGACAAGAAGCAGATCTTTGATGCAATCGGCCAGGACGATGATGAGATCCTGCTCCGAGATACCTATAGACAGTAAGCAGGACCTACTTGCGCACTGGGGACCTGGCTAACGGCAAGCAGCATGCGCGCAACTCTGTACACCGGAAACCCCGCAGAAACGCAAAAGACGGAAGATATTCCCGGTATCTGGACCGAGTATGCCCCACGAACAAACTTGGTCTGGCTGCTCTTCATTCTCAAGAACCTCTTGAAGAATCGCAAGCCTGAGCCTGCGCAGCAACACATCCAGGCCACGCGAAATCCCCTCGCGCCTTGCTCTCCGAACCGGAAGCTCGACAAACAATCTAAAGAAACCAAGTCTGCCAAAACCCATTCGGGTGATAGTGATTCTGCATTGGTAAAAGACCGCTACAGCAAGGACTTGCATGCGCGTGCTGCGCAGCTCAAACAGACAATGGAGAACAGACTCCTTGCCGTTCTGAAGTTGCTGGATTTCGAGCATGGACACGAGGATATGTGCTGTGCCGCAGATTTGGTCGCCTACGCGATGGACTCGGGATGGTTGGCCGAGCAGGATTTTTTCTGATTTTGCTGCATTGCACAAGTGCATTATTTGACGCATTATATTCACGGTGTGTCTGGTGTTTTACTTTGATTTATTTCATTCGATTATTGTTCTATGGGTGGAGTTTTGTTGATGGGTGCATTGAAGGGGTGCATGGCTTGCATTGGATATAGAATTTGGTTGTATATTCCCGGTGCATACAATTTTGAAATATTCATTCTTCATCTGCACTTTGAGGGTTCAGATATGTGCCTCGTTACCAGTCGACGCCTTAGCATGTAGGTTACCAGGGAGTTGCTTTCCAAACTCGATCTATTGAAAGATATGTACTAGGGCATCGAGACTGACCACGTGCAAGGAAATTTCCAAGGTTGCTGGAACTGATCGGAATGACCCTTTTACCATAGCTACAGCATCGCAGTATTTCTAGCCTTTCGATCCTGACTTTATCCATATATTTGCTGCGGAGGGTGGGACTGCGGGCATCAGTGCCCAGAAGAAAATATGCTTGGGGAGATATTCATCAATCATTGCTTATCTATGTCTATAGACATTAAATTACTTTGCCATTATCTCAGCTGGCAACCAAAAAGCTCAGCAGACTTCCAGCAGTCAAACCCCCAACAAGCATCATGCTCATAAACCCGCCGGCCGCCTCTCTTTCTTCGCCCGAGACCCAGTGGCTAGCCCCCATCATGCAACTCGATGCCAAGTAGCCATTACTGACGCCGAAGAGAAGCTGTACGACAAACAAGTAGAAAAAGTCGCTCTGTATGATAGCACCTTGGCCATTGATGTTGGAAAACAGATACAGTGGAGTGAAGCCTACTCGCGCAATCGCGAGGACAAAGGCCAGCCACGGCCGATGAGAAAGAGATAGCTTTGGAATTGCCACGGCGAATCTCCCAATAAGATCACCAATGTTCCAAAAGAGAAATGCGAGGGGGATGAAGACGGCTGGATCGTACATCCGTGATAATTTGGGATCGTTGACAGAAACAATCTCGGAGGTGTAGACAGGAAACACCATCATGGTGACCAAGAAGCACACAAAAACCGACAATGCGAGATACCAGAGCTTTTTGAATAATGTCCACAAGCTAACTGATTTGTCAGGTACGCGATCCACGAGGAGAGTGTCCTCATCGTCGGCCACTGTCTGCGCTTGCAAACCGGGTCGGTGTCGGAGGAGGTATAGAAAAGCAAGTAGTGTCAAGATCGAGACACCTGTTGCCGTGAGGAAGTAGATAAATGCCGACTTCGGCGACGAGGCTTGTGGCTCATCGTAATTCACTTTGCGTGGCACGGCCAAAACAGAAGCAATCTGGACAAGACAGGGCAACACACCGGCCACACCCTGCCCGGCCATAATCGCCTGGGTATATTCTTCCCTGCCGAATCCGGACACGAAGGCAAAGACGCCATTTTGATTCATGCCCGTAGCTAGGCTTGTGCCGAATACCATCAACATCAGAAACGCAAAGTATCCGCGCACTGAGATATCGCTCGGAACCACGGTGGAAAAGGCCAGTAAAGTGAAGATGACGCAGTTCAGTAGCAGCGATAGCGTGATGCGCCATGGGTAGGACACATTCTTCTGGACTTTGGCCAGAATATAAACAGTCCCGAGGTTGGTGAGGGTCGATACTGAGAGGATCGACGACTGATAGTGCGTCGCGGCCCATTCATTTGACTCGAAGCGACTGTGAAAGTACGGCGCGGCAGCTAAGAACATGTTCCTGCGTTGGTTGGATCCTTAGTCACTGACACGTCTTCTTGGTAAGATGTCGAGGACTTACCATGCCCATAGCATAGCCACGCCAAGCAGAAAGAAGATGTTGTATTCCAACTGCGAGAATCGAGCCCAAGAGCGCGGCCGGGCATGTACAGTTTCGGCATCCTCCTCTGCTGAGCCATCCAACGGCTCATACTCCGGTTCGGCGAGTCCGCGAACACGATCCATAGCTGGTGAAATGTGCAGGTCCTCTTGGAAGACCTTGGCGCGGGACTTGCGAAGTCGAGCTCAGTTGGAACTCAGATGATGCAGTGGGGATCGGGCGGGTCCGCATGACTTAGTAATGCGGAGAATGCGGATGTCTGGGAATGGAAAGCAGTCGCCGTCCCAGAAGAACATGACAGGCAACATACAATCTTGAACCAACTAGTTAAATATACAACACTCTTTTCTTGTATATACGGAGCATTTCTCATTACAGGGCACTTGTTCGGATTCGGATTTATTTGTCCTCCGCCCAAGGCATGTGATCGCATATTATAATCTCGGCGAAATGTCCGTCCGTCCCGAAGAGCAATAGCTTCACTGAACTGAGGTTAGAGCCTCAACTTATAAACAAAGCGACCCAACGCAACCCAGGAGAAATTTGGCCGAACTCATTATCATGAAGAGAACACGTCGGCTCCTGAGAGAAGAAATCACTTATTCCCTCGCCAAGGAACGGGAGGTAAATGTCCTTCATCAGCTGGGATATTTCGATCAACAATGTCGCTTCTTCTCCCGTCTCGATAACAAACGAGAATGGATGAAAGCTGTCATAGTTATAGCTCATCACTTGGGCCTCGAATCCCATATGTGCCACATTGCAAATATGCAGGACTGGTTTCGTGGCAGCTTCAACGCTTGCGTTCCCGTTACTATTGACAACTGGAAGGGACGATAGCAGCCGGGGCATCGGGTTGTCTCCCGATTTCCTCTCCCGTATCGTGTCGGCCAGGGCTTTCAGCCTGGGAATGGGGATAAAAAGATCCAATACGAAGCTGGTGCTTATGTATGGCTCCAAGAGGATTGTCCAGATGTTCCCAATCCATACGATTGTATAGGTTTGCTTTATCAACGGGTGAAACTGTACGATAGCATAATCATTTTGCTAAATATCCGAGTACTAACCCTTATAACGCAGTTCACTCGAATTGAACATCTTCCCTTCTTTACTTAGTGTTTCCATTCCATACGCCATACGTTACTACGATGGCTTCGTTTACCGGTGCCGTCGTACTACATTCGCCATTCAAAAAACATTAGTAGCCGGCTGGATGATATAAGAGATACCGGATACTTATTAATAGAGTGCATCGAGGAAACGCAAGGGACGATGCTTTCTAACACGTGGTCCGAAAAACAACATGATGTCGAGTTACGGATGAATTTATTTAGAGGTTTTTCTCAGATCCTATTGAGTGTTAGCAGGACACCCTTACCCCGAGTTGGATTCTTCATCACCAACAAGCAAGGTTACCTAACACTAAGCAACCGTCCGCTTTCGATAGAGCTGCAACAGTTGGAAAATGAGGAGATCCCGACTAGATTATCCCGCGACTATACTTACTCCACCATGGAGTCTTATATCACGGACCTATTAGAGATCCATAACAACCGCCTACGGCACCAACCCAATACTATAAACAATGTGCAAGATTGCGGCTATCAAATGTCGGCGCTGGCAGCTATACGGACAGTCGCGACATTATTTTTCCATCGAGACTTGCACCGTGGATCTTTCGTATTTACGTTAACAGATCGCCATTAGAGTAATATCTTCGTTGATGATGAGTGGCGTATCACCTGCTTGGTCGATCTCGAATAGGCTTGCTCCCGGCCCATTCAAATGGTCGAACCTCCTTACTGGTTGACAAATAAGGGGGTAGACGAGATTGATGTCGGAGAATATGACAAACTTCGGAAGGAACTATTAACTATCATAAATACCGAAGAGACAGAAAAACCCCGCAATCCCTCGAAATATACCGGGAGAGAACCGCTACGATTACCAGAGGTCATAGAATAGGCATGGACGATAGGGACGTTTTGGTATTCTTTGGCACTCTCTAGTCCCACGGGTCTCTTCAGCTTGTTCTATGATCACATCCAGCCTTTGTTGTCCAAAAACGGCTCAGAGGAGATTGGCGAAATAATGCCCTTTTACTGGGGGAGAGACGTGGGGAAGTTTGTGGCAACGAAGCTCGCCGATAAGAAGAAATATGACCGTGAGCTTCAACAAGCTTTCGCAGCAAGCAGCTCTGATGGTGATCTCTCTGATCACATTTGATCTGGATACTGATCAATAATTCCGGTCCGTCTGACTGAGCATCGTGGAGAATCCGACCATCGGAAAATGGGTTTCTTGTGCATACTTACGGTCTAGTCACTCCGTCGATGAGGACATCTTCGCTACAAGGGGTCTATAGGCTGCTAGGGTAGCATGTAAATCTCTTGTATTCCCTATACTCGATAGAAAATTATGATTTATCTGGTTTTCTGATCTAGTTGGTCTCTATCGGTACCATCATTGGGTCACTAAATGCTTGTCGATGGAGTGAGCGAATCATGGAATGAAACACAAAGTATTCCCGAGGTCATGTATGCATAAACAATACCATTGGTTGATTAAGTTTGTACAATAAAGCTATTGAATAGTCTATCGCTTTAAAACCCAATGTACGGGAAGAGCTGAGTGGGGATACAAATAGAAAAGGTCTCTCATCTACTCCTTTTTCCCAGGCGTTTGATAGCCTTCGTCCACAGGATTGTCTTGCTGGGTTTCCTGTTCGAGCTCCAGAAGTGGCTCAGGCACTGCCGGTTTAGGGGGCTGATCAGCCTCACCCCCGCTCATCTGCCATTCCATAAGTTTGGTGAAGGCACCATCCGGATTGGAGCTGAGGGTTTCGTAGGAGCCTTGCTCTGCGACCGTGCCATCAGTGCCAAGTACGATGATGGTATCGGACCGCTTGATCGTGGATAGACGATGAGCAATGCTGATGGTAGTGTTGTTGCCTCGGAGGAGCGCGGCCAATGCACTATTGACCAACGTCTCTGACTCGGCATCAAGGGCCGAAGTCGCCTCGTCGAGAATTAAAATGTCGGGATCCTTGATCAAAGCACGGGCAATGGCAATACGTTGCTTTTGACCGCCAGAAAGCTGGGCCCCGCGTGCTCCCACGTGGGTGTCAAGGCCGTCGGGCTGAAAGCTAGATTAGTATTCACCAAGAGGAAAAGACGCGAATGCCGAGGAACACTTACAAAGTCACTGATGAACTGGCAGTTAGCCTTACGGGCTGCCGCGATAATCTCCGAACGAGGTGCATCGGGTCGACCATAAGAGATGTTTTCTGCGATGGTGCCAGAGAACAGAACAGGCTCCTGCGAGACAACGCCAATCTTCCTTCGGAGAGATTTGGCATTCATTTCGCTGATATCCGTGCCATTGATCAACACTCGGCCGGCAGTCGGACTGTAGAACCGGAGAAGGATGGACGCAATGGTTGATTTACCGCCTCCAGAGGGGCCAACGATTGCCACATTCTTGCCCTGGGGGATTTCAAAGTCGAGGTTTTGGAAGATGGGAAGTGCAGGGCGCGTGGGATAGCTGAAGTTGACGTTCTCGAAACGAATGGGTCCTCGTGCTGACTGGACGTTGATACCTTTGGTCGGATGGATGGTCGGCTGACGATCTTGCAGTTCGAATAGGCGGCTTGCAGCACCGACACCTTTCATCAGTTCGGAATAGAAGCTTGAGAGGCCAAACATGCTAGAGCCAGCAAACGCGGTGTACATCAAAAATGAAGTCAACTCGCCGATGCTGATACCTCCCGATTGCACCATTCCTCCACCGACGTAGAGAAGGGATAGAATGGTCATGTTGCCCATGAGTCCAGTCTGTTGATGTTAGCAAAGACTCTCGAGACTTCAGGTAGCACAGCGAAGACACTCACAGAACTGAAGAAAGCTGCACTGATTAACGATTCCTTTTTGCCGGTTTCAAACATCTTGCGAACTTGTTTGTTGTAGCGATTGACTTCGAGGATCTCTCCCGCGAAGGACTGACTGGTCTTCACATTGCCCAGACGTTCCTCAGCAATCTTGGTCAAGGTACCCAAGTTCTTCTGAATTTGACGACTGAGATTTCTCACGGCACGTCCATAGAAGAGAGCCATCAGACCGATTGGGGGGAGCAACACAGCCAGGATACCCGAGAGCTTCAGACTGGTGTATGCCATAAGGCCAAAGCCCGCGGCACCACTGACGCCGGAACGCAGACCATCGGATAGGTTCTGAGTGATACTTTTGCCAACAACAACAGTATCGGAACCAAGCCGAGAAATCAAATCGCCAACTCGATTGGCGTCGAAGAACTCGGCATCCTGGATGAACGTCTGGCGAAAGAGCTTGGACCGCAACCTCGCTACAATACGCTCACCGACAATGCGGAGAATGATGATACGACCATAGTTAGCAGCCGCGCCGACAAGAAGGATGCCCCCGAGAGCGGTATAAAACGTGGGCACACTCAGGCCGAACAGCATGTCACCGCCATCTTCAACGCTCTTGGTCGCGGTGTCCATAATCTTACCAATCGAGAATGGAATCGACATCGAGACGGAGGAAGAGATCAACAGGAAGAAGAATGCAAATGCTAGAGGTTTCGATTCCGGTCGTGCAATTTTGAAGAGCCGCCAGATCTCCGCAAATCCGGACTTCTTGCCAGATGCGCCATCTTTTGCCAACTTGGCTCGTAGATTGACCTGCGCAGCCTGCGCGGCGCGCTCGGAGAGTTCAAACCCTTTATCGATTTCCTCGTCTTCCTTCTCTGGGGTGTGACTGCTATTGGTCTCTGATTTATTCGCAGAGTTCGACTGGAGTAGACATATAGAAGAGGAGAGATTTCGCATTTGGGAAGCGATGAGAGATGTTGGCCGGTTGCTAAGCCGGAACAGGGGAACCTCGGGTCGCCGGAGAGGCACCGCAGCTCTGTCGCCGAGAGCACCGGAAGCAGTGGAAAACAGTCGATTGGCGCACTGGTAGTCGCGGGACCGCCATGGCTGAGCAACGTGCGGCAACAAGTCTCGAGGAATGACGCTCTGCGGTCTCAAGCCCGTCCGCAGGCTGACGCCCGGAACCCAGGCCGAGAGCCGGGCAGAACACATTGTAAATTCGGACTCGAATTGTCGGGAAATAGAAATAGTGTTCAGGGTGATGTGTTAAGGGAGGCCATCGTCTTATGGACAAGAAAGTAATAACCTCACCTGTCGCATTGAGCTGAACGCCGACGCATGTGGAGATGCAAGAGCATCGGATCCGTTTCGGCATCGGGGAATTCGTGCCGGCAGAATGACGGCTCACCGCCCGTAGAAGATGATCGAGAGCTTTCGATGCATGTTTATCTTCGTTGCATCAGTTGGTATTGATTCTTCATTGATCTGGGAAGAGTTCAGGTCAGGTTATAATTATAATACTGTGTTGCTGTGCACACCATCATCGTGGCAAATCGCCTTTTCACACCCTCCCTCATACCCCACCTCACCGAGCAATCGCATCCCATTTGCACACATCAAAATGGTGCTGGACTACAGCAAGTGGGACTCGCTGGAGCTGTCCGACGACTCGGACATTGAGGTCCATCCTAATGTCGACAAGAAGTCTTTCATCCGGGCAAAGCAGTCTCAAATCCACCAGCAGCGAGAGCAGCGTCGTCATGAGATCAAGACTCTCAAGTACGAGCGCATCATCAACGACGGTCTCCTGACGCGCATCGATAAGCTCCTCGACTCTCTCAAACAGCATGAGGGCTCTTCTTCTCCTGAGGAGTCCATTTTTAAGACGATCATGGAATTCGCCAGCAACCCCGCGGACGACCAAGCCCCGCCGCCACCGGAAGGAGTGTATACCCACGAGAAGGAACAACCAAAATACTCGGCAATGATGAGCTCTCTTGTCGATCAGGTCAAAAAAGAATTTGAGGAATCCAAGCCGGGCGACTTGTCCAAGGCATACACTCAAGGTGTTGAGGGACACAAGACCAAAGTGCAAAGCCTGCAGAAGGAATTGTTGGCCAAGCTTGCCCAGTTGGAAAAGGAAGAGGGTTCCAAGATCACTAGCGACGGACTTCACGAAGGCTTTAGCACATCGCACGTTGCCAAGGCCACCGAGCAGGCGAAGGCTGCTACGACCAGTAAGCAGACCGAGGTTGAGCTACTGAACCCTGGAGCCTCCGCCCAGCAATCCACCTCGAAGGCCGCTGAAGACGACGATGACCCTGCCAATGTTGAGGTCAGCCCTCTCGCAAAGAAGTTTGCCAATCTCAAGCGCAATGACTACAGCGCTTACCTACAATTTATCTCCGAGCACCCACACATCATTGCCGAGAAGGAGACCGACGGTCTGCTGGTGGAGGCCTTCAACTCCCAACTCAAGGGCAAAGAAGAGTATGCTCGCCAATGCGTCCACCAGGGCTTGCTCTTGCAGTACTGCCGCTCCCTGGGCCACGATGGCATCAGGCTGTTCTTCAACCGGTAAGTCATATCACCTCCAAACACCCTATACAGACTCAACTGACATGACCCCGCGACAGCATCACAACCAAGGATCACCGCGCATCTACCCTCTTCAACGACGATGTTCGGGATACGTACAACCGAATCAAGACCCGCGCGGCCGAGCTCAGCAAAGAAAACTCCGCCTCCAACGATCCCGCTGGCGTCGAGCAGATCCAGCTGCATGCCGTCGACCCCAACACTAAGATCACTATCAACATCCCGACGGCCAATAGCGAGGACCCGACGGAGATCGAAGCTCGCAAGGTGTTCGATACGTTCCCCGCTGACCTCCAAAAAGCACTAGCCTCGGAGTCCCTCGATGAGGTGAACAAGGTGCTTGGAAATATGTCCGTGGAGGAAGCTGAGGTGGTTGTTGAGCAATTGGGTAATGGGGGCATGCTCAGCCTTGAGGAGGGCATCATCGACGGAACGACCGCGGAGGGACAGAAAAAGCTTGCTGAAATCGAGGCCGAGGGGAAACAGGATGTTGGTCAACCCGGCGGTGATGTTACCGAGCTGGATTGAGCATCAAAAAGAGAACATGTTATGCACTGTAACGAGCTGAACTCATGCGTTGGCCTATCTCAATTAATGTCTGTTCATGTCAACAACGCAAAAACCTCATGACTCCATATAGATCTCCTTCGGCCCGTTTGCTGTTTACGTTGAATGGCCACTTAGACATAGCGGTTTGTATCAACATTGGGAGGTAACTTTGTGGTATTAACGATGCCATCAGTCTTGGAAAATAAATTTAAATTACACAGATCCCTCCCCGACGTCGCTGGAGTGGAAGAGAATGAGAAACAGGCAAAAGAAAAACACCGCTCTAATTCAGCGACCGACGCATGGCGTTGGAAGCTACCGGGAGCTATAGCTTAAAAAGCCCAATCCATCGCCCTCGGTGTTTATGATGACCGGAAAGATCTTCCTCGCAACCTCCACACCCCCGAACCCGTTGGAAACTTGCAAAGTGTCTGATATCGGTGGGCTTAGATTCCGCTGGAACCAGGAGCCTCTTGGTCTTTCCTCAGGTCGATCAGCAATTCACGGAAACGCTCCTTGCCGGAGCCACTGGCACCGCCGGCGGAGCCCTTGCCCGAGACATCGACCAGCTTGGCAATGCGCTCCCAGCTAGTGCCACCGGCGGAGGTATCTTCGCGGTTGGCCAGGAACTGCTCTGCTTCGGCGCGGGTCTGGGCGCGGTGCTTGTCTGCCTTATTGTTGTATGAAACGTAAAAGTCGTCGATGTCTTCCTGGGCCTTCTTGGTGGTAGCCTCTTTCTTTTCATTAGAGATCTCGGCACGGCGTGCGATCTCGGTGTCGCGCTTCTCGCGCCATTGCCTATAGATGCGATCCCACGATCAGTTCGATGATGACGAGCAATTTGCGCGGTTTGTTGTGGGATGAAGCGACTCACCGGACGGGCTCAGGCTCTCCCTCGGGATCTTGGGGGCTTTGGTATCCAGTGGGAGGGAAAGGGGATCCAGTCCCGGTGATCGTACCACCAGGGGCAACTCTCTAAATAAGGAACGTCAGTGACACCGGTTATTATTATCAACGAATGCTGCAGTCGATGCGTACCTCGTTCTGTGCCTGAGTATCCATTGAAGGGAACGACGACTCGAATCCACCAATTTCCGGGGCGGGGGTATCATTACCACCGCCGCCCAGTAGGTCATCGTCCGCATTTACGGTCTCGTTCGCAGCAGCATTGTCTTGGGCGGTCGTGAATTGATCGGCATCTTCGCCGAGCGCAGCCCGCTCACGAGCCAGAAAGTCGTCCTCGGTTGCGCCGGTGGTGTCAACCACCTCAGTCTGGCCTATAAAGCCCAATGTTAGTGCTGGCTGATGCCCCCGTGCAGGTGGGTCGTACCCTCAGAGAAGTCCTCCAGGGAGGGGAAACGGTCGGCCATCTTGTCTTGGAATGTGAGCTGGCCGCGAAAGAGGAAAAGCAAGAATTCGGTTGGGGGAAGAAGTCAAGAGAGTGTGAGGATTGAGTGTGAGGATTGAGGGGCGATGCGAGGAGTTGACAGTTGTTGCCGGCGAGTCGGAGTAGGTGGCAGTACCCCGGGCGGTCAACAGCTTGGGATGTCACCAGCGTCGTGGACTCACTTGCGCCTCGATCCCCTCTGACACTGCGCAGCGAGTGGACGAGGCAGCCGCAATCTCCTTTCATTACGCGCGACCTACCTTGTTCTTACGCTTGTACTCACACCACTACCATCTCTTCGCCCTCTACCTCCGATTACTCGTCGCGATTGACACTCCCTCCGCGTTTCCTCTTAAAGCTTACCAGATTGCTTCCTGCAACCGAACCCTGCCGTCAAAATGTCTTTCTCAGACGACGCCGTCAAGGCTAAGCTCTCAGCTCTGAACGAGACTCAGGAAAGCATTGTGACCGTCGCGCAATGGGTTATGTTCCATCGGTATGTAAACGCGCCTGCTTGGACTAGGTTTCTCAGGGATGCTAACCTTGCCATGGCGGACAGGCGCCACTCTGAACGCATTGTACAAATCTGGCTACAGAAGATCCGTGATTCGCCTCCTCCCAAGCGACTTAACCTGATTTATCTGGCCAATGGTACGAAATACTCCAGACCGACCTCGGCGATCACCCATTAACGAATCCACAGAAATTGCCCAGCAATCCAAAGCTCGAAGCAAACCTGAATTTCTTCACGCCTTCTCGCCGGTTCGTTGACGTTTCAGTACCGTCTCACGCACGCTAACGGGGTTAGGTTGTTGCCGAGGCCACCGCGGCCGCATACACGGGCACATCAAATGAAATTCAGCAGAAGCTGCGCCGGGTTGTGGAAGTATGGAGACAGCGCAGCGTTTTCGAGGCTCCAATTCTCGACGCCGTGGAAGGTCGTGTGAATGGTATGACAAAGTTCCCCGTGCGCCAGGGCAGGGTGCTCGATCTAATTGACCTGATAACAGAGATCGATAAAACCCGCTCAACCGGCAAGCAATCCCTTGGTGGAACACTCTTCAAAGGCCCGTCTGCGGGCTCGACGCCATCCGAACTCCAGCCGCTGATTCCTTTGCAAGTCGCTCTGAACAAGGCCGCCATAGGCTCGAAGACATCAGCCACGACCGCCAACTCCGAGTACGAGAAGCTGCATGACCCGCAAGCTGCACAACCGACACCTCCTGTTCACGCTGCACGACTCAGTTCGCTGCTCAAAACCCTGGCCAACGCCGAAAGCTCGGTCTCGGAGGTGATCAAATCGCGTCGCGCATTGATCGACGGGCTCGAGAAACTACTTGCTACCAATCGCTCCGAGTTGGAGAAGGATGAATCCCTTGCCGCCCAGCTTGCTGAAAGAAGGGTTCAGTCAGACACGAAGAAGCGCGATGTCGAAGATGCGATTATGCGTGGCTTGTCTACTGACGATGCTTCGGGGGCTAACGCCGGCAACGGCGATGGTCCGGAATTGACACGCCCAGAGCCCGAAGCACTCACTCCGCCACCGGTCGAAGCCCTCACACCCGTCGGATCTCCGAAACAGGAGCCCTCCGCGCTCAGTCACGGTCCATTCGCCGAGGGTCCCCAGGCGACCATCCCTGAAGGCCTGTCTCTCCAGGGTATTGGTCAAGCCGACTATGGGACTGGGTATCCTGACCAATCCAGTATTTCGCCTGGTGGTGGTAATGATTTCGATTTAAGTGCGAAACGGCGCAAAACTAACCACGAAGAAGACTATTCGCAGTTTGCGGCTGGCGAGCTCGATGCGGATATTGCCGAGTTGATTGCTCAGGGACAAAAGCAGTAGCCCTGAGCCTCTTCTCTTGTATCTTTCCTATGGGGATCCTGGTATCTCTTGCTATTTCCTATTTTCTTTTCATTCGACCGTCTTGCTGCGCCTTTTTCATACCATGTCGATTTCATCTGGAATGAGCTGATTGTGCTATGTGTTTGTATTTGTACCTGGAGCTTACGGAATGATCATTTTCACTTTTTTCAGGTATCTAGTTGACTTCCAGGTACGCCGAATGAAGCTTTGCGCCTCTCATTTACATTATTTCCCCTAAAAGTATTATCGAAATATATCCGGATCCATCCATCGGTCTCGCACGACATGGCTTGGAAGGTATTGCCTCCTCATCCGAGCCTCGGATACTGGGACAGAACGCCGAAGATTGTTTGACGAGTCATCTGGAGACGGTGGAGGAGGCGGCGAATCACTTCGTTTCGGTTTCACCACGAGCACAATAATCAACCCTACGACCAACAGGCCTAATAGCAGCATAGCTTTGCGTTTGGTGGTGCGTCGTTGATAATTCGTAGCCTAGGCGGGGTGAGTCTCTGTAACGAACTACAACTTGTCAATTCTGGATGGGAACGTACCACTTTGAGTTCTTTATCTGCGGATTTGACCTCGGTGCCCATGCGTTCCACGTTGTAGTCGATGCGATCAAGCATGGTTCCTTGGTCAATGACCATCGATTGTAATTCACGGAAAATATCGGAGAGTTCGATGATCCCTTTTGCGATATCATTGATGGCCCGTTCTCGTTGCGCGATCGCCGCGTCGTTCTGGCCTGTCGCACGTTGGGACGTTTGCATCAACATCGTTTGCGAGAAGGACCGGTCTGCGTCTGACTCCATCAAGGAGGGATCCGTATATGGATTCTGCATCGGGGTCGGTGCGCGATCGAAGGGTGTTGAAAAGCCGTCCAAGTCTCGTAGTTCTGCCAACACATCACATGTTAGTCTTCATTCAATACGCCGCGCGCGACCCAGCAAGATACTGGTAGATCATCTTACTCCTCAGATATGTGCTCTGCTTCTTCCGGAACAAAGCGCTAGCGTCCTGGACTCGTGACGCCAGCGAGATTTGGATGTTCTTGGCCATCGTTGCCTCGCCGTTGCTGACGGTGCCCTGCTGCTGGGACTCGCGCACCATCGTCTCAATCCGCTGAATCGCCCTCTGGCAGCCATGGAAGCTGCGCGTGATATCCTGCGTCAGGCGCTCAATCTCACTTTCGTCCTGCCTCCGGACATCCTCGTCGCCGAACCCGGGCAGCAGATGTTTCTGGTGCAGCTTATCGAGTTTCGCGGACTTATGCGCAGTGTCTGCCAGTAGCTCGGACACTTCCTCCTGCACATCCACCCAGCGCGGCGGCAGCAGGTCCATCTCCACGACCATGTCACCATCTTCCTCGAACCCGCCCGTTTCGGAGATCAGTCGCCGGCTCTCCTCCGGTTGAGTGGGGATATCGAAGCCATTGGAGAATCCGAACCGCGGCTTTTTGGATGGATGATGTGCGAAGGACTGTCGGTAGGAAATGTAGCTGGTCGCAGGCGCATACGGTTAGTTTCCTCCGGGGGATGGGGGTAGTTGCCGGAGCGGAGAGATTGCGTACAGGTTGGTGCGATCCCGCCACATCGTGGCCGGTCGAGGGGGTGGGCGTAGGAATTTATTCAGTGGGTGCTGGGGTAAATTCGTAAGTCATGATCGGTCAGGGCCGGCGAACTCGAGTCGGGGCTGTGGCGGTGGGGGATTGAATCGCGATGAGGTCGTTGTCGGGTTGAATGAAGCTCCGCCATGCAGGGGCGGGCGGTATGGTACCCGTCCGGTACGGATGGGCAAGCCCACCCGGGGTCAAGGGGTAATTTTGCGTATGACGTATGTACGCGGTTGGAGTTCCATTTCTGGATCGAAGTACAGCGTGCATCTATAACCTCGAGATGATGGAGATTGCGAGAATGGAGGTGTTGAGGTCTTCTGTGAGTCTGGACCATTTCTTTTCTTTTCTACAATGGCCCATCGGACTCCATTGATGACATACTATGGCTTGCATATATCAATGGCAGCAGATATACATTTCAGATGCTGGTGCCAACTGATACGAGGCAACCAAGACCATTGGGAGTCTATACCAGGGTAAAACCACTGCTCATCATTGCCATATACCTAGGTACACTCTCAGGTGGCCTACACTAATAACTGTGGCTCAGCTCCCCTCTAATAAAGCAAAATAGAGGTCTCCAGCTTGCCTGATAACAGTTAACTTCATCAGGATGACTTGACCAAGATCGCAAATAAAAGCCAGCCGGTACATTTAATAAACTTGTTACTATTGTTCCTGATTTACATCGAATCGTGCAAAAGATATCTCACTTTGAGAATCCCGGAGGGAACCCTCCTTCCACTTCTATGTACAAGTATTTCAGCTCAGAATTTGATGGTAAAAAAATAACACGCCATATCAATTTTATTTATCTCGATGGTGGGAAAACTCATTTGCAGCAACAGCTCCCAAAGCGCCGGCTCCGACAGTACGAGCTAAACGCCCGAAGCCGTGACTTGTGTCCTCGCCTTCTTTTTTGTGGTATCTGTGAACCACCTCGGCCACGGCGACACCAGCTACAGCACCTTCGGCCATATGACGACGGTGGTGATCTGGACGGTGATGATCGTGATGATCGTGATCGTGGCGACCATGTGAATGGTTGTGTCGATGACTGTGGGACCGGTGGTGGCGGGAAGGTTCCTCGTACCGTCTATGGCCTCGAGCGTGGTGGTCGGGCTCGTGATAATAATGTCTTGAATGGGATGGCTCTCTAGACACTAGTTCATGTCGTGGGTGGTAGTAAGAGTCTTGCGGGTAGTCGAGATACGCATGGGTTGACGATCGATGCGGGTGATAGGATGACATTTTTGCTCGGGGTTGGAAGTCTTTTCTTTTCTTTCACTTCGAGCAGAGCATGTTGATTTAAAAGCTCCGCGAGAAGTCACATGCTCTTGAGGTTGAGATGGTTCCACTCTTGACTACCTCGTTTATTGGATAATCCGAAGCAGTACCCAGTTAGAATCTGCACATATTATGGAAATACGGGAAATAATGTCATTATGAGTTCACCATCCATGTGATAGTGATAGTCATTTTCTAACATATTCTATAGATGTCTTCAGGTGTAGACAGAATCAAGAACAAAAACAAACAACACACCCAAGGACTGGATGACATCAGACCCATGGTTGCGAATTTTCATAGCTCCTTATCCTACGAGCGAGCACCAAGGGTGCTACTTCCCAACTGTTGAGGGCGCTCAGCCTATGATGTAAAAGTGGAGCTGGAGGGGACGAGGCAACATACTTGATTGTGTGCTCTTGATGGCGGGGAAGATCGACGGCGCAAACATGGCCTTTAAATTGCCTCGGGATTACCCCGAGATCATGGTACACAAAGGTTTGCACCCGGGTTATACCCGGGTGAAAACCCAAGGAAGAGTATTCGTCCTTGTATCTTTGTTTATATTACCGTTTTTGATCTCGGCCGACTGCGAAAACATTTCCTGTTCTAAAGCCACACCCAAGGGGATTCACTACTTGACCATAAGCATCTGTCGAACTCTTATAGACGCACCTCTGCTGAACGTGAGGATTTTTACCGCAGACTATTACTTCGATGTCCTTTAATGATCGGCGAAAGTGTTTCACCAAGGATGCTGCAGGCCACACCATGTGGACGAGGCAGTGCATAGTGCCAAGCTAAACCAATAAGGGTAGGGTCTGTCTGTGGGCGTGCAGAGGGCTGGATAAGTTATATTGCAGAGGATGCTCCGCACTAGGCGCCACTGCCTTCTAGGACTTGACGTCGTACCACACAAAATATAGAAAGTATGGAAGCGTTGGAAATGAACCCATAAATATAGGATCGATGTGCTCGAAGGATCTTTTCAAGATACTTGGGCATCTAAGCGGTCTCAAATCAGACTCTCAAGGCCATCGTTTCGATTAGTAGTGTAGCTCTAATCATATGCTTGGAACTTGTTCTCCAACCTTGGCTCGTCTCATTACTGAGTGTAGTGGTCCGAAATTCCCCATGTGGCTCATTGCACAGCTGATCCCCCCAGATCAGCCCAACGCTTGGGGGCCATAGTTAGGCAGGAAGTTGTCAGAATCCCAGTGGCAGCCATTGCCGGCACTCTAAACCATGCCAAGATCTGAGATGGTCTCCACCTGGGTGTGAAAGCCAAGATTCAGTCTTCAGCTTTCAGCCCTGGATGGATGGATTGGGTTTAGCGTGGCGAGGAGAGCAGAGATGGTCATGTGATAGCAGGTCTACAGCGACTTTGGAGATATCCAGATACCTCAATACAATGATTAAAGCTAACGGGGGTGAAGGTCAAGATTTTCAGGTCTTTCCTTTCCCTTGGCTGGCCTAGTCAATTGAAAATAAATTCAGGGTACAGTGGAATGGTGGATGTTTACACTGATAGGGCGGCAAACAATGGAGATGGCACGGGTTCACAGGATGAAATTGGGGCTTCAATAACTAGAAACTGATCATAGACTGGAAGCAACTACCCTCTATATCATCTCTCATTCAAGATCTGACGGTCTCTGTCAAAACATGCATGCCGCATGAAATAATCCAGAACCCGTTTCAGCCCTGGTCTGACCGCCTTCCTGCACTGGGCTATTGTGGTGCCTCCATGCACGCCAGTTCTGAGGCTTTCCCCTTTCTCTCCCCCACCATCCTCGATCTTCTCCATTGACCCTTCTGGACTCTTTCCTCTCCACCTTACCCTTTCTTCTGGACTGTCATCATGGTATGTCTGGCTCGCTCCCTGTCCTCCAGGGTTACACCCCTGTCCACCCCCTGGAATTCTCCCCCGCTTTAGCGGGGCCTGGACTGGACTTCAAGCTGACAACGCCATCGCATCTTTCTAGGCCGATTCTCTGACCGAAGAGCAAGTCTCCGAGTACAAGGAGGCATTCTCCCTCTTTGTGAGTCCCCCGCTGCCTAGTTCGGTGATATACTGGAGACAATTTACTGATGCACTTTGGATCCACAGGACAAGGATGGCGATGGTGAGTGAACATAAATCACTCTGCTCCTGCAATCTTGAGGCGTGTCGATTGCAAAGGAAGGCCACTAAGACTTCTTGATAGGACAAATTACCACCAAGGAGCTTGGCACTGTGATGCGCTCGCTGGGCCAGAACCCCTCCGAGTCGGAGCTGCAGGACATGATCAACGAGGTTGACGCTGACAACAACGGCACCATTGACTTCCCCGGTATGCAACAGCCCATGCAGCCAATATGGCCTTTACTGACGTTGCGGCAGAGTTCCTCACCATGATGGCTCGCAAGATGAAGGACACGGACTCGGAGGAGGAGATCCGGGAAGCGTTCAAGGTGTTCGACCGCGACAACAACGGGTTCATCTCCGCCGCCGAGCTGCGTCATGTCATGACCTCCATCGGCGAGAAGCTGACCGACGACGAGGTGGACGAGATGATCCGCGAGGCGGATCAGGATGGCGATGGCCGAATTGACTGTACGTGCCCACGCGACCGAGTTTTTTTGATTCCCTGGCCGATCGGTGCTAACCAAGTCCTCCTCTCTAGACAACGAGTTCGTCCAGCTCATGATGCAAAAATAAACCCCCCCTCTCGCCATGTTTCCCATTAGCTGAAGTTGCGGTTCTCTCCTCCCGGGGGATGTTTTTCTTTGTTTTCCCTCTCAGTTCCCTCGCGGTAGTCGAATTGGTCCGGCTATAGCCTGGACTTCATGATCAAGCGTGCAATTCAGATCACCCGGTTGGATTCGGTGGAAATTTGGGGTACTTTGGTCTGTCCATAGTATCCGCTGTGAACGACTACTTGACGATTGCAAATGCTCGTAGTTTCTTCTTGCGCCTGGTATCCCAACTACCGATTAAACCGCAACACCTCCATGTACTGCCTGGCTAAGTCCACGCCAGCCTGTGGATCAGGATCTTCATCCACCGAAACACCTCCGATGCACGCCGTAAACGCCTCTTCATATCCCCTCGTCTTCCCAGCTTGTCCCCGCTCTCTCTGCACCCTCTCCTTCACCTCCTTGCCAATCCCAGGAACCACAATCGCTTCCCTCGCCCCCTCCACCCCAACTCTCGCCCAAAACTCCCGGATCAGCACCGCCGTAGCCGCGTACTCGGCATCCACATCGGCCTCTTCAATCGCAACCAGCGAGACATCGATCCCGGAATCGCCATCGTGCTCCGTCACCCCATTCGACGTGCCATCGGCCGTCGGCACAACCGCGGAAAACAGCGCATCTAGAATGGACGGACCGCGCCACTCGATCTCGACGAGTGTCCCGCGCGCCCGCGCCGTCGGATACGTCTGGCGCACGTCACCGAGCCGCACGCGGAAGTCGCCGATGTCGTAGACGACCCCGTTCGGCACGCCGACGGTCAACCGATGACACCAGGAGGGTTGGCATGCGTAGGTAAAGTGCTGGAAGAGGGTCCCGAATGCCGTGGGCGGGACCGTCGTCATGACCATCTGCGCTGTGTCGGGCGCGACAGAGACGGGTTGTGTGGCGCCTGGTGTCTGCGCGGGTGCTGTGTTCTGCACTGTACCTGCACCTGCACCGGCGCTTGCACCTGCGCCTGGAGCGGACGCAGGCGCATGGGCGAGCGTTTCTGCTGGCTCGGAGGTGTAGATGAAGCCGTGATTTGGGTAGTGCGTCAGCGAGAGAAGTTGCATATAGCGCGGCTTGGCAGGCTTCTGGGGATTAGCCGATGCTGGAAGCAGTCCCGGCGTGTCACGCATGAGCTTCTGCTCCAAGGCCCAGCGGCTGACCGGGACCAGGTCTTCATCCGGGAAGGAGGCGCGGATGCGCTCCATCACCGAGGCCAGCGCGGTGGATGCATTGGGATTTGAGGGGATGAAATAGACACTGTACGTGATCAGTAAGTTGCCAGACACTAGAGATAGCGGTGGCGGTACCCTGTGATTGGCATTGCGGATTCTTGAGCTGGTTGCTACCAGGCTGGGGCTTCTTGGCCTATCAATCTTCGTGATAGAGGGATTGATGGTAGTTTTAGAGTAAAGTGAGGCCTTTCTCTGTTTTTAAATAGGGATAGAAACAATGAAGCATGTACTTCGGCCAGCGAAGAGCACAGTTCAAAAGGTCAAGAGATGACAGGCTTGGTAAAAGGTATCTTGCCCAGCATTCACTGGGGCAACTTGAGCCTGCCATATGGTTAGTACAAGTTACAATCATACTCGACTCAAGGTAATACCTCTCAGTTCAAGGTCAAGTGTTCGATCTGTTTGATGGCTGGATGTGAGTGGGCGGAACGTGATGATATCCCGTGCAAACAGTGCAAATATTTACTATTGTATGCCTGAGGCATTTACTCTGCCATAAAATATGGATTATTTTTTCTTCACCAACTTGAATATGTTTGGCAATTATTGGGGTTTCATAGTCCGATTAGCAGAGATTTATTCCCCAGTCCACTCAAAATTACAAGTGGGATTGAGCGCGATGTGAGAATCTGTACGAGTTATAATTGACAGAGCCTTAGGTATATACTGGAAGAACTACACATAAGCTATCGCATCTGTCGAGCTCTTTTGCGGCACACTCTGTCCCCGTCGACGAGCCTCATCGTACTCGTACTGAACCGAGTATTGCACCTCTTTCCGGATCACCATCTTGTCTGGATCGTCTCCCGGCTCTTCGTTTTCATTCCCATCACATTGTCGATGTAATTGTGGCATCAGCTCGATAGAGTCGGGTTCCTGTGCAACACTGGGATCGGCCCTGGCCTTGCCCTTGTTACGCTTAGTAGACGTCTTACTCGATGTACCGAGCGGGAACATCGACATTCGAGCCGGCGCTCGGATAGTCTCACGACTAGCCGCAGACGGCTTGTGACGATGACTATTCCCTTGGCTTGCATCATCCAAGCAGGCCCCATGTCCCGACCCATCTAGACAAAGACGTTCTTTTGATGTTGACCGAGTCACGCCCTCTGTATTCCCGGCTCTCGACGTCGTACCCGTCCGTTTTCTGCGCATCCGTGATAGTGACCTTGACCTCGAGGCGGAATTTGACCCAGATCCTGATCCAGACTTGGAACTCTCTTTCGTGCCTTGTGATCGGGATGCGGAAATGCTGCTCTCCAAATTCGAGTCACCCGCCGTTCCGTAGTTTGTACTCACGGCAGCCATGAAGGGACGGAGACAGAATACACTGCAGGCGACGAGGGTGTAGTGCACTTCGATCTGCAGCCACAACGTTGGTTTAATCGCGGCGAGGGTAACGTCGCGGTCGGAAAGGGCAGCATTTAGAGTTGAGAGGTGGAAGATGGTGAAGATGATCAGACTGGCGTTGCTGGTGAGTTGATATTCGGGGTGGCATAATGGTCGCGACCCACGGGAAACGGAAGATAAATGCAAAGCCAATGGCTAGCTTGCGTTTCACGGACATAAAAAGACCGTGAAGGAGAGCGACAGCGAGGGAGAAGAGGAGGATCTCGGTGACCACGTCGAGAGCTGCGATGAATTGCCATCTCTCGTGCTAGACAATCTTGGTGAGCACTGATCGACCACGCGGAAGACCATGCTTCATGATGCTCACCAAATTTCGACATTGCCCTCCTTCCGTCCTCCACGGTTGGTTCAGTTCGCAATTCACCAGCAGTAAGAATATTGCGGGAATGAGCCATCCAGTGCACAGCGCAAAAGTTGCCCATGAAGCTCTATTATGTGATTTCTGGGGCGTCAGGCGCAGGTAGATTGCGACGACGCAGCATTTGGAGAGGTAGAGAATGACTAACGCGAAGGCATCGCTTGTTGCAATTAACTGACTGATTAGTCTCCTGCGGCTGTCTCGACGAGCAGACTTACTACCTGAATCTGACGGACACGGTCCTCGTCGAGAAGGGTGATGGATGTGCCGAATCCGCGGGAGCTTGCGTAGAAGATCAATGTTGACTGTATCACCGCGACAGTCTATGCGAGTTAAAAAACTGTTGTGTGCAAGGAATGAACGACTCACGGTTGCGCCCAGCAGAACGAGATCGTCTCGCGCAAGTGGCGGAATTAACATCAGTCGCACGTACAGCCGGATCAAGAAACACACCAGCGAGATCACCAGCCCTAGCGCGGTCGCAATGATGATATATGCCGCATGGTGGTATTCATCTACCACCTCGAATGGCGGCGACTGGCCTGGGGGCACATAAGGGCCCATGGCCTGGACTGATTGTTGGATGACTGAATTGTCCGGGGTTCATGGAGAGACGAGGCGGCGTCAGCTGTTCTGTGGGTTATTCTTGTCAAGACGAAAGACCATGTGGAGTGGTTTGATTCCCGTAGCGACAATCGCCCGGTCCGGGTATATACCAGGGCCAGAAATTGGCATACGGTGTGCCGAGACCCCAGCAGTCTATCCCTCGTTGATCAGCGTGACAGGTGCTGATATCCGCGGGGATGCAGGGTTCGGCGGGTCCGGCATAATATACAACAAACACCATCACCGATCGTCGGGAAAGAGCGCATGGAAAGGTTTCGAGGATAGATCATTCATTCATCCCTTTCGTGTTGGGACACGGCGTCGACGCGCCAATATTATGTACAATGTCCTGCGATGGCCGTGGTGCATCTTGTCTGCTGAGCTCCCGCTAGAATTGGCTAGCCAGCCGTCCCTCACGTCCCGGCCCAAGGCGATCGACATATCTGCTCGTGGAGCCACAGGTCGGGATCCGATAGGGCCATGTGGTTGAACCCCGGGGCAAACATGCGAGGGGGATGGATGTATCGGCGGAGAACATGGTGGCGTGGGGAGAGATTTAAGCATTCAAGGGATAGAACGCGATCCCGGATGCCAAGCCTCGGGCGCAGGTCGATCCAGTTCGTTTATATTTGTCACTCTACAAAAGCAATTACCGTCTCTCATTTGACTTTTCCCCCCAATCCTTCGTCGATGGTGAACCAATAGTCTTGTAGAACACATCAAAATCACAGTCGTTGCCTGCTCGTAGGGGCTCTGCGAGTTTCCCCCTTGGCATGCAAGGCGCCGCTAGTTCCATGGCCTTGTCATTCCCCCGATTCCAAGGGATGGCTAATACGCTTCAAGGTTCCACGCCCCAGAGTTGCATTGCAACGCAAGTGCCCTGGCCCCAAACATCAGATGTGTCCATGTGTGGCGACCTGCCCACATGGCCTGGGGATTTTCTCCTCGCCATGCCTTGCTCGATACCACGCTCCCATCCTGCAAAGTGACCCTGACGCCCGGCCCCCGGAATGGTGGTGTGTTGGTCGATTCTCCTTAGACCTGCTTGTTTTGGATTTAGATCTTGCCCCTTCCTGCTCGCGTGGAGACGTGCATGGGGTGGATTCTTTTTCTTTCCTTTTCTTAAATCTACGACCGTCGCGGGATCGTTGAGGAGCCGACTGTACATGCAGTGATTGACAAGATTCTATTCCTGTTATTGAGCCTGTCCTTCACTTGAGGCCTTGCAGTGTCCGCGGGCCAGCATGCCTCTCTTCCATAAATCGGCGAATGACTCGGAGATGACGGTGACGGCCAACGACGATGTCGAGGATTGTTCTCCCAAGGCCATGGTCGCCCAGCGGTATATGGGAACCGCCGCCGATCAACGCGAGATGAGTGCCTTGGGACGAGTGCAGGTGCTGCGAGTAAGTGATCGAGTTCGTTGCCTGGCCTTCGGATTCTGACTTGCTGCAGCGGAATTTTCGATTCATTTCAATCGTTGGGTTTGGATGCACCTTGATCTGTACCTGGGAGGTGATCTTGACGTAGGTTGATCTCCGTGTATTCCCCGATCTGAGCCTGACAACCCTAGTTTATTATCGGCCGGGTTGACCGACGGCGGGACCGCTGGTTTAATCTGGGGATTCGTTGGAGTCACATTAGGTTTCACCTTGGTGTATGCCAGTGTCGCAGAGATGGCTTCGATGTAAGTTGCTCCTCGCGCATTGCCTGTATTGCTGCTGATGTTGGCAAGGGCCCCGACTGCGGGTGGGCAGTACCACTGGGTATCCGAGTTTGCGCCCCGAAGCGGCCAGAAATTCCTCAGTTATATCACCGGTAAGTAGGATGTCCCTGCAATTATGGGGATTTCGTCTCATAGATTCAGGGTGGCTATCGGCAATGGGCTGGCAGTGCGCAATCACATCCATTGCCTATTTGGCCGGCACGGTGATCCAGGGCTTGATTGTCCTCAACAACCCGGACTATGACTTCCAGCGTTGGCATGGCACGATGCTGGTGATTGCCATCTCGTCGTTTTCGATTTTGTTCAACACCTTTCTGGCCAAGAATTTACCCTTTGTGGAAGGGTTGATCTTGATCATCCATGTCGTCGGTCTCTTTGCCATCATCATTCCCCTGTGGGTACTCGCTCCACGCAACAATGCGCATGCCGTCTTTACCGACTTCAACAATGGAGGCGGCTGGAATAACGCGGGCACGGCCACCTTGGTTGGCCTGTCTACCACCATCACGTCCATGCTGGGCTACGATTGCGCGGTTCATATGTGTAGGTGCTCGTCCGTCGACCCGCTAGCGAAATACTAATTGAGTCCAGCTGAGGAGATCAAAGATGCCTCGGAGACACTCCCCAAGGCGATGATGACCTCCGTGGCTGTCAACGGGGTCCTGGGATTCGTGATGCTGGTCACCCTGTGCTTCACCTTGGGCGAGGTGGGCCCGATCTTGGAGACTCCGACCGGGTTCCCATTTATTCAAATCTTCTACAACACCACGGGCAGCTTACCCGCGACGAATGCCATGACTGCCGTTTTGGTGGTGACCCTAACGGCATCCACTATCACCGAAGTCGCCACGGCATCACGACAGCTGTGGTCGTTCGCCCGGGACGAAGGGATTCCATTCTCGTCCTTCTTTGCATATGTAGGCGCCACCGTCTTGGCTCCGATCTTTTCGAATGCGTCTGGCTGACTGTGCTGGCAGGTTACACCGGGATGGAACATCCCCCTCAATTCCGTGATGGTATCGCTGGTCGTCACCGTCCTGCTGTCCATGATCAACATTGGATCAGAGGTAGCACTGAACGCGGTGATCTCCCTGACCATTACCTCGCTTCTCTCGGCCTACATCGTGTCCATCGCATGCGTGCTCCTGAAACGGCTGCGCGGCCAGCCGCTTCCGCATCACCGCTGGACGCTCGGCCGATTCGGTATGGTGGTCAATATTGGGGCTCTGTGCTTCCTGCTGCCTATATATATCTTTGCCTTCTTCCCATTGTACAGCAACGTCACACGGGAGACGATGAACTGGGGCGTGGTCATGTACATTGGCGTCATCATATCGGCCTCGATTTATTACTGGGCCAGGGGCCGACACCATTTCATTCCCCCCGTGGCCTTGGTCAAGCGCGAGGAGAAGATTTGACCGCAAGCTCGGGAGAAACCACAATGCCTTCGGTTGGAGCCGATAACCATCCTTCTTTGTATTTAATTCTTGGTTTGTGATGACGTGACGTCGATATCAAACGCGCCGGGTCTGCAGTCCCGGACTAGTAGTTTTCCGGGCCTGCAGCGCCCAATGATGATGACCCGAACCTCTTTCCCTTTGAAATGCCGCAAGGACCCCCTGTAGCATGACGTGGTCGCGGGCAATATGTCTGGATGGAGGTGTCGGGACCTTTCCTCGGTGCCTAAAGCTGGTGGATGGACACCTTCCCGGCTCGCCCCTTCCTCTTTTTTTTTCCCGAGATGCAATATCAGATGAAACCGTTGCCCATCGACCATTATCCGAGAAGGGAAGGGGTCGCAGCCTGATCCTGGATCCCTCTCCCTTGGCGAGTACGAGCATGATTCGGAGGACCTTGACATCCCCAAACGATCGCACCAATCGTAACGAAGGGCCCCCAGTATATTTCTAGAACAGCCCAGTGACCAGCGGGCTGGGAAATCCGCGACCCGGGCGGCAGGGATGGGAAGGGAAAGTGGACAGAGTGGATGGAAAAGGGGGCGATGGTTGCGCCTCCGGGCGAATAAGGAAGGGCGTGGATGATATCTGATTGATTGATAACGACCGATCCGGCATCGGCCCACCCGGAACTCCTTTTTCTTTGCTTTTTCGATCTGTATTTTAATTTTGGCCGGGTTCATCCCTTGCCAGGGTCATGGCAGATCATCCGAACAGACGCGTTACGGGATTTTTTTTTTCTTTCGACCGTCGATGGCCGTCGACTGGTTGTGACTCCGTCAGTACCTCCGAAGGTACCTCCATTGTAGACAGTCGAGCCTGGAAAGGTCAGCAAAGACGGCCATTTGCCCCCTATATTATGCACGGTAGATCTGGGGCAGAAATGGAGACCAAACCCGGTCAGCATCATAAACAGTAGTCAATTCCCCTCGGCACCTGATCGGGTGCGCGTAACTTTACCCGGAATGTGGCAAAATCTGATAACGAATCCCGTAATTTTCTTCTTAAATCGCCCTCTCGCCCTCTCTAATCGGGCGGATCTCGCTTCTGCGGTTATTCCCGACTCCCAGCCTCGGCCTATTCTGCTCTGCGCCCCATGGGTATATGTGCCCGCTCGAATTTTCCCCTGCGCACCCTCACCTCCGTCAGTTCACGCTGTCGACCCCGTCATGCCGTCGGCAATCCCCTCTCGTCCGCGCAAGGGCACTTTTCAAGACATCCCCGTCTCCTCCACCTCGCACCCCGATAATCCCATCCCCGAAGAGCCTCGCGGTGTACGATCGCTGTCCATCACCAATTTCAATTTCAATAGCGTGACTTCCCAGGATACCAGCTCCAATGATTCCTCCCCCGCCACCCCTATCACTCCCCCGAGTGACTCCGCCGAAGAAAGCCTCGATCATGGGAGATCCAAGCCTACGGGACGCCAGCGTCGGGCGTCGACTGTACTCATCTCCCAAAACTCCGAGGACATGCGCCGCGTATTGGAGAATGTAGGCACTGGCGGCACCCAGAAGATCCAGTCGTCCTGCTGCGGCGGGGGTTGTTGCCGAGGCCGGCCGCTGCAGCCCCTCGACGGGCCCATCTCCGGCTTCAATTCCATCCTCGCGCCCGAGAATCAGGCTTTTGACAGCCTGAACCTCAACCTTGATCTCCTCACGCTGGATAGTGATCTGTCCGACATTGCCCCTCTCCCGGAAAAGACCGTGTTCTTCTCCCAAGTCCCCGCATATGCCGCCGGTATCTCCCTGGGCCCGGCCGACCACCCCCCGCAATTCGTGCAGCCGCATCCTCCCTACGAGGTCTATCGTGCGCCTCTCCACCATGCTCGGGAGTTGACTAAGGGCGGTGCGGAGAAACGCACCTACCACTTTGACATTGATGTCACCGACTACCCCGCCGAAAGTGGCATGGTGGATTTCGTCGTCGGAGGCGCCATTGGCGTGTGCCCCAAGAACAAAGACGAAGAGGTTGAGGATGTACTAGATTTACTGTGCGTACCTCGATCGATGCGCGATAAGAAGGTTCTCATGCGCACGACCAACGGCCGTTGGCCGACGATCTGGGGTGATGAGAAGCCCCGTGAGCTGGTCACGACCCGTCGGGAGGTATTGAGCTGGTGCTCCGATATCCAGAGTTACGCCCCGACCAAGGCTCTCTTCCGACTCTTGGCGGAATACACCAGCGAGCAGAACGAAAAGAAGGTGCTGGAGTACCTTGCCTCTGCACAAGGCCAAAGTGCTTTCTGTGAGCTTCGGACCAACTCCCACATCAGTCTATCTCAGCTCTTGCACGCTTTCCCTTCCTCCCAGCCTCCTCTGGACCACCTCCTCTCCGTGCTCAACACCCTGATGCCCCGGTTCTACTCCCTATCCCAGGATCCTCTGATCTCGTGCCAATTCAAGGGCTCCGAATGCCGCCGACTGGTCGAGGTCGCCGTCACCGTGGCCGAGTCCGACGACTGGCGCGGCGGCTCGCGAACCGGCGTTGGATCCGGCTACCTCGAGCGACTCGCCCAGCGCGCGATCGCGGCCGAGGCCGCCGGTGAAAAGATCCAGGTTCACATCCCCATGTTCCGTGGCCTGATGGCTAACCCGCTCGCCACGAAATTTGCGTCCGACGGACCTATGCTGCTGATCGGTGCTGGTGTCGGCATCGCGCCGTTCCGCGGCTTCGTGCAGCGCCGGTTGCAGTCGGCCAACTGTGCGAACAAGGTCTGGGTGCTACAGGGCGTGCGCGACTCCCTGCTCGACGAGCTTTACAGTGGTGAGTGGGGTGTCCACGAGGATAAGGTCCGGACTGTCGTGCAGAGTCGCCGCGGCGAGAGTCGGTACGTCCAGGAGGAGGTGCGTCACCAGGCGGATCTCGTCTGGTACGTGATCAACGCGCTGGACGGCCGGGTCTTTGTCTGCGGCAGCGGTAAGGGTATGGGCGAGGGTGTCGAAGCTGCCCTCGTCGAAGTTGCCATGGCCAAGGGCAACTTGAATGCCCAGGAGGCAGACTTGTTCTGGCAGCGCAAGAAGGAAGCGGGCCAATACATTGCTGTAAGTTCCGACGTTGCGTCGGGTATGACTATTCGCTGATATTCGATTAGGAAACGTGGTAACACTTCTTGGACTCGCGGTGGACATCTTGGACTGCCGCTTGTTCCCCACACTCTTTCATTGTACATATCTTTCTTCGATCTGGCATCCGTTTTCTCGCTGCATTCTTTCTCACGACCTCGGTGAACCTAGGCTTACGCTCTTGCCTCTCCAAGGCCCTTCATTTCTGTATTTTAGCGTGGCGGCTATCTTTTTTGATTCCTCGCTATATTTGGTTTGGTTCGAGCTGGTCTTTGATCCGCAGTTCCTGTTACTGCAATTGGCACATATCTTACATTGGTTTGTTGGTTAGATTAGAGAACATGGATACCATTTCTCTATTCTGTCGTGATTGGTCTCTGGTACTCTCGGGACCATGTCTTGCATCTTGGCTTTCGGTTGGAATCGAAACTAATTGCAGGATGGAGCGGCCCGGGTTGGAATTTGTCCCTGCGTCTGCGCTGGACTATGTGGATGACCATGTGTATTCTTTGGATAGGCTGCGCATTGTAGGCCCGCGTGATTTTGATTGAATTGATCAATGGCTGAGGGCTGACGATATACGTGCCATGTATGGGTATGGGTATTATAGACACACCTCGATCTTTCTATACCCTACACTTGTCCATTGCATTCAGATAAAAGTATATCAAAAGACATGTCTCCCGTCTCAATTTCCAATACGTAAATCAAGACTAATCTATGGCTTCCCTCAACCGGTCACCGGCCCGGTCGATAAGACGCGGGGTACCGCGATGAACCCCAGACTTGTAGTCAAATACAGACATGACCCAGTCCATCCACGCCAAAGATATCCATTGCCTCCATTGCTCTCAATCATCCTCTACGCCGTTTCGTGAATTACCACGTTCCATCCATCCTAGGCGGTCTGATCCAAGCCCCACTACGATAAGCCCAGCGGGGGATCAACTTCTCCCACGCGTACCCCTCCCCAAGCCCACCGGAACAGAAAACAGAAACCAGAAACCAGAAACCACCATGCCGACCCTCCAAGAAAGCAAACTCGCCTTCATCGGTGGCGGCAACATGGCCTCCGCCATCATCGGCGGTTTACTGAGCAAAGGCGTCAACAAGCAACACATCCGCGTCGCCGAGCCGTGGGACGTGAACCGCAACAAGCTGGCCGCGACGGGCGTGCAGACGACAACGGATAATGTCGCGGCTGGCTCCGATGCCGATATCGTCATCATCGCCGTCAAGCCGCAGGTTACCCAGGGCGTGTGCGAGGAGCTGGGCAAGGCGTGGGCCGGCCGGGTCACCCTGCCCGTGGTCGTGAGCATTGCGGCCGGGATCACGCTGAACAGTCTCCAGACGTGGTCGCGTACGCCCGACGGACGCACGCCGCATGTGGTGCGGGTCATGCCCAATACGCCGGCGTTGGTCGGCGAGGGTGCGTCCGGTGCGTTTCCGAGCGCGGACGTTTCGGCCGCGGAGAAGGAACTCGTGAATGCCTTGCTGGCTAGCGTGAGCAAGGCGACCGAGTGGGTGGAGAAGGAGGACTTGCTAGATGTTGTGACGGGGCTTTCGGGTATGTTCTCTCCTGCTTCCCATGTGCCGGGCTTCCCCGTTCGTGGGAGCTGTCTTAGTTAACTTTGCCAGGTTCTGGCCCCGCCTATTTCTTCGCCATGGTGGAACATCTCGTTGCCAGCGCCACGGCCTTGGGCCTGCCGCAGGAACAGGCTACGCGCCTCGCTACGCAGACTTGTCTCGGTGCTGGAAAGATGCTTGTCGAGTCGTCCGAGGACCCGGGCCAATTGCGCAAGAATGTCACCAGTCCGAATGGAACGACCTATGCTGCGCTGCAGACCTTTGAGGCGCAGGGGTTCAAGGAGATTGTTGATAAGGCTGTCACGGCGGCCACGACGCGGGCAGCGGAACTGGGGAACCCGAAGCCTTGAGGGAAGATCAAAAGTTATATAAATGTGTGAATTCAAGTCAAGAGGCGCGAGCATGCCATGGCATTGCATGCCATTCCACGTCTGTCGTAATCAAATATCTATAGAGTACTCCATACTCCGTAGGCTGCGTGTGGTAACCACGAGTCCATGAGTCGCACCGCCACCGACGTAGGGATGCAAGCCACAAGTGTTTAGCTCACGCTAGCCCCGCCTCAAATGTTTGTCCTGAAGGATAACGACGCCAAGGAAGGGGTTCGTCGAGGCGTTTGCACGGAGTAAACGTAGCATCAGACAGTGGGCCGGGGTGGCGATTCCTGGAGATCCCGAAGTGGAGGGAGCCCAACCCTCTCCTGGCCCGAGTCAATTCTCGATAAACCGGACTGGCAGGATTACCAGGTACAAAACACAGGAATCCGAGTGGAGGGGACGGAGTGTTGCGGGGGTTGGGCGGTGATCTACCACCTGCATCGACAGCGCAGATGATCAAACAAGGCTAGAATTAGATGATAGACGTGAAACCGGCATGCACGATTGAAGATGTGTTGGACCTGGATCGGATATCTGTCCGCGGTGATAGGCTGGTGCCTTGATTTGATCTCTCATTTCGCGCGAATCCTGGAGGATTCTCAGAGTCGAGCTTCTTGAACTCCCGATGGTATACTCGGAAGATCGGATGGGGAATGGATCTGTCGGCTGACACTCGGCTGACACATGGGTAATTTTTTTTTTTTTTGAATTGTTGTCATTATTTTATTCTTTCGTGGGGCTGATCATCTCATTTTCCAGAGCAGCACCAATCACCCTCGAGACACCAGTGAGCAAACCACCGCGTGATACGACGAGATACGCTCATAGCGGGACTCTCTGAAATTTGGGCGAACAAGACATCCTTACGACCGAACCAGCGATCATCGAAGTAACGCGGGGCCCCCGGCGACTGGTGAAGTCCATATAGACTCGATCCGGACAGAAGTGACAGCGCCCGACTCGGCAGCGAGATCCCCGGTTAAGGCCAGATGCAAATGCCGACCGGATCGAAGGGACTATTCGCTTGGCGATCGACCATTGACGATGGGGAAATTAAGGTTGCCACTCAAAAATGAGGATCATAACCCAAGTACCGGGATGAGCATGACAAATTGCTGCAGGTATTCCGCGGCTCTGGAGTAATTCCTCCGCCCATTCCGCGGGGTTCCCCTGCCTCGATCCGAGGATCTGCATCCCTCTCGGCTGGGAATGAGGGGGCAGGGAGTGGGCCGGGGGATGCAGATGCCAAACAACCCGGGAGCGGACAGGGCTGGTCGAATTGAAACATTGAAACACCGCAGGCCGCAAGTCCAGAGTAATGTGAAGTCCGATCGGTGGAGCAAGGAGGCCGGATCTGCGATCGCGCCCTTGAATTCAGATCCCGAGCTTCCACGAGCATGCGGGATTCCATGGTTCAGATGGATCGGTGGATCGGGAATGAATCATGTCCAGTTCACAGCTGCCATGCTCGGCCCGCCGAACCTTGCCGGAGCGCGTCCGAGATGTCAGTGTCGGATGCATTTCTTTTTTTCTTTTCTTTTCTTTTTTTTTCTGTTCTGTTCATTTGCTCTCTGTACTCCGTATCACTCACACTCGCGGTGCTTTACCCCATCGAGGAGGTGGACAAGGCCCTCCCGTGCACGGGGATGATTGGCGATGAGATCCAATTTAGTGTTTGGCTCCACTTGGATCTCGATGACACACTGCGCCATTATTTCCTGGGAAAGACGCGAGGCGAAGCATGTCACATTGAAATCCCATGCTTGACTTGAGATATCATATGCATCCAAACTCTCTCCCTCTTCCAATCATGATCACGGCTCTCATTTCCCGGATCTGACGTACGAGTGGGGAATGAGTTGAAGAACCCCCGAACCCCCGATCGACTCCCCCCTGGCATCTGCCCCCCTTCCCCATCCTGGACATGGAACCGAGGTCTACTCCGTACCAGGCTAAGCTCTTACCTCGGGCACTGTTCTGACACCAGAAGTGGATCGGGCGATCCTTTCCTCATTTTTGATTTCTTTTTCTTTTTGGGTCTCTGGGTGATCCACTTGTCTTGACTTTTACCGTACAGGATTCGACCCATGTCCGGTTTCTTTTGGGGGTGGAAAGTGGGTAAATTGGACTTTCTTTTTCTTTTTTTCTTCCCTTTTTCTATGATTCTCTCTTTTCTTTTTTGGGCCTGTCCCTTTTCACCCCCATCTCCACCCATCGAAAATGTCAGGATTTGATTTAATTAACTTCCCCGATTCATCGTGAATGGCTCCCACTCCCCCTTGTGCGGCCATGTCACATCGAGGTATGCGAGTGGGGGATTGCCTTGCCTCATCGTCCTGCTGAGAGTTGGTCAACCCGAGGGAGATCGCACCCACCGCGTCCGTGGAAAGCCAAAATTACCGTGGAGTCAAGCCACCTGATAGATCGGGCGCTAGCACGAACTATTTCCAGCTTGACAGGAACTGACTTGGCGCTGTCAAGCACAGGTTCCCTCCGCTCTGCATTGTAGTTTGTGGCTCCCGGCTCCACTCGCGCCCACGATCGTCATTTTTCTGGGACCCTCCACCCCCCCCTGTTCTTGCTTTTCCATGGACTTACATGCTGGCATTTTAAAATGTACGCTCCTGCACTTTCGTCCTTACTTGGCCCGGTCTATGTAAAGGTGAGTTGCCAGCCTTGTTCTTTTCTCTTCCCTCCCCCCACCCCCACGGCCCTCTAACCCGCTATAGTTCGTCTCTCTCGCCTTCCTTGTCTATGTCACATCCCCGTGAAGAGGAAGACTCCGAAATGGCCATTTCCTACGCTACACGACCCTCGACCGGTCACTCGCAAACCCTCCCTTCGTTCCGCGAGGTACGTTCTATACTATACCCCCCCCCCCCCCCCCCCCCCCGGGTCCCAATTCGTTGTCACTGACCACTCCCAGTTATTGCCGCCCCATCTTCACGATGAAATCGACTCGTCCTCATACTATTCTGGCCGCCATTCCCAGGACCGTCCGGCATCGGGCCATGAGATGGCCGATCCTCGATCTCTTCCCGGTTATGCTCCTCATCACCCGGACGTAGCATACGAGCACCACCGTGAATACACCACCCGCGATCAGTCGCGGCCGCCCGCCGACCACCGATCCATGTCCATGCGCATGGGCGAGTCCGCGCGCGGGCCGAGTCCGATCTTGCCTTCCATCCACGATCTACACATGTCCGAACATAATCGTATGCCGCCCCGATCCGACCCTTACGGTCACCCCGACTACCGCGGTCCTTCTTCCGCTCCGTTGCCCAGCCGGGACCCCCGCGATCCCTACGCGCATGGTGCACCGATGATGCACCCCCAACCGGCCTATGGCCACCCGGCCATGGCCTATGCCGAACCGGAGCAGTTGTCACCGGGCGTGATGCCGCACTCGGCGCAGGCCAACTTTGGGATTATGGGCGACCCCATTGACGGCAAGGGGAAGCGTCGGCGCGGGAATTTGCCCAAACCCATCACCGATATTTTACGCACTTGGTTTCATGAACATCTGGACCACCCCTACCCCAGCGAGGAGGATAAGCAGATGTTCATGACCCGGACGGGCTTGTCGATGAGCCAGGTAAGAGCGGCCCCGGGATGTAGACTGGGTGGAAGACTTGAGCTGACCGGTTCTAGATCAGTAATTGGTTTATCAATGCGCGCCGGCGCCAACTCCCCGCCCTGCGCAATCAGATGCGCAGCGGTGCCGACGCCGACTCGTCGCGGCATTCTCCGTTTAGCGATGTGGACGATGCCATGTCATCGCCGCACCACCATTGAGTCTGTCGCAGGGTCGACACTCCGACTCTTTCCGCTCTTGGGTTGCCTTGATGGTAACCGGAGCACGGCAGCATTGCGACTGCCGTTCTAACGGCCTTTTAATTTTTATGCTCGGGTCAGCGTTCGGGTGAGACTCCCATCTTTACGAGCCACGGACTTGGTATACGTCGGATAGACGGGGCGATGGCCTCTTTTCCCATTCTCCTTGTGTCTTTTTTCTGCTTTTGGATTCGACGACCGATATCACTTTTGATACCCTTTTTTTTTCTATTTACCGAGCGCCGGGGATATAGGGCCTGGGATTTTGGCATGGGAAATTTCATTCCGTTCATTCTGTTTCATCTTGTCTCATGTTGAGATACTCGAAATTGCATTACCGGTGTTTTGGATGATCACACAATACTATTTTTTTTTTTTTCTCATATTCCAGCCCGATTGGATTTTTTTGGCACCGACGGAGATTCGGGGAAATGTATATCACCGATTTTCACTCCCCACCCTGGACAGGGTGGACGATCCTGTATGATTATTGCTCGCATGACGGGAAACGTGGATCTTGCCTTAGGAGGCGGCACGGCGGACCACTTTTTGCGCCAATCCCCTGGCCGATCTCCGGCCCCCGAGCTGAAACTCAGCTGAGTTGGAGTCTGAGAAACATCTGTTTCGGGCCATTTCTTCTCAGTGGCAAGAACAGCGTCGGTGGATCGGAAAATACTTGCACGCCGATACTCGTTCCCGCGCAAATGACAGCCGGATCGACTCAATATTGGGGTCCCCCCAATTCCATGGATCGCGTTCACTAATCACATCTGCCATCTCCATCCTTTCGCCCTGTCAGCCGGTTCCATTTTTGTCCATTTTTTGTGGCTCCGTCCCATCTCCACCACTACCCAACAACTGTGCCCGAAAAATTCAAAATTCACGATCACGATGCTCCTCCCCGGACCCTCATGACGTCGGACTCCATCGGACCATCGGAGTCGCTTCCTGTTTCGTAGTGGATTTTGGCTCGCGGTTATGTGCAGATGGCTCACTTGCCGAAGTGGTTGACGGCTGTCACTTTTGACTTTGGTCCTGTCATGAGGTCTTGCTCCTTGCGGATCTTGAGGATTCCTATTCCTGATCCCTGATCCTGTGGGATATTCGCTGTTCCCTCGGGCGCTATGACCGAAGGGCCATTTCAGCACCCCGTACTCCGTACTCCAACCCCATCCTCATCAGGCTCCCTCATGGAGAATCCTCGGCGATTTCAAATGTCAGGAGCTTGCGAGGTGGAGTAGAGCGGGAGGTCGTGATACGTGCGCTGGCTTCTATTCTCGTCCATGGGGGATGCGACCTTGAAACTTGAGTGTCCTCAGGACTTGTCTGAGGGATTATTCGGCACTAGCGACACTTGCAGTGACAGATGTCAGGCTCCCGTCAATTTCAGTTTCCCCTGAATCTTGTCGATCATCTGCCGGCCTGGTCGGTGATGAGGCTCATGAGAATCCTATCGCTGTTGGCACGTCTGAGGGCCTATCACAATGTCATTATTCCTTCCGGTCGCTTTCCGAGGGAGGGATCCTCCGTACTCCGTACACCCCAGTCCCCCGACCGGGGTCGAGTCGAAGGAACAGAAATCTCAACGCGCGCCGAATCACGAAGCACACCCCGTGGGACATCCCCGATGCATCACATGGCGGTGAATCGGGCCGTAGCGCAGGACCCTGCAGGACGTGGTTTCCTGGATTTACTCGCGTCGAAGCTGTCACTTGGGGCGGGTGTGAGCTGTCGCATGTCAGTTGGCGACGATCACGGCGCAGATCGATTGGGCGTTCGTCGGGGCGATCCAATCAAACGGTGTTATATACGAGGGAATGCGGTGCCTCATTTGTCACTCGTAAATGAAGTTTCCCCTCTTACCGCTGGATCCTTTTTTGGGGCTGGCCGATCATGTAACATCGTCTGCGTCGTTTACTCCATACTCTTAGGCACCGCTGCTCCTGCGCGTCTAAACAACGGCTCTGCGGCCGCCACTATTGAATCTAATCCTCCAATCCCCAAGCCAGATCCCGATCTTCATTAATTGGTCTACGTCTCCGAAATGATTGGGGTGATCTACGCCCCACCGTTTCCTAGCGTTTTCAATAGTCCCGGCGCGACCGCGTCTCGTCATTGGCACGGACAATTTTCGGCTGCGGCTGCGTTCTGGAACCGCTGCCAAAACCTGATCCGTACGGAGAACGCCGGTTCGTTGTATTTTATGCCGATCGCTACGATCTTGCCCGATTTGCGCTGCTATATCGAGGCTCGCGATCGTGGCGTTGGGTGAGGCACCGTGCAGAGTCTGCCACATGATCGCCATCACTGTCGGTTACGGAGTAGTATGGAGTACTGGTGAATCTGTCCGCATATTATCGGTTTTCGTACTACACGCGCCACGACGTGTCGCCCAGCCACCGACTTTGGGGATCTTTTTTCCGGTTGCGTTGTCCAACCGTGTGTTCTACAAGGATCTGCGCTTTTCATGGATATTGTGCATTTCTATCCTGGCCGCGTGTCCAGCAGTACAACATTGTCTTTGCATGACTCGGACATACAGTATACAGCTTTCACGGACTTGAATATCTTGACATCAGAGGAGTTTTAAGAGCATACTATTGCCACTATGTCTATAAAGTACAAATAATATCTCATTCAGAGTACCTATTTATTGGAAGAAATATCCTATAGACAAGGGGAAAGCAAAGAAAAGGTTTTACAAAAACCCCGTATAAAAATGCCTTCGCTACAGTACGGGGTAGAAAGCCCTGCTATGAAATATTTCAACAAAGCCCTAGCCTGCAAGGGGTTACCCGCCGAGGGAACGCCTAATCAGATAAATTCAGCAAAATTCAGCACCCAATTACCATTGTGCAGCTTGAAATATTGCTGCAATTTTACACCCGGGATTGGGAGATGGGTGTACAGTCCAGAGCGGTGGGTTATGTATGTCCCCGTAAATATTGTAAGCAGGGGACTCGACGCGCGATGGCGTCACCGGCTGTGTCGATCGTGGCGTTAACCTTTTTATTTTATTTTACTTATTTTATTTTAAACTCGTTCTGGAAGATATGATCCCTGTCATGTGGTTCTGGTTTGGTTGGTCGTGTGCTACGTGGCTTGCGGCTTGCTTCCAGACCTCCATGTGGCATGTTCCAAGGCTGGCGGGATGCGGTTAGTGAAATTGCGGTCTGGTGAGAAATGTGGTTGGAGTGAGGATTGAATTTAGGGGATTTCATCCATCACTTTTCCATGTATTTCGTGGTTGGTGGAAGAGTCTGCATTGGCTGCATTGCGGTGTTGATTTTTTGTTGGGGTGATACGGGATATGTATTATTATACCGATACTATCTACAACACGAATTGTCTCTATCTTGGCTTTGTTTGCTTTCTCGAGCATTCATCTTCTTGTGTCACTCGAACTAGGATAGGTAGTGGGTACTTTCACTGATACTAGGAGAAAGATGATCATAGTAGATGCATATATCAACGAATTAGATGCACCCCAGAGATTCCTTACCCGTTTGCACATAACTATACAAGACTTATTATTTCTCAAATGAGTATCATAGAAGCGTAGGTGTGTTTTGTTTGAGAGAGGATAGCAGCTACCAGCCGTGAAGTAGTTGGCTAATTATTTTTCCTGAAGATATACTTTGTTACTCATCGCGATGAACCTGATACCTGTAAGACTTCTGTCAAGAGCGAAGTCCCAAGGAAATACGGAAGGGCCATCGCACCTACTCTCCACTCCATACATTCCGATTGGTATGAAATACAGTGTGTTATTCATGGTAGAATGTCGTGATTGGATTGTCGGATTGATTTGTTCATGGTGAAAGCCATTGAAGATGCTTTGATTTTAGGTCATACTTTAGGCTCGGATTGATAGGGGGAAAACCTTCCTATGATACTGCTTGTTCAAAGTGGCTCTTTCTTCTACCGGTACACTCTCGTCGAGTCATCTATGACAATTACAATTTCCCTCAAACCATGGGCCAAATTATCAAAAATATACCCACTTCTGCGTTTCCAAGTCGTCTGTCTTGCGCAGACAACATGACTATAGATTCTGATCACTATCCCCACTGACCAATGGAACATGAAGCGTAGGTTCATATAATGGGGTAGTAAATATGCCAAGAGATTGGAAAGGATGGTACGGGAATGACCAATGCAATTTGATGGTCGACAAAATATAGACCGATACTCCCGGGCTAGAATTATAGCGCTCCAAGCTTGTGCACTGATGACAAACAGGCACGTGTTCCTATGGACATCCGACTAGTCCTCATCCATCGTCCCTATCTCTTCCTCCCTAGAACGCATCCGTTCAAGCTCTACACACAGTCGACAATGACTTCAAGACTCCCAAGAATCCCAGGAATTACAGGAATCCCAGGACCGGCCATCTCCGATACAACCATTAGTCACTTGGCATTGCAATTGCCACCCTTTATCTGGAAGAACTTCTCCACGGCGAGCTTATCACCATCCACAAATCTTGTCTTGACGGCCGCTATTCCTTGACCGGCCGGGCAGGTCCAAGTAGCGACAAGATCGGTTTCCTGTCTCGTTCACCCACAGCGAATGAAGAGTCCGTCGACCCTGGACATGAAAGGAAAATAGCACCTCCACCAATGGTGAATCAGTCCCGTTGAATGTCTCATCCAATCGGGGCCTCCTGTCTGCCGGCTTGAAGATGGACCCTGGATCGTCGGTCGGATTGGCCCGATGCTGGTCGACTAAAGCTTGGCCGTTACATTGTCGAGGTGTCTTGGGTGATGGGCCGCATAAGCGCGCTCGGCGCTGTTCGAGGCCACGACCTGGAATTGGTCCTGACGCTGACAGGGACGGAGTGATTTCTAAACTTCCGGAGCATCATTTGACCCCATTCTTGGCTAACAGGGTAGGATCTTAGATCAGACGTTCTCGGTTCGACCGAAATTCTTCCTGCGGTACAGTTACTGCGTTTGGGTGCGCCTCGATCCTTTGCCCTCCTCGCCGAGCACGACCCCGGGTTGCGAGTCAAGAGACCATGATAAGCCACCACGAAATCATTTCGACTGTGACCGCTCTTTGACACGGGTTCAAGAGCCTCATGCATTTACCAAAAGAGGCAGGCCATAACCCGTCTGCAGGGAATATATTTCGGGGCGACCAGGGTCCAGTGGAGTCGACCGCGGTGGGGATTACTGGCGAGCCTCGGTTGACCTCAATCCATTCAGCATGGACAAGGGCCGCGCTTTGTTTTGTGCCCCACCATCAACGCTGCCTGAGCCATCCGTAACCAGCTAGGAAGTCGCAATCCCTTCAATCTTAGTCGCGGACACGGAAATTCCTGGCGAAACGAGGATTCTCGCCCGTTGGCGATGTCGAAATTGGTCGCTAACTACCGGGCTAGCAGGGGTTCTGGCCACTAGCCGGTGTTAGCCGGGACTCGAAAGTTACAGAGTCGCATTTGCAAAGGCCTGGATCCAATCAGGATTTCTCCTATCGGCGATTGCTGCAAGACAATTGCACATGTCTTTTCTCGCCCGTTCCTATCCATGACCCGCATGATATGGATATCAACCCCACCCGACACCATCCAACGAGGGGTGCAATGTGAAGGTCGGAGATTTCCGTCTCGCAGATGCAGTCCAATGCAGTCCAGGAGGAAAAGGAAGGGTCTCTGGCGATAAGGGCCATCCACCGTGCAGAAGTAGCCAGCACTAATCGATCAATCCAGTCTAGTGGCCCCTCTCACCCCCGCCCCGGTTGACATCGGCGCGGCATTAGGGGGGTTGCGAGGGAAAGTCAATGCATGGCTATCAACCCCTCTCGCAATCATCCGGGCCTTTCAACCCTTTCTAGAAGCCACCGGCAAACATTAAGATTGGTGGAGGCCTGGAGATTACCCCAGGTCCGCCACCAAGTGGATCACGTACCTGCGCAGCTGGCGGAATTGATATCGTCAGTCGCCCGCACCTTGTCGCAATTGGCCATGGCACCGGACTCTCGCTATCTGCTATAAGCGTTGTCTGACCCGGAGCAATGATCTTCATCTACTTAGTCCCTGGCTCGGAAGGCCCCCCGATCGCTGATCTCTTCACCTCGCTTTAAATCCTGTAACACTCGTTCAATGCCATGACGCGATCCGACCCCCCAATTAATGCTTCGTGGGAGACGAAAAGCATTGCCACTACGGATGATGGCTGTCGCCTGGACTCGGTCAATCAAGATGTCCGGCCGCGCGGTCGCATTCGCCGCTCCATGACCGCGTGCAATACATGCCGCAAGCTCAAGACCCGCTGCGATCTGGACCCGCGCAGTCATGCATGTCGCCGTTGTCTTTCGCTGAGGTTGGTCGGTCCTGAATCTCGCGGACAGAAATGATCTTGCAATGATAATTCTTGCCTGTTCGGAACCCCCCAAAAGCGACGAGGCTGACTATCGCGAAAGACTCGATTGCGAGCTCCCAGAAACCCCAGAGCGATTCCAGGATAATTCTTCCACCTGGTCAGATGCTAATACAGCCATCCCCTCCATCGAGGAACGGCTGGTGGCCTTGGAGCGCGGCATGGGCGAAATGATGCATCTGATGCGACAGATGATCAACCAATCATCCAACGCCGGAGGTAGCCCAAGCTCGCAGGCAATGAGAAGCCAGAGTGTAGATGAGAGTACAGCGAATGACCAAGGGCCACCACCCACATTACAGCCCGTGCAATTCATTCAGGATCTGCAGGTTGAGTTGTGTGGCGAAAGGGATCATTTGTCTGAGACAGATCTCGGCGATGTTGTCTCTTCGGGGGTTATTGATGCAAAGCTATCTCTAAAACTAATGGAACTGTATGTCACCGCGTCGGCCGAAGGTGAAATGCTAACTGGTGGCAGCTTTTTCGAGTACTTCAGCTCTTGGGTCCCTATCAATCATTCACAGATCCAACGGTCCAATGGGTTACTATTCAACACGGTCTGTTTATTGGCATCGCAGCATTTCCCGGGTATGCCCGCAAAGACCATTCACGATATATCACTTCAAGTGCAACATGGATTGACCATGACCCTGTGGAGAAGGTCTCCACTGACCGGTGACCTCCTTCAGGCATTGGCTCTTCTCTGTCTTTATCCTTCGTCTGGTCATAAAGAAGGACTTATGGATGGCTGGCTGTTGAGCGGGCTCGCGACCAACCACGCCTTGATGTGCTTCGGATTTCTCAAAACACCCGTCCACAAAAGTGTTCATCCTTTGAATGAGGAGATTCTTCCCCAATTGCGTCTCTGGAACATTACCTGTCTCGCCCATTTACAGTACGGCTGCTACTCCGTCTGATATGGTCTTATGCTCACATAACTAGTTGCGCCCTCGGATACGGACGCACTGTGAATGTGCAGCAGCAACATCTCGACCACTGCAATCGGATCCTCGACCATCCGAGAGCTACGACCGAAGATAGAAAAATTGTGGCTGAAATCCAACTATACAGGACCACGCTTAGACTCCGGAATAACAGCCATCGACTCCGGCTCGCCGACGATGAATATGAAGAGATCGAACGCTGGAAAATGGAATGGGCTTATCTTCTGAGTATGCCACGCCCACCAACTCCCACGGACTGTCTAACAGATACCAGCCAACGACGGCCAGTCCACTCTTGAGATAGGAATCTGGTTCTGCCAGCTCCTCCTTCACCGAACAGCAGCACGTATCCAGCAAGAATCTGACCGTCTGGTTCCGGAGATATGCAACAATGCCCGTCTCATCATTACACGGTCACTGCGAACTCGGTTCGCGGCCGCGCCGGGCTTACTGGATCATTTCCACTACATGCTAGGCTACGCCGCGCTCACAATCTGCGATTATAATCCCTCCGATGCACTGATCGACCAAGTCCGGGTGTTTCTCTTGAATCTGGCGCCTTCTAGTGAGCATATCGCCTATCGAGTGGCGTATGTCGTTGGTGAAGTCCAGCGCCGCTATTCCGAGATCATCACCGACCATGCCTCTCCGGGTGCAGACATTCTCAAAAATACCTTATTTGCGCTGTCCCGCCCGTCCAATATTGATATGGGCCCGCTTCTTCCCGCCGGGACTATGGAATCCCTGGTGGACGGGTACGGGTGCTTTGACCAGATGATGCCGAGCTATGTCTCGCCGCACCAGGCCTTTTCGGCTCCGGCTATCTTTCAGCATGCTGCGCCTATCACGGGGGGTGCGATGCCGATGACACTAGTTCCCCGTATGCAGCATGATTTTTGAACAATAAAGGCGTTGGATGCCGGGTTTGACTAGGGAGTGAGACGCATTGGCGGGGGCTGAGGTGTCTCTGGTGAGCTGGCGTATGTGTAGGTTGGATAGTATGAATTGAAAAGTGCCATGTCTGCTGCCATAAACCACGGGTGTAGATGGGTTTAGATGGGTTTGATCTGACAGCGATAAATGGGGCACCTGGGCATGACAAGAACGGGAAGTTCCCAAATATATATCCGTCCACCTGGGCAGTGGGCCTTTACTCATATCCTCCAGAACACAGACTATCTACGAGCAAAGCTTCGCATCCTTCAGCCCCGAACTCGCGTACAGAATGCGCGGCTCGCCGTTCTTCATTGGTACCGACACCTTGCCGTTACTATCAGCCTTGATCGTCGTGCAGGTGATGATCTCCGTCAGAGACGTTCCGCTCTTGAAACCCGTGTCCGGCAGCGAGAGCGTAGACTCCTTGCCATTCGAGCCCAGATTCGACACAATAGTGACCGTCTGCGAGCCATCGGGTCCCTTGCGCATGGCCAGTGTGTTGCCATCTTTGTAGATTGGGCGGTTCTGTTCCAGTCAGCGATATACATCACAATGGCTAGCTTCATGTACTGACCTTGTTCGTGATGTAGTCCTTGTTCTTGTAGATTGCCTGGTTCCGGATCGCGTTCGCCTTGGAAATGAGCTGGTAGAGCTGACTCTTGGTGTTGTAGCCCGATGGCCAGAGAGCTTCGCGGTTGTTGGGATCCTTGCCGCCGGCGTAGTGCTGCTCCTGGCCTGCGTAGATGATGGGGATGCCGTCCGCCATGATGGTGAAAGCTGCGGCATTTTTGGCGAGCGACATGTCGTCGGTGTATCTGTTCCGTTAGAACGGACACATGCAAAAGAGGAATTTTCACGTACGATGCAAAGCGTGGGTTGTCGTGGTTCTCGGCAAATGTGCCCATCAGGGTGGAGTCCGAGCACGAGGACCTGACATCGTTGATCTTGTCGTAAAGGTCGCTCATGCTGCCTTCGGGAGATTTGAAGGCTTTGACGAGCGGGTGATACCTGGTCGAATGAGAAGGGTGCTTGGCCGTGGCTTGAGGACCAGACTCACAGTGGGTAGTTCAGAACACCGTCCATGACCTTTTGGTAAGAGCATACGGTCTTGGTGGACGCGTCAAAGATCTCGCCAATGCAGTACACCCCGGCGGCCTTGTTGTACTCGGACCAGAAGTCTTTCTGCACATGCTTGACCGTGTCGATGCGCAGACCATCGACTGGCATGTTGTTAGAATTTTGTCAGCCACGATGGAAGATATCACTTACTGGAGTAGTTCGAGACGAGTTCACCGACCCAGTCGTACCACATGTTCTTAACGTCCTGTCGCTCGGTGTTCAGGTCCGGTAGGGAGACTGTCTTCTCGGCCAGCCAGCAGTTATGCACGTTGCTCGGGTCGTCGTAGTTGTCGATCTTGCAGGGGTCGTGGAAATACTTCTTGTCATTGAAGGGGTTGAAGACGCTGTAGTCAACTTTGTCACTGTCATCGCCGTATCCCTGATGTCGCAAGTGTGAGCTATCTGCATACTACTCTTGTAGCTCGACATACCATATGGTTGGCCACAACGTCGACCATGAGGTACATGTTGCGGTCGTGCAGAGCCTTGGCGAGTTCCTTGAGATCGTCGGCGGTGCCGTGGTGCTCATTCAAGGAGTAGCTGGTCGCTGTAAGCATATATTCCGAATATTCCCAAAAGAAGAATTTCTTCCTTACATGTCTTGCTGCCAGTAGCCATGATACGCCGATCCGATACTGGTGTCTTTGGGCACCTGGGATGTCACGGGCGTGATCCAAATGGCAGTGAATCCCATGCCCTGGATATAGTCCAGCTGCTGGCTGTCAGTCAAGCCAGACAGTCCAGAGTCGAAGAGAACGTACCTTGTCGATGATTCCCTTCCAGGTACCACCACAGTAACGCTAGCGACCATCAGCATCAGACCGTACACAAAACAACAGGAGACATACACCCATGTTGGAATCGCACTTGGCATCTGTCGACCCGTCAGTCCTCGCAAACCGATCAGTGAGCAAGAAGTAAATCGACTGCGAGCGCCATTGTGCCGGAGTCGCGGCGATGGCCGACCCAACCAGGCCCGCCAGACAAGCAAGTCGACTAAAGAGCATGATGGAGGGTGAAGTTGTTTGTTGTGACTGCCTCCGGCGACAAGATGTCTCTTATACGGATCGATGATCAACACCGATATCAATCCGAAACTAGCACAGGCCAAAACCAATCCTTCTATCAAGCGGGATAGATCGGATGTAAGCCAAGTGGGCCAGTGCGATGAAAAGCCCCGCAAGAAGGATCGGCAGGAGTCCCCCTCAATATCAAGTCCCGGTCAGAGAAAGCTTAAATCGATGCTGGACATGGAGTATTGCAGTGAGCGTGAGAAGAAAAGGGAGAAAAGATATGGCCGAAGATATGCTGGAAGGTCGATGTAGATCGCAGTTCCCCGCTCAACCATGCAGTCTGATTCTCGAGAGACACGGCTGGGGCTGCACCCATTGCAACCGATGAAAATGTCTACACGATAGTGCACAGTCGAGGTGGATTAAACGGTCGACCTTCATTTCCAGCCTTTCAATTGGGAGTTGCTGGGTGTCTTTGGGGGCGATGTCGATCGCGGCATCACCCAGGGGCGGCCACGGTCCTTGAACTAGGGACGCGTCTGTCTACGCATGCAAAATGAGGGAGGAATGGGGCGAAATTGAAAAAATGATGTCTATCTTAACTTGGTTGATGGTGGTGGATCTCGTTCCTGGTGCACTTCGGCCATACGATCGGGAATAATGTTTGATGCGCTGCTCCACTTGTTTCGAGTTGAGTGACGCAATGCAATAAGTGTGTTTGGACTGGGAATGAAAGCTGGAATCGGATTTAAGTGACAGCCGTGTAGATCTTCATTTGGTCTTGCTGACTCTGATGGTCTTGATCAGATGGTGTCGGTGGACGCTTTGGAAATACATCCGGCGGCATGGTATTCAGGTAAGAGATGATTGGATGAGAGATTGAACGAACTAATCAAGCTGAATCCTGCGAGACGTATTGTCTACCACTCCAAGATCCAGTTCTTGTCCCACGCTCCAGCTGCGGTCAGGTTGTTGAGACCACTCACAGACAAGGTATGCGAGGTGGAGTTGTATTGGATGGACGAAGCCGAGACCTTGCGGTTATTGAACGCTACCGAGCTGGGCTTCGTGCTGATGCCCAAAACAGTGACAGTAGCCAGGGCATTCGTCTCATTCCAACTCCCGCGACAGGAAGCAGTGAGACTCGAGTTACCCGCCTTGAACATGACTTTCAGGGTGGCATTGGGGGACATGCTCACCCCATCATCAAGGTAGAGTTGACCGGAAGCAGACTGGTTTCCATCAAGGGCAACAAGAAGGGACCATGGAGTATTGCGGGCTTCCCGCGTGGTCAGGGCGGGCTCTTGCATCGGGATGATTCCTCCACCACGCACAAAGACGGGGATGTGCCCCAGGGGAGCGGCGATGGTGGTGTTGACCCCAGGTTGAGCATCGACGGCAGCATGAGTGTACCAGTCATACCAGACCGTGCTATCTTTCATCCCGGGGAACACGCCCTTGACTGTATCAACTTGCGGTGCAAGGACAGGCACAACCATGATCGAGGGCCCCAACAGGAACTGGGTGTCAACACCAGCCAAAACTGGCTCGCGGGGGAACTCCCAAGCCAGGGCCCGCATCACGGTCGACCCAGTCGTGTGCGCGAGGTGGAACAAAGTGTAAAGGTACGGCAAGATAGCATATCGGATCTTCATGACGGTCTTGGTGGCATCGATGACAGACGCCCACTGGTACGGCTCCTGGGCAGCAGCCGAGAGCGTGTTGTGGTTCCGGTAAAAAGGGAAGAAAGCTGACAGTTGCATCCAGCGGTTACAAAGCTCTTCGTCGGTATTGCCGTTGAAGCCACAAGTGTCCACGCCGAACATGGGGATACCGAACATCGAAAAGGAAAGGGCTTGTGGGATCGAGAAGAACATATATGCCCACTTCGACGCGTTATCGCCGCCCCAGTGACCGACCCATTTACCAGACCCTGCAAAAGTCGAACGGCCGATGATAAACGGACGCCTCTCTGGGAAAACCTGGCGCAGTCCTTGGTATGTAGCGTTCAAAGTCTGATAGCCATAGAGGTTGTGCACATCGTATTCGGGAATTCCGTCCGCATGAGTTGCATTAGGTGATATAGCGTGTGAAGCAAGATCATGTCCGGCTTGGCCATGGTTGATCACATAGGGAGGATAGTTGATGTTCCGCACGCCTGAAGGAGTGGTGCGCAAGTAAGAGGTGGTCGAGGAAGGGTTGCTTCCAGCCGTACTCGAAGCAGCAGCCTGACTGGACGATTTCGCTGCAGCCGAGGCCGCCTCGGTCTTGTTGGTGACATTGAACCCCTCGGGGAAATCATAGATCATATTGCCAGGCTCGCCTGGCAGTGCGAATCCAGGGCGAGCCGGGTTGGAGCTGAGATTATGAGACCCGCAGCTTCCGATACAGAATGACGAGGCCTCATTCATGTCAACCCAGATACCGTCGAAGGAAATATCTTTGTGCCATGTCAGCAGCTCGTTGACCCAGAAATCAACAGCCTTGGGATGGTTCCAGTCGGGGAAGACGGTGTACCCAGGCCACGCTGCGCCAATGTAGACGCTGCCATCTGCGTTCTTCAGCCAGACATCTGCTTCGGATCCACGGGTGAATGTGTCATACCTATATAAATCAGCGTGTCCTGCTGAAGATAATCACCTGACTTACGAATCGGATTCGTTATTAGGATTGGGGTGGTAGAGGGCAGCATCTATAATAGGAACGTAGTGACGGCCACTCTGGTGAAGCCTATCGAGGAAGACCTTTGCCTCGTCGTACGAGTAGCGATTTTGATCATTATCGAAATTCCGATATCCATGCATGTAATCGATGTCGCTCCTGTTCTTATTAGACTGGTTTGATGCTAATGGCAAAACACTTACCAGATGGTTTCCAGGGGAATCTGAAACTTCTCTAAAGTTGAAACCACTTCATCCACTACAGACCAATTTTGGTATCCCCAACGGCACTGGTGGAAACCAAAGGTGAAGTATTGCTGCATCGCGGGAAGGCCAACGGTGCTGCGCTGATAGTTCTTGGTCACGTCTGCTTGAGTCGGTCCAGAGTAGAAAGTCAAATCTACACTCCCGCCGATGGCGCGCCAGGTGAGATTGCGAGAGCCGGTAAGCACTTCCTGGCCATGGGCATTTCGCATGAAGACACCGTGGGAGTAGGAGACATAGTCCTTGGAAGCGTTGGTTTTGTCGGTGGCAACGAAAGTCTGATGGCCCTCCGCATCCACCTCGAAGTAGCGAGTGTCGAGGTAAAAAGGATGCGAACCATACATGTTCCTGGTTGATATTAGCATGCCATAAATAGTTGATCGACGCAGTAGAGACACCCTTACTCATCAATGGGATCTGGGATATCCGAAGCATATAGAGTGAGGGTCAAGTTCTTCAACAGCCGCAATTGCTGGATATGCTCTCCAATGCCATACAGATTGTAGTCCTCGGGCAGAACGGTGACAAATTCAATGAACTGATCCTCAAAAACTAGGACGGAGCCCGCGGTATCGAAAAGCACATCGTCGTTTGCCTGGCGGGTCACCTTGAAATTAAAGCTCGGGTCATTGGATATCGAGACCTCAACATCGCTGACAGCACCAGAAGCGCGTCTATCGGCTTTGGCCCGGGGCACAAGATCTTCAGAGAGCTGGTACCACGACGCGTTCGTGGAATCCACATGGGTTGGCGTGATCTGGATATTCAATCGATCTTTGGCCAGGTACTGCACCGAGAAGTCCAGGGATCCCAAATCGTTCCCATACGCGTTGCATGGTTTGCCCGCGAGCTGCAGGGTCGCGGTCAACCCGCGTGACGAGTGTTTAACATTCGACGCTTTGTACCCGGGACAAGCGGATTGGACGCGAATGACCTCCGGGTCGTCGATATTAGCGATCAAGTTAGCACCAATGTTCGCCGACGGCGCGATGGTGCTTTGGATGTAAGCCGAGGTCGCCGTGGCGGCGGTCGAGTCCGTCGTGGCGCCGTAGACTGCCGGCAATAGCCACGCGCCGACCAACAGACCCGGAAAACCAAGCATGGTGCCAAGTCGGGTATTTTCCGGTGATTGGGATCGAAATGCTGTGTTCACTTGGGCGTGTTGGGTCAATTGGACCGATTTCAATGTGTTCAAATAGTGTCTCGATGCAGGAAGACAGGGATGACATGTTAGCTAGTGAGTTCACCAAAGAGCTTATCGCTGATTAATTCAATGGACCCTTGGATATGCATGCGCCCGGATTTTTCGATGATAGAGCCAGAGTTCGCACGATCCCATGGAGCACGTTGTAGGACGCACGACAGATCCGGAACCGCTCGCCAATCTCCAGATCCTGAGCCAAGGGATTCCACGGAGAAGTTAGTTAAATTCCACATGGAGCTGAGCCATGTAACTAGATCCCTGAGGTGAAATTGCGCTTCCTTGCGCTCTCGATGTGGTCGCAGATAAGACCGGGTGGTATTCATACTGAGCGCGGGAATCGAGAGTCCTAGAGGGCGGCCATATGGAGGTCCATTCAGAATGCAATGCACCACTGTAATCAGTTCACCTGATGATGCCCTGAATGGAGGTTAGTCAGTTTAGGGATATTCCAGCAAGAGAGTATTGCTATTCCCCTTGTAGGTCCATCCCCGTTGTCCTGTAAACAGACTCACGCCCCACGTGATTTATTCTGGACTGGATGTTTAAACGAGGCATAGGCCTGTTCCGGAATGAATCATCAGTATGCGATTTAATTTTATCGATTCGTCACCGTTTTCGTTTTTCGAGCTTGTTGGATCTCCAGGGTACTGCTGGAGTGGCAGTTATATATTACTGGATGGGATCTCGGGAGGCATCACGAGAACATGCCAAGCGGTTATACATGCATGCGCTTCTAGGTAATGTTGTGAATGCATTCCGAGCTGACTATTTTGCGGGGCGATCAACATTGAAGCTACTCTCTCTCAAGTCGAGTTGAATCTAGAAGAGGAAGTGTGATGATTGGCCCATTGTCCGATAAATGTCCGGTCTACCTCAAGATGTGGGGATTTGACCATCAGTCACGATCGGCAAAGAGCCTAACCCATCATCACCGACGATAGAAAGGCGACCTTGGAGCCACCGAATCAGATGCGAGGGAAGGCCCATGGCGATTGTTCCGAAGTCAACCGAGGCCGCAACCCCCATCAGCCTTTCCCGGTGAGTCTTTTCTCTCTAGCGGATGACAACATCTCGAGTCAATCCGGGGAATCAAGTCTCTGGGGAAATCGGGGACATCGTCGCAAAAACCTCGGAAACTCCCCGACGCGCAGATACAGAGGAGATGATTGCATTCACCAGACATGACGGTCTGCAGCCCGCGTGGGATAGATGGAGAGCAGAAGGATGCTCTCCTTCCCGATCTCGGCCTGGAGATGTCGACGCGAAATGAACTCGCCCGTGAATACGAAGTCTCGCGACGCGCGATGAAACCCAAAAATCGCGCATCGCCCCCGCTCCCCACGCGAGGAAAAGAGGAGCTTGGCCGGGGAATTTCTTCGTTTCTGCATCGGGATTGCGGCTTCTCATCGCCGCCACATCCCCATCCCAGTATCAACTCGCATGGGCCGCGCGGGGTTGAATCGCCCCGCGTTCCCCCGGACATCTCTTCTGGACACGATCCGACGTGCAATCGCTGGGCCATGATCGCTCATTGATTGAATTCGAACCTCGCGATGGATCTCGCCCCGCCATCCAAGCCGTCCAAACAGGCTTGCGACAACTGCCGTCGGCGCAAAATCAAGTGCTCGCGCCAGCTCCCTTGCGATAAATGCCAGCACCTGTTGCTGTCTTGCTCCTATAGCGATGTGCTGCGTCGCAAGGGCCCCAAGTTCCGAACCTTTTACCCTCTCGCGCCCGTTCACCCACTGTCGCGCAATAATAAACAGCCATCCACAGATACATTCACGGGTCACGGTCATGGGGCGGGCTCACCCGCGTCGCCAGTGTTCGCCGTCGAAGGGAAGTGCGCCCCGCACGATATCTCCGACACCTTGTCGCAACTCCCGTCCGAGCTGGTCTCGTCGCCGGACTCGACAGAGTCGACCGCAGAATCAGCCAATGGTCGAGCCCATCCCCATGCACGTCGGCTATCGCCGCAGATCCTCTTAGCGCATGTCAATGTCTATCTCAAGTATCTCTTCCCCATCATGCCGGTGGTACGCGGCGAGGCATTGCGCTTGGATAGCCAGCAGCCGGAATGCCTCACTTCGCGACGGTATGCCTTCTTGGCGTCTCTCTGCGCGGCGACACATATCCAGCTGAAGTTGGACGGTGATACAGCTGTTCCCAATCCACCCCGGTTTCCGACCACGGGAGATGGCCATTCATTGGTCTCGGGAGAGAAATTACTTGGCGAGGCCGTGCGGGCGCGGCAAGAATGCGATGTGGTGGAAGATGTCGGCATTGAGACGCTGCTGACGTCCTTTTTTCTGTTTGCGTCTTACGGAAACTTGGACAAGCAGAGCCATGCCTGGTTTTATCTCTGCCAGGCCACTTCCATGGCCTTTACGCTGGGCTTGCATCGTGAATCTTCATATAACGACTTGGAAGCAGAGACCGCGGAAGAGAGAAGGCGGGTGTTTTGGTTACTCTTCATCACAGAGAGGTACGTTGCACCAGGGAGACTTGGTGGGTTTCACTGACGAGATCAGAGGATATGCCTTGCAGCAATCTAGACCCGTCATGCTCCGCAGTTCCATCCACAAGCCACAGGTTCTCTGCTCCGACGATCCCATACTAGCATATGGTTTTATCAATCTGATCAGCATCTTCGAAAAACTCACCCCGAATCTTTATGACTGGGTATCAGCCGGAGGTGGCGACGGGTTACTGGAAAAGCCACCCACATCCGCCATTCAGTCCAGTGTCTGCAAGCCAATCTCCCTGGACGGTGTAATGGAAATCCAGCAAGTCGATATTCTAATCACACAGCAATGGCTGCAAGCGATGATGTGGAAGCTGTCGATCAGCCATGCTACACAGCCAGGCTCGCGCGACGACGCCGTACTCCCGTTTCACTTGCCCGTGTTGGTAGGCAAAGCCGTTATGAGCGTGATCGGGGCCGCTTCACGAGGTGCCGTCGACGCTCACGGAATCGGAATGGTACGTCCACCCAATGCCAACATGGGCCCAGACTGACAGCGTATAGGAACAGAAATTATTTGACATGGGCTCTTCCGTCGCCGATGTCACCCGATCTCTTGGATCCAAGTCCGTTCATAGACTTGCAGAATCATCCATTGACCCGCGAGAACTCCTCTGGGGGATCCTACGCACACTCTCGCAGATCCGAGGGTCCCCATCCTACCTGTTCCCGTCGCTGCTAGAACAGTGCAAGAGCATTCTGGGCCTGGATTGTACAATCAACATTGGCAACTTCCTGCCTACTCTAGGCGTTGCACATCCCAGCCATCTTGACCATTTAAACTCCTGGACTGGCGAGCAGGGCTGGAACATGTCCATCGATGCTCAAGAGCATATGACCCGGGAACTGGATGCCGATCAGACTCAGACTGCACTGCCACCAACAGCCCCTCAAGGCACAGACATCGGATTCTAGTGGTTTTCCTGCCCAGAGAATTGGAAGTATGGGTCGATGTGCTACGATTTGAATGGGTTGAGCTTCTATAGAGATGAGATATTGTATGATGTACCAATACTAGAGGCCTGGAAAGCACTATGAATGCGGAGGCATCTTCTGATTCCATTGGAACTACTAGCAAAGAGGGAATGACCGAGGAGCCATTGACATTAAGTTGTCATCGACTTTGCTAACGACTATGTACATCCCATTGGAAGGTCGTCGACGGGATATAGGTGAGTAAGGTGTAACAAAGCTCCACATCGGCGTCACCCTGGCGTTGAATAAATTGTCCACTTTTGTAATGATCGGTAAATGTCAGGCATTAAAGCCTTCAAGAGCTCAAAACGCAATGAACAGTATCTATGGTAGATCAAGTGATAGGAATTGACAAACTCTTGGCGTGTTTGTCTCGCGGAGATTCTCCATACGGATAGCTTCAGTGTGCCCGCATTAAACTGCACGCCGTGTTGACATGCTGCCTCTTCGATCTCGAGGGCTTGCCCTCTGTACCCGTCGTGTCCCATCGGGCGCAACAAGTGTTTGTCTTCAACCCCGGCTGCCTTGTCTATCCTCTCCACGACAACCGTCCACCACTCGCAACCATTCAACCTCCGTCTCCGCCGATGAGCTCTCCCATTTCTCCGGCCTCGCCAGCTCATGGTGGGACCCAATGGGACCGTCTAGGATTCTCCACCTGATGAACCCGCTCCGCCATGAATTCATCGCTTCCTGTCTCGCCGACAGCCCACCTCCGACCTCAGATACCCAGGCCGCAACCGCGGCGAATCTCAACTACCTCGACATCGGCTGTGGTGGGGGTATTTTCGCCGAGTCGTTAGCGCGTACGATTCCCGTCGAGCCCTCTACTATCGCGCCCACGCCTACCCGCGCTGCATCGATGACAGCCATTGACCCATCGACGGACCTCATCCAGATCGCGCGCGACCACGCTCGCAAGGACCCGACCGTCGATGCGCACCTACGTAGCGGACGCTTCCGATACCTCAACACCACACTCGAGGATGTCCTCGCATCCAATGGCACGCCTGCGGGGTCAGATACCCCCAAGTCTACCGCGCAATTCGACATGGTGACCCTCTTCGAGGTGATCGAACACATCGAACCCACGACGACAACACCGCAGGCTTTTCTAGCCAATTGTCTCCGGGCTCTCAAGCCCGGTGGCTGGCTTATCGGATCGACCATTTCGCGCACGTTTCCATCCTGGATCTTGAACCAGGTTATTGCCGAGGCGCCCTGGCCGATTGGCGTCGTGCCACGGGGGACGCACGAGTGGAGTAAATTCGTGAATCCCCCCGAGCTACACGCGTGGGCTCAGGAGGGTCTCATGCGCGCTGCAGACTCCGGTGTCACGCGAGGCGGACCCGGGGTTCTTGATGGGATGCGGTGGAAGTGTGTTGGTGCGATTTATGTGCCCGGGCTGGGGTGGAAGTTGGCACCAGGCTCGGAGGATTGGGGGAATTATTTCTGGGCTGTGAAAAAGGGTGTTTAAATAGAGTATTTGTTCAAGGAACTGGCTTGTAAGATATAGAGATATCGCTATTTGTATTATGATCTGTGAGTTTGCTGCCGTTGTGGCACCTTGTTAAATGTTTTGTGTATACCAGTGCCAGATTCGATGAGGGATCTGATAACAGCTCCATCTCGTGATTGCTGAGTATCATCACCCTCGATTGGATCCTAAACTGTAGATTTATGAATGAGCTCTAAGAGAGGTGCAACTTGAATACCCAGTGTAGCAGCCTCTCTTTAAGACTAATGCAGCTCATCATGGCGATACCTTTCCGATCATCTACGCGGTGGACGCAGGATGATCGATACAGATAGGTATATTGAGCTTTGAAAAAGTCTTAAGAAGTAATAATAATACAAAGTACAGTCGAACCCGATCGGCAACGCTTATTCCGATTGCATTCAAGTGTCAACCAAAGGGCGCAGACCCACATCTCTTCCCTCGCTCATACAGTCCAGATCCGAACTTCCTCCCACCACCTCCCATGGGCAATTTTCAGAATGACTCCCCAGACTATGACACCCTCCTCCGACCACCAGGCATGGACGCTTCACTCGAGAATGTAGATTTCACTGCGCTGAACCTGGACGTCTCGCAGCCTGACTGGAGCGTGCAGTACGATAACCTTATCAACTCCGATCTCGGCATCGCAACTTTTGCGGGGAGAGCATCCGAGGCATCAGATCAGTCGGATTGGAGCCTTGGTGGTTTCTTGGAGGATTTCCCACCCGACGACTTGCACACTGGGGTTTCAGGCAAAGACAGTGACAACGCCCAACCCGGCCACATTTCCCATCTCGTCGCGCTAAATGCTGCCGTGGACCCGGACGGCAGGAATTCTTCCAGCACTCGAACTGTCAAAGATGCTGCACAGCCTAAGAAAAGCCGGCGGTTACCGTCAACCGCCGTGAAAACTCTGCGGGCTTGGCTGTGTGAACATCGGACCTACCCATACCCAACCGAAGACGAAAGAGATGAGCTGGAGCAACAGACCGGCCTCAGTAAAAGACAAATCCTGAACTGGTTCACCAATGCCCGTCGTCGCAAGCTGCCCGGTTCAGAACCGATCACTGATTTCTCCCTTCTTTCCCCTCTGGAACGATGGCAAAATTCACCACCAGAAAGCGAGCCCGCCGCAACATCCGCTATCATCCGCGCAGCTCGCGCAGCGGAGTGCACTCCATACTCCGAGGCGGCGACCCTCCACGGCGACTTGGAAACATGGTCCAGCAACAGCTCCGGGAGCTCGCTGCAATTTGGCGCACCCTCATTAAGCAGTTACGAGCAGAGTCAATCCTCCGGCTCGGAGCTATCCTTCCAGCCCTCAAATCAGGCTCTCGCCAGACCACCGACGCCGATTCCGAGTATGCGAAATCGTCGGCGCAGACGCAGGCCCGTCCGGTCCAAACGTCCCGATCATACCGATCCTCAGCGCGTCTACCAATGCACGTTCTGCTCCGACACTTTCCGCACCAAGTTCGACTGGCGCAGACATGAGAAAGCACTTCATCTTTCCGTGGATAAATGGCACTGCGCGCCTCAAGGTGGAATTGTTGATGTCGATGGAGTTAGGACCTGCGTCTTTTGTGCCGCGCCCGATGTCGAGGCTACCCATCTCGAAGTGCATAATTATCTCGAATGCCGCGAGAAAAACTCCGAGGCGCGCTCTTTTTCCCGGAAAGATCATCTGCAGCAGCATTTGCGTTTGATGCATGACGTCCCCTTTCACCCATCTATGGACTCGTGGCGGGACACGGAGACTGAACTACATTCGCGCTGTGGTTTCTGCGATATGAAGTTCCAGAAATGGGAGCGGAGAGTCGAACACGTCGCGGAGCACTTTAAAATGGGCGCAGACATGATGCAGTGGTCCGGGGACTGGGGCTTTGAACCCGAGGTTGAGAAATTGGTTGAGAATGCCATCCCGCCTTATTTGATCGGGCTTGAGCGGCGCACCATGGACCCGTGGCGAATCTCCGATGCTGTGCGGATTGGTGGCGACTCGGGGGTTTGGAATGATGTTCCCAATCCTTTTAATCGGTATACCGGGCTGCACCATGCGCTGGTTAGCTATCTTCGAGCCGAGATCGAGGCCGGGAGACACCCCTCGGATCAGATGATTCAGGTTGAGGCACGGTTGATCGCGTATGGTGAGACTGATCCATGGAATCAGACCTGGGCGGATGATCCCGCTTGGGTCGCTGCTCTGAGACGAGATGTAGAGTTGATGTCGAGTACATAAAATCATTCTTGTGGACCTATTGCCGTGATTTACAGCCCTCGTGGGACGTCGTTATTACTCCTGATATAATAGTTATTCAATATAAACGGTGTGACCAACCGGGACAGTTAGCAGATTAACACAGACAAAGGTAATATCAAGCTATAATGCCCGCCACGGAAGTGGAACAGCTTACTCCGCAACTTTTCAGAATAAAAGAATCGCTATTGCAATTTTATCACTTTGTTTGGCGTTACTCTATCATACATCAACTCGCAGAACGAACCTTCCAAGGAAGTCAAGGCGAATTTGCCCACTCTATGTGAATCAACCATCTCATCATTTCGCGTCGTATTCTTCCCCCCTACGACTCGGTGTCGGTTTTGTAGTTTTGAATAGGCAACTGCACAGGCTTCGGGTGGCTCGGAGGCCATAGATCTTGTACACCCTTCTCGACGAAATACCCATATTCACCATACCACCCGTAGGTATCGGCGTTCATCACGACGGCGTTATTGTCGGCAATGACGTTGCCACAATTCCATGCCATCTGAGCACAAAGAATGAGTCCATACTCCTCGTCGAATCCGTAGTTGGTTGGTCCGATCCACCAGAGGTGGGTGACTTCGTGCATGACGGTCAAGGCTATGGGTGGGTGAGTCTGTGACAGTAGCAAAGAAGAGCGTTTTCGCCCAAGCTTGACTTACCATCCGTGCCGTGGTAGTTTCCATTGTGATATCGAGCTCTTATCTCATCCGGGCTCTTGTTTTTGAGTTCGTCAAACTTCGTTTGCTCGAAAAATGAGGGGCAGAAATTGATGGTGCTGCTGTCCTCGTTGGGGAAAGATCTGGTCCCCGCAAAGTCTTTACCGCAGAAATCCTCCCCATCATACACAAAAGAGTTGTGGCAGCTGATCGTCAATTTGGTAGTTTCATCGCGGCCATTCGTTCCTGGACTAGAATTGAGTTGACTAGCCATGGCTTCTAATATTGATTTGATTTTCGAGGTGCCAGCCGTGGAAGAGTCAAGTGCAAACAGCTGAACGTATCTGTCCAAACTTGGGAGTTAGCCACCGGTATTTCAGAAAGGACGATGATGAATCATAAAAGACACACCCTGGATCGTGTTGATTGATATGCATCTGCGCCACCGAATTCAACTTCACTTCTTTCACCGTTGGCCAGGTCGCTGTGTTGAATCGTTTCCAAGTTACGTCAATGAGCTCTAAGGCGCCAACCCAGGCTCGTTGCACGGCAACACGTTTTGTCTCTGGCCTATTGTGGGGGTTTATGTCATTGCAGCTTTCGTCCCAGCTAACGCTGCCCTGGTTCATGGTATATTGACCATCCCGTTTGGGGATACCAAGCCCCGTAACGAACTGCAGAAGATGGACCTGCAAGAGCAGAAGCAAAATGAGATTGGGAGATCGAAACGTCATTTTCATGTTTTGAGATAGTCACCGGGCAAAGAAAAGAACGACTTTTGCAAGACAATGGAAAGGAAAGGAAAGAAGACTTTGTTATCGTTCGAATTTTTCTTTCCACTTATTTCAGGGACGTATTAGTTCGTATTCTTCTACAAGATATCGTACATTTTATCTGCGCGTGGGTCGTAATAGGCACTGGTATCTTGCATGCCTAGGTATAGATAGGAGCCAATGCGGCCCCCGGGGCTAAGAGGGGCCGAGTAGAAGTCTGAACGGGGCCAACAACTATGAGGTGAGCATTGGAAGTCTTCATCAACAACTCCCACCAGGTCGAATGCCCTCAAAGATGAGTATAAACCACGGTGTCTCTGGTCAAAGTTGTTTTTCTGTAAAAACCGTCAACTCTATATCCCACAGCGGGAAGCATACATGTTGGTCTGCAGTCTGCTTCTCATGTTGTGGCGTACATGACAGGATTCCCGAAGACCGACCAAACAGCCCGACGCTAAAACTACCTAGGCAATATTATAAATGGACAAAACCGGATAGAGTGATGACCACAGCTCATGCACCCCCTACCCGACCTCATAGCGCAGATAATTCGGGAGAATAGCGGAGCAATACGATGAGGCATTCGCATCCCTTCTCGCGTCCTTGATGCTCCATCCACAAACTAGCCAATCACAGTCCCGGCAATAATTTGAGAGTTGGGAAAATAATAAATTTATTATTTAGGAGCCCCCAGTGGGTTCTGCAATATGCAAGCCAGAGTGGGTATTACCAACTAATTTTTTCACCTACTAAAGCCCGTTCTGGGTCTGGAAGTCCTCAGAGTCGGGGGGGGATTTTGACGGATTGAAATTTTGATATACCATTTTTCGGTATTTATTCAAGGCCGAAAGTTTTGGCCCCTTCCTATCTTAATCCCCGGCATGCCGTCCTCTACTCTACCTAAACTTACATTTGGTACCGAAGTGAGGTTGAAGCTGCAATACTCTTCATAGGTCATGGTTATTTTTCCGGTCTTATGTTTATTACCCTGGAGTCCTCGTTGGAACCTAGCAGTCTTTCTTTACCCGTAGCCAACACGTCCGAAGAGTTGGTTGCTTATCAGTCCGCCCCATTTAGATCGGCACATAGCGGAATCTAGGGGGCGAAGGTGTGATCACGATCTTTTTTTCTATACGTCGAAACTAGTATTCCACGGTGGCCACATTCGTGTACTTGGTTCCTGACACTCTCGTAAGACGTGATGCTTCGCGATAACGGGCTCAGCACTGAGATATGGCTCTCGATCATGATGGTTCTAGACCAACCATCATTAAAAGCCCTGACGGAGGTATCCAAAGATCTCTACGCGCTCAGCGCACCTATCTTGTATTCCAACATTGATCTAAGCATCCACAATCCTCCTCGGTCCACTACAGAGGATGGCCGGGAAACCGCCCCGATCATCTTTGGCCGACAGAATTTGTTTATGCAACAACTCCGCGCCCGACCAGAACTGGCCGTATGGGTACGATCTTTTACATGGACAATGGGTTTGCATCGAATATGCGAACTACCTGCATGGTCGCAGAAAGAAGGGAAGCCGTCCCTGATCCTCCAGCGGGAAAACATCTACACGCTCTATCAATCTCTACGCGATGTGATCCGCGTGGATATCAGCGGTGGAGATGTCCATGACTACCCGTATCAATCGCTTCCTCCTCTCTTCCCCAAGGCCAGTCACATTCGTCTAAGCGGCCAGATGCATTATGCCCTCGCCTCAGCAATACTCCATGGTCCACGGGCACCTTTAAAATGTCTATCTCTGACCAATCTCTTGGAAGCCGGCTGTCTCAGGGGCGGCCGGAATTTCCAATTACAATATGACCCTCGCTTCAAGTATCGGCCTCGACTCCTGCCGGTAGAAGAGATCTGGGCCGACGATGGAAACCCTGTCCAGGTAGTGCCGGGTGAAATGACGCGCCTGTTGGGCCCTGCGCTTCAATCCCGCTGTTCCCGTCTGCATCGGTTTACATTTGGCATCCTCGACCTTACGTCCGAGTCTGGACTCAGGATTCTGCCCCCGGGCTGGTGCACTCGGAACGCAGCTATTCACGATGAGTTGACGGCTTTCTTGTACAATGTCCACCCACGAGAGGTAGCGTTGGTGTATTCGCGTCTGTCGGCCGAGCGACGAGCAGAGCTCAAGTCCCGTTACTGGAGACGTCGATGCGTGATACACCCTCGCCCTTCACTCGGTCCTCAGCACGGGCTCTTTCAGACTCTGCTGGATGGTTGGCCAGGGTTACAAAAGATAGTTATTCATGGGGGCAACCGGGATTCTGACTTTCCGAATGAACCAGAGCAGTCCTTCCCATCGCCCGCAGACCGACCAAGTCTGGAAAATGTACAAGTCTGTTTTGAGCCTTATAACTGGGATACCTATCACGGTCCGATCGGAACTGCCGGTATTATGGGCTAGGATCAGCTCCAGAGTATTGTGGATTAAATCGGGTTCAACACGGCCATCTTCTAGTCCATACGTTAACATGTGAAGTTACTTCAAGCAAGCCATGCACTTTGGGTCATCAATTCATGTACTCGTGCAGCTCATATCGCCCAATGCAACCCGGTCGAGAAGCAACGAACTGCCTCATTTCTTGCCCTTCCCTTTATTCCTCTTCCTTTTCCCCTCCGGCTTGGGCTCGGGGACAGTCACAGTCCCCTGAGTAATATCTTCACTCTGCCCCTGCAGACGTTGTGACCCACTGATGAAGAACGTCAGATCCCGATTCTGCTCCTCTAGATCCGCTTTCGATGCCTTCAACTCTCCATTTTCATTGCCGAGTATATCAAGCCGCTCCATCAGATTCCGGTTCATAGCCTTTTCCGTCCGGTAATCATTCTCAAGGCGGTGGGCCAATGACTCGAATTTCTCTGCCCGCTTCTCGAGGCGGGAACGGTCACGCTCCAGAGTCGGAATAGTGTCTGTGGTGAGCTCTTCGTACTTGGCTTGCAAGTCAAGGAGGCGAGAGGACGCCACCGTGGCAGTTTGCTCGGCAGATGCAGCCGCCGCACTGGCCTGGGAGGCTTTATCGGCGGCACGCTCGACAATCTCTTCAAAGTATGCCCGCTGACTTTCCAGCTGGCTAGTGAGGAGATGGGTATACTCGACACTCATGTTTTCGAGTTTTTCGCGAGGCACCGCATCCGACCAATCCGGGGGATCGAGGGCGCTGTCATCGGCTGCGGGCAACTCGACAAGCTTGCCATCGGATTTGCTCTGAATGATACGGTGCACGTAGGCGTCGCCCACATAGTCCCATACCCGCTGTGTGGTAAGGTCCATGGCAAAGGGATGTGTGGTCTCTTTCCAGTGGTCAAAGGCGTGCGCGCCATCGTAACGGCCACATCCCACGCTGCCACATATCAAGCAGGCCCAAAGGTTGAACTCAGTGTGACAGACCGCGCACTCGGCGAGCTCGCCATCGGGATCCGTGGCTAAAACGCCTTTCCGGACGTCATCTTGTGTGTAGCGACAAACGGGACACCCACTGCCCTTCCATTTTTGCAAGCATGTGCAATGGAAAACATGTTGGCAGATAATAGTCAAGAGCCCCGTTGTCTCATCCATTCGCTCCAGACATACTGGACACGTGGGTAATTCAATCAGAGCAGGTGTAGGGGGCGCAAGAGGCTTGGAAGACAGAGTTGCTTGTGTAGATGGATCGGCAGGTAAAAAGGCTGATGGAGATCCTGGTCCCGCAACTTGAATCTCGACCGATTTCACGAAAACTACATGACATGTTTCCGGCTACAAATATCAGTACACAGACATCATCATCAGGATCCGCAGCACTTACTTCCATGCTGTTGAACACCTTCCCGTTCCACTCCTTCTGCCACTCCATGGCCCGCCGCCCGCTCCGAAACTTCATCAAAACCATGTACCGATTGGCACGCGGTGTTCGAATCATGCGAAAATGGCTCACGTCGTCCAGTGTCCGTTCCCCGACGAAGCCCAAAAAGTCAGAGGGCGATAGATATGACGGCACAGCAAGGATGCACAATGTAGTGCAATCATTCTCGGTACCTCGTGCCGATGACACCGACACAGAGCCGGGATATGTCCCCGAATCAGTGGAGCCCGACGATGGTTTTTGACTTGTTCCAGCCGATGATTGCGTCTCCTGCTCTGTGGGGTTTCGCGGCGCTGCAGCCGCGGAGCCCTTCAGGTCGATCGGATAGTCATCTTCGTTGCTTGTAAGATATGGTGTTTCGTGCGCATCGCGATAGAGATGCACAATTCCCCACGTGCTGTCGTTCACCTTCTGATCGAGAGGGATATAGCGACCTTTGGTACGCAGACCGCCGAGAATGTCGGTGCCAATCCCGGCCGCTACAACATTCTCTTCGGAAGCGGACGTGGTCCCCCGCTTCGGGGTGCGATTCTGGGGGTATCATCTGGCGAGACCATATCAATGCATTCGATTGAAATGGCGCCAAAGCGAGGATCGTTGTCGGGGTCGGGGGCCCGAGAAGCGGTGGAAGAGATAGACGTAGATCCGTCGCGAGGAGGTACGGGGCGGTTTGAAGTATCTGTATGTCGCGGCCGATGCTGAAGGTTCAAATCTTTCCCTATTTTGCCTTTGCTTGAGGAATGGCAGCCGGCACCGGGCGTACTAGGATTCGACGGACGAATCCCGAAGGGTAGCAGGGCCTCTTGGGCAGATTCGATGGCTAGAGGCGAGTCGTGGAGTGCAGGGAGAACTTCAAGAAGCAGATGGTAAAAGTATGCGGGCATCCCGGGCGATGGGCTCACATGGCGTGGGTCGCGATGAAGTTGTCCCGTTTCAGTTTCTCCGCGATCGCGATAAGCAATCGCTGACATAACCCGTGTCTGAAGTGGCAAAGAGGCAAAGCGCGTGGGATTCCGGATGCGGTGGCAATGGCGAGGGTGACAGTGGCAACTACGGTTTACTGGGAGAAAATGCTAGCAATAATGACTGGCAAGCAAGCCAGGCTGAATTCGTAGATAATAGACTATGGACCACCGAGGCGGTAGAAGAGAGATGCCCGTGAAACCGTCAAGAAAGAAAGGAAGCCTCAGCTTCGAAACCGACCAAACGCCATGCAGGTCATAGACCCATCGTAGTCGAAAAAATCATTAAAGGGCAAGTGGCTACTGACCACCGCGAAGACGCAGCACCAGGTGGAGGGTCGACTCCTTCTGGATATTGTAGTCCGAAAGAGTGCGACCATCCTCAAGCTGCTTACCAGCGAAGATCAGACGCTGTTGATCAGGGGGAATTCCCTCCTTATCTTGGATCTTGCTCTTCACATTGTCGATCGTGTCGGATGACTCGACCTCCAGGGTAATGGTCTTTCCGGTAAGTGTCTTGACGAAAATCTGCATACCACCACGGAGACGCAGAACCAGGTGAAGGGTGGATTCCTTCTGAATGTTGTAGTCGGAGAGGGTACGGCCATCCTCAAGCTGCTTGCCGGCAAAAATGAGACGCTGCTGGTCGGGAGGGATACCCTCCTTATCTTGGATCTTGCTCTTCACATTGTCGATCGTGTCGGAAGACTCCACCTCTAGCGTGATTGTCTTTCCAGTGAGGGTCTTGACGAAAATCTGCATACCGCCACGCAGACGGAGAACCAGGTGGAGAGTCGACTCCTTCTGGATGTTGTAGTCGGAGAGGGTGCGACCATCCTCAAGCTGCTTACCAGCGAAGATCAGACGCTGCTGGTCGGGAGGGATACCCTCCTTGTCCTGGATCTTCGACTTGACATTATCGATGGTGTCAGAGGACTCGACTTCCAGGGTAATGGTCTTTCCGGTGAGAGTCTTCACGACTAGAGGCTTGTTAGCGGGGATCGATGATATCACTAGGGTAGTCGTCGGTGGAACATACAGATCTGCATACCACCACGGAGGCGGAGCACCAGGTGAAGGGTGGATTCCTTCTGGATGTTGTAGTCGGACAGAGTACGGCCATCCTCGAGTTGTTTGCCGGCGAAGATCAGACGCTGTTGATCGGGGGGAATGCCCTCCTTGTCCTGAATCTTGCTCTTGACGTTGTCGATAGTGTCGCTCGACTCCACCTCAAGGGTGATGGTCTTGCCAGTCACTGGGAGGCGTTAGCAGAGTGTCGGTGGCGATGGCGATAGTGAGACCATCGTCTGAGGACCTGGGGGAATGGGGGAACTCACGAGTCTTGACGAAGATCTGCATGGTGGGAGTGATTTGATGGAAGTGTGTTGTCGATGAAGGGGAGGATGATCACTGCGAGCGCGAGAGAAGTAGCAGCAGAGGAAAACAAGTGGCGGGTGAAGAGGAGAAAGAGGGGGCGGACAAGGCTTAAATACCGAAGTGGAAGGCGAGCTTACGTGACAAGGCGCAATGAGCCGGATACAGATGACTCAAACGCCACCCTTGTTCCTGATTCTCTTTCCATAGAAAACAACCGAACTCTCTCTGCTTCGATTTGCTTCTTCATTCTCTCCTAGCCTTTTTTTCCTCTTCCAGGTCCTGGATCTCCCTCCCCGCGTGTCTACTCTACTCAACTGACCATTATTTCCTCAATGACGTTATCGGCAAGTGAGGGGGCGCAGGGGTGGATCCGACCGGGGTACTCATTCCATTCAAGAGTGGGTTTGTCCTTTGGCGCCCGGACCGTGGTTTTTCCGGGTCCTGTAGGCCGCAATCGGCCACGGGGGGAGGGCCATACTTCAAGGCCGGATCCAAGGAAATTGGATATGGATTCGAGTGAAGTGATCCAGATGATTTCGAGTAACTTTCTCTCTCTGAGAATGCGCTGGTTCAATCCACCCTATATTTAGAACGGGCAATCATCGGATCCACCATGATAAGACGCTGCTTATCAACCTGAATTGCCCGAGGTCTAGATAACACGCTCCGGGGATGTCAGAAAATCTCTACGAGATGATTGACAGGCCCATGCGGAGAAGGAAGCTGGTTGATAGGGGTATTTCTTGCCGGGTGTGGGTCTGTTGGCATATTCTCAACATAGTAGGTGCCAACCTTGAATATGCTTGTTCTTGGAGAATTTGCCTCACTTCGAGATGCCCCGAAGGTCCACAGTGCCGTTCTTTTTCCAGACCGCTACCAATCTCCCTACCTTCCAGATTCTTAACAGCCTAGAATGTATCACGAGGTACAGAGGAGGTGTAATGTTAAGTCTGAAATTGAATCGTTGAAGCGTGCCAATCACAACCCCACAAAATTGACATTCTAACGTAGATTTTGTAAAAGAACCTAGCTCAAAGTTTTACAATTCCACCCCCAATCAAAGCCGACCTTGGACACTCTCTGTCTCGGTTTAAACGGGCGCACGGGGTATCTTGTCCTCGTCGGCAAGCTGTCGAACGCCGGCGACAAAGTCATACATCTTCATTGTGCGAACATGCCTGATTGGAACAACATAATGCCTACAGAAACGTAAGAAATTGGGCATTTCCGAGCCCAGCCATTTTCATCACCGGGGAAGGAAGGAGGTCAGACGTAGACAAAGGCCTCTGATTGGATGTAAACGGACCCACAGTCCCACATGATCGATAAAGTAGATGAGATCAGAGAGAAAGAACCACCAATAGCAGAAACAACCAGTTCGCAAGAGAAAACGGGCTCCAGACATCACCCAGATTCGATCGCGCAACCTCGTTGCGGCAGTTTCGTACCCCACCGAATCACGAATCAAGAATCACCAAAAACCTCAATAACCTCATGATATAAGTTACGGTCTGGAATCTTTTCAATTCTGTTATATTTTATGTACAAAGTGGCAAAAATGGACAAAAAGAAACATGCACGGGGGGCCATATCATCCTTTCGTCCAAGTTCACTCCCCCTGTACCCTGGGGCTCCCTACCACTGAGCCACAGGGGGTGTTTGGACGAAAGGGTAGTTTAGCACTAGGTGAAATACCCCACAAATTCACCTTGTAGGTTTAGTTCCCGATGTGGGAAACCAAGTCTCCAAGGGATGGGAAATTTGTTGTTTTTCTGTTATGGTCCTTATTTCTTAAACATCCACATTCTCGATATTGAGCACCTAACGCGGCTGGTGGTGCTGACAATTGTCATGAGGTAAAAGGCGACATCGACCAACCTGCCTAGGTAGGAGACAGCACCTCGATAAAATCATGACGTCTTTCTCTTCTACCCAAACGTCCCTGTCTCGAGACCGACGTTTTCTACGAAGAATTCAATCTTGAACAATATTCATGGATTCATGGATATATAAACACGCTCCCGTGGGCCGCAACAGAAAATCCACCCTCGGACGCCATGCTTGGCATCTTTCAAACACAGATGGAACAGCCAAGCTTTTCCTCGGCGGCCAACAAAAGCCGAGGCAGCCACAGCAAACACAAAAACAGTCGGCCGTACAGGGTCATAACGTTCGTGATCCTCGTTCATCGCTGGAAGCTATGCGAGAAAGGTACACAGACAAGGGCGCAGAAGCAATAAATCGAGGCTCAGAAACAAGAACTATCAACGACAGATTCAACGAAATGGGAATAGAGTAATGAAGGGCGGTTCCCGGGAACCTCAATGCATCGAGGGCCTCCCGCTAGGGGAGGATATTCATAAAGAGCGGATGCGCTCGCGCATCGGCACGACAGGTCGCGTTTCTCGTCCAGGTAGCTGGGATTGCGGAAATCAAAAAGGTCGCTGGACTCGCTGGAAGCAGACGTGTAGGCATCATCGTATATATCGTGCGCACGCGCATCGTGAATCGTCTAGTTGGCGCGGATCACCAGCCGGGACACAAATTTGTTGGACAGGCAGTCAAAGTCTTGTCGGTTAAATTTGGAACCGGAACGTCCGCGGAGGTAGTTTTCTAAACAGTTTGTTAGCCATGGAGATGAAAATTTCTTGTGCTAGGAGCCTCACCATGTGACTCAACATGTTGGCGGACTTCAGTCATGGTGTTGCAGACATCCGGGTTGGAGTAAAGCAGATGGTGGTGTTTTTGGGAGTCCCACTCGGTGAAAGGTGGTAGCTTCTGTGAGATCGCTTGGAACAGTCCCACAATCACGCCGACCGGGGTGGTCTCCATATCGGTGCAGAACTTGTCGACAGCAGCCTGGTCAGGCGTGCGGTAGTGGCAGTCAAACTGCATCTCCTCCCATACGGCGAGCAAGATCGAGGCCAAGATGAAGATTGTCGGCCAGTTCTTCAACTTATCACCGCTATAAACGCTTGAGTATAGCGAGGACAGCTCCTCCAGGACATCCTTCTGGAGTTCGCGCCACATGCTGGCCATGGCACACTTGATCTGGAAGTTGATCATGACCGGGGCCATGGTCTTGCCCTTGAACTTGGAGGATGGTTCGTGAATCTTGCCCAGGAACCCGTCCTCGTCCCCAACGCCCTCGATCATGGTCAGATGGAGAGTGAGATTGTAGGCAAGGACCAGTTTGAGCGCCTTGCGGATGACCGGCAGCTTGGTGCGGTAGTAGTAGCGGAAAGCCGTCTTGAGCATCTGAGTCAGGAACGGTGTCCCCTCGAAGTAGTCATCGACAAACTTCTCAAAGGTACCGTTACCGTCGATATGGCGGTCGAGGTAATCCGACAGCGTGGCGTGCGAGATGCCCTCCATACCGGCGGAGAGTTTGGATGTCTCAATCTCATACTGTGTGGGCTCACGGTGGATGGTCTCGACCCAGTCAACGGTGAAGCACTGCTCGTCCCGCACATAAACCTCGCGGGCATTGATCGGCAAGATCTGGCCATATCCGTGGGTGATGAACAGGGTGCGCTCTTGGTCCGAGAAGCCCTTGATGTTGCCCACTGAGAATCCCAGCGAGATGTGGCGCTCGTAATCGGCCTTCCAATCCTTCATGAAATACCCGATCTCCTTGATGTCAATGCGAGTGCAAGGCACCTGCCATAACCGCGCGTGGGACGGCTGGCAGCCGGCACAGGGCTCTCCCTTGTCGCAGGTCTTCTTGAGGAACTTGCAGCGCAGGCAGGCCCGCAACTTGCGGATCTCGCTGGCTTGCTTGCGTTGATCGGGCTTGAGGGGACCCTTCCGCTTGCCCACGCGCTTCTCAGAGTCAGGCTTGCCAGCTTGTGACTGCTTGCGGACCTTCGTTTCGGATGTTTTGGCCGCAATAGGACTCTTGCGAGAGGGTCTCCGACTGGGCGGGGAAGCAGATGAAGTGTGGGATCCGGAGCCCGATGACCGGGTTGGTGATGTAGACTTCTTGATGGGAACCGGGCGCACCATGGCACTGGGACTCACGACAGAGGGCGAGCGAGAGCCGGGAGACGAGTGTCCGTCACGACGGACTACCGAGCTACCGGTAGGTGATGTGTCCGCCAAGCTGGCCGAAGCAGTATGTTGGTGATGGTGATGATGCTGGCAGGGCAGGTCGAGGTTGGTTTCCGATGTGGGAGAGCTGATCGGGTTGGCGATATCCACCCAGCTGCCGTACGAGGTCGAGTAGGACGATTCCGAGAGACTGCGGTCATGCAAGGTCTGGGTGGGGTTGACGAAGACACCCTGTTCAGGGAAACCAAAGTCCAGCGAGCGGCGGTGGTCGACGGCGCTCCAGCCATTGTCACTACTGGACAGAGAACGGACCTCGAGATAGGTGTCGGTCGGCGAGCTGCTTTCCAAGACCGGATGTGGGGCCGCGTATGACACATCGGAGAGACTGTTCGGAAAGGCCATCAGGTCGGCTTGGAAGTCCTGGTAGGTGAAGGGCACCATGTCGACGGGGGCGGACATGGGTAGGTACGGTCCATCGAGTAAACCGGCATTCATTTGACCCTGGGGCGCAGGCATGAGGTCCACGGGAGACGACTGGATTGGCATGCCATAGCTGGTGGTATATTGTGGCGCGGACGAGGCATCCTCGGGCGAATATGAGAGCTGGTGGTGGGGATTTTGCAGCGGTTGAAATTGCCAGTCGACCATCAGATTGGGGTCCTGGGCCACCGACTGTTCCAGGGGGTGACCGCTGGTCTGTAGGGGCGAGAGATCGTGGGCGTCATCGGAGCGTGGGTGGTGTTGATCGACCACGGGCCAAGATTGCTGGAGATAACGGGAGTCATAGTCGACGCCGATGAGGCCATCGCTAGGTAAATCGACATTTGACATGGCGTGAAGGGAAGACAGAGATGGAACGGGGGAGGAAGGACCAGCCTGGATGAAAAGGGAAGCCTCTTCAGTCACACATGGAGAAAAGAGGGAAGGGAAGCGGTGCAGTGCACAAAGCAGCGGTGAGCAGATGGCGGGATCCCGTAGCCAATAGCGGAGAGATCTGCAAGCGTGGGGAGGGGGCGTACGGTCATGATACGGGTTTCTCTCGGTATGGGCGATGCGCTGGGAAGGTTAGGTATTGGATATGAGGTGATATAGCGGTTGAATAGCTTTCAAATCAGTATCCTTCTCTGGACGGAATATCCTGTATAGTCCACACGAGAGTATATACAATCCCCATCCATGGGCGTCGATCCCAACAGAACCACGGGTACTGTATCGTGCACGGACCCAACCTTGGACCTTGGGCGCGATACCCGGATACGGAGTACACTGGATAGATACACCACGATACCACAATACCCGGAACGGAACAACCTCCAAAAAAACGAAGCATCCTGATCTGACATCGATCACGAGCCAATCACGAGATCACGAGATCACGAGTCCTGCGAGTCTGGCTAGTTCTGCGAGCAGCAAGGGTCGTTCTCTCCAGCCACGGCCCCAAAAGTTGGACACATCACATCGTGGCACGGTGGGGCATTTGACATGCAGTCACGGAGGATTTAACTCCAAGACTCCAGAGTAGCATTGTCCACGTTAGTGCTCGAGGTCGTGGTGCTGGAGCTGGTGCGGGTGCTAGAGGAAAGTGTAAGTGGGGAGAGAACAAAGAACAGTCCGAATCTCCGCCCCCCACCCGTTTTTGCACATCCTTTGTCTACGAGTTCAATATCTTCTCCCTCCCCTCCCCCTTCATGCCGCTCATCGCTGCGACGGGAAAACACCGTCGCAAGGTCCGTTTCCCCTCCAATCCTTCTGCTCCCCCAGCCTCTTCCCCCAAGCGCTCGGGAATCCGTGCAGGTAAAATGAGCCAAGAGGCCCGCCCGGGGATCCCGGTCTTGTTCACGCAGCCGCCGCCTATCCGCGACCCGCTCGTGACCGAGACCATCGATCTGCAGGACGCAACCCTCGAAAAGGTCTTGCCCCTCCTCCGGGGCCTCCAAGTCTCCGCCCCCTTGAATGTCCACGGTGTCCCCGCTCTCCAGCGGGACGATCATGTCGCCTATCTCTACGATGCCTTGGAGGATTATCCCCCCGGGTTTGTCGCCATGGACTCGAGCCGTCCATGGATGGTCTATTGGGCCTTGGCCGGCCTGTCCCTGTTGGGGGAAGATGTGACTGGTTTTCGGGAACGGTTAGTCCCCCTGCCTGATGCTTATTTTCCATCTGCAATGCTACTCGACAGCCTACTTTGAATGGTCCAATTTATTGCCCTGAGTTTTTCTTCCAGTCCCAGTTTTTCCTTCTTTGCTTTCACTTTTTTTTCTCCGTCCGGGTGTGGCTATCACGGGCATGGCGCTATCGAAAACAAACTAAATCACTTGCAGAGTGATCCCAACGCTGCGGCCCATGCAGAACCCCACCGGGGGGTTTGGAGGCGGTCATGGCCAGATCTCACACCTTGCCAGCAGTTATGCCGCCATTCTGGCCTTGGCGATGATCGGAGGCGAGGATGCCTTTGCGTTGATCGATCGACGGGCAATGTGAGTTGTCATGGTTGCTTCTCCCGCGCGTGCGTTTGACCAGTTTCCCAGGTGGCAATGGCTGGGCCGGTTGAAGCAGGCCGATGGGGGCTTCCGCGTCTGTGAAGGCGGGGAAGAGGACGTGCGGTAAGCAGCTCGGCCACGATGCACGATCTCGGCTCACATTTGGTAGCGGTGCATACTGCGCGATGACTCTCATCTCGTTGCTGGACCTTCCAGTCAACCTCCCCCTCGATTCCCCAGCCCGCGGGGCTGGGCTGGAATCCTTGACTGACCGCATTCCCGAGTATCTGTCGCGCTGTAAGACTGCTTGATTCTTCTCCTTGAAAGGTTACTGATATAATCAGGCCAAACCTTCGAGGGTGGCATCTCCGGGAGCCCCGGCGTAGAGGCGCATGGAGCGTATGCGTTCTGTGCGCTCGCATGTTTGTCCATTCTGGGCCCTCCGGAAGAAATCATCGCCAGGTACCTGACCGCCGCAAATTTCCTCCGATAGGTCCCATATACTCACCATCCTAGGCACATGAATCTACCCCTGCTGCTATCTTGGCTCTCCGCCCGTCAGTATGCCCCGGAGGGCGGATTTTCCGGGCGGACAAATAAACTTGTAGATGGATGCTACAGCCACTGGGTGGGTGGATGTTGGCCACTCTTGCAATCGGCACTCGACGGAAGACCCGAAACGAGCGCCCCTTCACATACCGTCGGGAGCCTCTTCAGTCGGGAGGGACTAGCGCGGTACATCCTGAGCTGCTGTCAATCACAAAACGGCGGCCTTCGTGACAAGCCGGGCAAGTAGGTATTTCCTTTATTGAGCCGTGGCTTCGCTTGCTCACCGTGGAACCAGACATGCCGACTCTTACCATACCTGCTACGTACTCACCGGCTTGAGCGCAACACAGCACGACCACTATCGCACGGACTCGAGTATTTCGTCCGGCAGATTTGCCTCGGCCTTTTCCTGGCGGTCCTCACCGGCGCGCGACAACATGGTCTATGAACAGAGCGATCGACTCGCCCCTTTCCACCCGCTTTATGTGATTCCACACCAGGCCGCTGAGAAGATGCGGCTCTGGTACGAGGCCCAGCCTCTCGCGATTTAGTTCCGGGTGAGGCGTGAACCCATGCAGTGCAATTCGGACCGACCGTGCAACCACACGTAGACCACCTGGGCTTTTTTTTCTGCTTTTTGAAGCTCTAAGTGATGACAGTTCGATTACATGCAGCAGCATCAATCAATTCCCTTGACACCTGTTCCGAGTTTTGGCTTTGGGGGAGTGTCTCCCCTTTGCACCCCGCGGATGAAGTGTCCAAACGCAAGGGAGCGGCTGAAGATGTGCAACATCGGACTCCGATCCAGCCTGACCGAATCTTCGTGTAAAGCTGTAGAGTTGGACGATCGCAATTGTGTGCGAAACGACTGCAAGAGGCCCAACGGGGCATCGCGATGGCATCAACCCCACCTGCCAACGCATCGCCGCTTCCGACGTCGAGTAACTGCGTTGCTCCTCCTTCTGCACGACATTCTTGGCGCCAATCAGGCCAGCAGCGTGGATTCCTGCAGCGCGCGCCTCGATGAACCTCCAGCGGCAAATTTCCTGCTGCGGGGCACGCAACGGGGCACATCTCAACGTAAACGATATCCATCCAGGATCCAGTCCCATGTTCGCTCTGCATTTCCCCCTCTCGCATTTAGTCTCCGATCGGCGGATTGCAGGAGGGGCAACCGAAATCAGCACGGCCCGGAACCGTTATTCTCTCCCCTTTTAACTCGGCTCGATTCGACTGGTAGTGAACGCTGCCAGCGCATCACTTTAAACCCGCCGACCCTGGGAGGGGAAACCTGGCTAAATTTCCTGCACTAGCTTTCGCCTCTGACGTGCCCCAGCTGTTACCCCTCTTGATACGACCGGTTGACATGTCGTGGATACTCGGGCCATGTTCCTGGTTTTTCCATTGTTTTGTTTTGTTCCCCCTCCACCACGGTGGGTATCTCAATTGAATCGTCGAAGTCTATGCCGTTCTAGTTCCTGCTATCTTCCCCATTGTTCACAATTCTGCAGCAGCTCCTGAGACAACGGTGTGCAATCCTTCTGCAATTGCCCCCCGTTGTGTTGTCTTTGCCGTTTGTGTACTGGGGACAACTCACTACCTCGAAGGGGAATTGCCCCACCGATTGCCGGGCATTGAAGGTACCTAGGATGATGGGAAATACTCAAATTGAATTTTGAATTTTAGTTTTTGGGTGGCACGGAGAGGGGAACGTGTGTTCTGTTTATGCTGTATATGTGGCATGGCATCTGTTCAATTCCAAAAGCCCTTGAACTCTTCCTCCCTTCGCTCTCCCTCCCTCGTCAATCTATACCCGGACTTCTCTCGTACTTCGTACAAGCGACCGGGACTGGACCACCTGGTTTGCCAAAAACCCACCATCCGCGCCAGCTGGCCTTACCAACAATTTTTATCACTCGTTGGGCATCACGATTCGCATCGCAAGCTGCATCGCAGCTCAGCCTCAGCCCTACCCGTGCCAGCCAATTCAATGCTGTCGGGCTAGCCGCCTCACCGTGTTGCGAAATCGACTCTGCCGCCGCTGCCCGTGGTGCTTGTCCTCGCCCCTTGCCGATCACCATGTACTATATCCTCTATCTGGCCAGTATGTACTACATATCGGGGGCAAACGGAGAATCCCAGCAGCACGATTCCACCCAATTCAGTCCATCCACGCGAGGAATTGAACCCAAGCAAAATGCTAATCCTTGCCAGGTCTCTGCCGCCGTCGCCGCTGGCCAGAACCCTCGTATGAAGCCAACCTCACGCCACCGGGCTACACATGCACCGTCCGCGTCAATAACCGCGAGTACCAAACGGACGCGGTCTGCACGTCGGAGGTCTTGGCCCGCGAGAGCGCCGCCATGCGCGCGTATCTCATCTGCCGCAATTTCTCCGTCAATGACGGCATGTACCCTGCCGGCCATGACCACGGTGGCGTGGTACAGGGGATTCCCGTTGCCATCGGGACGGGTCGCAAGTCGAGCCGCGACGACGACACCGATATGAGCGGTAGCTGTAGTAGTGGGGGCAGTTGGAGTGGCGGGAGTAGTCCCGAGCGCATGCTTGATCTGAATGAGAAGGATGCTCAGCGCAGGGTCGGCGCGTCTGCGAGGGCACTTGTCTACGCGCAGAATGGCCCATGAGTATACTGGCTGACTGGTTTACTCCGGGTGGCATTTCTCACATTCTCTCTCTGAGAGAATATGTTACGACTTCACGATGATTGACGATTGTTTAGATGGAAAAGTGGTGCTTCCGGTGTGTGATACGCCGGATCTCTGTGCATAGAAGTTGGTCTTTTGCTCCGACTGCGCTCGATTGACGTGCATCATGTGGAGGTCAGCGATTGATTAGCCTTGTGGTTGAGAGGTATTTTGTTTCGTGTCATGAATGCTTGGACGATTCTCGTGTCGAAGTCTGGGTGTCAATTGGGCTGTAGAATAAGATATAAACAGCCACGAATTCAACTTTCGTTGTACCGAAGCGACTCCAGTCATCACCACCGAGCGAACGTGTGGTGAATACCAAGGCGTTCCCATTTCCCCCAGTATATTCACTTCCCTTGTCAAATTCGCAAGCACCGACGGTGTCAGGTCATCGTAGTCTCCGGAGCAGCATTTATTCTGTGAACCGTTTCGTGCTGTGCAAACTCCGCGGCTTGAGATTTTGTAGTTGATCGATGCAGATTGAAAGTGTCAGCAGATTGTCAACTCGGAACACCGTTCACAGTTCCCACCACATTTACCTTCGCTATTCTTCTCAGAACTCGAGGATCATACTGCGTCACGTCCGATGTCTTTTCTTCGAGGCATATTGTGGCATGTCTTGTGGGTTCTCTTGCGGCCGCGTGTTTCATTGAAGCGAGTGTATTCAAACTGCATTTGTGTGTCTTGTAGGTATCCGTCCCGGAAGTGTATCGATATTTGGCATCGCATTCGCTGGATGAAAGATCGATAGTTCTGTGGTTGGATATATTCCGCTTCCTCGCGTCTTGGGAAGATGCTCAAGATTGCCAAAATGCCCGATGGACTACTCAGTAAGGCTCTTCAATGCGACTGCCAATGGGTTCTTCTTAGAAGGCAGGAGAAACGAATGAGAGATCGCTGATGACATGAAAGACGGTTTTCATTGAGTACTGTCGGTCAATGCAAATGTTGACATTGATTCTCGTGTGATGAGCTGATTGCAGGAGCACAAGCGACATAAATGAGAAACGTGGCCACGATCCCAGAATAGGAAGCCAGGTTCCGAACTCGAGGCGAGGGCTGATGCGCTCGAATCCATGTTGCTGTTTGATTTCCATCACGTGATCCACAATGAGAAAACATGATTGGATCGATCCACATTTAAGCTTAATCTCCGAAGATGCCAAGCCAAATCAACAGTCCCGATTAAGCCACTCCTTATTTTGACCAACCAGGCTGTTCTGAGCCACGAGGTTGACATTGCTGTCTACTTCCCAATTTGGGCCATCGTCGCATGGGGAAATGGGCGCCTGATTAGACTTGGTTGCCTGGCCAGGCACCAGGAGCCCGAAATTTCAAGGTGTCTTCACGGGGTCTTGTGACTGACCCAAATTGGCTCCGACTCATGTTAATTTTCCTCTCACTCTATTGGCTCAATTGGTTTTCACTCGCTTACAACAGCGCCACATTCTGCCACATTCTGCCCCTCCAGCCAGAGTATAAATACCCCCATTCACCTTCTCTTCTTCTTTTTCTCTCCTTCCTCACACCTCCCACTTCAACTCAAACCTGTCTTTCAACTTTTCCTTCTCTGTCATCGGCCTGTCTTTCAAAATGGGTCTTTGTCATTCCAACATTTCTTATCATGTCCCTCCCAAGTCACACCTTGTTCTCCATGACATGCCTCTCTCACATGACCCTCGGCTCTCGGGACTTTTCAATGTTACCTATCATGGTCCTTCTTGTCAACGTCAACTTCTTCCATTTCTTGAACCCAAAGCCCCGTGGCCATCACCTTATTCGATGCATTGAACGCTTCATCTGACTCTTCCGTGTTGCGACCCTCACAGTTCTTCATGCCATCCAAACACGCCTTTCCTCCTCGGCTTCGATATTGCTGTTGTCCGTCAATGTTGGGATGTGGCGGCGGAGGTGGAGGCCGCGAATGACATTGGGAATCCGGTTGACGCGGTCCTCTGCTTCTGCCGCTTCGTTCTTGATGTTGTCCATAATGTCCTAGCACGGGTCAGTCTATATTTGATTCAATGAAAACAATTCTCCATGGCATTAATTTCCTGTAATACTTTTATTCCTCCTAGAAATTATTCTCTCACTGCTTCTTTCTTTTAAACAACACGCAAGCTTCCGATGCGTCGCTATAGGAGGACTCATTCAGGGCATTTGCTCTTTGAAGTTGTATTTGTCGGTAGTCAGCGCGTATTAACGGGACCAACGACATGCACCACGGGAGCTATCTCCACCGCGAGGGGTCTCAACGCGGCAAGGATAATTTCTTGCAATACCCCGATCGGCCTGGTGGATTCACCATGTTGGATTCTGGTGAATGACACCTATCCTTCTAATCTAAGCTTTCCACACTGACTGACAAACTCTTCGAACAGCTTCTTCAGAGCGAGAAGACTCAAAGGGTCCTTGTCATCATCCTGGTCCATAAAGCAAAACATGTTATGGATGTCAAACGTGATGGCCAGCAAGAATCCAAGCTCAGCTTCCATAAACAATTGCTCCCTCGTGTCTTCGTCGCCGGTCGCCTCATTCCATCGCTTGGCATACTCTTCGCAGAAATGTCTCTTTTCCTCGTCCGTATACGGTCGGCAATTGGCAATTTGGCTCTCCTCGTCAAACCATTGAAACATCTTTTGCATAAAGTGGCCACCAATATCAATTGCCCGGTAATTCTGGAAGACGAATTCGAAATCGATGAGAACAACTCTGCTTTCTGCTTCACGGGGACTTTTCTTCACCAGCACGTTCATGAACTGGACATCGTGGATGCACCATCCGGTTTTTCCTCCAATGGATTGTAGTCTGCCGGTGATTTGTTTGATTCTGGACACAAAGTCGTAATCCACCAGATCGTCGATGTTGACGCCTCCTTCATTGCCGAGGCTCTTCAACTTGTCCATCTTGTGGTACTTGGAAAGTTCCACGGTGATTGCATCGTAGTATGACTGGACCGGGCTCTTCTTGAGCTGTGTTGCGAGGGAGTGGAAACCGGCCAGTCCTCGGGCCACGTCGGCCCGAATTATGGGGTCTTCCACATCCTCCGGCTTCAGGTTGCGTACATCCAAGAACTCATCGATCCGTCCAAAGGTACCGTCCTGCGTCTGGAAAAAGCCATGGACCCTGGGACCAAGGCCTGCCTGGCCGTAGTCATGACACAGTTGTGCCTCTTGGTGTTTGGTGGGAACCAAATGCTTGAACACCTCTATTTCTCCATCCAAATCACCGTGGATCTTGAGAAATAACTTGAGAGGTTCCACGTGTGGACCGCCATTTGGTGTTGGTCGTTCTACTATACAGTTGGTGTTGGCATATCCCGAGTCGCGTGTGATCACCAGCGTTTCAGGACCCACGGTTCGCCACTCTTTCGGGAAAAACGTGCCAATGATTTCTCGGATCGTGTCTTTTGGCAATAGGTCATCTTTCGCAATGGCTACTGGGACGATTATGCACGGAACCATCTTGTCCGTTCTGTAAAGAGTGTTCGTATAGATTCGACTGATCAAGAATTAGTCGAGGGAAACGGCACAAGACTGATGTGGAATGTGTCTCCTCGTGGTAAACCCGACTTACCGTTGTCTGCGATTTGCAAAGACAGCCAACAGGTTAAGGGGCACGAAGATCACCCAGGAGGAATATGGGGCGGGGCCAGGAAGGCTTGAATGTGGGCGATCACTTTCTATGTTGGGAAATGGATCCGTTGTGCAACGAAAAGGCTTGTGTACATAACAAGTCTCGAAGAGTCATCTGCGAGAGGTCCTGGAAACAAGGCTGGACGGTGTACTCCGTACTCCGTACTGCCTTTTAGCTCCACTCGCCAACGTCAATTTGATTTACGAGAAAGGGACCTAAGCGAGCGGACCGAGTCTACACAAAGTCCCGCGTTTTTCCGCCCTCGACCCGTCAGCTGGGGCGGGACCGAAAGGCTTGTTTCGGTTCCTTCGTACGTTTAAAATTGATTCCTGCAGGAGGATTGGTTTCATCTCATGGTGTGGCTCACCACTGTCTACAAATTAGATATACCCCTATCTTTCAAGGGATTACTCTATCCTCGTCACTTATAGAAAAAGCGAAAAAATACCGCAACAGAAAGACATCGCTCTATCAGGTGCACCTGATTTTAAAAACTGGTCTTCAAGTCAATTAGCACCCTCCGGATACCCCATAAAACCGTCAATGGACTAATGTGCCACGGGAAATGATTTGTTTCCCAGAATAGCGATCAGAGGGTTCGTGGTTAGGGGTCATACGCGTCGGTGATTTTCGCACTCCGGGGGCCGTATTAGTGAAGAGACGTAATCTAATTATAGCTTGGGTGTGACGAATATCCCTGCTCCTTAAGGAACTGGTTCTGGCGATCTTACTGACTCGGAACCCATTTGGAGTGGCTTAGCATCAATGCTAAATTCGAGCCGGAATGATCTATACCGAATCGGGCGCGCTCATGGGCAAGCCGCGATTTGGAAGCAGGTGAGGAATGCAATGATTGGATAGCCACCTACACTTCCCGCCCCTATCTTGTAGTTCTTGTTCCCGTCCCAACATGCGATATTTGGCCCCAGTTGCGGGTATTGGATGTTTCAAAAGCGAAGCTTTCCCTTGCACTCTTGCCTAGCCATATCGCTCCTCAATCCTCTGAGCCGCACCTTCACTATGAAGCTTCAAGCTGTCTTTGTTGCTCTCTGTTTGGCCGCACCAACTGTGTCCGAGGACGTGGGTATGTTGACCATCTTTCTCCTCCCGGGATCAAGCAGAGAGGTTAACCAAAGCTACAGGAGACTGGGCATCTACCTATGGGCACTTAATGCAGACCAATTGCGACCCCAACAAAACGCCCATAGACCAGATTATTGGACACCCCATTACGGAAGAATACAAAAAGGAACACCCCTGGTGCTACATTATAAACGGAGTGACACAACACATTATTACTCACGCTGCTGGCGAGGAGCATGGCGATATCGACACGGACGGAGCAGGTGGCTGCCTGCCTTATTGGATGGATCACGACCGTGGTGGATGCAGGCCAGGAATCAGGGATTGATAGAGATAACATATGTTTTTCGATTGGCATCTGGCATTTTCTTTTGTAAATTAGAAACCCGGGAAATACATTCTATAGGTTAATAGCCACTCTGAGAGGCCACAGAGATTGTATCGCATCAGTCAGACAAGAGTTTGAAAGCTTTCAACATTTGGGAAACTGAAAAATCGAGGGATTACCTTATCGCGGGCAATTAATAGCAGGAAGCTTCCAGCTTCCGAGGCTTGCACCGCGCTCCTAGACGGAAATTTACGAACAAATCCGCGACCCATCTGCTCGCTATTTCATCCGCTAGAATGCATTCTTGCTACGACGAGGCTTGGCCGCAGATCGAGCCGATAGGGCTTCAGAATTGGATTTGGCCCGGCCCCCATAAATTTCGGGGCCAGTTATCACAGTGGAGGCGGTAATTTATTTACAATGCACCTCCCGTCCTTTTGGGGCCAGAAAGGATGATCAAGCAAGTACTTAAGTGGACAGACGCGTAAAAGACCCCTGAACGCAAGACTAAGTCTTTGCTTTCTCAGCTCTGATACTCATCCTCGACCATTCATCTCTGTCGTTCTCACCCCCTGGCTGAAGCCATCACCTTGCTATGCAGTATCTCGGCCTCCTCATTGGAGGCTTGTTGGTCTTTTCTGGCCATGCTGTCGCTAGGAATCCACTAGCTAGTCGGGATGGATTCATCACCAGCCGAATCCAGGATTCGCCATTCTCGGATGATTTCCCAATTGAACCATCGCTGATAGTCAAGCGGGATGCGTCATCCTCGGCTGGTTCAACTTCGCGTGATCCCTCAACGCAAACCACACACCCCCTGAGGCGACAAATAAGACCTTGAATGACAAGGCCAAAGCACGTGCGTGCTCGGCAACTTCCTCCAAGCCCAAAGGCACCACCACACAGTCGACTTCAGATGGACCTGCTGAAGCATCTGCATGCCCCACCGACAAGACGAAACAAGACAAGACCCCGGGCTGCGGCGTCAATAAGGATGCTCAAATCATGTGCGATGCAATCCATAAATCAAACGACCCGAAGGTATTGAAGGATGCGATAAAGAAGACTAAATTCAGCGAGAGATCGGCCTCTCTGTACGTATACCACGGGGATTTCAAGGGATCTTGGCTGATATTATGAATAGCTTCAATATGGCCGGGGAGAAGGATGCGTCGGGCAAGGAGTCGATGCCCCCGTATACAAAAGTTATGTGGGATTGGTTGCTCGACCAAACTTTCAAGGGGGCCGCGGTGCCGGAGAAAGTTGAATGTACCCTGTAAGTGGCTATTTGATCTTTGGAAGATGTCGGAATACTCATATGATCGACAGGGAGGGAGGTTGTCAAGTGCCTTCTCAAATTACCCATGAATTCTGCCTCGACGCGGGCAACCCCACCTCGAATCGGTGGATCTTTATCCCGTATTTGTATTCCTTCGAGAATTATGCAAACTGGGTGAACTCGTTCATGGAAAGCATTATGAATGGGGCCGAGACTGCGAATGAAAATGTCGACGAGATCATCCGGAAACTGGATCCTACAGCAAGTGAGCTGGCAGTAAGTGTCCGATCTCTGTAGATGAGCTCCAAACTAACCACCGATGACAGGACGAGGCGAAACACATCATGCACGATATCTCGAAAAGTATGACCTTCACTGCGGTGGCAGACATGTTAGCGGGTGTCTTTGAAAGCTTTGTCCCTGAGCTCCAGGCACTTGGAAATGGCCTGACCCAAACTTTGACGGCGCTAGACGAGTACAAAGTAATGCAAGAGGAAGAGTGAGTCCCCATGATTACAAAGCGATTTTTTGTCACGAATATTAACTTTGCCCCTAGCCAGGAAATCGAGAACATAGTGCACACCGATACAAAAATTGCTGACGATGAGGCCTTTCTTTCCAGCACTGTCTCCGTAATGCGCGACAAGATGCAGAATAAAGCAGCCCATCCCTTTACAGACATCCCCAAGACGTCAAAAGAGCATCCTTACACGAAGAGCTCCATGAACATTCACTCACTGTTCGGACAAGGTCAATTTATAGCGGAGCCAGCCGAAACTGATATCACAAAAACCGGGGATCACATTGAGGTTGCTCTCAAGGCTTTTGTGGGTGCCAACGCCTGGTCTGACAAGATTGTCTTCGTGGTACTCACGGGAGATGTCGAAGTCATCGAGGGAGAAACGAAGAAAACGAAGAAAGCCTGCGATCTGGATCTGAAAGACTCCGAGTTTCACTCTTTCTGTTCCAAGGACGGGAAAACGCTCTATGCGAGTTTCTGGGCCAACACCAAAATTACCAGAAACAATGCTCAGTATGGAAAGACGCCTAACGTCGACAAATTCGAGTCTGCGACGGGTCTGAAGTTGGAAGATGCGATACCGGAAGCGGTTCGTCTTTACCACAAAGTCGGCTATAACTTTGACAAAAGTTCAGCCAAGACTGTTATTGGCGGCCCCTTTGGTGGAGACTCGGGAGCATCCAACACGAATAACTTCTTTGTGCCCATCCCTGTTTGCGATGCCACCGCACTTTGGAAGTACAGACCCAACTGGCACGTCAGTGGCTATGATGACATCAAGGACGTGGTAAGTTGGAACCACTCGTTTCCTCGATTTGATGTACTGATCGCCTCAGGATTACTTTCGAACGGTCGTTCAACTCTGTGATATGGTCAAAGGTAAAGGTGGTACTTGGTTCCCATTTTTCTACCAGCACACCGAAGGTGATCGCCGCAATATGACCGACTCGGCAATTCCGATTTCTTACAACGGTCCCGTCAATCGATATAGCCATCTCTAATGTCAATGTACCTGCTGCATGGTGATACAATTGGCAGTCCTGGGTACGGATTTTGCATTTACATCGTCTAATACATCTTCGTCAGCTTGCATTTGAAACACAAATATCTATTTCGCTTTTCCAATGTATTAGATGGTTCTGCGAAGCTATTCTGGGACGCAAGGGCTGTAGTGCAAATAGCAAAGTGGGAGGCAAATAGTTACCCTCCATAGATCTATCTGGATGTCCTTATTTGACCACTGCCCTGGTCCGGACTTTTGCCCTCTCGAAATTTATTCTCTTAGACTGTATTCTTATTCTGTAATTCATATCAATATCCACAAAATTAAATTAGTACTGCCGTAATCTACCTTGACTTATGTTCCACCCCTTCTTTAAATAAGGCGAGTTTTTTGTCAAGTTGGCAGAGAATATCTGCCGTATCACGGTGAGGTATTGCTTTTGCAGCAGTATTTCGCAATAGCTTGACATTCTCGAAAAAGTCGCTCATTGGATTTTTCTGATCATCGACCCGGGCGTCTCTGCTAGCCGAGGTGGCCCGTGTAGTAAATCGTTGGGTCATGTTCATGCCAGTATGGCATGACCAATAGCAGACCCAGTAAAGACATTGCGCAAGGCTAGCGGTGCGAGATCAACCAGAGAATGCTGTGTTATCCCGGTCCCGGATGGGGTGCAAATCGACCCAGCGACATATGGAAATAAAGTCGGGCAAATCCTGTAGGCTTTGATATTTCACACGCACTGCAGTCATTTCTCCCCGTATGTTTCCGCTATCGTTGATTCCAAGCTCGGATAGGCAACACTCAATTTGCATCAAACAGTTGATCTCGAGTGTCCAAAGCACAGCGTGATGAAGTTGAACGTGTCTCTGCAGCTCCACCGGGTGGCTCTTGTCATAATCTCGAGTCGTCGCTGAATGTATTTCATGCCTTCGCAAGTGTGGAGGATAAGTGGAATTTCTCCATGCATAAATTCGTGCATATGATTCATAGCCATCCTCAGCCGCTATACCGCACCGCCCTGTTTTACTGCATAGTCGTTGGATAATTATTCGAGAAATGACTGCAAGTTCAAGGACAGCGTCGAGAAAGTCCCTGCCCTCGTGCAGGGGCAACTTTTCATTTCCTCTAAAGTCCCTGTCGGGAACCAGGGACACTTGCTTCCGATCCAAACAGTGAAACGCGTCCACGCCATAGACATGCCAGTGGAGAAGCACGCGTCATTCCCGAGCTATCATCAGCCTCACTGTTGAGCCTGACTTCGTGGAGACATGATCTTCAACGCAGGACTGTAGTGTCACCAGTGACTCATGCTTTGAGAAAAGCCTTCCTAAATTCGAGTGAAGTGACGGAGTGTTTCTATTTTCATAATCGAAATTGACCCTGAGAGCCAGGGCTTCGAGGTCTTCGAGTTGAATTATTCCATCGCCAGAGGAAATAGAACGAGTGTTGAGAAATGCCTCTCAGAATTTGGCTCAACTGTGGGGCCTTATAGGCGATAGGCTATCTCCGTTGACGGGTGAGAAAAACAAGATGTTCGCAACGGTGCTAGTTGGAGAGAAGGCAAAGCAGACTCGGAAGCAGTGAAAATAACATCATATATCTTAACATATAAATCGATTTCTTGTCATACGCTAATCAATCGCATTCGTTGACCGTTGTATATTACTGAACAAGAAGTTTGTAAGTAGCTGGGCGGGAATAAAGCGGACAATTTGCGGTCATTATATAGAAATCTAAATCTGGCTGCCTTGTCTGATGTAGCCACCTGGGCAGTCGGTGAGTATATCCCCAAGAATATATTTGCGGGCCATCCCCAGTCACACTGGTCAAGCTACATTGTCATCTCTCACCCCACCTGCCATGGCCCAGTCAACTGACCTTTATGGTTATCTACCCAGCCAGTCGGCGGCCTTATTTGGGATTACATAATTTGGAATCGCAATGCTTACATGCATCATTCAGATCATCCTCGGACGGTATGAGCACTCTTGGATGATTACCCTCGCACTCGCCGCTGCAGGAGAAGCCATTGGATGGGGAGGGCGGCTCTGGGCTCATTTCACGGTATGTCATATTTCTCTAATGCATCATACATGGTCTATGATAGCTCATTCCATTTCAGCCAACCGATTGGATGGCGTTTATGATTCAAATCTGCAGTCTTATTGTCAGCCCGGCCTTCATTTCTGCCGCTAATTATGTGCTCTGCTGTAAAATGTAAATAAGGTGATATGTCTCTTTCAAATTCTTCACTAACATAAAAAAGTCTTGAAAATACTGGGAGCCGACTTTTACATATCCCCTCCACATTCTTCTGGGTCGGTTCTGCGATTGCCAACATCATCTCATTGGCAATTCAAACCGTCGGGGGGTTTTGGTGTCAAGCGCACAAAATTACGACCAGCTGGATCACGGGTCAAGTATCATACGATCTGGCATTATCTTTCAGTTTAGCAATACCGTGGTATTTATGGTATTGGTCTTGGTGACAAGCTTCCAGGCTGCGCACGAAGGGAATCCAGCTGAAATCGATTACTGGGTGGCCTACCATATTGGCTATGTGAATTTCGACAGTAATAGTATTCGTTCGCAATGCGTACCGGACTGCCGAGCTGTCTGGGGGATTGGAAGGGCCATTTGATGCGCATCGAATGGTATCTCATGGCATTCGACATGGTGCCGATGGCGTTAGCGGTGGGAGCATTTGTTGGCTTCAGTCCGTCTCTCTTCCTCTGTAATGAGAAACAGAAGGCAGAAAGAAAGCTGGTACAGTCATTGGATGGTGTTCCACTTGCCTAGCCTTGCGATGGGTCTCAGTATTGATGATAACACCATAAGCTCGATCACAAATACTCAAGTTTCAGGTGTTGATTCACACCCTATACAAATAAGATTTAGTCTAGATTCTCTTATCACTAAGGTAACTAGAGAGCAAGCTATCCCTATTCTCAATTGATCGTACCCTTTGGATATATTCTCTCGTACCGACTCGTTTAGTATATGTGAGAGACGTGCCCCCGATCTGTAGAACACCAGCCACATCCACGCCACATATTGCGGTGACCCACACACCGCCACACTGACGTCAACAAACGGGCGAGTCAAGGAAATCGCGATGCTTGACGCTTATGCCTGATCGCCCCCTAGCTTGTTGACGAAGCCACAATCGAATTCTACAGTCTGACACATTCGCTACATTCCTTCCCCACAATTGCCCGGCTCATTGCTGCGTCATGGATTGATCGTGTACAACACAGCCTCCCTCCTGACCTCTCGATGTACTCTCACTCCCCCGACTCGCGTTGATGGTGTTCATGACTTGAATCACCAAGACAACTACCTTCAATATGAGGCTCGCGATTCGGCGCTGCAATTCCTCGGGGTTGAGGAATCCGGTGTACTCAGCCCTTGCAATACAATCGCTTAGAGCCCGCTCGAGGATCCTGGGCGGTGCTTGGCAGTCGTGTCGGCAGCTTCACGTTCTCTCGTCCACGCCTGTTGGAGTCGGTGCATCCAGTGCTGGGTCACTGCGACCGGGTACTGGTACACCCGCGCTGGCAACTCGAGCTCACCGGCTTCCGTGTGGCCCGGGCCAGATCCGGTCTTTCAAGAAAGCCAACTACGTTGAAAATATTAGCGATAACGAGAAGACGGAAGAGATACTGGAGGCTCTCGAAGTCAACGATGAGGATAAGGATGCTTCGCCGCAACGGCAGGTCACAAACGACGATACACCGCCGTCCGAAGAGGAAATCAAGAAGTGGTCTGGGGACATGACCAAGGGTAGGCTTTAGCAAATGGATGTGGTTATGACGACTAACAAGGATAGGAAAAATGCTGACCACGCCGTCTCGACTTTTCAAATTGATCATTCCATTGACGACAAGCGACAATCAGGGTCTCAGCAAGGGTATGAACCACCCCTACCACTCCTTCCCTGCTTGTCCGGCTAACTATACCAGGTATCGAGCCAATTGCCATCCTGGTTCATCCTCAACAGCCTCTCTCCTACCTCGAACGCCTCATTCAGTCAGAGCTACCCCCAATTGAAGGCAAGCATGAAGAGTTCCGACCTCCAGCTGTATCCTTCATTGCGCTACAACACGAGGACAACGCCATCAAACCGAGAAAGCGGATCGAAGATGATTGGGATGACATGACCCGCCACAACGCCTCGGAGACGATCCCTCAGTCTAACGGGGGTAAACTCGAGCGACGGAGACGGTCCCGCGAGGAAGACGTCGAGACATACAGCTATCCGCGTAAGACAGACTCGAGTCTTGATCCCCTTGGCAACAGTGAGCCCGAGCGCTTTGTCCGTTGGTCACAGGCCACAGAGGTCGGTGACTTTATTCGGGACGCTTCGCGCACGCGCGAGTTTATCGTGACGATCGAAGGCGCACCGTCGGGACTTGGCCAGATCCGCGTAACTGTGCCGTCCTTTGATGAGCGCACGTACTTCCTGCGCCTACGTATGCGCAAGCTCTCGTCGCGCATCCGATCTATTGCTGAAGTGAAACATAAGTGCGATGCACTGGCGCACCGCGGCGCGCAGCGTGTGGCCATCGGAGGCTTTGGCATTCTGTCCGTCTGGTGGTATAGTGTGTACAAGCTGACCTTTGAAACGGAGCTCGGCTGGGACACCATGGAGCCCGTGACGTATTTGGTGAGTTTGTCCACGCTGATGGGCGGTTACTTGTGGTTCCTCTATCACAACCGTGAAATCTCGTACAAATCCGCGCTCGATTTCACGATCAGCGCGCGACAGCGGAAGCTGTACGAGAAGCACAACGTCGATCTCCAGCTTTGGGAGTCCTTGATCGATGAGGGCAAAAATCTTCGACGGGAAATCAAAAGCATTGCTGCCGAGTACGATGCCGAGTGGAATGAACGTGCCGATGAGCAAGACGAGCGTGTCACACAGGCCCTTCGCTCCGATAGTGGACATAAGAACGACAAGGGGAAACGGCGTGAGGGCAAGGAGGGAGACGAGGAAGAAGACTGAGGATACTTGATGATATTTGGTTCATAATCTACACTGTTCCCGGGGGTTCTGCGTCTGCATTATCTTCGCTTGTATATTTGCGCAAATCCTCGAGCCAATATCAATAGACCACAAACCACATTTCCAACCGGGCCAACCCCATTCAGCGGTGTCATCAGAGCGTCCCATTCCGCACTGGATCATAATATCCTTTCTTCGGCGTGCTCTCCTCTTGCTTGGCTTTCTTGTCTACCGAGGATCAGCATCCATGCAACACCGTCCACCAGCAGTCAAAACTCACCATCCCCAGCCCCATTATTCTCCCCCTTTCGTCGATTGCGATTATTGCGCACATCTCTCGATCGAAACACGCTGTACAGCAACCACCCCGTCACCCAGTTCGGTCCGTACTCGCCGTTCGTATGACCGCGGTCGAACAACGGGCGAGTCTGCGGCCCGGCATTGGACCATGTTTCCATGATCGCCCAGCGCTGATTCTCGGGCCGGATGTGATGCCAAAAGTGTGGTGGACGTGTGGTGGGATCGGCGCGGATATTATCGATTAAGAAACTGTTGTCTTGGTTCATGCGGTTGTAAACCATGATTGCCTCGTCCTGGGTTCGTCAATACAAGGACTTGGTGGAGGGGAGGGAGTGAGAGCATACTCGCATGGCCCGGTAATACTGTTCATGCTGTGGATCATGCGAGTTTAGCCCGAGGGCGTGCATGAATTCTTCCTTGGAGGCGCGTGGGCCGACGGGTGCCATGGTAATGTGTGATGTATATATCCCAGACTTCAACGCCACAGGAATATGAAGAGCAAAGGTCATGAACGAGATGGTTGAGTCGTGCTCGAATTGTCTCCCCCACGGCTTTATATCCAGCTTCCCAACGGCTGCAACGGCTTCTGACAAACCGTTGGAGGTCAATGCAATCAGATCGTCACGGCGGGACGGAGCAGACGAACGACACCCCAATCCCAATCAACAAAGTGGGTCGAGTAGAAACCGAGGTTCGAGCCAGCAATGCCCCCGAGACACGGCAAGCGTGGCAGAAACAAATGAAATGCTGAAATCTCCCGGTCTGCAGCGGGGGCTGGTGGTGTGAGTTGACCTTCTTCCCGAAGTCAGGGCTTGTATGGACACCACCTGCAAGATCCGGGGCTTCGCCCCTGGGTGGTACAATGTACCTGTTCGTCCATTGCACACCAGCTGCCATCCAACCCCGGACGACAATCCAACCGGTCCCGGGCTGCGGGGAGGCTTTGCTGTGCAGGTTGGTGGACTCTGCTCGACCTGGTAGGAGAGAAGGGCAAACGGGTGGTGGAGGACTCGTCCATCGCGGTCTTGCACCCCGTCGAGATGAAGCAAACAGGATATCTGGGGTCAAGGACTGTACGGTGGAGATGGAGGGAGATGCCGAGTTCCAGCTAGCCGAGACAAAAGGTTGAACGTTGACAGGTCGAGATTGCTTACGTTGGGATATATATCCATCTATCTACACCTCAACCGTCACCACCACGCCAACTCTCGACTCATCCGTCCAACAAAAAAAAGCAATACCAGCCACAATAGACCAGTCTCATGCCCATTCCTCTTAACGCGCTAGTCGCCGGGTGGAGTCTCCTTCCGAGGGCTGAAACGAAGATTGCAGACCTGCCCGGCCATCCAACTCACCGGGGAGATTCTGTGCGCGCGTTCCCCCCTCGACCCTCCCTCGCCATACCATGTTGCACCAAGCCGTCGCCCAGACGAGGACAGAATGCAATCTCACTGATAACGGCCTTGCGCATCCGAGCCGTGTCAATGCGTGCATAAAGTGTGGAGGAGAGAGACTCGATCGATCTCGACCTCCCCGTTTGTCCAGCGCGAGAGCGAAGAATACCAGCCAGGAATGACGGGATCATGATATGCCTGGAATATGAGGTAGTAGAAGCAAGCTTCGTCGTGCAACAGAAGACCGAATCCCTTCGGTCCGGCCTTCCAACGCACAAAAGTGCCATGTGTCCCAACTTGTGTCGAGCACACCCACCCTGGGTCTTTAACCCTGGGGTGGAGGGCCGGGGGTCACGGGCAGGACGGGGTAGCGCAGTCTGCAGACCCGGCTAATAAGCTCGCACCTCGGAGCATTTTTTGGGGCGTTCGCTGTGGCTCCTCGGGTACGCTTGAAGCGGGATGTGACCTGCCTGTGCACGAGGCGAGGCATTGGAGATGTGGGTTGCCGTGGATGCGTGGATGCATCATCGCGAGAGACCTGGCCGTATGATCTTTATGAGTTCCTCGGTGAAAAGGCTTATCGTGGTCACCATCCAGATGTACTCTCAACACATCTCAGAGGACGAGTGATGGGCCGTCGAGTCACTGGGCAACCCCCCCCCCGACTTCATCTCACGATCCCCATGCAGGTTCCCGAGGTTCGTTTTCGGCCCAAGCCCACTGCAGCCGCAGCCGCAGACTCCCTGCAAGATTCCCCAGGGGATGTGCAGGATGAATGGCGGCCACAAGGGGAGGGTTGCGTTTGTGTGGCTCAGTGCCGACCTCGGCTGTGGATGTGGTTGGAAGTGTATGGCGAGACCTTTCACGGAGACAATGGTTGCCGCAGAGAATTTGAATATGATGAATGAAAGGGGCATCAGTGGAAGTCCAGGTGCAGAATCGAATCAACGCTGAAATCAGATGGTACATCCATCTCCACCGACGTCGATCACCATGCCCAACTGAGCATAGCCCAGATCGGAGTCGATTCAAGCTTATCCTCGACATTGACTTCCCCACCAGTGGCTGAATGAGACTTTTTCCGGCGCCAATGATCGTCTACTGAGGATGTGTCTATGGTTCGGATGGTGGGTCGGACGGTTCTGGCCCGGGCATCTACTTCGTAGATGGTGACATCACTTGCACGACAGTCCAGTCCACGAGCAGGAGCACTCGCATTCCGTCGAAATACATTCATCCTCGGTCGAGTCATCTCCCGCCAGACCGGAGTCGATCCAAATCTGGGACCCGGGCCGGTCTATGTACATCAAGAAACCACGAGGCCATTCAATGGAGATAGGCTGAACGGAATATGGGATAGAGACCCGTAGGCCAGAAAATGCACCAACCATCGCTAAAAAATGAGAACAAAAGGGAGAAAGAAAAAAGAAGAAAAGAAACCCAGTGCAAATGAAAACAGCTATCCATCGCGCAACCCGCTTATTTCTTTGGAGCTTCTTCCGTGCTCTTTTTTTCCTCCTTGGCGGGAGCTTCCTTGGACGTCGGCTTGGATTCCTTGGGCTGCTCAGCCTCCTTTTCGTCCTTCTTCTCCTTTTCTTCCTTCTTGGCCTCGACTTTCTCGCCGTAGAATCGGCGCAGGTACACCTCAACTTCGGCGTAGTCGCGCTTGACATCCTTGAGAACGGTTTCGATACTCTTCAGCGAGACCTTGGTGTCGGGTTGCTTGGCGGTGCCAGTCTCGTCCTGGCCGGCGCCCAGGTGCTGGATCTTTTCACAGCTGTCCTTGACCTTGACCAAGCCCAGGGTGGCGGAGGATCCCTTTAGGAAATGACCGAGGGAAGAGAGTTCATCCATCTTTTCATTCTTGCTATTGCGACATCAGTCGGGCGAGCTCGCGTGACCCATCGGGGGCGCGACGTGACTTACAGCGCGGTCTCCATCTGTTTGAAAGTCGACTCGGCCTGCTCGAAGAAGCCATACACGATGCCCTTGCTGAAATCCTTGTCGTCCTCATCGTCCATTTCCAGGATCTGATCAAAAGTCGCGGGGTCGAGCAAGTCCGGGATCGAGCTCAGGTCGGGCGGGCCCTCCTTGGCCTGGGTGTTGTTAGCCTTGAAACAAACACAAGGCAATGCATGACTTACCGCATCGTTCTTCGTGTCAGCGGGAGCCATAACTGGATATCAAGACGAGGGGTAATCGAGTCCCGGTGGAAGTTTAAGTACGCCTGGGGCGAGTTAGCTTAAAGGCCCTGAACGCTGCATGATGGGTGAACGATGTGCCCATCCCGCTCCGCCATCGAAGTATTGTGCCATGCTGGCTGATATAGACGAAGCGATCGGACAATTGCACAATGGAAGGCACATCTAGGGTGTGGCTAGCGCCGCGATGGACGTAGACATGCAGAGATCCCCAGGTCCAGATCCGATCTAAAGAACAGACCTGTTTGTGCGCCACCGATGGAGACGAATTCCCGTGTATATCCAGCACCGACTCCACGAGAGCATGCAGTATCGCATGTAAGGGCGGGTGGGAAGAGGGGCAGAAGGGGATCCCACCTTGGTTCGCGGAGTATATTTTTTGTTATCCTCCCAAGAAGCATCCAGCTCCAGGGTGTTCACCAGGTTCACCGAAAGAGAGGGAGGGGGATGGGTTAGCGAGAAAGGGGCGGAGAGAAAGAGTTGGTGGGAACAAGTGGAGGAAAGCGGCACTGTTAGATTTCCGTTTTTTCTCGACCGCATTTCTGGCCCACCACTCGAGAAGTCCCTCTTCCACCGACGCTGGGCCTGCCCGGAGCAGTTCTACGTCTACAGTTGAATCTTCCATTCTGATTATCGAGCCTCTGATCTGTCTTCCCTCGGTGCGCGTGTGTGTGCGCACGCGTGGGTGGAAACGAGGGCTGGTCGCTCCACCGGGCCACGATGCGTCAACTGTGAGGTCATCGCCCCTCCATCAAATCACACCAGATACACCTGGGCAACTCGCCCAGGCAGAATGGAACCGTCCATTTCCAGATCGGCAATGGACCCGCCCCGGGAGCAAGGGGTTTGCAACCAAAAGAACTCAACTGACCCCAACGAGATCCATCTCGTCGGGGGGCGACGTCATCCCTGAGACACGTCTCGAGCCGCACGGGGAACAGCAATGCTTTCATCTCCCCTTCCAAAACCCGGTCAGGAAACTCAGACAGGAGTCTGTCATCGTAAGGCCCACGGTCTGGGCCCTCGCAGCCCTGTGCTTCTTTCTTTTTTCTCGCTTGCGGGGTGCGAGGGGCGTAGCCATGGAAAATCCTGTGACATGGCAAGGTCCAACGAATTCAAAAAGTTGTCAAAAGGTTGCTCTGTCTATCCGGGATCGCCTCGTGGGGGACGTCGTGCCAGCCTCCAGACGTCGCCCGTCACGTCCGTATTTATATCGAGCGAAACATTCATCTTTGTTCTCCTCGTGTGGTGTGGGCCCAACTGTTCTCCCACCAATGACGCCACTCCCTTTCCGCCATGATATCACAGTGGGGGAGCTCCTGCGATGATGTCATATTCTCCTTGCGAGTTTTGGCGGGTCTTGGCTCCTCCCGGAGCGTCTCCGATCGCATTCCTTCGCCTCGCGGGGCGCTGCTTGGGCCGTGGTTTGACATCATCGCGGCGCCCGTAATGTTGGCCTGCATGAGGACTATCTACCAATCAGGAGTCGGCGCCATCAGCCTTGAGATCACCATATTCTGTCTACGGAGTAGTCGAGTTGAATCTCGAGGGTGATGGAATTCTTCACTTACCTCTTCATTCTTAGTGTCCTCGACTGATGCTCGCAGAGAGTACCCGCAAAATTGTCAACTCGGCACATTCGCCCTGTGCGGAGTCCGTGCCGGAAAGTCCAATTTTAGATCAGACAGGCATCACCGGGCCCACTAATGTTTGCTCTCATCGCATCAATACGAAGGGCTAACCCGGTCTAGTCGTCTTTGGGACTAGACATACAGCTGGGTGGTTTTCTGTTTCTGACCGGTGATAATTTCTTTTTGTCTTATCTCGACTGCCTTTGTGCCCTTCTGCACCCCTTCACATACCCAGGCTCTTTGACATGGATGTAGGTACCAATGGCGCTTTTTCAATCAACAACGCAGCATTTAAATGAATGGCTGTCGGGACTCGGGAGGCATAAGACGGGCAAAAGAATCAAGACTCGGGGGGCATGGACCATATTTTCATGGCCAGAGGAATCGACTTAGGACCTCTACTGTCTTGCTTCTTCTGACCGATCAATCTTCTGGCTTGTAAATCATGAAGATATCATGGTTAGGTCTGTAGAAACGCATTAATCAAGTTATCCCGCTGTTGGAAGTCAGAGCCTTCTCGAATTCCATGCTCATTCTATTGTTCAGTCGGCTCATGACATTGGGTAGGGCTTCCACGGTATTTACTTGATCGGATCGGTCAGATTGACCAAGCTACAGCAGGGATATACAGTCTACTTATTCAATAACGACGAAGTAATGAGAGCATCAAGTGTGTTTTGCCAAAGTTCAAGCCCAAGGCTGTCCGCACTAGTCAACTCCCTTTGAACTATTTCCCGCGCAATAAGTACGCGATTACTGGCATTTTCCCGTGGCCACGTCGGGAGAATCAGAGTCAGGCCGGATTAGATTAGCGCTATTTCCAAAACCCATCATCCTGAACTGTGTACGTGCTATGCAGATACCCGAGTCGCATGATCAAAGGATGCCATAGCCTGGCTTGCTGCATTCCCCTCCTGAAGGTATCTGAAGTTTCCTTAGACAGGCTTTTTCCCGGGCCAGAATACCATACACCACCTGCCAAGCATAACCCAGCTAGGATCAGTGTGGTCAAGGCAAGAAGATAAAAATGCATTACCTCGCAGGGCTGATGCTTTCAAGTATTAGCAGTGGGAATCCTCCAGAGACTGGCGGTTTGTATGTGCCTCTTTTATAACAGCGCATCAGGCCACACAATGACTACAGTTAGGATACTTCGAAGCACCACAAGATTCTTATTGTCACTTGGATAGTTTGACTTTGTTTGATATTTTCAATATATCTATAGTAGTTGTTGACGGGTTGGATCGACGCTTATGTAACACCCGAGGTCCATTTTGAGATGAGATTCAACAACTTCGAATCCCAACGCATCTCACCTTGTGCCATAATTTCTGGGACTGCCGCGCTCGTTCGCCCTTTCAAAGACACCCCAATTAGCACAATGGCATTGACCTCGCAAGCATCTGCGCCGCGCTCCGGCCCTTCGGGACTAACACGAGTCTACTTGTTCGCCTACAATGCCTTCAACCTCCTCCTCTGGGGCTCCTGTGTTGTATACACAGCCAGTCTGCTTCCCGACCACCTGCTGTCCGATCGCCTGCCGGCCATTTTCAACTTGACCTCCCAACTCCTGCTGGCGACCCAGTCCCTCGCCCTCCTTGAAGTCCTTCACAGCGTGGTGGGCCTCGTGCGCGCCCCGTTCCTGACAACCGCCATGCAAGTCGCCAGTCGCCTGTTGGTCGTATGGGGCATTCTCGCGCCATTCGGCGGCGACATTGCTGGCGCGGAGAGCACGACCCAGCTCGGCGACTATGCCTACCTCGGCTGTGTTGGCGCGTGGGGTATCACCGAGGTGATTCGCTACGGGTTCTTTGCCATTACCTTGTCTGGGAACTCGGTTCCGGCGTGGTGGACCTGGTTGCGGTACAATACCTTCTACGTGCTCTACCCGATCGGTATCACCAGCGAGTGCACGCTCATCTTCCAGGCTCTGCGCCCTGCCGCCGAGATCAACCCGCTGTTCCAGTATTTCCTGATCGCCGTTCTGGTGATCTATGTCCCTGGTATGTTTGTCGTGGCTTGCGATAGCGAAGCTTGTACTGACTTTTTGTAGGGTCTTATGTCCTGTACACCCATATGATTGCCCAGCGGCGCAAGGTTCTCCGCGGAAAGAAGCGGGCGGACTAGATGCGTCGCACGGCACTTATCTAAACGGCCTCTCCTCTCGGCTATGGAGGGTCAGCTTTGGTAGTCCAAAAGGACAACTTGTATGTAAATGGGGTTGCGCCCATGGCAAGCCTTGCCTATGGGAGTGGTCCGATAAGTAGAAGGTCGCAAATGGCACATTAATGTATATATCCTGCTATCCTATACATTCACCATACCTAATGTCGCATCTCACGAACCACCTATTTCCATCTGGGACGTACCTCAGTCCCGATAGGTCCTGACACGCCCAGAACCAGCTGTCATCCTGATTTTCAGAGGAACAACTTTGGCGGCGACAAAAGTAGATGCAATTTTATAATACCAACTCTCTTTATCAGATCACTGGTGACATGCCTCGCTGATGCAGATAGGCTATTTGGTCTATTAATCTCTGCCGGGCATTATCAAAGTCCTGAAACATTAAACCTGATGCACCATAGTATGAGAGATATTAAGTTGGAAGGTTGGCGGAGTCATGGCGATATCTCCCACCGGGCTGGCTCGGTCAATAATGAGCACAACAAAACACAACACACAGGGCTATATCGACCGAGAGACCCTCCGAGGATAGTTTCATAGTAACCGCAGCAAAAAGACACATGGTCACTACCGGAATCGAACCGGTGATTTCTTCATTACGAGTGAAGCGGATTAACCACTCTCCTAAGCGACCGAAGTGACGTCAAGCGATAACTAATATTGATTTCTGACCAACTATGCCCGGCAGAGAAACTATAATAATAACAAGAGGACTATGAATCTGCTTATGTATATGGAAGACAATTTGGGACATTCTTAGCAAAGACCTTGAAATATCATTCCCAATACGATGGTCGATGTAGCAGGTTTGGGTGGACAGACGTAAAACCAGCCGTCTGTCTACATAGAATGCTTGTTGTAAAGCCAGTAGCATTATTTTTCTTCCCGTTCAAGGATAATCCTTGAAATTTCCAAATCACAACCGAAGCTTCCGTTCATCATGATTGGGAGTGACCGGTGGATCCATGCAACAGAGCTAGGGGTCTATTCCCCTAATGTTGCTCGTGCAGGTGTATATTATCCAGCGCAGGTCGCAAAGAAATGGCCAAGATCAACATCCATCATAGCTGCCGCATGATATCTTGGACGGCCTTTGCAGCAAACTTCTTGCGCTCACCTTCTGGCAAGTCCGAGCCCATATCTAGGACCAGTCAGTACCACATCTTTAGCCGTGAAATCCAACTTACCTCGGATGGCTTGCATGCGCAGCATCAACGCATCCATCGACTCCACCTTGAGCTCTTCATCTTTCTCATCTTCATCGACCTCGCCGTCCCCACCGCCACTCTCAATGGCCATCCGTAATCCAAGCATCTCCCGCTCTAGCTCATGCACTTCATGTCCGAAGCCCGGGGTATCTGCCGAGCTGCTCAGACCCAACAGCTCTCTTTCCAGATCATCGTCGGATTCGAAATCAATTTCCGGGTCAACGTCGGGATCCTGTAGACCCGACGATGCGCTCCAGTCATGCGTCTCAAGGACTTCTTTGAGGCGCGGCATGCCCTCGTATTCTGCCCAGGTCAGCACGAGGATGTAAAGCATCATGGCAAGAGGTACACCCACCGCCGAATTGGTTTCTCGTCTTTCCGGTGCTCGTATCATGGGGATCCCATTCGAGTACCTCCCACCCGAACAGACCCATATCAAATAACTGGTCCTCCCACCATCCCACCGAGAACGGTGTGTCGGAGAGCTCATTCGCAAGATCTCCCTCCTCACCAAGCTCCAGCCCGGTCGCACCGCGTGATTGTACTGACCCTGCACGCGGCGCGGCTTTCCGAGCCCCCACCAAAACGAATATCCCCGGGACGTCGCCGACGCCACCGCGCTCCTCATCAATGCGCTGCTTCACGGCGCCGATATCCCGCATGAGATCCCGAATGGCGCGAACATCCGCGCGGTCCGCGGGGTCGGTCCCGCCCGCGCTGGCGTCTGTATCAGCCGGACTGTGAACGGATACAACCAGCGCCCCGACAGCGTCGCGGACGATATCTGCTTCGGCGCTGAGGAACTCGGTCCGCCATTGTGTGGCGGTGGATTCCGCTGGGGTTGTTTCGGCGTTGGAACTCGGCGCGGTCTCCGGGGAGAGAGGGACCTCGTCAACCCATACCGGGATCTCGGCTGTGTAGTATTTTGTGTCGAGGTCAAGAGGACTGTGTGTTGTATACCCGGCGAAGGATGTCCGTGTACGCGCGGACTCGGTCCCCGTGGGTTGATCTGTCGGTGCTGGTGATGTCTCGGTTTCCTGCTGTGGAGGGTCGTGGACTGGTACCCCGGTGAGAGCGTGCAGTAGCGACGGGATAATGGCGACGGATTGCGAGGGTGGAGAAAGGATCAAGAGGCGCCGTGGATTTGCAATGGCCTTGGACTTGGGCTTGGGCGTGGGCGTGGGCCCTTGGTCTGCAGAGCTCATCATGATGTCGAAGGGAGTTGTCGGAAATTATCTTGGGTGGGGGAAATTTGTTCATGTCCCCGCATACAAAACTGCGGAGGGTCGAGTGGGATATCATAGTCCATGCACTCATCGCGGCGAGTCTACGTGATGCTGTTTGATTCGCACGAAGCACAATAGCCTTCGTTTAGGTCGGCCATGGATGGTCGATTTTTATGACACTCCAACCCGGAATTTTGAGATATCGGTGCAATCTACGGTAACATCTCTACCAGTGCGTAGATCGGGTATTCATTCGAGAAAGTACAATGTCCAGACAATCACAGCCAGACCCAGCAGGACGGAAGCTTGAAGTTTTCCCCGAGAAGCCAAAACATAAAAAGACCAACGCCAACCACTGGAATCCGCCGGGTCTCGCGTCGCGCCTGGTCGTCGACCATTCACCTATTCACCTATTCAACCTCTGCGCTGGCCGCGCGCGCGCTGCACAGTGGCCTTGCCACGCGCCAGACCGACACCGCGGCCACGCTGGCCTCGTGAGCGGAACATGGGGGCGTTTCTACCGAGAAGGGACTGTCAGTGCAAGGTCAGGATGGATGGTAACTCGGGCGACTTTACCGCAGCATATCCGGAACGATGAAGAATCGCACATGGCTTCCCCGAATGTACACTTGGTCGAGATGGGAGACACGGCCGTCGCGAGCGGTGACGGTGATGTCCTTGAGCTGAATGTTCATGTTGTCTTCGGCTGTTGATGCAGTTAGCGACCATTCGAGCGACCGCGATCCCTTCTCCAGCACAAGGCCTGTTTGCTCCGGTGCGATCGACCAGGCCTGCGGAGAACCGTCCACGCACCTTCCAACAGCTTCCCCCGATAGACGACCCCGGATGTGATCTCGAGCGTAACGACATGACCCTAGAAGTACATTAGTGATCGGCCAAGACCATGCGAGCTTGCGGGATGTCGATAGCCTCAGAGCTTTTGCATCTGGCATCGGGGATTGGCACGCACCTGCGCTTCGTTCAGGAGCTTGATGGGAATACCGATCGTGCTGGTGAGTTTGCCCATCTTGAAAACAATCGAGGAGAGCGAGCAATTCCAGTCGCAATGTCGGGAGTGGAGGAAAGCTTGGAAAGTGGGTGAGGACGACGGTGTGAGTTTTGCTCATGGTTTCCGCTTTGAGCCAAGACTCCAAGCTCAACTCTATAAAAGTTGTCACTTCGTTTCAACCACCACCAACATGGGCGCGCCCAACTCCAATCTGCGCGGGTTTAATCATGCTGTAGCGACACTGCTTAAGCAGCCCGCCCAATTCCTACCACATCTCACCATCCCGACCTTCACTCATCTCCCCGAAGACTTGGGTCCGCATCTCCGTCCCAGCCCAAGCACAGGCACAGACACAAATACAAGCATATCAGAAAAGGGCCGCGTGCCAAATATCCGCGCTCTCGTCCTCGATAAGGACAATACGCTCTGCCCACCTAAATCAACCACCTTTCCTCCACAAATCATTCAAAAGCTACAGGCCCTCCGCACTTCCCCAACCTCCCCGTTCCGCGCCTCCGAAAACCCGCACGCAATCCTCATCGTGTCTAATCGCGCCGGCAGTCATCCCTCCTTCGATTCTGAGGTCCGTGACCTCGAGTCCCAGCTCGCGCACCTCTCGATCCCCGTGTTTAGGCTTCCTCCCGGCGTGGAGAAGAAGCCCTTTTGCGCGAACGAGGTCGTACAATGGTTTCGTGAGCGCGAAGTGATCAGCTCACCGAATGAGATTGCCGTGGTAGGGGACCGACTGGGTACGGATGTGCTGATGGCGGGTATGATGGGATCGTGGAGCGTGTGGTGCAAGGAGGGTGTGTATGAACCTGGGGAGACGGGGAAACCCGATCGCAATGTGCTGGAAAAGATGGAGGTATGGATTGAGCGGTATCTAAGGGAGCAGAAGGGGTTCAGGGCGCCTGCTCCAACGGGGTGGAACTGATATTTTCCAACAGCATCGTCCTGGGGCGAGATATAAAGAGATCTGTATAATAGATGTAGACTACTCGATTTGACTGCTACGGCAATTGCATACATACATTTCACAAAGGAGCATGCATTGCACTAAATAAAATTGATCTGGAGTCCAGCGTCAAGTCTCTTTCACTCCCGCAAATCGGCGCGGCCTTCGGCCTCGTGCACGGAGAATATTCCAACTCTGTACATGCCGAGTGCACCGGTTCTCTTCGCGGGAGACTATCTTCTCCGGGGAGAGACCCGACTGCGAATCCAAACCAGGACAACCCCCGGTCCAACTCGCAACCGGGCTGGAAAGGGATCATGCCCTGAATGTACCGTGTGTGGATCCATCATCTTCAAGAAGCAATTCCAAGAAGCAAATTCAAACTCAAAGCGAAAACAAACAAGGAAAAAAGATGGGGAGAGAAGTCGCCGTCCAAGTGTCGGTCTGTTTTGCATAACCACGTAACAATACCCCGGTCCAAAAACCAGGGTATTGGAAGGAGAAAAAGATGCGAAAAATCCAGAAGTTAACCGGAACATCCGGAAACTCCATGAACGAAGCAGAAAGGGACGAAAAAAAAAAAAAAAAAAAAAAAAAAAACCACAAGTAAGCAAAATCGCTTTAGGTCCGGCCCCAGAAAAGAAAAAGATAATGGGTATTAATACAGACAAAAACGCGCAAGACAAAAGGGATATATGTCACGCAATCAAAAACAGCAAGCCATGGATCCAATCGGAACTGCTTTCCCGGCCATCGCCAGCGAGACGCGAGGCTATCCAGAGTACGGGATGCTTGTAGCTGTCGTGGACGAAGTCTCCGGTGACATAGGGAGTAACTGGACAACAAGGAGTTCTCCGAGATGGAGCCTGAACTCATGAATGCAAGTGCCACAAGTACTCCAAAGGCCGTGAAACATCAAGAACAAGGAAACCAAGAGTCAAATGTGCAAATCACAATCGGCTCAGGATCCCGTATGCAAGCCTTGCGAATTGATCTCGTCGAGGTTGACCATGCCGTGGGAATAATCACCCAGTGCCGGGGAACCGTGCCCCGACATGCCGTGCATCGGGATTTCATAGCCGGACGCATCATGCGAAACTCCGTAGTTGACATGGTGTTTAGGATACATGTCGTTCATCGAGAGCCCCTCCTCGGCAAAGGCAGACTGGTGGTCGTGCGCAAAGCCATACATGTCGGACGAGGAGTGGGACATGTTTGACAGAGGAGGGGAGTGATTGGCGATCATGGGATCAGCAGGGCTAACGCCAGAATATGGCGATGCTGCATGCGATCCGACGGTCGAACTATCCGATGGGCCAGCCGAGACGTACGGGACATTGAACTGTGGTGCCATGCTAGCAACTGGGGTCGATTCGCCTTGCGCAGCGTTACTGAACATCGAGGGACTAGCAAAGTCGGAGGGTGACGCGGCAGTGGTGGCTGAGATGGGGTTCGTTCGGAAGTCCAGTCCATATCCCTCGGTTTCGATTCGAAGATCCGTCGGCAAAGCATGGGCAGATTGCGGAACCGGCGCATAGATGCTCGAGTCGGGGTGATTGTATGGCGCCGGAGTCTGCGGCATGTGAAACGAGGGCATCGGCGCCTGCATTCCCGCGATGTCAACCGCAGCGGGGACGGAGCGGCTTCGTTGACGCTTGTGACCACGGGCAGCTGGGGCGTTGAATCCAAGGTGGTTGGTATCCTGGTAAAGATTCATAAAATTGGGGTGAACAAAGTGGTTGGGCTGGGACGCGGGGCGCTGGATATAAGGCGGAGACATCGCACCGGGAACAGCGAAGTTGTTGTTAGTGCCATTATACGCCATGCGGTTTTGGAACGATTCCAAGGAGACAAGCTTCGCAAGTTGAACGCTCAAGACCTTGGGATGGCCTCCCAGGTGGTGAACCATGATCTGGCTCGCTTGCTGCTCTTCCGTGAAATCACCGCATTGATAAAAGCCCCCAGAGTTAGAGGAATCCATGTAAAACATTGGAGGTCGGTTCAGTTCCACCACCAAGCCACCAGGTCTTGGAGGGGCACCGTTTGGCCCTGGAGTTGGGTCTCCTGTCTCCAAGGCAATCTTCTTGATGTAAGAGAAGGGATACTCGATCTTATAGCCGGCAGAATCATTGTTGATGTAGTATGTCATGCACGCCTTGTCGGGCGAGTAGAAAACTACCAGATCCATAGCATTCTGACCAATGCGCCGCCAGCTACCGATGCTCAAGGAGCGGCAAGTGAAGTGCGAAATAACTATGGTCGTTGTCAGTAACTCGCACCTCCAAAAAACTTCCGAGGTTGACTATATAAGGCCGTTACATACCAACTTTTCCAGACGGGTTCGATTCGCTGGTGTACACACCGGGCACCCCATAGCCCGCCGAGCGTCCAAAGGGGTCGCGGGTGCCGGGTTTAGTGGGGTCGAATTGCATGGCAAGATAATGGCGCATCGATTCCGGAATCGAGTCACAGCCTTCGCCCGTCTCGATGCTCTTCTTGGCGAGCATCTTGATTTTGGCGCGACTGCTACCAGTTAGTACCCGACTTTGAAACCCACCCGGCCTGATTCAAACACGTACCGATTCTGAAACCAGATCTGAACCGATCGCTCGGTCATATTGATATCCTGTGCGATGCGCTCCCGGGTGGCAGCGGTTGGGGTCGGGTTCTTGTTGAATTCAACCTCGAGGGTACCCAGCTGATCTTGGGTGGCCCGTTGGCGTTTGTTATTCTTCTGTTGCTGGGTCAAGGTGCTTTTGCGCGGTGGACGGCGCGAGGCCGAGCCCGACGCTGCCGTAGCACTCGATGTGGATGGCGATGGGGTGGAATTTGGGGGCGATGAAGACGCGGTCGCGGTGCCCGCGCCCATCGACGGGTCGGGCGTCTCGGTCAACAAAGACATGACTGCCGGATGTGGTGCAAATATATCGACTGGAGCGGTGTTCAGTCCGGAGTGGTGATCCAAACCTGGCGTGCGCGTGTGCGTATGTTTCAAAAGGTTCGATGCGTGACGATCCGGCCGACAAGTGGAGCGGGGTGGTAGAAACAATGAGTCTTCCTAATCCTATTCTCTCGAAGCAGCGTCAAGCGCGAGAGGATAAAACCAAAATGAACGAAAGCGCTCTGACAAAGGGAGGGAAATCGAATGGCGGTTCGATGTCCACGTCAGAAACGGGGGTGGTTGGGTAGTAAGGGCGCGTCGCAGAGGCGTCCTCGAGTAAATAAAAAAAGGCTGGCCTATGCAGCTCAAAATAGAAGGGTAAATTGATTCACGTAGCGACCCGATCGAAGCGCGACGAGGGTGGGGGTCGAGAGGAGGGGGGATGAATCGCAAGACCCGTGTTGAATCGATCAACTGGGGGGCGAAGGTGGAAACCGTTCGAGGAAGCGAAAGCGATGGGAGATGCAGAAAGAGCGGTGCAGGTCGTCGTTGAAAGAGTGAAACGAACGACCAAGCCAAAAAGAAAGGAAGGGAGACGAATAAGGAAGACACACAAGGGAAGGGAAGAAGTTGGCGTGAAGCGAAGAGGAGATCAGGAGATGCTGACTACGCAAACCACCCATTGGCCTCGTGGGTCGATGGGACTTTTGGGCCTCGACGGCTTCAACTTCGCTTTTGGCCCCTGCGTTGTTTTTTTCTTTTTTTCTTTTTTCCTTTTCTTCCTTCCCCCTCGAGCCTTGACAGATCTGCACTTCTTCTGTCCCACTCTCGACTACAATTGCCCCCTCGATTGTACCACCGGGTGAAGGCATGGACACCGTGGCGTCCGAGAAACACCCACAAACTACCCTGATCGTCACCAAATGCCGCCGAACGGCACACCCCCTCCACGTGAGATCCGTGGGGATCTGAAACCCTGAAACACCGGGCGCTCGTGACGGATGCGTGTGTTCCTGAGCGGCGGGGTCGCGCAGTCCTCATTCGGATTAGACCCTGTAGATATGACAGCCCGTTGGTGAAGAATCCTGTTTCTTCCCAATACTCCGTACCTTCCCTTCTCCAGGGCCCCGGGACTCCCCTGATTCGAGAACATCCTTTGGCCATGGCTCCAGACTGTGCCACCGCTGCCCTCCCATGGTTCCAGGGGCGGATCCATCCTGGACCCGCCAATGGGCGTGCCGGTGGACTCTGGCCCACGGAGCCCCGAGTGTGTGGACTGAGCAGACAGAAGATTCAGGTACCCGCTCGTCGTCCGGTTCTGATTGGCGCTGGCGGCATGACAGATCATTCCAGACCAGAACCCCCGTCGTGTGAGACCGCTTCAGTCCGGGACTGCAGGGCAGGGCTTGGGCCTGGCCTGCGTTCCCCGGTTTGGTCAATGTTCCGTGCGCTGACTTGGCTTTTATTGGTGCGATCCGAGGCGATGGGGGGTTCCTTGCCTGTCTCTGTCTCCGTTGTCGCTGCAGCGCACGTCACACAAGCGACCCCGTGCGCCTTCCGTAGGATCCGTGAAGAGAGGTTGCGGTGGCTTGCTGGCTTGCTTGTTCTGACATCGTACCTAGGGCAACTCTTGTCCACGACAAGGTGGCAGTCGTGCAACCGCCGGTGGTACGTACATGTCTGTTGATTCTCAGGGGCTGAGCAACGGGGTGGTGATTGGGGGGGGGGGGAGGGGAAAGCATCCTTCTGGGGGATTGCCGAACGGGAACTAGTCCCGTGCCTCTTGGCCCCCCAACTGGGCTGATCATGGTTCTACTCAGATGATAGTTGCCAGTCAGTTGTATCTACATCGTTGCTTGAATCCGTTTCAGCGGGAATTGCCACCGCCAAGCGATAAATTTAGAAACAGAAGCGTGGGTCAGAATATGAACAGACGGGCCTGTCGGTCCAATGTTTGGATCTGCTCGTCCGCACTCGACATTGCAGACCCGGGCGATAGTGCAGGAACATTATCTACCGACGGGAGTTCATCGGTGACCTCCCAGACTCGTTCCGTCAGCCGCATGGCCAGGTTTCGCTGCTGTTCCCGATAGTACGCAGTCATCGAGGCATGCTTCTGTTGCACCCATGCCCGATCTTCGACCGTCACTGCCTCTCGAGCTGCAAGATAGAAAGGCTGCGGTAGAGACGAATCCGGGCCACAGCCCGTAAATAGCTGGTCCATCAAAACAAAACAAGTGTGGGTCAGATGTTGGACCCGGGGGCAGCGAGTGGGATCCCGAAAAACCCGACGCGCAAGGAGAAGATGCGCTGTCCAGTAGAAGCATTCGCTGAGTACATCCAGTGGTGGTCGCACACATCCCGTGGGATCCATCCGAGTATAGCGAACGCCCCAGGCCCGAAGATCGTCCTCCAGCCGATACGCCTCGGAGAGGAGATCGTTGATCGACGCTGCACATCCCAATCGTTCCTCCGTATCACGGGCTAGATGGACGATCCGCGCAAAAAGACACATGAGCGGCTGCGGACAGCCCGTCATCTTGTGGAAAGATGGCTCCGTGCCATCCCATCTATCTGCATCCGGCTTATATAGTACGAATCTGCGAGGGGCATACGGCCGTCGCTGGCGAGAGAACGCTAACATCACATCAACCATGGCGAACCGTTGCACCGCCATCCGGGTCAGAGGACTGTGTGGTATCTGGTCAAAAAGATCCAATGACTCCATGAGATACGCAGCGCATCGGATGTGGGGCTCCAAGACACCATCTTCCGACTGGGCGACCACGACCCCTTGTAAGACGACTGCGATGAGAAGGGCTTCATATTCGGGGACGTGTGCCGATGCAACGCGTCCGGTTTCACGGGCCGCCCCCGCATCGACCATGCGGAGGTTTTGGCCAATGGTGCGAAGCATTCGTTGTTGCCGTTGTGCTGCGGTTGGGATGCTGCCGAGACCGAAGTTGAGCATGTGCTCGGTGGCTATGCAAACAATGGTCTCCAAGAGAACGGGGGATGATAAAGCCGCAAATGAAAGTTGTCGGTATGGGTTGTCCGGGCCGTCCAGGGCGGGCACATTGGATGAGACCAGTTGAACATCTGATCGGTAAGCAAACCTGGCGACAGCGGTCTCCTCTAGGGTTGCGTACAATATTCCCAGGCACATTTGGCCTCTTCAGAATCAAATGGATGATCGCCAAGCAGCGATGGAAGCCGGCTGCTCAAGGCATTGTCCACACAACGGACTGTGCGACGATCCCGCTGGCTTGACACTGGCTCTTTTGGTTGAAACCATTTTATACCCGAGGGCCACTGGCAGTTCAATCGTCGAAGGGAGCAAAAGCTGCAGGCAGGCCGCTTTTCATCACACTTGTAATGTTTCTTCCGACATTGGAGGCAGCCTGTGAAACTGGGTTAGGACGCGCTCTTGGGGGGCGAGTGAGATCACATACCAGTGCGCGACCGAGAAAAGCGCGTTTCTGGAGGCATCACTGGGGCCTGACGCAGTCACCATTGGGAAGATTCGCGGGTTCCCACTTGTCATTCCCCGCGCGGCTTATCGAAGCGGAGACGGAGACGGGCCGAGGATAGATGGAAAGCATCGGATCAGAGACGTGCGGCCATGCTTTATTACATTATGTAGAATAGTATATTCTCAGCTAGCATTTCCAGTGGCCTTCGCTACATTATCCCATTCTCAGTGAAGGTGCAAACTCGCGTTCCGGACTAACCCTCGCTCCTACCATCGTGTCCTATCATGCGACGGTTGGTATTGATTCGGGGGACTATCAATCCCGCACTGCCATTCTCAAGAATCACCATTTCCTTTCTCAATATCCATTTGAGGAGCCCCTGCGAATGACATCCAATGCACAGGGTGATGGATGCCACGGGGTGTTCTAAAATTAGGGGAATACGAACGCCGATCGCACCGCCACCCGCCAACCTTAAGTGCCCCGGGAAATGCCTCTGATTGAGAGAAAAGCTCTTGGGGTCCTCCACTTCTCGTGTTCATCACCCCTCAATCCGGTGTTTAGATGCGAATTCCCCGCTCCGTGGGTCGATACCCTGTCCCTTGCAGAAGAGATCCCAGCCCCGATCGACTGCTGAGCCTCCCAAAGTATATTTGCTTTCGGCACTCATACTGCGGCTGCTCTGTGCGATGCTACATCAATCCCATCTTCATGCTTGAGGCTTTGCCAGTTCAAGCCGTGTTGCTCTCTGGCTGAACTCGCGGGCTGAGTGCCTCTTGTCGATCAATGATCAATACGATGTTCTGCTCCAGCACGCAGATCTTTCCCTCTTCACTTCCTCGCTAAAGAGAAATACGATGTTGCATGCCGAGCGATGAAACGAAACTCAGCCTCGTCTTCATTGAGGCACATCGATGGCGGACATCGACTATAAATCCCGCAGCTTCTTCTCGATTCTGATTCTTCAGTCTCAACTCAACCCCTTACCAACGGAATTCCGAATCCAAAACATCCCACAACTATGAAATTCTTTACTCCTGCCTTGTTCGTAGGCCTAGCCACCAGTGCCGTGGCTTTGCCTTCCGACAACACCTCTTCCGCAGATGTTGGCAAAAAGATCCTTGACACGGCCTTGACTGCCAAGGGTACTCCGTACGCCTGGGGTGGCGGCTCCTGCAAAGGCCCGACCGGTGACCAGCCTCCATACAACTATGGAGAAACGGGCTACGACTGCTCTGGGCTGGTTTGCTGGGCTGTTTGCAAAGTTACCGGTCGTGACCTGTTCTCCGAAGGTCTTCGCGTGACTTCCTCGATGTACTGCGCGTCGGAGAAGAAGCTAGGCTACAAGTATGAGCTCCCGTCTGAAACGGAGATTATAAGATCCTGAGATTGACCATTCTCCTACAGGAAGTATCCTTACTCCCAGCGCCAGGCAGGCGATGCTGTCTTCTTTGGTGGTAAATGCGACTGCGATGATACTGAGAGTATTCACCACGTTGGCCTCATGATGTGAGTTCATGTTCAGCATGCGGTCATGACAAGTTGTTGACAAATATATCCAGGGACTCCGGCGACCGGATGTGGAATGCTCCCAACGATAGCGTGAACAAAGTTCAGGAGAATAGCATCAAGGGGTTTGGCGAGAAGCCTTGCCCATATGTTGTTCGTTTCACTTAGGAATCGTCGAGAGGGCCTTGAAAGTGTCGAGAGAGAGGTTAGAATGTCCATTTTGTGTGCAAGAAGGCTGGAAGAACGAGAAGGTTTTAGTGGTTGTCTTGGGTTCCAGAGCAATATATACTTCCTTCTTCCCTCGGGCTCTTCCTCTCGCCTCGCAAAATCCAGGTTTCAGTACATATGTGCTTTGAAGGCTCAGACACCCATCGCCACGTTACTATCCTTTCATGACCAATCAGAAAAATCCGAATCGGCAGTACCATATACCTGAAGACTAGAAAGTAACCTTGGAACCCTTGCATAAGCCTGGGCTTATCTGCATAGGTACTTGGGCTGCGTAGTATTATCACCTTTCGTAGATACCAGACATGTTTTGTCGAAGATGAGCATCGACCCTGCAAATCAATATACTGGAAGGTAGACCCTTGGAAAAATATTCCAGGCGATTAAACCCAGAATCACCTTTTATTTACATCATATAGGAGCCCACCATTTGGGCAGTTTAAGAACCCAGAACCTCTTGAATGACAAGGACGGCCCGGTCGACAATCATCTCGACCTCGGCTCGTGTCGTGTTGTATGGCGGAGCCAAGCAAATATGATCACCATTAATGCCATCGATACCACCGTTGCCTGGCATCAATGATATCGAGTATTCAGGTTTCAGCCCGGTCGTGTGAATTGCCCAGGCCACTCCTTTCGATGGTGGGTATGGCTCTTTGGATTCTTTGTTTTGGACAAATTCGAGCTACCAATCTTTAGTCATCATCCAAGGCGGTACCAAGGGAAATAAAATACTTACAGCCCAGAAGAGCCCTCGGCCACGGATGTCACCCACATGAGGGTGATCCCCTAGCTTCTCGTGCAGAAGCTGCTCCAGGAAAGAGCCCATTTCCCTCACATTGGCCAAGAGGTTATCCTCTTTTATAATCTGCTGCACTCTATATGCTGCGGCGCAGGAGACCGGGTGGCCTTGGTATGTCTGGGTGTGTGAGAATGCGCCGGTGCCGTTGGTCAATGTGTCGACAACATGCTTATTGACCAAAAGACTAGCGATCGGCGCATAGCCTCCGCCGAGACCTTTAGCAATCGTCTGCAAGTCTGGCACAACCCCTTCCTGCTCCCAAGCATGAAGTGTACCCGTACGCCCCATGCCACAAATCACTTCATCAAGGATAAGCAAGGCCCCGTGTCGCTCGCAGACTTTTTTGACGGCTTTCAAATACCCGGGCAAGGGAGGCATACACCCCAACGTCTGTAAAACTTAGCAGATGCTCGAAAAACAATACTGAAGCACTCACCGTGCCCGTCATTGTTTCTAGCACGACCGCGCACACTGTATCGGGACCTATTTTTTGAAACTCATCTTCAAGCTCTTGCGCAAGTCTTGCAACATAACTCTCGATGGTCTCATTGCGGTCCATCCCACGATAAGGATAGCATTGCGAGACGTGGGACACGTTCTTTGCCAACACCTTCTCATACAATGCCCTACGGCCAGCGTGGTGACCGACCGATAGGGATCCAAGGGTATTCCCATGATAGGAAGATTTGCGGGCAATGAAGTTGACTCGCTGAGGCTGTGGAGCTGGAAGCTCCATGAAGTACTGGACTGCCATCTTGAGCGAAGCCTCAACAGCCTCCGTGCCTAGCGCAAAGATAATGATGAGCCCGCATCCCAAAGTCGACAGGGATTAACTTATCCAGCTTGCTTACCAGAGCTCACGATAAAAGCTCGGGACATTTTGCCCCCGGTTGTTTCTACGAGGAACTTGGACAGATTTTCAGCAGCGCTGTTGGTGAAATAGAGCGAGTAGCAGTAGGGGACTTTCCGCAGCTGCTCTAGGATGGCTTCATGGACGCGCTCATCGCTGTGTCCCAGACAAGAAACCGCCGCACCACTGGTTGCGTCAAGAATCTCCAGTCCATTGTCAGTCAGAAGGTAACTCCCCCTCCCACCGACAACGTTGAGGGGAGCCTTTTGACGGAGCTGTCGGTATAGAACGCCACTTGGCTCCTCAAGAGAGCCTTGGACTGGCTTCGTGCCTGTCGCAATATTGGCATCGAGGCAGTCGGACTTGTAATCGCCCATGTTGAGAACAGAAAGAGAAGTTATCTCTGAGTCTGAGTCGATTCTGGTAGTTGAAAGATCGAGTTGTGGGAGGAAACCAGGGAAGTCTGGCCCCTTTTATACCCCATACCTCGAAGATAATCTCTGTGATGATTCTCGGCCCCTCATTCCGGTGCTTGTGATGTGACCTGCACTCGATAGCTGTTGTAGACACGCTAATCCCAAAGAGGAGATCTTTGTCGGACCCACATCGATCGAGGTTGGGTTGGCCACTCAGCGCACGCGATAAGACAAACGCATTTCGACGAGCGCGTGGGATTTCGAATCCTGGGGTTGATGGACTGCGCCGGGATATGACAGTGCTTATCGCTCTGTCAGATTGGCTGAGTCTTCCGAGATCGACATTACAGCACAGCACAAACAATAGCGACTGGCCCCAGACACCGACGACGCGATGCAGCTGGAATGGAAGTAGGACTCGATGGGGTAGCTGGGCCACCATGATCTTCAATCAAAACGAACGTGGGTAATAAGCAGCTTCCGATCGAGCATCGCCATCATGTTCAGGTATAGATCATGTCTCTCTGATTGGGCGACAATGGACCCACATCCCCACATCATCGACAAAGTAGACGAAATCAGAGAGAAAGAATCAACAAAAGCAGGAACAACCAGCTCGCAAGAGAAAATGAATCCTAGAAACACTCAACATCACCTGGATTTGAACAGTCGATCTTGCAGTGGCAGATTCTTACCCCACCAAATCAAAAATTGTCAAAAACCTCAACAACCTCATGATGCAAGTTGATCCGGGATCTTTTCAACCCTGGTATAAATTAGGTGAAGCACGAGAAGATTAAAAAAAAGTTCACCGGGGGACTCATCATCCTGACGTCCGAGTTGCCCCGCTCCCACCCGCCCGCTCTTTATCTCTAATCCAGACCCAGCCTATCTGGAGCTCCGGACCACTCGGCCACAGAGGAGATTTGGTTGAAGGGGTAGTAAAACACTAGGTGAAATACCCCTCAAATTCACTTGGTAGGTTTAGTTCCCGATGTGGGCCCCAATTGTTTTGCATTCCATGATTGATTTACAACACCATCTGCCACCGAACTTTCTTCCCCTTCATCATGTCCAACACCCCCAGTGGCAAGAACTGCTTTTCCACCATGTTGAGCCCGCCCAGCATCTCAATGAGATCATCTGCATACATGTAAATTGTCCATCGCATCTCCGGGCTTAAGTTATCAACATCGAATTGGTCTTCAGCTCTCTCCAAAGCCCCCTGCACCGCCCCTGTCAAGCGCGGATAAACACAGCGCGGCACGGCCTGAAGGTACTGATACAGGCGTGCAAATTGTCTGGACGTGCTTTCGCGGAACTTGACCCACTCATCGAATGACATGAATACATCGATGTCACCATCCAAGATAGGCGGACCTTCCTCGCATTCACCGAGCTGTTTCAAGCGATTGAGCCGTTGCGGTCTGCTCGCCTTCTCAAATTCTGTCTTTCGTTGGTCATATTCCTGCCTTTCACGTTCCATGAAGTCCTGCACCAGCTCCATAGGAGACTTCGTAAGCTCGCTGCGAGTCAGGAACACTGAAACAAAAGGATTCCGAACGCCGAGTCCGCCCAGGGTCTCGGGGAGAAAGATAAATGCATCGGGGATGTCCAATGTTCCAAAACGAGAGGATATCTTCTCTCGGAGATACGCTGTTATGGTTGAGGCCGAATCTGTGTTTTCGGTATCGAAGATGACCCGGTGCATCTCCTGGTACGTGCTCAGGATGGCATCGACATGAGGTCGCCCAAAGCAGTAGGCAGGCTCGCCGAATGTGTTCTTGAAGAAGCGACCAATGCAGCTATTCCAGGTCCGGACCCATGAGATCACGCTGTTACACTTATCAAGCTGGGTCTTGAGCTGCTTGACGTGCGCCACAACCTGAGACTGGTCAATGGCCCAGTCGCCGGTCGCAGCATCGAGAGTCAAGAAACCAATCTTGACCGGACCCTGAGGCAATTGCGATTTCACTTCAGGCCTCACTGAATCACCGAGGCAGACAGATCCGGTCTTTTTATCGTTGAATTGCAGACCAGTTGCGTTGACGAATTTCTTCATGGTTTCCCATGTCCGCGCACACTTCTCGGGCTCACCCGAGAACCATATATCGTCATGGAGACGATACAAAACCATCCCTGTTTCGGAGTTGACCGCAAGATCCATGAAGAAAAGAACCAGTTCTCCCACCAGCTTCTCCGAGGCATGTGCGATCGGGATGCCCCGTTGACGTTTCCGCGGCCCGACTTTCTCATGCCCGTCAAACGACTTGTCCATATTCAATGGTGTCTCGAGGTACTTGTGGAAAAAGTCTATCCACTTTGGCGGGAACCCAACAAACTCCAGGATCGTGTAGACGGTACTGTGCGGGATCGATGTGCCAAACCAGTGCAGGTCGGTCTGGACCACGGCAGCTTCGCCGTGAAGCCGATGCTGTAGAAGGGTCTCGGTGACAATCTTGCGCAAAAGCTGCTGCTTGACATTTCTTTGCTTGGGCTGTTGCGTTTTGTCGTCCTCATCCACGTCATCATCATAGCCACCGCCACGATCGGCCAATGTGCGCTCGCTGCTCGGCATCGTGGCCATGAAAAAGTTTTCGAGATAACTCTTCTCTCGTACTTCTTTCACGCTGTCTCCCCCCGACTCAGATGTGAGATAAAACTTCCGGCGCAGCTGATCCCGAGTCGTAAGCCCGGGCGTCTGGCGAAAGTTGAATTGGAAATCGTCCGACACAAAGTCTTTCAGAATCGATTTCAGCTTCACACATATGCGGATGCAAATGTGTTGAACAAAGATAGTCTCGAGAACGTCATCGTCCATCCAGATGCGGTATTTCCCATTGAGCTCCTGACGTGGCAGCACGGGGACACCCTCGTCACCCGCGTGCCAGTTCCAATTGCTCAGATCGGCATATCGCATGTTCAAGACATCCGCGATCTCATTCAGCGCGACATCGCTACCCAGGAAATGTTTCAAGGTTTCCTGCTTCTCTTCGCTGACAATGTCCTCGCTCTGGATGCCTCGGATGCAATTCGACAGTGACGAGACCGTGAAGGGATCCTTCTCCTTCCAGATTCTCTGCAGCTCACGATCCACTTCCTCGCGAAGGTTCTTCAAGGACTTGCTTCGATCCTCTCCTGCAAAAATTCCATTGAGGAAGCCGTTGATTTCTTTCGGATCGGTCGCATGTGGCTCGAAGACGACCGCTTCAAATTGATCACAAAGCTGCTGCAGTCTCTGCTTCTGTCCTTCCTCGATAATCTGGAAATCTTCATCTTCACTGGGAGGAGCCTCTCCAGCTGAAGACGGGCTCATCCACTCTGTCAGAAGACGCGAGTACAGATCCGCGAGACTCAATCGGCGGCTCTTAGCATCCAACAGGCTCTGCAGATGCCGTTCAAACGCCTCCAGTTTTTCCGGGGTGATGGAGGAATCGTATCGAGCTTGTTCGATCCAATGTTTCATGTTGAGGATCTTGGCGTCGTACCTTGATTCGGGCGATAGCTCTTCGAATCCCCCGAGAAGTCTCTCGACGCGCTCACGCAGATTCGAACATTTTGCTGCGTCTTCGAGGATCTCTGACTTGCGGGCTTCATATGCATTGCGTCGTTTTTCCAGCTCGTGGATCTTGCTTCGAGTGAGGGACTGGACGGTCCTCGTTAAGTAGGGATCCATGATGGTTCGATCCATGAGGGAAAAAAAGATGATTGAGGAAGACCCAGCTCGAGCCCGCTATTTATATCCCGTCGAGCCACGCTGGCCCCGCACTTTGGCCCTCGGATTTGGCCCGCGTTGCAGATCGGCCCCGCTGAAGTGTGGAAGTGAGTCACCATAGAAACTCATCGAGAGCCTCATTTCGAATGTTCAAGGTGGGCCGAGCGTCATGAAGATATTCTGTCGCTTTCCATGCTGGGCATTCACGACGGGGAATTGTTGACTCATTACTCCGTACCTCCAACGGCCCAAAGCCCCCTACCGTCCCGGCATAATTCAATGTGAAATATGTTCTCGCTCGTCGGCGATGTTCATGATATTTAGAGATTTATAACAATGCGCCTCTGGTATGAAACCACGCTTTGACCCCATCTATCCCAAGCACCGTCACCAAAAGCATCTTTCCGAACGAGTCCACATCGTCGGGCTGGGCATTACTCAATGCCCAAGAGAAATCGAGATTATCAATGATGAAATGCTGGTGGTCTGCCCACGCGACCGCAAAATCAAATGCGCTCTGAGCATTCCATAGATGGGCGGAGAGGTACCACGAGTGGTAAAGCCCCAACTTGCCGTCACATTGCAACTGTCTGTCTCCCTGTAATAGCTTGTATATTTGGAGGAAGTAGAAGGTGAACAGCACTGTCCGTCGTGCGGATTCATGTAAAACCCAGGACTCCCAAAAGTCAATAATAGGCTCCATGGACAAGGGGAGAAGATCGATCGATTTTGTTCGATCGGGAAATTGGACCAGTGCGAGCAGCGACAGACTTATTGACTGGAGGGCTGCAAAGATCGCATTTGATGTGGCCTGAGAACGGATATCGCCGTCGAACAGGTGCATTATTTGGTAGAGGAGCAGCGCATGAGTGTGGGCCAAGACCTCGACAAGGGTAAGAGGTTCGGGCGCTGAGAGGAGGTCTTGGATGCGAGCATCAATTAAAGACATGATGACTGGTGCATTTATTTCATTTTTGGATGTATACAGAGAACAGCACCCATAGGCATCTGATGGGAGGTCAATCGGGTGCCAAGAAACTTGGAAGGCTTCAAAGACTACATAGATTCACTTACCTTGCATTACCCTTGGCATGGAGCTTTTGTAAAGTTTGGGATGGCACCAGGGTGCCTGGTTTTCAATCACCATCGACCTCGGAGCATCCCTGAGAATGTCCATGGAAAATTGAAGGCGCGAAGCCACAATCTCCGAGAGTGGCTTGGGTGGTCTTGCGCGAGGGTTTGTTATGTCAAAGACAGGTTGCAAAGATACCGCTGACGAGGGCTCCTGCCATGAAATTGGAGGCTGGTAGTCAACATAGTTCGACCCGACACATAAAGCGTCAGTGACCGGGGCAGCAAAACTCGAAGTAGCATGCAGGTCAATGCCGGTCGTAAAAGTGGAGTCGACCGGAAATTGCGGACCAGCTTCAAGCGGGGGCATATCCAGATCGAAGCTTGCAGATGCTGCGGGCTGTCTTCCCGGGTAGACGCACGGGATGTTCCGCTGGATACACCGAGAGCACGCGGGGAATGTGAGGTCGCATCGCCGCTTTGATACTTTGCATGCCTCACAGGACTTCCGCCGGGGTGGAGCCGGCGATTGGGCGACCATGGCCTATAAGAATGATCGTGGGGAGGTTGAGGCGAAGACGAGGATTACTTGTTCGGGATTAGCGGGCGGAATTCCGCCTGCGGAGTTCAGCAGCCAATCATCGTCGAGCGCGGATCGTAGATCTTGTTCTCTATAAAAAGACCGAATATTCCAGGTTGTGAGGATCCATTCCATCTCAACTGTCATCTCCACTCTACTTTCTCAACTCATCCATTCTTCTATCATGACTCCGCCAGTTGTGTTCATCTGCGGTGCTACCGGCACTCAGGGTGGTGCCCTTGCCCACCACCTTCTCCAACAAGGAGTTCAAGTCCACGCCATCGCGCGCAACACCAAGTCCGCCGCCGCTCAAAATCTCCAATCGCTCGGTGCAAATATAACCAAAGGAGACTTCGATAACGAAGAAACACTGAAAAAGGGCATGGCAGGCTGCTCAGTCCTCTTTCTCAACTTGACGCCCAATCATCTCAACCCCACTGGCGAGCTAGACCAAGCAAAACGAATCATCTCCATTGCCAAACAGTCTGGCATCGAACAAGTTGTTTACAGTGCCGGTCTGGCTACTGATCACCCGGAACGTCTTCGATACTGGGATCCAAACAGCCCCGTGGCCCAGGTACTCTTCGCCAAGCAAGCCATCGTGAACGAAGTCCGGACCGCCGGTTTTGATCGTTGGACAATTCTCCGACCAGGAAACTTCATGTCCAATTTCCTGGATCCACTGGTCCGAATGTACCCTGGCCTCACCAAAACGGGAAAATTCACAACCGTCTTCGCGCCAGATACCACACTGCCCATGGTCGACCCCAGCGACATTGGCAAATTCGCCGCCGCGGCCATCTTGGATTCGGCCAGATTCACCCATCAAGAGATTAGCCTTGCTTCGCAATTGATGGGAGTGGAAGATATCGTGCGGGATCTGTCGCAGGCCACAGGCAGAAAAATCCAAGCGGTCTTTCTGTCGGAAGAGGAGGCCAATGAGCAGATCCCGTACAACCCCTTGCTCGGTGCCCAGCGACTCCTTATCGATGCCTCCCAATTTGTTGACATGGATGAGGTGAGGCGATGGAACATTGAGCTGGGAACTTTCCCGGAATTCTTGGCGCGCGAGAAGAACCGCGTGCAGGAAACGTATCTTTGAAGCACGAGGCTCCACATGTAGGTCTTGATCCCACCTGATTTCTGAGCATAATTCTAACGAGACAAGTGAGATATCAAGGCTCAAACTCTCCGGCTAGGAATGCCTTTGAAGTGTGATCGATGGACCAGATCAAGATCAAGCTTCAGCGTGGGTACCAACGGTATTAGCACATTTATCACAGTTTATCCAAAAACCGGGAAAATGAGATAGTCAAACCAAAATACCATTTTCGATCATTTTGATCTCTCATATTGGATGGACAGACCAGCGTACTTAGGGAACTTAGACGTAAGAGTCGGCGAAATGATAAAAGCAAAGATGACTCGTAGATAGAGGCATACAGCAGAACTAAGCACATGATGAAGACATTGGATAGTCGATATCATCTTCACATGGTTATAAGAAAGAGCCGACTCAAGATCTCGATCCGCCTTGCCACATCCCCAGAAAATGGATGGCAATCATTCCACAGACATACTTGTCAAGCATAGAGCTGCATCGTCCATCTAGATCAGCATGGCACCCGCACCGACAATCATAGCCAACGGGATGCTTCCCGTGCCATGGGCCGCCAACCCAGTCGACGTGGAGGTCGACGGCGAGGAGTCGGACGGACTACTGCTCGCATCGTCCGAAGCGGTCGTGGTAGATGAGCTGTCGCTTGCTATCGTCGAGTCCGCACCAGAGGCGGTGATCGCGGCGGAAGCTGTTGCCCCAACCTTCTTGATAGCGGAAGCCACCAGGGAGGAATAGTTGGACGAGTCCAAGGCGATGGAGATGCTGTCCTTTGGGCAATCCCGGTTGGTGCCCGAAGAGATGACATTCCCCCAGCTTTTAGTCGAGCCGGTGATGCAACAGTTGTCGCCGAGGATGTTTCCGTACGGACAACACTTCTTGGAGCTGTTGTCGAATGTACCGTAGGGACAGCACTCCCCGTTGGAGGTGGACCCCGTACAGGAGCTACTGTTGTCGCTAATCACGAGGTTGTTATGGCCCGAGTAGCTGTCCTAGAAAGTTCATGTCAGTTATGATCGGCCATGGAGAAGGTGATCTGAAATTACCCAAGGATACGCCGATGCAAAAGCTGTCATGGCAATCCAGCAGAGGTAGGTCTTGGTGAAAGGCATTGTGGTAGTGATTCGAGAATTCTTGTTGGAGAAAATGTAAATGAATGAGATGTCTTCTAAAGACGGGGTTCCTCGTGCTTTTCATATCCTCCGCCTGTTTCTCCGCCACTTCCTTTTCGAGATGTTGAATGCTGGACGAGAATATAGCTCGTATACAGGGATTGGGGAGGTGACCCCATATTCCCTTTTTGGACGATCCTTTGAGCCTGTCTCGACAGCTCTGGTCCAATCAAATCCCGGTGGAAATGCAAGTCCCGTTCCCAACCAGTCTCCCCATTTTCTAGCAGGGCTCGTGTCGGGAATAATAGCAAGCCTCGCAGTAGATGTCGGAATAAGGTAGGCGCATTGACTATATTCCGCCGTATTGATTGGAAAGATGGACGAACCCCGGGGACGTTCACACTTCTTGCTCGTTCGGGGCAATGGTTCTTGTCACGTAAAAGAGAGAAGGGATGAAATTCGGGTGTTTCCATTTGTTCCATCTCGATCACATCGTCACGCTTCCAGAGATTTTAAATCGGCTCCCAGTCCCGTCGACACACCGCACCTGTCGGATATTCTGACTTCCCCGCGAGAATCAGTATTCTCATCACAGAATGATCCGTGTCACTCCACGACTCCCGAGCAAACGGACTGGCGCAAGTTGGACACACGGTAACCTTATTTCTACTCCGACTTCATCTTGTGCCGTGGGACCATCACGTCGACGAACTGATCATATCTGAAAAGTCCTCGAGAGCCGCCCGACGCCACGGTTGGAATGATACCCATAGACTCAGCCCGGGCGTAAGCCAAGTTCACCTCGACCCACACAATAACCTACCAGACATGTCTGTCTCCGGTGTCGATCCTTTGCACAGCGGTCTCGAATCATCTGAGTGAGCACTATTTTTCAGGCCCTCAGACATGCTCCTGAGCTCAGCCACTGCGGCTGAATTGAAACACGTCGGTCGCAAACCGCCATATTAGCATCTCAAGAGTACAGAACGAATTCTGCGCGCTCACCCTGATTGTGCCCGCGGTGATAGTCCGAGGGCCTCGGACTCGGGGGTTTTCGCTAACCGGCCCCATATCAGGATCGCCCGGTTGCAACGGGTTCCACCTGCGCCCAAAGGTCAAGCATGGGGCATCCTGGAGATATCAATTATTGGGCGATCGGCGAGGGCGGTTCCACATCGAGGGAGGCCTCGCGCATCGTCCCGAGACATTCTACCGAGATCTGGGTGAGACTTGGCGAATCATCCACGGCACCCATGGTTGCTTGGAAACTTTGATTTCAAGGGAAAAAAGAGTTCGAAGGATAAAAGCAGCGGGAGTTCCCGCGGATGGAAGGCCATTCCATTCGCTTCAGTCCATTTCAATTCCAGTCGACGGTTTATTTTTCAACATGAAATTCCTCCTCTCCCTCGCTGCTTTTGCCGGTATGGCCCTCGCTCAAAGTGCAGGCCTGGGGCTCCCCACCGAGGGCCAAGAGATCGCTGCCGGCAGTCAAGTCGTGGTGCAGGTCCAGCGTCCTGTGAGTATTCATACCTGAAGCTTCCTCACTCTTGCGGCATACTGACCCATCCATTTATTAGAACTCCCCCACCCCGTCGAAAGAAATGGCCGTTGCCATTGGTATCGCTCCCTGCTCCAGCAACGGCTGCCAATCCTCCAGCGATGTGCTCGGAACGATCATGTACAATGGGCCATTCAGCCCGGCATACCATGACAGCTCCCCTCCATACGAGAACTTCACGGTGAAGATTCCCGACGACCTCGCCGAGGGGAAGGCCAAACTCAATATCGCCCACGCTACTCTGATTGGGGTGAGTCAATTCCTGTCCAACAGCTCTGATCTCTCATACTAACGACATGCTAGGCTGGACCGTTCCCTTTTCTCGAGACTCTGAACCGCACCGTGGTCATCACGAAGGGCAAGAACTAGGGTGCACGGGCTGGGCTGTTTATACTGGTACTATGATTCAATTGCTTGTTAATACTTGTCTTGGGAATATATGATTGATGATCGCATGGCTCTTTGGCACCTTGTCATCCAAACATGTTACAACTTGCATATCTGCGTATGGTAATGGTTGAAATGCTCGGATATACTTCTGGCTCCGATTCTTTATTTGACAGGTCCCACGGCAGTCGTATCGAGGTCGTCGTTGTGTATACGTCATATCTCACTTGAGTGCCTAGGTATCCATGCCTTCAATTATATCGCTGTCGACAATAATAGTCGGCTACTCTGCCTTCTTCACTCGCTGCTCAGGATCCATCTTCGTGTCGATCTTGCGAATGATCCGCGCGGGATTCCCCGCCACCAGGTGAAACGGCGGCACATCCTACTGTCATCAGTATTTTCACTGTTTACTCGCTCTGACCAACATACTCTCGTAACAACGCTCGACGCTCCAACCGTTGATCCTCTTCCGATCGTGACCCCCGCTAGGATCGTCACATTCCCCGCAATCCAGCAATCCTCGCCGATGTGAATGGGCTTCCCCGATTCCGGGCCCTTGAGCCCATTCCGCAGCTCTGGATCGAGCGGATGTGTCCCGCTGTACAAAGACACATGTGGCCCGAAGATCGTCCGCGCTCCCACGGTAATGGGAGATGTGTCGATCCACGTGGAGAACGCATTCACAAACACACCCTTGCCGAGCCGGACCTGCGTCCCGTAGTCCATGTAGATCCCACCCTCGACGATCGGTTCATCCTCGAATTGCTTCTCGTCGCTGGATGCATCCGGTAGCTGCGGTGGTAGGGGAGTGTCATCGCCTACCAACCTACAAAAATCAATGTCACTGGGCAACCCCCGCTTTGCGCTCGTTTGAAAGAACTTACTCTCGCCAGAGACGTACGGTCTCGCGTCGAGATGCGTTGCCCACGGCCGCATTATACGCGCGTAAGGCCACTTTGCATCGTGCCCGTTCCGCCTCGAGCTCCGGGGTGAAGGCGTGGTAGAGCTCGCCACGAGCCATTCTCTGCTTGTTCTCGGACATCTGCGAAGTTGCCATTGTGATGTCTTGGAGAGTGTTACAACTGTCACCAACTTCGACCAGTCCCCCGCAGTCGGTGTGTGCTTATTAATACCAACCCAATGCCAACATCCCCCTCGGCGGAGCATACAATAAATCCATGACTCGTAGGAGGGGAGCGGGGTGCATTGGGCTTTGAAATAGCGAACAGTCTGTTCTGACTTGGCATCGGACTGTCGTTAGTATCCCCATTCGATGGTGGCTTTGTACCTGGATGGCCGAAGCATCCAGGTATTTCCCCTTTCAATTCTTTTCCTCAACCCCTTGACTTTGCCTGGTTCGTTTCCCATGCCCAAAAAGACCAAGCATAAGCCGAGACCGCATTATGCCGGAAGATCAGCCGCCGAAATCACCGGCTGGAGTGGCAATGGAGCCTTTGACGAAAGACCTGAAGCCCGACGATCTGCTGGAGGCTTCGACGAAGGATATCAAGCCGGAAGGGCCAAAGTCCGGCGAGAAGCCTGATCAGAAGTCCGATGCAAAGCCCTAGGATCAAAAGTCTGAGAAGTCGGATGACGCCAAGTCGAAAGATCAGAAGCCGAATCCCAAACCGGAGGCTACGTCTGAACCTAAGCCAAGCTCCAACGTGAAATCCAAGCCACGGCCTTCCCAGACTCAACCCCCATTCGAACAACTTGCCCAATTTGGTATTCCATCTGTCTCACCAGCGCAAGCTCCCGCTAACTCGCCCTCCCCGTCTCCTAGTGCCACCACCACGGACAACCGTCCTGGAGACAACCGCAAGGGCAACCGCGACGACAACCTACCCGTCGTCGACCAGGGTGTCCCAACTGGCGATCTGCAGATCCCTGGAGTGACCAAGGGCGGCGATGAGAAGGACAGCAGCCTGAAGATCAAGATCCATCTCAACCTGCACGCCAAGGTGCGTCTGGATCTGGACGCTCAAATCTACGGTGATGTGGTGATTGGCCTGCTGTAAACCTGGTATGTTAACGTTTTTATACTCAGAACACACAGTTCTAGGAACTGACTGCCGACAAATAGATCGCAGCTTGTTCAAGTCCATTCGCGGACTATCACGATGTATATACATGAACTCAATGTGACCTCTGTACCCGGCTTTGTCGGGAATCCATACCAATCATATACATCAAGTTGATGCTTCGTAGTATAAAACAGGCCGTCTTGTTCTCCCTTTTCGTATTTGTCGTCGCCTCCGTGATCCATGGATGACAGTCGCGCGTATCCACCGCATCGATGTCTTGGCACTGGAGCCACCCGCGCCATCTCCGACCTTCAAACCCCCGACTTCAACCCACCGCCGCAATGCGACAACACATCCAGTTCATTGCGTCGTGTCTGTTTCGTCAGTCGGGCCGGGCATTTATCTTGCCTCAATGCCGCCGCTCTTTTGCCACGGGGACCTCAACGGCGCCGGCATGGAGATCTGGTTCGCGACGCGACTCTTAACTATCACACCCACGCGCTGACGAGACCAAGGCATTGATCCGCACAATTACACCGGCGGTCGCTGGATCCGCAACAACAAAATCGAGCAGGAGCTGCGACGCATCCAGTTCGACGTTGATGCCCTGTGCGCCAGAGTCTTGGCCGTTTCGGGGGCGCAGTCCATCACCCACTGCGAGAAGGACGAGAGCGGCGTGAACCGGGTGCTGACGTTTACTCTCGACGATGGCCAGCGTGTGGAAGCGCGGCTGCCATTCAAAATCGCCGGCCCGGAGCGATTGACCACTGCATCCGAGGTTGCGACCGTCCAGTTTCGTGAGTCCCGTTCCAGCGAATACAGCTGATGTCCGGCGTCATTTGACCACCGACTGATGGATTTTTCAGTGCAAAAGAAAACCACCATCCCCATTCCCCATATCCTGGAATGGAGTGATGATGCTACCAATCAGATTGGCAGCGAGTACATCATCGCACGCAGTCCAACGGGTACTAGCTTGCTGGAAAAATGGCCGTCCATGACGGCCGAAGAACAGGCCAAATGCATCAATGCCCTTTTCCAAAAGCTCAAGGATATGGTTGATTTCGATTTCCCCGCTTACGGCAGTATCTACTTCAGCAACCAATCTGTGCCGTCTTCCGCAACCCTGCAACCCGTCGATGAAGAGTTCTCGATTGGTCCGCATTGCGGCGAGATGTGGTGGGATTGCGGTGCGCGGAAGCACTTTAATCACCATGGAAACGCCAACCACGGTCCTTGTAAGTTTCTCCGGGTCTCCTGATACTGCTTGTCCTGAGACGACGCCCTAACTACCGACAGGGCCCGATATGCTCGCATATAGTAATGCGCTCATCGAAACTGGCCTCGCCCGGATTCCCGCCACAGACACACTAGAGCCCGAGACCCGGGAAAAGCCATTCTTTCAGGGCTCCGTCAAAACACATGTCGACCTCCTGGAATCATCCCGCAAGCTCCTGCACACCCTCATCCAGGACCCGAAAATCACCGCGACGTCTTCGCCAACCCTCTTCCACCCGGCCTTTCACCAACGCAACATCTTCGTTGCAGACGAGGATCCCACCGAGATCACGGCCGTCACCAACTGGCAATCTGCCGCCGTGAACCCGGTATTCGCCTACGTCAAGCCCTTTGCGGACTTTGCCTACCCGCCTGCATCAGCACCGCCCATCAACCGGGCCATTCCGGACGAGTCAGCCGACACTGAAAAAGACACACAGGCAGATTCACAAACCCAGGGTAAAAACACCCGTGGTCTTCACGCGGAAACGTACACGATCCTCGTCATGACAGCAGCGAAGGGTCTGCTCCCGAAGCTGCTCGCCCTGTACCAGACCGCCGACACTATCTACCGCCCCTTCCAGCACACCCACGAGTCCTGGGACAGGGGTGCACCCTACCTCCGCCAGGAACTGATCGAGTTCAAGGACGGCTGGGCCGCGCTCGAACTGCAGGGGGAATGTCCGATCCCGGCGCTCGAGGCGTCGGAGCTCAAGGCCCACGACAAGGAACTAAAGTGCTATAGTTTTGCGGCCCAGATCGGCGTTTCCCTGCGTGCTATGGTAGGTGTTTCGGCCGAGGGATGGGCGGCGTCTGATGATCCGGCCGAGTGGAGTGAGAAGGAGAAGATGCTTACGGCTTATTATCTCGATGGCATGGATAATTTTCGGGAGCCGCGCTTGATGGATCCCGAGGCTGGAATTTATGTCTCTCAGAGGGATTTCAAGGCGATGTGGCCGTTTGATATACCTGCTTAGACTGAGCCAGGACAACATTTACTGTACGAATAGAATGGTCAGGAGTCGAGCGAAAATGTTCACAGGAATACTCTTACAATCTACTAGAAACTATGAGGATTGAAAAATAAACAATTCTGATTCAAGTCACTATGGCCATCGCCATGTAAACACAACCACATTCCGCGAGTCGGGGTATCAAGGTCTGACAGACAGTGCAACTGGGGGAATAAGAAAGCAAACTCCAACACCTGTTGGCTTGTCGCGAAGGCAAGCACAGGGCATGCTGTTTGCGCAGGCAGACGCTATGCGGGAAAAAGGACGGAAGGAAAGAAAAGAAAAAAAAAATCACAGACACCTCCTTATATACATGATGTACAAGATCGCCGGATGGCGAATCATTTCAGCTGGCCTTTGCGCACCGAGCCAAAGCCTTTGCTAAACAATTCTTGAATCTCGACGGACCGCCGTGGTGCACAGGAGGATTCGATGGTACTGGGTGCGGGCTCGGTCTCGATTTCGGCGACCACCGGTACAGTGCGATCCGGGGCGCTGCCGCGGTGGCTGGCAGCCACGCTGGCACTCGAATAGCCCTCCATTTCAATCTCTTGAGCTCCAGCTTTGGACTCGGTCATGACACGCGGTCGAGAAAGAAGTTCCTGAACCTGGCGCTCGCGGGCTTCCATCTCGACGGCTTCGCGCGTGAGCTCAAGACTCGACTTCTTGGTGCCATGATCCCAGCCCTGCTGTAGTTCCGCCGCCGCCGCCTCTTCAAAGCGCTTGCGGATGTCAAGATCCTGTTCGAATTCTTGGAAGATATCGACATCGGTGGGGAAGAAGAAGGCTCGGAACGTGCTGACTGTGAGTTCGAAGAGCAAGACACTGGTAGCGGAAACCAGGAGGACGACCCAGAAGAGCAGGTTGTGGCCAACATGGTAGATGAAGTTGCCGGGGACATCGTAGACGCCTTTGCCAGCGCTGACCTTGTATCGTTCCGAGAGAATAAGATTCCACAGAAACCAGCCACCAACTGAGATCACAATGACAATGACGGAGAGGTATGTCTTGTTGTGGACCTCCAAGAGTTGAAGTTTGAAATTGATCACCACGACACATGCCGAGAAAGTGAGAAGGCCGAGGGCGAAAGTGTCGACGTCGCTGGGATTGATGCGGGCCATGCCAAAGAGGCCATACATGGTGAAAAAGATAATCATAGCTTCACACGTCGCCATGAATGTCCATCCCAAGTATAGTCGAATGTTGAATCCACCATTGCGTTGCCCTTTGGTGTACAGTTCCGGCACGGCGAGCAAGGTCGACGCGGAGAGGTCCTTTGTGAAGATGCCCAAGAAGATAACGCACAGCGAGGTGAAGAGAGTATTAAACATACTCAAACTCCACGACTCGTAAAGACTGGTTCCAGTGTACCCGTTCCAGCGTTGGTACAGCGCTTGAGTCAGGTAGAAGAGCATTTCCTTCCAGAACGTGCCAAGGGTGTATTTGCATGCCCGCATGTAGTTCCAGCGGCCATGGACCAAAAGCAGTTTCAACAGGAACCGGAATTGGGCGATCGAGTAGTCCGAGATACGGGCCGCCTGGAGACCTTCCTTACCAGCAATGCCAATCCCAACATGTGCTTCCTGGATCATGGCAATATCGTTGGCCCCATCGCCGATGGCGAGGGTGACTGCACCGTCCACCTGTGTGCGGATAGACTTCACCAGGAAGGCCTTTTGTTTGGGGCTGGCACGGCAGCAAATGACCGAATCGGCACGGATGGCCAGCTGAAGGAAACGCTTTCGAATAACCTCGTCACGCTCGATCATGGACAAGGTCTGACCATCGACAACCACGACCGAGTGGGCAACACTGCCACGCATGATTTGCTTGGTCAGCTGCACAATCACCTGTTCCACGTCGCCATTCTCCTGGTCCAGGATTGTGAGCTTCGAGTAATCCTTGACGAGACGGCAGGCGTTGCCGACGTTGATCGCAGTCTCGCGCTTGTCGCCAGTCAGCATCCACATTTTGATGTTGGCACGGCGAAGCTTGTCGATGGCCTCCGGAACACCCTTCTGCAACTTGTCTTCTATGGCAGTGGCACCCGTCAGTTCGAGCTGCTGTTCGATCTGCTCGCCAACCTGTTCCATCTTCTCCTGTCGGTCGGCAATACTAGTGCTAGCCTCGTGGTAGGCGGCCTTCCAGGTCTGGTAGGATGTTTCATCCAAGAACCGATGGCCGTAAAGCAGGGTACGCAATCCATCAGTGGCGAAGTCGTTGAGATGCTGGAAGCAGCGCTCGAAAATGGCTGTTTCGTTCACCACCAGGGCCTCCTCGACAAGATCTTCGTCTTCACCATTCGTGGAGCTGCCCGAGTCCGAGATCGCTGCGGAATTTCGTCCCATCTGAGCCGAAGGTCGGGGACTATAATACTCGCTGTCGCCATCGCGGTTGGTGATACCGCCATCGGTCTCACGATCACGCAGCCAGACATCGATACTATCGCGCAAAGTCGAGGTGTGATGGCCAGATATGGACGAGCGGCGGCGGGTAAAGCTGGGCCGGCTCACGCTATTCCGAACACTGCTGTTTTTACGACTTTGATACTCGCTGTTGCGACGAATGACCTCGCTGGCTTCAGCAGCCTTGCGCTTTGAGGCCCGGCGCTCAATTTCCGCCGCCTTCTCTTGCGCAAGGTCGGCTCGCTTCAGCAGCCGCATGAGGGTGGTATCGGCGCCCTTGCAGAACAGGCAGATGCGCTGATCGGGCATACGAACCACCACGGACATACGCTTTCGCGCGCTCGAAAACTCGATAACATCCATGACCTCAAAAACCTCGTCGTTGGCAGATTCTTCTGGGCCCTGGGGGTAGGTGCGAATTGTCAAAGTATTGGGCTGTCGGTCAAGTACCAAATATCCAAGCTCTTGAGCCGCTAGCACTAGAGCCATTTCGTCCGGCGAGGCAGCTTGGAAGGACACAGAGCCAGCATCGTCCTCCTCGGGGATGCAAGTGTGGCACAGAGCAATGGACAGGATGAATAGTTTTGCCTTGCGGGCAAAAATCGTATAAGGCTTGCGCTGGATGTATTCAAGCATTTCCGTGGTGCGACAGGGCGAGGCACGACCAGCCTGACGCAAGGCATCAAGACCGGCGGAGACGTTGGATGGTCGAGCGCCCATTCGAGCCTCAGACAGGTTTGATTTGCGGTTGGCAGCCTTTTTCCCCTTGAGGTTGCGTTTCTTGTGGATGAGCTTCTCGCCTTCTCGGGCAGCTTCCTCTTGGAGATCTAGGTCATGGAGCCATGCAGTGCCAGCGACACTCATTTTGCGGAAACGCATGGAATTGTTGGTCAAGGTACCGGTCTTGTCGGAGAAGATGTAGCTAACCTGGCCCAACTCTTCGTTGATGGTCGAGGTTCGTGCTTCGAGCGGAGTGTTGGATTCGGGGTCGTACATGTCGATGTCGTTCAACAAAAGCATCTGAACGACCTTCACAATCTCCATACTCACATACAAGGAGATTGGAATCATGGTATTGAACATGATGAGAAATGAGGTGAAGATAGGTCCGTACTCGACGCTAGCATCACTGAGATACCAGGCATTTTGCTCCGTTTCTTGGGACCAGAACTTGTAGGCCACCGTGCATGCAACAGCCAGGGCAACTACCAATAGAACGATCAACATCACAACACGGTTGACTTTGGACTGCAGGGAAGGCTGCTTGATGCGAGGATTCTTGTTGGCATTCATTCGGATCTTGCATTCCTCGCCGGTGTAGATGACCATACCAAGCGCACTCTCGGTGTTGCGCAGAATGCTTCCACGGTAGACAATCTCGTTGTTGGTCAGAGGCAATTTCTCCTGGGCGTTGACGGTGACATGACCGTCGAACTTGTAAAGGTCGAGATTCGGATCCTCCACCACGAAATGCAGGGAATTGCTGATGATATCCTCCGCTGTGGAACAAACCTTGGACACCGGCTGGCAAGCCTGCTTGTTTTTCAAGTTGGTCTCTCCATCCAGGGCCATGGTCTCGATGTACGCAATCCCATTGGGTCCATTGGCATGCAGCAGGGCAAAATCTGCGGGCACCGGCTGGTCGCGTTCGAGTTTGATGACATCTCCAACCCGAATATCCAACCATTTGATTTCAACCCATTCGTGGCCATTCGCACTTCCGTCCGGGCTAGAGCGAAGAACAGTGGCATATCGGTTATTCTCCTCTTTATCCAGGCGATACCGGCGCAAATCATCAAACCCTTCCTTGCCCATCGAGATACCGACGAAAATCAACAGCGGCACAATGGTGGTGTACGTTCCTGTTGTGCTCAGACCGGGGATCATCTGGAGAATGGCGACAACCAAGAAATAAAAGTTGGCCAGTTTCGTGAATTGCGCAAACAATTGGCGGGGGAAGAAACTCCAGAAGCTGTAGCGGCTCGAGCGGATCCAGTTCCCGATATACGGTTTGCCGGTGCGCTCATCCACATACGTTTCCACCAAGGATGGGTTCAAGTCGATATGACGCCCATCTTGGGTGGGTGGGATGTCCTTGATGCGCAGGATAAACTTTTGCATCGCCGTGAAGATGGCTTCGAGACGGCCCACGATCACATCCATCGCCGCCTTTTTCTTCAGCCATCTTTCCTGGGCCTGGGACATGTAATATTCCTTGTCTTTGGAAGGGCGATCTGACGGTTCGGATGACGGATAAGTGGTAGCTTCATCCTTGGGGCTGAATTCGATGGTCGCTGTCGGTGCGGCCGTCAACGCATTTTTCTCGTCCACGGGGCTTGGGACCTGTGCTGGGGGGGCTGAGGACTCTTCTTGGACCGGACTTGTTGAGTCTTTGTCCGCTCCCTCCGCTTTTGCGACATCATCCTGGTCGGACTGCGATTGGATGTTCTTGTTGAAAAGGGAGCGACGAAGCGAGTAACCACGATTCCGGGAGCGGGAGCGACCAGTGGATTCAGGGCTGGGCGGGGACGTTGGAGAGAGTGTCGCACTGGCAGCAGCGTTCGGCGAGAGGGGGAGGTAGGAGAACGAGCCGCGGGACGAACGGGGGAGGCGCCAGCGCCGTGTTGATGGTCAACCCTCGCGAACTCGGTCGTCGGTCGGATTGCTCTTCGGCAGCGCGATCGAGATCGGTGGAAAACCGGACATGATACTGCTGTGACGGGCGTCGACCCGCATCGGAGGAGCGGGAAACGAGGGAAGGTCGCCGCGCGACATTCTGCTCCGGTCGGGTCTCGGGAGACTCATCGTGGTTGGACATGGCGGGCATACCAGCGATCGTACCTGCGCAGATCGAACCCAGCCGATCACTTCTCACAGCACCGATCGCCTCGTGCGTTGCGGACAACTGGTTTCTTCCGGTCTGTTGTCTCTCGGGGGAGAAGGCTGTAATTTCAGGTCTGTGTTTTCGGAGGATTTTGCGCTAGAGGCTGAAGCGAACGGTCGACTCAGAAAGAATCGGCAAGTTCGTCATTCTCGGGTTAGCGCATGGCAGGAGTCACCTCGGGAGCAAACGAGGGTAGAGGCAAAAGCAAGGTGACGAAGGTTGCCAGGGAGGGGGGGAAAGAAGGTCGTCCTTAGAGAAAGGTGCGCAAGTTGACAATTGAGGCGATGTGGACGAAAGCGGCAAAGCCCGAATTGGTCTAGACTAGAGCTGAGACGAAGAGATCATCCACGCCAGGTCTGATCAGGTAGTCGGTCTGATTGGGTCGCCGGGAATAGAGATGGATAGGATCAAATAGAATGCCGCATTGACAGGGCCGCGCAAGCCTGGTTGCATCCACATGGGTCATAGCCACGCCGTTTAAGGCTCTCACCCGCAAGCATTCCATGGTTGCGGCGGTCTCAAGGTGGCAAGGCCCTGGGCTGTGTACGGCTGCCCCGTGGTCCTACTTTCGACTACTCCGTACAGAGTCCATGTTCATACATAGAGTTTCGACTACGGCCGGTTCGGGTTGCTGATTCGCGATCCCGGGTTCACGGGAAGCATGCGGTGTTTCAGAAGTCAACGCAAAGCAGGAACATGTGGACACCCTCCACCCCAGTCTGCAGTCACATTCTAATCTGGTCCGAGTGGCCTTCCTCCACAATTCAGAATTTAAATCACAAAAAAAGTCAACACTGTGGGGAAGGAAAAATTCGAGAACGCGCCAAGAAGGTCGGTGACGTCATTTCCTTTCTCAGTACCGACGAGGTGGTGGTGGCGGTTGGCCATATGGCGAGTAACCTGCCGGGGGTTGAGAGCCTCCTCCACCATGACCATAAGGCTGTCCATATGGCATGCCACGAGTGGCAGAGGGAGGTGGAGGTTGCTGAGGGGCCTGGTAGCCCGGCTGCGGGCTGTAGGGGCCGGGGGGGGCCACCGGGGCCGGGAGGATAAGCCCCAGCCGGTCCCTGGTAGGGTCCAGGGTGCCCGGCGCCCGGTGGGGGCTGACTATATCCCCCATATGGCGCCGGTGGGGGCGGCCCAGAGGGCCCTCGACCACCGCGTCCCCCTTCCTTCTCGTCCTTGGTATCGTACGAGGAGTCGATTGCACCCAGCATCAGCTTGGCACACTGTTGGGGGCATTAGTCCAGATCTAGATCTCGTGTGATCAAGCGTTTACATACCCAAAGCTCACGAGTCAAATGGACGGGCGGGTTAGCCCGTGACATTTCGTCCTGCTCGACCTCGAAATCTAACATGACGGGGTTAGTCAAACGTCGAATCACCGTACACACGGGGTCCCGCGACTTACTCGAGGTGCAATCAATCAGATGGCCAATCTGAGGGTCTTCATCCAGATCGGAGAGGAAATCGCGCGCCCGTTGATCATTGCCCACCTGTGAGAACTGGAAGGAGACCGCTCCACGGCCATACCGAGTACGAGAGGTCTCCTCGACGGCATACCGAATGACGTCGCCCACGGCACTGTGCGGCTCACCGGCGGGTTGGCCATCGGTGATGGTAATCACCAGCACGGGCTTGTCCAGGCGGTTGGCGCGCGCCGGGCCCACGACCATCGGGTCAATGACCTTGTTTCGCAAGCTAGTACCTAGCGGTGTCAATCCCGAGAAGCGAACCCGGGAAACCAGCATATTCACATCGTCGGCGCTCCGGATGCCATCCCCGCTCTCCACGGAGTTCATGAATCGCACTGAGATTCCATCTTGATCAAATGTGGAGGCGGCAGTGGCCACAATGCCCAGAATTTGTCGCAGTTTGTCCTTTCGCAAGCCCTTCTCTTCAAACTCAATCGATCCGCTGTCGTCCACGTAGAGGATCACGTCAAACAAGGCAAGTTTCATCACGTCCGTGGCCACCTCCATGGGAACCGACCACTCGTGCATCAGTCGATTGAGTCGATCCGGCGCATCGTTGACAAGGGTTTGAACCAAACGATCCAGTCGTTCCGGTGGGTAGAAACTCTGGAGGTTCTTCTCCTGGATCGTGCTAATTAGCAGCTGTCGATAAGCTGCGATCTGCTGCGGGGTCGCGGGGGCTGTCTGTGGCGGGGGAGCACCTCCCGGAGGACCATATTGGCCTCCAGGTGGGCCGGGGAGGGCCCGGGGTATGGGCCAGGAGCAGGCTGAGGCGGATATGGTCTCTGGTTCTAATCTCCGTCAGCATGCATCTCCTTCAAATCCACGATGACTCCGTCGCAAAACACGAAACAAAGCACAGCGCAGGGTATCACATCTAGGGTTCGTCTGTACATAAGGTGGTTGGGGGCCTGGATAAGCTGGCTGCTGTCCGGGGTATGGTGAGTGCGATGGCGGTCCAGGATACGGCGGCTGGTGGGATCCTCCAGGGAAGGGGGAATGAGGTGCTTGTCCGGGATATGGCGACTGCGATGGGTGTCCGGGGTAAGGGGACGGTTGACTTGGATACGGCGAGCCCGAGGGTCCAGGTTGTCCTTGCGGCAGTGGTGGCGGCGGACGTGCATAGCCCTGCGGGGATGGTGCGGGCTGGGACACGGGTGGTTGCGGAGGAGGCCTGGAATAGGAACCGCCTGGAGGAGGATTGTTGTAGGGCTGATATTGTTGAGCTGGTGAGCCGCCGTACGGAGGATAGCCCGGTTGATGGTAGGGGCCCGACATCGTGGTTCGGTTCCGGCGGGGAGACACCGAGGGGAACCGCGGGGTAGGAGTAAACACAAAAGACAAGGGGCACGGAATCCAAAAATCACGAAACAATCAAATCAAGAGCACAAGAGGCAGCTTACCGATCCCTGGTTTGGTGGCGGGGATCCCGGGTAAGGCTGGTATTGCGATGGTTGCGGTGGTTGATCTTGCTATGCCCGGTCAACAGAAAAATCACCTTATGACGTCGCGGTCTCCCGGAGCAGCTGATGCAGACTTACGTATCCACCAGGCCGCAGCGCTGCAGGAGGGCCCCCTGTGTATCCGGTCGGAGGCGCACCTCCGTAGGAGCCTGAGTTGGCCATGTTCGAATTCTGGCTGGCGGCGAGCTTCGAGGCGAACTGTCCTTTGGGTCAGATTGTCGGGTTGGAGGGTGGGGATAGGGAGGGGGTGAGGGAAGAACTTACACCCATTGTTGAAAAAAAAAAAATTAAAGCCGGAGAAGAGAAGAAGGAAAAGAGAGGGAGAGACAATGACGGAAGGCACGGGGGCTGGGGCTGTGACACGGTGGATACACTGGAACCGGATGACCATGAACTGCCCCGCTGACTTGGTGGTGGGGATGACGGTGATGGGTGGCTCCAGGCTTGCTGAAACTTGCTTTGACTAGATTTTGATCTCCAGTAGGAATACTCTTTCAGATAGTTTGTAAAAGTATCCCGCTGACGATGTCTGATGAGATGATATCATCCAGCCCTGGAGTCGTGGTTTGTTTACATTGACTGTGGGAAGACCCGCGGGGAGAAGAATCAAGTGTGTGGATTCCGCTGTCTGTTGATTAACTACTTTCGACTGACTAATATTGAATCTCCGGTGACTCTGATTTGCTTGGTTTAGAGCTCAGCAACTTGGGATATAAATAAACTGATTCCGAGTCCGGTCATGGGCATGACTCGAGCTTCCAGCCTGGACTCCCCCAAGACCAAATCGGCCCCAGATCAATAGCAATGAACAAGTTCCAGATGGATAGAATGACTATTATCAAAAATGCAAATTGAGCCTGCTTAACATGATGATGGCCAGTATCCATGGGTGGTTATGCCGGAGATAACTAAATATTGTTGTTCGCGGCTGACTCTATAGTCGCCGTCCAGGGTGACACCACCGAGGGATCGATCGATTGTCCGTCAACAGAACATATAGGTAGACGCTCCAGATATTTCAATCCAATCTCGTCGAGAGACAAAAAATACCATCTGGACTCCCCGGACACCATCTGCGGATCCACGGATCGCGCCGACATGATCGAGGCCCACCGCTCCACCCAATATGCTTCCAGAAGGAGTGGACTCGCATTTATACTTCTCGAACATCGATTCGATCCCCTTCCCTACGTAGCACAGATCGACAGCATCAATACTCCCAGCTGACGTGCCAGTCCAAATCAGCCCCCAAGCCGTGGAAACTTAGCCCCAAACCAGGAGTCGCGCGCTCATGATTAGAGCCCACTGATGTCACAGCATGCCGTGTCCGTGGAATGGAGGGGTCTCTTTCATCTTGGACTCCATCCCTTTGTTTTTGCTCGCCACCGGCAACCTGCATCTCAGCACTCTCGTGTCAGATCCTCCACTTCGATACACTTTGGATGCCATCATGTCGACCCCGGCCCTCCGCGTGGGTATCCTGGTCGCCACCGACGCCGTTGAGCACACGTACCTCCCCACTCTCCGTTCACTCTCCTCTCACTTCGACCTCACTACCATCTACGCTTCCGATGAGGATATTGCCCTGCGTTACCGGAATGAATTCAATATCACCCACCATGCCGCCACCGCCAACGATGTCCTCCATCACCCCGATGTAGATGTCGTCCTCAACCTCCTCCCCTTTGAATACCATGAACCATACACCGTCGCCGCCCTCGAGACCGGCAAACATGTCATGGTCGAGGCCCCCGTCACACTGAGCATCCAAGGCCTGCGTCGAATCCGCGCCGCAACCCAGAAAGGAGCCACGGTGCGCGGCGTCAACGACTCCGGTCCAAAGCTCTTTGTCGGCTGTCCTCGCCGCTATGCCCCATGCTTTACAGAGGTCTTCAAGAAAGAACTGGCCTCCCTCGACCGCATCCTCTACGCCCGCTGCCGTAACATCGCCGGACCTCTGCACGTCCCTGCACCCAAAGCCACGAACGGTACCAACGGCACGACGGGTTCCGCCAACGGCGCCACCACCGTATCAAACCCAAAGCACTTCCACGCCCTACTTGCCGACGTCTTCGGGTCCGCGGAAGATCTCACCGCCGATCGCGTCGCCTTCTGTCGGTTCCTGGGGAACCTAGGCGTCCACGATCTGTCGGTGATGCGTGAATCCCTCGGTCTCCCCGATGCCGTCGCCAACGTCGCCATCACCGACCCCTTCTACTCGGCCATCTTCCACTATTCCCACTCGGTGGCCGAGTCCCACCCTTTTATCCTGCTGTACGAGGCCGGTGTCGATGCCGTTCCTCGCTGCGATGCCCATCTAACCGTCTACGGCGCGAACAAGACCGTGAGCGTGCAGTATGACTTCCCATACCCCGGGACGGGGATCTGCCAGGAGCAGGCGGTCCGGGTCGTGGTCGAAGAGACCGAGACCGAGCTCCAGAGCAATGAGAATGGATCCGGTAATGGTCATGCTGTTCGGCCGCGCGTGAAGCGGACGGAGACGGTCAGTAGCAGCGCTGAGGCGTATGAGCGCCAGTTTCTGGCGCTACATGCGTACTTCACCAATGCGGCCGACGAGGTCAAGACGGATGGTAAGGATGCGCTGATGGACTTGCGTCTGTTGAATTTGATCTTTGAGCATTATGATCGCCAGTGTGGCACAATCCGTACCCCACTGGGTTAGGCTCGGTTTGCTTCTACTTCGGGATAGTGAGAGAGAACGAGAATTTGGCTTTATCGGAATCGATCGTCAAGGCGATCTCAATGCGGGCGCGGGGTTTTTTTATGGGTATTTCCACATAGTGCAGGTAATACACCGTTTCTGGTATTCTTTTCTTGTTTATGTCCACATATTCGCAATCATCGCTAGCATTACCGCTTGCCCTTCTTCTTGTTCTTCTTTGAACTGCTTCCACCTCCGCCGCCGCCGGCTTTCTGTTGCGACTGGGCCGCAGAGTCGTCGGCCTTTTCAGATACAACGCCACCTTGGGTTCGTTCCGCAGCCCGTTGCTTTCCTTTCTTGCCTTTGGGTCGGTACGAGGAACGATCCCGCAGTGGCAGCCACCGCTCGGGGTCGGGCTTCTTGGCCGGATCATAGTCTTTGGGAAGGCGGGATTTGCGGACACGCTTGGGGGCGCGGTCGTCCTTGGTAGCGGCAGCGCGCTTGCGAGCTCCAGCAAAGGCAGCCGCTGCAGCAGCGGTAGACGAGGCGGAGGGTTGAATCCCAGTGGCCTCCAATGCGGAAATGTCGACGTCGGCCACAAGTTCATTCACTTCTGGCAGTCGGTCCAGCTGAGATTCCACCCGAGAATAGTCCAGGGTGGCTTGGGATGCCACGTAGCCCGCAATGGCGACGCGGTCAGTGGGATCTTGCTGGTACAAAGACCGGAACAGATCCCCCGCGGTGCTCAGATCCGACGGTTCGTCGGAGTGGAGGAGAGACGTAGCGGCTGCCCGTAGGAGGGAAGCTGGAGGTTCGGGTTTGCCACGCCAATAGGCAGCAGCTTGAGCGAGAGTAGATCGGATCTGGGGCTTGCGACCCTCGAGCTGATAAAGTGAAATCAGGGCGCTCAGCAAGCCTGGATTGAATCGAGCGTCTTGGTCTGTCTCCGAAACAGACTCCTCAAAACTGCGCAGCGATCGTTCGACAGCAGTGATGGCGGAACTGGTGTTTCCAGCATTGACGTAAAGCTGCACCACGGTCAGGAGCAGGCCCAAGTCCTTCGGCCGTCGCTCCAGAAGTGGAAGGATCTGTTTCAACGCCTTTGGCCCAGTCTGTCCCTTAGCATGGGCAGCCGCGTTTGAAACCGAGAGAAGATTGGTGCCAGCCTCAGACGAGGGATAGGAACTCTTCGAAAGAGCCTTGCCTGTTGATCGAATCATTCCGTCGTACTTGAGTGCGAGAAGATCCGCTGCGTGTGCGTTGCCCACCAAGGCGTTGCTCTGGAAATCAAACAACCGATCATTGTTCGTTGCGTCCGGGGTTTCGTGGATGGCCTTATACAATAGATAAGGGTTGATTGCAGCTTGACGAGCCAAAGCAATGTTGTTTCGAGCGATCTTCCTCGTTGAAAATTCGGGGATGCTGGTAATTATTAGCATTGCGTGAGGTGGGAAGATCCTTCCACTTACTTGTCAACGGAGATGTCCTTAATCAGCGCATCGGCCTCCTCAATCTTCCCCTGGCGAATAAGAACATATAGATACTGCACAGTAATTGGCAGCAACTCAGAAGCCCGGTCCTCTGGCGACAGATCTTCTGAAGTCTGGCAGATATTTTTGGCTCGGTTGAGAAGCACCTCGCCTTGCGCAAATGCACCTTTGGCGATGTTCAAGCAGGCAGCATTGTAGGCAGTTTCAAACGACTCCAGGTCCTCTCGGGAAGGCCGTTCATGGCGCACATATTCCGATTGCCCAATCCACTGCAACTGGGCATCCGTAGCCCACGAGTTAATGCTCAGGTCGTTTTCTTCGTGACTGGAGGAAGCAGTGTCTCGATGCAGCTCCTCATAGATTTCGGCGGCGCGGCGGAATTTCTCAGCTCGGTAGCTCTGCGGGGCATAAAATTAGTGGCTGTTCAAGAAGTTGCCCATGACAATCAAACGTACCACCTGAGCCTCCAGGTGACTAGCACCTCTGCTGGCGCTCGTATGTGACAGGGCTCTAGTAGCCTCCTCCAGTCGGCCGGACTTATACAAAGCATATCCATATTCCAAGCCAGCCCGCTCCTTCAGGGCATTGCCTCCGGTCTCGAACACCCGTAGTGAATCCTCGAATCGGTCAAGCTTCAGAAGAGCAATGATTTTGATGTGCTGGGCTGTGATGTCTGACTTTGCTTTGGCAAGTGCACCATCGCAAGACTGGATCACCTCCTCATGATCGTCAATCGTTGCACGCTGCAAGAGCGAGCTCAGCGACTGCGCGACCATGGCGGGGTGGCGCGGATGAGGCCAAGACTGCGGGAGTTGCGATGTTTTCAGGCGGCCAGGATAGAAAACTGATGTTTCAGGGAACCGATGACACGAAACAATGCGTGTGATTAGGCGTTTGATATCCACCTCCACAAGCCAGAGTGTGTGGAAATGATCTTTCCTCATCGGGTAGTCCTGCGCACGAGGCCGAATGCTGCGCCGTAGAGATCACGTGTATCATATACTGCACGTGATCTAGAATCACGTGTGTGTCATGCGGTCCGTTGCAGCAAGAATAAGGATGTTTTCGTTGAAAATAGGCAAAGCAAAAATAAAGAAAAAGAAAATTCGTGGGTTTTATTTAAAGTTTGCATGATCCTTATAGCTCATCATCTCAAGGTTCCCATCCTTTGTCCGACATTAAGCCAATGTGAAGCGCCACGGAGGACACACTTTTTATGATCGACCAAACGCGTCTCCTAGGGATTGCACAGGCCCATATCAGTGGATCTATTCGCTTTTCAAACCCAACATTATTATGACGTTGTCAAATTCTTGGTCTGTCAAGGGCGACGCAGCGCCCAAAGGCTAAGAATGTGGTCCATGGAATTTCACGATGTGATCTGTCACTACACGCGGCAAGACCAGTCGACGGGTGGAGCCATCTCATTATTTAAACCCTGAAACTGAGCCACCAGAGGCGGAGACGGCGGAGGGCAGTGTACTCCGTATGAAGTGTGTCCCTGAGTTTGCACTGAGAAATCCCACGGCCCCAACTAACGGCCCCCGGGCCCAAGCATATTGTGCCCGAGCGCACCCGAGTCATCTTTCTATAAGCCACAATGCAAGGCCCTGGAGGCCAAGGCCAGAGAAGTTTGAAATCAGCCTTACGGCTGAAAGATTCGTTATTCGTATCTTTGAGGGGCATGGAGACGCCCGGATGAGGCATCATCCTTGAACAATGAAAGATCCAAACTGAAGGATCAGTGTGGTGAAGCGCCGGTGGATCGACAATAACGATCGGCCTTGCGATCGTCCCCAAGATCCCGAGGGTCAACGCCACTTTGAAGTCGACATTCTCGAATTGGGAGATGGATCGAAGCCGATCAGACCGGAAGTCTGGGGAACAGCAAGGCTGGGACCAGCATAAGCATCTTGAAGCGGAATACTTGGCGTCTCGTACTGTTTTCCGGGCATTCGATAAGAAATCCGGGCATTGGAGAGACGCGTGGACGTGGAGCAGTGCGAACGAGTCACAATCCACCCGCGAGGCTTGGCATCGGCAGGCCCCGCGGGCGCTTGAACAAGTTGGGATTTTTCCATGCAGGAAATGCTCGAGTCCACACAAGAAAACACGACGTCGCGATGCGATTCTGGCGGGCTCCACGTGACCCTGCGTCACCCCTTAAGCAGTCGTCGTAGTCGCTTCGCCCGTTTGGGATCCATGGAACTATGATCGTCGCTTGTCCCGTCTCTTTCTTCTCCGGACCCTGATCGGATCTTCCTCCTTCCCCCTCTCCCTCCCCCCTGCCTTCGTCTTTTTTCCCCTCTATATACTTTCCCCTCCTCCGCGGCGGTTGGGGTTCTGTTCGACACTCAGGAGTTCGGAGCGCGTCTCCGCAATGCGCATGTCCACTCGGTGTCCTTGATCGGTGTACCAAATGTCCGAATCCCACGTGTCGAAAATGAAGAGTTTCTTGTTGAACGCCCGGGAACGGGCGTTCCCTGCCTCCTGGGCTGGGAAGAAAATGTTGCGCTTCGTCGCCATCTTCTTGACCGTCCTCGCCTTTGCCTCCCTCCTGTGGCCCGGCTCTCGCCACTCCCGCGTCGCGATTCTCGCAAACACCAATGTGACCATTGCCGACACTGTCAAATGCAATCCCGGAATCGACCTACTGCGTCGCCTCGAGGTCGTCAAACTCGCCGCCTATACTCGCCGGGAAATCGTGGTGGACTTTTCTCCAGATCCGCTGCCCATCAGACAGCATGTCGACCAGCCGTTGTGGGCCGAGGAACGCGGAACGACGGAGAACAAACAGCCCACTGAGTTGGAGGATTCTCGAGACGGTTGCTCCATCCCAACCCCCATGGCCGTCCAAGTTGTCAAGCCGCCGAAACCGGTCGATGCGTCCCATATCGATTTTGGCGTCGCAACCACGGCCGAGCGACTCAGCGAGTCTCTCGATCAGTTTGTTCACTGGGCGGGGTACACCCGCACTCGAATCTTCGCCCTGATCGAGCCTGACGATCAGGGGGCGGAAGGGATTCGTGCCGTCAAGGCGAAGGCAGAGGATCTGGGGATCAACCTGTATGTCACCGTGTCCGAAGATGACTACCTGCACCGATACTTTGCCCTTGTTCCACTTTTGGAAGAGAACCGGCGCGAATCGACGCAGTGGGCTTGCATCATCGACGATGACACGTTCTTCCTCTCCATGCATGCATTGGTGGAGGCTTTGAAGGGATACGACCACACCAAACCCATGTATATCGGTGGTCTGTCCGAGGGTCTCCCGCAGATCGCAAACTTCGGCATGATTGCGTTCGGAGGCGCTGGCGTCTTCCTGTCCCAACCCATGCTGACGCAGGTTGCAGCCGTGTACGAGGACTGCGAGCGCATGACCTACACCGGGGACCGCCGAATCGGCAATTGCATTTATGAATACACTACTGCGCGGCTCACGGTTGACCACCGTCTTCGACAGCTTGACCTTATGGAAGACGCGTCCGGGTTCTTCGAGGCGGGCCGTGAACCGCCGCTCTCCGTGCATCACTGGAAGTCGTGGTTCAAGGCCGACATGCCCAAACTCGGCGTGGTCTCCGAGCTCTGCGGGGACACGTGCCTGCTGCGCCAGTGGCGTTTCAGCGACGGTTGGATCTTGACCAACGGCTTCTCGGTCATTCGGTATGGGTTCAAGACGGATCCGGGGGACATTAGCATGGAAATGACCTGGGATGCGCACAACGGTGCCAACATGGAAGGTTACTTGCACGAACTGGGACCCCTCCGGCCCAAGGACGAAGGCAAACACAGCTACCTCCTCGTGGATGCCGAGCTCGAACCCAACGGGCGCGTCACCCAGTGGTACATCATGCGCGATTCGTGGCACGGGGATCAGGTCCTCGAGCTTTCATGGCGAAAGCGATGACCAACCTCGCCGTCGATTGGGGAAGTCTGACATGGACCATGTAGACTCTGTTATTTTTGCATCGGGGGCCTGGCTTGTTTAATGGCCAGCCCTTTCATCCATCCGGCGCCGGGTCTAGGGCTCTTTGCATTAAATTCTTGTTTATAGATCGGTGATATACAGTTATAATGCCTCGGGGACGAGCCACTCCTAATGTGATATGAGAATGTGTACAATCTTTTCCAGTCGTGGTACAGCGGGCTGTTACCCATAGAATCAGGATCGTTTGAGTATTCAATACGAAAGAAGGACCTTGGTGTAGTCCGTATCGAGTCCTGGTCATTGACTGGGCAGTGAAGAGTACGTAGCGGAACCAAAGATGGTATGTTCTAGGGTGTCACCGAATCCATCTCTGAAGGTATTGGTCATGGTATATTCAGCATCACATTTTTAACACGGAAATGCAATCACGGGACATATAGATCATATACATAAACAGTCAAAATATTGACAATGCAATGAGACTCGCTGAGCCAGCAACATGCGAATGGGTATATAAGATACATGGAAAATAATGGCAGTGGGATCAATCCGGACACCTGCAAAAAGAGAATCCGTCTAGATATCCTTCCGGAATGTGAGGATCCAGTCCTCAAAGGAGATGCCCCGCGGCTCCGGTTTGAAGCCTTGCACCTTCGCATACCGTCGGATCATCTCCCGCCAGTAGCACGCCTCGGCGGCGGGGGTCATGTACCGATCCCGGAAGGTCTTTGCAGAGTTATTAGCGATGCGCTCGGCAATGTCCGGGTGCGAAAGGAGAAACTCCATTTTCTCCGGTAAGTCGGAAAAGTCCGTTGCGACCTCGACATAGTTCGCATCGGGGCCATCCGGTATGAAGGCCGCGTGATGGATCTCGCGCCACGTCAAGCTATGCGAGATGAGAACCGAGCGGCAATTGAGCAAGTATTTCCCGCGGCCCGAGTAGGAGGCCCCCTCGGTATGAGCCATGAACATATAGCGGCAGTGATCCTCGATGCGGAGGTACTTATCCTCGGTCGTCTCGTCTCCAAATATGAAAATCCCCACGTCCGACCAGTTTCGAGCTTTCGATTGTTCAATCAGGTCGAGGCGGGGCTGGTAGGCGTTCGGTAACCCACGCCATACAAGCTTGGGAATCTTCTTTTCGAAAGACAGCGTATCGCCGGCCGCTATCCGGCGTCGGGCGTCCCCGTACGAGCCAATTCGCGCCTCCGGCCACGCCCAGAATCCAAAGTCGGGCATCAGCCACACGGCATTGAAGGGATCTCTTTTGGTATATGCCCAGATCACCTTGCGACCCTCCGGTTGGTCTGGGTTATCATTCTCGTCGATGAAGAACTCAATGGTCGGTAGCAAGTGACGATCGGGGAAGGCCACCAGGGCCCGCTGAATAGCACTAAGTGTGGCGCGCGCCCGCGTCTGCTGATTCGGGGTCTCGAAATAGTCGACGACAAATAACTGGAGAGTGCTGTGTCAGGAGCTGTTTTTGTTTTCTAATTTTCTTTCGTGGCCGCCACGTTCGGCTGCGGTGCCTTACCTGCCCCTGGTCGATCAAGAGCCGGCCCATGCCCTCGAGCATCACGCGTGAGTTGACATCCTCGAAAGTGATTGGATCCCCTTTCCGCAGTGATGCCGACTTGTCGAGCTCGGTATACAGCTTAGGGAACGCGGCCAAGCATTGCTCCTCCGACAGACCCAAATTGTCTGCATCACGCGCCGTCGTGAACTCCCATGTCGTTTTGTGGGATGACCAAACGTCCGCCGGTGTCGAGATCGCGGAGGAAACGGTGGGCCGGTTCTGGAGAAGGAGGAATGACACGGCGAGGATGAAGACCAGGGCAATCAGGACGCGGGGGGAGGGTCGCGAGCCCAGCATCCTGTGAATGCAACGTGCAGGATGAGACGGAGAACAGAGAACAGGCTAAGCGGACGGTTTTGAGACCGCATCCGCTTATCACCGACCCGCGCGCTGGCTTGGCCCCCGAGGAGCAAGCGGGACAGGGGAAATAATCGGATCCACTCTATACTCGATCCTTGTTCCGAGGTCCCGGACTTGATGACTCGACTACGGAGTACCTTACGACCGAAACAAAGGTATACATGTATATGTATATATATACTCTGTGCTTCTATCGGGATCTGAGATTGGGCCGCCGACGGTTGAAATAGTTATTGAACCCTCGCAACCTGGGATTGGCCCCATCTCCCGCCCATTGGCCCTCGTGTAGTGGTGAGGCTGCAAGGCTGGACAACGTTGGTCCACCGATAAAAGCAAGAGTGGAGTGACTACTCCATACAGACGGGATGGGACGAATCAATTGGTGGCATTCGTGTACGGTCGTTCCAAAACATATACATCGAGTAAACCTCCCAGTCATAACCAGCACTAACGAACCGTTGCACTGGGATCCTAATCCGATTTTCCATCAGTGATCTCTTTAGGATCCCACTCTTTGAATGCAAAGTCTTTCTTCAAATTGGTCGCACAGTTCTTGGTGACCCATTGCTGGTGATCTTCACCGTCGGGTGAAGATTGACGGAACATCTGACAGCCAACCCCAACGCCCAATGGATAGAAAGTAGCCATACTACTATCCACAGTACCATTTGTCACAACTACGGACCCACGGGCTTGGCTCCAACTTCTGTCGTCTTCAAAATAGTAGGTAACGAATTGGAAATCTCCCACTTTCTCTATCTGACGACGAGTATCCGGGCCATCTATAAACACCGTCAGAGCTGTAGCTTGAGATGTTGAGGGGCACTTGGATAGACTTACTCGAACTCTCGCACTTGTGAGTTTTCGCATTGAAGGTGCCACTTGGGACAGAGAGATCGGCTCCGTTGCCGAACGCGTTGTGTAGCCAGATTCTACACTCCTCGCCCTTCCGGTAAAGACCGATCCAGAAATTCTTCTTTGAAGGCTTGATCTGGTATTCCGGGGGTCCTTTGCTGGATAACCCAGCGGGGAGATGGTTGATATCAACGGGCTCGGCACGGATCCGCTTTGGAAACGAGACATCTGATCCGACATCTTTGTTATCCAATGCATGGGGCCAGCCCGATAGGGATGTACCAGGAAAAGAGTCTCTCCATTCCGATGGGTCGAAATGACACCGCGAGTCTGCCCAGTATCGCAACAATTTCAACTCGGCGTTGTTGGTAGTGGCCCAAGCATGACAACCGGGTTGATGCGGCAGCGGGAAGTCTACAAAAAAAATTGGTTTGTCATGCTGATAAACCTGGAGCCCAAGCATGGTGCGCGAATAGATCGCGTTATACGCGAATTCAGCCCGAGTGGTTTTCCGCTTGGGATCGTCAAGATCTTGGGAAGCCTTGCCAGCTATACGATAGCCGTTGTCAGTCACATAGAGCAACCCCGATGGTGTGGAGGGGTGTGATGGTTAAACTCACTATAAATGCACCTTTTTGACTTGGGGTCGTACGTCCCTATTTTTGGGCTCGTCCCATGAAGCCAATTCTTTTGTAGGCTGTACTGCACATGGCAGTCATTTCCCTTCCGAATCATCTTGACCCAGCTGTCGGCTTCGCGGGGGCCAGCTGAGGTCGAAGCGGAGGCGGGAGGTTGAGATCTAGTGCGCCACATGGATGCAAATGCAGCAGCGGCAGAAGCACGCTCTTTCTCGTCAGCGGGCACCGCTGACGTAGAAGCGGAAGCGGGAGGTCGAGGTGCAGTAGCCCACTTGATTGCAAATGCAGCAGCGACAGAAGCACGTTCTTTCTCGTCAGCGGGCATCGTTGACGTAGAATCCGAAAGAGAGTCATCGGGAGCAGCGGATGGAGATGGAGTCGGAGTCGGAGTTGGAATAGCATTCGGTGCCGCATACACCCAAGTGGCCAAGGCGGCCGACATCAGGAGAGAGAGCCTCATGATGCAGAGTTGGATTGAGAGTGACTCCGTAGGTGATCACGATGGGCGGGGTCTTAAATATCAACCAAGACCGGGGGTGAGACCGGGGGCCAAAAGTCGCCCCGGTATAGTCAATAACGGGATACAGGGTACTCCGTAGCTAATTCTGGGTTGTGATCCTGCATCCCGCCAAGCATCCCACTCGAGCCCCGGGGACGATGCCCGCCCCGGGGGCAGAGATCGACCATAGATCCTCACCGACGATGAATTGGTCCACGACTTCGTTCGAGTCTTTCGCCCCGAAGTCCTTGATGTGCAGGGCTCGCCGTGGAGCCACAAGACAGATCTGACATGAAGATCGAAGATAAGATCTATATCAGAGCGGAGCCAATCGATTCACGAGTCAGAATGCATTTTGAACACAATAGACCAGGGGTGGACTGTGATCCCGATTTAAATAGCAGTCTGCGCTAGAACATACCCTCTGCATGCAGCTTGACCGAACACTTCTGATCAAAGTTCAGTCTGCGCCCGATCTTGTCTCGCCTGCATAGCTCGAAGGTCGCGCTTACCCCCGCGAGCGATCAACACATCGACGCCTTGGTAATACCGGCCCCTAAATGTGGCGTTGAGAAGAATCCTGTGAGCTCCGGCTTTCAGATTGATAATTGCATTAGCTTTTAGTAGCCAAGTCACGTATCCCAAGTGTTTTAAATGGGCTGCGGCTGAGAGAGCGCAGCTATAGCAGTGTCTACGGTAGTTAAGATAAGAGTTGCTCCAGATACCCACACCCCGTGCTGAGAAAACACAGGGAAGATAAGTGACAGACATTGAGACCAAACTCCATATGATATTGAACCATGGGAAGAGGGCCCGGTGGATCTATCCAAGCGGGGGAGCTCAGACCCATATAGGATCCGGGATTCCACTGCTGTCCGGCGCAAGTACGGAGTAATCGGGGGCCGGGGGTGAGACCGGGGGTTAGGGTCGTTTCGCGTCTTAAGAGAGGGAATACGGAGTATTGTTTAATAGCGAGGTTGTTTTTTGCAACTCTGTCAAATATTTCCCTCTTTACCAAGTACGGAGCACAGAGTGCATCCAAATTCCATGAAGAGCCTAGTCAAGATAGCAAAGCAGGTAAATTACTAGCGGCAAGAGCCAAAGACAGTTTAAGGCCATTGAAGACCCCCGGGGCCGAGCCAGTCTGGGATTTTCTGCAATCTAAACTCCCGCAGATCTTAGCTGCTAAGTACGGAGTACTCCGTACCTGAAAGGCTTATTGCGAGGCTATCCTCGTTTGACGTCTTCCATATCGCTCGCCACGACTTTCTATATCAGGAACCCTTTCTCGAGTCTTCAGCACTGAGATTTCCTTACTTAGATCCCATCGTTCTCGGTGCTCAGACTTGCACTCGTAGTCCGGGTTGGAGCGGAGACGAGCAACCTAGCAAGGATGTCGACTAATCGGCGAAGGCGACCGATCGAGAGTGACGCACGGCAATCCCATCACGATCGGCATCCTTTGGTATATCGATGTTTGGAAAGCGAGTCCAGAGACCGAGACCGAACACGTCGCTTAATACGAGAATTTATTGAACAGGGGGGTTCGGAGCACCCCCAGGGTACTCCGTACTTGGAGTTTATTTTGTTGATCAATCGTTCTTGCAGTATTATTATGGCAGTACTCCGAATACTTGATCACTTCTATTCTGTCTTTTCTACAAAGTACTCCGTACTCCGTAGGCCTAGTAGTAATACCAAGTCTCAGAAGGGTTTCATCCTTCCCTAGGCAACCATTCATACTCCGTACACTGTGTTGTTATTTTTATCTCTTGTTTCATTCCACGGGCTGACGTACCCTTCCTCTCAGGGGAAATCTTCAAATAGAAGGCGGAGACTAGCGTGGACTTGATACACCCTACCCCGTCTCAGCCACAACTTTGTGCGCTGCATCCAGCCCGGCATCCAGCCCGGCAACCAATCGACCACCCTCCGACATCAGCACAATTATGTGTCGGGATTATTGGCTCAATCCTCCAGGCTTTTCTTTTTTCACTTGACGACCGGATATCAGCGGGTGGCAATCTCCGCAATCCTCCGCACATGTGTCGTCATGAACGGTCAGGGGTGAGGGTGCCGGCCGATCACCACGAGAGGAAACCCGAGAGAAACAAGGCTGGGGCCAATAACGAGGACGAATGCCCTGTCGACATCGCTGCCCAACCAACCTTCTCTCCCCCCTTTTACCATTTAGGCACGGGTCTATGACTGGTAGGGAAACATCCGTGCTCCGCCTCGGAACTGGGGCCAAGGGGCTCGGACCTCCATTGTTCTTCCATCACACTTCGAAAGGTCTTCTGGAAGGCCGCCAGAAGATCAGGAGAAGGCTTGGCGTCCACTTCCGATCCTTTGGGCTCCCGATGTGGCAGTAGAGAGTGGGTTCCCGGAGGCTGAAGGGCCTTCTAGTGTCTCGTTCAGAAAAGGGGGGCAGACCATACCCGACCAGGCAATTCAGGGGCGGGTTCGGAGCAGCCAGAAGAGATACTCCGTACTGGCTCATTGACGGATGATTTTTCCATGGAGGTTTCATGGGATGGTTACACCCAAGTCAACTCTCCATCACACCCGGTGTGTACGGAGTAACGGGCCACACGGTGTTCCGTGAAGGAGAAGATCCCTCGAAGCCTTCTAGAAGCCACGCACTGATCGATTTAGGCTTCCTCCATCTGAATTGGCCGGCAATAGTGGGAACAGACTATCGGAAGATGGGCAAATCGAAAAATCCCTCCCCGGGAGCTTTCGAGACTTCGTGTCGCACCATACTCCGTACTCGGGAGAGATATGCATGTCATCATGGATTCTGTGCCTCCCTTAAAAAAGGGGGAGTGAATGGAAAAGTTTGTCCGGAAATAACTCTCCGGACATACTCCGTAGTTGTGTTTCTTTTTCTGGGCCCCGGGCAAAGGAAAGCGCGCGTGCTGCGGGCACATCTGCTGCATCTCCCGCAGGAAGTACTCCGTACGGAGTAGTTGATCGTCATTCGCCGGGGGCAACAGGCGCATCGTTTCATAGTATGCACCCCGACGACGCTCGTGATAGGGGCCTATACTCCGTAATCTAAAAGAGTTCCCACGATCGGTCTCGTACCCACCGTGCAGGGATGGGGGAGGCAGTGGAGCCCGGCTGCTTCTGGTGCGGTCGTGTTTCCTTCTAGCGGGCTTCGCTGGGTCCATTAGTGTCATTAGGGGGGAAATAGGAGGTCTGCAGAGTTGAGAAGCTCCGGGAATGCGAAAGGGCTGGTGGGGGCAGAAGCCACGAGGATTTCCTCTTAATGATCATGTCCGCCAAAGTGGCACCTACCACACCTAAATCATTCATTTCCTCCCTTTCCTCCCTCGACTCGATACGAGCAACTCCTGCTCACTCCAGGTTCGTTCTTGACCCTCCCACGTGATCCCATCACGAGCCGATCGCATCTCTCCGCTGGCCAACCATTCTGCTCGATTGGGCTGCCCTTGCCTCCCGTCGATTCGAAAAGCGGAGAGGCTTATGCAATCTGGAGCTGACTGTTTGTTCGAAGATCACCTCCCCTCGCGACCATCTTGTCCCTCCGTGAACCCTGCAGCCAGAACGCATCCGAGGTTTCTCGCCGGGCCATCTCACGCGTGATTCTCGCCCGTCACTCCCGCTCGGGCGTAGCGAACACGCACCACTCCCCCGAACGCTCGCGTGTGAAGCCAACCCTGGACGTGTGGCCTACGCCAATAATCTCGAAACCGGCGGTGAACCTCTGAATACTCGTTCGAGCCTAGAAGAAATCCCGCCCGACGCGTCTAGCCTCGATAGGAGACTGAATTTTGCCCAACCGACCCCCCAAAAACATCGCTGGTTTCCCCCGTTTTTCGCGGCCCTTTTTCTCGGTGTATGGAATCGCGCCCCGTCCGCAATTGGACACCACGGAAGTGATCGGTCAGGCACAACCCGTGCAGTAACTGTCCCTGCAGGCACGGACACCTCTTGCACGGTCTTTGACCACGGTCCGTCAACTCATCGCTGGGTCGGGTCATGGACTTCACCACTATTCTAAATCGAAAGAACTCCGCCGCTGCCGCTGCCGCCGCCGAAGCCCAACTACATCAGCAATATCTCCAAACTCAGATGAATCAACATTCGCCCACCATGAAGCCCGAGCCTGGCGCTCCGGACAGTGCCGTCAATGCCTACCCCCTCATCCTTCCGTCCCGATGGACTCGGGGCTTGCGGAATCCTTCTACTATGCCCAAGCCTCTGGCTCAACCCCTCGCAACATGGCCTATGTCCCTGGTGGATACGCTGGCGAGGCGCAGCTCCAACAGGCACCGGTGGCTACCGGGAGCGTGAGCGCGGAGGCACCGCCCAAAACCTTCCACTGCTCGACTTGCAACAAGGGCTTTGCTCGCCGTAGTGACCTTGCGCGACATGGTAAGATCCCTCTCTCTCTCTCTCTCTCTCTCTCTCTTCTTTCCCCGTGGGAACTGTCCCCATGCTGATCTTGTGACGCAGAACGGATTCACACTGGTATTCGACCTCACGCCTGCGATTGGCCTGGGTGTGGGAAACAATTCATCCAGCGCTCGGCATTGACGGTCCATTCGCGAGTCCACACGGGAGAGAAGCCTCACATGTGTGAGCGCTGCGGCAAGGTATGTGTAACCAAGTCCGGATGGTGCGGCGTCAATCCTAACGGATCCCATATAGCCCTTCAGCGATTCATCCTCACTGGCCCGACACCGCCGTATCCATTCCGGAAAACGACCCTATAAGTGCCCTTACGCCAACTGCCAGAAGACCTTTACGCGCCGGACCACGTTGACCCGCCACCAAAACCATCACACCGGGACGATCGAGGAAGCGGCAGCTGAGACGGAGGCCAATCTGCGGCAGAACAAGGACCGGCGTGGCCCCGGGGATGGCATGTTCCCGGATACGGGGTCGCTTCACTCGACTCCCTCCCCGGCCAACATCCGTCGATGTCGCCCGGTGGTGATCTTCCCCCGCTGAACATGCATCGTTCGGCTGGCGATTACTACGTGGGAAACGGACCAATCCCGCCGCATGTGCGAGGGGACTTTTCGCAGGGAAGCCCTCGGGCCTCTCCAACGGCGACCTCTCCATCGCTCTCGAGCTTTGGCAGCGCCCCACATGCACGGGCGCCGATGACTTCGCATCCATATGCTCCTCCGCAACCGTTGGAACCTCCTGCCAATAATGACCACCGTCCCAACAGTGTCGGTGGCAGCCCACACATGACTAGCCTGGGATGGGCCTCGCCCTCTCACGGCAGCATGCCCTCGCCAGGGTCAGCCAACGACTTTGCTTATCCGGAGCCGACGGGCCCGGCATATCCGACGTCGATGCCCCCGCACATGTACTTCCCTAACTCCACCATTCGCCGGCCGACCAGCACCGAGCCGGAAAACTATGAGACGAAGCCGCGGATGGGCGATCACACCTGGTCCACCCCGGTATAACACGAGGGGGCTCTCTGACGGTCCTTTTATCGGCCATTGTTTTTTGAGAGAAGCATCGGTTTTCCCCCGGGCCCGGAAAACGCAGCAACGTTTGCTGTGCTCGTTGCTACACGGCCATGCTTGATTTGCTTTTTTTGTGCATCTCCTTTTATTTGTAACCATATTGCGCGAGAGGCAAGGCACCTCCCACGGAGTCGGGACCGTCTGGATCGCGGATCGGGGATTGTTTTGCTTGGAGATGTCATCCCCACCTCCTCCCCATTTTTTGTTTTGCTTGTGGATGACATGGCTTACCGAGACACGACCCGACGAGGAACAGCATAGACAGCGCGTGGGACCAGGGAATCATTTGGGCTATTCATTCGGGTTATGGGCACAGGGACTGGGGCTGGAAGAGCCCCATGCATGCGGTGTCTGGTACTTGGGGTTTCTGTTTCGCATCCTTGGATTCTTTTGTGTCGTGTGTTGCATTACTTATCTTAATCTGCGTCTTGTATTGCTTGGTCTGCGTTTTTGGTTGGATGCATATAATACCACTTTGTCGAGGTGCGATTTCATTTGTGTATGATTAGTTGATAGACAGCGGTGGTTTTTCTCTATTGCTCTCTTGCAAGGTTGTTGTGTCTAAATATACGAATGATTTGTGCTTCTCCAAGCCAGGTTTTAGATCCAAACCGTGTAGTTAGCAAGCTCATCTAGTTCTGTTCCGGAATGATGATCCTATATTTAGCCAGAAACATCCTTTTGATCCGGTGCTTCTTCCATCTCCGCTGCCAGGGTCCCAAACATCCCGAGTGATTGCACCGGAATGGCGAGTATCCATGCAAGGGGTCGCGCCACTGCCGACCTCTAGCTGTTGATCGGTTCAGTCCTTGAGATCACTTCTTCGCTCTATCCAGTGGAAATGCCATTCACGCGGAATGCGAATCAGATGTGATCTCCTCGTCCTCCGTATTCCATACGGAGCACCTCCTACCCAATCCCTCTTTCAGCCCGAAGGAACCCCCAATCAAAGCTGAAACATGTCAAGGTGACCGGGAGATCGTCGGGTCAATGCCCGGTCGGTATTAGCGGCTCTCCGTCCACACGCCCATCGAGATTGGTGTAGGGGGAGGATCCCGTAGGATCCGTACGGAGTACCCGGTATTTTCCATCCGACACGGGCGCGCAGGCAGGAAGATGGGTGGATCGAGTTTCGAGCCTTGTATCAGGGCCGTGGCTTGGTTGTTTTAGCGTGGTTTTGTGGTTTTGGGCGGTGTGGATGCTTAGCGTTCGGGGCCGTATGATTACGCGAGGCTGGGATGGTGGCGAGTTTTGGGCGAGTGGTTACTCCTCAAAGAGTACAGCTTCGATCCCACCGCTGTTCGGTGTTTTTTATTCGGCTGACTATTCCTCCGGTCTTGGTAGACGGTGGTTGGAGTGCTTCGTGGACCTCGTGAGTTGTACACACTGCGAATCCACTTTTCCGGCTCAGCCTTGGTACAGCCTCGTTGGGGCTGATACCTTAGCTTATTTTAGGTACACCGACCTCGCGTACCAGGTGTACGAGATACACGATATGTACTCCGTACAAGATGTACGAGGTGGTGGAATTTCGAGCTGGAATGCCAACGACGGAATCGTCACTGTCGGATGAGCCCAGACTCGACCATGGTGGGTAGTCCGCCTAATCCGCTGAAACCAACCCAATCTGCCCGCGGGGAGACTCTTAAATCCATCATTCATTCATCTCATCCCCATCGATGACTCCAGCCGAGAGCCGCTCAGTCGTAATGTCTTGGATCTATACCAATTGACGATGCGCACGAGCGGTTGGTGCCGAGCCTCGTGTTCATCGAGGGACCGTGGTTGGAACCAAAGACATGTCCGCGAACGGAAACCTCGCAAGATCAGTCGACGCAAATCTCGGTTACTTCGTGTTGGGATCATCTGCTACAGCTGAAATCCGGGTCGACCGTTCATGGACGTATTACTGTGAGCGTTGACATACAGTCGAGAGAGAAGTATAAAAGAGTGCAATCCACGAGAGTCGTCCCATCCTGTGAAACCTATCATCAACGACCATGTATTTCTCCAAGACGCTCTTCCTCTCGCAAGTGATGCTTGCAGGTGCGTTCCCTGTCCTGACGCGGTAGGGCTGAGCTGAGGGTCTGCACAGCCGCCAGCTGCGGCGATGCCGACGCCTGTATTGGCACCGAGGTCTGCACCACGGCCACCTTCACCACCCCCACCACCACGACCATCACGACCTGTGTTCCCACGCCGACCTGTCTGGGGGTTTACGGTAAGCATTCGGGATGGGTGGGAGCGGGGACGGTTCCTCGCTGACTCGAGACCAGCCAACTGCGTATCCGGCGGCATCGTCGGCAACTGCTGCTCGGGCTACTGCGCCGCGACCAAATGTCGCTCGACGGATGACAAGTGGCCCAGCTGCCGGGAGGATAATGGGCCCTGCCTGGCGGACGAGAACTGTTGTTACGGGAACAAGTGCGTGAAGGGCCTTTGCGCGCGGCCGTGAAGTATAGAAGGGAGATGAAGCCGGATCGGCTTGTCGTAGGTCTATCTACTTTTACACGGGCGCAGGATTGGGAGTAGTTTTTTATTCATTTCATGTCCTTCTTCGCTCTGTACTTCCAATCCCTCAATGCAGCGGGAGATTGCCATGTCCTACGATGATCACCCTTTGGCCCCGGGTCTAGCCTTCACCCCCACCCATCGCTGAAACCAGTCCATCGCATATACTCCGTAAGACACGCTGATCAGACCCGGAGAAATCAAATCAGCCGGGAGAGCTGCCGTCGCTCCTCCATTCCTGGAAAGGGAGGAGAGGGCATTGCTTTTTCTCGGGAAATCATCTCCTCACCAGATCCACCGGATCGCCGATACTGCAGGTCAATCCGGTCTTGGAGAAGTGTGCACGGCCGACGCAACGATCCACGGCCTCTCGGCTGGCGTCATGCTCTTTCCCCTCGTCGAGGTGCAAATGGGAGGTTGTTCCACCCCCACCGATCTGCTCCGGCATGTCTTACAGTCCAAGCGGCAAGGGGATGGCATGCCGCGGGGACCACCCGGACTCGAGTAGAACGTGTGCAAGGGGGTCTCGCCCATCTCCCGGCCTGGAATCAGATCGATACGCCCTCCGTATCGGACAATTCAAGCGCATTCCGCGGAAGAACCCAGGAATACAGAATAGTCACGGCCCCGCTGGACCAGAGCCGGCCACACCCGTTTGAGGGGGTCGGGATGCCCCATTTTTTTGCTTCTCCTCACACGGTGTAACCGGGAGGGAGAGTACCTTAGAGCCCTGGACCTTTGAGTAACTTGGAGGGGGGGGGAGGAGAGATGAAAGGACATGGTCGTAGCTCGGTGAAAGCATGGACAAAGTGAGCCCGGATTGTTTTTCCATGTCAACGAGCCTAGAAAACGGAATCAAGAAATCCAAAAAAGAAATCTGGGAAAAAAGAGTGAAAGAGGAAAGGCCCCGAAACAACGAAACGGTAATTTTACCCGCCCCGTCAGCGCTCCCCACTCTCCGCTCCTCATTTCCACTTAACCTTCTGGACTACTCTCGTTGACTCTTCACCCTCGACTCTCACACACTCTCTCTCGATTCTGCTCTCTCTCCCACATCCCCCAATCACTCACTGCCTTTCTCGGCTTCCTTGTTTCCTTCCTGATGGCCGATGGTGGTGCCGAACTTCCTCGTGCAGTTGGCCGCCTGACCTGCAGCTCTCACGCTGCCATCCGACCCTGCTCACCACCTCGATCCCTCCCTCTCACTTTTCCCTCCTCACACCTATGACCATGGGATTTCAGATTCCCGACTCGGGCCTGTCTCTCCGGGTGGGAGACCACCCGGAGAGCACCAAGCCCTCTCAGATCATGCGGCTGAACCTGGTTCAGAGCACCCTTGATGAGCTGATTGAGAGCCTCCGCGGTGATCAGCCTGTCCGGCTGCGTCTGGGCAAGCACCCGTCCATTCACTACGCGGGCAAATCCCAATCGTTCCACGCCTACCCCGAAACTCACCGCTCCGAGATCTACCACACCTCCGACGATCAACAGAACCTCTACTTTGCCGGTGTGCTCAGCCACAGCCTCGAGGTGGAAAAGGCCCAGAAGGCCACCGCCGCCACCGACCAAGCTCTGGCCAACCTGGAGGAGAGCCTCCATGCCTTTGAGCGCGGAAAGGAGTCCAAGAAAACACACATGATCGAGCATCCGGCCGAGCTGAAGGCCCTGCAGGGCAGCAGCTCCAAGGGTCGAGGTCCCAAGAGCAAGGTGGATCTCGAACGGGACCGTCTGCTCCGCACCGCCGGCAATCGCTCCCTCACCTCCAGCCCAACCCTGGGCGCCCCCAAATCTCCCGTACCCATCCCTACCCCGACGTCGGTCCCCGCCTCCCAAACCAAAACCAACACTCGCCTCGACGCCCTCAAGTCTCCCTTCATCCACCTCCTCGCTGTCCGTGCCGTGTCTACCAAGTTTCTGGCGCGTCAAACCCGCTCCTCCATCGAGGACTGTTCTGCCCTCGCTCAAAAGTATGGGGTCGAGAACCGGCTGAACCGCGAAAAGTTCGACCTCAAGGACAAGAGCTACAAGGATCTGGATGTGTGGAGCTTTCCCTACCCGACCCAGGAGGATCGTCAGCAGGCCATTGACAACGCCATCTCCGCCTTTGACCGGATGCGCATCTCCCGCACCGACAAGCTGTGGCAGGCGCTGCTCCCTAAGGAGGAACGGGGCAAGGGTAAGTGCTTGTCGCGCTTGAATCTGAGCACTGGCCCCATCAAGAAGGCCGCCCCGCCACGCATCCAGGTCGATGGTGTCGACGAGAAGGCGAAGGAGGGTGACGCTACCGGCAACGACATGGACCGAGGCACCGCCCCTCGATCCACTGCATCCACCTCCAAACCACGGATCGACAAAGACGGCCCCAAGCGTTCGGCGAAGAAACCAAACCCCGCCAACAACAACAGTACGCTGACCGGACGGGTTACCAAGAAGACGGAGAGAAAGGTGCCGGTCAAGAACGAGAAGTTCAAGTCGGACGAATTTGTCCATGATTCGGACGACGATGACGAGGAGATGCCCGATGCGGCGATGTCCCCGCCTGCGCCGTCGTTGTCTACCCAGCGTCCCAAGGAGGCTAAACCCGCTCCGCCCAAGAAAGCCCCTGCTCGCCCGGCCCCGGCCAAACCCAATGCCCAGACCAGCTCTGCTGCATCCAAGGTCCCCAAGTCCGAGACAACAACTCCGAAATTGGAGCCATCTCAGGCAACCAAGGCACCCGCCAAACGGCCTGCATCGCGACCATCCACCTCTCCTGAAAAGCCTTCTCCCCTCAGGTCTTCACCTCCCACCAATGCCTCCAATCCCGCGAAGCGCAGCCGCTCCGACAGCCAGAATCAGTCGTCGAGTTCCTCCTCGTCATCCCCGCTCATGGCGCAACTCGCCCGTTCGAACAAGGCCAAGACCGCGGCCCGTCCCTCGAAAGCTACGCCGCAGACGAATGGTGCGAGCAAACCCTCCGCCACCAATCCGTTGAAACGCAAGGCGGATGCCGATCACGTGGTCCCTACGAACTCCGAGTCCGTCCGCACGGCGGCCAATCTGGAGCAGAAGCGGCGTCGTGCCATCAGCATGTCCAGCGGCGGCAGCACGGGCAGCGCATCCCCGCCTATGAGCCAGGAGCTCCTCCGGCAGCAGCTGCGAGAAAAGTCCCAGAAGTTCAAGCAGTACTACTCCAAGTACCGGACCCTGTACGACACTCTCAAGGCGCAAGCCAACCCCCCTCAAGCCGATCTTGACCTCCTGCAGAAGCAGCATGTGCGGCTGCAGCGGATGAAGAGGGAGATCTGGGAGGAACACAGTCAGCTCCCGGGCGGACGAATTGCGTGATTTTCTTTTTCCGTTGTTTCTTATTCCCTCTTTGCATTTCTCGGGCATTCCGACCTCGTTCACATACTTCTGCATGGTGATGCTTCTTCGGGCCCCTCACCCCCCGGCTCTTTTTTATTTTCTTTTCTCACCCCACATGGCGAAAATGACTTGATTCCCGACCAGCCGCTCGGCGTTTGATGATTTTTGATTTTTGCATTTTCCTTTCCGGCGGCCATGCCCTGCATTCTGATGAATCCCCCGCATTTCGCATTGATCTCCGTGACCATAGATTTTATTCTTATGCATTGGAATCGTCGTACTCGACAGCCTCTGCCAACATATTCATACCAATACCATATTCTTACCTTCTCTCTCGAGCCCTGTAGGATTGACATTTTACCCCGGATCAGCAGCTCTGGTTCGCCCCCCTGCTAGCGGCGGGTCCCAGTCCCCTCCGGGCCCTGATTGGCTGGGCTGCACGTGGAAAGGGTCATGGGACCGGATCGTCATGACCGTGTCATTGTTTCAATACGCGGACAATACCGGAACCAATTATTGGGCTCATTATTGAATGATCCTGACTATGAATCATATTCCGATTCAACAGGTTCAACGAGGGACCCTGCAATTGGTTGATTCCCGTACGGGAGTACAGTTTCCAAGTCTCGCTTAGATCCTTCGGCTGTCACTACTCCGTTTGGGAGAGCTGGGCGATGGGGGCCTGTTTCAGATTGCCGGGGCTGATCGCCCAGGCATTCGGGGATATTGGGAGGATCTGGTCGTATGTTTTCTTCTGTGGTGTGTGCGGCGCTGGATTTGAAATCACAGAGCCTCGGCGTGAAGATGAACGCCATTGTCTGACTTTTCTTTTTTCCGTTCCTGCTCATTGTTGGCCTTGTGGTCTCCACAGCCTCTCGTACCGACCCACCGGGTTTGGGCGGATGTGTTACCGGCATTCCTGCAGCCCTGCAATCATCTACCACTCCAGCCGCTCGGGGCTGTCGATCATGGATGATATGTCGGGAAATTGGAAATGGTGCAACCGCACGGGGATCACATATTTCTTCAAAGTGACCAGGGTTGTACGTGGATATTGCAGAAATTTCTGTTTTTTTTTAACGTTTTGTAGGGGCTGGCAATGGACCTATACAGCTACGAGCGATAGTGGTCGACCGGGAGTGCCATATTCTATCATCCAATTTTAGGGATATCGTGATTGCAAATCTCTATGGACATGGATTCACTCAGCCCAGCCGAACGCCTGCCTGGCGGTTCTTCCGCGCCGTAGCCCCCATAGCATTGTTCATACCGGTATGCTGGCTGCTGTCGAGCGTACTCATGGACTCGGCCTTCTTCTCCTCGTCAATCTTCTTCAACCGCTTCTCCGTCTTCATCTTGCCGCTGCCCTTGCCGTGGAACTGGTGGCTGAGATGCTTGAAGGCTTCCTTCTGGTTCATCGACCGGCCGTACTCATCCACGTACTTAAGCTGCACATCGGGTTTGTATTCGCGGTTGAACACCTCGGCCATCTGCCGGGCTTCGTGCTGGTCGCGCTGCTTGTTTTCCCAGCGCGCGTGTTCCTCACGCTCGCGGGCCGACATACGGTCCAGCTTGCCCGAGGTACGGTCGCGCTCACGCTGGAGTCGCGCGCGCCGCTCGGCGTCAGCTTCGCGGTTGAGCTTGTCCGAGAGGAAGCGCTGGCGGTCCCGGAGCAATGCATTGCTGCTGCTGCTGTCGGTTTCTTTGACCAGGCCTCGTTGTCGCAGCATGGATAGCGTGGCTCCCAGGCCTTGGTCGAGGGTAGCTTCTTCCTCCAATCCGGTACCGGTGAGCTCTTTCTTGGCTTGCTCGGATTCCTCGCGTTCCAGACGCGCCTTGAGATCCTCTTCATCTTCAATATCATTGTAGCTTCGCTCCATGTCGATATCTCCCGTGGGCTCCGGCTCCGACTCGGCAGCCGGCTCTGTAGCGGGTGTCGGAGTTGGCCGTTCCCGGCGTTCCAGAAGAGCGGGCTTCTGGAGGTTGGAGACAAATTCAGATGTCTCGTCGATGACAAGACCGGGCTCGTCGGCCCCGTCTTCCGGTGTCTCCACCTCCATCGGCGTTTGCGACTCCTCTTCTCGAAGCTGGCGAGCGATGTCCTCCGGGCGCACCTTCCTGCGCTTCTTGAATGCAGCTCGTCGTTGCAACGCAAGTGATGCTTGGAGATCATCATCGTCCACGAAGGAGACGTTCTGATCCACCGGCTGGCGAGACGCCGGAGCGGGGACCCCGTTGTTGGAATCAATCTCCATGGCTTCATTGGGGGTCCTAGACGACTCGCCGGGAGCAAGGTCCACGTCATCCATAATCGCTCGTTGTTTCGTGGTCTTGGATTTCTTTTTTTAGGCTTCTTGATCTTGACTTCGCTGATGTCCATGTAGTCCGAGGTCGGAACTTCGGGTTCGAGGTCGAGACTGATCGCTCCCTTCTTCAACTGGTTAGAGACATCTTGTCGCTTGGTTTCGCGCTCTTCCTCCGTCGAGCCCTTGGCGTCGAGTGTGAATCGTTTCCGCTTCTTGCCCTCAATCTCTTCGTCGTAGTGGGAGAGAATCCCCTGGTTTTCCGCTGTAGGATCGTACACGGGTTTGCGCTTCTTGAGCTCCAATTTCTCTTGTGTCCGTTCTTTCTCGGCCAGGTTGACATCCTGAAGTTCATCCCCCTCCTCCTCGTCATCTACCGCGGCATCTTTGAGCGTCAAGATATGATCCTCGCCGCCTTCAAAATCGCCGAGCGCATGTCCAACCTTGACACCCGCCAAGTCTGCCGCCGTGTACTCGACTGCTGCAGCGCGCTCTCGTTCCTCCAACTCCTCCGCAAGCTTGCGAGCCCGTTCCTTCTCGATCTTCTTCGAGCGTTTCTTGGACTGCATCAGCCAGGATTTGGTGTCAAGACCGGCGCCATCGGCCTCGCCCAGCGTGGCACCTTCTAGCTTGAGATTTCTCTGGGCGGCATCGCGCGCCTTCTTGATTGCTGCGTTTTTCTCTTCTCGACGGCGCTTCGCATCGGCGTCATCTTGGAGCTTCTGCCAGTTGTCATAGCTTGCCGCTTGTCGGGTCTCGAGTGTGCTCGCGGGGTCTTCTTCTTCGCCGGACTCGCTGTCGTCGTCTTTGAAGTCGGGGCCGGTGGCGTCGGCGTCGGCGCCGGGAACGGGGAGTGGCTTGAGACCAAGAGCCACTCGGATTTTATTATTCTGCTCGATGGATAGGGCGTCCGCCATAATGACGGGCTGTGTTTCGAGCGCCGCGGGTGAGAAAGAATATGATCGTCCTAGGTTGTCCGTTCCAGCATCAAGTTCGACTCCGATCTGGACGGGTCATGTGACTATTACGCGCTAGTCCCAACCCGGCTAGCGCCTGGTGGGCCGATAAATAAGAAAAAACTTCGTCGCGACTTCTTCTTTTCTTCAACCGAACAACACAACCACAGATCTGTGGCCAGCACTCCTGTTCACGGTGGGCTTGTCTCGCTGTGTTTCGGTCGAGAGCTGGTCAGTTCGACGATGAACGGAGCCATGAATTTACGTGTGTGGTCTTTCAGTTTCCGGTCGACGGATCTCAGATTAAAGGTCTTCGCTGGGTGTGACTCGGGCCTTGAGCTCCTCTCTGAGTGAGCTCGGCTGGAGAGCCTGGTTTGCGGACGGCGTCATATTCCTGATCCCTTTGCCGATTGGCCGTTGGCTGATGAGGTTAGGGAAAAACCATGACTTGCCAACATCCCATCGTCTTATTATTGTAGAGTTGATGCTTTCGTAGGAAGAACTTGCCGCTATCAAGAGGGGGACGCGTCTTGGGCTATGTTACTGCAGCTCGTAATGATTCGGAGCTCTTGGGCATGGATATAAGCTCTTGCCCGCATGTCCGTGTCGGCGTTGGTCATCGTGATCATTGCTACACTGGAGATATGTACTTTACAACAGCTTCAAGTGGCCCGTCACGCCGTCAACGACGCTCTTCGGTCCTAGGACACCGAGCACGGTCGTGCTGCCACTGGCAATCTGAGTCCGGCCAGCATCCTGGATAGTCCGTGCGCAAAGACCCAAGCTGATCGCCTGCGCCTGCAGGAGCAGCATCTCATCCTCCGACTTGATCTGCAGCGCAATCTTCGCCTGACCACCGCGTTCCCACCGGCGCAGGATGGGCGAGTCGGGCGAGTGCGCGAGGAAATATTTGTAGCAGGCGAGGGTGGCATGGGAGCACTGGGCGGCGATTTTGCCTATAAATAAAAGTCGTGTCAGCTCGAGCCTCTGTGAGCAAGATTGAGCTATCTTTCAGCCTACCTTTGGTCATGCCCAAATCCGTACGAACCACCAACACGAGCTTCACTTCTTCGACATTGTCCTTGAAGTCGACCAGCTCCTCCCCGGTGCCTTCTTCCTCTTCATCACTCTCGTCTTCGGAGTCGGCCTCGTCGTCTTCATCCGATGAATCCTTGTGAACCTTCACATCGTAGCCGTTCGGCCAACCCTGCTTTTTCTTTGAAGAGGCCAAGTGAGGCACCTTGGCCGATGAAGTACCCAGTGACACCGGCAACAATGGCAGTCGCAATCACGTAGGCTGTAGTTGTTGGCGGGATGCGGTCAAGGGGCACTGGAGCAGCCATTTTGTGGGTGGTTGTGGGTGGTTGAAGCTAAGTTGGGACTTGGAATTGGCTCTGCGGGTTGCCGAGCGGTGATTACATATTGCAGACTACGCAACATTCCAAGGTTGTACTCTTACTTCTTTGACTCGGTCTTTTGCAATTTTGGGTGGTCTGGATATACCTAGAAATGCCGCGGAGAAATTTAGGCCAAAAAAAAAAAAAAAGAATTCCCAGGTTGAAAGGAAAAAAAGACGTTGTCTTCCGAAATATATATTCTGTCGCGTGGCACAAATCATTTCCTACCTACCGTCTTGACCATCAACAAATGTCCCCCGACCTTGTCACCATGCTGACATTTAACAATATACCTCATCTGAAATACGACTACATTCAAAAGAATCGGTGAACCTTGTTCTGAAGTTGATTAAAATCCGTATTGGTAGACGCCGCAGACCCAAATCAGATCAGTCACTGTCCCAACCAATGACTCCCAACAGCATTCAAAAGCAAGTGCATTGGGTCATTCCAGACCTCCGCTTGCTATGTACAGCTCAAACTAAAATTATCCGAGCCTCTAGTTGGCGCTTCCAGCAGCAGGAGCACGGGTTGGCTGAGCGCCCGTGTTGCCAAGACGGCGACCCCTAGTCGAGTCAGCATGGGAGAACGTGACAAAAGTTGGAAGATAGACTTACATGACGGTCCGGCTGAAGAAGCTGATACCAATCATAAACATCCAGCTGGGAATAGCACCGACGGCGTAGATCACGTAGCCAAGGGGGACGTTCAGCTGGTACTTGGCGAGCCAGCCGTCGGTCGGGTGGAGAGCACCTTCGGACACGGGGACCTTCTCAAAGTTCTTCTTGGAGTGGATCTGGTATAGCTCCTCCGGGGTCACGGTGGTGGTGTTCATGTAGACGATGTGCAGAGGAGTGGGCAGGCGCTCTTCACCTTCGGGCTGCGCCTTGGGAACCTGGTAGTAGTAGACGGAGGGAGCGCCGGAAGACCAGGCAGCGCAGAGGACGCGGTTCTCCTCACAGTTCAGCAGGCCGAGATTGGGGGAGGTCGGGTCAGCGGAGAATAGGAGAACGGATTCCTAGATTCGGTATGATGAGCCACGGGGGGTTTTCTGTTGGGCCCAGGACGCGTCTTCACTCACATTGAAAGCTTTCTCCGCGCGGTCGCAACGACCGAAGCAGGTCTTGTTGCCACCGGTCACAAAGACATACCAGTCCTGAGCTTCCGGGCCGGGAGTCAGAATGGACTGCCAGTTATTCAGAGTGACCGGGGTGACGCGCTTCTCGGTGACCTTCTCGGCCAGCTTCTCGATCGGAGCAGCCGGATCGGCGGAGGGCACATAGGACTTAACCCGGTTGAACCAGCCTTGCACACGGTCGGCGAGGGGCTGCTGCTCCTGGGCCAAAGCCAGGGCAGGGAGGAGGGCGACAAGCGATGTGAAGCGCATCTTGACTACACGCGGATAGGTCAACACAGGAGGTCCGAAGTGACATGTGACCGATATGTCACTGAGATCTGAATGGGATGGATGCCATGATGCAGGTTAGAAAGCACTCACCAAGATAGAAGGCAGTGGATCAATTGACAGCGGCACCCGAGGGATAACAGGAGAAAGAAAGGAACGGAAGTCGGGGACACTTGGCCTAAGCGCCCGGACCAACCACATCCAGCGATTTCCGCTCCACTGCATTCTACGCCTGGCGTCGTGAATGTTCTATAGCCCTCTGATGGCTCGGCATTTTTGCGATCCCGGCCATCTGGACAAATCCCCCGCCAGCCTTGGAGGGACCCGATCCGTTCTCCACCCGGGGTTGATGGATGATGTGCAGGTTTCTAGAACACCGCTACTTCAGACCGCATCTGGCTCCACCCAAGGCTTGGCCCATGGATTCGGAGGAATTAATAAACATAGCCCCGGGAGATTCACGTCTCGAGAGCGTATACATATACTCCGCGGCACCAGATCAAAGAAAGAGACGCGTCTACTGACCGTGGGGGTCATTGCACCGAAACAAGAGCCATTGTAGCATCCATGGACTAGTCTATACGCGATAAAGTACATTGCCGAGAGCATATGATCTGAGCTTGGAGGGCGTGCCTGAAACTACCTGGCAGCTGATATCCAACCCTACTTAGTACCGGGCTTATAGATGCCCCGGGATGATGCGCATAGTCCAGAGTTGCACCGATCAAGGATCCTGGTAGCCAGGACCTGCATAATCTGGGGCTTGTTCTAGGAAGTACATTATACAACTATCAGTATGTAATAAGCGTGTTCTCTCAAATAGATGGTCATCAAGGTCTCGCTTCTGTAGTGCCCTCATTGATCAATGTTTGCTCATGTAACCTCGCCTTGAATGCCGATTCGAAACAGGTTTATAGGCCACTGCCTTTTCCGCTCTATTATCAAGCGTTCTCGACCTGCGTTGGCTCGTGGCAGCCCATCGTAGCCCACCCGACGAGCTTCACCGGGGGACGGCCATCTTGAACTACTACGAGGTACTCTCCACTGGCGGGAATCTATGTTTGCAGTTTCAAATCCATGATCCAACACCAACTGACCTCCGTAGATGTAGAGTGAAGATCGAGAAGTCAAGGCGCAGACCAAGGAACTATGTTCTTATCACCTAGTTTTTCGACATTGGGGTGGAATCCAAAGATCGAAGAAATCTAAAGCATTAGCAGAGAGCAGTATTCAACGTGCAGAGCGGAGGTGTGGCATCGCCGACGGTGATCAACCAGTATCCGCGGCGGAGACGATATCCCTTACCGACCCACCCCACCGCGCTGGAAGAGTACATAGTTGGTGCTGGTTGAGGATGTTCAAATATCCCAGAGGTGTTCCTTTCACATGTGGTCATCAATCATCGGGTGGGCGCTGAGAACCACCGGTGATATTGTGGAGGGTTGGGCTCAGCCAACGAGGGCGGGGTGAATGGCGATGACGACATCTTGCCGGGGAGCCCATCTTTGAGAAATGCCAGCAGCGACACCATTATTGGGGCAGTGTCGAAAGATGAAGAGGATATGCGAGTGGCAAATCACAGCTATACCAAACCCTCTTATTCAACCGACGCCATTAATAATCCCGGTAGGCCTCGGCGTCGAACTAAGGGCACGAGTCCGACCCCGCCGTGCCGATGTCGGGTCTAGGAACAGAACCATGACCATGAGAAATACTTGACCACCCCCTCGCCACCGTCCAGGGAGAGGGTTTCCAGTGATCATCGGAGTGCATAGGGCGTATTGAGGGAAGGGATTGAGAATGGGACATGTAGATCAGAAGTTTTGAGTCATCGACCACCAACTTTGTATGAGCGAAAGCGGTTCCCCACGAGAAAAATTTCACGCGGGAAATTCACACCGCCCCCGATGACTCTTACGTCTCCCCTCTTTAAATCCTCGAATATTTCTTGATCACTTCGAGATCCCTTTGAGTCTATCCACGACCTTTTCCCTACCCCTCCAACCCCTCCATCCCCACCCACCCGTATCCCACAATGTGTCCCGGTGCCGACCCCGAGCCCAGCGGGCAAACTAACGGTGCCAATGGCTCCGGTAGGTCTTGGATCTGGTCTTTCGTCGCATCATGGGTATTGACTTGCAACAGGTGCCGATCACCCCGGCTTTACCGGCATTGAGACTCGCCAGAACCCTCATCCGTCCGCCTCCCGGAATCCCTACGGTCACAACGTCGGCGTGACGGATTTCCTGAGCAATGTCTCCCGCTTCCAAATCATCGAGAGTACTCTGCGCGAGGGTGAGCAGTTCGCCAACGCCTTTTTCGACACCGAGAAGAAGATCCAGATTGCCAAGGCCCTTGATGAGTTCGGCGTCGACTATGTGAGTCCTTGCCACCATGGATGTCGTCGCCGAGGAAGAGAAATATTAACGAGCCACCCCGCTAGATCGAGCTCACCAGCCCCTGTGCTTCCGAGCAGTCGCGCGCTGACTGCGAGGCCATTTGCAAGCTTGGTCTGAAGGCCAAGGTACGTGTGGATTCCAAGCCTGCCCGTCGCTGTCATGGGTGCAAGTGCTAATTTGTGTTCAGATTCTGACTCACATTCGCTGCCACATGGATGATGCCCGCGTGGCCGTCGAGACCGGGGTTGATGGAGTGTGAGTGCCTCGTCGGCGATCCCCGTTGATGAGATTGCCCTTCTGACTGTGTAACAGCGACGTTGTGATCGGTACCTCCTCTTATCTCCGTGAGCACTCCCACGGCAAGGACATGACCTACATTAAGAATGCCGCCATCGAGGTGATCGAATTCGTCAAGTCTAAGGGCATTGAAATTCGTTTCTCTAGCGAGGACTCCTTCCGTTCTGACCTGGTCGACCTGCTGTCCATCTACTCGGCCGTCGACAAGGTTGGCGTGAACCGCGTGGGTATTGCCGACACCGTCGGCTGTGCTTCCCCGCGCCAGGTCTACGAGCTTGTCCGTGTGCTCCGTGGGGTTGTTGGTTGCGACATTGAGACTCACTTCCACAATGACACCGGCTGTGCCATCGCCAATGCCTACTGTGCCCTTGAGGCGGGTGCCACTCACATCGATACCTCGGTTCTGGGTATCGGCGAGCGGAACGGTATCACACCCCTCGGTGGTCTGATGGCCCGTATGATGGTCGCCGACCCCGAATACGTCAAGAGCAAGTACCGTCTGGAGAAGATCAAGGATATCGAAGATCTCGTTGCCGAGGCCGTCGAGGTCAACATCCCCTTCAACAACTATATCACTGGCTTCTGTGCCTTCACCCACAAGGCCGGTATCCACGCCAAGGCCATTCTCAACAACCCTAGCACCTACGAGATCATCAACCCGGCCGACTTTGGCATGACCCGTTACGTTCACTTTGCCTCGCGTCTGACCGGCTGGAACGCTATCAAGTCGCGTTGCCAGCAGCTCAAGATCGAACTGACCGACGATCAATGCAAGGAGTGCACTGCTAAGATCAAGGCCCTGGCCGATATCCGCCCCATCGCGGTCGATGACGCCGACAGTGTCATCCGTGCTTTCCACCGCAACCTGAAGTCGGGCGAGAACAAGCCTCTGATGGACCTGACCGCCGAGGAGCAGGCCCAGTTCGCCGCTAAGGAGAAGGAGCTGGCCGCCGAGGCCAAGTCCAGCGGTGTGATCGGTTAAACACGACCGTTTTCTTGTGTTTGATACCTAGGCAAGCGTGCCGCTTCGTCCGCAGACCTTGACCGCGCGGAATCTTTGATGATTTGATGTGATTTATGTGTTTGGGATTTTTCATCTGGGGTTTGAAAAAAGTCATTTTCCTTAGTGTTTGGCACCCGAAATGACCGACTTGGAGGTGTTGGGAGAGCTCTACTGTATATAAGCGCATAGCCATTGGGCTGCAGCAATGATTATTTCCACGGTTTATCGACGTCGGCACCTCGTAAGATCGATCTTAGCTTATATTGCCCGTATCCTGATCGATTCCGCGCCCATATCGAATACATCGCGAATCTGCAGTGACGTGACTTCATGTGGCGCCTCGGCTCCGGGCGGTCATTACTTAACCTCCGCTCCACCCAACTTCTCCGTGACTCTTTCGCATCATTATCCCCGGGCAACAATGACTTCTACGGCGCTCCCTGTCGCCCTGCAGAATAAACTGCTAGGCTACGGTCGAGCGGGTAGCGCGCACCTCTCTGCCCTGAACTTAGACCTGTACGTGACTGGTCCCCAATCCCCCGCGATCCCGCGACGATCCTGACTGACCGGCAACCTGCCTTGCTTTTAGCATCCGCAATATTGTATTTATACTCTTCATTCTTCGATACACGCGCAAGACCTTTTACTCGCTGCGTGGATATGGGCTCGTCGGCAGCCTCCGCAACGTCTACATTGCCGTCCGCCTGTGGTGCTACTCCATTTTCCTCCGCACCCCGGGCGTGCGCGGCCAGGTTGACAAGCAGGTCTCGACTGCCATTACGAATCTTGAGAAGAAGCTGGTGCAGAGTGGGCCCGATGTGAACCGGTATTTGGCTCTGCCGAAGGAAGGATGGTCTCCTGATCAGGTCCGCGCCGAGCTCGGTAAACTGGCCGGCTTGGAGCATACACGCTGGGAGGATGGCCGGGTCAGCGGTGCTGTGTATCACGGTGGCGAGGAGCTGCTGAACCTTCAAACCGAGGCCTTTGGGAAGTTTGGCGTTGCCAATCCTATTCACCCGGATGTCTTCCCAGGTGTGAGGAAAATGGAGGCCGAGGTTGTCGCGATGGTATGTGATGCCATTTGGGATGGTCGGTGGGCATCGACAGCTAATGAACCCCCCAGGTCCTGGCTTTGTTCAACGCGCCGTCGGATGGCGCCGGTGTCACGACCAGTGGTGGTACGGAATCGATCATAATGGCATGCTTGGCTGCCCGGCAAAAGGCCTTCTATGAACGTGGCGTGACCGAACCCGAAATGTAAGTCTAACAGCATTTCGAATGCGGTGATTCGAGACTGACTGTTGCAGGATCATCCCCGATACTGCCCATGCAGCATTCATCAAGGCCTCCAACTACTTCAAGATCAAGCTGCATCGAGTTCCCTGCCCGGAACCCGAGTTCAAGGTTGATATCAATGCCGTTCGTCGCTTGATCAACCCTAACACCGTTCTCCTTGTTGCCTCGGCACCAAACTTCCCTCACGGCATCGTCGATGATGTCCCCGCGTTGTCGCGACTGGCCACCAAACACAAAATCCCCCTTCATGTTGACTGCTGCTTGGGATCTTTTGTCATTGCCCTTCTCAAGAAGGCCGGCTTCCCCTCGCCTTATGAGGAAGAAGGTGGCTTTGACTTCCGCCAACCTGGGGTTACGAGCATCAGCGTCGATACCCACAAATACGGCTTCGCACCCAAGGGTAACTCGGTCGTGCTCTACCGCAACAAGGCTTACCGCAGCAACCAATACTTCATCTACCCCGACTGGTCTGGTGGTGTCTATGCTTCACCTTCTGTGGCTGGCTCGCGCCCCGGTGCCTTGATTGCTGGCTGCTGGGCCAGCTTGATGAGCGTCGGCGAGTCTGGATACATCAACAGCTGCACGGAAATTATCAACGCGGCTCGCAAATTCGAATCTGCCGTTCGAGAACACCCCCTGATTTCCTTGCATATGGAGGTTGTGGGTAACCCCATGGTCAGCGTCGTCGCCTTTCACAGCAAGAATGGGGCCATTGACATTTACGATATTGCCGATGACTTGTCCGGCAAGGGCTGGCACCTCAACGCCCTCCAGTCGCCCGCCGCTATCCACTGTGCCTTTACTATCCCCACCGCTAAGGCTGTCGACCAGCTTATCGCTGACCTAGCCGAGGTCGTTCAAAAGGAGCTGGACAAGGCCGAGGAACGTCGCAAGCAAGGCAAGGCTTATATCCTGGAGCGTGGAGACACCTCTGCGCTCTACGGTGTTGCAGGGAGTATTCCTGACAAAAGTATCGTGAGCCGACTGGCCGAAGGCTTCCTCGACACCTTGTACCAGGCTTAGAGGCTTCCGGGAACTCTTTGTTCGGTGCTTCTCATCGGTGCCCCTACCGGTCTGGCTTTAAAATCGCCAGCACTAGGCTATCTGTCTACTCTCTGGTCTTGTCTCCGCTGTGGTGGCGTTGTGGTGTGTTAAAGGGCCCTTTCTATCTGCGTGCAAGCGGGACTGGACGTGAAAATGGCTGGTGCCTTTACTATTAGGTTCATTTAAATGCACATATTCTTAATTCAATCGACCCGCTGTAGCGAAGAGAGATAGATCAAGTCCTTGAACTATATGATAGACCTCAAGCAGACTGGGTGTAATTAATGAGATTTTAAGCCTATGCTGGTGTACATATTGAGATGACCAACTGATGTGATTGAATAATGCTGTCATGTTTCTTTGCCAACCTGTCCGATCTAAATATCATATCCAACATGCCACTTGCACTCGATAGAGATGTCCTAGTTGGCCTTGGAAATGTCACTAGATGTAAAACTTACTGTCACCAGTGTTGGAATATACCCTTACTCTATCTCCTTCAGATGAAAACAACAGAAATACTGTAAATTGCCACTGCAGTTCCGTGGCCATGTTAAAGTTCATGACAAAAAGAAGCCCGCTCCATGCAATAGTATATCAATACAATAATGAGACAAGCATACCCAAATTCCGCAAAAGACTAGGTATGAAAAGTGTAGTTGAGGCCCAAATCGCCCAAGTCCCGGGCAGGGTTCACTGGTGGGTGGATTCCCCCTGTTCCTGCACACAGCTCTTCTCGATGTAATATCCAGGATCCGGCTTGCGCTCCAAGTGCACCTCTTGCTTTGTCAGGCGGCGATCGACTTCCTCCACGGAGACCAGTTCCTTGACTTTCATGATTTGACCCGCGACGGACGGCGAGACTTGGTGGAAGACCGTGCCCATGCGCTTTTTCAGACCGAGGGCTTTGAGGACATCTGTTGAGCGGCGCGGTAGACCGATGGCAGAGCGGAGGAGGGTAATGCGGAAAAAGGTCATATCGATGGGTTGAATTGGTTGTAGTAGTGTTGTTTCTGGTCGAACGGGTGGCAGCCAAGGAGGGGGCGGGTTGACGGCCGAAATGAGGGATAATTGACTGGAGCGAAGCAAGTAGAGACGGGGAATGGATGCACCGCGCCGTAATTCGGGATGTGGATGGAGGATCAAATGAGTGAATGGGCTTGAATTGCGGCGCGGCAATTCGAAAATCCTAGGCGGTCACGTGGCTGGGGTTGAGCTCCGCGGACCCGCAATCCAGAGAGGTCGACGAGCTGCGACTGGCATACACAGCTTTTGGAGAGTCCACCGCGCCATTCGAGTCTCCGAGCTGATGCCTCGACTGTGAATCTGGATCAAGCATTTCCAGTGGCCTCGACAATCTCCACCCCTCGCCGGCACAAGTGTACATCATGGCGCAGGCCGGCAATACCGATGGCACGGTGGCCATGCCCCGCCTCGAAGACCTCCTGCGTCATCCCGAAGACTTGGACAAGATTAACACGCTGAAAGCCGAGTACCTCCGCAAGAAAAGCGCCGTCGACTCCCGACTCCGCGAGGGACTGCGGGACCAACTCGAAGCTGTCCAACGCAGCATTGCGACATTGACCGAGGGCCAGCGACAGGTCTCTAAGACCAGGGATGAATTACAAGGAATCGATAAGCTATGTGCCGAGTCGCAGGACAGCGTGGAGGACTTTGCCCAGATCGACCAGCTGGCCCGGATCCAGCGCCATTTTGATGCCACATTGATGATGAAGAAGGGGCTCGAGAACTTCAGCGCCGATCTCCAGGAAGTGGAGGATTTGCTCCGAGATGATGATGACGACCCAGAGAATCAACCGAATCTTCTTCGAGCACATATGCAGATCTCACGGCTACGCGACTTCCGGGACGAGGCCATGGATCAGATCCGCAAGGCGGGAGACCGCAGCAGCGAAGAGACATTAACGGAGTACTTCCAAGGGCTGGACTCCGTGATTGATTGGTTCGACGAGCATCTCGGAACAGTCTGCATGAACTTGATCCCACTGGTTCAGGAAGACAACAAGAGCATGGTGGTGCGGCTCGCTGTGGTGGTGATGAACGAGGAGAAAAACGATGATACCGTGCGCGCCTTGCAAGAGGCCCAAAAAGACCACAAAGACCTGGCCACTCGGTTTAAGTCTATGCATATTGGCCCCAAGACCGTTCGTGGGTACAAGGAGAAATTAATCCAAGCCATCAAGCTCTACGCCGAGACTCAATTTGACACCACGCAAGAGAAATTCCTCCAGGACCCGGATCAACTGGAAAAGAGCTTTCGGTGGTACTTCAATGATCTTTTTACTGTGCAGCAGGGTATGCAGAACCTTGTGCCGAAGAAGTGGAAGATCTACAGGACATACACCGATATTTACCATCAAATGATGCACGATTTTCTGGTGGGAATGATTGACGATCCCGAAATCCCCGCCGACAATCTATTAAAGATCATTCACTGGAGCGAGAAATACTATAAGAAGATGAAGAAGCTGGGTTGGGTACCCGCTGATCTGCAGCCCAACATCCTGGATGATCGTGAGCCGGAGCTGGTTCGCCAATGGCAGAGTGTCATTATCAACGCGGTGGAGGAATGGATGGAGCGCATCTTCGACACGGACAAGAGAGGACTTGTCGAGCGACAAGCCGATGCACTGGACACCAACGCAGAAGGCTACTTCCGCACCAGGACATTAGCGGACATGTGGCGGATGCTTCACGAGCAGGTCGAAGCCTCCGGGGCCTCCGACCGCGCCGATGTCATCGAAGGTGTCATTGATGCCATGTTCCGGGCATTAAAGGGCCGACAAGCTGCCTGGCAGTCATTGCTTGACGAAGAGTGCATCAGACGCAAAACGCCTGGTTTCGATCAAGCGGAAGGTGTGCAACTACTGCAAGACTGGCTGGTTGGCGTCGCAAACGATCAAATTGCTTGCATTGACGACAACGAGGAGACCGGCCAGATGGGATACCTTACGCGGTTCAAGCAGGACATCGAGCCCTTAGTGACACCCAAATACATGGCGACGCGTGCGGCCTCTGAGCTGGACGCCCTGCGCGATGGCTACGTCGATTTGAGTACCCACTGCCTGGCGCAGTTTGTATCGGTCGTTTTCACCGTCGATCTGAGTACCGTCATTCCCGACCTGTTCACGGCCAAGTGGTACAGTGAATACGCTGTCAAGCGAATCACATCGACGTTTGAGGATTATCTCGCCGATTACACTCCAGTCTTGCACCCCTCGCTCGTCGAAATCCTGGTCGAAGAACTCTCCGACGAACTCCTGGTCCGCTACCTATCCTCCGTGCGCAACCGGGGTGTCAAGTTCCGCCGCAATGCCGACCCCTTCACCGAGAAGATTAAGGACGACGTTCTCACCGTCTTTGCCTTCTTCCAGAAATACGAAGATTCCTTTGAAAGCACCATCAAGCAGAAATGGCGGCTGGTTGAATGGCTGGTTCGCCTGCTCGAGGCCGAGAAGGGCCAGGCCATTGTCAATGTGTATGAGACTTTCAAGATTGAATACTGGGATCTGCAGCTCTCATGGGTGGAGGCCGTCTTGCGCACTCGCGATGACTTTGAGCGTAGCATGGTCACGGGCGTCAAGGCCAAGGCTGCTGAGTTGTCGGTCGAACGAGGCGTCGAGACGATCATGAGCCGATTAAGGTGATGGTCTTTCGGTTCGGGATTGAAACTTGGCGTTGCCATCGTGCGCCTTACATGGTATCTGCCGGTGCACCGGTTCTCTCCTGGTATTTTCTTCTGCCGCATGCTGTTGGCCCGGTCTATACAGACATTTGCTATCATCTCGTGGATGTCGAGCGTGGGATGTTCGTACCTGCCTGGAAGAGATGGAAACCCGGTGTACTGTGCGCCGCCTCAGGTATTCGAATCTCAAGCTGGCTTGGGATATCTGAATCGTGAAGTTGAATGTCTAGCAACTGCGGTCATGAATAATAGAAACCAACATTGCCTTTGGTGGGCAACGCATTTTAGTCGATACACGAGAGCGGCATTTTGTAGATCTGTCAACCACGCCATAGTCTAGTCCAAGTGCTATGCCACTCCGTGTAGTCCTTGACCTCGTGGGTTTAGGTCCCGTTGAGTGACTATCGTGTACGCTGCCCCGAGTCGAGCGTGTAGATCTAGGGTCTCCGGGTGAAGTCCATCTCCATCCACGGCGAGGTTCTTCGCCCCCATCTCACATATGCACACCGAATCGATTGGGATATTCTCTGCCCAGACATAAGGGAACCGAGGCCCAGGCCTTGAAGAAGATGTGGCCTTGCTACTGGGTTCAGCCGCTCCATCCTCTAATGTTGTCGCTGCGGACATTTCTGTACCCTCCAGTTGCGAAGTCACAACCCCCAGTCGAGGTGTCTTTCGTGTGCCATCGAGATAATAATCTTGATACCGTGCGATGAGGTCCCGCGCGTCAAATTCAATACGCTTGGGCCCCTTGGGCTTTTTGAAGGCCCCCTTGGCCCCGTGCTCAGGCTTGCCTCTGCCGCGGACATAGATCGTATTCACCAGGGTGGTATGTAGAAGAAGAGGGCGTGGCTTGGGTTTGCGGGTGAGAGCAGCAGTGTAGGGGTCTATTCTGCTGGGAGCACTGATGGGATCAGGCGTCAATTGCGGCAGGCTAGATGCTGCTTCATGTTTGTTCTCAGCGTCCGTCTTGCGATCAGCTTCTCCCACCAAAAACCCAGCCTCAAGAAATTTGTCGCGTAGCATTAAACAAAATGGGTACAGTCGTCCCGTAGAGTCCACGGGCGAAGCGTGTAGTACCGTCGCGGCTTTACCGCGGGGCAGAGCTCGAAGTGACTCCAAGGATATGGTGAGGGGCTGCAGTGAGCCTCCTGTCTCCGATGTATGTTCTTGAGAGATGGGCTCAGCAGGCACTTCGCCTGCTTCTGACGAGGAGTGTGTAGCCCTGACCTTTTGTCGCTGTTCAGTGGCTACTCTCTCTGCTTCATGCAGCAGGGCTGCCAGATCAAGAGATTGGAAAAAGGCAACGGCTTCGTCAAAGCGTTCCTTACTGGGAAGACTCATGACACCAAGGGTCAGGTGTAAGGTTCCTAACGGCCGAATAGCGCCTTCGGGAATGAGCGGCTTGGGACCATGGGCGCCAGGTTGGCCCAGGCCATGCGCCGCGTCCGTTTGTGAGGGCGTTGGATGGGCTGCCTTGAAAGCCAGCAGAGAAGATTCTAGCTGGGGCATAGAAGTAGAATTCACCAATGGCAGACACAAGAAGTGGGTAAGAGGTGGGCGCTTCTCTGGGCGCGCATGCCCGGGTTTGCGATGAGCCAACGGCATGACGGGGGGCGCCAGGTTTGAATAGGACGCGGTGAACTGACGAGTTGGAAAAGTATCTAGATACCTCGATAGCCGCGGGGAGTTCATTTGTCGTGGAAATGGTGGAAGTGGCGAGGAGTCCGACATGAATCGCGGGCAATCGTGGATTTGATATTGACGCACGGACCACAGGGACTCGAAGCATGAAGCACGAAATCAGTTAAAGTCAACCACGTCATTTAGGAAAATGTTCAAATATATCCAGGACCAGAGGATGATTATCTGAAATCTCTCGGAAGCCCGGAGTGGGATCTTGAATATGTAAACAACGCTGACGAAGCCCCAGGGGGGGGGGAATGTAAAATGGTTCATTCCAGCTGGTTCCTATATACTTCCGACTTTCAATTACTGAAGCCATGCTTCATGACGCGCCATCCTGCGATTGCACAGCAAGACCGGAAATTCCAGGCAAGCGGAAACATGTTGACCGATCCCCTAGTTATATGATTGCAACCCAGAGTACTGGAGAAAAGTAACAAGCGGAAAGCAGAAGAAGCAGAGTACAAAGAATCTGAAGTCCCAGGCTCTCCAGTCAAAGATCTAACACGTAAAGAAAAACGAAAAGTTCTTTTTATCGATGGTCATTAAATCGTTTCCCATCCGCCGTTATTGATCTCGGATTCGAGTTTCCGACTGATGGTGGCGGGGACGGCATGGGATAGCCACACATCCCGGAGAAGTCGGTCATACCGTTTCTGATTCAGAATCAGTTGACGGTTGCGGCGCAGACCGGGGTCAACCTCGCCGTGGCGGTCGAGGTAGGGAGCATAGTGCCAGGAACCATTCTTGTTGTGAAGATATAGCACAGTGCATTTCCGGATGTTGATGAACAGACCGGTATTTTTTCCACACCTATTTCGAAAGCGTGATTAGCAAAGGTGACCTGAATCTGAGATGAAGAGGACTTACTTTTGGAGATGTTGGTTGCAACCGCCCAGCCTGTTGTGCATGCAGCACACGGCTTGCGAGCAGAAGATGTCCCCACAGAACAGACAGATGCTTGGATCACTGAGCTCTTTCTTGGAGTTCGGGCAACGGCGCCGGTTCGCTTCCTCGATCAGACTGTCAAAGTACTTGGGCAGACCCACAAGCTCGAAAATTGCGGGATGTGGGAGGCTGGGCCATAGCCGGTGGTCTTCAAAGCGAATGCCCGAGCGAGATGCATTCCAGTGGAAGATCCAGCCCGAGATGACGGCATCAAAGGGGTTGTTGCTCTTTCGCGCGGGATTGATGGACATGAGGATCTCATCTAGCGAAGGCAAGTGCAAGACCTTGGTGAGTCTTGCCAGCTCCGATGCCCCAACATCAGCGAAGCCTGTGTTTGGAAAGTCGACACCATGCTGAACATGAAGAAGAATGACCGTCTTGCGCAGAAAGGTGAGAGCGTAGCTCGAGACAAGACGGCGCAGGGCAAAAATGATATCGGGCGTAGCAGAATCCTCCCCATCCTTGACATAGCCACTCTCGGCAGGGAATGAAGAGCCTTCAGCACGTCCGACCGAGTTGGCCTTGAGCTCAGCAACAACCGAATCGAAGAAGTGCCTTGTCACTCCATATCGTTCATCTGCAAGTGTGGTCTCTTGCATATCCCCTGATTCATGCTGGGAAATCTCTTCCTTCAATCCCAATGGCCACAGAATGAACGTCATGGTAACCTTGACGATCTCCGCCACGTAACACATATGGATTAGGTGTCGCATATCGATATGCAGGACCGGGAGTAGAGATAGCGAGCATTCTGCGAGGAATACAAAACTGTCCATTGCGAGCAATGGTTCAATATTTCGAACATCATTCAACAAGGGCGTTCCGCTCAAGCAAGGGTGACCGACAAATAGCTGGCAGATCTTCTGCCGATGCATCTCTTGAAACTCGTGGGTGGGCCGGCTCTTAGGGGTATTACTAGAATACACACAGCCGACGGCAGCATATGTCAGTGCTGTTTCGGCTAGAACGCGAAGGTGCGTCAGTGTCAAGGGTGGAATCTTGTCTAGAAGAGTAGATCCAGGCTCAGACTCCACACCCCGCTGAGCAATCTCGACCGCGGAGATACTAAATCCAAAACTTCGAATTAACGAGTCAGTGTGAACAAGATCATCATTGTTGAGCGGCTCCGGGCTGTTGTTGAAGATGGAGTTGATGAAGTTCATCTTCATGGTCTTCTTGAGACGCTTGTAGATTTGAAGAAGCTCCGACATTTGCGTGTTCGACAGACTTGAAACCTGCTGCAGGGGACTAGGCGGTGATATTTCTTCATTTGAAGGGAAGAGACCCGGCATTGCCATCCGCGAGACAGAGGACATGAAATGTGCCGTCGCTGTCGATGGAATCGAATTCGCGGAAAGCTGAGAGACCTTGGAGGAGAGCGCAGGCACCAGTGTCTTGGAGAGGTAATCAACAAACAAGTCGGAGTATGGTTGTTGCTGAGCATTGTTCTTTTCGATCATCAAAACAGGGAAATTTTGCGATTGGTTTAAAGCACTCTTGAGGCCGGTGCCTATCCACTCATCGAAAGATTCGGTTGTGTTCAGCGCACCGGGGTATGACTCCTCTTTGCCCTTCCAAGTGATGGGTAGGAACGCATTGCCAAGTGCTTTACACAGCGGGCACACAAACTCCTTGAGCGAAGTGTTCTCCGGGTGATGTCGAGCAATTTGCTGGCTATGCCGTCTCTGAGTAGCCTCGTAGTAGACTTCAAAGCAGGAATAATGCATGATGTGACCACACCCCGTTGTCACAGGCCCACGCAAGGTGCTCTTCGGGTTGAAGCCTTTGCTGAGACCAACCTTCTCGCTAATGACTTCACCCCCGGACGAGTCTAGTCGACGAATTGTGGTGCGGTTTTCACCCGCCACTCCAAACGGACGAATATCCTCGGCTGATCTGTCTAGGCTTGTCGGGGTTCTGAGAGCTTCGCGAATTCTGTCGGGATCCCGGATGTCGGTCTGCCGCAGGATCGTACTGTCGTGAATCAGAGCAAATGTGCCGTACAGCCTTGAATCGCTGGTCTCCTCTTGGCAAAGAATGCATGTGCCACTTGGGTATTTCCAAATCTTCGTCTCAGGAGTGGCCTCTGCCTCGGATTCAAGGTCGCTGAAGTCTTCCTCGCCCCAATCAATACCCCCTTGGCTGTTCAAGAAGTTTTGCTGTTGCTGCTGGAACTGTGCCATCACCCGTGCCTGTCTCTCCAAGGCTTGCTTCTTCTTGGTTTCTTTCTCGTTGTCTGCATCGATTGCAGGAGAGTTTGTATCGATACGATCAAAGGGGAATTTGAGTGTGGCAGTTGCTGCAGTGTAGGTCTGGGGGCTTTTCTGCCACAGTCGCTTCAGAATGTGACGAATCTTGGGACCATATGCCGAAAATTCATTCATCACGGAGATCTTCTCCAAGAGACCAACGATAGTCAAATTGCCAACCTTAATCTCTCGAGCCTTTGAAAGAGCGTGCGTGCTGAACGAGTGGTTTTCCTCTCTGTCCATGTCGACATCTCGTGAATTATCTTCCAACACTGCAGCGAGAATGAGATGCAAGATGACCTGGAGGAAGGTCTCAACACGGGTCGGAGGAATACTCGGTGTGCACTCTTGGGACGAAATGACGTATTCGAGACACTGGTGAACGAGCTGGGCAAAGAGCATCGTTCCAGTAAAACGTGGAAGATCTGAGAATAAGCCAGAACTGATACTGCGGAATTTGGGCTCATAGACGATGTCGGACGCATTCTTTCCAGTTTTCTTGGCCATCCACTCTTTGTAGATGTTCTCGGCTTCGTCCCGTTGATTCTTTGTGTAGTGCGCACTGTACGGGTCCACGAGGTCCAGGTACTCGGGCTTCAACTCAAAAGTCCCGGAATCGCTCAAGCCCTCTGGGGCACGGAAGTTGGCAACCTCTTCCAGTACATCCTGGAACATATCCGAGTCAAGAAGTTTGTCACTCAAACGAGTCGACAGGTCGGAGAAAGAAAGAGGCTTGAAGCACAGAACGTGGGCTATATCACGGCTGATGTTCTCTCGGGTGAGATGTGCGCTATCATCAATCGCAGTCAACGAGGTGCGATCTGTCAACAGAATGACCAGCAAGTGAACAAACTCCTCTGCAACATCGACTATCTGCGAGTCCTCGTAGCCGGCGCGAGGCATGTAATTCCGTGACATCCAGTCAACGATTCCAAAGCGATGTGCAATGGAGGCAAGAACCCTGCTGGGATCACAAGTTACAAGGGCAGTCTGAAGGAGAAAAATATCGCGGTAATAAGCAAAATCGCGCGAGGACACGCCACGGTACTGTGACATCTGGTGTCGCAGACTCAGACCGTTGCGAACCCACATTCCAGCCTTCATCTGCGCAAGCCAGGCGCATACTCTCAGCGGATAGTCGAACATTGTCAGAAGCAGATCCTCAGGACCGAGAGCCAGTAGACTGTCATCAACAAGCTTCTCATCGGCAGCTTTGGCGGCATGAAGCTCATCTCTGGCATTCTGTGCAGACTCAAAGAGGACATCGCGTATTGTCTGACTGCTCACTCCGCGGCCGCACTCGATCAACCAAGACAAAGTGTAATGGAGTGCATGGTGGAAGCTGATAGACCCTTTCTCGACAACAAACTCGACCACACGGTGGCATGGGATTTGGCCGGACGAGCCAATTTCGAAATCAAAGGGTGGCAGGGTCTTGAACTTGACTTCTTCTTTGATTTCGGCTTGGTCAAACCGTTTCCGCTCTACACCGGCGGAGTGAAGGATCGCAGTAACTGTAGTGGTCCTAATGGCTCGAAGAAGATTCTGGCCATTGTCGGCTTCGGGGTTACGGAAAGCCTCACAGAACTGACGACAGAGGCGATTGATCTCTCGCATGAGGATAGAAGCACTGATCCAAGCATCCGTTTCGTACTCAACGTGCTCGCCGACAGCTCGTACATTAGGACAGATTCCTTGGGAGAGTTTTACAAGATCCAAGAACTGAGGTAAGTACTGCCCCTCCGTCCGCACACGATGCTGGACATACTCCGACTGAAGAAGATATCTTAGGTCAAGGAAGAAATGATACAGCCGTCTATTGGTCACCGAGCCCGCATCGAACGCTAACGTTGCGTTGGGGTTGACGGCTTGAGGCTCTCCAACCTGCCTCGTGGTCAGGAATGTATAGAGAATGGCCATGACTTTGGTTAGAAAGTTCCCTCGTAGCACAATCTCCTCGGTGATGGAAGGAGTTGTCAAGAGCTGTAGTGTGAGGTTGACAATGGAGTGATCTGGCTCACGGTCTGCAATCAAGTACAATTGAGCCAGCGCAGTATAGAGTGCGGACAAGCGGAAACCCATGATACGCTTGAACTGAGGCACATTGACAACGGTGCTGATATACAGGTCGCGCAGATCTGTACGGGCCTTTTTCCACAACCTCAGGTCAAACAGAATCAGCCAGTCTAGGCGAGTTCGCTGCCAAAGGTCTTCATACGGCGGAACTCTCTCGCCGGCGGGTGGCATGGGAGGACGGACTTGCCAATGGCCATCAGTCCTTCCGGGTTTTGGTCTCACGACTCCTGAGGGGGTGCGGGGAATAGGTACAAAGCTATTGGGAGCAAGTTGCTGGCTACCAGCCTCCCGAGAGGGAGCCATATTCGGCTGCTGCTCCTGTTGCTCCGGCTCTTCTTCTTGAATACCCTCTGGCTGGGGACGTGGACGCGGAGGATGCGAGCGAGCGACTCCAGCCAAGATGCGCTCAGCAAGAGCCAGCTCGTCGTCATCATCGTTCCCCATGTCCATTTCTTCATCGCCATCGGCCTCGGCTTGAAGACGGGCAAGGTCAATTTCCATGTCATCATCTTCGTCATCGGCATCGTCGAGGACCTCGACAAAGTTTTCGTCGTCTTCTTGGTCGTTCATCTCGTCGCCACCTTCCTCGTCCTCTTCTTCCTCGTCTGTTGCTAAAAAGAACTGACCATGCGGGGGGAGTGTGAGCATCACGGTGCGACCAGGGAGATGATCCGACAGTTCATGGTCATCAATGCCCTTCATGGCGATGTCAGCATTGTAAGCACCACTCCCTTTGCGCCATGGAACCAGGAGCTCTTCGCAAATGATTTGCCGGAAGACTTCGTTATCGTCGAGAATACTGCAGCCAGCAATATCCGCTAGCCATTCCACAAGAGTTCCACACATTTGCTCTCGGAAGGTATCACGCGCTGCTCGTACCGTGACCGTGACTTTGATTTGTTCAATGATCTTGGACACACCCAGAAGCTTCTGTAAATCCTTCCCATACTTCACAACACTTCGGCCGATGTCATTGGTCTCATTAGCCCGGGCAACGCCAAAGCTATCACGCTCTCGACAAGCGCGGTTGACCTGGTTGGCGACGTCGCGGATGGTATGCTTTTCATCATTCCATAAAACGAGCGCAAACTCGGGTTCTTCCTCCTCCCGGTCCCCTGCATCCGTCCAGTCTGGACGCAACCTCGAGGCCTCTTCATCTTGCTTGATCCCGTCCACCGTCTTCTGGAGCCGCAGTTGTTCCGGGGAGCAAGAAATGACATCACAGAAGTAGTCCAACACTCGTGAGATGGTCAATCGGATAGAGGAGACCAGATGCGCTGGCAACTCCCGCTGTGCTCGTTCCTTGCCTTTGGCATTGCCGCTGTCGGTGTGAATGGCGCAAAAGAGCGGCAATCGCCAGGCCTCGTCATCCCCGCAGTCACAGCATCCACAATTTCCCGACGACAAGGAAATCTGGTATTGATGACCCGTATGGTCCGAGGAATCGAAGCATCGACTGCATAGCACACATGTCTCGTCCGCCGCGCAGGTGATACAACGATAGGTAGCTTCTCCCGCTCGGAAAATGTGACCACACCGCTTCCCTCGCGCAGATTCGCTATACTCTGCTCCTTCTCGGGCACCTTGAGCTTCGGCCAGCTTCCACGGTCCCGTGGGCGTGCCTCCGGGAAATAGGTGGTGAATCAACTCTTCGTCATGTCCCACCAGCGACCGGAAGAGTAGCTCGAGCAGGTCCTTTTCCGCCTGTGGGCTATACCGGCAGTTGTGTTGCGAGGGCAATCTTAACAGACCATCGCCCAGGATTTTCTCACATTCTGCGAGCATAAGCATGGCTTTTGGCGTCGGAGGTAGCGAATCGGGGCCTCTCGGTACACGGGCGTGTAGCAGCGGAGGAACCGTTGGCGCGGTGAACGGCAAGCGATAAGACGACTACTCCGGATGTGAGGAATGGATCAGAATGCGCCAAGGATAGAACCACCGAGTGGAATTCCCTAATTCGAGCGCTTCGCCTGCGGACAATTCTGGACGAGTTCGTGACTTGATCCCACCGACTGTAGTGGGGGGATGGGAACAGGCGAAAAGAGGTGGAGCGATGAAGTCAAGCCCCGGTGGATTTGGACGAATCCCAAAAAAGCGGGCAGGAGCAAAAGAAAGCCCGAGAGATCTGTCTCAGGATGCCCAGGATGAAATACAAGGCGAGGAGAATTACCGGAGGGAAAGAGGAAGTGGTTTTTTTCGCCATGACATCAAGCGGTCTCGCTCCCAACGCCACCGCGATCCACGCTACGGATCGCCCGCACTCAGCACCGCGGGGAAATAATTACCAATGGGAAGGTCAGAATACAGATTGCCAGGTTCTATCGCATACATATCCGTGGTCGGAATGGGTAATAACAGGGTGTGATCGCATCCTCCGCTTTTCCATCCTTGCCTCGCCGCCGCACATCTACACCGGAGTCTTGCGGCGCTTCCTTTACTCGTCGTCCTCCTCCTCAGCCTTGTTCAGGTACCGGGGCTTGATGTCCTTCCATTGCCGCTAGAACAGAGGGGGAAGAGTTAGCGTTCATGTGGTCCTAGGGCCGATCGAAAATGATCAGGGGATGGGGGGAGAATGGTAGCCACATACACCGGCGTTCCAGGTGTCCCAGATCTTGTTGGAGGCGGTGTCGAAGGAACTGTTTCGCAATAAATCAGTCAGGAATTCTGCATGACACGACATGGGCGGGTGGATGGGACGCACAGCTCGAACGCGAAGGCACCGGCGAAGATGGTGGTCAGGAAGACGGCATTGCGGCGAATGAGGGTCCTAGAAAGCGGAGAGACGATCACAGTTAGACTTGTAATCGACGATGGCGACCATGGCATTCAATTGGGGGAGACATGCTGGTAGATAACGTTGGAGATCTGGGATGCGACAGTCAGTCAAAAAGCCCGCACGGGGTGCGGTCGGAGGAACCCGTGTCAAGGAGAAATCCACTTACGCCGGCCATTGTGATGGATTGGAGGCGGGACAAAGACAACAAAGTCGAAGGGGGGAGTCGGATGGAGATTGACGAGGGAAGGTTGGAAGTTCGCAGGACGAAAAGCTACTGGAATTGTCGGCCCGCTGATTGGCCGCGACTTCAACGCCCTCCGAGCATCCGCACTTGTTTTCCTACACTTTTTTGCGACTTGCGCCTCCCGCGGGGTCGAGCTGTTTCTCGACGTTTTGAGTTGTTTCTCTCTCACTCTCTACGATCGCCCATCCGAAAATGGCCTCCAACGCCGGAATCACCACCGACGCCTCCACGGGCGAACGCTACATTCCCTCCTCGGTTCGCGCCGACGGCTCGAAGCGACGAGAGATCAAGGTTCGCCCCGGTTACAAGCCCCCGGAGGACGTGGAACTGTACAGGAACCGCGCAGCGGCAGCATGGAAAACCCGTGGGAAAGGTGGGGTGCCGGGTGCGGAAGCCCCCAACAGCGAAGACGACAAATCCACCCAGGCCAGCGGCACGGCCGCCAGCAACAAGAATGCCAAGCGGCGTGACGCCAAACGCAGGGCCAAGGAAAGCGAGACTACGGAGGCCACCGGGGAAAAGAAGGGCACCGAGTCCGAGAATTGGCGAGCTCCCGCTGCCAAAAAGGAAAGCCCAGAGGAAGCCGCCGCAGAGCCCGTCGACGCGGAGGCCGAGAAGGAAAAGAAGGCCCGCAACCTCAAGAAGAAGCTCAGACAAGCGAATGAGCTAAGGGAGAAGAAGTTGAAGGGAGAAGCCCTGCTACCCGAGCAATTCGAAAAGGTCATCAAGATCCAGGAGCTGATTCAGCAACTGGACGTGCTTGGCTTTGACCAGAACGGCGACAAAAAGCAGAAAGTATGAAGACATGCTCATTGTGCACTTGGGCTTCGTAAGGACTTGATGCATTAAGGCCTACCCATAAACGTCTTACCCACCGAGCGGAAAGGGAAGAAACCAGTATCGATATCGCCGCCGACCAACACCAACCCGACATGGATATTCAAGGTACCCGCACCGACTCATCCTCCTACCGGTATTGTGACATCACAGGGTGCGCCTTAAACTCGTGATGGAATGCGACACGGTTCCGAATCCTTTCATGGTATTCCCCAGCTTCATATGTTTCTTCAAATGAGCATCGATAATGGCGTTTCCGTGCATTTTCGGCGATGACAGTATCAAGCCACGGGATGCAATCCATCCGGCGTGGCACGCATCCTACTCCGCTCAAAGAGACCGGGGAGATCGCGATGGTCATGTATCCTACCATGATCAGCTCTTTGAATTCAGATTCCCAGAACCTTGGAGTGTATTACATATGATACAAGCTAGCCCTGGTTCGGCCAGAATCATGCTCGAGGATGGATCCATCCGTCTATGTAGAATGTAATGTACAGTTCGCTTTACACATCGACCAGTCGCACGGGGGCCGTGGCAATCCCGCCTCGCATGTCCCAGTCCCAATGATCGAAGTCTTTCCATGGACACATCGCCGGCGAGTAAACCTGGAGCTCCCTTTTCCGAATGCCATGCGTGGCGGCTAAGATACCTTGTCTTACACATTCCCCGACGCCGATGCCGTTATACCAGTTTCCAGCCAGGACCAGCCGCTGGTTGAAATCGGCCTTGACCGTTTTTGACAAGTCGTACATCCGATCGAGGTGACCGACGGTGTACTGCGGGATAGCATTTCGTTGCAAGCGGCTCCTTGCTACCGTGGGGGTATCGGTGATACCGAGGTGTCGCTGCAGCATCGTGCGGGCCATACGCACGGCCGAGTCATGGTCTGGAAGATCAGATTCTTGCCAGCCATCCCAGTAATGACCGCCAAGCATCACGGTGAGCTTGGTTCCTGCAACACTATCTTGAGTGACTGTGGCATACGGGGACCGGGGAGCCTCGCCGCTGCTCGAGGCCGAGGCAAATATAACACCCAGCCCGAACTCGGGGTTATGATCCACGGGGATCGAGCGTGGGATCAAATATCCAAAGCCGTCGATCGACAAAAGTTTAGGATCCGGGTAATACAGGTTGACAACCATCACGGTTGTGGCATAATCGTGCCCCTGGAGCTTCTGCAGGGTCCTGTTGGGAACCGATTGATTTGGGAGGTTGGTTGGTCCCAGCAATTTGGTTAGAGCGGGCGTCGGAAGCGTAGCGATGACATGGTCGTAGGCCTGAGATCCGCTTGTAGGGCATTGGACCTAGATTATGTGTGAGATGTGTTCGACCAAGCCATCACGTATCAGATCAAGTACCTACCGTCAAGACATCGCTATCTCGCGATTTACTGATGGACTGGATCTCTGAGTCTGTTTTGACATCCACTTTCCCTGATGCCGTCAAAGCCGCCGCTATGCCTTGTGCGAGCTGCTGCACTCCTCCCTTGAAGGTAAAAGTACTAGACTTCTTGACAACTTCCAAGATATCCCCTTGGAAGTTGAAAGCCTGACGGCTATCGCTGATGGCATCGACAGCCAAATAATCATCCATTATCCGGGCCCGCTGGCGCATGAATGCCTTCATCAAGGCACTGTATAGAATGCCGCCATCCTCGAGGTTGCGCATGGGACCCAGGATGGTCTGGGCGCTCAGTTTATCGATATCCCCGGAGTAAATACCGTGCATCATGGCCGAGACGAGGTTATCGGCAATCTTGGAATTGAACCTACGGGAGATGAAGCTCGCGACAGACTCATCCTCCTGCCATTGATGGGGCATGCGCGCCGGCTTCGTATGCTCCAGGAGCACACCTGGAACGAATCCATCAAACAGCGGCTCCTTCAATGTTTGTAGAAAGTTCTGTACATTGCTGAGGAAGGGAAGAGAGGGATCTGGCATAGGCAGGCGGACGAGGCGATCCGGGTAGTAGATGAAACGGTTCAGGGCCGCCGGGCTTCGTCGCGAGGTGCATATAAGCTCATCGAACAAGCCTACATTAGCGCACTTTGTACCAACGTCAGTAAGAGAATCAATCGGATTTGAGGAGGGATCCATTGGAGTTGTAATTACCAAGTAAAGCAGAGGAAGCGAGCCTGGCAAAGCGCTTCGCAATGTGCGCGGGCCATACTCAAACACCACGTTTCCTCCCTCAACGGGTACAGTCTCAGAATCCAGCCAACCACCTAGGCGTGGCGACTTCTCATAGAGGGTGATGCGGGAGCATTGGGGGTCTTGAGCAAGCTGCCAAGTGGCTGTGAGGCCGGTAATGCCACCGCCGACGACCGCAGCATTGTAGGCCCGTTGCTGTGTCGGAAGAGATGCCAATGATCTTCGTCCTATCCTCAGGCTCTTAGATATACATGGTGTCCGCATCTCAGCTAGGCTAGCCAAGATTGGTGGGGAGTTTGGGGAAAGCTGCGATCAGAGGTCCGGCACCGGACGTCTTGGCATCTCAACTTATGTAACCCTTTATCCTTGCATACTTCAAAAATTTAGATGTAACTTGTAAGAGATCCTTGATTGATAAGATGGTGTCGGCGTAGCTATTATCACAGCAAGGGCCATAAATAGCTCGTTCATTCACTGCACTTTGGTCTGCCAATACATGATGGGTCAGGTGATGAGGGCTACCAGGGACCTTGGTGTCTATACAATATGTTTACGAAAAGACTGAGCCCGTATTTGTGACAACGACAATGCGTTGCATCCCCCTGCAGTGGATTTCATGGGATATCTATGTACATTCAAATGGGACCGCCAGGGGTTGGTCACAAAAGCAAGATGCATCAAAACACAAACGCCCCTTCCATTCATCAAGGTTGAAAATGTGCACAAATTTTTTGAAAAAAGGTCCAGAGATTTCATCAGGGTGCTCACTCAAGCAGGCGCAGTCATGCGGTAAGCTCCTGCCCTTGGGGCTCTTGGGTCTCGGGCTTGACCAGCTCCTCCGGTGCATCCTCGTTCGCAACAAACTTGCGCTCGCTCATATGAGGCCCAGACTGAGGAGTCCAGACCTTGTCGGCGAAATTACCACGCTGGCCCTCAGCATGTTTATAGGGGCAGCTGGGGTTCATGCAAGGATTGAACTTGCAAGCAGTTTGGACATGGGTGAATTTGCATCCCTCGTCCTTGCAGTCGGCGCCGTTGCGGCAAAGGGGCATACTCGGATGCTTGAAATGACAGTGTGGATTGGTGCAGTGTGGGAAGAAGCGGCACATTTCCTCGGCTTGGTGGGCAGTTTTGACCGCAGGAGATGGGTGGCGACCGGTGCACTTGTGGCTCTTGCAAGCCGCCCCAAAAGAGCAAACATCGTTCGGGTCGATCGACGTGCCTTCAGGCGCTGCGGGGGATTGATGGGCAAAAGGACAATCCTTGCGTGTACAGCGCAGGTTGAAACGACAGGTGCTGTCGGGATTGTTGTTGTCCTGGTTGCCATCCATTCCGATATCCATGTTGACGTCGCCCCCATCCGTTGCTTGTGTACGCTGAGGTTGGCCCCGCTTATTGAAACGCCCTCCTCCACGACCCTGGCGCTCGACTCGGTCAAAAAGGGAGCGGCCTTGCTGGCCACCATTTTGGAAAGCTGGGTTGATAGCCGGTGGGACAAATCCAGGCATGAGCTGGGACATCATTCGCGCCTGCTCCTCTAACATGGACATGAGCTGCATCTGATTCTCGGGGCTCATCATGCCGCCATTCATGTTGCCTTGCATGCCTCCTATGTTCCGGCCACCACGACCCCCACGGCCACCTTTCATTTGGTCTCGGCCATGGCCGCCGATGCGACCACTTCCTTGCTGACCACGGACACGATGAAGAGCCGAGTCTCCCCCGCGTGAGAGATTCCGGTTGATCTGGTTGAGCATGTTGCCGCGTCCACCTCGTCCATTGCGCATAGCCTTCGGTCCCGTGGGACTGGTGAGAAGAATTGCAGATCAGTATGTCTCTCTGATTATCATGTGAGAGAAAGGCAAACTTACATCGAGTCACTTGCATCATCCATGTCAGCATCTTCCCCGTTGGCTTGGAACTCAGTTGCTTGAGGGTTCAGACCAGGTGCTGAGGACTGCTGCTGATCGGTCGTGTTCTGATTGGGGCCTCCGTTGAGTTGCTGGTTGAGAATTTCGACTTGCCCGAAGAGCCATCTTGAAAACTCGAGAGCTTGTGTGTCGCCTTCACCCAGACCGAGGAAATCGTTCGAGAGTTCAGTTGCAAGCTGCTCTTGGGTCTTACCATTGACGAGCATGAGAACAATGTACTCAATGAGCGCCGATTCCTGGCCGTCGTCGGTGCTCCATCCCATCTCCACCAGTTTGGGTTGAATGACGCCGGCCACAGCTGCCGCGAGGGGGGAATCTTGGGTGATTGTAGGGAGCATTTTGAGAGGTGAAATGTGCGAGGAGAAGCGTGTCGGGTCGAGGTGGTGAACAGTAGCCGGTGTTTTGCGCCACCGCAAGACAGCGCTTGAGGTTGGAAGATTGGGCGCGCGGGTAGGATAGCGCTATGTCGGAGATTTCAAAAGAAGAGAGATTTGGGGACAAAATCGCAGGACGTGCAGCCAAATCTGGACGGGAGAACGTTGGCGTGGTTGCGATGCTGCGAAGCTTCGGGCGGCCGAAAATGCGACCAAGATGGCTAGGCACGTGACATAGATGTGCAAACACGGCAAACACGGCAAACACGGCGGTTTCTCGTCCCGCGATAGAGGATCCAAGAAGCTGCGCAGACGTGGTTTGGAGAGGAGGGTGTGGAAGAGGAGAGAGTTTAGGTTTGTCACAGATCGAAGCTCAATAGGTAGCGCTGAATGAGATATTTATAGGCCCTCCAGGGGTCTAGGCTCCAATGTACCAAAGCGCTTCTCGCCAGCCAACCTATCCGGTAACCTACTAGTATCGCGCTGGCTAACCTATTGGCTAATCTGCTAACTCATGAATTTATAGATAGAGATTTACCTTGAAAAAAATGGATGGATTTTATCTTAGAAATATGGATAAAGGGCTTCCTTCGCACCGCAATTCATTCCGCACCCGGACCGGAGCGAAAGAAGCTCTTTATCTATATTTGTGAGACAAATTCTATCCCCTTTTGTTCAGGTCAATATTTCGCTTTGTATTTAAAAAATATACTACTTGGTTGGTAAATTGGCTAGAGTCGTCTTAAACTCATTCGGGTTCTAGCGCGATTTGCGGGCTGGTCAAGAAGAGAGTAGATGAAACCGCTAAATACCGATTCCTCAGTTCTCAATGCCTTTCTCTTTAGTTTCAACTCGATTCCCTTCCTTTATATTACGTGACCCACTCAGCACTCTGTTCAAAAGGGGGTTCTAATATATTTTCCAACCCATATTCCTGTCAGTATTAACGATCTCTCTAATGAGAGCCTTTGTATGAGACCGGTAGTATTGATCTTCCAATGAAACAAAACGTGTACCAAGTAGGTAACACAATATACAGGCCAGGCAACATAACATAAGATGGAAAATCGATCGGTCATAAAAGTGACTATGCTCAGGAATGCCGATCGAACGCGATCATATGAAGCCGGGCGGAGCCGAGGAATCACGGACCACCAGGAAGACATCCCTGACCTGAAAAGAACGGGTGAAAGATGACAGAAGAAAGATTGAACGGAGTTCCCCACTCATGAGAAACACCAATCCACACGGAGATGAAGTGATCTACGAGGCTAAGCGAGCACCTCGCAAACTTGACTAGAAACAAGCGCCTCGCAAACTTGACCAGAATTTACGTTTCGGCCTATCAGAGGACAAAAGATGACTCCGGGAAACAGAGCCACAGCCTGATGACGGCTCCTAGCCGACGCTGCCCCGCTCGATAACCTCGTGCGGACATCGAGGAGGGATATTTAAATCAGCCATGCGTCCATTGCCTAACAGTCGCGATCGCACACCTTCAAGCGGTCTCTTGTCTCCCCTCAAACCAAAATTTCGACCGGCGCCATGATTGAGGATCTGTTGATGCGCCTGACGCTCGGCCGAGCAATTCTCTGGGCCTTGGGGTTGTTCATTGCCTGCTGTGTGTTTCGCAAGATGCAGACTGCAGCTCAGATCTCTCGTCTGGGCACCAGAGCGCCAAAGATCCCATTCCGTCTTCCATATGGTATGCCCGGTCGACTTCAGGCCATGGAAAGACACCCGGAGAACTAACGTCGCACAGCCCTGGACTTTATATACAAAAGCCAGCAGGCCAAATTGCAGAACAACGATCTGGAGCATTGGAAGAAGTGCGTCACGACCGCGGGAGGACGGGTGAATTGCAAAACCGCCGAGCTGGATGCTGGCATCTCGACGCGCGGAGTCATGACCATGGACCCGGAAAATATCAAGGCGATCTTGACCGGACAGTTTGCCGACTATGGCAAGGGAAAGACCTTCCACCGCGACTGGAAGGAGTTTCTGGGGGACAGTATCTTCGCCACCGATGGAGAACAGTGGTCGCGCTCCCGCCAACTCATTCGCCCCATGTTTACCCGCGAGCGAATCGTGGACACGGAGATCTTCGAGAAACATGTTCAGAAGCTGATCCACTTGCTCGGAGGGAGCAGTGCCCCCGGTGGCAGTCGGGTTGTGGACGTCGGCTCTCTCTTTTTCCGGTATACTCTCGACGCCGCTACCGACTATCTGCTCGGTCAGGGCACCGACAGTCTCGAGAATCCAGCCACGCGGTTTGCGGAGGCTTTTCGATACGTGCAGCAGCGACAATCTGATTTTTTCCGAGCTGGGTAAGTAGGATGGATCTCGTGCGCTGTGACAATAATATCCGACTGGTGGAATGAAAGCTAATCCTCCGTTCCGTGCAGTGTCTTTAGCTTCTTCATGTCGCGCAAGGAGTTCCGCGAGAACTTGAAGATCATGGATGACTTTATCCAGCCGTACATCGAAACTGTCCTGTCATTATCCACCAACGAATTGGATCAGAAACTGTCGAAGCGCGAGACCTTCCTCGATGCCTTGGCTCGTTTTACCCGGGATCCTCGCGTCTTGCGTGACCAGTTGGTTGCTGTCCTCCTAGCTGGCCGAGATACCACCGCTGGAACCCTGTCTTTCTGCCTGTTCGAGCTCTCCCGCAATCCAGAGGTCGTCGCCAAACTTCGTGCAGAGATTCGTGACCGGCTCGGAGTCGGTGCTGAGGGCCGGAAGCCAAGTTACAGTGACCTAAAGGAAATGAAATTCCTCAACGCGGTGTTGAACGAAACCATGCGCATGTACCCCGTGGTTCCATTCAATGTCCGCTACGCCCTCCGTGATACAACGCTTCCGCGCGGTGGTGGGCCGGATAGGCTGGCGCCTGTCGGGGTGCGGGCGAACACCCGGATCATTTATTCGACCATGCTGATGCAACGCGATCCTGATCTCTACGATGACCCTGAATCTAAAAATCACTTCGACCCGGGCAAGTGGATCCCCGATCGCTGGGTTTCGGGCTGGTCGCCACGCCCCTGGCATTTTATTCCATTCAATGGAGGTCCTCGTATCTGCATTGGACAGCAATTTGCTACCATCGAGATGGGGTATACGATCATCCGGATTTTACAAGCGTACGAGCGGATCGTGGCTCTTCCAGTTAGCGGCAAGGACTGTGTCGAAGATCCTGTGCTGCGCTTCGAGGTTACCCTGAGCCCGGGCTCGGAGTTGAATTGTGTGTTTGTGAAGGAAGGGGAGGATTTTGGCCGTAATTCGAACCCCCACGGCGCTTTTGCATGATGAAACCGTTGATATGTATATGTCGAGTCCACAGAATATGCATCTTACCTGCTCTCTTTGCCCTATGGCTACACGAGACATTCCAAGGTTGTTTATAATAGTTGCTTATGTCAATAATGAGATATTCAATTAATCAGGACCTCTTCAATGTCTGAATCTCACACCGGCCTTCATCAGTAACGCCTGGTATTCCGATCAGCCAACCATGCTTCAAGGAAAAAGTTAGTTATTGCACACAGCTAAAAGTAGCTTAGCTTGAGCTTCCGCAGTTTCTTAAGCTTCTGCAAAATCTCAATCTTCCGCAGTTCCAAGAACAGATCTTCCTCGTCAGCATCTTCCAAGTCCCCAGAAATGCTGACCAAAGGCGTCTTGGACGACGGAAAGTCGATGACCCCATTCGCTGGCCGGGGTTTTACCTTCAGCCCTGCTTCGGCCCCCAAGCCGGGCATAACATCGGCAATAACGGAGGTATGGCCTGGCTTAAGGGGAGTTTGGGGTCGAGAGACATCGAAGCTCTCCACTTGTGCCTTGGGTGCTCCATTGACATTTGTATCGTGAGCTCTAGGCTTGAGCCTTGGCGCTTCGAGGCTGTTGGACCCTATCCATCCCTTGCTCATTCGGACGGCTTTTTCCCATTCCCCGAATTTGCGCATCCCTTCCTCTCGGGTGATACTGGGCTCGAAAACAGCTCCACCCGCACGGTTGATGTCTCGCAGCTCGGCGAAGTTGCGCCACAGACCGACGGCAAGACCCGCTGCGATTGCGGCGCCTAGGGCCGTGGTCTCACGCATCTTCGGACGATAAACGGGGATGGATATGACGTCTGCCTGTGTCTATCGGTGGAAAGCAGATTAGTGTTATTCGGATCTTCCGTGTCTTCAAAACTGATGGGCGCGAACCTGCATGGCCAAATCGGAGTTGCTCATGCCACCGTCGACGGCTAACTCCGACAAGACTTTGCCGCTATCCTTTTCCATCGCATCGAGAATGGCTTTTGTTTGGAAGCAAGTGGCTTCGAGCGTTGCACGAGCAATGTGACCCTTCTGGGTGTATTGCGTGATGCCGACTAGGACAGTCCACTGTTAGATCCTGATGAGCAGTTGTGAGCTTGAACAACCCACATATGGTTCCCTTTGCGTCATCGATCCAGTACGGGGCAAATAATCCGCTGAAGGCCGTGACGAAGACGCATCCACCATTGTCTTCTACCGATAAAGCGAGATCGTTGACCTCCTTAGAGTCCTGGAAGAAGCTCAGGTTGTTCTGCAGGAATTTGACGCCTGACCCTGCCACCGCGATACTTCCTTCCAGCGCATAAACCGCCTTCCCACCAAAGTTGTAGGCCACTGTCGCCAGCAAACCGTGTGTGGAGATGACAGGCTGATCCCCGACATTGTAAAGCAGAAAACACCCGGTTCCGTAAGTGTTCTTCGCCATTCCGGGTGAGAATCCCTTTTGGCCTACTAGCGCAGACGATTGATCCCCCAGACATCCCATAATCGGTACATCCGCAAGAGCCCCCGAGACGATGGCTCCATATGCATGGGCGTCCGACGAGGGGACAATCTTGGGCAGATGAACCTTCCCCCGGATTCCAAAGAAACCCAGTAGAGTCTCGTCATACTGCAACGAGTGCAGGCTCATGAACATCGTTCGCGAGGCGTTTGTCGAATCCGAGACAAAGATGTTGGCCCTGGCGCCACCGTTCAAACGGTACACAAGCCACGCATCGACGGTACCAAACGCCAGGGTTCCCCGATCGAACGCCTCCTTCACCTTGGGCACGTACGCGAGCATCCACAGCAGCTTTGTGGCGGACGAGTAGGTGGACAGCGGCAGTCCACAGATCTGTTGGAGCTGCGACGCTCCCGCTGTCTGTTTGAGCTCGTTCACGATCCCCTGCGAGCGCGTGTCGGTCCAGACAATGGCATTGTAGAGGGGCTCGCCGGTTTCGTGGTCCCATACCACGGTTGTCTCACGTTGATTGGTGATGCCGATCCCTCTGATGCTCGTGCGAGAGTAGCCTTTGTCCTCGAACTCGATGACCGCATGCTCGATGCATGTCTCTACGGAAGTAACGAGCTCCAGTGGGTCATGTTCATGCCAACTGAGGGGCATCGCCAGCTTTAGCGGTTCGTTCGATCCGTGGAGCTGTTCTACTTACCCTGGATGTGGGTAGATCTGACTGAACTCCACTTGATGTGAGGCCACCGGCTCTCCATCTCGGTTGAAGATCAGGAATCGGGTACTGGTCGTCCCCTGATCGATTGAGCCGACGAAGATCTCCGAGGGCTGCATAGTAATGGACGGGCCTATCTCAACGAGGGCTCGCCTTCTCCATCGCCAGGAGACCGCGACATTCACCTTAAATACCTCGCCGCACTGCCGTCACACAATCTTGCGGGGGTCTCATCCGAGGAGGGGGGAAGATGTCGAGAACAATTGGTGGGATTTGAGAAGGACCAGGGGCAATCGGCGAGTCGGATGAGGCTTGAGCGCCAGGGTTGAGGACCGGGATTGACAGCGTGACCGGCCCTCGACCCTTTTTTCTTCTTTTCTCTTTGGTCTCGGTGGTTTCAACCGGCACTTCTGGTCCAGTTCGCCTGTCAGGTTCGCCGACTCCACATCACCCGGTATTTACCGCCGATCAATCCGGGGAAATGACGATCGCATCGATCTGAGCATAATGAGCATTGTCGTACCCCTGCACTGCCCACTGCATCCAAGGTTCATGGCTCCCCATGTCCAATGACTTGGCTGAGCCGGTCCCAAGTCTCTCCACGTCCACGATATCAGGTCTATTCCGCTGCCGGCATGTCGCCCTCAGCTGATCCGGTCGAGTTGGCAATGCTGCAAGTTGGGATGCAAATGCTATCTTCTCCCCTGCAACACCTTGTCTTGGCCTTCCCGTCTCGGTTCTGTCGGTAAGTCTTACTTACGGCCTATCGCCGGTCAGCCCCCGCGGGGGACAGGGACATACGTCTCCTCCCTTCTTTTCGGTGGACGTTTCCTTCAATAAACGCGACCAGTATACATTCGCCTATCCCCATCATGGTAATGCTACTATGCATGGCTCATGGTCACACCGGCGTGGGACATGGAATGGCATTTCTGAACGGCAAATTCCGCGCCCAATACAACATGGTCAGCATCGGAGTTGTTGCGCAGAGAGGCCCTCAGGGGCCTTTAACCAGGCGTAGACGTTGGCCAGGATTCGTCTGTCAGCTCGTCATTCTAAACGCCGCCTTCTTTCCAACTTGTTCCTGTTGAGAAAGCTTCCTCGAGCAATGTGCGACGGTTTGAACTTCTAGAAATTGAAATTGGGCCCGCGTGGCCTTCAATCTTCCGCCGAAGCTGGGCTTGGGTCACAGAAGCCATGGAAGCCTCTCCACGGGGGCTTCAACACGGGTCAATGCCAGGATCCTCCGCCAGTGGGAACCCCCGCAATTTACGGTGTCACCTGGATATTCTGTGGCGAGAAAAAAGAATATTGGGGAATTCAGAATCCATTTGCGATGCCTCCCCCGGCATTGGTCTTCCCCCCCCCCCCAGATGGCCCGGCGTTTCCCGGCTGCCCAGATCAAACGGCCCGTTGATACAAACGCAATCTTGGGGCCTTATGGCTGATTTGTCGCCGGGTTTTGACGTCGTCTTTGACTGCCGGGGCATTTACCCCCAAAGGACAAGAAAGAGAAGAAGAACCCACGAGTGCCACCCGGTCCGGCTTAGGACCGCCTCCGCTGAGCGAATACCTTCAGTCATTCCGAGTCTGGCCGTCTTTGTCTGCATTGGGCGTCCTGCAAGCTCACACGAGGGCTTGGAATTGGAAAAGACCAGGCCTCTCCTCCGACGACCCTGCATTGTCCAATCGAGCCGATTCGCGAGCGTGGGAGGGCAAAAGAGGGTTACACGGTGATGTCTGACTGTCACTCGCTGATATATCGTTGGATCACCGCGCGATGAGGGCTCGTCTGTCGGTCTGTGACTATTGATCCCTCGTTCTCTGTTTTAGTTTTTGTTTCTATTTCACTCGTTCGTTTTACGCTCAGCTCCTATGTGCCCTTGCACCGGCATGACTCTGGTGCCCATGTCGAATACACAGAAAGAGATTGGATCGATTGGGAGTCCGGACAGTGGATGTTCCTCTCTCTATCTGAGGAGTAAGGAAGTGGCATCGATTCATGATCTCACTCCCGAGGGTGAAGTTCCTCCTCCCCTTCAACCGTCATCTCTCTGGTTCCGATTCAGGGAGTATGGCCGCGATGCCTTTTCGGAGTTCTTTGGCACCATGATCCTCGTTCTGTTCGGCGATGGTGTCGTCGCACAAGTCTTGCTCAGTCATGGTCAGAAGGGTGACTATCAGTCAATCTCTTGGGGTTGGGGGTGAGCCTGCATTTCGTCCATTTGTCATATAATCGGTTTGATGTGCTGACATGATCTTTCCAACAGGCTGGGTGTCATGCTTGGGGTGTACGCAAGCGGGGTTTCGGGAGCCCATATCAACCCGGCGGTGACTTTTGCTAACTGCGTGTTCCGTGGCTTTCCCTGGCGCAAGTTGCCGGTATATGCCCTCTCCCAGCTTCTGGGTGCCATGTGCGGTGCCGCCATTGTCTATGGAAACTACAAATCCGCTATTGACGTCTATGAAGGCGGCTCGCATCTCCGGACCGTTCCCGGGTACTCGGACACGGCGACGGCCGGGATTTTCTGTACGTATCCCGCCGAGTTCATGACCAAGACCGGCCAGTTTTTCTCCGAGTTTCTGGCCAGTGCCATCTTGATGTTCATGATCTTTGCCTTGAAAGATGATGGCAATCTAGGAGCGGGCCCGCTCACACCGCTTGGTTTATTCTTTGTGATCTTCGGCATCGGTGCATGTTTTGGCTGGGAGACGGGATACGCGATCAATCTCGCCCGTGACTTCGGCCCTCGACTCACATCCTACATGTTGGGCTATGGACATGAAGTTTGGGCTGCGGGCAATTATTATTTTTGGGTTCGTTGGCCCCGTCTGGCTCGTCTTTGTGGATGCTAACTCGTCTCTCGGCGAAGGTGCCGATGGTAGCCCCGATTCTAGGCTGTACATTTGGCGGTTGGATCTACGATCTCTTTTTGTATACTGGACTTGATAGTCCGATCAACACCCCATGGATGGGGTTGCCCCACCTGATGCATCCTTTGTACCGGAGACGGTTAGCCCTACAGAGTCCGGTGTGAGAGTCGGATAGTGCACGGGCGATGTCTGGGACAGTTTGACGAGACAACGAAAATTGCGTGTAGGCCAACGCAATGAATGATGATCTTAAAAATATATACTATGTCACGAGACACTCTTCCGAGGGGAGCACATTGTGCCATTGGAAAATCGACTAGGGCTTCTCGTGACCGTGACATCCACCGGGAGTCCCGAGATTGAATCCAAGACCGCATCTGCGTACACTCCACCTCGTAGGATATATTCTAGGTTTAGTAAACTATGCTACAATCCTGATCGGCCTTGGATAGAGGAGATGCGTATCCCCGGACTGCGCGGTGATTTCATAAACTGTTGATGACCATGCCAAGGATGAATAGTTACAAGAAGTCAAGCGAAGCGAGGCCGGCTGTGCTCCCCCGCGCAAGAAAAGCAAAAGGCAGGGACGAGGCCTCCCGTATGTATGGAGCTTAAAAACAATAGGCAAGAAAACCCCAGAGACTCCAAGATGCTGCGGCTGCGGTTGTGTCAGCCGAATATCGCTGGGCGTGCATCAAGACGCTGAGCCCGTCGCCGGGTAAAAGAAAAAATCGTAAACGCCGTGTCGAGTTCATCCCATCATGCATAAAAATACAAATCGATAATACCACTGGCAACTGTCCTCAAAGCAGCGCCATCACACCCAGGGGTGCAAGGAAAAGGCCAAGAGCTTCGGGGGTGACCAGCAAGCTGGCCCCACTTTTTGCCGAAGGAGCAACATGAGAGGAGGATTTGGCGCTGGTAGTGGCCTCGATAGAAAAGGTCTCCGTCTCGGTTGCAGTCCGGGTCGTCGTGGTCGTGGGATTCTGGGTGGTTCTCACGCGGCCCGATGTCGAACTGGCGGCATGCCGAGCCCCGGGTGTCCCAAACGTCTCAAGCCCAGAAGGGGAAAAGACAACCGATGAAGAATCCTGCGATAGTGACGTATGCCGGAAAGTAGACTGCGTGGGAAGAGATCCGGTCTTAGCGCTCCATTCTTGGGGATTGTTGAAGGGCTTGGGGGGCTGCTCACTCATGGAACCCCCGCCGGGTGGCTGGATATGGCCTGAGCTGGAGTCTGGGAGGTCGGCCGCACCGGGCGACGGGGAACCCGTAGGAACCCAGGGCCAGACGTTGGGGGTGACAAACGAAGAAGTCTGCTTGTGGGTTCCGCTCCACGGCATGGGGACGCTGTCAACCGTGGCCGTCACAGCGGGCGCCGACTCGGTGGACTTGGGCTCGGCATCACTATTGCCTTTGACCTTGCCTCCTTCGGCGGTGATGGACTTCCAGGAGCCACTCTTGTCGCCATAGCTGTACGAGCTCCCCGTGGAGTAGTCGGTGACCGTCATCGACTTCAGATACATGTTGAAGGGACCTTGGCTGTAGTCCGTCTCGCCACCCGCCCAATCTATACCAACTTGTCAGTACGCGGGAGGAATACCGATGGTCGGAAACAGAAACTCACCGATGGTGCCCTGGGCATTGTTGGAATCGCCACCGGCCCACACCCCGACCTTGACCATCATCGGTGTCTGAGGGTACTGGTTCGACTCCGCGGTGTCCGGGGTCAATACACGGACGGTCTTTCCATCGATGGCCCAGACAATCTGCTCGCTGGTCCAGTCGACGGAGTAGGTGTGAAAGTCGTCATGGTTGCCCATGTTATCGTGGAAGGCGCCCCGGCTGTAGCTGCTGGTGTCGCCCTTGCCAAAGTAGTTGGTCTGCACCTGGTTGTTGTTGGCACCGAGCCACTCCCAGTCGATTTCATCCAAATCATCGGATTGCAGCACGGCGCTGCTCACGATGCCCGTTCCGGGGGCGGCCTTGAGGGTATACTCCACGCGGCCAAACATGATGTACCAGCCGGATTGGATCAACGGCCCATCGCCCTGCTGGGAGATGGTGAAGGTGGCGCCATTGGTCTCATCGTAATCGACATTTCCGGTGGCCTTAAAATCGGTGGACCCGCCCTTTTTGAAATCAAAGGTCTGGTCCGACTTGCCAAATGCCGGATCGGCGGGGCAGGCTGGGTCATGGGTCAGTTGCATGATCGGGTGGTACAACGGGTTCTTCTTGAACGTACACTTCTTGGTCGGGTTGCAGTCGGTATAGGTCTGCGCCTGCACCAGCGCGGTGGAGGCGAGCAGACTCAGGGCTGCTCCAAGGGTAAATCGCATGATCAGCGGGAAGCACGAGGTACGGGGTTAAAACACGAAACGCTACAAAAGGGGGAGAAGAGATGAAGATATGCAGAATGCAGAGGGAAGAAAGAGAAGGAAAGAAAAATTTTCCCGAGAAAAGGAAGCGCGGGCTCGAAGTCATGGCAAGTGCCAGCCACCTCGGTTTTGGCGACTTCCGCCCAACCAATCCATCCATCGGCCCCGGGTGAAACCTGGCACCGGAAGTTGCAGGATCTCGTTGATTCGGGCATGAGCGCGCATGAACTGGCATGAACTACCCCGTAGAATGACCGATCGTCTGGCCATGCTTTCCGTTGATTCGGACTGGAATTCATGATGCTCGCCAAAACACAATGTCGCGGAAAGTGGGTCGACTCCACCCCCAGCCTCTTCCCTTTCCCGAGCTGGAGCTGGAGCTGTCACGATGCATGAAACACCAGCTCTGTTTTCTGTTTCGCAGTGAATCCCCGGATAGTTGCAGCATCTATCGGCTTCGAGAAGCCAAGGGATCTCGATCCGTTCCGATGTTCCTCGTCCAGAGAAAGGGTAACGGGAAGAAGAGGAAGAAGAGGGGGCAAAAAAAGGCGGAACAAGTAAAACGAGAAAGAGAACGAGGTCTTTCTCTTGGTCGATTTGACCATGGTGAGGATTCCCCAATGGTATCCAGAGACTCCGTACGCCGTACGTGAGTACATCGGACAGCGATGGGATGAGAATGTGCGGTGATATATTGGATGTATTCCCGCTTTCTCCTCGGAACATATCATGGAGAGGAATCATAATACTCTGCGGAGTACTACTCGATATACTCCTCCGTCGTAGCCATCCAAGTACTCCGTACATATGCGAGCTCCACCCAAGCACGGACAGCGTCACGGACCATGCCCCAGACATCCAGATCACCCTGAGCCTCACCTTGCCTCCTACCAGGTACCGGAGTACTCTGGACTGTTCTCTCTCCGACCGCCCAAATTCCCCGATCTCTCCTCTCCCACCCACCTCCCCTCCCCCCATCGCTTCTCCCCCGTGACCGGGCCCACGCACTGGACAATGCTCTAGAATCCATCGCGCCCTCCACCTTCACCCCTCATCCTCACCCTGCAGCTTTCTCCGACCGCGCCCTGCTTCTTCCCCCGGGATATTATTCGACGCCCCATGGGATTGGCCACATCCCTTCTCCGTCTAAATCCCCCGTCCCATCGATAATCATTGCCTACTGAGTCGTCGACGGCCCGATTCGCCATCCCGTCCCCCCCGGGTCCGAGCTCCGCAGAGCCAGTGGCGCCAACATCTGCGACAGTCCTGCCCACCACCGCACAACGCAGCCCTCCTCCTACCCCCCGTTCCTCGGCGCGTCGGTCGCTCATCACGGGCTATTGATGGTTGATCTTGCGCTGGATTCTCCCCACACCCGGAAACTCCCCGGTGACTTGAGAAATCTCCCGACATAGGGACTGTGGGTGAGTCGGGGACCAGCCATGCCCGTGCGGGACCGCGACGAACCCGACAGGCGACAGGGCTCAGAGAGCTCCGGGAACAGCAGTTACGTCTCACAAGAAACCATCCGAAACAATGAGAGTCCTCGCGAGAGACAGACCCGGTCACCCCCGAACGGTCGCGATCCCGACACCTTCCCGGGCACGTTGACCATGGACAGGTAAGCCTCTCCCATCCAGCGGCCATGCATCTTGCTGGGCATCATGACCCATGGCCATCATACTCACCTTCGGCCCAGGCCTGAGTCGTCCCAGGCTCCCAAGATTGATTGGAATGCCTCCATGTGGTCATGGAGCTCCCCGGAGATCTCCCCGACCGAAGAGCGCAAGGGCTCCGGCTTCAGTAACCATCGCAAGGCGTTCGCCGTCCTAGGCGCCGGCGATGACCCGACTCGCTCATCCTCGTCAAGTCCGCGTCCTCCGCCAATCAATCCCCCGCGCCCCGGTCCGGATGAAGTCGAATCGATTGCCCCGTGGGTCACCACTGCTGGAACAGAAGGCCCCGGCACCTTCCTCAATGACAATTCCGAATATGAAGCCTCGCCGGCATCGGCCACGTTTCGCCCAACGACCGGCCGAACGTTTGCTAGTGAACCGGCCGAGATCGACTACAACCGAGACCACCGGAGACCATCGGCCGTCAGTATGACGAGCAGCCAAGGGTCCAAGTCAAGCAACAGTCACAAGCCGTGGCGGAAGATGTCGAAGGGCTTACCCGGTGATGAGTACCCCGTCCTGGATGGGCCCGATGATGGTCAACAGCCCCCGCTCGGCAAGCGAGGGATCGTCGATCAACTGAAGGCGCGTGAACGAGCGAACTCCGATACGTCGGAGTCATCGCAACGGCCTCTTCACCCACGGGCTGAGACCCCACTCCCGTCAAGTGACATCACCCCGTGGGTATATCAGAGCTTTAAAGACATCCCCCAGTACGGAGAAGCGCCAGTTCGGCAGGTCCCCATTGGCCCCGATGGCCAACGGTTACCCTCGCGCGTCGCATCTCGCACCGCCCAGAGGGATTCAAGTCGAAAAGCAGGCAACGGCCATCGTCACTCTCGGAGTAAAGAGGAAGCCCCCACTCTCGCGGGGGATCTTGCGGGATATTACGCCCGGGGTGGTAGCGGCAGCGGTGGTGGTAGTGGTGGCGGGCGTGACGACTTTTCCGTTGGCCTCAAACCTTACAACGAGCATTATCTCAACTCGTCCACCGCCGGAAGCTCTTCGACCAATCTCGGAGGCCGCTCAACAAGCCCAACCCCGAGTGTGCAGAGCGTCCAATATCGTGAACAGGGGCAGAATTCCCCCGGAGGCCCGCCCAACAAGAAAAGCATTCTGGATCGGATCGGGCGTCATCTCTTGCCGGGTTCGCACAAGCAGCCGCACGACAAGTCGAAACGTGACCTCTCTCCCAACCGGAGGAGGCAAGGGAGTATCGAAGGAACCGCAACCCCTCGCCATGCCGAATCGTCAGAACCAGACCGAAAGAAGGAATCTGGCAAGGGCCTTGGAATCAGCAAACCCAAGCTGCCCTACCGTCGAGTGGCCAGCACTTTGGCGGGGGATCTTCACACTGCAAAGGATAATGCTCCTCGGGAAGAGGAAGGCAAACATGTTTTCAAGCTTGACACCAACCTGGACAATATAGGCGACATTATTCGAGCTGCCTCCCCAGGTCGCATGAAGCGCGGGGTGGACGGGACATCTACGCCGCGTGAGGATGGTGCCAGTCCGGATACCGCGCAAGCGGAAGAAAATGGCGACGGCTGGCGTGCCCCAGATAGTTGGCATGTCAAGAAGCACAACGACCCTCTCCTGGAGAGTTCAGAGGCCGCCCCCCGCCCACCACCGGGCTTCGGGACCGCGATGGCACCTCGTATTTTATTCGGGTGTTCCGCATTGATCTGACCTTCGCGACCCTGTCAGCTGGCGTGGACACCACCGTCGCAGAGATCCTCTACATGCTGGGTCGAAAGTCCTTTTTGCAGGACCATCTGGCCAACTACGAGATTGTCTTGCGGAAGAATGATTTGTCTCGGCAACTTGATCATAAGGAGCGGCCCATTTTGATGCAAAAGCAACTTCTGGAGCAAGTCGGCTACACGGAGAAAGATCGGATCGAGGACATCGGTCGCGAAGACCATAGCTACCTCTGTCGGTTCATCTTCCTTCCGACAAAGCTGAGCGGATATACCAGTCTGGAGGCTGATCCTGGCTTCAACAAGATGCAAAAGTTCAGCCATGTTGATCTCCAGGGTAGAAGTCTCGTCACGATTCCAATCACTCTCTACAAGAAAGCGTCGGAGATTATCTCCCTCAATCTCTCTCGGAACCTTTCGCTGGACGTGCCAAAGGACTTTATTCAAAGTTGTATCAACCTCCGGGAGATCAAGTTCATCGGCAACGAATCATTGCACATACCGACGAGTTTCAGCTTGGCGAGCCGGCTCACCTACCTGGACGTGTCGAACAATTTTCTTGAGCAGTTGGAAGATGCGCGTCTTGACCGACTTGCTGGCTTGGTTAGCATCAAGATGGCAAACAATCAACTGACCCAGCTTCCCAGTTACTTTGGGAGCTTTCAGTATCTCAGAAGCTTGAACATCTCATCTAACGGCTTCAAGGTTTTCCCGGAATTTCTGTGCAAGCTGCGAAGCTTGGTTGACTTGGACATCAGCTTCAACAGTATTCAAGACTTGCCTGGCGTTGGTCAGTTGACCACACTTGAGCGCCTTTGGATGACCAACAACAACATCACGGGCCCTCTCGATGAAACATTTCAAGAGCTCGTGAACCTCAAAGAAATCGATGGACGCTTCAATTCAATCACCAACATCGATAGCCTTTCGCGGCTTCCACGCTTGGAGCAGTTGTTCTTTGGTCACAACCTGATATCGCGATTCCGAGGGGCCTTCCTCAAACTGCGCAGCTTGCACATGGATCACAACCCTCTCACTCAGTTTGATCTTGACTCTCCGATGCCGACCCTGACTTCTCTGAATCTTGCGTCCGCCAACATTTCGCAGTTCAGAGATGGCATGTTTGAGAATTTACCCAATGTTTCCAAGCTTATCCTCGACAAGAATCATTTGTCGTCGGTCTCGATCCAAATCGGTAAACTTCGGCGACTGGAACATTTTAGCATCATCAAAAACCCTCTCTCCTCTTTGCCTCCAACGATTGGGTGCCTCGGGGAGCTAAGGGAATTTAATCTGAGGGAGTGCAATCTGACGTCCTTGCCTGAGGAGATTTGGCATTGCTCAAAACTTGAGACCCTCAATGTTTCGACGAACCTTTTGTCAACTTTTCCTAAACACGGTGCACCATTGCCTCAGATTCCTGGGGAACCAAACACCACCCCTGTCACAACGCCGGGTCTAATAGGGAATCCAACCTATGAGGAGCTTGGTTCAATCGAGGAAGCAGACTCTCGTCGGCCAAGCCAAACCTCTGCGGGGGCCGTCGTGCCTGGAACCTCGCCTAGTAATTCCTACCGCAATCCGTCAATCACTCCGTCCCTTGGCCAGCAAGGCGGTAGGAAGGTATCGACGGCATCGAGATCGACGACCGAAGTAAGCTCCACAACTCGGAAGGATTCGAACTTTTCGCAGCATGGCGCCGCTTTGACGTTCGCGGGCTCTTTACGGAACCTATACCTAGCCGACAACCGCTTGGATGACGACATTTTCGGTGAGCTGGCTCGCCTTACAGAGCTCCGTGTGGTCAACTTGTCCTACAACGAATTGACCGAACTGCCTCCGGGTGTCCTCAAGCGGTGGCCATTGATTTCAGAACTCTACTTGTCCGGCAATGAATTGACCTCGCTACCATCCGATGACTTGGAAGAGGGGAGCAATCTCAAAGTCTTGCACATCAACGCAAATCGATTCCAGGTCCTGCCCGCCGAGCTCTGCAAGGTCAGCAAGCTCTCCATTCTCGACGTTGGCAGCAATGGATTAAAGTACAATGTCTCAAATTGGCCTTATGATTGGAACTGGAACTGGAACCGAAGCTTGAAATATCTGAACTTCTCGGGTAACAAGCGTCTCGAAATCAAACCAAACATCGCATCCTTGGGCCCTCCGGCTACCAATGGTGCTGATCTGACCGACTTCACTTCCCTTACCCATCTCCGAGTGCTCGGGTTAATGGATGTGACTCTGACGATTCCCACCATTCCAGAAGAGCACGAAGACCGTCGTGTGAGAACATCAGCTTCGTTAGCAGGTTCCCTTGCCTATGGCATGGCAGACACGCTCGGTCGAACCGAGCATCTTTCTATCATCGATATGATTGTCCCACGCTTGAAGCCCGACAACGTGGAAACTTTGGTGGGCATGTTTGATGGCCAAACGCAATCGAGTGGTGGCTCTCGAGTTGCCAAATATTTGCACGAAAATTTCACCACTACCTTCTCCCGCGAGCTCAAAAGGCTTCAACGCGAGGATGATGGAACCCCTCTGGATGCGCTCAGGCGCGCGTTTTTGGCATTGAACAAGGACATGGCCGGATCTGCTTACCGATCTCTCGATGACCGTGAACTTCGGCAATACCACCGTAGCTCATCGGCGTCCAAGCAACTCAATCAAGACGACATTCAGTCTGGAGGGGTGGCGACGGTACTATACCTTAACAACATGGATTTGTATGCCGCCAATGTTGGCGATGCCCAGGCAATCCTTGTGAAATCGGACGCCTCATTCCGCCCCCTCACGCAAATCCACGATCCGGCTGAAGCTAGTGAGCGAGCTCGCATTCGTGCTGCGGGCGGCTTTGTATCTCGCAATGGGAAGCTGAACGATGTTCTTCCTGTCTCGAGATGCTTTGGTCATTTTCCCATGATGCCGGCTGTTATTGCCGCTCCCTCCACCATGCACACCACTCTCACCGAGCAAGATGAAATGATTATTCTGGCGTCAAAGGAACTGTGGGATTATGTGGCGCCCGACATGGTGGTGGATATCACCAGAGCTGCTCACCCCGACTTGATGTTTGCGGCTCAGAAGCTAAGGGATCTTGCGATCGCTTTTGGCGCTACAAACAAGTTGATGGTGATGATCTTGGGTGTCAGTGAGCTTCAAAAGCGACAGAAGAAGTGGCCTCGTCCAAGTCTTTCAATGAGCCCATTATTCCAGGAGGAACAACAGATTATGCCTTCGGCCAAGAGTCGCAAAAAGGCCCGCGACCTCCCAGGTGATTCTCGTCTCGCTCGATTTGACTACGTGGATGCCCCTATTGGTGAATTGGCCATTATTTTCACCGATATCAAGAAATCAACAGGCCTGTGGGAAAGTTGCCCAGATGCGATGCGGTCCGCTATCCAGATTCACAATGATATTTTCCGTCGGCAGCTTGGGGTCATTGGTGGCTATGAAGTCAAGACTGAAGGCGATGCTTTCATGGTAGCCTTTGCCACTACCACGGCGGCTCTACTGTGGTGCTTCAACTGCCAGAACCAACTCCTTGAAGCCGAATGGCCCACAGAAATTCTCGAGCAACCACAATGCCGGGTGGTCTTCGACATGGAGGACAACATCATTTTCCGTGGTCTTTCTGTGCGCATGGGTGGTCATTGGGGTGAGCCTGTCTGCGAGAAAGACCCTGTAACCAACCGCATGGATTACTTTGGGCCCATGGTCAACCGAGCTTCGCGGATCTCCGCTGTGGCGGACGGAGGTCAAATCTTCGTTTCGTCGGACTTTATGAGCGACATCCAGCGTAACCTGGAGGTGTTTGCCGATAGCGAGCGCTCTGCCTCGACCAGCTCCAACGACAGCCACCCACGCGTTGATAGCTTGGGGCACAGCATTCGCCGTGAACTGCAACAACTTAATAGCCAGGGCTTCGTGATCAAGGACCAGGGCGAACGCAAGTTGAAGGGCCTCGAAAATCCTGAGCCGTTGTACCTCGTGTACCCTCATTCGCTCGCAGGTCGACTCGCGGCCCTTGAAGAAGTCCAGCAGCCAACTGGACCCGCACACCGCAAGCCGGGTGGAGAGTTGCTGGATCTGAGAACTGACTCGATCTGGCGCTTGTGGGAAGTTACTCTCCGTCTAGAACGGATTTGTGGTGCCCTTGAGAATCCTGACGAACCCCGTCTTCGCGAGCCCAATGTTGCCTTATTCAACATGGTCAAGAACCATGGTGGCGAGTTGAATGATTCTACAGTGCTTAGCCTGGTCGATCAACAGGTCACCCGCATCGAGGTTGGCTTCTCATCCCCCCTGCCCTCACCTATCAGTTTCACTAACACTACCTAGGCAACTGTGAACACCCTCTCCGTTCGCCATATGATGCGCCCCTTCAAGCCGGGTGACCGGCTTGAGGATCATGCTGTGCCCATTGGTGAGATCATGCAGCACTTGCAGACCCAGCTCGCCGAATATCGTGCCCTCAAAGAGCAGATGGCTGTTGGGACTACAGGTATTCCTGGTGCGCCAGCCGCTCGGTATGGTGCCATCCCCATGGGGAATGCTGAGAGCACCGACAGCCATGCAACCTCCGCCTCCTCATCCTTCCTTCACCTCTCTAGCCCGACTGATACATCTCCCTCCTTTGGGTTGCCACGCAGGAACCATTGATCTGGCCTACTGCACTCTATACATCTATATTCTAATTGTCATGTCTTCTAACCCTGGGTTTTATCTCCGATTCGGTTTAGTTTTTTATTACTTTGCCGTCGGTAAATGGCGTATGGATGGGAGTTTCGATGATCTTACGAAGCATCACGGCGTGCGGCAACGGTGGAAATTCTTGTCGGTTTTTTCTTACGTTTTTGTGAACTTGCGCTATTACCTGGCGCCTCAGCTAGGTCTGTGAATATATTCCATGTGCTATCTATATATACATTCCGAGGAGACTCGTAGGTGACCAAAAAGTCACGTGGATGCTTTGTTTGTTTTGCGTCATCGTACACCTCATGCGGTCGAAACTCTCCCTCTTTCTCTCCTCACATCGGGGCGCGTGTCCATAAACCCCCGGTCATATTGTGAATCAACGCCAAGTCCATCTTTATACTTCGCCACATTCGAGAAGTACATTGGTTTGAGCAACATCTTCGACCCGCCCCGCTTGTTGCCCTGGCTACGAACCCAGCCAACCGCCTCCGGGTCAATCAACAGCTGGACAAACATCCACCATCATTACCCTCCCCTCCCTCCCAGGCAACGTTCCAGAAACAGAAGCGATCGGTGAGAAATCACCTGCATTGTCGAGGCCTATCATCGTTGCAACTCGCCATTTGAGCTATAACCCGCCTATCTTGGCCAGCGTGGGTGTGTTCTGGCGACTTGGCCGTTTTCCCCATTCAGCAGGCGTCCGTGGTCGCACATCCGACGCCACCCATCATGGCCGACGAACTGGACTATTTGCAGCCAGACTTTGATCTTGGATCGCTCACTGTCCCGCGCTTGCGCTCTATCCTCGTTAACCATGATGTGTCCTATCCGGCATCGGCAAAAAAGTCTCAACTGGTTGCCATCCTTGAGAATGAGGTGCTCCCGCAGGCCAAAAAATTCTCCGGGACCGGGAAAGGGTGAGGAGGACGAGTGCGGGGATTACCGATATGGGCAGCCGGGCGTCATCTGTCGCCAGCGAGAGAGAAGACCGTGAATCCATGCCTCCTCCCGCTACGCCATCCACAACCACGTCGACATCGGGCACGAAACGAGGTGCCTCGAGGCGAAGTGCTCGCGCAACAACGGCGGAAACCGACGATCTCCTGGCCCCCGCTACGCCTGCTACTGCTTCGAGACGGAAGACTCCCGTGCGCTCCGTTGGCAGATCCTTTCGTACATCGGACACTGAAACCGGAGATGATACGGCAGCAACCCCTACTGCGGCTGCGGGCCCTACGCCGAGAAAGTCCACTTCACGAAAGGTGCGCCGCAGTGAGGTTCTGCCGTCGACAGAGGTCGAGGACTACACTCCGTCTGTCAAGACTGAGCCCAGAGAGGACAGTGTGTTTACCGATGACAATCCTTTCCAAAGTGGGAGCCCCTCGGAGATTCCACGGAGCAGAACATCTAGCCATGACGGCAAGCGCAGAAGTGGGTCACGAATGTCGACTGATAGCACGGCCTTGAGAAGTGGATTGCGGTCACGGAGGTCGGCAACTCCTGGAAGCATTAAGCAGGATGATAGCATCAAGGCTTCAACCAGAAAATCTTATGACTTTCCTTCTCGGTTGAACCCCACTAAAGAGGAACCCGAAGAATCCGAGGATGATGATGAAGACGAAGATGATCAAGATGACGAGGGCGAGCTCAGCGCCGGCGAGGAGTTCACGCCGGAGGAACAGCTTGCGATGGAGAGTGAGCAGTATGCACCCGCCATTCGGACTCGGAAGAGCTCGCAGAAGCAGGGGTCAACGAGCGTTGTGGCGTCATGGCTTGTTATTCTACTTGTGCTTGGCGGCTTCGGTGCCTGGTGGCGCAAGGAAAAGGTTGAAATTGGCTACTGCGGCCTTGGAAAGCCCTCCTGGTCATTAACCGAAACGAATGTACCCGACTGGGCCAACGTCCTTGAACCTCGATGCGAGCCATGCCCTCCTCACGCTTTCTGTTACCCGAATTTCGAGGCCCGTTGTGAACACGACTTCATTCTCAAGCCACACCCTCTTTCGCTAGGTGGGATTGTGCCTCTGCCGCCTACTTGTGAACCAGACAGTGAGAAGGCGCGCCGCGTGAAGGCGGTTGCTGATAAAGCTGTGGAAGAATTGCGTGAACGTCGCGCCAAGTGGGAATGTGGTCAACTCAAGGACGAGGGCAAAGATGCCCGGTCTCCCGATATCAGCGAAACAAATCTTCGGGAAGAAGTCGCCAAGAAGCGCCGTAAGGGTCTCAGCGACAGTGAATTCGATGATCTCTGGAAGGGCGCCATCGGCGACATCATCGAGAAGGATGAGGTTGTCAGCCACACGAAGCAGTGAGTCTTTCCTCCTCCAGAGGTGTTCCCCATGTCCCCCATTCCACACATTTAACCGTTCCGGGTTCCATTCCCTTCAATCCATTTCTTATAAAGATCTTGGTTCTGACATTGTATACCGGGACTAACAGAAGCGCCCTTGCTATCACAGACCTTCCGCCGTCCTCCATCTCAGCTCAACATCCACCGCCCGGCTACCCTTCACCTGTGCCGCCCGCCGCTACATCCGACTCGCTCTCCTCGCGTATCGACTCCCTCTTTCAATTCTAGTCCTTACTGCGGTCGTTCTCGCGTACGCTCGTGCTCGCGTGCGTGCCCGTCGTTCCGACATTGCTCGTGTGCCTGAGTTAGTCGCCACCACTCTTGATCGTCTCGCGACACAAGCTGCATTATACGCTCGCGGTGGAGCCGCCGAGCCGTATATCTCAATTGGGCAGTTACGTGATGACGTTTTGAGATCCGAGTTGCAAGGCAAGCGACGGGAAGAGCTATGGCGTCGCGTCCGCCATGTGGTTGAAGGCAATGCTAATGTTCGTGCTGCTGTTCGCGAGGGCCGCAGTGGCGACGTTGCTCGTGTTTGGGAGTGGATCGGCGGCATTGGCAGTGTGGGTGCCAATCATGGTAGCCCCGAGGATCTGGATGGTCGTGCCCGCCGCAACAGTGCCCGAGTTTCCCTCTCCACTCCCACCAGTCCTAGTGGATTGGATCATCACACCTCTCCCGACAGCAAGGAAGAGCTGGCCACGAGTCCCCGGCAGGCTCGTCGCTGGGATGAAGGCCGTCCGATTTACTAATTGAGCACTCCCTCTTGTCCTTTCCCCTGTTCCTTCACAGGGAGGGTTACTTGGGCCGTCCTGCAGCTATGGTTGTGCAGGATTCTTGACTGACTTCCTCGCTTGCTTCTTCACGGCGCCCTTCCTCAATGAGTCACGCCTTACTTCCCATTTCCGACACACGCCCTCCTTTATTCGTCCGTACATAGTTCTCTTTGCCTGTCTATCTTACGTTTGATTCCCCTTACAATGCTCAATACCCCTTGCGAATTGTTTCCGCACCAACCCCGCCCCCGATGGTCCGATGATGTGGGTTGTACCCTCGCCTGTAGATGTAGGTGCATGAGAGCAAACATACATGGTCTTTTGACTTGTTGGTGCCTAATCCACGACGATCCCAACGTCGATCAAGGCCCCGTGCATGATCGCCAAGCTTTGAAAAGGCAGGCATGGTTACCGAATCTGTCCTGGCGAGTTCTTTTAGGTCGGGCACCCCCTGCAAGTTCTGCAGGGTGACTGGATCTCAGTTGGCTGCGTCCGACTCATGCAGCCACCGCATGGATCGCGATGCATCTCGCGGGAAGTGTCCTAGATGTACATCCTGATAGTTTCCGTCCCTTGGACGCATATGGTGCCGGAAAAGATGTTCTGGGAGGATCGGGTAGTCGAACTCACCGCCATCGGGGCGCAGATTGAGCGAGGACGCTAGACGATCATGCTCCCACCATGAACATGAGTTATTCACGGGTATCAACCTACCTGCATGATCGGCAGCAAGCAACCAATCGACATTCACTGGCGCGAGATTTCCCGCGGTAAGGTGGACGAGATCAAGATTGGAGACTCGGGATTCCCCCATGGCCGCGGGATGCAGGAATGTACATGCGCCCCGAGAGATAGGGAATTGCGGTCGAGACAGCCATCATCACCGTCTTTTGGTCTCATCCATGTCAGTGCAGCCCCCATGATCTATTCGGGACTCGTGGAGGGCACCCGTCCGGGGTGCCGCACACATATTTCATCTTGTCACTGGGCTTCTTATTGGGGACTTGACTTCCCCCTCGGGCTATCATGTTAATGCAAATACGCCCTATCACCCCAAACCCATCATCGGGGCACCGAGTGGTTATGATTGGGGTCAATCCAGTCGATGAAACCTGCCCCTCTCCGAGCCTGTGGACACGACTGGTGGAGTTAGCCTGGGTACGGTACGGAGTAAGTATCATGAACCCAGCATTTATTCCTTTGCGTGGAAGAGAGTAATCATAATTTGACGAAATGAGCACAGGCCTACACGTGGCCAGGACTAACCCAACCTTCAACACGGGGCTGATTATCCACATACGTACGGAGTAATTGAAGATGCACGCAAGGCTTTATCTAGGGCCAGCCGTTTAGCACGCCAAGCTTCACCAAATCCAAATCCAAATTCAAATCCCGCCTCGCCTGTTCTGCACGCGAGCGGGAAATCTGAAGAATCATGAGGGCAGATCTGATTCCATCCCCATCGGGCATCCCTTGATGTCCGGACAATCCCGGAGTCAACAGAGGAACCTCCCAACTGGGGGTGTGCTCGGGCCATGAACCTTGTCTCTCCAATTGCATACATTCCTAGTGAAAGATTGAGGCTGCGAGGACTGTCGGAATTGCTCGCCGATACCCCTGACATCATTCGCCGATCCTCTCGGCATACTACCGGTTGAATTTTGGGTGGGGGTTTCTTACTTACATACTATTCTCGATTTTTCAATTTCTTTTGAATTCCTTTTTGTGCCCTACGTATGGGGCGGTCGATTGTCGTCATCATGCTCGTATTTCTCGCGCTCTCCAATTGCAGATTGGGGGCGAAATCGCATTGGGGATTGTGGATATGACCCGTTCTTGGGATCAATCGCCAGCGATATGATTCAAGCCCCCGAAGAGCAGAGGAAATCCCAAACATCAGCCCGTTGAAGGCATTCAATACTTTCGCGCGCCGTGATTGGGTCGGTGCGGGGAAAACCTTCTCCGGCCAATCAGCACTCAGCACCACCTGCGCAACCTTCCTCATCATCGAAACCGCTTCAATTGCAACCCCATGCCGAGGTCGAGGATTACCTGCTGCTCTTGTGCACCGCCCAAGTGGGGGGTCTCGCGTTTTTCTGGGTGGGGAAAGACCGGTCTGCAGCCCGTCAGATTCTGGGTGGCAAATCTTGAGGGAAGTGTCCACCTCGGACCCGTGGCCTCGGACGCAAAAGAATGCAAAAGACCAACGCGGCGGAGATATTCCACGACCTTACGAACGGACGACAGACTCTTCCTCTGGCCAACGGCCCTGGATACTATGGAATAGACCTATTGGGTCCATGAGACCGTTCCACACAGACCAGTTTGTCCCGGGGGATACGCTATTTGCACGACAGTTTCACTATGTGAACGACACTGCGCCCCTCCCAAGACGGTTTAGTGGTCCCACCTACTAAATTCAGTATGACCTAGCTCTATAAGCTAGTCCTGTTCTATAAGGGCGAGTAATTGATTATATAACTAGCCTATGGAGAGGTATTTAGTTATGCGGGCACCTCACAAGTCCGATTGTGTGTGATAAAATTCAGCTAAAAAATTGGCTGATCACCTTTTATTTTGGGTGTGGCGCTGTCGTTCAAATAGTGAAACTGTCGTGCAAGTACTCCGTAGTGTAACTCGACAAACTTCCTTGGAACGTCGCCAAGTCCCGGATCACGATGAGCCAATGACGAACTCTGAATGAGAAAAGTGACTGATGGCTTATCCCAACCAAACCGAGGTTTCCGGGAAAAGGATCCGGGCGAATCCTCGTGCGAGACGGGGTCCACTCCATCGTGATACCCGTGATACCCCGGTCAGGAATACTGTATGGAAATCAACTCACCAGATCATGCAAGTTACCAAAGCACATTGAGCAAAAAGGAGAGAAAGGAAAAGACGTCATTCGGAGCGACGACCAAGACTACAAACCAGGCGAACAATCATCAACGTCGAGGCATCTTTCCCGAAAAGTCCAGGGCTCGAGGATGCCAGTATCGCCGGGATACCGCAACCCCTGGAAGGATGAATATACCACAATGCTATCCAAGGACACGCTGCGAGGGTTTCCCATGGATCTCGAAACTCGAACCATGCGGTCACTTTCCTGCACAATCCCATCGATGATCGTTAGTCCCCAAGCAACTATTTTCTTTCTTTTTTTTTTTTTTTTCTTTTTCCTTTTTTCCCGAGGCGTTGGAGAGAGAGGGGGGCCGAAATGTCAGCCCTCGCAGATCTTTCCCTCCCGCCACACACTTGTCTCGATCTTTCATCCTCTTGCGCACCCACCCTCCGATCCCTCTCCACCGACTCATTCGGTCTCTGTGGTCAGTACGCCACAATCCCCTCTGGTGCAGAATTTACAGAGGGGCCCACTTGGGGACCAATCATCGGTCTGACATCTCGTTCGGGCCAGCCCGTGCTGGAGATGATTCGTGTGGCACTACAATGTGCTTCTCCATTGTGGCTTTCTTGACACTTTCTTATTCTATTTCGCCGGCAAACACTCTCCTCTCTTCCTATCCTCCTCCCCTTTCATCCTCTCTTCCGCAATGGGTGATGTAGGCCGGCCCTTGAGGCCCATTGCTCCCCGGACCCTGCTCCCCGGCGGCGGGCCTGATGGCAACCAACCACCCGGCGGGGGTCCCAACGACGATGGAAGAGTCCGAAGGGCCTCGACCGCTTGTAAATTGTGCCAGAAACGCCGGACAAAGGTACCGCAACCATCTCCCTCCCTTCTCCTGTCCCTACCCCTCCCCCTTCTGGTCTTTTCCATTCCGCGCGGTTCCCGTTGGGATGTCCCGATCTAACGTCTCGTTTACCCTCCGAATAGTGCAGCGGCGCTCCAGCACCATGTACGGAATGCGCAACACATCAGCGGGAGTGCGTCTTCGACCAGGACGCGGATCGACGCCGCAAGGGAAGTGCGAAGCGCACCCAGGAGGATCTGGTTAACGTCCGCACTTTCGTCAACAATCTACTCTCTGTGCTGCGCGACAGCAACGACGACACGACTCAACAAATCATTCAACTCATCCGCGCGGGAACCTCGCTCGAAGAGATTCAAGCCGTGGTCGAACAGCTTGCACCCACGAATGTCACCCAGACCGAAGACGCCCCCTTCGACCCGGCGCATGACCATATGACCAATTTCTTCCAACAGCATTGATTGTTTCTGTCTCGTTCCGGACGACCTCGAGACCGAGTGTCCAGCCATTGCATACTTATCGGAGTGATACATGGTTGTCGATTGTTGTATTCCGTGCCGGTATCACATACACGCTTGCTCCGGCGCCTTCAACCTTGTTGTTTCTTTCTTTTCTCATTTCTTTTTCTCTTGGGATCCACTGGATTGGTTGCTTCCCAACATTGGCTGTATTTATTGACTCGGTTCTCCTCCCGTCCTGGAGATCCCCGAGCGGCTCTAACCCAACTTCGCATGGAATTGTTGTGGGCCCGTGAGACGGGGCCTTGATCTCTGATTTCTATCTTCTTTTGGGCTGCTTCTGCTCGTCTTTCCCATTCCGAGAAGCGTTGGTTTCCCGGCCCAGGTTCATCTTCTGGAGTGATCATACCGGGGACTCCCGTTCCACTGCACATCCCCGGTGCAGGCGAATAGTGTAATCAACATCAACGTGTTTCCGATCAATCAGTAATGACGCCACTCGGTTGGGCTCCATAGTCGTGGTGGCTCCAAATCCGGGTTTGAGTGGAGGAAGATTCCCGCCCCGCGCGACCGGAGACTCGCCGATGCCCAACCCCGAGCTTCTTGAAAGACTCCCCGGATTCTTCTGGTCTTCCGGAAACATTCACACCGAGTGCCTCCCCATGTGCTGCACGGCAGTTCTAGCCCATCGTCGATCCCCGTCATGGCGATTATAGGCGCCGCCATGCTGGCGTCGCCCGAGCCTGGAATCCTCGGGGCCCGCGATGAGGCCGACGGCAATTCCAGCACACCCGTCCGCAAAAGGAAGGCGTCCGGGCCTATACCCTCGTTCAGCTCGAAGGACCGAGCCCGGCAGAAGATTACACGAGCGTGTGATTCTTGCAAGGTCAAAAAGACCCGTTGCTCGGGCACCCTGCCCTGCTCCCGATGTACACACCTCGCGCTCTCGTGTAGGTACAACGCCGCATACTCTCGTGGGCTACCACCGGATCCTCTGCCTGCATCGCCGACACCCAGTGATCACACCGAGCGCCGATCATCCCAAAGCTCACGGTCTCAGCCCAGTGCGGGCATCCCCACGGCCAGAGAGGCCGTGCCTCCCGCGAGTCGTCCAGGCCGCCCTCGTCAGGCAGTGACAGCACGCAACTCCCCCGAGCCAGGGTCGACGGACTTTGAGGGGAACTACCTCGGGCCTTCGTCCGGAGTTTCCTTCATCAACCGGGTATGGAGTCGGTTGCATCAGGATGAGAACACGCGCATACCGGATCATCTGCAAAATGAATCCTCGAAGAACACGGCCGTATTCATGTTTGGGGACAAGCCCTACTCTCACTCCGAAGAGTCGGACTTTGCTCTGCCCCCTTTTGACCGGGCAATGGAGCTGGTATCGGTCTACTTCGATTATTCCATGGTGACCTACCGCTTTTTGCATCGCGGAAGTGTCGAAAGTTGGGTCCGCCATGCCTATGACCATAATATCTCCGTCTCGAATCTTCCAGCGAGCAACATGGTTGCGCGGACAGCGATTGTCTTGATGATTTTTGCTGTGGGTAGTCTCTACAGGGATCTGCAACCCGGTGGTCTGCCAGAGGGCCATAGTCAAAGGTAATGATTTTCTCTCCTCAACGCTCTCTTTGACGCATCATTCCTTCCTCTGGTCGTGCCGCCTCAGTATATGTTTGAGAGGAAAACTAACGTGCTACCTTACCAGTGAACGCTGGTTTGCCGCCTCCAAGTACATGGCATCTCTAGAGTCGGGTCCGCCGCGACTAGAGACCATCCAAGTACGACTCATCCAATGCCTATATCTTCTTTCCTCTTCTCGAGCCAACGAGTGCTGGTACTCGTTCGGTACTGCCTTGCAAGCGGTCACGGCCCTGGGCTTACACCGGAAATGGCCTGTCAAGCTGTCCAAGAATGGATGTTCATACCTTGAATTGGAGCTACGAAAGCGCATCTTCTGGAGTGTGTACACGTTGGATAAATACCTGAGCATCATGTTTGGGCGGCCTCGGCTGCTTCATGATGAGGACATTGACCAGCAATTTCCCAACGAAACAAACGACGAGGATTTGCTCGAAGAGGACCCCATACGCCGGACAGGATCAACCGATAGCATGATGATTGCATCTGTCCTCCATTATCGGTTCGTCTCATCTTGCCTGGTGCTTCATATGTACTCTCGCTAAGTCCTTCCAGGCTTGGCCGTATCTTAGGAGACATCTCCCGCCAGCTATATAGCATCAACTCCCTCACTCGCGACTCCCCCCTCGAAACTGCCGCCCGTCTTACATCGGAATTAGAAAGGTGGAAAGAAAGTGTACCGCCGCTTTTCAACAGCGTTCGCCCCTCCAGCCTCATCCCTCCTCTTTGTCGACAAAGCCAGGTCCTCCAACTCGCCTATTCCCACGCCATGATCCATGTCACCCGCTCATTCCTGCTCAATGACTTCACCGACCTGAGCCGCAGGCCGCGAGAACTCCGCTCAATGGTTGGAACTCACGTCCAGAAATGCATCCAGGCCGCGGAGGATATCATGACGCTGATTGACGAACTCGCACAACAGAAGATCTTCATCCAATCTTTTTGGTTCACACACTATGTCTGCTTCTGCGCTATCTTAGTGGTCTATATTCACATTATCCAACAACGTCGCCAATCTTTATCGCCGAGCTCCTCGGCCGGAAGTCCTGTGGACAGCAATGAAGTGCAAGCATTGTTTGCTCTCGCGGAAACTTGCCAGCAACATCTCGCCGAGGCAACTCGCCGGAATTGCCCGAGTCGCCGCTACGGCATTATTCTCGAGGAGCTGCGGCAAGAAGTCCATCGCCAGATTGGGTCATACGAGCAAGGTCATCTTGCATGGACGCCTGCCTTGTTCGAGCACGACCGGCCTCAACCCCATGAGCCATCATTGATTGCTCACGGTACGGATAGGACAAATGTGTTTGAGCCCCAGGACCTTGACTTTGCTCCGATGGCGGGAGCCTTGCAGTCCTCGGATCCGGGTGCCGTAAATGCCGCCGATGACACTGGACTTCTCGAGAATCTCGAGGGGTCTATCTGGTGGGCTCAGCTTGATTCATGGGTATGCTAGCTAGCCTTCACATCTTGCAGATGCCAGGTACTGATTGTTTCAATAGGCTCTGTCCAGTTTTCCCAATGGTCCTTCTGGCTTTACATTTTAAAGGGGGTCGCTTCCCTGGTATTGAGTCCATGCCCAGAGTAATGCGTCATGATCAACAATATAAGGAGCAAATACTTCGTCGGCGGTAAAAATAAGAATAGTTGTGGGAGGCACAAAAATTGGACTCGCGGGGAATTGAACCCCGGACCTCTCCCATGCTAAGGGAAAATCATACCACTAGACCACAAGCCCAAGACGTTGACGGATGAGCAAAGGATGCCACTATGAACATTTTCCACAATAATACGTCCTCGGGATGCTCAAACAAGTCAATTGATCACATTGATACCTACTCTAATAATAGACCACCTGGGCAGTCTTCTGGGGCTGTGATCGGATCTCGGTCGGATTTGTTATCGTGTTAGCTGCCCAGGTGGCCTATCTATTAAAGTATCTTGAAAGAGTTGTTTGCTCGCTGCATCGAACATATATATCTCGAGTGTCTAGGAACAGTTCATCGCACCCTGATAGGTAATTGAAATCACACCATGCGGAAACAAACTATGTACTCAAAAGTCTCACAACCCCCCAAAACCGCCACGCCACGCCAATATGCAAATAAGCAAACCTAAAATAATCGCCACGGAATCCATATAAGTCGTGGTATCAACACACCTGGGCACCTGACCCATTCTTGTAAGCTCACCGGATTGATTGGTGCCCAGATGGACTCATACGTGCCCTTAGTTGGCTTTTTTGTAGATCCCAATGCTTTCCCAGCGGGACAGACATGGAACCTTGAAAGATGACCTCGGGGCCTGCGCCATGAACATTGCCGGATAATCGAAGATGAAGAGATAAGCCTCGTGAGAAGCCACATATCCATGAACAACCTGGCCCGCCCCGAAAAGTCGATAAATACACCGGGAAATGATGAGACCAGCGGCAATAAACAGAATATAAAGCAAGGTGCACCAGAGCGTTCGCTCTCGAAAGAGCATCATCTTTCGTAGTTGCATTTCAAAGACAAAAGCCGTGGCAAAGAACATGCCAAAGGACAAAAGCATCCGAGATCGGCAGCAGATTCGAAAATTCGGGGTATAAGTCATTCCTCATGGCCTCGTAGACGCATAAATATACAGATCATTTAAAGTCCGCTGGCGGGAGCCCTTTGGTCTCTAGACCACCCTGAACCGCGCCTTGGAGCATTTCAACCGCCTCTGCCCACGTCACAGCTTCTGCGTCGGGCTCCAAGGTCGGGTTCTTGCAGACCAGCCACATCAACCACCGCACTACCGAAACGGCCTTGTTAACATCTTCCTCTTCGGAGATCACCCGGCGAAGATAGATGCTCATCGCTTCAACATCATCGCGATAAGGCCCATCATCCTCAAAGGTGGAATACCACTCCTGAATCGAATCTCGGAGACCATCCACGTTGTTTAGTTGATGAGATGTCAAGTCGGGCTCCTCCACCAAAGCCGTAGACCCCTCTTCCCTGCTGGAGCCAAGTGCGTCGGTTATAACATTTGTCGGAGATGCAGCCTCAGCGCGTTTGGTGGCTCTGGTGGTGGGGGAATGGGGTGAATCGGCCTGGCTGTTGCCTTCAGTCGGTACGGAGGCTGGCGAGGGAATAGGTGGGGTGGAGGCGATAGGCGGTTGATTGTAGTGACCCAGAATTTCCTTGCGTATGTCCTCTGGCAAAGCAGCCAAAGCCTCGGAATCAAGTTGGGATTGAGGAGGCAGACCTGTTGCCGCAGACTCGGGAATCTGACGAGGTGGCGTACGGGAAGTCGGCTGAGGCTTCGCTTGGGCCAACAATTTTGACCTGATATCCCCGACAGGCTGCGAGGACATCGGCTCTGATTGCGATGGCAAGATGAATTGAGACCCGGACATATTCAATGGCTTGTGGGCACTATTGCTGAGTACTGGATCGACCTGGATCCGCGCCGATTCTCCTTTGCGGGGGCTTTCTAATTCATCAGGATCTTCGCGATTACCTGTTGCAGTTGCGTGGAACGAAGACTCCTCCATTTGCCGCTGACCGCTGCCCTGGCGGGGGAATGCTTTGCTGCCCGTGACCGGACCGGGGGTGGTTTCAGGACGCGATGGGGAGGGCTGGCTTGACATGGTGGAAGTTGCCTTGTTTTGATTAGGCGGGGTGACCAGATTCTGGGTGGATTTGGCATGGCTATCAATTGCCCTCGCTGCCCCAAACTGAGAGTTATACCAGCTTGTATTTGACTGTTCTTTATAACCCAGCCGAGGACCGTTGGTTTGACTACCAAGGTGTCCACTAGAGAACTTGAGGACCTTTTGAGATTGGCCTTCATCCACAACCCGAAAGTCATTCCACGGCAGCTGGTGCCCGGCTTTGATGCTTTCGGTGACCCATGCGGGTTTCACGATGCGGTAGCGCCGGAATTCCTCACACTTTTTGGGTGTCAGAGAGCTCGCGATGATATGCGTCGCCACCGTCTTGCCATCCAAATACTGGAGAAAGCCGCCACCATGACTGACGATGAGACGGTGGAGATCCTGTAAGGATGGTTGCGTGTAGCCATTTACATGGGCCACTACGCCGCGGAAGATTGGCACGCGGTCGCCCGCAGTGGCTCGAATTTCGGCGTCAAGGTTCTGAAGTTTGATCTTCTTGCGCCGCATATAGTCTCCAAATCCACCAAAGCTGGAGGCTTCATATTCCTCTCCGGTCTCATCGGCAAAGTTATCTACATGAGATGGCGATTAGATGCATTCGGACCAGGTGCGGCGCTACACTTACGACTTTCAATACGCTTGCGCACCAATTTGGAGTTTTCTTCGAGACGGGAGCCCATCTTGGGCCAGCCGAACCACCATATATAGAATTCGAATCGGATGAAGTTGATAAGTTGAGACGCGGCGAATCACGCGTCGCGGGCAGAATCGGCAAGATTAGTAGGCGGTGCGCACAGCGGTTACTCGTGGCAGGACAAGGGGCGGTGAAGCCGGGCGGTGCCGCTTTGATTGGTGGAAGCTTGGGGCAAAACATGGTTTAAAAAAAAAAGTCCGGCGGTTCTGTTGCTGCACTTGGCTTGCGTCTTTTCTTTTCTCTTCATCCTCGCCTGGTTTTTCTCTCGCAGGTTCAATTTCATTCTCTACCTCCTGATTGTTTCATTGCCCATTTGCATTTTCTATTCTTGTGGAAACATCCCCAAAATGTCTGCCGTTCAGCCTGTCGCAGTCTACGCTCTTCGGGTGCCTCCCGGGGCTATGATCCCGGCTGTCCCTAATGCCGCTGCTTCGGTCAGTATAATAGCTCCCCGATAGTTGATACCACCTAATGTCAATTCTAGTTTCGTGTGAGCATGGCTGCTATCGACCCCGACGAGACCCCCGAATTTGAGGATGGCGACTCGAGCAAGGCCCCGCGCGCGACCTTGAAGATCGTTCGCCCACCTCCCGGTCTCGACCTAGAGGAATCGGATGACGAGGACTACAGCGACGAAGATGAAGAAGATTCTGATGAGGATGAAGTCAACGGCGGACCCAGCGACAAGGAGAAAGCTCGCAAACTGAAGCAGGCTGCCGCTCAGAAGGAACTCGCCGAGGCCATGGATGAGGACGACGACGACGAGGAGGGTGACGATGAGGATGACGGCGGCTTCGACTTGAAGGCTGCTATCTCCAAGCTCATCAAGGGCAAGGCCCCCGCGACCGATGAGGATGACGACGAGGATGATGAGTCCGAGGAGGGCTTGGACCTTGACGAAAACGTCATCTGTACTCTCAACCCGGAGAAGGTAAGGCGCACATATATCTCTCTTGCATGGCCCACTCAGAACTAAAGATCGCAACAGAACTATCAGCAGCCCCTGGACATTACTGTCTGCGAGGGCGAGCGTGTTTTCTTCAAGGTTTCCGGCAACCACACTGTCTTCCTGACTGGAAACTACGTGATTGGCCTCGAAGAAGGCCGCCCAGGCTTTGACGAGGACGACGAGGAGGACGAGGATGACTATGACCTGTCCCCCGATGAGGATGAGCTCGATATGGACGAGATCATGGCCATGGAGGATGACGAGAGCGATGACCTGGATGGGATGGAAGACCCTCGCATCACCGAGGTCGACAGTGACGAGGAGGCCCCTAAGCTGGTCGAAGCCAAGAGTAAGGGCAAGAACAAGCGCGCGGCCGAAGAGGAGAGCCTCGACGATATGATGGCCAAGGGTGCCAAGGGCAAGGCCACCAACGCCGAGGAGCCGGCTTTGACCAAGGCGCAGCAGAAGAAGCTCAAGAAGAACAACGGTGACGCCGCCGCTGTCGAGCCGAAAAAGGAGGCCAAGACCGATAAGAAGGTCCAGTTTGCCAAGAACCTCGAGCAGGGTCCCACCCCCTCCGGTGACAAGCCCACCGGTACCCTCGGCGTGAAGGAGGTCAAGGGCGTTAAGATTGACGACAAGAAGCTCGGCAAGGGTGCCGCCGCCAAGAGCGGCAACACCGTTGCTATGCGTTACATCGGCAAGCTGGAGGATGGCAAGGTTTTCGACTCCAACAAGAAGGGAAAGCCCTTCTCCTTCAAGCTGGGCAAGGGCGAGGTCATCAAGGGCTGGGACATCGGTGTTGCTGGCATGGCCCCCGGTGGCGAGCGTCGCATCACCATCCCGGCCAACCTCGCCTACGGCAAGAAGGCTCTGCCCGGCATCCCCGCCAACTCCAAGCTGATCTTTGACATCAAGCTGCTGGAGATCAAATAGACTGCTTGCAGTTTCCTTTGAATTATTATGCTGGGTGTTCTACGGGTTTCTTGGGTTGCTTTGCACGAGTTCTCGTGATATCCGCTTTGTTTCTCATCATCACTCCCTCGTCCGATCCAGTTGGGACGGGGCTCCCCTCAGCTGAAAAAAGAGCCTGACTGGTTGCTCTGTAATTTTTATCCTTTTTTCCATCTGTACTGAATCTATCCTGTCTTATTCCAAGTGATGGCTCGTTTACCTTTCTATGTAAAACCGAGGATTTGAGTTCCAAGGCGGAAGCCCTAACTGACAACAGTCTCGCGCTTGCCGTTGCTTGACGCTGCCACTACTCGTCCGCCTCGATCTTGCAGCATTCCACACTCTCCAAGCTGTTGACTTGACCGTTACCAGCATCCTATCGTTATCCAGTTCATCAAGTGCTGGATTCTTTCAGTGATCTGACCCGTTTCCCGACGCCTACACAAGCATGACAGTCCCTTATCGGAAGAAAGTATCAAACCGCCGGAGTGTTTTTGGTCTCTGGATTCCCAACAAAACTGTCATTAACAACAGTAAATGCAATCCCTCGCCGGCTGATTCTGCAGTATCCGACAGCCCGGCATCTGAACCCATCGTTACCCCCTGGTCCGGCAGAGATCGACTGAAGATTCGCTTGACTCGAAGTGGCTCCAAGATCTTGCTGCTCTTGGGACTGGGCAATTCCTTTAATAGTGGGTGTGCACCTGATTGTTCATTCGCCGACAGAGATTGGTTGACTCTCTCCCCTAGGTAATAAGACGAGCGTTGAGTCCGGTTCCTGCGAGGAAGCTCAGGACTGCGGGAGAGAACAGATTTCACCTGTTCTTGGTGATGAGCCTCCGACCCAGCTACAACGAGTCGAGTCTCCAACCTCTTGTCCCGTGATCCAAATCCAGCCCGAGACGTCCGATCTTTCGCCGGAGGCCCAAGTGAGACCTCTACCTCTGGATGAGCCGACGCAAATCGAAGAGGATTTACAAAGTGAGCCCCAAGGGAGCAAAGAGCCCTGCACGGTCTCTAATGAACAATCGGCACCATTGAATGCGACACTCGTTGGCCGAATCTCCCGGGGGATTTCTTTGACATGGGGCCATCCCACGATCATACGTCGTACCCATTTACGTTCAAGACCGAGCATCATTTCGCCCGAATCTCCTACTTCGTTCATCGCCAATAAACAGGGTGATGGCGCTAACGAGAGCTCAGACCCGTCGACCACGCCAAGCAGCAGCGGTTCGCCGATTGGGTATTCAACGCCTCCGACCCCAGTGACATCCGCAGAGCCCTCCCCGTCATCAGACAAGTGCAAACCTAGCACAACAAACTGGACATGGTCCGGTCGGGTTTCCGATGTGAGTTCTACGTCCGACAGCGGATCACCAACCATCACACCTTCAATTCTGACCGTGGAAGCTGCATCTGTGGCAAAGGTCTATTTGGAACTATACTTCAGCTCCATCTTCCAAAACTTGGACCCTCGTGTGCAACGTCAACATGAACTTGAACAGCATATATTCGCTTTCCAGGCCGCCCCCGAAGAACAGATGAACATCAGACGAAGTTGGCTGCAGCAGGAGAATGAATACTTACGACAGTGCCGCACTTTGAAGACCAGTATGCAATGCATCGGAAAAGGTGAGGCCGTCTCTGTCGCTGGGTACGAAGTCATCAAAGTCCTGGGCAAGGGCAGCTTTGGGGTCGTACGTTTAGTGCGCGAACGCGCAGGGGGCACCAAGCCCTTGACCGATGAAGATGCAGCGATTCGGACCAGCCCACTCGATATATTGAGATCAGCCGTTGACGGAACTAAGCATGGTCGACGCAAGTTCATGACAGGTGAAAGGAAAGAGGTCTACGCGATGAAGGTGATCCGAAAATCCGACATGATCCGGAATTCCCAGGAGGGACATATTCGAGCCGAACGAGACTTTCTCATCGCATCTGAAAGGTCTCGCTGGGTAGTCCCTTTGATCACTAGCTTCCAGGATGTTCACCATCTTTACCTTGTCATGGACTACATGGTTGGTGGGGATTTTCTTGGGTTATTGATACGCAAGGACATTCTTCGCGAAGAGTGGACAAGATTCTACGTCGCTGAAATGATTCTGTGCATCGAAGAAGCCCACCGGCTCTGTTGGATTCACCGTGATGTTAAACCGGACAACTTTCTCATCTCTGCTGCCGGCCATCTGAAGATTTCCGACTTTGGCCTGGCTTTCAATGGCCATTGGTCACACGACCAGAACTACTACAACAATCAACGCTACTCTTTGCTGGACAGACTTGGTATTGACGTCGCAGGCGATGCCGAGGATCAGGCCAACTCCGCTGCCGAAGCAAAGAAGGGGCCCACCTCCGATTTGAGCCTGCAGGGGCTGGGTGACTGTGCAAAATACCAGGCACCTTCGACAGATCTCTTATGTTGGCGCAACCGCAAGGAAAGGCGTCGATTTGCGAAGAGTGTGGTTGGAACCAGTCAATACATGGCACCGGAAGTCATCCGAGGCGAAATGTACGATGGAAGATGTGACTGGTGGAGCTTGGGTATCATCTTGTATGAGGTGAGCTTCTTTCAACCGGACTTGTGTGGGAAATGCCTGCTCATGTCTCGCAAACAGTGTCTGTATGGATTCACGCCCTTTGCCTGCGAAAACCGCCATGACACTAAACTCAAGATTCTCGTAAGTTCCCCGTCCACCTACCCAGTCGCGGCCTAATAAAGGTTCAGCAACACTCGCGCACTTTACAATACCCTCGCGAAAAACCATCCGATAAGCTGGTGTCTCAGGATGCCATCGATCTCATCGGGAGAATCCTGCAAGAGCGTGAATTCCGTCTGTGCTCTCCGAGGTATCAGGCAAATGATGTTCTGACCGGACGCCCCGTGTCAGCCAGCTTTCTCTACTCTATGGATCCTCGGCACAGAAACATTGCTAGCTACTTTGTCTATCCCAACGATGCATCAGATATCAAGTCCCACCCATTTTTTAGAGGCATCCGGTGGCATCAACTGCATATGACCCAACCACCAATGGTCCCGAGAGTCAGGAACTGGGAGGACACTAGATACTTCGATAGTTGGAAGTCTCTCGGCGACATCGACCAAGCATCGACTGGCAGTGACTCCGATGAGGACGCCGAACAGCTTCATGGATCGCCTGAACCCGAACCCGACGCGGGTGGTCTTGATAATGCAGTCCCTCAACCTTGCCTCGAGCAGCCTGTTCAGGAAATCACCGCCATCGTTCCAGCAGACAAGGCACAAGTTGGCGACAAGAGAAAGGAAAGAAAGCGACCGCGTGATAAAATCCTGAGAGACAAGCATGTTGGACGGACAGCCCTCGAAATCCGTAAGAGGGGTACCTTCCTGGGGTATACGTATCGTCGACCGAAAGGGCCGGCCATGGCCCTTGGAACAGACCGTGGGCGTCAGATTTTCCCCCATGGTCACTTGACGGATCTCTATGTTCCGTGAGTGACATGCGACAACGACAATCCTTGATTGACCTATTCCTTACATGCCCCTGGCTTGCCGGGCATCTTCGACTCCGTCTTCACTTGACTCTTGTATTCTTAAGATATATAAAATCGGGACTCGTCTTCATGCCTTCAGGATGTACAGGTTTCGCAGTAAACTTGAGAGATGGCCAGACCTCAGATAGCCGTGCCTTCAAAACCGGCTGTGTAGGCGTCAAGGAAGATGGATGCTACACGAATTCACGGCTCGATAGCATCTGCCGAGATCCTGCAAGAGCGTCCAGGTGGTGCAGTGCCATGAGAGCATGCAAGTTATTTAACGGCACATCAAGAGAGGATAGGATGGATAGTCTCCGCGGGTAAATTTTCAGTATGTACAAGAAGAGAAGATGGGCATCAATCTGAGAAATGCCAACGACGCCAGACCATGCTGGCCGTCACATTACAAAACTCAAACCATTTCCGAAATGACTGGAGATTTAGACATGATAATGCCAAAGGAAATTTTCTGGCGAAGAATGCTTGAATTTGGAAACAAATCCACAAGAGCACCAAATCGCATCCAGTGGCAAGATGAAGGTATGAAACGGGTATCGTGATGAGAAGGAAGGGAAAACATGCTTCAGAGGACGGGGGCGCTCATGGAGAAGGCCGAGTCTGTCACTCGATCTTCGGGCTTCATGGTGCCGTTAAGCAGGGGACAAAGCTTCTTGTTGGTTTTGATATGACCGACTTGGCCGCAGTTGGCACACTTGCGTTGGGTGCCGGCGGGTCGACCGTCGGCGGGCGAATCGCCGGAGCGGGAAATGCCCTTTTGTTTCTCACGCGCGAAACGACGCTCCTTGTTTCGGTTGAGACGGCTCAGCTCGGCTTCGATCAACTTGCGGTTGCGCGCGTCGACCTCCGGGTCACCGGTTGGTTGCAGGGATTCCAGCTTGGTAGTCAGAGCCTCAGAACGGTGGCGATGCTGAATATAGTGGCGGATTACGCGCGGATCCCAGACCATTTGTTCTTTCTCCATGATCTCGCCATTGGCTGCCTTGAATTGCCGGGTGATACGAAGCACCTTGCCCTTTTGGCTTGCGAAGCTCATTTTGCTGAACTGGCTAGTAGTCTCGTCATCACGTCGATAGGGCGCAGGCGTGGGGGGCTCGGATCGGGGTGTTGGCTTGTTGAAATCCTCTTCATTTTCCTGGTCGACGTCACTCTCCGCATCAGAATGTTCGACAGTAGATGAGAGGCTGGCCTTCTGCGCGTCCCAAATGCGCCGGATGGATGTTTCGTATGACTTTTGCTGGCGAGCGACGTTGTAGCTGTGGCCGCCAAGTTCCTTCAGCCGCTGCGCATCCAGCTTGTCCTCCACACTCTCTCCGATCGCCTTGAAACCGCCCTTCATGGACGTCTTGATGAAGTTGAAGCCCTCACCGCGGCCAGTGGGGTCCCCATCGCCATGAAGCTTGAGCATTGCTTTACCTTGGGAGGCTAGCAGGAAGTTGCGACTGGCCTTCCATGGGGCCATTTGTAATTCAAAGCTTTCGCCATCCTCGTCATCATTGTCATTATCCTCATCTTTCTTCTTTTGGTTCTCCTTTTCCCCATTGTCGGCGTCATTGCCGAAGCCGGTGTCGTTGAGATGTTGCTGCCCGACTTGCATTGATTCTAGCAAACAGACATCTTCAGGTTGAACCCAGGATCGAATAGTGTCCTGGTCTGGAAGAACGGGGTCCAGCGGCTTCCAATACTTCGTGTCCTTGTCATGCTGTAGGAAATCCTTGACCTTTTGACGGTTCTGCATGTCGGTAGTACCGGGGATGTGGGCTGTTACATCACTGATCGCAAGTCGCTCATCGGCGCTTTTCTTGAGCAGCCGGTATACCAGCATCTTCATGCGATTCTTGGCGACGGTAGTAACCTTGCGCGAGTGAGGACCGGGAATGTCAACGGAGGGAAATTGTTGACCGGCCACAAAAAAGTTTTCAATGTTACGCATAATGTAGGTGCTGCCCACAGAGCTACTGCTGCTGCGAATCACCAGGAAGTCGGTGGGCTTAGTTTGATGCTGGAACAGAGGTGCTCTGTACATTGAGTTCGAGATTGCCTGGGTGATTTCGCCGGGGTCCACATGCCCAAAAATGGAAAACGGACTTTTATCTTGCGGCAGCAAGACACTTGTCTCCCCAAGTTCTCCTCTCGGGCGGGTTGGGTCATCTGGATTCTTCCGTCGATAGTAATTGATGAAGCGGTTGCACATCCCGAAGTTGGAAAGCACCATTGGTACCTCTTCCGAGTATTCTACTAGCAGGACATTCGAGTTGTCCGCCATCGAAAGTGACCTTGTTGTCCCAAAGAGGGCCTTTGCATCACCCTTACGATGCTGCCTTTTGACATGTGTGGGGTTCCTGAACCATGAAGTCTGGCCAGTGCGGAAGGACAAGGCAGGTCGGTGGAAAGAACGAGCTTCGGCCTTTGCGAGCTCCGTTTTGTAGTAAGGCCACTGCAAGCGTAGCGCTGGCAGAGAATGCTCGAGAGTCACGTTTCCGAGTGTGCTTCGGATCTTATGTTGATGATTCTGTTTCAACATATCGTATGCTTGATCATTCGAGATATTATAGCGTTGGGTAAGGCGACGAGTGAGACTGGTGTCGACTTCTTCCCGTGTTCGGGGAATGTTGTGTCTGGGCCGGTGCATGATCGAGTCTGCGCGGAGTTCCTCAACCAAGATATTGGGATCGTTCATGTCGAGAGTAACTTTCTTGGCAATGTGCGTAGTGGCCTGTTCGGGGTCATCTAGGAGGGGAATATCGAGATGGGACAGAGCAATGACATCCATGGGGGTTGGGCCCGTTTTACGCTTTTTCGACGGGTGATCGGCGTCGACCAGCCAGTCATCCTCTTCGAAGAGATCGTTCTCCGCCTGCGAAAGCGGCGCCTTGTTCTCCGCCGAGGGAAGTTCCTCGTCCTTGACATCCCAATCGGCGCAGATAATTCGAAGGTCAGACATTGTGAAGCCACCGGGTAATGCCTCGTCCCCATCCCCATCACCCATCTCAAGCTCGCCTTTCGCGTCCTCTTCATCCTGTGGAACCTCCGTAATTAGCACGAGCCCCGAAGATTCATGATCGAGGCCTCGTTTGTTGGGTTGGCCCGTTTTGAAGGAGCGCTCCTGGTCGGGAGCCAATTCAACATTGACCTTGGTGGGGAGGACTGGTTTGGGTACTTTGAGAGGCTGTTTGCCGATGTAGAACGCCTTCTTATGGGGAATGAGCTCTAACCAACGCGGGAGGGTGTTGCGATCAAAGGTGGGGAACAGGGAATGAAGAAGGTCTTGATGATTTTCCGGCGGAGCGGGTAATTGATCGGGTCCAGTTCCTGACATAGCAAACAACGCCTGTTGTTGCTTCCATGCGCGAAGCGTTACGGGATCCATATCATCTGATACATCGCTGGCGCCATCGGCAAACTCGGCGTCGTCGATTGTCAGGGGCGGCGGCTGGGATTTCGGATCTGATGGTGGTGGTATAGGAGGTAGCTCAACCGGCTGGCTGGTCAACGATGGTTCCGTAGCCGCGAAGAAGCCATCTGCTGGATCTACCTGGCCAACCGGAGAACCAGCCCCCTCGCCGAAAAGATCATCAAGATTATCCTCCTGGCCACCCGTGCCGCCGAAGAGGTCGTCATCGGGCGCAAACAGACCAGTCTCCTCTTGGCTCAGGTCTGCGAGAGGCGCGGCGTCGGCTGCCGGGAGCTGTGTCGCCACAGCAAGCTCCTCTTCCGGGAGATCATCATCACTCATATCTTCATAGTCGATTGCATCGTCGGCCTTCTCGCCGACATCCAGGTCGCGCGACAAAAAGTCCAGTGTCTGACCTTGGGGGTTGTGCAGCTCCTGCATCAGACTATCGAAGTCCGGATCTTCCGAGGCCTCCGGGGCCCCGGTTTTGGTTGCATGAGGCATTATGGTGGTGACGCCCGGAGGATGTCCAAGGAAGGTGAAGTTTCGACTGAAGAGATCGAGCCAAGACAGCCGCGAGGGTAAAAGGTGTAGGCGGAGGCGGAGGCCGAGCGTGAACGCGACTTTAAGGTGTGCGCATCGGGCAGTCTGTGCTTTCCATCGATGGAGATAAACGACAGATGTGAGCGACACGAGGAGCGAGAGTGAACAGAGCGAGGGAGGGAAACGCGGGATGGGCCACGCCAGGCTGGAAAAGCCGCAAGTGGCGCTAACCGGATTAGGCAATCAGCTAAGGCAGTACGATGAAAAATGATTCCAAACATGAGCTCGACGTGACCGAGAGAAGATTGATTAACATTATTTTACGTGAAACCCTCCATAAAAAATACAGAGTGCTTTACTGGCACCCTCCATGCAATAATGCATCACTGTAGCCTTACCGTCGTCCGGAACATATTTCATCAGCTGCCTCACATCCGACGTCCGAGGGAGGTATAAGGCCATGTGAGGAGAGAATGCCGAATACTCCTTGTAGAGGGTCTCGAGCGAGTAGGGCTCCATGGTGCGTAAATCAAAGACTTCATCCGAGCGATACCCTGGCCCTGGCGCAAACCCAGTTAACATGGTTATCATGGAAAGCATCAACAGGAGACTTACCACCCCATGGAGGGCTTGCAAAGATAACGCTGTAAGGTGCAAGGTCACGAAGCTGGTTTTTGAGAATTTCGAAGCAATCGCCTTCGAACCAAGTGATTTTGTTTTCCACTCCATAGATTCGAGCATTGTGCTTAGCGCATTGGAGGACTGCAGGATCTTTCTCAATGGCATAGATACGCTTCCATTTTCCAGTCTGGGCAAAAGCAATCGTGTTGCCCCCTGCACCTGCAAAGGCATCCACCAGGATACTGCGTCCGGCTGGAGCTGCCTCGGCGAGATGGGTTGCTATCTTGCTGCTCAACAAGTCAGGGCAAAGTTTGCTTCACAAAAACAGCCGGACACGCACTTGGCCACCGGTTCTGGTGTTACCCCAAACCAGGCATCGTCGGTCAACCAGACGCCGTCGTCATATTTAGAAAAGATGCGGTAGCGCTGTGCCCAGTAACTGTAGGACGGGTCAGCTCTGGCCGAAGCCAATAAGGTCGTACGTACTTTTGGATATCCCAGGGTACCTCTTGCAGGCTGCTGTAATGATGCACCTCCGGCGGTGCCTCCTCAGAATCTGGCATGGTGAGCAGTAACAGCAGAAGTGGTTGACATGAATGTAAATCCAGTCGCGCGATAACCGATAAAGTTGTTTGGGGTGTTTGCATCCGCATGTGGCCAGCTCGCAATGCCCTCGAGCTTCCCCCCCCACAACCCTATACTCCTCCTCTCCAGGACTTCCAGTGATTTGGTACGATGTTTGGGGCGCTGAATCGCTTTATTGGTCGCCTGGATGGCGAGCCCGGCCAACAACCTCGAAATGGACCAGGGGACAACGCCTTTGGCTTCCAAATTATTCGCAACAAAGACCCCAGCTCGCGCTGGAGCCCTGGTTTGACTTTATTGTGGGGATCAATGGGCATATGATTGTACGTCTGTGGATTGAACAGATCGGAACCGGCTCTGACCAGCCGTTTATAGGAAGACCCCGACCCAAACCTCTTTGCAACGGAGGTCCGCAATTGCGCTGGATCAAGCTTGACCCTGGAAATTTGGAGTGCAAAGGTACTGTCGCGATATCATTCCTTCCATGACAAGGACTCTATCTGATGTTGTTTTCCCGCCACATAGGGCCAACGAACACATACCGTCTCGGTTGCTGTCCCTCCAACAAACCCATCTCTTGGTCTTGCGCTACAACTAGCGCCGCTTTCCTCCACCCAACATATCTGGCATGTCCTGGGAATCCCGTCACCATTGAGTCCCGCATATCGCGCCGGCCTACTCCCACACTCGGACTATATCATTGGAACCCCAAGTGGAACACTACGCGGGGAATCGGCCTTGGGAGAGTTAGTCGAGGACCACCTGGACCGCACCTTGGTCCTGTGGGTCTACAATAGCGAATTTGATGTAGTGCGCGAAGTGGAATTAGTGCCTACGCGGGGTTGGGGTGGCGAGGGCGCCGTTGGTGCAGAACTGGGGTATGGTGCTCTGCACCGACTACCCGTTGGGCTTGGAGAAGAGGTGGAAGGACCCGGAGAGGTTGTCTTTGAAACGCGTGAAGATGGACCGTCTTCATATCTTCCCGGCCAAGGTGCACCCGCACCGGGGACCTTTTGGTCCCGGCCAACATGACATCGCCTCCCCCTCTGGCTTCTCAACCACGGGTGGCTTCGCCAGCGGAGGGAATATCGCCCGCGAGCCGCCAGCGCGGCAAGGCACGGCCGGGAGCTTCGCCTAATCGGGCCTTCGACGACTATTTCGCCGAGGGCGAGCAAAAGAGCCGCGAGCAAGATTACGCGCCTTCGCGAAAGGGCACGCCCCTACCTCCGCCACCAAAGGCAGGCATTTCGCCTGTGCAGGCGGAAGATACTACATCTTCTACTGCTCCGCCCGTGGAGGGAGAGCCGGGACCGACCCAGGAGGAGTGAAGATGAATGTAGAAATAATTACGAGTTGCAAGCATTTATACCATATCGATGAACAGTTGACACGCGATTGTGCATTCGGAACAAAGGAAACAGGTCCGGATTATATCATCGGATCTAACGAGTTTCTAAACGTACATATGCAACAGATGAAGGACCTCTCCGCCACTGACAGTGGATCGTATCAAAACCCGGCGAACCGTTAGTGACCCTTGCTCACCAACTCCTCCAGCTTCTTACGGGTCTCCCCAATTTTTTCCTCCATCATCTGGCGGGCCATCCCACTGTGCGCAATTCCCGTATACCAGATATGCTCCGCCCGCTCCCGAAGAGCAATGTGCTGGTCCGCAACTGCGGGGAATCGCTTCTCGTACTCCCAGGTCAGGTCTCCAACGTTCCGCATCGTCACGGGGAGGAGAGCATAGGCAGCGACAGTGCCGAATGCAAGCGGGGACAGAGTGCGGAGAAAGATGCCGCGGTTGCGTGACACAATGGAGCCGGCCATGGCAGCCACGACGACATAGACACCACCGGGGGTGAGACGCTCACCAGACTCGGGAGAAGGAGCGAGCGAGGCAACGGTGTTGGTGAAGGCATTCTCGATGTGCAGGACCCGGGACAGGAAGTCATTGAAGCCGTTCTCCGCGGCAAGGGAGTGTGAGTAGAGGAAGAGCCGGGCTTGTCGCACCTGAGCGGTCAGGATGTCTGTTGGGGATGGCGAAGAGGAAGGAGATGGCGAGGAAGGCAGCGAAGGAGGCTGCGCAGTCGCGGGCTCGGGGGTAGCTGGCGGCTTGGAGGGTTCGGCGATGTCGGATGGGAAGTCATCGTAGATGGGTTTCCTCTGGCCGGGGCAAGCTGTCGTGTCAACAAGTCTCGCGAACAGAAATTCGGGTTCCACAAGATCTCACCTCGCGAGGCTCTTCCGCAAACGCTGTGTGCTTGGGGTACAGAGCCATGCCTCCTGCGAGTAGGGTGGCAGCGATCGGAGCCACAGCCCGCTGAGAACGTGTCAGTTGGGCATTGACAGGTCAATTGCACTCGAGAAAACCGAGCGGGAAAATCCACAAGTAGGACATACCTGCTGCAACATCGGGCGGAACGACATGCTGGTGTGGGGGTGGATGAGGCAGAGAGAGGAGGGAAGGTGAAGCAAAGTCAGGTTGGAAGCCAAGACGGCAATTCGTCGGCTCGGCGGAAATGGGAAAACTCCGTCATTGCCCGTCAACTCCCTTCTTCCTCCACCACTCTCCACGACGAATGCCGGTTGATTTGGCTCGCTCGGGCTTATTTTATTGCTTTCAGCTCCCCTATCATGCTCCGCCCGTTGGGGCGTCGGTCGTGGACGTGCCGTAAATGTCTCCTGCAACTAGACACCCGAGCCTTTGCGACGGTTGCATCGCCAGCTTCACGATCGCATCCCGATTATATACCAGCCGACAATAATGCTCCAAGGAAGAATGCCGATGATCATCTTCTGCGCCGGGTGTTCGACTCCCAGCCATTTTGGAACGAGTTCTCGCAACAGAGGCCATCGACAATTTCAAAACGGGCTGGGTTGGTTCAGAATCAATACTTGACAAGCCCCGATGGGTTTAGAGCGTTTGCCCATGTGTCATTGCAGAAGTGCCAGGCCATTGTGGCCAAGGTATTGCAGGCCTCTACCGTGGATGATTACCGGGACCTGGCGCGCAACCTGGACCGCCTCAGCGATCTGCTATGTCGGGTGATTGACCTGTCAGACTTCATTCGAACCATCCACCCCGATCGACGAATCCAGGAGGCAGCGACGCAGGCGTATGCTCTCATGTTTGAATATATGAACGTGTTGAACACCACGACAGGCCTACACGAGCAACTGAGCAAAGCCATGTCCAACCCGGATGTCACCTCGCACTGGACCGAGGCGGAAACGATTGTCGCGCAGATTCTCATGAAAGATTTTACGAATTCAGCAATCCACATGCCGCCAGACGAGAAACAGCGATTTGTGGACCTGTCGAACGACATCAGCCAGGTTGGCTCCCAATTCTTCAACGGCGCCGAGCCGGCCAGGTCCCAGGTGACGTTCAGTGCGAATAGTCTCCAAGGATTGGATCCCTTGGTGGTGCGGCAGATTAAGAGATGGAACAACAAAGCACCTGTGCCTACCATGGGCATCGTGCCTCGTCTGGTGTTACGATCTGTCCAGGACGAGACCGTTCGAAAAGAGGTGTATCTTGCGACTCGAACTTCGAGCTCCCGTCAAGTGCATCGCCTGGAGAAGCTTTTGATGAAGCGCTCCGAGTTAGCCAAGCTGTCAGGATATGGCAGTTTTGCCGACATGACTCTAAGTGACAAGATGGCCAAGTCACCCGAGGCCGTGTCGAACTTCCTGAGTTCACTGATCTCAAGCAACCGAGGGCCCGTTAGTGAAGAACTTCTACAGCTACAGCGAATGAAGGGTAGCTCACTCCAGCCATGGGATCACGCCTATTATGTTCACAAGCGCGTGATGGAGTATTCTCAATCTCGGCGATCTCGGGAACTCAGCGCCGTTCCCGAATTCTTCTCTTTAGGGACCGTTATGCAAGGCCTATCCCGCCTTTTTGATCGGCTGTATGGGGTTCGACTTGTCCCCCAGGAGACCTCTCCCGGCGAGACCTGGCACCCGGATGTTCGTCGTTTGGATGTGGTGGACGAGGTTGAGCGACACATCGCGGTGGTGTACTGTGATTTGTTCAGTCGTCCCAGTAAGCACCCTAACCCGGCGCATTTTACCCTCCGCTGTTCGCGTGAAATATCCGCCGAGGAAATTGCCGAGTGTGCTTCGATGGACGAGTCAGCACATCCGAACGACGGCATGGCCACAGCCATGGATTCGCAGACGAACACCTTGCGGCAATTGCCGACCATCGCCCTGGTCTGCGATTTCCAGGAGCCGGTTACAAATGGCTCGGGCCGCCCCACGCTTTTGAGCGAGCAAAGCGTGCGCACGTTGTTCCATGAGATGGGCCACGCGGTGCACTCCATTCTGGGCCAGACTCCGCTTCAGTCCATTTCCGGGACTCGATGCGCCACCGACTTCGCTGAACTTCCTTCCGTGCTGATGGAAAGTTTTGCGACCGCACCCGAGGTGCTGTCTCTTTACGCGCGACACTGGAAGACCGACGAGCCCTTGTCTGAGAGCATGATCCGGAGCATGGAGCTTGACCGTACCGCGCATGGTTCCATCTACGGCGCCGTGGAAAACGAGGCCCAGATTCTGATGGCTCTTGTCGACCAGGCTTACCATTCGATTCCCTGCAGTGAGGCTGCGCAGGGGGTCGACACCACGGAAATCTACCACCGGGTGTTCTCGCAGTATTCCAGCTTGCCCGACCCGGATGATATTCGACCACGGACCTCTTGGCAAGGGTTCTTTGGTCATCTCTACGGCTACGGCGCCACTTACTACAGCTACATTTTCGACCGGGCCATTGCCAACAAACTCTGGCAGGACGTCTTCCAGTCGGGAAGGGCGTCGGTGGACCGGGCTGCGGGCGAACGGTACAAGAACGAAGTCCTTCGCTGGGGCGGCGGTCGCAATGGCTGGCAGTGTGTCGCGGGGGTTCTGGGCGATTCGAATCCATCCAATGCGAGTGGTCGCCTGGTTGAAGGGGGAGATGAAGCTATGCGCGAGGTTGGCCGCTGGGGACTGGGCCGTGATGGAGTCTCTGGCTGATGATGCACCTGTACTTTTATGATATCCCGGATTTACACCATTTTCTCCCTCCCTCTCTTCACGGACCCCCCTGAATCCTCCCCTGCTCATTGGACTTGAATGTCTCGGGCTCGTCCCCGTCTTCAGCCACGTCTTCGTCGGTGGCGCTGGGGGATCGGGATGTCCCACTTTGTTTCTTGAGGTATAGGACAGTCGGATGCACATGCAGAGAAGATGTAGACCTGTATACATATACCAGTTAGGATTCGTTCCCGTTGACGCGGTGAGCAAGTCCGACTCGAGCGACTTTTCAACCATCTCGACGCTGGGTGAGACCGGATGCACTCGTGTCCACCTGCATTGTGGCTTGCTGCGGTGGGATCCACCGAGGATGCAACAAAGAACGACTCCAGGCGAGCTCGTGATGCAAGTCTTGCGCCTGTGATTCCTGGGCGTGTTCACCCGATTTCCACCGTATATAGCAACTCACCCGGCGTGGGGTCCCCGGGGTGATTTCGACGTCGATGATCTATCCAGGCATTGCAGCTGTCTTGCAGCCGGGACTGACACTGATGCGGTTGATTTGCCAACATCCAAGTTGGGTTAAGCATATCGCCATCCGGACGCGCTACAGGGAACCCCTGGCTTCTCACAAAGAGCAGGGCGATCGCATGATTCTTCGACGAGCGGTTAGACTTCGTCCTACGAACCCAATCTCCGACCATGCCGGACATTCTCATTATCAATGATGATGCTTCCTTCATCTCGAGCTCGACTGCCTCGTTCGATTTACACCACGGGAAGCCTCAAGTCCCTTCACGCCACGTTCGCCACCAGAAGACCGTGAGGCAGCTCCGACGATGGGTCTCGAAAAGAATGCCTCGCTCCATCTCAGATGACGAGGCTTTTGCGAGAGATGAAACGAGCGCGAAGGAGGCCGATACACATCACCGGCCTACCCAGATGGCTGCGGAGAATTGTGACCCGGCCGAGCAGTCGTCCATACCGGCGCCAGCATCTGGGAAATACATCCCAGCTGCATCGGCCGGAACAATCGTGGAAATGACAGATGATGAAGGTTCAGAGATGAACATGGATAACAAGGAAATCCATCTTCGCCTGTCCTATGCTGCCTTTTGTCACCGATTTACCTTGTCCGGCATGCCCGAGACGAAACACCCGTTTATTCCAAGCGCAGACGCAGATCAAGACCAATGTATAGAGCAATCTGTGGCAGTCACTCCATCAGCTCTGTCAAGTATCCCCACCGATTGTTTGACTGCCAGAATGTCGATACCCGCACAGCCACGCAGCTTGATCGACGAGGGAAGGGCCTTTATCTCCCCACTTGAGCCACCACCCCAGGTGATGACACCGTCCATCTATATGGAAAAACGGAGAGCGGCGGAAGAGTGTAAGCACGACAGGAGACCAAAGCGCTTGGATCCTTTGAGGCTCTTATTTGTGAGAAAGAGGTCTTTGAGGGACGGGGTTGAGATAGAATAGTTGAACACGTAAACGAAGAGTGTATTTACCAAAGAGATCCTAGAATACGAGGCCTTTGTCTGCCAGCCCCACGGGAATTCTATATATGCTGAAGCCAAGTCGAAGACAATATTCGGCACCTGTTAGTATGTTGATGCTTGTGTTGGCTGCCGACAACAGTGTCGTCCACACGATCGACGACGGATTGCACAGCATCGTGTCAAAAAGTCTCTATTCCACCTCACAGAGACTGGCGATGAGGTCGACGGACATGAAATAAACTAGACTGTCTAGCCCAAAGGAGCTGCGTTTTCAGTCTCTGCCCCACAGTCAAAAGCGAGTCTTCATGTCCATGACCGATCCACGCGGCTCCCTCATGTTCATCATTCAACTGCCGACAATCAGGTCAGCTGCCTTCTCGGCAACTGCATACAGAAGAACCTGGTAGTGACTGGCCACCGTGACTGGCAGGATGCTGGCATCTGCCACACGGAGACCCTCGACTCCAAGCACGCGCAAGTTGCTGTCCAGGACCTTGCCCATGGCGACCGAACCGGCGGGGTGATAGAAGGTATTGCCGCCGAACCTGACCCGCGCATCGATCTCCTCGTCAGTGGCGTCAGACCTGAGGGGAGAAACGTCGGGGTGTGTGGTCTCGCATTCGACTATGTCTTGGCCCTCGGGCGTGTCAAGCAGAAGCTGGCCCACCTGTCGGATGCCGGCGCGCAGGGCCGCCCGATCGACCTCCGATGCGTAATAGTTAGGATCAATGCGTGGAGCCGCAGTGGGATCCGCTGACTCCAGGGTAATGCGGCCATGCGAGGTGGGTGCCATGCCCAAGACAGCGGTGGCAATGTGAGTGCCATCCATGGGAACATCGACCTTGGCGATGGGCGCACCCGCGGGGGCATAGACGACCAATATCTCAAGATGACAGACATCCGGGGCAAGCACAGGGTGGTTCTCAATGTCGGTCTCGCCATCCTTCGCCAAGGCACGCTGGAGCTCCTCACGGGGCGCTCCGGTAGTCACAATCCAGTCGCACGGCAACCCGAGGCTATACGCCGGGTCACTCCAATGCGGCGTACCAATGGACAGACCCTTTTCCGGGTTGCGTAGCTTCCACCATTGATTGAAGGCGTAGTGGTCATGGAAATTGCGCCCGACCTCGGGAGCATCCACCAGCTGGGGAATGCCGTGTTGCTCCAATTCATCCGCCGGGCCAACACCGGAGAGCATGAGGAGCTGCGGCGTGCGATACACACTGGCTGAGACGACGACTTCTCGAGTTGCCGGGAAGCGTCGACCATCGACCGTTTCGACACCCGTGGCCACCATCTTCCCTTCGCGCTCTTCCAGCACAATGCGCTTGACCATCGTGTCCGTCAAGATATCGACATTGGAGCGACTCGACAGACCGTAGACCTCGCTGGCAATTTGGCGCTTGCCCTCACGCCAGTTCTCTGTCAACTCCCCGAGACCCATGGGGGATCCGGCATTGGCGTCGGGGTTGTACTTCACGCCCAGTCGCTCCCACGCGGCCCGCAGCGGGTCTCGCAGCGGGTATCGACGATTGGGGCTACTCGCCGACACGGAGACGTTGTGGATGAGACCTGCTCGACCATGCTGGGCCGGGTCGGTGTTTGCATCAAAATGGGTCTCAACCCGTTTGAAGTAAGGCAGGAGACCTTGGTAGCTCCAACTGGGATCGCCCACCTGCTCGGCCCAGCGATCGTAGTCGGCCGCATTGCCGCGGGTCCAGGTGCCGTAGTTGATGGCCGTGCCACCCCCAAGGGCCTTGCCGGCGCTGTTGTAGCATTCCCGTCCGTTGAGATGGGGTTGCGGCACGGTGGTATAGGCCCAATCCAGCGGAGAGCCATGGGCACCAAAGCAAGCCAGCGGAGCACCGGTGAGAGGATGGTCGGCCACGTTGGAGCCAGCCTCAATGATGAGAATCCGGCAGGCTGGGGCTTTCTCTGCCAGACGTCCGGCGAGGGCGCATCCAGTCAACCCCCCGCCAACGATGATGTAGTCGTGCGTGCCCGACATGTTGCCGTGGAGAGGGAAACCCAAGATGGGGAAGGGTGGATGATTTCCCTGACGAGGCAATGCCTTTTAATACTCCCGTTGCGTCCGCTGGATTGCCCTCTTCCCATTGGAGCAGATGACTCGTCTGACTCGGCTAGGAACACGCTCGGGATGGGGCGATGGGGGCCAAATGGACCAAAGAGGCATGGAGTGCGTGAGATTCTCCCGGCTTACGGTGATGAAATGCAGCCGAAGGCACATAAAACAATACATATTACACACAACGGGCCGGGTGACCCCCGGCCGGGACTATAGGGTATCCTGGGTGCTATGACATACAGCGAAGCCACGGGACAAACAAGAAGTAGAGCAAAACAAGTTCAGACAAAGGAAACTCATGCTGCATCCCCGGCAAAAAAACAGAGCCCCGAGGACACAGGGACCTCAACGGCATGGGCCATCAATGGCTCTTACCGAGCGGCTGAGACCTCTTCGGGGCGAGAGCGACTCCCTTCGGACGTCGGACCGGAGGCGTTCGTTTCAGCAAGAGGAGTGGAGGTGAGACTGCGAGGTTCAGGAGTAGCCCGGCGCGAGAGTTGAGCCAGCTCGCCAAGGAGGCTGGCAAGGAGTGGTCAGAAAAATCATCCGGGGGAAGTAAGGGGGCACGGCGAAGAATGTCACTAACCGACGGTGTTCATCCTCCCACTCATCATTTGCGGATCGCATGTGCTTAAGCTGTTCCTGAATGCTGGCCATCTACAGGGGAAAAGACTAGAGTCAGTTGGAGTTCGTAGTAGACAAGATACAACGGATTCGGGTCATGTGAATGGGTGGAAGACGGGCAAATCAGGGGAGTAGGAAGAGTTTAAACGGGGATCGCCCACCGTTCCCTCGATGGATGAACCAAGGTCCTCACCTTCCGCTGTGGCTGGACCCCCATCTTCAGCTTTCTCGCTGCCCTCCTCGGCCGAGGCCCACCGGCTACCGTCGAGACCGGACGAGGTGCTCTTCGCGCTATCCGTCTTCAGAGCGGCCAGTTCGGCCTCCAGCTCACGAATGCGGCGCCGGCCAGTGGAGATGGCCGAGTCAACATCACCCAGTTGATTCAATAGATCCAGGTTCTTGTCAATCTGGTTGTTGAGGTTCTGTTCCCCGGCGGCGAGCTTTTCCTCCATCGTCTTGTTGAGGAGGCGGATCTCTTCCAACTCCTGGCTGGTGGCCGTGTGTTTGGTCTTAAGGGAAGTGATCTCTTCCTGGGACTGGGAAAGTTGTTTGGCGAGGGACTCCAGCTCCGCCTGGTTGCTGTTCGAAGTCACCGCGGACTTCTGAAGCTCCTCCACTTGAGCGAGAGCCGCCGTGTGCTGGTTTGTCAGTTCAGCATGCGCAGCCTGGAGGTTCGTAACCTCGGTGCTGTGCTTTTCTTGAAGCTCCCGGGTGGAGTCTGCTGCTGCGGCTTGGGCTGAAGTGTGCGCCTGCTGAGAATCTGCCAGCTTCTGCTCAAGTTCGGCGATAGTCGCCTTCAGACCATCCAGCATGGAGGTGTCCTGTGCGGCTGCCTGGGCTTGGGAAAGTTGATCATTGACGGCGGCCAGAGCGGTGTCGTGAGATGCCTGCAGCTCCTCGAGCTTAGTCTTATTCTTCCCTTCCAGTTCATCCCTCAAATGGGCCAGCTTGGCTTCTTGAACAGTGAGAAGTTCCTCGATGGCCTTGCCATGTTCGGCATCGGCATCGGCGGCCTTGGAGGTCCTGGCAGCTTCGATCTCGGCTAGTAGGCTGGCCTTGGTCTGATCAAATCCCTTCTGGAGCTCTGCAATTGCCTCCGCATGAGCATCACCGTTAGCCTTGCTAGAAGACTGCAAAGCCTCAAGATCGGCCTGTAGCTGGGCGGTCGTTGCCTGGTGTTGCTTCTCTAGGTCCGCGCTCTCGCTCTTACGCGACTCGACATGAGTAGCGATTTCTTCGGCGTGACGTGCCAAGGTGGACTTCAGCTCAGCTTCCAGGGCTTGAACGCGCGTTTGGTGGACTGATTCGAGGTCTCGGTTCTTGGCGAACAGATCGTCGTGCTTCTGCTGGAGCTCACCGAGGGCAGCACCGTGCGAGCCCGATGTCTCTTCTTTGATGCGTTCCAGTTCAGCGGCATGGGCGGCCTTCAGGGTCTCAAGCTCCTGGGCGTGATTGCTGGACACGGTAGTCGACTGCACAGTGTGTTCCTCGAGAAGTCGGGTAGCTTCGGCAGCCTTTGCTTCCAAAGATTTGAGCTTGTCATCTTGCTCCTTCAATTGGCTGTCTTTCTCGACACCCTTCGATTGGGATTCGTCCTCGACGTTTTTCAAACTACGGTATAACTCCTCAGCCTCAGCCTGCTTGGCCTGCACCTCTTGCTGAAGAGCCTTTATCTCGCCGGTGCCGGTTGACAATTGGACCTCAAGGGTCTCGACCTTTTGACGCAAAGCCTCGATCTCCTGCACGGCACTCTCCTGGGCAGAGACATTACCCTCAGCTAAAGCAGAGCGAGACTCTTCCATGGCCTTCTCGGCAACCTGCAGTTTCTCCTGGAGTGACTTGATCTCCACATCATGCTCTGCTTTCAGCTCGGCCACAGCACGCTCTTGGCTGGCTTCGGCAGCACCCTTGGAAGATTCCAATGCATTGCGAAGATCTGCGAGCTGCTGAGAATGCTCGCTACCGGTGGATTCTGCCGCGGTCTTGGCAACCGCGAGTTCCTCGGCATGCGACGTGGAGAGCGAGGCCAAGGCAGCATCATGTTCAGCCTTCAATGTGGCGATGCTGGATTCGTGGGATGCTTCCAAGTCCTTGATCCGGGCCTGCAGGTCATCAGAAGCCCCTTCACGAGCTTGCTGGAGATCATTTTGGAGCCTTTCGACAGACTGCTTGAGGCTCTCGATCTCGCTATCTTTCTCCGCGAGAGAGCTTGTCGTGTGCTCTGAATTCTGTTGGGTGGCCGACTCAGCCTCGGTAAGCTTAGCCTCTAGCGAGGTAATCTGCTCCTGAAGTGCCAACGCGGATGCCTGCACCGTGTCCTTCTCCGATTGGATTTGCTCATTAGAGGCCGAGAGTTTGTCCAGTTCCTTCTTGAGGTTGTCGAGCACTTGGTCACGACCCTGCAGTTCACGTTCCAGCGAATCAAGGCCTAGCGCCTTCTGCTCATAGTCGCTCTTCTGTGACTCGAGCTCCTTCTTGAGGGCCTCCACCTGCTCCTCAAGAGTCGCTAGCTGAGCTTTATGGGGTTCTTCGATGCCCTCCAGCGTCGCAGCAGTCTGATGGTCGCCCTGAGAGGCAGCGGACTCCTTCGCTTCTTCTAGTTCCTTCTGCAACTTCTCTTCCAGCGCTTTACGCTGGGTCTCGGCATCATCTAGGCGTGCCTGCAGCGACTGCAGCTCTTCCGCATGTGCAGAAGTCAATTGTTCCACCTGTGCCGCATGCTCTGCACGAAGGGAGGCGGTGGTTTCGGAGTCTTTGGGGTCATCCGTAGAAACAGAAAGTTGGCTTAGTTTTTCATTCACCGAATCGAGCTCGGTCTTGAGATTGGCAACTGTCTCTTCACTCTCGGAGAGTTTTCCCTGGAGGGTTTGCAACTTTTCGGCATCTTCGGCGCCCTTATTGGCTGCACCCGCGGCCGTGCTCAATCGCTTTTTCGCATCGGTGGTTGACGAGGTAGCGGGCCGGGTCGAAGTTGTAGTCGTGGTCGGCCGAGTGGCTGTGCGGCTGGCCGTGGTAGACGAAGTGGGCCGAGTGGTTGACGCCGTGGATGAAGTCAGTTTACCAACTGGCTTGCTTGCTGAAGGCGCGGCGCGGGACGTGGTGGAGGAAGCAGTCGTCCGCTTATCCAGGGCTGAACCGGCGACACTGGACCTACGATCCAGGGTAGATGAGGACTTGAGAGGGGTGCGGGTTGAAGTCGTGCCGGCCATCGACATGCGCTTCGCCGTGCTGGAGATGCCTCGCTTCTCATCGCCGGAGCTCGCAATTGACCGGGGTTTCTCGTCCGCAGAGCTACTGACCGAAGCGCGGGACCGGTGAGACGAGGCCGTAGATGTACTCAGAGGCTTGCGCGTGGCGGTGGTTGTGCTCGTTGTAGGCCGGGTCGGAGGCCTATTCAATGTGCTGGAAGTGCTGCCACGCGTGGTGGACGAAGGAGCGGCAGTCCTAGACGTCGTCGACGATGAGGTGGGTCGCTTAACGGTTGAAGTACTGGACACCGGGCGCTTAGATGCCGGTGCACTACCGGCGGAAGCTTTGGCAGGCGACGAAGGAACGTTCTCCTTAGCCACCTCCGGACTGGACTTGGTCACGTCCTCACTTCCGGACAAGGCACTAGATTCTACCGGAGTAGCCGGGGCCTCAACCTCGGCATCGGAGGGGGCAGGGACAGGTTCTTCGGTAGATGCCATATGATCGGAAGGGCAGTCTCGTTGGGAAAAGACACGTCACGAACAGTTGTGCCAGGGAGGTCCTAATGGAGGAAGAAACGTTAGTATACGAAGAAAAGTGTCTGGGGAGCATTCATAGAGATATCTTGGCTTGCGTTGAGGAAAACAAGAGGGGTCATGCAGGCACTTTTAGCTTGTCCCCAGAGCTCGAGGGAAACTCAGGGGGGTAATGGACAATCACCACGAGCCGGAGCCATTAACTGTCTGCATTTGAATGGCCTTCGGACCCTGGGCCCAAATTCCGAGCCAAGAGGTTCCTCCACGATGCAGTGCATAGATTCCTCGATTCCGGTGCAAGCCAGCCACCATTTCAAGTCGGGGGAGGCGGTACTCACACAATATGTTCAAAACTCAGGACAAAGCTTTAGGGGAGGCAAGAGTGCAAGAATCGAGCGTCTTTATGCCGAAACACAGGCCCAAAAGGAGGGAATCCGTCGCAAGAGTCGGCGCAACGGAGGAGGAAAAGGAGAAAAGTGAAAGCGGTGTCGGTGGAGGAGGGGGGATCGTCGTTGCTCCATGCGCGTCACGGGTGGCCACACTCTGTCTCGGGCGTAGGACGTGGTTGCAAGTGTGGTTTGAGTCGAGAATCAGATCTACGGAGTACGGAGTAGAGATGTTTCTTTTTATTCCCTTTGAACCGGGATCTTCTTCGTTTATCGGGGGCATTCAGGGACCGTGTTTATCTGGATCTACCTGCTTCACGGGCACTGGATAACATACTACGACATGATAGATCTATGTAAGCAGTCAAAACTTGATTGGTATGTCGATGAGAATCAGGGACATAAGGGACGAGGTTCATGTTTGTGGTCTAAGTATGTATGTACCCTGTACCCCCTTTTTGTTGACCACAACACGCGCATCCATGGTTCGCGGCCGAACCCGAACTGTCGGACCCGATCGAATCGTTGATTTGTCCGGGGGGAGGATGGTCACGGGGATAAGATCTATTTGCTATAACACCTGTAAGTTCCCGAATGGCTTGGAATGGCCCGGGCGTCTTGTAGACGAGGCAGCTTATCCTACATATAGTCTACTAAACTATAACCAGGAAGTAAACACACTTGTCTGGGTTGATAACTTGGCGGAGGTCCCGTCCAAGTGCCCAACATGATCACAATGGTTCTAACTGAGCAAAAGGGCAGAAAAGGCCCATTCACGATGTCGATCATAATATTAAATGCCGCGATAATAATAAGACTCCAGCTTCCAGCCGGATGGTCGATGCTTCTGTTTGGGGAAGGCGGAAACATTCGCGCAAAACCAGGATGCGTCGCATCCGGGGAAGCAGCGGAATTGCATTCTCCTTCTCTTCCTCAGTGAACCTCCCTAAACTCGAATTCCGGGGTATGTCCCAAGCTCGAGCGGCATATTGCTTCCCGGTACCCTAGTTTCAATCGCCATCTTCGAATATCACACATCCTCGACGCGCCTGTAGCTCCTCCACAGCTCTGGAGTGGTTCTTCCTAAAATGGCAAGGCGCAATACGCGACGAACGACCACAGACGGTGCTCTTGGACTTCTCAATAGCCTATCAAGTTCCGGCAGTCGGCGTCGGTCGCGCAAGAGAAGGCATACAGATATCTATGATATTCCTCCCACACCGGAACCCAACCGGCGAACAACTCGAAGCTCGGGCCAAACTCACGATCAAAATGAAGAAGCTTCAGCTGAAGAGCCACAGGAATTTGAGTCGCCATTGTCACGATCGCCCCAGGGTGACGATGGCACCAGATCCCCACGGTTGAGTCACCCGCGCCAAAGTGAAATAGAAAAGGATGAACAGGACGAGACAGAGCAAACAGAACAAGATGAGCAAGACGAGCCACAAGCTCATCAGCGAGCAGAATCAAATCTGGTCAATAATCTCCCATTACGGGCCGGTAACTCAACGGATACATCGGCAGGTGTGCATGAAGAAGAACTGCGAGAGGACTCGCAAGAACCGCCCCTTGCTTCGACATCCTTTCCTGCCACTTCAGATGAACCAAATGCTGGCCCAGTCGAATCAAATGTGCAGGTGGTCATCACCCCTTCGAATCCCTCAGAGGCAATCAGGGAGGCCGAGGCGGAGGCGGAAGCGGATCGCCAGCTCCACGCATGGCTCTTCGCCGAAAAGAAAAAATTGAAATCCGAGAAGCTTTGGGAGATTCTTTTGTCTATGAAACTAGAGCTCAAGTCCCATGCCGCGGGTACCACCCCGGTCTATTTAGACCCGGCCTGTGAGATGGTGAGGGAGCTTCAGATTCGCTGCCTTCAGAACTCGGATGAATCTGGACAACTGGACTTCAAAACCCAGAATCTTATGGAATCTATCCTTCCTGAGATCAAACAGGTCCTCCATGCTGCGGCATACACGACCAAGGATGCCCAAACCAAGAGAAAGACAGTCTCACAAGTCGAAAGACATCTAGTGCCCGAGATGATCACCCTCGTTATGCTCTGCTTCAGGGTTTACAGGACGTCTGATCGCGCCGGAAGCGACTTTCTCCGCAAAGCCCTGACCCTGCTTCTAAAATGTGTGAACCAAATCGAAGCATTACAGGGGCTGGGATATGTGAAATCGGGCCCCAAAGAACCCAAAGCAGCTAGCCTTTGTCTCCCATTAACCCGGCTTTTAAAAGCGATGGAACTCGGTGAGCTCGACGAGGGCCTGGACCCGCAGCTGGCGCCAGAGACCGACCTGGACATCGCCTCTACGCAGATGGCATGGTCTGAACTAGAAGAGAATAACCTCGTAAACGCCCTCCAGCGATTCACCGGTAAGTTTCCCGAGGCCCGGCAATTGGCGAGTGTGTATCGCTCATCTGAAGATGCAGAGAGCAACCGGTACATCCTGACCTTGCAGACTTATCGCCATTGCTTCCGGGACCGGACTGTGCTAGATCTCAAGACCAAAGCCAACGAAATCCGGGCCATGTGGATGTCCACCGCACCCAGCCCGAGTGAATTGGTCGCGAAGTCGTGGTTGGCAAGTGTATGAAGTGGCTGGACCACGCGGCCTACGCGAGATGTTCTTCTTTCGACCTCTTTTAGCCTTTGCCATGCCAGATGCCCCGTCAATGAGCAATGAGATTCGTGATATGTCCCAACGAGTACTTCCGTCACCGTCCGGTGTCCAAATGTGTAGAAGATGACATAGTTGGCAAGCTTCGGTGGATCTGCCACTCCCCGCCCCGTCATCCCGCTTTCCCCTTCAGTCAAGCTCGGCATCGACATCATCTTTCCCCCACCATCCCAATATGACGACTGACGGTCGCGCCGTGCGCAATCTTCCAAAGCTGGACCCATCGGCGTCGCATACTTTCATTGAGCCGGTCAAGAGGATCCACGAAGGTCAGGATGTCTCGACATTTCTGGTCTCCAAAGCCTACACGGACATTATGACTTTTCTGCTGCAGCTGAATCGATCCATGTTCCCCATGAAGCAAGCCGATGGGACCGCGCAGGCCTGGCTGTATGGGTCCGATGCGGTACAATTCTCCGCCCCAATTCGCCAGCTGCAACGATTGCTCTCGAAGCTCGAAGACATTATCCAAGAAGTCCCGCCCGACACAGGCCCACGGAGATTTGGGAATATCAGTTTCCGGCGATGGCATGAAGTTCTGGAAAGTCGAGCCTCGGAGCTTCTCCGGGAGTGTCTGCCCACTGAGCTTTTGGAAGTGCCTTCCTCTGAGGCAGGCGGACCGACCGCGGAGTCGGAGCTACGCGCCTACTTTCTAGGGAGCTGGGGAAGCCGACAGAGACTAGACTACGGCACGGGTCACGAGCTGAGCTTCATGGCGTTTCTGGCCGCGATCTGGAAGCTAAATGGCTTCCCTACGTCCGAGGCTGGAGTCGAAGAGAGAGCGATTGTACTGGGGGTGATTGAGCCGTACGTCTGCCACAACGACCCCGCCAAAATATGCGATTCTTTGCTAATGTGTCACACTAGGTACTTGGAACTGATCCGCTCTCTCATCAAAACGTACACTCTCGAGCCGGCCGGTTCCCATGGCGTTTGGGGACTCGATGATAATTCCTTCATCCCGTATATCTTTGGGTCCGCCCAGTTCTCGCCCGCGATCAACGAATCCGACCTCACGCCCGAGGAAGGGTCCTTGCCAAACGCGCCGGACCCTGGCGGGGTCGTTAAAGCGAACATTGTGGAACGGGAACGAAAGACGAATCTTTACTTCTCGGCGGTTGGGTTTATCTACGACGTGAAGAAAGGCCCTTTCTGGGAGCACAGCCCCATGCTCTACGATATTTCCGGCATTCGAGCCGGCTGGGGTAAGATCAACAAGGTGAGTCCACGTCTCCTACGTGGCAGGTACGTACTCTCCATCTGACAATGACTAGGGCATGATTAAGATGTACAACGCGGAGGTTTTATCGAAATTCCCCGTCGTACAACACTTCCCCTTTGGGTCTCTATTCAGCTTCGAACGCGATCCCAACGCGATCCCACCATTAGCTACCGCCCATGCCACCTCCGGTCCGCAGACACGGCCCACTAGGCCAGAGGCTACGACTCGACCAGGCGCGGACGCTGGAACCCAAGCTCCCTGGGCAAGCATGGGCCCCACCGGTCGTATTCCTACGGCGCCGACGGCAGCACCGTGGGCCACTGGCCGGAAGGATGGCACGTCCATGCCCATTCTCCCCGATACATCTCGACTGCCCCCAGGCCCCATGGCTCCCACCAGGGCCCCCTGGGCCTCCGCACCGGGACCGGCGGCGCAACCGGGCGATGGCCCTACAAAAGCCCCGTGGGCGAAACCCAGTTAGAAAAGTGATACCCATCTATTCTATATATTTTTTCATCCTTTCTTTCGCCATTTCAAGCTTGCCTTTCTGCATAGCATAGGCCATTGTCTCATATCAATCGGATGTCCTTTGGATTCAGTCTGAATATCAACGCTTAGGGGTATCACAGTATATATCACTTAAAACCTTTTTGCCCGACTATCCCGAATCGGATAAGTAGTCCACTAACGAAGACGCTACTTCTGTCATCACTCGCTCTTGAGTGTTGGCCTCTTGTTTCTCTGCATCCTTCGGGCCCTCCCGGCCTATGGAACTCGTGGATGACGGCTGTTTCCTTCTCACCCCTGCTTTCCATATCCGTTGATTATCACCGGCATCGGATAAGAAAGGGTCGATGGCCGCGCGAGTATTGCCGGTTAGTTCGTTTCGCAGAGAGACTTTCCGCTCCGTAGCCCGGTCAGTTGTTCTCGATGCCCGAGGTTTGGTATTCCCATGGTCGGATTTCCCACGCGTCTCGGACTTCGAGCCGTTGCGAAGTCGACTTTCGAACATGGGCCGAGCTCGAGTGGCCCGAGTAGCCATGGTTTCTGCGAGGCGTTGGTCCTCGCCGAAATCGACCATTTCAGCTCGTCGCCGATCTTCGGTGGTTTCTTCCAAAAGCTCAATGTCGAGGCTCATTTTGTCTTTCAGGGCTTGTCGACCGGCTTCTGCCCTTTCCAGCCCTTTTCTCTCCGCCCGGAATGACTGGCGCAGACGTTTAGACTTCTCATAAGGGTCTTCCCAATCGCGATGTTGCCGTTTTTGTAACTCCAGAATCCGACTAGTCTCGGTTTGAGCGCGTCGTTTATCCTCTGTCTTCCCTTCGAGCTTGGCAAAGGGATCATGGGAAGTGTCGTCTCGCGATCCAGGAAGCCGGATGGCAATTTCCCCGGGCTCGAGGTCTTTATTCTCGCCCGTATCCCGTTTGCGACCCCCTTCCACAACCACATAGGCGGTATTCTGCGGATCGGTCCGGATTTCTATCCATCCTCCACATATGGTGTGCTTCATCCGAAAACTGTAAATTGGTGTGGAGTGGTAGTTACCGATCTTCTTTTTCTCCGCATTAAATCGGACGCCTTGCCCGATGATTGTCTCGTGTGGCTTGCATGTCGTGCACCATACCGCAAAGGGCATCTCAAAGCGGACGACTAGGGCGCCGGTGGTGTGGAGGTGGCGTGCGCGAGCGCCGAGGGGGTGTTTACCGGCAAGTTTATTCGCGGAGGCAACACCGTCCTGGTCGGGAGGGACGTAACTGAGAAAGCGTTAGCCGGGAATGATTGAGAGTTCTGGAGAATTCATGACCAACCGTCCCATGTCTGTCTGGATGTTAGCTCCGTCGGTGTGCTCCATTCGCAGGACAGGAACTCACTGAATCCTTGCATGTTGGGCGATGGATGTGAGGGGATCCAATCTCACGGTCGAGTGACAATGGTTGACAGGTCGAAGTTCGTTCCCGAGCGGGAAATCTGGTACTCGGAGATAACGGGGTTTACGGCACATGACCTAGCGAGGCATAACTAGTTCACTTGGGCAGTAGATCGTGAACTATTACCCGAGTAACTAACAACTACTCCGAAGGAACGTACAGGTCTCATTCTTTTTCGATCCGAGGCAGGGTTCCTACCCTAGCTGTCGTCATACTGGAAAAGGCATAGGTGCTTCAGCGGGCTATTCAGTTTGTAATCCAAAAGAGAGTTGATAAGCCCACATGTAGACAATTCGATAACTATTTAATGGAAGAAAGCCTAGCTGAGATACAGCAAGTAGCGTGGAAAGTGCATAGTCCCCAACGACGGGTTGAAATTCAACAGCGTCAATTGTGCATTTCCTCGGCACCACCATCATGCCAACAGACCACCTCCACTTGAATCGATGACTGTCCCAGTGAGAAAAGAATCCTTCATCGCATAGATATAACTCTCCGCTACCTCTTCCGGTTGCGCCACCGTGCCGGTCAAATTACCATCACGAAACCGTTGCACAAGGGCATTCAGTTCCTCCTGCGAGTGACCCGAGTGAAGCCCGGTCAACACGGCACCGGGTGCGACAGCATTGACGCGCACTGGTTTGACATCATGAGCTAACCCCCGAGCCAGGCCCTCAATTGCACTGGTCACGGTGGCAAGCAATGTGCAGCCGGGATGGGGCCGGCGACTGAACATTCCTCCCGTTATGGTGAACGAGCTCTGCGGCGACTGCTCAACATATTTGGGGATATACTTGGCGAGAATCGAGGGCGCGACGAGGCGGACATCCATGCTGCGGTAGATATCCTCCGCCGTGACGTCAGCAAGCGCCGGTACATTCACCGCGTTGCCCGCGGTGGTGACAATATGGTTGAGCTTGACGGCACCATCGTCGGTGGCTGCCTGCAGGAGAGACTCCAGATTTGCCTCAAGATTGGGAATATCGGAGAGATCACAGACGTGCGTGAGGATAGGTTGCTCCGCAGCCTGGGCGGGATAAGACTGGTTCAGCCGGGCGAGAGTCTGGTCGAGTTTGCTTCGCTGGGAGCTAGCGATGATGACTCGAGCGCCGTGCTCAAGGGCTGCTTCGGCGACACAGAATCCAATCCCCGATGTGCCGCCTAAGATAAGGACGCGTTGCTGAGATAGCTTGGTGGTATATTTGGTGGCCATGTTCGCGGTGAGGGTGAGTTGGCCACGACACATGATCTCCCGTTTTTGTACGAGCCACGAATCGCGGCGACTTTTCCCCGCAAAGGTTCCGCCGATTCCCGAATGCTGATCGATTTCTCAGGCTGAAATGCGTCCGGTTGGTGACTGTGACCCCACTGGGGCCATGGCGAATGTCTCCGTCGGCGTGGTTTTGCGCCGACGCTCGATTGTAGCGGAGAAGGGAATCCTTTGGCCATCGATACTGATGAAGACTATGCCGGGGGATATTTACGATCGTTCATTCCCACCCAACTACCGTCGAGCTACCGGTTAATGCTGAATCTTGAACCCATAGAAGCCTGTCAATGTCATTTAGGATGTCGTATGATAAGTCATAGCTCCTAACCCCGCGAACATATCAAGACGCACACATTCGTCCGAGTCATCCCCCTAAAGTCCCAGTATGTATCGCTTACATGATGCGCAGGTTTGCAGCTGGCATATCGGGCATTGGAGAATAAATTCCTCCATGACATCGCCACATTCATCGCATTCGTACTGTCCCTCGATGCGTTGCCATCTTCTATGGTGGTTGCAAGCATGGTCATTTCGCAGACGATCGGCAATCTGCTGGACATTCTCCGCGCCGGACCCTTGCGGATTGCGGGCAGCAATTTGATGTGCACGATCGAGCAATCGTCGCTCGTCCCACTGCGCACATTGACACGTCTTCCATCTGGCACCGCAGAGGTAACAGAACTTGTGGCGACAATGGCAGCTAGTGGGATCATAGGGTCAATTTGAAATCCAGAAAAGTCACAAGAGCAAAACCGGGGGCCACGTACGTGATATGATAACATCCCGTGTTCAATTCAACGACATGCCCACATTGAGAACACTGTTGCCAGCCCTCCGTTTGAGCCAGCTGGAGGACCTCGTTGGGTTCATCGACACAGGCATTAGGATGTGCTTCCTTCTTGCAGATCGTGCATGTCACTTGAGCACATTCCGTGCATTGCCCGACGTAATCCTTGATGCACTCGGGGAGAAGGTATTTCGAGCACACAGAATTGGAGCAGTATGTTCTGCAGGTGTCCTTTCGCTCGATGAGCTTTTCTTCAAAACGCTGCAGCAGATCGGCATTGAGTACCGGACGCAGGGTGGAAAGAGGAATATCCATGAGACAACACCGCGGCGGGAAGAATGCTTCCGTCGTAAGGGCCATTTCACAAAGATCTGCCATACACTTTCTGCAGTAGGTGTGCGAGCACGCGGCATGAAGCATATGTTTTGTTTCATGACGCTCTAAGCAGCTCGCGCATTTGAGCTGCGTAGCCTTTTGATTGTCGGCGGAGCCATCTTCGCCTAAGAACAGGTCGCCATGTGGAACAGGTTGAGAGTATGTTGGATCATACTGGAGATGGTCGAGGGCGCTTCGCAGATTGTGTAAAGATTGAGCCGAGGCCTGCGGGCTTGCTTGGCCCGCCGGCTCTTTCACGCCGCCAACTCTCATTGCAGTGGCTCGATCTGCTGCAGCTCTCTCTTCTTCCAGCGACACCAAGGAGATTGCGACCCCGTCATCCTGTGCGGCCCTCTGCATACTCAGGGCCTTTTTCAAATCTGCGCTGAGAGCTTCTTGCAGTTGGATCTCCTTGCGCCATTCCCCGATGGCGAGAGATACGTCCATGGTAGCTCCCGGTTGGGATTTATAGGAATCGAGGGCCTCCTCTGCATCTTGCTGCAACAACTTTTGAATGAGATCTGCGGAGGCTTGATCCATCTTCTGGACGGATGTTAATGGGCTACAGAATTGGTGAGAGGTGAGGGACTCGCATACCGCTGAGGGTCACCTCGAACTCAGGAATTAAAGCCAAGGGAAAGCTTAGGACGACCGGTGATGGTTCCTGAAAGTGGATGGTGCGAGAAGTGAGAGACAGGATGGAGGGATGGAAGTGAAGAAAATTGAACGATGGGGGAGGGGGAGAGCAAGACTCGAACAATCGAGGAAATGTTCTTGCATCTCTTTCTATGCGCATTCATCCCCAGGACGCACTTCCACCGGATACATCGTCTCTCTGATATTTACTCGACCAATTCCATCCCATCATGGTCGTTTCTCGCGGTGATGGATCTCCCGTCTTCCCAGCGATAGGCTTCACAAGCCTCTCCATGATCCAATGACGACTTCTCCCTACTCGTGGGAAAGGCATTTTGCAAGCTGCATGTCTGCGTGTGGTCACTAGAGAATCCCAGAGGAGATCTCGAGAGTTGTTGACACAGAGCCTTGTCACCTTGACAAGGATCCACGAGACCAAAATCGGTCTAACCCCCTCGTCATTGGATTCTCCATTCGATGACGGTCCCACGTTATCTCCAAGCCCACGAGATCCGGATCGACGCCGATCGGCCCTACCATCGAGCCGCCATCGTGCGTCGGTGTGGTTCAATCCCGACAAGGCCGATGCAGGAGGGATGACCCCGTCCATCTCCAGCATTCAAGCATCTCACCCCCCCAATCGGGGGATAAAATCCTTCCCAGCATGTGCCGCAAACCTTCCGAGGCCAAAAACTCCCCCGACCACTGAAAATGCGCGGTGGTTCCGACAAGATTCGGCAGCGATCGGCCGGCGTGTCTTAGCGACTCCACCGATGATGTCGTTGGTCCAGACCAGCGTGAAATCCACCCCGGAAATGCAAATCTTGGTTGACTCCACCGGTACCTGCATTGCGTCACGCTCCTTTAGCGTCTCTGATCGGGCCCTGGCGGGCTCTTCAGACTGCCACCCGGCCGGGCTACGGTGCGATCGATCGATCGATCGGCCCAGCACTCGCAAATTGCGAAGCTGCTGATCTCCCAAGGTTGATGAGCTGAAGTACGATTCATTCGCCCGCTCTCGCCCGTGAACCGTGGATGGGATTCAATAAACCATCCTGCTGCTTCCACTAGACCGTGCTGTCGAAAACCATGCCCGATGATCCCCGGTGCTTGTTCTTAAAGCACCACCGTCCCCATGGCCGAGCAGCCTGACGCAGTCGCAACCATCGCCATGGACGCCCCCGTCATCCCGGACCATCGGCCGCACAAGGCCCCCTCGGTGCTGTCCTACTCGCCCACCATTGTTCTGGATGATTGCGATCCAGACTACCCGTACCCGGTGCAAGAGGACCGGGAGCTCGACATGCGACCTAAACCTAACCGCACCCAGAGCTTCCCCGAGCGGGAGGACCAAGACCTGGATGTGCGGCCAAAGCCCATTCGCACGCAAAGCCATGGCGATCGGGAGCTGGTCAACGGAAGCCTCGCCAGCTCCGATCGTCAGACTCCGTTGCGCATCGAGGGTGAACAAAGGTAATAACGAAACAAAAAAAAAAAAAAAAAGTAATACTCTGCTCAGGGTTGTGAATCCGCCGCTGATCATTGCAATGACCTACAGTCCCACGCCCCACCAAGAGCTCGAGGAAGCCGATGGACGGGAACTTCGATCCCAGCCATCGCTCAAAAGCATGCGACGAAACTATACGGTCAACGAGTTGCCTCTGTTGCAAGCGACCAACCCGAACGACGGCTCGGAGCAGTTCCACCCGGTCGAAGAAAACGAGGCCGGGGCCTTTGACCTGGTGGCGCCGTACGAGGGCGACGAAGCCCCACTCCACTCGCTCGAGCGCCAAGCTGACACGATGTTCTCGTCGGAGCATATGCGAGCGATTTTGACAAACCCGCGGTATCTGGCTCGGTTTCGCCAGTTCTTGCTCTCCGAGCGTCCGAGGTCGCTGCCACGATTGACCTATTACCTGAACGCTTGCAAGGCTCTTCGCGCCATCGAGTATGCCAATGCCCTCGTGCGATTGTCGGTGGATGTGCCGCCGGTGGGAATCGAACCTGCGAAGGAACCAGTCGGTGCTACGACCAATGCGGCTCTCGAAGTACGAGTCCGTGAAGCTCTGGATGCACTGACGGCCGAGGAATTGCCCGCCTTCATCACTTCGACGTGCATTGGGATTACTAGTAAGGTCGTCGAGGAGCGAGTTCGAGGCACTCTGCCCGACAAGTTCCAAGGAACGTCCGATGCGCTCGCCGAGGTGTTTTGTTTGACGGACCCGTCTCGCCCCGATAATCCCATCATCTTTGCATCTGGAGGTAGAGACGGCCCCTTCACGGTTTCTGGACTGGATCGAGACTAACGCGGTTGTTTTTGTTTAGAATTCCATCGCACCACTCAATACGGCATGGACTATGTCCTGGGCCGAAATTGTCGATTCCTGCAAGGACCCAAGACCAACAAGAATAGCGTGCGGCGCATTCGAGAAGCGATCCAGGCGGGCCGACATCATTCGGAACTTTTTCTCAACTAGTATGTGTTTTCTCATACCCTCGAACCCCCCCTTCACCCGCATGCTGACCAGGTCTCAGTCGCCGCGACGGCTCCCCCTTTATGAATCTGTTGCAATGTGCACCGCTTTGCGATAGCCATGGCAAAATCCGCTACTTTATTGGAGCCCAGATTGATGTTTCCGGGCTCGCGATGGAGGGTGCGCAGATGGAATCGCTGCAGAGCCTTATAGCACAGGAAGAATCCCCGGAGAACCCAGATCAGCCTCCGGCCCCGGCCAAGACCGAGTTTCAGGAAATGAATGAACTCTTCAGCCCGCGTGAGCTCCAGAATGTGCACCAACACGGTGGCAGCCTGTTCCACCCGATTGGCGACCAGCTCCACGCGACTAGCAGCCGCTTATTCCTCCCGGGGCCTGAGGAGGGTGAAGTCCGCGTCGCATCGCCCCCGGCTGGATCCACAAGATCGAATCCCCATACCGATCGATCCCTGACTGGCGTCTATAAACACTATCTCCTCGTGCGACCCTATCCGTCTCTCCGGGTCCTTTTCACCTCGCCATCCCTCCAAATACCCGGCATGTTGCAATCCTCCTTTCTGTCCCGCATCGGCGACAGTGGTGAGAAGCGCGATAGTATCCTGCACGCGATGATGGCCGGCCGCAGTGTCACGGCCCGCATCAAGTGGGTGACGCGCTTCAGCGACCAAGGTCGACACCGTTGGATCCACTGTACGCCCCTGGTGGCGAACAATGGCGAAGTTGGCGTGTGGATGGTAGTGATCATTGACGATGCCGACGAGCACCTGGTGCAGTGGCAGGGCAACTGGCCCACCCATTAAAATCTCGATCTCTCTTCCGATACCCTGCTTGCGTCCTGTACATATATATTTGCATTTGTGGTTCCCTGTTTTATTGCTTGGCGTTGATGCGAAATGTACACTATGTGATTTATGTCATTTGCCGTTGGTCTTCCAGAATCCCTCGCGGGAGGACATCATCATTCTGCGCGGGGACACGATGATACAATCAGATAAAGCTGGCCGATCATCCCGCCCAGTCGAACTTCCAACGAGCAGCCACGATTGGCCGTGCGAGAATCGATCACCCCGGGATCCCCACTGGGACTGGCAACGAGGCTGTGACCTTCAGACTTGGTCTTGGCCCCCCAGCGCTCGCCTTGTTCCCCCTGAAAACCCAAAAAATTTTGGTTTCTGCAATTAATGCGCAGTATCCTTGCTCGATGCCGGTTGCTGCTTTCGACCTTCTCGACTATGACAGCCCGGCTGGTTTCTTTCCTGCCCCCCCACCGTGAATGCGCCTGGTTGTCGTTCAAGCCCTAAGTTCTCGTTGCAACAGGATCATGGCAACGATTCCTCCAGGCTGACAGATTTCTCTCCTGCTCCGAACGTTGCGTTGGATCAAGACCCCTGAGGCTCTGGGGACCTTCCCACGCCATGATCGACCCGCAGCGTCACAATCTCGAGATTCATGACGCGAAGTCGACTAGAGCGGGTCTGTTCAACAATTCTTCCCATTCGCCCCCGGTCGCGGCGGAATCGCCGCCCCCGCGACCGGCATGGTTCTCCCAACTTCGACGTCGTCCCGGCAGGTCTAATTTCACGCGCTTGAGAAATGGGCCGGGCGGGCGTAAGTCACGGCCGTGGTGGATGAGGCCGTCCATGCGTCTCGCCTTCCTGGCCTCACCCCTGATCAACCGGAAAAATGCCCATGGACAGGAATGGATCTATGGCGCTCTATTCTGTACGATCGAGGCCGCTAGTATCCTCGTGCTTAACCTGATCTTATTTCTCGTTGCTGTGCACGAGGGATATAATGGAAGCATTCCCGGAAAGGACAATATCGTGTCCATCCCCATCTACGAGGGCAAATGTACCGTGGCCAACCGCTGGAGTACGGGGCTTCATGTCATTATCAATATTCTCAGTACCTGGCTTCTCGCCGCCAGCAACTACGTGATGCAGTGCCTAAATGCACCCTCGCGCGCAGACCTGGATCGCGCGCATGCCCAGGGCCGATGGCTTTATGTCGGAACCTGGGGGTTCAAGAACTTCCAAGCCATGGACTGGAAACGAAAGACGCTGTGGGCGTTGTTATTTTTGAGTTCCACTCCGATTCATCTGTTGTGAGGCGAACCAAGCCGCTGTTCCTGGCCAACCTTGTGCTAACCGGACTGTTTCGTGAAAGCTACAACTCCGTGGTGTTTCCCTCGATATCCACTCAGCAATATGGTCCCGTACTGATCCCGCATACGTTCGCCCAAACAGACTCGTTGCTGCGGGACAATGACTCGGAGGCGCACCGGGAGCTGGCCGACTGGGTTGGATACAATGCGACCGAACTTCATGCTGAAATCTTCAACGGGACGATGAAGAAGATGAGTCGCCGCGACTGTGCGAAGCGATATTCAAAGGAGTATAATACCGACGGAGGCACTGTGATGGTGGTTACCAACGCCACGCGACCTTTTGATGTAGGTGGGAAGAGCTTGGTCCCCTCCACGCGAAGTCTGCCGGACGTGCTGTATAGTTGGATGTATCAAGCCCATATTCTCAAAGAGCCCACGGCGGCGAATCTCTTGCATTATGTCCCCGGAGGACCTGACTGGTCTGTGCTGGCCACTTGGTGGAACTACCCCCGATGGAATTTCACGGCGCCCGCCGGGAATGGAAGCCTGCGCCAGTTTGATCTCGGACCAACGTTTACTGGGTTCTACTCGTCCAGCACAGACCCGGATCTTCGCAGCGATCTCCAAAAGCTTTACTGGTTCATCGCCGAGCAGAACCCAGACGCCAACCGGTTAAGCCAGTTCTTGTCTGCACCGGAAAACTGGAGTAACAACACCTGGGTGCGTCAGGTTCGGGCGCAGATGGGAAACTCCACCGGCCGACGCATGTTAGACACCGTGTACTATTTCGACATGCCTCAGCCGAATCCTGACTGGAATTTCCCCGTGTCCCACTGCCTCAGCAAAGATGCCAAGCAGCGCTGCCAGTTGCTCTTCAGCTTGCCGATTGCCATCATTGTCCTTGCATGCAATTGCATCAAACTCATCTGCATGTTTCTGGCCGCGAAGTCCGTCAACCGGCGGGAGGTTTTGCTGACAGTGGGAGACGCGGTTGCATCGTTCCTGACGCGACCTGATCCGACGACGAGGGGACGCTGTCTTCTTTCACATGCGGATGTCCGACAAGAAACTGAGATATGGACCACGACCCCAGGCATAGGTCCGCCGCATGCAGAGATTGCCCTGGAGGATCTTTCTCTCACGGCATCCCCCAGTTTGACAACGTACCCCACGAGGGTTTTGCCTTCGCGCCTCAGATGGTTCCGTGCATCGAGCTCATTATACTGGGCTTGGTTCGTTTGCTTGTGCGCTTTCCCGGCTCCCCGTGTTCCCGTGTCGATTGGCTAATCAGGCTGCCACAGTTTTGCCGGCTGCATAGCTACCGGGGCTGGATTATATCACTTCGGGGCCTGGGTCAACAACGGAATTGACAGCGTTGCAGAAGCCTGGGAGAGAGGGTTTGGCAAGGTTTCCCCCGACACGCTGGTCACCGGGCCCGACTGGCCCGATAGCCTCCTGCAGATCATCCTTCTTGTCAATCTCCCGCAAATTCTCCTGTCCCTGATTTATTTCATTGCGAATGGGCTCTTAACACGCATGTTTCTGGCGGTGGAGTACAACGACTATTCCGTCACCCGAAAGCCGCTCCGAGTCTCCTGGCCCATTGGCCAGCAGCGTCGCGCCTATTATCTCAGTCTTCCTCTCCGGTATGGCTTGTCAATGATGGTGATGTCAATCGCACTCCACTGGCTCCTGTCGCAAAGTTGGTTTCTTGTTAAGATCCGCACATTTGGTCTGTATGGTGAGATCTTGGATTTCTCCTCCGTGACCACGTGTGGGTACTCTCTGGCCGCCATGTTTTTGACTCTGATCATTGGGGGCCTCGCTATGGTCCTGGTGCTGGCGCTTGGCATGCGAAAATTCCAGCCTCATATGCCACTCGCCTCATATTGCAGCATCGCCATCAGCGCGGCATGCCATCCGCCTTCTTGGGATGTGGATGCTGCTTTGAAGCCGGTGATGTGGGGTGAGGTCAAGATGCGTCGCAACACCACGTCGACTTCTACCGCCGAAGAGGACACACAGAGGCATGATGGCTACCACGCGGGGCCGGAACACGCCCACTGTACATTTTCGTCGCTGGACGTTACTACACCTAATACCACGAGCCTGTACTGTTAAATCGATTGACTGTTCGAGACTTGTAAGACTAATGAGCTAATGATGACGCCTCCGATTTGAGAGGTATGAACTCTGGCGTATGATCGTGGGATTCCATGACGAATTGTCTGGCGTCCTGCATGAATAAGTCGAGAGGTTTCGACCTTTTTTTCCCGCGTAAGTTTTAGCCGGGATTGTGTTTTATGAAAGACCCGAGCCTTTTTATCTTCGATAACCTTTTCTATTCGCGCGCCTCTGGTCTAAGGAGGAGATCAACCTTGGACGTTAATAGGCGGGAGAGCCCTGCTATATCTGTGTCTTTGCATTATCTTCGTCTAATAAAACACCTGGGCAGCATTGTGAAATCCAACGGTAGTAAAACATAAGCGAACGTAAGGTCACAGCCGCAAACAAGCAGATCTAAATGTATCCCACCCTTGACTCCGACGCCAGCGCGTTGCGCATAGAATACTCATACCGGTTGAACTGAGCCGGATCGGCCCAAGGGTCAGATGGCAAGCTCGCGGATAGGACCGGTATACACATGGCGGGCCCGCACGAAATAATAGACGAGTCCCAGAATGATGCAGCATCCAACCCCCATGACACTCCAGTTCATCTCGTCCGGGCTCGGATTGACCTTGGACGGCCAAAAGCTGAAGAAGACCACAATAAAGATATAACACATGGCGAATCCATTCACCAAGATCCCCCAGATTCCGGGACAGTGGAAGGGCCCCCACACCAGTTTGGCACCGGGCACATTGACAATATCCTCGTCGCTGGTATTGTAGGACGATATCTCGCCCCGAAGCCGCCGACGGAACAGCAGGGTCGCAACCATCAGGTAGGACAGATAGATGCCGGAGACAGCCATCGACAGGATGTCATCCAATGCAACCGACGAACCAATATTGATCAAGGCCAATAGGATGCTGATCAGGGCTGTGAGGATGATCGCATTGGCCGGCAGCCTCTCCGACTGGGTGACCTAACACCGAGAGGGTTAGATCGAGTAGGGATCATCTAGGGGAGGATATCCACATACCTGACTCCAGAACTGCCACCCGGGGGTCCCCTTATCCCGGGAGAAGGACCACAGCTGGCGGGAGGTTGCGGCCAGCATCCCGACCAGCGAGCAGCAAAAGTTCACGATCACGACGGCGCACATGGCGAGAGATCCGGGAATCGAGTTGGTTGCCTGATGGAACATCCACATGAAGGGATACCCGGTGGAAGAATCCAAGGCCTCTTGGATATTACCATCACAGAAAAGGATCGCGAGCAGGATGCCAAAGCCCAGACAGCCGTTGATGCCGACGGTTAGCATTGTGACCAGAGGAATCACCCGGGAGGCGTTCTCCACCTCTTCCGCCATCTAGTGAGAATGATCAGCCGGAGCCTCGCAAACACGGCATCAGACTCGAGGGACTTACATGTACCACCGCATCCCCCCCGGCAAAGGCAAAGGCGCAGCTACTCATTCCCACGAACCAGGCCAATCCCTGAGTCGGGAAGCCACCCCCGTTGGAAAACTGCGAGAAAAGTTCCTGGGGGGACTTTTGTTCCGACATATACGTCAAGGGGATCAGGATGCCGAAAAAGCCGACAATGTGTGCCACCAGGGTCATAGTCTCCACGCGGGGCAGGACTTTCCCCCCGGCCAGGTTGGCGACCAGGGCAAAGACCAGCGCGGCCCAGACGAGTAAGGTGCCATGCCAGGGGAAGGCCTCGTAGTGGCTGTTGCCCAGAATCGCCGCACCTTGGATGGTTGTTCCCGTCAAAAATGCCAGGGATGCGAGACCGGTCTGCCAGCCCAGCACCGCTAGCCATCCTGGATCACCCACCACGCATTAGCCAATGTTTGTCATGGAAACGGACCGATCGCACCCGTCATATAGCTCAGGAACTTTTGATACCTGACCGGGGCCAGCATGGCCGCCCAGTGATATTGCCCTCCCGCGGTTGGAGCCCTGCGTGAATATGGTCAGTAGCTGGGGACCGAGATGAAGCCCGAGGCACGTACATGGATGCCAATTCCGCCAACACCACGAACACCGACGCCGTGCCTACCCAGGCAAAGATGAATGCGTAAATTGCGCCCGCCGAGCCACCACTGCGCCTCGTTAGTCTGCTGACCCGCGGAACCGGAGGGTATGAACGTACTTCTGCAAGGGCCGGACGAAGGTGCTGGAGCGGTGGTTAGTGCATCACGTTTATAGCAGCAATGCCCATGGAGCTTACCCGAGAAGTCCTTCCCACGTCCCCAGAATGGTACAGCTGAAGCCGAAGATGGAGATGACCCCGAAGTTTCGCTAGATCGGATTAGCCCGGGGGCTCCGTCGCGAGAGGGGCTTCTTTCGATGTACCTTGAGGACGGGCTTTTTTCCCATGCGCTGGAGATGGGCATTGTCGTTTTCTCGCACCGAACGAGAGTCTTTGGGCATGGGTCGACTGCTGACCGACACGCGGCTCTTGAGCTCATGGGCCTCCATGATGGACCACTGGAATTCAAAGGAAGGCAATCAAAAGGAATGACGGAGGGTCGGCGAACGATTGCCAGAATGACGGCCCTGTGGCCTGAGATATAGCCATGCCCCTGAGAGTGTCGATGGAAACGTGGTTGCATGTTTATAGTGACGAATGTAACCCGCCACGGTTCTCCACTCGAAAGGATCGAAATGAAAAGGCAAAATCCTTCTGCCCCTTTTCAGACCTGCTGAAGAGAGAGAGGGAGGGGGGGGGGGGGGGAGAGAGAGAGAGAGAGAGAGAGAGAGATCCTGGGCACAGTCAGTGTTCTGGAATTCTCAGGCCCAAAGACCATCGTCGACTCCGTCCTCCGTCCTCTGTACCGACCAGCGATGGAGATCCAGCATCAACACGCTCGACCAGAATCCCCAATCCGCGTGCCCCGTGCCCGAGTTACCGAGTTCCCATGCAAGAATGGACCATGGGTGTCGACCAATATGGAGAAGAAGATTTCCATCGGGCGCACATCGCGTCTACCTCTCTTGGACTGTGTTCGCTAGTGCCGACTGCTTTCTGCTCCTGGATGAGACGGTAGGATAGCAAGGTGGACAGTGCTGGGATCGCGTCGACCATGCACGGTCAGGGGGGATGAAACGTCAGCGTGCCAATCCTGGCGATTTCTGGACCTCAATCTGGACGGAGTAACGCTTGGGCGCTGTGGATGGTGAAACCGACTTTTGATTCGTAAACATCTCTTTGGTTATCAACATGCGCCGACTCGCTATCAACCGCCGGTAGAAAAGCAATTACACTCGCTGTCCGTCAAATCCCCCCGCGGGCCATCCTTGCAATGTATTGCCATCTTCCACATGGTCGCCCGACAGCACCAGGGTATGCTCCAAGAGACAGGCATCCTGGCCCATGGATGCCCCGGACATCAAGCGCGATCCCGCGCGCATGATGCTTCGGTCGCCGACCGTCAACGGGTGCAGCTCAAACTCCCCACGCGAGTTCAAATGGCACACCAGACTCGAGTCATCCACGGCCACCCGATTGCCCAGGGTCAGCAGGTCGGGCTCGGTGAAGAAGATGTTGGGGGTGCCGTTGGCGTGGATGGCGCAGTCGCGGCCAATCCTCGCGCCCAGGAGCCGATAGTACCATGAGATATACGCCGAGCCCGTGATGAGGGGCAGGAGGCCGGTGCCCCCGTAACAGTCCTTGATCAGCGTCTCACACGAGAGGAGGAATTGCCAGCGTTGGTTGTAGCTGCTCTTGTCCCAGTGGAAGACGCCTTCCTTCCGACGGCCCATCACCATCCATTTGATCCCGATGACCACGCCGAGAGCGAGGATGGCTTGGACGAAGCTCACCCCGGACAGGATCGACGCGAACATTCCGTACATGACAAAGGGGCGCCAGGGACCTTGCTGAAAGCCGGCGGCGTCGTGGTGCAGAGCCGCGCGCAGGGCAAAGAGGGAGATGGGAATCGCGATGATCCAATAGACCGTCGTGATGACCACCGCGAGGACGGAATAGATGACAATGTCCCAGATCCGGAGGACATGGTAGTTGGCCTCGTGGCGGTAGAAGGCACGACCGAAGGGCTTGCACGTATCCTTCTGCGTGACTTCGGCCGTGGCTTTGTGCTTTTCGCTGAAATTCTTCTTCTCATCTTCGCTGTCACTATTCCCACTGCTGCTTCCACTTCCCACGAGGGTCGGAGCCGTGGAGTTGGGAATGGAGGAGGAGGAGGAGGAGGAGGGAAACTGCACCGCATCGCCTCCCTTGCTCCCCGTCCAGATGGTATTCGCAGGGTAGTCTCCATTCCGGCGCAGCAACGCCCCCGAACCGATCATGACTTCCCGGCCGATGGTCGTGCCGGGCAGGGCGACCACGCGGTCACCCACCATGGTGCCATCGCCAATCACCACCCGATCCCGACCGTAGCCATCCGAGGTGACGATGTGGGAGCGCGACCCGAAGACCACATCGTTGCCCACCTCGACGAGATCAAAGTCGGGGACGGCCGGGCCAACACTCGGCCAGTACACACGCTTGCCAACCTTGCCCCCGAGAGCACGGATGGCCATCGACACGAGCTCGTAGTGCCGACCGACCAGACGAGTGAGCTCGTGGATGTCACCGGCGGGGAGAATCTCGGCGAGAACCGCACTGCGCACCTTCTGGCGGGTCGTCTGCTTCGAGACTGGACCGGGTTGGGGCTTGCCGCAGAGGAGATCAAGGAAGAACTTGGCAATCAGCACGGCCATGAACAGCACAATCGGACCCCCGACGGCCCGGCAAATCTTGGCCGTGATATGAAAGCCAATCCGCTGGCCATCGGTAAACCATTCGAGCGTGGCCACGAACATGTCCGCCGTGGGGACGGGATACTGTCGGACCATCGGCACCAGACCACCCATCCAGGTCAGACGAGAAGCGACCCAGACCAGCATCTTGATCGGCACGATGATCAGGAGCTTCCAGATCCAGTGCGGCTGAGGTACCCGCGACGAAAGCAGGTCACGGTGGGATTCGTCGGCATCCTGAAGCTCCCAGCTCGAGGAATTGGGACCGATGCAGGTCTTCTCGGGGATCACGGCCCCGGGAGCGACGATGGACTTGATGCCCACCGAGGCGTCGTTACCGATCTGGATGCGTTTCAAAAGCATCGAGGTATTGCGTTCCACCGCGAACGGACGGCATTGACAGGTATCCAAGACGACATTATCCCCGATCTTCACGAGATCGTACTCACCCAGTTTGGCAGACGGAGAAAGGGTGACGTTCTTGCCGATCTTCGCGCCGAGCAGCCGGTAGTAAAGCACGCGAGACCAGTTGCTGCGGTTGAAGATACCTTTGCCACAGACCTGCAACGCTTTCTGGGCCAACCACCAGCGGGTGTGGTAGGGACCCCACATGGGAAACATGCCCTCTTGATAGCGGCCGATGACGAGCCATTTGAAGATGATCCCGCAAAGGGGGGCCACGATGCTTCCACCCAGGCTGGCCGCCAAAACGGCCAGGATGACCAGGAGCAGGCGCCCGATGAGGAGGTCACTGATGGGAAAGCGGGTGGAACATTCGGACATGATGTAGGCAAATAGAAGCCACTGAAAGGCCCGCTTCATCGGAGCGAAGAATAGCACGGGGAACAGATGCAGCACCAGCAGAATTGGGTTCGTGCTACTATACGTCTTCTCGCAGCCGGGCAGTTCAACTTCTCCATCATCGCCCTTGGCGGCCTTGATCTCGAGCGCCTCGGTGATCTGGTGCTCCATATCCCCCACCGTACTGTTGTGGAAGAGGATGTCACCGGCCAGGAAGATTCCGAACTCGCGACGGAGCTGCGATACCAACTGGCCTGCACTGAGGCTGTCACCTCCGGCAGCAAAGAAATCGGTCACGGCAGAGATATCCTCCGCGGCACAAGACAGTGCGCCAGCAAAGATCTCCCGGACCCGGATCTGAATGGGCGACAAATCTCCATCCGAGTAACGGGCCCGGATCGCTTCATCGATCGCCGCCTGATCCGGAGCTCCCGAGGCATCAAGAGGCATCGGGCCCTGGAGACCCGTGATACGGCTGGGGATCAGATAGCCATTGAGCTGGCCCCGGAGGTCCTCCGGGGTGATTTGGATGCTGTCCGGATCCTCGGCGAACAGAACCGCCTGCGGGAAGCCGTCGCGCGGGTGTGTGTGGATCAGCACCTCGGGGGTGTTGGCCATTGCGGTGAGAACCGAGTGAATCGCATTCCCATCGACAACGCATTGCCGTTTGGGGATGGATGCACTGAGAGGAGTCCCGTTGGGCGGGCAGACGGCCTCGTAATGCCGGTCGGCCAGAGGTGTGCTCGGGGTGAGAGTCTCCAAACCCAGCCGTTGCGCCAGTTTGATACGCTGGATCTTGTTGTTGGACTTGGGCACGCGATCCATGTACACCACTATCGCGGGCCATTTGGGCTGATGGATGATAGGCTGCAGCGCCTCATGAAGCTGGCGGATGTCTGGCCTTGGGGTGCCGGGAGGGGTGGTGATCACCGCGCCCACGACTTCCTGCAGCACCTCGTCGGGAACAGAAAAGGCCAGGGTCTCCGTCACCCGGCCATAGAGTGGGGAGCTTGGGTCTTTGGCTGCAGCCAGCACGGCGCTTTCCACTTCGACAGGCGAGATGATTTCCCCGCCGCGGTTGATCACCTCCTTGCTGCGGCCCGTGATATATAGGTAGTTGTCGGCGTCTAGGTACCCCAGGTCACCTGTATCAAACCCGCCGGAACCATCGAACGCGCTGATATCGATTTGGCCGTCGGCAGTCAAATAGCCTTCGAATACCGGTGATCCACGAACGCAGATATGGCCAAGCATGCCGGGCTGAGAGTGAGGCCTGCCTCCCTCGGCCATGATGGCCACCTCGGGGCCAACAATCCGGCCCGAGGTTCCATGTCGATCGAGAGTGTAGTTTTTCGGGGGCGCAGCAATGGGCATGCACTCGGTCATTCCGTAACTTGGGAGGATGACACAGTGGAAAGTGTCTCGAAGCTGCACGGCAAGCGTGGGGGGCAGACCTGCGCCGGCATTGCAGATGAACTGGATGGCACTTTGTTTGACGGCCTCGGGGCGATGCTCAGCTTCCCCGAGGATCATCTGGTGCATGGTTGGAGTGGCATAGTACCAGGTTGGTATCATGTGAGGGCTTTGCACAGCATCCCAGAACATGCTGGGGTCAAAGGAGGGACAGCAGATCGTTGCGCCACCGGCAAGAAGAGGAGAGAAGATACTCCGAATAATACCGCCTCTGTTTTTTTTTTTTTTTTGTTAATGGATTTTGATAACGGGGATGCGAAGTAAACTTACACGTGGTTCAGTGGCATCATGTTCAGACATGTATCGGTTTCGGATAATTCGACCGACTCGATGGTCGCCATGGTCCCCGCAATGAGGTTATACGTGGTGATGGGAACCAGCTTCTTGTTGCCACTCGTTCCACTCGTGAAGAGAATAATGGCGATATCATCTCCGGTGTTGGGAGAGAAGTGGAGGGGAGTAGATGCATGCTGTGCGGAAACAACTTGGAAGGTCAAGTCCTCCAGCTGTTCAATCCCAAAGACTGGTCGACTCCCGTTGTCCAACTGGAGTTTGCCAATATCACCGTCCAGGGCAACGACAGCATCCGCTTGAACCTGTTCAATGTCCATGTGCAATTGCTCCGGCACTGTATTCGACGCCATCGGTACCGTGGTATACTTGTTGGCGAAGGCGAGCACCGCGATTGCCATGAGTGGGCCATTGGGTAAAATCACCGCAATGCGAGGCTTGCCATGGTGAGAAGGCCCCACGGGGACTTGGAAGTGTCCCACGAAGTCATGGATGGCAGCATGTGTCAGATGCCTCCCCGTGTTTACATCGATGAAGCCCGCACGAGAGTCGGTACCAATCAGGCTTGCGACATCGGGGGTGGCCGATTTGACCTGTGCCCGAAGACGAGAAGTCGGCTCATCGTTGTTGGCTTTTAGTGGCTCGGGCAGGGACTTGTATACATCAAGAAAGCAGGGCAAAAGTTGGCGGATAGGCCAAGGGCCATCGTGGGAGGATAATAAGGAGGAAAGACGAGGGGCCGAGCCGGGGTGAGACGCTTCCCGTCTAATGTGTATAATTTGATCTAAAACACTTCTGGAATGTCAGCGGCGGAGGAAAGAGGCTTGGATGGGTAGATCCGATATCATGTCATGAATGTACATACGAATATCCTGACGAGTCCGCCATTTCGAAGGACCGACTGGAACGATCAAACCAGACTCATTCAAACCAATTTAATCATTCAAAGATACTCACAATCTCAACAAATCCCCGGGAGGGCTTGGCATCTTATATGGTCGCTATCTCGTTCCTTGCCAGGCATACGATCCACCAGAGAATTACCCGTTTCATCATAAAAACCCCATTGCGCCATTTCCACGGCGCGATGGACTGGGTCAAGACCCTCATTCAGCTTGGCGGGGGCTTCATTCGCAGCTGAAACGAAGAGAAAAGGCACCGTCTAGCCCTACTTACGAATCTGTCTCCCCGTGTAGTGGACCAGGACGGTCAGCCATTCCGAAGTTGGATCATTGATAGGCTTTTTCGGACGACGTCCGCAGACGCCCAAAGTTACAGCTCAGTCCCTGCTTGGATAGTCTGTCCTATGGTTTTGACGCTTGCCCTCGTTGCCTTGCCTGGGACGAAACCCACCAAGGGACAATCATGAGAATTATGGACCGAGCTGCCTATAATGGAAAGGCTTGGGTGTAGAGACAACAGGGTCATGTACCCACCGAACAGGGAAAAGAAGAGCATACCTAGCGGTATGTCTGCTAGCTCTCGATCGACCGAGATTTAGTATACCTGAAGCGCATGGGCACCTGCTCTGAGTATAGCCCGGGTCTTGCCAGTCCTGTAGATAACACTGGGCGCTGCAATCTACTCCCCAGAGATCGCCACATGTAGTGGCTATACTCGCTGCTTCGATCTTCACGGGTCGGGAACCTAGTAGGGCCAGACCCATAGTGCAGATCATGCAGGTCTGCGACGGTCGGTGCTTGGCACGGCCTTGGCACGGCTTGGCACTCGGTCCTTTCCCTCTTCGGCGCTGGTCACCCCCACACCTATCGAGTGAAGCTGAGGCCTAGACGTGCAAGCAGTCGCTAGGGAGAGAAACGAGGCGAGGAATATTTACTGGGAGACTGGTCAAGATCATGACGGTATGCATATCCCCTTCATCTTCCAACCCGGTGGCGCGCATAGTTCGTATATCTCTCGGTCCGACGCCGGAGATCAACCTGCTGGGCGGAGGTTTCCGGAACGGTAGATTTGATCCCTGGGTACCGAGGGGGACAGACGGCGACCCCCCTGAAGGTCCGTCAATCAATTCGAGAACCCCGAATCGTTGGAGTCGGCGGTATACGGAACCCGTAGAGTAACGACCGGGGACGATCAGCACAAGATTTCGGTCCGGTACCCACGCAGCCACTTATTTGAGTTCTAAAGATCGTTTCGTAGACCACCCTATAGGGATTTTGTGGCCTGATTGGGTTGGCATGCAGGCTCTTACACCTACAGTAGGGTTCTTCATGTCCTGTTTCTGTACCTGCAATTGAAGATTCGACCACAGAAGATGGCTTTCCATCAGCATATATAAAAAAACTCCGACTGACTCCGACACCCAATAACTGGTCTGCCGGGTGGTTATGTTCCTATCACTGGGGGGTGGCCTATACGCAGTTGGGGTAAGAGCGCGATGGATTTAAGAATCTTACCCAGGAGCGATAGACTTTTTCCCTGCCCAAGCGAAAAACCGGGTCTGCCAGAAAAGCGTTACAATAAGCACCCATCGTATGTCGTATGATCTCATTTTTGCTCGCGGTCTAAATATTGAGATCAAACCACCGTCCCCACAATTCTTCACTGCCCACCCTGGACTGGGCCATGTTACGCAAGATCAGTCGGGTACACCTTCCATGTTATGTCGATCCCTATCGAATTTTCGTCACTCCCTCTGACCCTCCACGCTTCCTCGCACGGTACCAACCAGCCCTAGTCTGTCCCTAAGCCCACCCTTCTGCTGGCTGATTAGGGTAGACCAGCCTCGCTAGTCCCGACCAGGACTAGCGGTGGAAGATCAAGGGAACAAAGTGGAGCATGCGTTCCGTTCCATCTTATCAGATGTCCGAGCCGAGGTACCACGTCCAGATCGTCCTTTCGAAATCGTTCTCGGTACCCCTCCATCGCCTTTCGGGGCCGTCATCGGATGCATCTCGGGATACGAGATTCGCGGGCTGCCGGGGGAGGAGGGAGAAGATCATGACTTCCACTTGGACTTGTCGGGAACCCGGGGTCCCGAAGTCTGGTGTTCTCTTGCCCAACTCGGTTATCCAAGCGACGCGCGTGCTTCCACGCGAGGTGCAAGCGAGAAAGATTTACACATTCTGTTCCCAGCTTCGCACTCATCCGGCTCAGCCGTACAGTGATCAACAAAGGGCCAAGCAAGCCATATCCTCGAGCCGACTTGCAATCATTCGTACGGTGGCAATTACAAACTACAGATGTTCACGTGCCAGACAGCATCATATGCTTCCGTGATTGATGATCCCTCGCCACTGGCCACTGAGTACCAGGGTCCTCTATTTGCTACAGGAGTCGCCCTCGTGGGGTTTGCCCTCCTGGGGTTTTTGCTTTTGCATGACATTTCCTCTAAACCGAGCTACCCCCTTCCCCATGTTCCGTGGTCGTTGGTTCTAACATTGGACTGTCAGCTTCGAATTCAATGCGCTCGCATGCTTGGGTGCCGTCGCTAGCCTAATGACAGGTCCGTCTTTGCCCCGCTTCTCCGCTTAGAAAAATGATTACCTGGGCCTGGCTGATTCTTTTTCTTGGTCTATCCTGGTCCTCTCTTTTAGGTTGGGAAGCAAAGGATGACTTGATGATATTTAAAAGAGTATTCTGTAGAGTATACTTATTATTCTCGACTCGTTCCTACTTTGCCTACAAAGTTCAACGCTCTAAAATAGTGCCGTATGCAATTCTCATGTGATGGACTCAAGTCTGCCAAGCTCGCTGGCCTACCTTCTAAGACTCGATCCTGAATGGGAGATGGTCAGATGGCTATAACCTATATCTCAGGGATTGGTTCATGACAGTTCTTATGAGAAAATTGCTTCAAGATTGTTTGCAATGATCTAATTGAAAAAGCACCGAAGTGAACGACCATAGATGCCTTCATATATATCTCAGTGGATTCAAGTCGGATGTGATCCCACAGCCCCTGATAATTAATTTGCGGCTATAGAAGAAAAAAGACTTAGGTCTGCCTGGGTCGGAAACATCGAGAGAGTCCTGGATCCATGTATCAAGGCCCCCAAGCTTAAAAAGCACGCCAAACAACAGATAAGTCCATGGACAAAAACGAGAGAATTCCTTCCAGTGAAAGGAAGTCCGACAGCAGGAATGCCCTCTCTCCTCCAGCTTCTTTACTCATAACCTCCTCTTTCGATAAGCCACGGTCGTATGCCGGGGTTGACAGGCTGAGCGAAACCTAGCGCAGTCCGGCGCTCCCAGTCGCGAGCACCCAAGTCGGCGCCTCGATCCAGAAGTAATGCTACCAGTGGAATTTTTCCACACCAGACAGCCATAAACAAGGGGGTGCGTGATTTATATCCCCGAGGATTAACATCAGCACCGTGATCTAACAACAACTCAACCAAGGACAAGTCATCGCATGGGGAAGACAAAATAGCCGTTTCTAGGGGACTCCGAAGGCATTTGGCACATGGAGAATCAAGATTTTCTGGATTGATTTTGGCCCCACTTTCGATTAGCAGTCGAGCCACGGCTATGTGATGTCGACCGAGGGCGAGTGTGAGCGGAGGGTGGCTTCTGTACCCTGGGTCTTCAATCTGAACTGAGGCGCCTGACTCAAGCATGCCCCGCACACCAGCCTCGTAGCCCCAGAATGCGTAGAAAGAGAGGGCTACCCCCCCCCCCCCCCCCCCCCCCCCAGTCTCTGCGACATCATTTTTGTATAACCGGGGGAGAAGAATATGATAAAGCAATCGGCTTGTTTGGAGCAGGTGTAGTAGAGCGGCCAGCTCCGATTGACTGGCGATAAGGCAGATGATTTCTTGTGGGAGGGACAGTAACATGATAATGAAGTGAGTGGAGGAGGTAAATCAAGAAAAGACGACAAATTAGATAAGCGCCAAATACGGGCCTTGCCGACCCCTGGGACTAGGCAGCAGTCATAGATAATATCACCAGGGCAGTCCTCATGGTTTTGTGAGAAGGCCCGCCCACAATCGCTTTGTGCAAAGAAAGTTTGATCAATGATGTATACGAAGTAGTCTTCAGGTGGTTTCCCTACCTTTCTGTACTGTGGTAAATAACATTTTCCCCCTCGGCGCCTTTCTCATTCAGGTGGAATGCGGCAAGCCTTCCCGTGATTGGTTAAGCATGCGAGAACATAGGAAGAATATTATTGACCACAGTTGCGTCGCGATCAAGGCAGCCGAGCTTATGCCCATAAAAAAATTGACCAAACATATCACCCAGGAAATAGTTAAACACATGGTCCATATTGATGGGCGTTTGATCCGTCTTGTGTCTGTCAAGCAGATCTATGAAAACAGACAGATCTTGGCGTAGAAACGGCTCGAAAGCGATCACCGTTTTAGCGGCAAACGCATGCGCGAACATCTTGCTTCACCGGTGGCATACTGCGCGAGTCAACCAGAATATGATCCAATAGTAAGTCATTGAATGTTGATGATCTGTAGATCTCGCAAATTCCCTGTGCGAGAGTTGGCGAGAGCTGGCGTGCATTGGGGGTCACATGAGTATCAAAATGTTTGAGCTGGCCCTCGCGAGGATAATTTCGAGGAGTAAGTTGATGCAACGACCATTTTTATGGTTGGCAATCTGTATGTCATCTGTAACGAGGGTATACAAGTCCCAGCCACTTCCACCATCTCAGAGCCTTTGTTTTTGTGAGTTAACAGGTTGGAAATAGGTAGCGATTTGGCCTGATATCTCAGCGCCCAACTGAGCCTCATACACGATCTCCCGAGGGGCTGTGTTTTATTTGCTTTTTTTCCAGCCTATGTTTCATTGGTTAGCAGAAAGTGCAGACAATCCCAATGTTCTAATTCATGCAATGTAGGAGAGCATGGACTTTTCAGTCTTGGGTCATGCTAACCCCATTCATGTTGAGGTCATCACGTCCTAATGAGCAAATTTCTTATACATGGGCGGTGTCACACAGCAGTAGATCCAATAATGTCAATGATTTATAGCTGGCGGACCAGCCGCATCGGAGGAATACGAGAGGAAAAACTTGAGGTTCCTTGATTCATTTAACCTTGACTAAAGCTAAATTGTAGTCGACGTGCGGAAATCAACGCCGTTGTTCCCCATACCTATGAGGGGGGGCACGGGGCGGCGTACATTCCCGTACACCAAATGTCTCTCAGAGACTTAGCACACTCTCGCTTATAGGCCGGGTCCCGCTTAGCTTCCGGGAGCTGCTGGCGGGCCTTAAACTCATCCTTGGATTGTTCTTTGTACGCCGCCTTCTGGTCACCGTATTGGGTGTTGACCTGCGATAGCTTGACGGGGTCCCAGTGACAACGCGCAGTCCAAACAGTCCCGTTGTAGCGACCAGTTATGCCAGTAAGCCAGGCCTAGTGTTGTGAGGCCTATTATTTCGGAAGCAGTGAGGATGTTCGCTCCTTCCCCTTCTTTCCCTTTGACGTTAAGAGCTTTGGTGAGGAAGAATAAGTTGTTGGGTGAGTCCGAGAACAAGACGTATGGGTATATTGGATATGAATGTTCTTGGGATACAGTGCTATTTCGAGCCGAAATGTTCTTGATCTTTGAAAATGAGACTGACGGGTTGAAATACCCAGGCTGCCTGCGGGGTAGTGATGCGGCGGTTTGCCACATGGTGGTGGCCCGACGGCTCTGCCACGCCACATCGATACGATACTACTACGAGATCATCAAGGAAGGGTTCTACAAAGATGAGTTCAAGTGCAATAGAGCCTCCAGACCCACACCTAACCAGCGACGATGCCCGTAACCCAAAAGGCCCCTTTGTTCATGGCCACTACGCCAAGGTGTGGGCCCGTCGACAGGGTACACTGATAGAATTGGCAAAGCATATATGTTACATAGTACTCTACCCATCGAGCAGAAAACTGGGTGCTATGCCAATAAGATGCCCTATGTTACCTATGGCAAAGGACCTCGATATGTTGATGAGATTTGGGATCAGCCCGCACCTAGCTTGGCACGACAAATTCCGATCCCCGCGAGCTCCATAGCGCTATTTTCCATACGTTTTGATATCATCATCTAGCTTCTTCTTCAGAAGCCACTGCGGAACTACCTTCTCTCCTTGAGCTTTATATAAACCGATCGTGGTACCGTTAAATTGAATAAGTTCGGCCGTAGCAGCTATATAGAAAAACGAGGAATAGGCTTAAATAAATTCGCCGTTACCAAGGATAGCGGATCATCGTAGCCAGGGTATATCGGGTAGAAGTGGTAGAAAAAATATAATCGTATGTTGCTGCTATATCCACCCTTATCTCCTCGACTTCTAACTGTCCGAGAATTAGCAACTTTATACAGAATTTGAGAGCGTTCGTCGAGTTACAAGGTGCAGTCTTACTTATAGATTTCGACCCAGGGGTAAGCCTGGATCGTGTCGTGGTCGATACATCCGTCTGAGCCAATGTACTTGGGTTCGCCCTGGCCGCATGTTCGTGCATGTGCAGAATCGGGGTAAAGAGCCAATTTTTCGCCGTCATCCAGTATAGCTTTAACAGACTTCATTTTGTTCCCCGCGCTGATCACGCTGCATCCCGTAAAGCCAGGGAAAGGTGTGTCCGCTTGTCCTTTACACCCGTCTTCCTTATAGTAGTACAAATGTCCTGCGGACGAGAGCGAGGCCAGGGCCAGCACCGAAACCAGTTGGAAATGCATCGGGGCTTGGGTGGAAAAGGAGAGATTGGAAAAGGAGAGAGTTAGAGAGAGTTGGGTCGAGATTATCTGATGGTTGGAACGTTGGCCAGCGGGGATGCCTTGATATTTATCTTCCGAGATTTTTGACCGCCATGTCGACGCCCCCAAGGCTTTGAGGGATTTGATAGACGACCCCGCCAATTATTGGGAAGTCTACCATTGGGGGCCAAGGTACGGGGTACTTCTGAGCCGATCATCAATTTCCGGGAAGGCTTGGGGCCAACTGAGTCTGGCGATTGGTGCGTCGGCTGTATTGGCCCCTAAGGCTCAACTTAAGCATAACGTAGCCTTGGGCGATACGAGGCTGTGAGGCGTCGGGTTCGGGGCTTGGATTTGGTGACCCTGTCGGGACGATGGTTCCAATTTTCATGGTGCCCCGGGATGAGAACCCATATGGTCTCGGAAAAGATAAAGGCAGTCAATACGGAGTACTCCGTATATGCCCGGGGGAAAGAGCCATGACACGGGATAAGGGGGTGACACGGTCGCACCGTTTTTCGCGACCGGGAGCTTAATTCGGTAGTTACCGGTGGTTACTAGTAATTAGTATAATGTCGAGATGGGTACTATAGTTTGTCTGACCGAAAACGAGAACGAAGTTCAATGCTGTCTTAGCGACATACGGCACAACTGTGGCGGACAAATTATGATTTTCATGATTTAGCAGCGAGTAACATGCGGTTTTTGGCTTTCGATTAGTAAGGGCGGTACAGGGCGGCAGAAGTGGCCTATGTCCGCATAAATAGATACCTACCCTAATTAGCTATCTTAGTCTCTTCCATAATCCAGTGAGTATCTAGTATCTATCTCTATTCTATCTAATATCATCTAATTAGGTCTATAGCCTATATGTAGATTATAGAGGTTTTGTTTTCTCCCTCTTTAGTTTTTTATCCTATTAGTTTTAGTGACCAACGTAGGGGTCCTACTGTAACGGGCTAGGCCCGATATGGTCACGTGTGGCAATGTGACCTTCAACCCCATGTTTATTTCTGATTTACGCGTGAGTTGTTTTTCCTTTCTTCAAGCTTTTGTACACAGTTCGTGGCATCGCCTAGTTGAATATAAGCTCGGCCTTGGCCCTTCACATCTAGGTAGGGGAGGATAAGATAATAGGAGTTAAATATCACAAAGTCGCTTTACCGCCTTATTAGACTGTAAGAGTAGACTACTAGACAGGGTAGAATGCCTGTTGATCGGGCAAGGGAGATCATAAGGAGGAGAGGGTATGATTGGTAGAATAGTCTATCTTTGAACAAGACTGATTCTTGAAGAATCAGGAAGGGGGAGACCGACTCGCTGGCTTTTGGCTTTTCTACCCCGCTCCGATGACAAACCGCCATCGGTTCGCTTGGCCCTCGTGACATGATGTCAGACAAAGGAATCCCTTTACATAGACCTACCTATATATATATAGCTATTCCTGTATACCCCTTAAGAAATATAAACTTCTTTTTATTATATCATATTTTCGGTCCCTCGGACCTCAATAGGAAGGAGGATTAGTAGAATAGACTATCTTAGAATACGGCTAATTCTTAAAAGAATAAAGAAAGGGGAGACCGGTTCACCGGCTTTTCTACCCCGCTCCGGTAAAAAATCGCTATCAAGTCGTATAGCCCCCTATGAGTAAACAAAGGAATTATTACAAACTGCTAACTAGTCATAGTGAGTAATATCTATAAAGGTAATACCTCTCTAGGAATACTATAGGCCTTAAGCGTATCCGTAACTATACTAATACCTTAAAGGCCTTAGATAGACTTAGATCTCTAGGGTGCTTACGAAGATATACTAATTAGAGCGCCGGTTAAGTTAGTTACTTAGGGATTGTTACGAACCCTGTAGCATGAGGGGTCGCAGCCTACAAATAAGTCATCCAGGACCAATCAGTCCCAGATCATATGACAAGCAAACAACCGAGGGAAACTATGGCGTTTCCACCAGGGGAAATACTACGGTATAAACGGAGCAGTAAGTGGGATAGCCATGATATTCCAGTACGACTTAATCCTTAGGAACACCCAAAACTTACGACCCAGAAAGACCCGCGACGCTACTGTGTTATGACCTCTCCAGAAGGACCCCACTCCTCAAACACCAGCAGAAGCAACGGTAACCTATCAAGCACACCGCCCGACAAACAAGGAAGCCAGCTGGACTAAGATGGCCAGCGAGACCCAAAACAACCAGCCAGACCAGAGGGATCGGCGGGACCGGGGTGACCAGCGGGACAGAAGAGGCCAGCCGGACCAAGAGGACCAGCGAGACTAGCAAGGCCAGAGAGACCAGTCTAGTCACGTGGTAACGTAGGAAACGGCCGCCTATTTACTATCATAAAGTATACTGCCTATAACCACCGAACGGTGCGTAGTATGTGACGACTCATCAGCGATGAGCTAGGACTCACCAACGATAAGCGGGACTCAGTAGCGATAAGGCGAGACTCATCGTACGATAAGAGGGACTAGATATATAAGGAACGGTCTTTACCGTATATATTTAGTTCTTCGTAATCAATCCTATATTGTTACTTAGAACCACCCTTTGGTATTTCATAGTTCGAATATAGCGACAAACCTCTAACGGTCTTAGGAGCTTACTTAGTGATCCTTGATCTCTAAGTGACTAACTTGATCGGCGCTCTAATTAGCATACCTTATAAGCACCCTAGAGACCTAAGTCTATAGAAGGCCTCCGAGGCATTGATACGGTTACGGATATACTTAAGGCTTATAGTATTCTAAGAGAAGTATTACCTTTACGGACACTACTTACTATAACTAGTTAGTAGTTTATAATATATTAATCACCCTATTATTCGAACTATAAATATATTAACGTTATAGTACCTAGCGATAGTACTAGTAATATTTTATAAGGCTCTAGCTAATAGATACCTCTACTACTAACTAATACTAAACTTATAGAGATAGTATCCTAACTCTAGGAGCAGCTTATTAGCGCTAATAAAAAAGTAACTTAGAGCGTAAAACTTCCGAAACCTAAATTCTTCGATAGAACTTAAACTAAGCTTCGAAGCTTCCTTACCTAGATAGATATATAGCTTTATATAATTCACTATATTAAAGAATATAATAAAGTTATCTATATCTCTACCTACCTATAAAGATAAGCTTTTATCTAGTTCGAACTATTTATTTAAGAGTTTAATAAGAAACGTATAAAGGACTAGAGAGATACTACTAAAGAGATCTTTATATTATATACTATATTTAAGAAGAAGCTTAAATCGATATTTAGCGATATTAATACTACCTAGATAGTAGAAAGGCGCCTAGATTATCTTAGATAGACCGGATCCGCTAGTACCTATACCGCTAAGTTTTAATAAATTATTTTGTACCTCGACTTTAATGAAGATATATATATTTAGATCTTTAAACAAGGACTCAAAGAAGAAGTTAAGGATAAACTTATAAGGATCGACTAGCCATAGATATTAGCTAAGATAATTAATATTATAGTTAAATTCGATAACTATATCTATAAATAAAAGCTTTAGCAATAAGAAGCTAGGAGAGGTAGATAAAGCTACCTACTAGGATTCCGCCGCTAAGGAGGTAAGCAACGATAATCTAGAGAATAGTATAGTAACCTATATAGACTATAACCGATAGAGCTTAATATAGTAAGGATATCTACCGAAGAATAGAAATAACAAAAGAATAATAATCTATACTTTAACTATAGAAAGCTAAGACACTAAGTAAAAGACTATTAGAGTAAACAATAGGAGAAATCGTAATAGCTTAGTACAACCTAAGAACAAAGGGGTATATATAATATAACTAGTATATATAAACCAGAAAAGCCTTAGCGGCTCTATATAATATAGGAGTAGGACTAGGAAGGACCTATAATTATAGATAGTAATAAGCTACCGGTACTAAGTTAGAGAGAATCTTAACTATAAGATATCAATAGTAAAATCGACTAGCTCTAAGGAACCCTATTAGACGTATATAACAAAATAATTCTATAGGAAGAAAAACTTTAGAAATAGATAAGAATCTTAGACTAACTTACTAAGTTATACTAATAGAAGAAATAAAACGAAATATTCCTAGAGATCGACTATAAAGAAACTAAGAAACTATTATAAGAACTAGAGAGTTAAGGATAGACCTAGTATAGTCCCTAGAATACTATCGACTCCTAGGAATTATCGGATGATTCCTAGGAGTAGAGCGTAGGTATCCTAAGAACACTAATTAAAATCCTAGGAACGCCAGAGATCCTAGAAACTCTACCCATACTCCTAGGAACATCAGAAATAACCTTAGAAACACTTTAAGAAACCCCTAGGAATGGCTATAGCTAGGAAACCTTAAGTAATAAGACAAAAGGCTAATAGGATAAGTCAACTTAGGAAGAGTAGACTTAGGATAAACTAACCTACCTATATAAGTATCCCTAATATATATATTGAGGTTATATATAATACCCTAAGTATAATATATAAGTAGTTCTAGGTTGCTACGACAAAAACTATATAGTCTACTACTAAGGAAAATTAAACTTAGGAGTAGAGCCACAACCAAAGAATTAGGAAAGCCAACCTAACTAGAAAGAAGAATATATAGGGATATAGTATAGTAATAAAAGGATTAGACCTATACTAGCTACGACCTAGTAGGGAGTATATATAAAAATCTATATTAATATTATATATAAGAATATAAGAGTAATAATCGACTTAGGATCAAACAGAAACTTTATAAGCCTATAGTACTATTAGAAGAATATAATCTAATAGCGACTAAAGGAAAAGCTACTACCTTTAACTAGACTTAATAGAGAACTACTTAACTCCGGAATTATATATAAAACTAAGAACCTACTAATAGTTATAGGAAACTACTATAAGATAGTCAACTTTAATATTACTAATCTAGGATAATACAATATTATACTAGGAGTACTATAGTTAAGGAGATATAACCCTACTATCGACTAGTAAGGAGGACTTATCATCTTCGATCGATATAAATACTAATAGACTAGTAAAACCTAGACCAGAGGAAGAAAGCTTAAATAGATACCTAGTTATAGGGAGATAGGTAGTTATCGAAGCCCTCACAAAGAAGAACCTAAGAGGAGTATTTAGCCTAGAAGTAGGGTATAATATAAGGAACCAGAAGCTAGTATAGTTACTAATATAGAGTAATAACTAGATATAATAGACAATAAATTAAGAGAATATATTATAATTGAGTATAAACTAGCAAACCTCTATATAACTAGAGAAGAAATATAGATCCCTAAGGAATATTAGGAGTTCTAGGATATATTTATACCACTAGAAGAGGGTACACTACTAGAGTATAGCCTATATAACTATAAGATCAACCTATAAGAAGGCAAAGAACTAATCTTCCGACCTATTTACTAACTCTTATAGAAAGAATCTAAGACGTTAAAAGAATATATCGATATAAACTTAAAGAAGGGATATATTCGAAAATCTATCTCACCGACTAGATATCCTATCCTATTTATTCTAAAAAAGGATAGAAGCCTTCGACTTTATATAGACTACCGATAATTAAATTTGGTCACTATTAAAGATCGCTATCCACTACCTTTAATTTATAAGATTTAGGATTAGATCTAGAGAGTAAAATACTTTATAAAATATAATATCACAGAAGTATATAACCGACTTAGAATTAAGGAAGGCTATAAATAGAAAATAGTATTTAGGACTAAATTCGGATACTTCGAGTATATAGTTATACCTTTCGGCCTCACTAACGTACTAATATCTTTCTAATAGTTTATCTTTATAGTATTAGAAGAATACCTTAACGTTTTTGTTATTACCTATTTAGACGATATCTTAGTATTCTCTAAGACCGAAGCCGAATATATTAAATATAATCGGAAAGTACTATAGAAGCTTAGAGAAGCTAAGGTTACTCTAAAGCTTAAGAAATATAAATTCTATATCTAGGAAACTAGTTTCCTAGGTTATACTATTAGCCTAGATAGACTAGGGATAGAAGAAGAGAAAGTTAGAAGTATTATTAAATAGCCTATACCTAGAAATATAAAGGACGTCTAGAGCTTCTTAGGACTTATAAACTACTATCGGAAACTAATACCTAGCTACTTAATATATACTATAGGACTATACCGATTCACTAGGAAAAGAGAAGCCTTCAACTAAGATAATAAAGCTAAAGAATCTTTTCATAGACTTAAGGAGTTATATAAGAAAAGAACAATTCTTAGAATCTTTAACTATAAAAAACTAATTATACTTAAAACCGATATATTAGACTATACTCTAGGAGTATAGTTAACCTAACCGGACGATAATAGGAAACTATAACTAATCATATTTTAGTCTAGAAAAATAATTCCGATAGAACTTAACTATAATATCTATAATAAAAAACTACTTACTATAGTATTAGTATTCTAAGTTTAGAGAGTATACCTAGAAGGAGTAAAATATACTATTATAGTAAAAATAGACCACTATAATCTAATATTTTTTACTATAATAAAGAAACTTACTCAATAATAAGCTAGATAGGCAGAAACCCTTATATAATATAATTTTAAGATTATTTACTATAAAGGAATAGAAAATATAGTCGCTAATATACTTAGTAGAAGACCTAACTATAAAATCGGAACTAAGGAAGTAGCACCTACTATCCTTACTACTAATAAATAAGAAGATATTATCTATAACCGATAAATACTTATAGTAACTAGCGAAGTAGAAAATAACAACTAGATAGATAAAATCTAAAGAGCTACCGTTAAAGATAAATCTATATAGAAAATCTTAAAAACAGACTAAAACAGAACTATAAGCGACAACGGCTTCGTCCTTATCTATAGACTAATTTATATACTATAATTATTATAAAATAAAGCTATCAAAAGATATCATAACCTACTAATATATAGATATATAGGAATTGAGAAAACGATAGAGCAGATTACTTATAACTACTATATTCCGAATATATATAGAAAAGTAAGGGGATATATTAGGAATTACGATACCTATTAATAGGATAAACCATCGTAATACCTTCCCTATAGAGAACTATAGCTCTTAAACACTCTAATAAGACTATAGGAATAGATTACGATAGACTTTATTATAAAACTACCGAAATTAGACGAAAATAATATGATTATAGTAATCATTAACCGACTCACTAAGTATACCTATATAATCCCAACTACTAAAAATATTAATATAAACCAAATAGTAAATATCTTACTCCGATACATCTTTATAAACCATAGAGCACTAAGTAGAATCACCTCCGACTAAGACAAGTTATTCATATCCAATATATAGCAATCCTTTGTGGATCAAATCGGGATCTATCATAGCCTTTCAATAGCCTATCACCCATAAACTAATAGATAGACCGAATAAGTCAACCAAATAATCGAACAGTACCTAAGATATCATATAAACTACTAGCAGAATAACTAGGTAGGACTACTACTAGTTATATAGTTTATATATAATAATATAATATATTTAACCACTAAGGAAACACTATTTTTTACTAACTATAGATACCACCTAAAGTTAATAGGAGAACTAAGAAACAAAAAAACTATAGCAGAATCAGTAAGATTACTAGCCATAGGAATCAGATAGTTATATATATAAATAGCTTAAGATATCGAATTTCTAAACCTATATATAAAGATATACTATAATCAGCGCCACTAAGTTAGCCCTAACCTAAAAAAGAGAGAGAAAGTCTACCTCCTACGATAAAATATCAAGACTAAGCGACTAAATATAAAACTCGACTACCTAAAGTTAGGACCTTTCATAATTAAAGAAAAAACAGAACCAGTCAACTACCGACTTAAGCTACCGGAAAGCATAAAAAGAATCTACCTAATATTTTATATCTTATTACTCAAACCTATACTAAAAAACGCTAAAATCGCTACTAATATAGAACTTAAAGAAGAAATAGAGGATAAATACAAAGTTAAAACCATCCTAGATAATAAATAGTCTAATAGTTAGTAGCAACTCCTAATCAAATAGAAAAAGTATCCTACCTCAGAAAATATATAGAAACCTATTACCCACTTAAGGGGCTACCACTAGCTAGTTTAATAGTATTACTATAAGGCGAAGAGGACTCCGGAAGAACAGAAGTAAAGAAAGCGTCGAAATTAATACCTTCCTAGAAAACAACGGATAATAGATTAGCTATTATAATCATCTATATTAGAGTAGGACCCTCTAATATAGCGGTAAGAGTTTAATTACCCTCTCTAACCGATAACAATATAGTATAAGAACCCAAAGACGCACTGTAATTAGTAACACTTTTTTCAGAAATAGAACGACTCTATTTAGCAGCTAAGGCTATAGTATACTCCTTTTCGATATAAGCAATCTCCTTAGCTTTATAATACTTAAGATCCTCTAACTTAGTAATCTCTTTATAATTATATATAATAAAATCACTAGTATAAAAATAAAATAATACCTCCTAATATTTAAGGCGTATTACTTTCGTAAGAGTAGTATAATACTCCTCCGTAATCTCCTCTTAAAGTTTCACTAAACGCCACTACTTAGTATCGGTATATATAGGACAAGATATTATATACTTTACGCTACTACTATCTTTAATATAGTCGGCGTAGCGATTAGAATAATCAGAATAAATATATACTTATTTAAGTCGAATATAATAGTTATAGAGAACCACCGATCGATAACCTTCCTCCTCGATATAAGTACTAAGTTAGTTCTTACGAATCGACGACTTCGATAATATAATCAGAAAAGACTCAAAATATAATAATAGAAAAAGAGCACCCACTAAGGGAAGCGCACTATTTATATTTCCGAGGATAAAAACCTAAGAAAAGAGGGGGTGATATTATGACCTCTCTAGAAGGACCCTACTTCTTAAACACTAGCAGAAGTAATAGTAACCTATTAAGTATACCGCCTAACAAATAAAAAAGCTAGCTAGACTAAGATGGCTAGTGAGACCCAAAACAACCAGCTAGACTAGAGAGATCAGTGGGACTAGGGTGACTAGTGGGATAGAAGAGGCCAGCCGGACTAAGAGGACTAGCGAGACTAGTAAGGCTAGAGAGACTAGTCTAGTTATATAGTAACGTAGGAAACAGCCGCCTATTTACTATCATAAAGTATACTACCTATAACCACCGAACAGTACGTAGCATATAACGACTTATCAGCGATAAGCTAGGACTCACCAACGATAAATAGGACTCAGTAGCGATAAGGCGAGACTCATCGTACGATAAAAAGGACTAGATATATAAGGAACGGTCTTTACCGTATATATTTAGTTCTTTATAATCAATCCTATATTGTTACTTAGAACCACCCTTTAGTATTTCATAGTTCGAACATAGCGACAAACCTCTAACGGTCTTAGGAGCTTACTTAGTAATCCTTAATCTCTAAGTAACTAACTTGATCGGCGCTCTAATTGGCATACCTTATAAGCACCCTAGAGACCTAAGTCCATAGAAGGCCTCCGAGGCATTAGTACGGTTACGGACACACTTAAGGCTCGCAGTATTCCAAGAGAAGTATTACCTTTGCGGACACTACTCACTGTGACCAGTTAGCAGTTTGTAACATACTGGTCGTAGGACCACAAAGGACCTACGACAAGGAAAGCCCTACAACCTAGCTAGACGTATGTCTATAGTCGAGGAGCTAATATAGAAAGGGGTCTTGCTATCGTAGATCTAAGAGAGCCTTAAGGTAGGGGCAGCTATAAGAATAACTCTATATAACTAAGTTAGTATATGATTATTTATTGAGCGATAAGCTAAGACTTATTAAGTGATAAGACCGGAAGATACTAGCGATAAGTCCTAGACTTATTAGGTAATAAGAAGGACTAGGTATATAAGAACTATCTTTACTATACTTATATTTAGTTCTTTATAATTAATCCTATATTATTACTTAAGACCTATCTTCGGTATTTATAGTTCGATATTTATAATAAACCCCTTAACAATCTTAGGAGCTTATTTAGTTATCCTCTAGATTCCTAAGTAGTTGACTTAATCGGCGCCCTAATAGATATACCTTATAAGTACCTAATAGTACCTAAGTCTATAGAAGACCTAGTAAGGTATTAGTACGGTTAAGGATATACTTAAGGTAGAAGTAATCTAAGAGAAGTATCACCTTTAAAGTATTACTCACTATACTCTGTTAGTAGTTTATAATATATTAATCACCCTATCGCCTAAACTATAAATATACCAATATTATAGCACTAAATAATAGTACTAGCAACTTATCGCAAAGTAGATAAGCGACCTTAACCAACATATTAACCAACTAATAGCTAATAGAGATAATAAGCTAACTCTAGGAACAGCTTATGGCTGAATAGGCTAGGAAAGCTACTACAGTAGTCAAACCACCGAAACCTGACTTCTTCGATGGAACCCAATCTAAGCTTTGAGGATTCCTAACCTAAATAGATATGTAACTCTATATCATCAACTATATAGCAGAGGCCGATAAAGTCATCTATACCTCTACCTACCTATACAGATAAGTATTTAACTAGTTTAAACCCTATATTTAAGAGTTCAACGAGAAACAACGAAAAGACTAGGGAGATATCACTATAGAAATCTTCACCTACTATAAAGTATTTAAGAAAAAACTTGAACAGACCTTTAGAGACATCGACGCATAACATACCGCTAAGCGACAACTTAAGCGAATTAGGCAGACCACCTCCGCTAGCATCTACGCCGCTGAATTCCAATAAATCATTTCGTACCTCGATTATGATAATAATACCTACATCTAGCTCTTCGAGCAAGGACTCAAGGAGGAAATCAAGGACAAGCTTATATAGATTGATCGACCGAAAGAGTTAACGAAAATAATCGAAGTCGTAGTCAAGTTCGATAACCGACTATATAAAAGAAAAATATAACAACAAGAAACCAGATAAGGTAGACACAACCACCTAGCGATATTCCGCCGCTATAGGGGCGGGCGAGGAAAGACATAGCCAAGGAATCAGTATAGTGATCCTTATAGGCTACAACCAATAGAGCTCGACATAGCGAGACTCCTAGAGCACAAGGAAAAACGATGTAAAGATAATAAACTATGCTTCAAGTGCAAAAAGCCAGGATATATAAGTAGGGATTATCGCAGTAAGAGACTAGACAATAGGCCGCAATAACTACAAGCCACCTAAGACCTCCTATAATAAGGAGTATACGACACCACCGGTACTATAAAAACCGGAGAAAAACCCTAGTAGCTCTGCGCAACGTAGGAGCTAGGACAGGAAGGACTAGTGATTATAGATAGTAGCAAGCCACCGACACTAAGTCAAGAACAAGAAGAATTCCTAGAAATCAATTAGGAAATACCAGAGAGTCAAGGATAGACCCAGTACGGTCCCTAGAACTCCATCGACTCCCAGGATTAGTCTGATGACTCCTAAGAGTGGGGCGTAGGGATCCTAAGAACACCAATTGAAATCCTAGGAACCCCAGAAATCTAAGAAACTCCACCTACACTCCTAGGAACAGACGAAACAATCCTAGAAAAGCCTTAGTAATCTCCTAGGAATACCTTGAATGACGTGGCAATAGACTCACAGAGTGAGCCGGTTTAAGAAGAGCAATCCCAAGACCAATTGACCTATCCCTATAAACACCCACAATGCTCATACCGAGGATATGTACAACACCCTAAATATAATATATAGTTAATTATAGGATACTATAATAATAACTATATAACCTACTACCAAGGAAAACTAAACTATAGAGTGGAACCGAAACCACTGATTTAGGAAACCAAGCCTAAATAGAAACCTAAATACGTAGGAATATAGTATAGCGATAAGAAAATCGAACCACCACAATACCTCACAGTAATATAGTAGACACCTTATATCAAAATCACTATTAACATTGCCTTCAAAGAAGCAAGGGCAATGATCGACTCAGGAGCGAGCGGAAACTTCATAAGCCCACAATACTATCAACAGAACAATATATAGAAACAAGAAAAACAGAAAGTCTCACTAATCATCGGACTCAATAGAGAACAACTAGGACCAGGAATCACACACAAAAGCGGAAACCTACTAATAGTCATCGGTAACCATTTCGAAATAATTAATTTCGATATTACTAACTTAGGGGAGTATAATATTATGTTAGGAGTTCCCTAGTTAAGGAAACACAACCCAACTATTATATAGTCGATAGGAAGCATTATCTTCGGTAGCTACTCATACCGATAGACTAGCGAGACTTAGACTAGTATTAAGCAAATAACACTAAGGAGACCTAGCCCCAGAGAAGCAGGTACTCATCGAAGCCTTCATAAGGATAAACCTAAGAAGAGCGTTCAGCCCAGAGGCAGGGCATAGCATAAGACTATAGACGTCAGTATTATCGCAACTATCGAACAGCGACCAGATATAACAGATAACAAGCTAAGAGAATATATCATAGTAGAACATAAGAAGAAATCCCTCTATGTAACAGGGGAAGAAACACAGATCCCTAGGGAATATCGAGAATTCCAGGATATATTTACACCACCAGAGGAAGGCACACTACCAGAGCGGGGCCCACACAACCACAAGATTAAGCTGGAGGAAGGCAAAACACCAACTTTCAAGCCAATCTACCAACTATCACAGAAAGAGTCCGACGCACTAAGGGACTATATTACCACAAACCTACGAAAAGGTTATATTCGACCATCGAAATCACCGGTAGGATATCTGTTAATATAGGTATCTAAGAAGGATAGGAGTCTCCGACCTTATATAGACTATCAATATTTGAATTCGATTACTATCAAGGATAGACACCCACTACCGCTGATCCACAAGATTCAAGATCGCATACAAGGAGCCAAGTTCTTCACTAAGTACGACATCACCGAAGCCTTCAACCAGCTAAGGATCAAAGAAGATAACAAATAGAAAACAGTATTTCAGACCAAACTCAGACACTTCGAGTATATAGTCATACCTTTTAGACTCACCAATACGCTAGTATCGTTCTAGAGATTTATATTCTCGGTGCTAGAGGAATATCTTAATATCTTCGTCATCGCCTACTTAGACAACATCTTAGTATTCTCTAAGACCGAGACAGAATATATAGAACACAATAAGAAAGTATTACAAAAGCTCAGAGAAGCTAAGGTCACCCTAAAACTCAAAAAATACAAGTTCCACGCCTAGGAAACCACTTTCCTAGGATATACTATCAGTCCTAAGGGACTTAGGATAGAAGAAGAAAAAGTCAAAAGTATTATAGAATAGCCAATACCTAGGAACATTAAGGACGTTTAGAGTTTTCTTAGACTCACTAACTACTATCGAAAACTAGTCCTAAGCTATTCACAATATATAGCCGGACTATACCGATTTACTAAGAAAGGAGAAACATTCCTCTAGGACGAAAAAGCAGAAGAAGTATTCCAGAACCTCAAAGGGCTATTTAAGAAAAGAACTATTATTAGTATCTTCGATTATAAAAAACTAATTATAATAGAAACCAATATATCAGACTACGCCTTAGGGGCATAGTTGACCTAACCAAACGAAAATAGAAAACCCCAGCTAATTATATTTTAGTCTAGGAAGATAATTCTAGCAAAGCTCAACTACAATATCCATAACAAGGAACTACTCACTATAGTATTAGCATTTTAAGTATAGAGAGCATACCTAGAAGGAGCAAAGTACACTATAACCATCAGAACAGATCACCACAACCTCACATTCTTCATAACAACGAAGAAGCTCACACAACGATAAGCCAGATAGGCTGAAACCCTAGCGCAGTATGACTTCAAGATCATCCACTATAAAGGAACTAAAAATACTATAGTAGACGCGCTTAGTAGACAACCTAATTACGAAATCGGAATAAAGGAAGTAGCACCTACTATCCTTATAATAAACAAACAAAAAAATATTATCTACAACCGACAAATACTCATAGCAACCAATGAGATTAAAGATAACAGATGGTTAGATAAGGTCCAAAGAGCCACCGCCAAAGACGAATCTATATAACGGATCCTTAGAATAGAACAGAACAGAACTATAAGCGACAATAGTCTCGTCCTTATTCACAGATTAATTTATATCCTACAACCATTACAAAATAAAGCAATCAAGAGATATCACAACCTACCGACATATAGGCATATAGGAATTAAGAAAACAATAGAACATATTTCTCACAACTACTACATCCCAAACATATATAGAAAAGTAAAGGGATACCTCAGAAATTACGACACCTATCAATAAGACAAACCATCATAACATCTTCCTTATAGAGAATTACAACTTACAGAAACACCAATAAAACCATAGGAATAGATTACTATAGATTTCATCACGAAACTACTAGAGTCCAACGAATACAATATAATAATAGTAATCGTCGACCGACTCACTAAGTATATATATATGATCCCAACTACGGAAACGATTAACGCAGAATATATAGCGAATATACTACTTCGATATATTTTTACAAATCACAGAGCACCTAGTAAGATTACCTCCGACTAAGATAAGTTATTCACATCGAATATATAGTAATTATTTACAGATCAAATTAGGATCCACTATAGCCTTTTAATAGCCTACCACCTATAGACCAACAGACAAACTAAGCGAGTTAACTAAATAATCGAGCAATACCTAAGGCACTATATAAACTATCAATAGGATAATTAGGCCGGATTACTACTAGTCGCATAATTTATATATAATAATATAATATATACAACCATAAAAGAAACACTATTCTTCGCCAACTATAGGTATCACCCTAAGTTGATTAGAGAAGCGTATAACAAAAAAACAATAGTAGAATCTATAAGATTACTAGCTATAGGAATCAAATAGTTATATATATAAATAGCTCAAGATATCGAATTTCTAAACCTATATATAAAAATACACTATAATCAGCGCCACTAGGCTAGCCCTAACCTAAAAAAAGGGGAGAAGGTCTACCTCCTACAGCGAAACATTAAAACAAAACAACCAAGCGCAAAGTTAGATCACTTAAAATTAGGACTATTCATAATTAAAGAAAAAATAGGACTAGTCAACTACTATTTGAAGTTACTAGAGAGTATAAAAAAGATTTTCCTAACGTTTTATATCTTATTACTTAAACCTATACTAAAGAATACTAAAATCGCTACTAATATAGAAATCAAAGAAGAAACAGAGGACGAATATAAAGTCGAAGCTATCCTAGATAACAAATGGTTCAATAGTCAGTAACAACTTCTCATCAAGTAGAAAGAATACCCTACCTCCGAAAATATATAGGAACCTATTACCTATCTAAGGGGCTACCACTAGCTAGTTCAATAGTATTACCATAAGGCGAAGAGGACCCCTAAAGGACAGAAGCAAAGGAAGCATCGAAATCAATACTATCCTAGAATATAGCAGATAAAGAATTAGCTATCGTAATTATCTAAGTTAGAGTAGGATCCTCTAATATAGCAGCGAGAGTTTGATTACACTCTCTGGATAACAACGCTATATATAAACCAGAAGACACACCGCAATCCCTAACACTCCTTTTTAAAGCAGTATGATTCTACTCAGTAATAAGATTTGCCACATACTCTTTTTCGATATAAGAGATCTCCTTAGCCTCATAACGCTTAAGATCTTCCAACTCTGTAATCTCTTTATAATCATAAGCAATAAAATCCCTAGCATAGGAACGAAGTAATACTTTATAATATTCTAGACAAAGAACTTTAGCCATAGTCTCTTAACTAGCCTAAATAGTATAACAATACTCCTCAGCAATCTATTCCTAAACCTTCACCAGCCGACACCACTCTACGTCCGAATATAATAGTTTTGATATCACACACTTCACACCACCGCCACCCTTAATACAGTTAGCATAACAATCGGAACAATCAGAACAAATATATACTTATTTAAGTCGAATATAATAGTCGCAAAGGACCACTAATCGATAACCTTCCTCTTCGATATAAGCACTAAGCTAGTTCTTACAAATCGACGACTTAGAAGACATAATCAGAAGAAAAGACTCAAAACATAACAATAAGAGGCACCCACCAGGGAGAACATACTATTTATGTTTCTAAGGACAAAAACCCAGAGAATAGGGGGATAATATTATAAACCCTACAGTATAAGGGGTCGCAGCCTACAAATAAGTCATCCAGGACCAATCAGTCCTAGATCACATAACAAGCAAACAACCGAGAGAAACTATAGTATTTCCACTAAGGGAAACACTATAGTATAAACAGAGCAGTAAGTAGGATAGCTATGATATTCTAGCATAACTCAATCCTTAGGAACACCTAAAACTTACGACCTAGGAAGACCTATAACGCTACTGGTCGTAGGACTATAAAGGACCCATAACAAAGAAAGCCCCACAACCTAGCTAGACGTACATCTATAGTCGAGGAGCTAATATAGAAGAGGGTCTTACTATCGCAGATCCAAAAGAGCCTTAAGGTAGGGGTAGCTATAAGAATAACTCTATATAACTAAGTTAGTATATAATCACTTATTAAGCGATAAGCTAAGACTTATTAAGCGATAAGACTAGAAGACACTAGCGATAAGTCCTAGACTTATTAGGTAATAAGAAGGACTAGGTATATAAGAACTATCTTTACTATACTTATATTTAGTTCTTTATAATTAATCCTATATTATTACTTAAGACCTATCTTCGGTATTTATAGTTCGATATTTATAATAAACCCCTTAACAATCTTAGGAGCTTATTTAGTTATCCTCTAGATTCCTAAGTAGTTGACTTAATCAGTGCCCTAATAGATATACCTTATAAGTACCTAATAGTACCTAAGTCTATAGAAGGCCTAGTAAGGTATTAGTATAGTTAAAGATATACTTAAGGTAGAAGTAATCTAAGAGAAGTATCACCTTTAAAGCATTACTTACTATACTCTGTTAGTAGTTTGTAACATATAATCCTAACTACTAAGAGTATTAATATAAATTAAATAGTAAAAATCCTACTTCAATATATCTTTATAAACTATAGAGTACTAAGTAAAATTACCTCTAACTAAGATAAACTATTTATATCTAATATATAGTAATTATTTATAGATTAGATTAGGATCTACTATAGTCTTTTAATAGCTTACTACCTATAAACTAATAGATAGACTAAATAAGTTAATTAGATAATCGAATAGTACTTAAGATACTATATAAACTACTAATAGGATAACTAGATAGGATTACTACTAGTTATATAGTTTATATATAATAATATAATATACTTAACTATAAAGGAAATAATATTTTTTACTAACTATAGATACTATCTAAAATTAATAGGAGAACTAAGAAATAAAAAAACTATAGTAGAATTAGTAAGACTACTAGCTATAGGAATTATATAGCTATATATATAAATAGCTTAAGATATTAAATTTCTAAACCTATATATAAAGATATACTATAATTAGTACTACTAAGTTAGCCCTAACCTAAAAAAGGAGGAGAAAGCCTATCTTCTATAATAAAATATTAAAACTAAGTAACTAAGTATAAAACTTAACTACCTAAAATTAGGATCTTTTACAATTAAAGAAAGAATAGGACTAGTTAACTACTAACTAAAGCTATTAGAAAGTATAAAAAGAATCTACCTAATATTTTATATCTTATTATTCGAACCTATACTAAAAAACGCTAAAATTACTACTAATATAGAACTTAAAAAAGAAATAGAGGATAAATATAAAGTTAAAACTATCCTAGATAATAAATAGTCTAATAGTTAGTAGTAACTCCTAATTAAATAGAAAAGATATCTTACTTTAGAAAATATATAGGAATCTATTACCTACTTAAGGGGCTACTACTAGTTAGTTTAATAGTATTACTATAAGATAAAGAGGACTCTAGAAGAATAGAAATAAAGAAAGTATTAAAATTAATACTTTTTTAGAAAGTAGCGGATAATAGATTAGCTATTATAATTATCTATATTAGAGTAGGATCCTCTAATATAATAGTAAGAGCCTAATTACCCTCTCTAACCGCTAATAATATAGTATAAGAACTTAATAATATATCGTAATCTATAATACTCTTTTTAGATATATAACGATTTAATTTAAAAGTAAGACGATTTTACTCTATAATATATTCCTTTTCTATATACCCTAACTTCTTAGTCTTATAACGCTTAAGATCCTCTAACTCTACGATCTTTTTAAAATTATAAATAATAAAATTACTAGTATACTTCTATAATAAATACTTCTATTTTTAAAAGCGAAAAAGTTTTATAAATACTAATTCCTCCTCCTCTTCTAAAGAATTTTAGGATTTTATAAAGCGACGCTATTCTATATCTATAAATAACGACTCTAGTATTATATACTTTATAGAACCGCTAGTATAGATATAATAACTATAGCGTTTAGATAACTCCGACTAAATATATACTTATTTAAGACGAATATAATAGTTATAAGGAATAACTAATTAATAGCCCTCCTCCTTAATATAAGCGCTAAACTAATTCTTATAGATTAATAACTTTAAAGATATAATTAGAAAAGACTTAAGATATAATAAAAGGAAAAGATACCTACTAGGGGGATATACTATTTATATTTCCGAGGACAAAAACCTAAGAAAAGGAGGGATAATATTATAAACCCTACCTTAATATACTAGTAAGGGTTATAAATAGGATACTAAGAACTAACTAACTTAGTCTAGAATAGAATAAGTATAATTATAGCCTAAGCTAACTAAATAAGTTATAGGACTAAGGCGGACTAGTAAGGTATATATTATATAATCTAAATAGATTAGTGATCTAATAGAATAGACTAATAGTCTAGTAGAATAGATTAGCGATCTATTTAGATAGGGTAGTAATCTATATAGATAGATCAGACGATCTAAGGGACTAGATATATAAGGACTATCTCTACTATACTATATTTAGTTCTTTATAATTAATCCTATATTATTACTTAGAACTACCTTTTTTATATCCTATAAGTTCGAATATAGCAATAAACCTCTAATAGTCTTAGGAGCTTACTTAGTGATCCTCGATCCCTAAGTGACTAACTTAACTAGCGCCCCCTAACTATTATACCTTATAAATACCTAACAGAACCTAAGTCTATAGAAGGCCTAGTGAGGTATTGGTATAGTTAAGGATATACTTAAGGCCGTAGTAACCTAAGAGAAGTATCACCTTTAAGGATCTTACTCACTATAACCAGTTAAGGGTTCGTAACAATAGTGTCTATTATATAACGACTTATTAGGCGATAAGACAAAACTTATCAAGCGATAAGCTCAGAAGATATTAAGCGATAAGTCCCAGACTTATCGTATAATAAAAAGGACTAAGTATATAAGGATAGCCCTTACTATATATATCTAGTTCTTTATAATCAATTACTATATTATTACTTAGAGCCACCTTTTATATCTTATAGTTCGAACCTAGTAACAAACCCCTAACAGTCTTAGGAGCTTACTTAGTGATCCTTGATCCCTAAGTGACTAACTTAACCAGCGCTCTAATCGGTATACCTTATAAGCACCCTAGAGACCCAAGTCCATAGAAGGCCTATAAGACATTAGTACAGTTACAGACACACTTAAGACTCATAGTATTCTAAGAGAAGTATTACCTTTATAGATGTTACTCACTATGACCAGTTGGTAGTTTGTAATATATTAGTTATAGTCTATATAAGTTATTATACTATTCTTTAGATTATTATTACTTACTTTTTTAGTAGTAGAATCCTAGTAGATAATTTTATCTACTCTTTCTAGTTTCTTATTATTAAAGTTTTTATTTATAGATATAGTTATTAAATTTAATTATAATATTAATTATCTTAGCTAATTCCTATAGCTAATTAATCTTTATAAGTTTATCTTTAACTTCTTTTTTAAGTCTTTACTTAAAGATCTAAATATATATATCTTTATTAAAGTTAAGATATAAAATAATCTACTAAAACTTAGTAGTATAGATACTAGTAGATCTAGTCTACCTAAGATAATCTAGGTATTTTTCTACTACTTAAGTAGTATTAATATTACTAAATATTAATTTAAGCTTTTTCTTAAATATAGTATATAATATAAAGATTTCCTTAGTTATATCTCTCTAATCTTTTATTTATTTCTTATTAAATTCTTAGATAAATAGTTTAAACTATATAAAGACTTATCCTTATAGATAGATAGAGATATAGATAACTTTATTATATTCTTCTATATAGTAGATTATATAAAGCTATATATCTATCTAAGTAAAGAAGCTCTAAAGCTTAGTTTAGGTTTTATCGAAGAATTTAGGTTTCAGAAGTTTTATATTCTAGGTTATCTTCTTATTAGTATTAATAAGCTACTCCTAGAGTTAGGATACTATCTCTATAAGTTTAGTATTAGTTAGTAGTAAAGATATCTATTAGCTAGAGTCTTATAAAATATTACTAATACTATTACTAGATACTATAATATTAATATATTTATAGTTCGAATAATAAAGTAATTAATGTATTATAAACTACTAACTAGTTATAGTAAGTAATATCTATAAAGATAATACTTCTCTTAGAATACTATAAGCCTTAAGTATATCTATAACTATACTAATACCTACTAGGCCTTCTATAGACTTAGGTCTCTAAGATACTTATAAGATATACTAGTTAGAGGGTCGGTTAAGTTAGTTACTTAGAGATTAAGGATTACTAAGTAAGCTCCTAAGACTATTAGAGGTTTATCGCTATATTCAAACTATAGAATACTAAAGATAGTCCTAAATAATAATATAGAGATTAATTATAAAGAACTAAATATATATAGTAAAGACTATCCTTATATACCTTAGTCCTATTACAACCCCTATAATCACTAAACCGATGGGCCACTGAGAGCTAACCAACACAGAGTCATATGGACAAAGGCACCTATAAAGGATAGTAGGAAACAGCTACTAATCAACCGTCACAATAAATACTGCCCTTAAGGAACAGATAGTTAAGACCTATATATGACTTGTTCTTGGTAGAGGGGTAGAACGATAAACTAATAGAATACGCTAAGACATATCTACTACTATACTATCTACTACCGATACCTATATAAAGGACTAGGTATATAGGAAGGAGTTTCGCTATATATATATCTAGTTCTTTGTGATCAATTCCTATATTATTACTTAGAACCACCTTTTATATCTTATAGTTCGAATATAGCGACAAACCTCTAACGGTCTTAGGAGCTTACTTAGTGATCCCTGATCTCTAAGTAACTAACTTGACCGGCGCTCCAATTGGCACACCTTATAAGCACCCTAGAGACCCAAGTCTATAGAAGGCCTAGTAGGCATTAGTACAGTTACAGACACACTTAAGGCTCGCAGTATTCTAAGAGAAGTATTACCTTTACGGACGTTACTCACTGTGACTGGTTGGTAGTTTGTAATAAGTCCCTCTTATTATACGATAAGTCTAGGACTTATCGCTTAATATCTTCTAGTCTTATCGCTTAATAAGTTTTGTCTTATTACCTAATAAGTCATTATATAATAAGTACTATCCGGTAGTTATAGGTAGTATACTTTATAATAGTAAATAAGCGGCTGTTTCTTATGTTACTATATAACTAGGCTATCCTACTAGCTATACTAGTCTCACTAGTCTCCTTAGTCTAGCTAGCCTTCTTAGTCCTACTAGTCGCCTAGGTCCTACTGATCCCTCTAGTCTAGCTGGCTATCCTAGCCCTATTGGTTATCCTAGTCCTACTAGCCCTTTTGTTCCTAAGGTAGTATACTTGATAGGTTCCTATTACTTCTTCTAGTGTTTAAGGAGTAGGGTCTTCCTAGAGAGGTCGTAACAATCTTCCATTCTTATTACTTAATAAGTTTTATCTTATCGCCTAATAAGTCGTTATATATTATATACTATTCGGAGATTATAGGTAATATACTTTATAATAGTAAATAGGTAGCTATTTCTTACGCTATTATATAACTAGACTATATATCTTAGTCTCCTTAGCTATCTTAGTCCTACTAGCTATTTAAGTCTTACTAGCCTTCCTAGTCTTACCGGTTATCCTAGTCCTACTAATCTCTCTAGTCCGGCTAGCTATCTTAGTCTAGCTAGTCCTCTTAGATCGTCATTCCTAGGGCGGTATATTTGATAGGTTCTTGTTGCTTCTCCTGGTGTTTTAGGAGTAGGGTCTTCCCTAGGGAGGTCGTAATAGGAATTACTTTATAATGCGATATTTCTGGTTAGCTAAAATAAGCTGTTATACTCTATAAACACTAAGCAAACGATAAAATGAGCCAAATCTATATAGTAGCTAGCTTATAGAGACGAATATATAGCTAGAGAAGCAAACTGGCTAGTATTGGTTAAAAAAAACCAGAAAAACAGCTAGCGGAGCAGCCAGAAACAACGCAATCGCTACCGTATCAGGCGCCCCCATAATATATTAAGTGTTTTGAGATCGGACATAAGATATATTAGTTATTATGGCCTCTCTAGGAAGACCCTACTCCTTAAACACTAGGAGGAGCAATAGGAACCTATTAAGTATACCGTCTTAGGAACAAGAAGGCTAGTAGGGCTAGAATAACTAATAGGACCGAAATAGCTAGCTAGACCTAAGGGATTAGTGGGACCTAGGCGACTAGTAGGACTAAGGAGGCTAGCCAGACTAAGGAGACTAGTGAGACTAGTATAGCTAGTAAGATAGTCTAGTTATATAGTAATATAAGAAAGGGCCACCTATTTACCGATATAAAGAAAACTATCTATAACTACCGAATAGTATATAATATATAATAACTTATTAAGCGATAAGTTCAGAAGATATTAAGCAATAAGTCCTAGACTCATCGTATAATAAGAGGAACTAGATATAAAAAGACGGTCTTTACTATATATATTTAGTTCTTCGTAATCAATCCTATATTATTACTTAGAACTACCTTTGGTATTTTATAAGTTCGAATATAGCGATAAACCTCTAACGGTCTTAGGAGCTTACTTAGTGACCCTTAATCCCTAACTAACTTAACCGGCGCTCTAACCGGCATACCTTATAAGTACCCTAGAGACCTAAGTCTATAGAAGGCCTAATAGGCATTAGTACGGTTACGGATACGCTTAAGGCTCGCAGTATTCCTAGAGAAGTATCACCTTTGCGGACGTTACTCACTGTGACCAGTTAGCAGTTCGTAACATCAGTCCAAAAAAACCCACTGAATAGCCTATTTATATATCTATATGGAGTTCTGGTTGAATAAAATTAGATTAAGATAAGCGATCTTGGTAGGGTGCACGGCTCGCTTAGCGGTTATATTATAACTAGAGAGGGGGGAGAATTACACTGTCGTTCAACGAAGAATAACGTAACCGGTAAGTGAGCTGCGCACCCCAAAACACATAGTAAAAGTGATAAATTACAACTTGATTCCTAAACACCCCTTTATGGTATTGCATTTATATAAGAATAGGATCTTAACAAGAGATGTCTAGATATATTCATAAGGTTTTAGGAGCTTATGATAAGTGCTAGCTTAGATATAAATATTTAAAGTGAATAGAGCAAAAATACGGCGTATTTTTGGTAAACATAATGAGTACTTATCTAAAGAAACCTAAAGTTCGGGTCATAACTAGGATTCTAGTTAGCAACTTATACTATTAATTTTACCTAAAAGGAAAGCGTTGTTGTTGAGATATAAAATCCACTTTACTATGTGTTTTGGGGTGCGCAGCTCGCTTACCGGTTACGTTAATTATCGGTGCGGTTCATATCGTCGAAACTAAACAGATAGTAAGTTCCAAGGAGCCGGTTCGATCCACGGGATCCGAAGAGGTCTGAAGCCGACGGAGGTCTCATTCAATTGGCTAGAGTGCTGACCGAAGTATCCAGGAAGACACCGATGCACCTAGACTCCCAGTAAGCGGCACGGTGACGACGATCTCGACGTCGATCTCGACGTATTCTTGGGGCCAAAAGCCGAGACTTAAGGTTCGAAGGATTAGGATCATGGAACTCTACGGAGTAAAATGAGCCCCAAAATTGAGCGTAAGAAGCAAATAGGCGACCGGAAGGAGCTCATTGGCTGTGGCCAATTTCATGTGGAGATTTGGGTTCTGCAGCCTTGCGAGCGGTAGCAAGCGCTCGGGGTATGACAGGTGCATGGCCAGTATCTTGTTTGGATACCTGAGATTCGATATTCGATAGAACAGGCACATTGGGAACTCACGCGGCACTAATGGGAATGGAAGAAATCAGAATTTTTGGGCACAGCCTTTGCGACAGCCTTTCGATTGGGCCCAGGAAATCAACGGCACGGGGTGCTCATAACGGAATTTCCGAGGGATTGGAACACTAGCATCGGGATTCTTCTTATACGAGTATTTACACGGAGTCAAAGCACCCGAATATTGCTCCTTGATTCATATATCTACCTCGGCTTGGAAAAGATCACGCCTGACATCTTCATTGCATCTTCCGGAGCCATGGTGATTACGACTGCTCACCCTAAGTGCCAGGTCCCCATTGACCTGGCCGAGTATCTATTTCGCCGTGTGAAACAAGTCGGAGTGGACTCCGTTCACGGAGTGCCAGGTAAGATAAACCGCCGTCGGGGATCGATAAGAAATAGATGCTGACGAGAGAAAATGTAGGAGATTTCAACTTGGTTTCCTTGGATTATGTCGAGAAGAGCGGTCTTCACTGGGTGGGCAACTGTAACGAGCTGAATGCAGGCATGTCGTCCCTTGCCAGCAGCTAACCAGCCTCTCGATCTGGTTCTAACTAGGATATAGGCTATGCCGCAGATGGGTATGCTCGGGTCAACGGTCTTGCTGCCTTGGCGACGGTGATCGGGGTAGGAGAGCTGTCAGCAATCAATGCGCTGGCAGGTTCATATGCAGAACATGTGCCAGTCATTCACATTGTCGGTCAGCCTTCCTTGAAGGCCCAATCGTCAAAGCTCCCGTTCCACCATACCCTCGGAAACGGAGACTTCGATGTTTTCCAGCGAATATACGAGAGTGTCTCCTGTCTGGTAGTAAAGTTAGACGACCCCGAGACAGCACCTGCGGTGATCGACAATGCCATTCTTCAATGCTGGAGACAGAGTCGGCCAGTCTATATCTCGCTACCTGCCGACATGGTCCAGCAGAAAGTCGAAGGCACGCCCCTGTCCCGGCCTCTCAGCTTATCATTTCCAGTTAATGATCCGACTTTGGAAATCCATGCAGCCCAGGCCTTCAGCGTCTCTCTGCACCAGGCTAAGTCCCCAGTCCTTCTACTGGACAGGCGCGGAGTCCACAACCAAATGTACAAAGAAGTCCTTGACTTTATCCAAGTCACACAGCTGCCGGTGGTTTCGACAATATCCGGTAGAGGCATCGTCGATGAGCGACTTTCCCAGTTCTGCGGAGTTTATGTGGGTGATTTCTCAGACCCGAATACTAGTGCTTTCGTCGAAGCATCGGATCTGGTGGTGATGATCGGACTCATCAAATCCGACGTCACCCTTGGCCGTTTTACATGGAAAATTACCAAGGAGAGGTCAATTGAGCTTAGTCCAGACTCCATGAGGATTGGATTCGCCGGGTACTCGGGCCTCAACCTCAAGGTCTTACTTCCTACCCTATCCAAGTTGACGGGGCCTCTGACCAAATCCCAAAGCCTAGTACCAGGCTGGCCACATTCTACCCCTCCTCACCCTCCTTTGTCTAACAATGAGGAGCAACTCATTCTGCACGACTGGCTTTGGCCTACATTGAATCATTGGTTCCAGGAGGGCGATGTCATCATCACCGAGATAGGGACCTCTGGCCTTGGAGTTTGGCTTTCCACGTTCCCTCGAAATGCAACATTCATTGCCCAGTATCTATGGTCCAGCATTGGATACACGGTTGGTGCATGCCAGGGCGCAGCATTGGCTGTACGTGACTCTTCTAATCACCGGCGACGAACGATCCTCTTTATTGGCGACGGGAGCCTCCAAGTTGCCTGCCAGGAGCTGAGTACAATGATGCGCGAAGGACTGGCTCCTATCATGTGAGATCTACGATTTCCGTTCCTTCATGAGAGATGTAACTAATACTGACAGATTCGTGATTTGCAACAATGGGTACACCATCGAGCGGTTTCTCCATGGGTGGGAGGCCAAATATAACGACGTCCAGCCCTGGAAGTATTCCCAACTTCTCTCCGCATTTGGGGGTCATCCGGGCCAGTACCAGACACATCAGGTTTGGAAGCAAGAGCAACTAAACCATCTCTTGGACCAAAAGGAATTTAACAACTCGAATGTTTTCCAGGTACATCCCACCGGTGACTACGCAATTCAAAATAACAAGACGGCTAACGTTTTCCGCAGTTTGTGGAGCTTCATATGCCAGAGGGTGATGCTCCTTCAAGTCTGAAGACCATGGCAAATATGATTGTGCAGCAGACGTCCAAGAAATAAGTTCCAAATATCACCCAGTGTGAGCGCTGTCAGGTTGATACTCCACTCCTTTGCTTCGGCAGTCCTATCTTTTCCACCAAGTGCTATCTTTTAACTTGAACTTTGTGTTACTTGAAATCCTACAATTGAGATAATATCCCACCAAGATATCTTTACCCCTCCAAATCATGCAAGTGTCCGCTGAGGGGTTTCTGGATCTCCCAATCTCTTCAAGCCCGTTTAGTGGGGATTCTTTAGCATTGAGCATCCTTCATCCCCCTCTTTGAGTTGGCGTCTAAGTGGACTCGTAATAAGAAATGATGGCACTAGTAATAGTATGTTACAGATCATCGCCCTAGCTATCCAAGATCTACGAGGTAGGGTAGCGCAACCTCTTTGATATACACTTCCCACGGGTTTTCGTCACCCACATACCTGGCACTTTATTCAACTATTGGCCCCGTGGGACTCTCGATATTAAAATTCGCGTTTGTACCCAGTTCCCTGGGATACCCACTTATTGATCTGCATGGAGCCTTGTCCGAGACTTCCCGCGTCGTTTTCCAAAACACGGGACACATGTACTCCGTACTGGGAATGTGCCACTGGCTCCGAACAAGCCAAGTTGAGATCAGCAAGCCACCTGCAGTCTTTGATTCCCACTAATTATGTAAGTAAACCTTAAGACGCCGTTTCTTATGGCTCCTTTAGCAAGCGAGCTCGGGGTGTCTCTTTTTATCCCAATCAAGCCAGCTAGCAACTCTTGATTGTCCGATTCCACCTTATTTTGTATCCAAACTTTAGCTCTTCTTTTATCTTCTTTCACCCCCTTCTCTATCAAGATGACTGAGCAAACCATTCTTGTCACCGGAGCATCTGGCTTCGTTGCTACCCACGTTCTCGATGTCTTCCTGCGTGCGGGCTACACTCTCCGTGGCACAGTTCGATCCCAGGAGGTCGCGGTCAAGGTCCACCGTGCCTTTCAGGAATCCGAGAGGCTCGAATTCGCGATAGTTCCGGACATGACGGCCCCGAATGCGTTTGACCAGGCTTTCCAGGGTGCAACCATTACGGGAGTCATCCATACTGCCTCGCCCTTCCAGTTCGAAGCCGAGGACAACCACCGGGATCTACTTCAGCCTGCCATACAGGGTACCTCCAACCTCTTGGGAGCGATTGCCAAACACGCGCCGCAACTGCGGCGCCTAGTCGTCACCTCTTCCTTTGCTGCCATGATCGACCTATCCAAAGGGCCGCGGCCGGGGTATGAATACAGCGAGGCGGACTGGAACCCAATGCGATACGAAGATGTTCAAGCTGACACGCCAAGCGTGGCCGCCTACTGCGTTTCGAAGACGGTAGCTGAGCGCATGGTCTGGGACTATGTAGAGAAGGAGAAGCCAGGGTTCGATGTCGCTTCGATCTGCCCGCCCATGATCTACGGTCCCAACACAAACGCCACTGCAGACCTATCCCAGCTGAACACCTCCTCATCAATTATCTACCAGCTGATGTTGCCCAACTCCAAGCTCAGTGACCCGGTCCCGCCGACTGGGATCTGGTCCTGGGTAGATGTGCGAGACGTCGCCGACGCCCATTTCCTTGCATACGAGAATCCTCGGGCTTCTGGTCAGCGCTTTTTTGTCTGCAAGGGCAACTACAGCAACCAGCAGATTGCGGATATCCTGCGCCAGATCCCCGAGGTCAGAGAGCGCGTCCCTCTGGGAAACCCCGGATCCGGTCTCGGGGGGGTCCAGTTATATTCTGTCAACACTCTCCGCTCGCAGGAAGTTCTGGGATTGAAGTACCACAGTCTCGAGGAGACTATTCTTGACACGGCTCGGGTGTTCTTGGAGCTAGAGCAACGAGCCTAGATTTGCGCATCAGAAGGTGTAAGAGCCACTTGGGCAATTAGGGATCACTAAGTAAGCTCCTAAGACCGTTAGAGGTTTATCGCTTAGGTCGAACTATGAAATACTAAAGATAGTTCTAAGTAATAATAGTAGGATTAATTATAAAGAACTAGATATATGTAGGGGTTTAGGGGGTTTAGGGGTTTAGGGGTTTAGGGGTTTAGGGGTTTAGGGGTTTAGGGGTTTAGGGGTTTAGGGGTTTAGGGGTTTAGGGGTTTAGGGGTTTAGGGGTT